>CM069919.1:50310074-51565074 GCA_036172225.1 Cryptocoryne crispatula var. balansae
GAGCTGTCAATTTCAGGTCTAAATGCAATCTCACATAGAGCATATGATTGGAATTGGTTGGAATTAAATAGAAAGGATCAGGACTGTGTGGTAGTCAGCGGGAGAAATAACTTACTCGGTTCATGGCCACAGCACTTGGGGCAAGAAGGGGCCGTGTATAGTTGTGAAATACCTCTGCTGAAGAGAGGGAGTCTGCAAGCCGATTGAGTAGGGAGGGTGAAGCGACCTGCTCAATCCGGTGCACGATGTGATAACAGGAGTAGTTCAGCACCTGAAAGAGGAGGAAATTCATCACATGGATGGCCTAGCTCAGTTGCATCGTAGACGGGTCAAATTCCTCACAGATGTGACAGAAATAGTAAGTGGAGGCTGTATCGGAAGACACCGGGAGAAGCAAAACAGAAGGTTACGGTGGCGTAATTGACCCTCAGTCGGATTCCATTGCCAACCGGACTCCTCCTAGGAGAGGAAGTTCCATAGGGCTGTGTTGACACCTGGAATTTCAAAAAAAAAAAAAAGCAAAGGAGAAAACGATGAGGGATGGAGATCGACCGGCAGACAAAAAGAAAGAAGGGGGGAGGCGAACGCAAATGGCAAGTCGGCAGATTGCTTTACCGCAGCCGACTTGCGGTCGGGTGTGCAGGAGAGGGTGATCCCCTGCGGGATCTCTGGAACAGAGGGGCCAGCCCCTTTACCGGTCCCTGCAACGACACCCTGCACTAACCGGGAGCTCCTCCAGGCTCCCACGGACCTCCGGAGGAGCCCCGCGCCCAGAGGACGGCTATAAGAGGGAGCCGGAGGGTCCGCGAGTGGGGGTCCGTGGTGGAAAGAGAGGAGGCGACAGAGGCGAGCATCCGGAGAGGGGGATCGAGCAACCGGAAAGCAGCGAGAGAGAGAGAGAGAGAGAGAGAGAGAGAGAGAGAGAGAGGCCAGAAAGAGGAGACCGAGAAGAGAGCGAGGAAGGTTACCGAGCGCAGCCAAGCCCTTGTCTTCCTCCCGCGGTACCACTTGAGCCGTCTCCTTCTTCCGGTCGTGCCTTCTTCTCCTTCCGGCCGCGTTGTTGGAGTCGTTTCCACCTCTCGTCCGCTTCCACCAGCCGCCGTGGACGCAGTAGAAGCAGCTAGCCCCTCCGTCATTGCCATTGAAGCCTCCCGCCTCTTCGGACCAGGTCGGAACCAGCTTCTCCAAGCCACGGCGGACGCCGACGTCGCCGGAGGAGGTCTCCCTCTTCCTCCACCACCGCTGCCGGATCCCCTCCCTCCTCTGTCGCTGCTGGATCCCCTCCCGCCTCCGTCGCTGACGTTTGCCTCCTACGCCGTCACCGCAGCTTTCCACCGCGAGGAAGGAGCCGTCGAGGGGGGGGGTCCCCCCCGACTTTGATCCACAGTGGAAAACCACCGCGGGCCCACCGGTAAATAAAAAGAGGGGGAAAAGGGGCACGGCGGCCGACCGCGTGAGGAGCGCACGTGCGCACGAGAGGAGCTGGCCGTGCGCGAGGAGCTGCCGCGGCGAAGGAGTTGACCAACGGTCAACCAGGTGGTGGGGCCCACCGAAAAAAAAAGAAAAAGAGGAAGAGGAAGAAGACCACGCGGCCGCGCGGTAATGGGCCGCGGTGACGGCCGGCCCAAACAGGGCCTCTTCGGATGAACAGTGCCCAAACAGGGCATATTAAAAAAAAGTTAAAACAAACAATCAAATGAAATTAAATAAAAATCTACCTCTTTAATCAACAAATCGAGACTAGTTGGGGGTCGACTAACCATCCGCCCCTACGTCTCGACTTAACCTAAAAGAAATTAAAATTTGGACTAGTTGGGGGGTCGATTAACCATCCGCCCCTACGTCCTTAAGGTAGACATACAAAGGTCATAAAAGACCCCAATGTCTTACTATGTTCATTAAGCTATGCAAGGCTAAAGCATAATCAATATGCCGTCATGCCGGTCATATGCTAATGAAATCATCAAAACAGTGGGGATACCCATAAGTCTATCAAGACCGGGTATATGTCACCCATGAATTGACAGATTCATCAAGGATTGAAGAGGCTAGATTTCTAGTCATGATTGTAAATCATCTCATATTGAGAGAGCAAGTGGAAAACTTATGTCCGGTACACAGATTTATGCTACAAGGAAAGTATGGTCATATGAAATTTTTGGAAGGCAAGACAAAAAAAATAAAAAAAAACAATCTGGAAACATAGACCGGAATCTGTAAAGTCTGAAACTCAAGACAAAATTCTGGAATTGTAAAAGCATAAACCTGTAAAATTCTGTAAAATCCGTAAATTTGAAATATGTAGAAATCTGGAAAAAAATCTGCAAGTTGTAAATCCGAAATCAGTAAAAAAAAGGGAGTGAGAACATCCTCAAGCGATTCAAACCAAACCCAAATCAGATTACATAAACTTGAAACTTGCAGGTTACGTAAAAAAAAAAAGAGGGATCCAGACAAATTTCCCAAACCAATCTCCTATTGAGCAAATTCAAAGTCAATTCAAGCTGTAACATAATCTCTCAATCAAACTCAAGTCAAATGTAACCCAATCTAGAAACAGTTAAATCTGATCAAACCCAAGTTGAAATCAAATAGATTTGTAACAAACTTCAAAACAAACCTCGGTCCAACCCAATAACAAAAACACCAAGCAAAAGATCTCACTTAAATTTAGAACAGAACGCTAGTCAAAATTCAATCAATTCAAACCTAACTTTAAAAAAAGCCTGCTAAGCACCAAGCCCAATTCAATTTCAAACTAAGCAAGTTCGAATAGATTCTAACTAAATTCAATTTAAACCAATGTGTTCAACGCATGTAGGTAGATGTTAACTAAACAAAACTTTTAACTCCAAAACGAATCCAAATCTGCATCAAACAAATTTAAAACGAAATTGAACACACTTGAGAAAATCACCATCAACCTCTAAGACAGGGTAATCACACTCAAATCATTCTTAAACAAATTAAAAATCAATTCTAAATCAATTCTAAATCCAAATTCAATTCTTGAATGCAACTTAAATCAAATCCTTCAATTAAGTTCAAATCAGAAGACATAAAACTCATAATCTAAAACAAACCTCAAATCTGTAAAATTGCAAAGAAATCTGGACATCCCAAACTGAAATTAAAATAAATCAGAAGATAACAAGCTTTAATATAGGAATTAATACAACTTTAACCTGCTCAACTAAACCCATAAAACAGAATTCGAATTAAGTAAAGTGATAATATCAAGCACCAATCAATTTTAATCAAACAGATTTAATTCAAATCAAACTAAATCTAAATAATTCAATCTCAACAAAATCCATTTCAAACAAGATTAGGTCAGATTTTAAAATCAAACAAACCTAATCCAAATTCAAATCAAACAAGCCAAACAAATTTAATAGCCTGTCAGGCATTAATCTAAACCAAACTTTTTCACAATTCAAAAAATTCAACTCCATTCCAAACATGGTCAAATCAATTAAATTAAATCAAACTCAAATCAAAAGTCTTTAAATTAAACCCAAATCAGTCTTAATCAGACAACCTTAATTCAAATTAAGTTAAATCAATCAAACGAACTATTAATCTGAACCCCATGAAATCTGCATATTAATCAAATTTTAAATAAGTTAACTTTAACTAAACAAGATTAACCTAAAACAAACTGAATTTAAATTAATAAATAATCCATCAACAAATTCAATTCAAGACAATTAAATCCCACATCAGTTCACATAAATCTGAAAGTTGCATGAGAAAGAATCCAGAAACTGTCAAATTCATGAAATTTAAAATCCACATATTCAACTGAAATTTAATAAATCAAATGGGTTAAATAAGATAAATTCAATCCAAACAACCATATTCCTTAAGCTAAGCCCAAATCCCATTCAAAATCAAGCAATAAACAAACTGTCAAAGTTCAATCAAACAAACCCAAACTCAAACCGAATATAAATCAACAAATAACTCACAAATAAATCAAATTAAACTTAAATCAAATCAAATTCAAACCAAATCAACCAAAATTCAAACCAATTTAAACCAAAATTCAAAAACACATTAAGTGCTTGACTTCCACCAAGTTCATGGGGCTTTCTGTTTCTCCTATTATGTATGTGTATGTTTATTTTTGTGGATGCATCGTTCTTCTATTCAATGAGTTGCTATGACGGATAATCAAGGGTATTCGAGTATTCTCGATGTAATTAACGTCGGATCTTCGCACCATCCGACGGGGAGAGGTCAAAATAAATTTCAAAGAACCTAACAACCTCAATCTATAATTTATACATACCATTGACCCTAGCTAGTACTTCTATGGAATACCATCTATTTTTCTAAGAATTCAACGCTAAGGTCTAATTCAAATCCAAATAGAAAAATGAATTTCCAAAAATCCTTAAAAAGTTTCGAATTTTGAGGTTACATCAGGCAGCCAAAATGAACCCCACAAAATCATTAAGGGAAAGGGAATGTCGATCCCCCATGTTTTGATCCTTCCAAGTTTGTCTCGGACCAAAACTTAGCGTTTCGGAAAGGACTCCTAACAGATTTTGGGTCGTCGAGGCCTATATAAATCGGGAGGGGGGGAGATTGAGCAAGCGGAGACGGAGAGAGATCCGGGATCAAGAGAGACAGAGAGCATCAGGAGAAAGAGAAAGAGCTAGAAGAGAAGATCATAGAGGGATTGCGGGAACAGAAAGCAGGGTTACCCGCTATCGTGATCCCTTCTTTGCCGTCGCCGGAGCCTTCTTCTTCCCCTAATAGCGCCGATGATCCTTCTTTCCCCTTCTAAGGGCACCGTCGAAAGTAGGAGGCCTAGCTGAGAGTCCTTCTGCCATCAAAGTCGCTGCCAACAAGGTTCGTTGAGTCGCACAAGATCTTCAAGCTCGTCTCTCTCTTCTGGTGTTGTCGTTGGACGCCTGTCTTCCCTCTGACACCGTCGTCAGAGGCCGCCTTCAACCGTGCCGTTGTCGCGCTGCCCTCCGAAGCCGTTGAGCGGCAGCCACAAAGCAAGGGTCACGTCGTAATAGTCTGCGGGTTTCGTCGAGAACACCGAACGCCAAGGAAATGTTGGGATTATTTTTTCTCACAACTTACCTCCACAGTGGCAATGTTGTGGGACCCACCGAGAAGAGGAGGTTAAAAAAAGGAGACGTCGTCGGCAATGGGCCACTGGAAGGATTACCCTTCGGAACAAGGCCCAATAGGGAGGCTTCATGCGATGTGATGTGGGCTTCGTAGCCCTTTAAACTTGGCCGAACAGTGTTCAGAAGAGAGAATTCAAATTAAAAATTTTTAAAACACCCAATCAACTGGAAATTAAATAAAAAGCCATTAATCTCATTTCACAAACCGGGGTGACCATCCGGCCTGCTAAAAATCCGCCTCATAGTCTCGATATAACATAAAGGAATGAAAATAAATGAGAAACCAATAGACCGGCTTTAAACATGTCTCTTGACCCATAATAAAAAAATAATTTAAAATAAACAATAAATAAAAATTAAATAAAAATCTACTAAATTAATCAACAAACTGAGACGAGTATCCGGCCGACTAAAAACTCGCCTAATGGTCTTGACATAACTTAAAAGAATTTCAAAATAAATAGAAAAATTAATGGGCCAACTTTAAGCACACCCATTGACCCTTTAAGGTAAACATACAAAGGTCTATTAAAAAGATCTCAATGTCGTACCATGCCTCAAGAGAGTCATTTACCCTAGCTGAGAGTCCTTCCGCCATCAGAGTCGCTGCCAACAAGGTTCCTTGAGTTGCACAAGATCTTCAAGCTCGTCTCTCTCTTCTGGTGTTGTCGTTGGACGCATGTCTTCCCTCCGACGTCGTCGTTGGAGGCCGCCTTCAACCCTGTCGTCGTCGCGCTGCCCTCCGAAGCCGTCGAGCGGCAGCCACAAAGCAAGGGTCACGCCGTAACAGTTTGCGGGTTTCGTCGAGAACACCGGACGCCAAAGAATTGTTGGGATTATTTTTTCTCACAACTTACCTCCACAGTGGCAATGTTGTGGGACCCATCGGAAAGAGGAGGTTAAAAAAAAGGAGACGCCATCGGCAATGGGCCACGGGAAGGATGACCCTTCGGGACAAGGCCCAATAGGGTGGCTTCATGCGATGTGATGTGGGCTTCGTAGCCCTTTAAACTTGGTCGAACAGTGTTCAAAAGAGAGAATTCAAGTTAAAATTTTTTAAAACACCCAATCAACTGAAAATTAAATAAAAAGCCATTAATCTAAATTCACAAACCGGGGTTACCATCTGGCCTGCTAAAAACCCGCCTCATAGTCTCGATATAACATAAAAGAATGAAAATAAATGAGAAACTAATAGACCGGTTTTAAACATGCCTCTTGACCCAAAATAAAAAATGAATTAAAATAAATAATAAATAAAAATCTACTAAATTAATCAACAAATTGAGACAAATATCCGGCCGACTAAAAACCCATCTCATGGTCTTGACATAACCTAAAATAATTTCAAAATAAATAAGAAAACCAATGGGCCAACTTTAAGCACACCCCTTGACCCTTTAAGGTAGACATACAACGGTTTATTAAAAAGATCCCAATATTGTACCATGCAGAGAGAGTCATTTATCCATTATGCTATAGGAAGGCTGTGCATGACCAACATGATGATATGCCAAAAGCTAATGAGGGGCATCAACCATGAGATGAATCCCCACAAGCTTATCAAAAGCCGGGTGTACTCAATCTTGGACCGGTTGGGAGGAAAGTCCATATGCCTATCAAAGGCCAAACTATGCTCAATTTTAAATTGATGGAACAAACTTCATTTGAACTGGGAGTTATGGCTATCATGCTTTTCCCACACTCATTTGTAATTTGATTTCAAGTAATGAGATGTCGCGTTCTGTGCACAGGTGATGGTATTAGGAGCATAAACAGTTCCCCTAATTGAAACCGTTGGAATGCAAGCCCACCACCACCACCACCACCACCACGACCACCCCCACGACCGCTGCCGCCGCCGGCGGCGGCGGCGGCGACGACGAGGATGATGATAAAAAACAGCAAGAGTGTAGGGAATCTGGAGGGTCATTCCATCAAGATTAGCCCATGAGGTTCAAAACGAGTCTGAGATCCCAAATCAGAAGCTTGAAAATTAAGAGATCTGGAAGTCAAGTAAACTCTCAGTCATAAGGAGAAACTCCTGTAAAATCAAATCAAATCCAAGTTAAATTCTTAAATCAAATCCACCTCAATCAAAATCAAAACTCGAAAAGTGCATTAAGTCTTAACTCAAAAATCAAAAAAATCAAAATACAAAAGACATTAAATATTAAACTCTACCTTCTGAACTCATCAAAAAAAGAAGAAATTCCTTTAATCATCTAAACCAAATTAAATCCAATCCTAATAACAAAACAAATGAAGTTCCCTTCAAACCAATCAAATCCAAGTAAAAAAGGAAATCAAACTCGTCTGCAATCTGAAAATTGTGAGGTTCAAAGAAATCAAAACTCTTTTAAACAAATTTCCATCAAATCTGTGAATGGAACCTGTAGCAAGCAAAATATGACCTCAATTCCAACACAGATTAATTAAAAAAAACAACCTGGAAACGAATTTTAAAGCAAGCTTAAACAAACTGCAAGCTCAATCAAGGCAAACCGCCAGCAGGAAGTCAAAGCCAAAGTCCATAACCCAACTAAGCCCTTAAATCCCTGAACAAGCATAAATGTGAATCAAGTCCCCTGGAGAGCAATCACCCTTCCAATGAGCAGCTTAGATTAATTCAGATCATCAATATAATGAAATCCTAAGCAGCAACCAATTTTAAGCAAACCTGCAGGCCCGATCAAAGTTTCAAATTGAACTCAAGCAAATGTCAAAACAAGAGTCCAGGAGCTGCATTGCAGGCATTGGGAACTCCAAAAATTCACTAAAGTTGGAATTTACTCAAGGGCAATCTGGAGGGTCAAAGACAAAACCGTTTTAGCCCACCAAACCTTAAAACATGCAGACATCAAAAATCAGATAAAATCAAACTCTCTAAAAGAAACCAAGAAAAGGAAAGTAAAAGACAATCTCAGGCATCAGATTTTAATCAAAATAAAATTAAATTTCTCAAGTTAATTCAAATTTAAATTGATCAAATCCAAAGCTCATAACTCAATCGCTTAAAAAAATTCTTTAACCAAACAGATCTGAATTAAGTCCCAAAACAAACCACGAATCCACAGAACATGGAGCAATCTTAATCAAACCGAACTTAATAATGAACCTGCCAAAGAAGAACTCCAAGTTTGAACAAGATAATCAAATTTAAACCAGATCCTCAAATAAATCCTAACTAATTCAAATAAATCAAACAGATCCACACAAATCTAAATAGATCTGAGAAATATTCCACGAAATCAAATAATCTTAAACAAACTTCAAGCACAAACAGCCTGTCAAACATCAAATCCGAGTCAACTTTTAAAACTCAAATCAATCAGAACTTAAGTCAATAATGACCCACCAACAAATCAATTTCAAAATAAGATTAATGAGCAATTCACAAATAAATACATTTCAAATTAAATTCAAACCAAAGTACTCTCAAAATACATCAAATCTGCAAGACAACAAATCTAACAAATTTGAAAACCAAAATTGTATCAAATTGGAAAAACATCAAGTCTTAATTAAAACAAGTCAAATTTCAAACAAATTCAACTTAAATCAAATCTCCCAAACCAAATTCAACTTTAATTCAAATCAAATTGAATTTAAACCAAATTCAACCTAATTTTGACCAACAAATTCAAATTAAACAAAATCAGATTAGAACTTAAAATCAAATCAAATTTAAAACACATTAAGTGCTTGCATTCCATCAAGTTTATGAGGTTGTTTCTCCTATATATGTGAATGTTTTTATTTTTGTGGATGCATGTCTTCTATTCTATGGATTGCTATGGTAGATGTGTGAACCTCTTTTTTCTACGTCTGTTCTTTAGAAAGAAAGACATCTCCGGATTTTTTTAGGAAAATAGATGATACCTAAGATATTAGGTAGTCCGGTGATAGTTTTAAAAATATTAGAACCGAGGTTCGGGTTCTTTGAAAATTTCATTTTTGACCCTTCTCCGCCGGATGGTGCGAGTATCCGGCGTTAACTTACATCGAGCAACGGCTCGAACGCCTTTGATTAACCGTCGCGGCAACCTGTTTTCGGAGACATGCACATCCACAAAATAAAGTAAAGAACTCAAAAGGGCAGCGGCCTTTTGGGTCCGATCAGATGCAAACCGTTTTGTTCGGGTTTGTTTTTATTTGTTTGTTGGTTGATTTTTTGATTGACTTGAAAGTCGGTTTTGAGTTTTGGAGTTTGAATCAATTTGTTTGATTGATTTGTTGTTTGTTTTTTTTTATTTGTTTTGGATTGAATTTGGTTTGACTTTTAGGTTTGTTTTGGTTTAGGTTGTATAGAACCTGTTTTTTTTTTGATTTTTTATTTTGATGTGCTTAAAGTGTTTTAAGCAATTTTGGTATTTGTTGCTTGATTGATTTGTTGAATTTCTCAGATTCTGGAATTTTTCAGATTGCAAAAATCAGATTTTTGGATTTTTTTGGTTTTGAGTTGGTTTTGATCCATTTTGGATGTTTGAAATGTTGTTTATTTAGTTTTCTCTTGGAATTGATTTTTGTTGTTTACTTGGGTGGGGTTCGGTGCATTTTAAGATTTGTTTTAATTATGTTTTTGGTTGAGTTCACAGATTTATCGGATCTGGCCTTTTTGTGTTTTCGGTTTGGTAAAAATCTGATTTTCTGGTGGTTGACAGATTTTATTGAAACCTGATTTTCTGTTTTGGCGGATTTTTTTGTTTGAAATCTGATTTCGGTTTGATTTGTTTCAAAACCGGTTCAATCTTGTTGAAGATCGGTTGTTTGTTGAACCGGAATAAGTTGAATTTCAGATTTTGTTTAGTTCTGATTTTTTTATGACTTTCAGATTTGATTTTCTGTTTGAATTTGAAATGGTTTTAATTTAGTTTTGGCGGTTTGCATCGCCTCCGACCCATCGGGTCACTTTGAATGCCCGGTTTCATGCATCGATATGAACATCAAAGCTTCATTTCATTGAAAGATGGAGTGAAGTACATCGGTGTACAATGTGATTGGTCCTTCCCCCAATATAGGTTTATCTCCACTACTTTGGAAAAATTTTGGCATTACGACGGCATGCCGGCTATTTTTCCAACTTGGTGAAATTTTACCCATCCAAAATAGTCAGCCTTAGCTTAGCCATATTGGGGGAAGGATCGACGGCTACGGGATTCATGCCCGCGCCTCCGTCCGGGTCGCCAGCTACGGGATGCATGCCCGCGCCTCCGCCCAAGGTGGAGTTCTCCGCTAGGGGTGAATCTCCTTAATTTAATGTAGCTTTCGCATTTCTGATTTTTTTTATTTGTTAATTTTATGAATGCCACTTCAGGCCGGTCCATTCCTTCGGCGTTCAAAGCCGGGCTTCAATTTTTTGCTTGAGTTTGGGAGGACAGCTTCTAGGAGAGAAAGCCGGACCCGTGAAAGGGCCGTTGAGGCTATCTCCTCCTTTGATGTGTTGGGAGGAGAACCGGACCCGTGAAAGGGCCGTTGAGGCTCTCTCCTCCTTTGATGTGTTGGGAGGAGAACCGGACCCGTGAAAGGGCCGTTGAGGTTCATCCCTCGCTTGATGTGTTGAGGGGAGAACCGGACCCGTGAAAGGGCCGTTGAGGTTCATCCCTCGCTTGGTGAATTGAGGGGAGAACCGGACCCGTGAAAGGGCCGTTGAGGTTCATCCCTCGCTTGATGTGTTGAGGGGAGAACCGGACCCGTGAAAGGGCCGTTGAGGTTCATCCCTCTCTTTGCCGGTACAAGCCACGAGGGGGCAGCTGCAACCTCTTCTTCTATTTTCTGCTGCAAGGGAGCTGCTGTAGGGCTTCTTGGGAAGCGGATTGGACCCGTGAAAGGGACGCTAGGTTGAGCCGCAAAGGGGGCTGGCGCCTGGCTGCATGGGAGCCGAGATTGAACCTGTTTTCTAGCTGCAAAGGAGCCGAAATTGAACCTGTTTTGGGCCTGAATTGAGTGCCGAACATGGGCTGGAAATGGACCGGTTTGGGGTCTGTTTAGAGTGCCTCTGGATGGGCTGGAACCGGGTCACAAAGGGACCGGTCATGGGCTGTATATGGGCCTGTTATGTGGGCTCGGACTGGGCCTGTAGAAGGGGCAGCAGGTGGGCCGGACAGGGTCTATCCATGGGCCTGCAGGTGGGCGGTTATGGGCCTGATGGTAGGTCTGGAAATGGGCCAAAATTGGGCTCTTTGGGGCCTTGATTGGGGCTGAAACCGGGTCACAAGGGGACTGGTTTTTTTTTGCTCCGGACAAGGGCCAGAAAGGGCCAGATTTATGGGTTCGGCCCAAGGGGATTACAGTCCAATCTAGGGGGGTTTGAATGGACTGAAATGGGGCATTTTGTGAAGGTGGATAAGGGCAGGAGATGGCTGGCAGAATCGATGGAAAGAAGGCCCTTTAAAGGACTACATGGACATACCCACGATCTCTTCTTACCTTGTCTTTTTCTTCTCCCCTTTTCCTCTTCTGACCGCAGACCAGCTTCTGTAGCAGGGGACAGAGCACGGTTGGCAGCAGGTGGCAGCAGCAGCAGGGGGGGCAGGGCGCAAGGCAGCAGGAGCAGGGTGCAGTCCAGCAGCCTCCCGGTGTCTCCAGCAGCCTTTCTCTTTCTCCTAGCAGCAGGTGCAGGCGGTGGTTGCTTGGCAGCAGGGTGCAGGCGGCAGTTTGGCAGCCTCCCGGCGTCTGAAGCAGCCCCTTCCTTTGCTGGTGCGCACCTCTCCTTTTATAGGGAGTGGTGGACAGATGAAAGGCCAGCAGGTGTGTGTACGTTGGTGACCTTTGGCCTTCCCCATGGTGGTTACACCATTGATTTCAGATTAATGGCTGGCTGTCCCTTGATCTCCCCCTGGCCTCTTCGGTTCCCCCCCTCCATAAACTGACTAATGAATGGGCTGAGGTGGCTGCATGGTGCGCACAAAGGTGCTGAGGTGGCAGGTTGTGCGGCTGGGCTTGTTCACACTGGAGTTGAAGTGGGCCTGGCTCAACTTGGGCCTGGTTTCTGGGCCAGCAGGAGGCTGCGGCCCAAGCCCTCCTATGGGCTGCGCACAAGGCCTGAATTTGGCTGAAATGTGCCAATTATGGGCCAGGCAAATAAGGCCCCTGCTGGGGTGCCCAATTGGGCCCAATTGTGGCTGATCTTATGGGCTGTTGGCCCAGCTTTTAAGCCAGCCCATCTGTTCTTTTTTTTTTGAAAAAAATGTACGCCAACAGTAGATAATCAAGGGTGTTCGAGCATTCTCGATGTAATTAACATCGGTACTTCGCAAGTCCGATGGGGAGAGGTTAGAAAAATCAATTTTCAAAGAATCTAACAACCTCAACCTATATTTTTATACATATCATTGGCCCTAGTCAATACTTTTATAGAATATCACCTATTTTTCTAAGAAGTCAATGCTAAGGTCAAGGTCAAATAGGAAATGAAAAAATGAATTTCCAAAACATTTTCAGATTTTAAAAAATTGAGGTTGCATAATGCCTGTGAATAAAACAGAAAATTTAGTGAATAAACAACTTGAAGGACTTCCTAAAATTGACAGTTTGTCATTTATGATGCAAGGAAATAGCTAAAACCAACTTATGGAATGAATGTAGAGATTGTGTTGGTTCTTGCCCCATCCTACCGAAAGTTTGGAACATCTGTAACATCTTTTAGGGGATGACTGATAATGAGTGACAGCAACACAACATAAAAGACAGTCAATACAAAAACCTGTTAAAATGAACCTTTTTTTGAATCACAATCAACACAGCACACAAATCACTTATGTGAACTGGACCCTGTAAGCAGTCAAACGAGACTTCACATGTCTTGCCATGAAAGAGACCTGTCTAATGTTACTTGAACAACTTGACAGAAATGCCAACAGCAAATTGGGGAAGGAAGGTTCACAGAGGATGGGACAAACACAAGAATTACGCCACGAGTTATCACAAGATGACAATTTGGAAACGACCTACCAATTCATGTCCCAAATGAAGTAATACTTGTTGAAAGGCTGGTTCAAGAATGAAGAAAACTGATGGCAAGTTAACTGAAAGGCATGGAACACAGTATTAGGACTAAGCATGAATGCGTATAGAACCCAGAGCAACAGTTCCCCAGAGGCCCAGATGAGTTTGCAAGAACAAACAATAAATTAAATCTGTCACCTAATGAATGTCCAAGATACATAAAGTTACATTTTACAGGCACAGAGTGCACCGATCCCAATAAGTTTCAATCATTGAAATTTTGTAACAGATCTTTTCAAACATATATAACATGTGGTGGATTCTGCAATACAACCACCATCTTCCATCTAAATTATATTCTGCCACGTTTTAATGATGTGCTACATGAATAGCACATTAAAGAATGGAGTCTTCCGCTGAATCCAAGTTAGTAAGGTTTGCTCTGTTTGTTGTCTCTTTTAAGCTGAACCTTCAACTTTTTACCCCCTAGCTGACAACCATTCATCATACTGATTGCAGTCTGAGCGGCAGCAGGAGAATCATAACTGACGAAACCTGAAACAATTACAAGTTAGCATGACAGCCTGGCAAGACTACTAGTGTAAAATTGGGAAAAAGGTTTACCAAAGCATTTGCTAACTCCAGTTGCTTTGTCGACAAAAACTTTAGCACTCAAAACTCTACCAAAAGCTAGAAAAGCATTTGAGAGTTCTTGATCACCAAATTCTTGGGGGATATGATAAATAAATAGGTTAGCGCCAGGAGGGCCTAAAGAAAACAAAAAAAGGGCCTTATACATTTAGTCAAATACTGAAAGAAGGAAAAACAGTTGAAGATATTTTACTTGCCTTCAATCTGACTACCAGAGACTGCACCAGTCCCAGAGGGTGCTGCAGGACTATTACTCAATACTATAGGTGAAACAGGACCGTTGGAATGACCCAACAGCCGATTGTTCATTATATCCCCAGGATAGGTCATGGGATACTGAATTCCTGGTAAACCAGGATAGGAACCTATATAACCACTGGACTGGGACGGGTTAAAACTTCTAGAAGCTGCACCCAGGGTCATTGGAGAATTGACGCCATGCACTGCATTCCCTTGATTCACTGGTGAAAACATATTGGGAAACCCATGCTGGTTTTGGATTGATGTCAAAGGATACTGCATAATTCCATAGGTCCCAGGTGTCTGCAGAAGAAGACAAGATAAGATCATTATAATTGCTTTTAATTCTCGTTTAAAAAGAAAGACCATTGTGGCCATGAAAATGAAAGACAATACTAACCTGATAGCTAAATCCATTATATGGAGGAATATAACCCATTGGTAAAGATCCAAACAAGGAAGATTGATGTGTTGTACTAGTATTTGATGCATTTGAAGTCTGCAACTGTGCTTTGTGTGCTCTTCTAGCCTGTCTTTCCTTCTCCGTGTCTGCCCATCTAACAACTACAGGCACACTTGAACCCTGAAAAACCAGAGGACAAAGGCTGAAATCTAAAGATACCTACTCCAAAGAAACATCAGGCAGAAGAAGAATAACATAACACTTGTTACATCAAAGGCTACTAGTGCATTGAAGAAGGGAACAATATCTAAAAGCACTTCAAGTATCAGCATTCATGTACACTATTTTTTGTAGAAAAATAGGTACCAAGCATTCAGGTATGTCTCTTGAATAATAATTCGTTGTCAATATGACAGAGATGGGAGAGTGGAGATCAGGCAAAAGCAGAGGTTTTCTCCAGTGTCCAGAAACTGGTCAGCTCGGGGCAATGAACCAGAACCACTCTGCAGGGAAGGCTGCCTTTGCTGGATCAAGTTTCACAAGACTGCATCGCCAGACTTACGCACAGGTGCTGGCTGAGGGGAAGGATCTTCGTTCGTGTGTTGTTCCTAGGGGAAGTCACTTTCAGCCAGTCTCAAGAGGACGTTGTGGTCATTGCTATGGTGGGGATCACAAGACTGCGGAATGCAGGGAGAAGTGGAGATGTAGAGCTTGCTGGGGTGTTGAGCATAGAAGTTTTGTTTGCTCATGGACATAGGAGATGCAGCATAGAGATTGCCCGGGTATTGAGCAGGAAGTTTTCTTTGGCATCGGAGAGGGTGGTTGAATTTCCCAGCTCACCTGGTTTGGTCGCTAGGAGAGGGTGGTTGGTGAAGTGTTGTTGTCTTCGTGGAATGTGTGCCAGATCTTTGATCATTCGGTTTCTTGAACCGAACCATCATCTCATCAACTGTTTGGTTTGGTTTTGGCTGTCTAAACTGAACCAAACTGATAAACCCGTTAACCCAATTTACTAAATTTATTTTTATATTATATTAATTTTAAAATAAAATTTTTAACAAACAATTATCTAATAAGTCAATGTATTCAAAATACATTTTAACTTCATCACATGTTCACTGAACCCATACGCTTACCCTTATTTATCTTGTGGTCAACGATGGCTGAAAAGATGAATGGCCAACTTGGGACAAAGCCCTCAGGAGGCTGGCCTGTGCGCTACAGTACTCTTTCCCCCTTAATCCCGCATCGCCTACAGCAAATGGTAGGTGTTGCTTTGGCTTATAAAAGATATGTCAGCGCTTGCTTGTTGGACATCCATTAATGAGCTTAGCCTACTTGATAGTGGGTTAGTTAAAAATTATTATTATTATTATAGATTTATACATGAATATATGAATTAAACTGTGGGTTCTATTAATTGGTTTGATTTGGCCTGTTTGAACCTTGATAAGCTGACCTTTTTGAAATGGGATAGGCCTTGAAAATGTTTACATATAATAATATATGGTACAAAACGACAAACCAAACCAAACCGTTCACTGTCCACTTGGGGTTTAGAAAATGGATATCCAAGAGACCAAATGTGATTTTGCTTCTCTGCAGGATGTACAAACTACTAAATATCAAAGTGGGTTGTCTGAAGGGCTCGTCTTTTTCACCTTCTGTTCACAGGAGAGGTTTCATTGTAATGCTGTGGAATGAAGGTATTTTGGAAGTTAAGGGCATTTTTTGCAGTAGGTATATTCATGCGGTTAAATTTTGTTTCAAGGCCAATAAGAAACAATTTTGCTTTGTGAGTGTCTACAGTCCCCCAGGTAACTCAACTCAACTCAACTAATAGGGTGTTTGGTAGCGTTTTTAATTTTAAGGCAACCTCATTTTTGAAATCAAGATAATTTGACTTCTCAGTTTTGTTTTTAAAATTAAAACAGTCCAATTATTTGTGTTTGGCAAAACTGTCACAATTTTTAAAACTTAGACAACAGTGTTTGGTTATGAATTTAAGTTCACGACACTGCTGCAGCAACTTGTGGAGGAGAAGGGTGGCGGAGTGGGCATGGAGGAGTCGCTCGGCGAAATCTGAACGCTCGAGGATGTCGTCTTTGAGATGCGGGGCGGAGTGGCACTGCCTCTTCTCCCAACGTTGCTCTACAGGCGGACCTCGGACGAGGCGATGTTAGAGTTTGAGCGCGTTCAGCGGCAGCCGCAGCCACCTTGCGAGGGGGGGTGATAAGCCAGAGCAACTTCGCGAAGAACGTCGCCAAATACTGGAGCGATGGGCTCGGTTTTGGAGGAGGGGGCGGGGCGGGGTAGCGTCGGCCGGCGGCCAGATAGGGGCGGGCTCGCCGAAGGACTCGATTTTTTCGGATGCGTCGGGCGGGGACACGGCGGGCGGCAGTCCTGTCACGGTGTGGGAGGTGGGTGTCCGCGGGGGAGCTTCCAGAGGAGGACGCTGCGGTGGAGATGCGAGTTCCGGCGAGCACGGAAAGAGGCCGTTCGCCGTCGGCCCCCCGGTGATCCACACACACACACAGACACCACCCCCCGGGACAGCGGCGGCCCCCGGCGCCCCACCCCCAGCGCGATCCCCCCCCCGGCGGATCCCCCTGGCCACCACCCCCCCAGACAACGGCGGCCCCCGGCGCGTCCCCCCCCCTCCGCGCGATCCCCTCCCGGCGGGGTGATCAGCGGAACACCCCCCCCGCGCGATCCCCCCGGCGGATCCCCCTGGCCACCACCCCCCGGACAACGGCGGCCCCCGGCGCGTCCCCCCTCGCGGACAGCGGCGGCCCCCGGCGGCTCGACGGACGCCGCCCCCCGCGCGATCGCGCGATCCCCTCCCGGCGGCTCGGCCGGAACCCCCCCCCGGGACAACGGCGGCCCCCGGCGCGTCCCCCCCCCCCCGCGGACAGCGGCGGCCCGACGGACCCCCCCCCTCCGCGCGATCCCCTCCCGGCGGGGTGATCAGCGGAACACCCCCCCCCGCGCTATCCCCCCGGCGGATCCCCCGGCCACCACCCCCGGACAACGGCGGCCCCCGGCGCGTCCCCCCCCTCGCGGACAGCGGCGGCCCCCGGCGGCCCGACGGACGCCCCCCCCCGCGCGATCGCGCGATCCCTCCCGGCGGCTCGGCGGAACACCCCCCCGGACAACGGCGGCCCCCGGCGCGTCCCCCCCCCCCCGCGGACAGCGGCGGCCCGACGGACCCCCCCCCCCCCCCCGCGCGCGTTCCCCCCGGCGGCCCGCCGGAACACTCCCTCGCGGACAGCTGCGGCCCCCGCGCGTTCCCCCCCCCGACGGCCCGCGAACAGCCCCCCGCCCTCCCCGCGGACAGCCGCGCCCGGACAACGATGCCATCGCCAACGTCTCCTCCCGGCGGGCGCACCGAGCAGCCGGCCGCCGAGGGAGACGCTGAGCGAGACGCCGAGACGGGCCGCGGGAGACGGGCGAGCGCCCGCGTCTCTCTCGAAAATAAAACAACTCCTTTCTTGTTTTATTTTCGAGAGAACTACGAGACTTAGATCTCTTTGTTTTCAAAAAAAGAGGAGCGGACAGAAAGCGTGGCCAAACACCTCTCTTTCCTTATTTTCAAATTTTAGGTAAAAAGAAGAGAAAAAAACGCTACCAAACACCCTATAAGGCCTTTATCTCAAATTACTTGAGATCAGCCATATGGATTCTCTTTCTCCATTCATGTCGATTTTGTGTTATTTCTTCAGAGATATTTAAATCATCTAAATCATATTGAATTACCCTCCTCCAAGTTAACTGATGTAACCTCAAAATTCTCAAAATATTTTCTCTCTTGTTTTGGAAATTCATTTTCCATTTGAATTTGAATTTGACCTTAGCATTGACTCCTTAGGAAAATAGATGGTATTCCATAAAAGTACTAACTAGGGTCAAAATTATATGTTGAGGTTGTTAGGTTCTTTGAAAATTTGTTTTGACCTCTCCCCGTCGGATGGTGCGAAGATCCGACGTTTATTACATCGAGATAACTCGAATACCCTTGATTATCGTCATAGCAATCCATTGAAAATAGAAAACATGCATCCACAATAAACATTCACACACATGGACATAGGAGAAAACGATCCCATGCAATTGATGGAATGCAAGCACTCAATTTTAGTTTGAATTGAATTTGATTTGAATTGAATTGGTTGAATTAAATTTGTTGGTTTGATTTTTTTGATTTGAGTTGAATTTAGTTTGAGTTGAATTTAATTGGTTGAATTGCTTTTAGTTTGGGTTGAAATTGGATCTGTTCATTTCAATTGAATTTATTTACTTTGATTCAATTTGGATTTGTTTTGTTTATTTAAATTTAGTTTGAGTTTGAGACAGTTTATTGATTTGAGTTGGGTTTATTTTGAATTGGTTGATTTAAAGTTAATCTGTTTTTTTATGTTTGACTTGAGAAGTCGGCTTGGACTGATTTGAGTTGGTTCGGGAGTTTAGCTTGTTTACAGATTTGGTTCATTTATAATTTGCTTGAGAATGTTTTGATTTGGGGATTTGGTTTGAGAAATTGGTTTGTTTTGATTTGGAAAATTTGACTTGGTCTGTTTGAGCTATGTGGATTAACAGGCACATTTTAATTTTAATTCCAGGAGATCTAGGTCTCAGATTTTTGGTTCGCTCCCGATTTCAGTGTTTTGTAAATTTCAGATTTTTTTATGTGTTTCAAATTTCAGATTCAGGTTATGCTTCAGATTCAAATTTCATGGTTCGTTTGATTGATCTTATTTGATTTGGAAATTGACTTTGCTTATAGATTTTAATTCATTTTTGTTTACATGGACCCTGTGATTACAGTTAATTTTAACTTTGCTTGAGAGATCGGATTTGATTTTTATTTGGCTGATCTATGCCTTATTCGGATTCTGCATTTTTTTTAAAGATTTTCGGATTGCAGGTCCTGATTTCAAATTTTTACAATTTTCTGGATTTGCAGATTTTGATTTCTGATTCTATATGTTTCAGATTCTTTTAAATTTCAGACTTTCAGATTTCTCTTGCAGATTGCAAAGTTCAGATTTTGATCTCCCACATACTCCAGACTTCAGATTTTCTGATTTATACATCTTCGGTTTTCTGACCTCTGATTTCCAGACTTTGTGCTCCAGACTTCAGATTTCAGACCTCTATTTTCTGAATTTTTTCAGCTTTCAGATTTTACAGTTTTTTTCCAAATTTTCTTTTGTCTTGCCTTCCAGGAAATCTCAAGTGATTGTTCTCTCCTTATAACATGAATCTGTGCACCAAGCATGAATTTTCATTTGTTCTCTCAATATGAGACATGATTACAACTTGTCCAGAAATTTGGTTCCTTGAGTCTTTGATGAACTTGACAATTCATGGGTGGCATGTACCCGGTCTTTATAGACTTATGGGCATCCCCACTGTTTTGAGATTGAATACACCCGACTTTTGATAAGCTTGTGGGGACTCATCTCACTGTTTTGAAACTGAGCATATCCCGGTCTTTGATAGACTTGTGAGAAATTAGCTCATGTCGATCTTCATGGCTCCTTCTTGAGCTGATGAACTGCTTGCTGCACCGGTAAGACATTGGGGTCTGTTTTTTATAGACCTTTGAATGTCCACCTTAGGAAGAGGGTCAGGAGGTGGGTTTAGCACCGGCCTCATGGTTTCCCTTTGTTTTGAATTCTTTTAAGTTGAGCCGAAGCTATGAGGTGGGTTTAGAACCGGCCTTATGCTTGCCTCGGTTTGTTTGAATTAAATGGATTTTTTATTTAATTTAAATTGATTGTTTGTTTTATTTTTATTTTTGAATTAATCATGGGTCAGGAGGTGAGTTTAGAACCGGCCTCCTGGTTTCCCAATTATTTTAAATTATTTTAAGTTATGCCGAAGCCATGAGGTGGGTTTAGAACCGGCCTTATGCTTGCCTCGGTTTGTTTAAATTAATTTGACTTGAAAATTTAAATTTCAATGCCCCGACACTGTTCATCAGGAGCAAATGGGCTTCATGGGCCCGCCCCAGCACATCCTGGCCCTGCGTGGATCCCCTCCTCCTTCTCTTCTTCTTCTTCTTCTTCTTTTTTTAAACATCTTTTGAAGGTGGGCCCCACCACCTTTGTTGACCCGCGGGTCAACGGGCCTCACGCGACCACCCGCGCGCAGGCACGACTCCTCCTCACGCGGCTTCTCTTCTTCTTCTTTTTTTCACCCTTTTTTTTGTGGGCCCCGCCTATTTCCACCGTGGACCAAAGTAGGGGTGTATTATTCCCCCGCGGCTACAGTGTCTTCCCGGCGACGGCTTCTCTCTTCGGCCATCGTTCGAGCGCGGGCATCCTTCGCGGCAGCTCTCGGTGGCAGCGGCACCGCACCGCAGGGCTCCGCCGCTCCTGTGAGGAGATTCCGGGCGGGCGACGATGTGGTCTCGTGAGGCTTGTCCGGCGACACAAGCAAGCCTCGCAGGGGATTCCGAGGGTGCCCGGCGATCGTGCCCACCGCAGAAGACTTCCGCGATCGCAAAGCAACTCCAGAGGGCTCCCACGGACGCAAAGCAGCCTTCGCGGAAGAGGTCCGGCAGCGGGGAAGATTCCGACGGCTTCCGCAAGGACTTCCGGTCTGCTCTCTTTCTCTCTCGCGCTCCTTTCTCTCGCTTGCTCCGGGGGGGGGGGGGGTTCTTGCGCTCGTTCTCTTGGATCACCCCCCT
This sequence comes from Cryptocoryne crispatula var. balansae, assembly GCA_036172225.1. Classification (NCBI taxonomy): domain Eukaryota; kingdom Viridiplantae; phylum Streptophyta; class Magnoliopsida; order Alismatales; family Araceae; genus Cryptocoryne; species Cryptocoryne crispatula. The sequence continues at coordinate 50,331,160 of CM069919.1, forward strand.
TCCCGTTTGCGACCAGCCTTGGCCAGGCTTATATAGGCCTCGACGGTCCCCTTCCTTCACCAGGAAACCTCCCGAAACAGGGAGTCCAGCTCTGAGACGGACCCGGAGGGGTCCGTGATATCCGGGATCATATCCCCTTTTGTTTGCGGCTCCGGAGGAACCGTATGAGGAAGTTCATCGTGGGAGAGTCCGCATGTAAGACTGTCTCTTTTGATGACAACCTGCATGACATCAGTTTCCTTGGCTGCCTTGCCTTGTGCGGAACTGCCGAGCGTGAGATTTTTCTCACTTTCCATTTCCTTTTGAAATGTCCTCCTCTAAGGCTGGATTAAAACGGGCCAACGACCTGCCATGGGCCTCTTAAGTGGAAAACAAACCCAAATCCAATGAGCTTATGAAAAATGGGTCACGTGGCCTAACCTATTTTAATCAATAAATTGAACTTATAATTAGCTCCAACCATGAGGCTCTGGCCGAGGATCGAAGGTGGGGGATTTAATTAGGCCAATTGTACTCCAACTGCTCATTAAAATCACTTCTTTTTCCTTCTTCCCTTTTTCTCCTTTTTTTTGCAAATTTTAGGTGCCAACATTAACTTAGGTCTACCACGCCCCTTTTTTGTTTCTATCATTTTAATATTTTCTATCTTTCTAACTAGAGCCTCTTTAGGTCTACATTTAATATGTCCAAACCATCTCAATCTCCCTTCTTTGCTTTGTGAGTGTCTATGGTCCCCCAGGTAAACATGGAAAAAATCTCATTCTTCAGTGACTTGAAGCAGTTGGTCCTGAATTATAATGATTATACATGGTGTGTTTGCAGAAACTTCAATGCCATCAAAAACTTGGGTGAGAGGCAGAAACAGAGGGACTGTCAATGGAAATAGATTTGTTCAACTTCAACCATTGGGGAAATTCTTGTAGCCTCATTGAGATTCCTGATAAACATATGGGTGAGTATTTTTGGAGTCCAAAGGCCTTCTATCTCCTGAGAATGGTTTTTGATCATTCCCTTATTGGTATCAGGCACAGGTGCATGGTCAGATCGAGTAAGATAAACTTTCACTTTGAACTGACATGGTGTGGGGATGCTGTTTTCCCTTATCTCATCCAAGGTTGGTGGAATGATGTCTCATTATCTGCTCTTACTTCTGCTACTATAATCTGTGTCAATTTATATATAAAAAATTGATTCATTTTGTAACTTGAAAACTTTTGGAACTTGTTGATAGTAAGGGAGGAGAGAAGAAAGATTAATATTTTTATGCTCAAGAAAACAAACAAATAGAAAAGAAATGAAGAATACAAGTTATAAAATGTGGTATACAACAGATGAGAAAATTAAAGCTGAGTAGGTATCATTGTTGATAAAGCATCAAAGGATGCAATGGTGTTGGTGAAAAGAGTACGAGATAAGATTATACTAATAAAAATAACTACAGAAAGAAAGATAATTAATATATTTAGTGCTTATACCCCACAAATTGGATTAGGAAGTGAGATTAAAAACATTGATGATCTTTACTGAGGATAAAGATAAAAAAATAATATATTATTGGATGAGATCTGAATATGCATATTAGAAATGAATGTCATGGATATTAGAAAGTGCATAGAAGTTTTGAATATAGAATTTTAAATGAAGAAGGAAAAAGTATCATTGATTGTGCTATGACATATAATCTTATACTAGCAAACAAATATTTTATTAAAAAATCATTCAATAACATCAAAAAGTGAACAAATAAAAGTCAAATTGACCTCATTCTTACAAGAAAGACTAATTGTGCTCATTACAAATATTGTAAAGATATTTATATTGAAAATTTAACAAGTCAATATAGATTAGTGCTTTTAGACCTTAAGATATTAAGAACGAGAGACAACCAAACAGATTTAAAACAAAATTTTGACTAGAATTAAATGGTGGGAATTAAAAAGGGTAAAACAAAGACATTTAAAAATGGAGTTCTCAAGATACATGATTATAAGTGGGACGTAGAAGTCAATACTATATGGATGAACATGGTTACAAAGATTAGAGAGGTAGCTAGAAAAGTCATTAGAATGTCTACGAAACATGATTCAACCAAAGAGAAGAGATGTGGTGGAATGAAGAAAAGCAAACTCTCATATAGAATGAAAGAGATTGGTATAAACGATTGACTTGCTTGAAGGCATTGAAGTGAGAAATAACAGGAACGTATTACCCATCTATATTTCGCAGATGATACTTTATTGTTCTCTTCTAGGAGCTTAGATAAATGCATTCACTTAAAGATTTTGCTTTCTGTGCTGTAGGATGTCACTGGCTTGAAAATCAACAAGGTTAAATGTGAACTTGTTGGTATTAATTCGGGAAAACTGTGTAAGAACCATCTACTAGTTATTTTTGGCATGTCTTGGACTGCTCTACATATCAAGTATCTTGGTTTACCTCTATCTGATAAGAGAACCAAAAGAAACATTTCATCCCATCTTGTCATATTTATTTGTGTAAACATATTTTAATTTAGCTTCGTTTTTTTAATATGCGTCAATAGCCTGAAGCAATAGGCCAAAGGAGGTTTGGTCCCCCACCCCACCCCACCCTGGGCCTCAACCTCAACTACCTCTTGCCATGATGACACATGCAAAACTCTAGTTTATCTTGATCATCTGGCAAAGATTCATTTAGTTTTTATGGCTATCAGTAGACAAATAATTCTTTGGAGATTGACACATGCAATGTCTCTAAAAGAACTATCAACTATTTATGAAGAACTGCCTATCTCATTAAAGTCAACATCTGCATCAACACCAATCAAAGATATAACATAGCAAAATCAGCCACAGAACAGGTGCTATGTTAGGAAAGAAACTAGTTTGAGAAACTTTACCTCCATTTTGTGCTTCCCATTTATGGCTTCCAAGGCTGCAAGTGCTTGTTCCCTTGTCTCATACTTCAAAAAAGCACAACCTGCTAAAAACAAGGATGTGTTACTGGCATTTCTCACCATTGCAGAGGATGACTTGATTTCGGTACTAAAAAAGCTAATATAACCATATGTTAGTAAAATAGAATAAACCCACACCTTTACTTGTTTGATGAGGACCTCTTAGAATCTGCAAGTCTTTGATATTTCCATATGTAGAAAATAATGCTGAAAGCTCACTTTCAGAAACATTCTTTGGAAGCATGCCAATGAATAGTTTATGTTCTGAAATTAACATAATAAAGAAGTTAACAACATCCTTACAGATAAGGACAACTCCAGATATTATCAAAGAATGATACTGACAAAATATAAATATGTTGCTTAAAAAGTAGAAGAAAACAGTCCAAGAAAAACTAGTTCATGCATGCAAGATGAGAAAATCAGCATTTACAAAAAGCTTACCTAATCTTTCCAGCTCACCATCTGCATACTTTACTTGCAATGGACTTGAAGCCTGCACAAAACATACTAGATGTTACAACTTTAGTTAAAGAAGGTCAAGAAAAGACTGCCTTTTACAAGGCAGAAATAATGCCATATTGAAATGAGAATGAAAGGCTATCCCTGGTTCTCACGAACATCAACTGTTGCCAGCTCTACAAGTATTTTCACATCTGTGAGATGAAAGGTGCCTTAGACTTAAGATACATGTATTATTATGTCCAAGATTCCATATCTTTCAGTTTCAAGGTCCAACTCTCAGCAATTCCCTTACTGAACCAAGTGCAAAAGGATCATGAAAGGGTATCAGGGGCAAGGATTATAGGGTCAAATCAACTATTGCAGTTAGTCTTGCCTATTCTAAACAAGATTTTGATCCAAAATCAGATTAGAATAATGCATGCTGGTCCAAGATTCAAAGTTGCTTCTTTCTCCTTTTCTCCAAAACAAAATAGGTAGTGAATTATCAGGATTGAATGAATACTGGCTGATCCCAACCTGAATTGACCAATTCAGAATTTCAAGATCATGCATTTTATAGAAGAGGCTAAGAGATAAATCTTGGAGATTGTACCACATGGAGTGCACAGGCATGCAAGATCTCAGTTTATCTCTGTGACCAAAGAAATCGGAACCCACAACCTCCACCTTTTTGCTTGAGTGCTGAGCCAATCCTCTTAGAATATGTAGCGCGGTTGTCCATACTTAAAAAGAGTACTCAGGTATCTAACATGGTGTTATGCTCATAACTCTTGTCATTCCGTAATTAACATAGAAATTGGATTATGCACTGTGAATTAATAAAACAGTTGTATTTAAACATGTGTTCATTAACAACTTCAATCCTCAAGTTTCAGCTTGCCTGTGAGTTTACCCATTTTCTTACATAATATCATTGTTTTCTCCAGTAAACTTTTTATCACACTCTGCAGCTGTAGTGCGTGTGATGGAAAACAACAAGCTGATATACAGTCAGCATATCCAGATAACCATCCATATTTTAAAAGCGGCTTCTACTTAACTTCCCTACAAGGCTACAAGCTTAAAAAATGCAATTTCAAACAATGCACATCCAGTCAGTACACTGAACAGGCATGCATTCACCAATTCCTTATGCCTATCACAAGTTCACTGATATTCTTTGCATTTGGACCTTAACACCTTACCAGGAAAAATGCTTCCACTCCTGTGGCATCATTGACTGATCTGGGAACAAAGTGCTCAAAAGATATGCATGCATGAAATGAATCACATCCAATACATAGTAAAAGCACGTTTCCATGTTTCCAGATCCATAATTATCAACAATCATTGTGATTTTGATTTCTGATGGAGCTCCATTCTTTAGCTCCATTTTGGTAACCAAAGTTTAATAGTTTGTACTTTGTACTGGGATGTCTATTCTCATTTTGGAGATGGTGAAGTCTACATATTTCGTTGAATGGCCACAATTTGAACATTTTGTGGCGGAATTAATTTTACCAGACATCACATATGCTGGATATGTCACGACAACTCAAATGGGATATAAAAATCAAAGGGAATACCTGAGTAGCTCAAACCCCATTCAATTATCAAACTAAAGTTCAAGTGTCCTGTTTGAAAATCCAGGTCATGTCGGGTCACTTTAAAAATATTACTTGATTATCCAGAAATAAATAAGATATGGCTCCCAGCAAAGTTCCAGAAACAAGCCATCTGTTTGAAGTAAGTGATCAAAGAAACATCCCAATCATCGTGCATGAAATCAAGCTCTACTACATTTCAATATACCACAATCGCAAATGGCAGATACTAGTACATCAAATTGTCCCAATCCATGGCCAGAAGTAAATTCTGCAGCAGCCTTAAGCATTGCCTACTTAATAACATGGAAGAAGACTTTAAAGCTTAATGACTTCAACAATACATGCAAAGCAAAGAACAAGACAATGCAGCCCTATTCTTCATGACTTCATAACATTCACGCCTCCCCTGTGCAGAGATTAAAGAATTATAGAAGGACAGCATGAATTGATCTCAATCCAACTTACGCCTTCTTCCACAAGTGCAAACGCAACACCAGAAGCAACATTTCGAGACAGAAAGTGAGGCAAACTGGTTAGAACAACATTGCACAAAAGCGAGACATACGAAAGTGTTACAGTAGTACGACTCCGGGCTCAACAATGCAGATCTAGGTGAAAACCGTGGCCGAGCAAAATCCAGCGACTCAAGCAAAAGAACACTAGAATAATTGAACAGGTGTAGTAGACTACCCCAGGGAGCGTCCGCTTGTTGTGGTAAGCATTGACCGCCTTATCCGCCTCCTGCCTCGACGGGCATATCAAGAAGCAACAGCCTGCGCCAACCACCACAAGGTACAACAGAATTCACGCCATGAACTACATGATTGCACGGATCTGCTAGCAAAGGGGAACAACAACAGGAGGAAGAGACAGAATAAACGGAGGCGCACACACATAGAGAGAGAGAGTGTGTGCGCGCAAGAGCGAGAGAGAATGGAGAGAGTAGCCGTGTTGCGGAGGACCTCGAGACGTCCTGGTGACCTTGTCCTTTATGATGTTGACCTCGTCGACCAGCGCTACCTCCTGGAACAGGGATAGCAGCTGCTCCTCCGTCATGCTCTTCGGTACCTGCCCGACGAACAGCTTCACACCGTCACCGCCCCCGGAGGCAGCCCCCGCCCCCTCCGCTCCCCCGCCATCTCCAGATCTCGCTTCCTGGCCCCCTTCCTCTTCCGCCATTACCCTGATCTCCCCCTCCTCCTCCGCTACCTCCCCTCCCCCCTCTCTCTCAAATGGTCCTCGTCTCCTCCATCGCTGTAGTACCAATCATTAATTAATCAACTCAATTAACACTTCTCTAGACTAACATGAATTTCTACGGATATTTATCAAGAACGATCCGGGGGGGTTTTTAAGTTTTAACCGCGGCTTTTGGCCGCATTCCAACCTCCAACGTTGTCTGCTCTTCCCTGTTTCTCTTATACCCCCCAAAGTCCGGATAATGCCGAAATGCCCCCGTCCGCGCCCGCGACGCCAACGGCACGACGTGCAGGCCCCCCCCCCCCCCCGGTCGCGTAGATTTGCAGGCGCCGGCAGCTCCGTTGGGGGAGGAGGGGCTTCTTGCCACGTGGCATACCTATCATGGTACGATAGAGATAGAAATAGATAATAAATATGTCCTCAAATCATCTATATTTTTTAAGGAAATAGATAATTATTTAATTTAATGAATATAAAAATAAATATTCGTCAAATCAAATTTATTTATTTAATAATTGTATTCTTAACGAAATATATCGTAAAATGATTTAACACTCGATACCTAATTTACATCAAAAATAAAAATAAAAATATAATTTTATATCTTATATCAAAAAAAATATGATTGATATTTATAAAATAGGTCACACCTGATCCGGGACCCACGGCCGTCGGATCGGTAGTGGGAAGGCCAAGATCGCGTCTCGGGAGGGACAGCGTGAGCAGGCTGGACGGAGGGTCCTGATTCGTCCACGTGGAAGAATCTACGCGTGGCGCTGCAGAAGAGCGTTTTCTCCCGTCTTTTCCCGTCCCCGCAAAACGGGAGCAGCAGAGCTGGTCGGGCCGTAAATAGCACGAGCCAGACGGGGGCCTTTCGTAATTGCAGGGAACCTGCCCCTGGTCGTGGCCAGGCTGTCCACGTGAGAAAGGCGGGGCCCGGCTCCAGCAGGCGGACAGCTGGCATTTCCGGCGCGATTCACCACCCCCGGAAAATTAAGAAAAGGCGGCTCGGGGGTAAGCAAGAAGAAAAGATGTTTATCCGCGAGCACCCTCGAGAACATTACATTTACGTACATACATTCGATGTTTATGATGTCGTAAGAAAATCAAGGGAAGGGACGAGTAAAATGCTGATGCACGTAACACTCGGGACTATGGACGAATATGAATATTTTCAAGGTACCTCCGTGAAAAAAAATAAGCCTAGAGAACGCACGAAGAAGGATTTGACTTTTTTAGGCACATGACATGCATATCTTTCACATGGTACGTATGCCAGGACTGGAATCCCCGAATGACTGATTTATTTTATACAACTTGGGGCCCTTCGAGGGGGGACCAAAGTAGATAAACAGAACAAATTAAAAATATAATAAAATTATTGCTATGCATTGATAAAAATGGTGTTTGCAATCCGTCTTTTGCTGCTTCCCGATCATTTGCAGTACCCAGTATCGAGAAAGCGCGGGGTCAAGGGTCAGAACTAGATCAGTCGGACTTAAAACCGACTCACGTCGGTTGGGGTCGTGACTCAGGTCAGGTCGAAGTTAGAAAAAAATAATAAAAAATTATTTAAATGTATCAAATGAGTTGAGATTATTAGACTGAGTCAAGATCGGTTGACCCAAAAATTGGCCGAGTTGACTGACCGGCTGGCCAAGTCGCCGACCCGGCACATCATGCCCAATATCTTCTTCCTCACCATCCGTTGTCCATCGCATCTAGAGAAGAATAAAAGATTTGAACAGAGATTGAAAAGATCTTGGTCAAAGAAAGAGACACATGACCCATGGGCAGAAAGTCAGAGGCTTAAAACACGTTTGGTTACGTGACAAATTGAGTCTTTGTTAAAAATATATATTTATATGATAATTTTTGTTAAAAAGAATATTTGGCAATCACTGCAAACTATATGTGTACAAGAGTTTTTTATCGGACAAAAAAAGATGCGAGACTCTTTTTTTCTTGTGACCTTTTACCTTGTATGGTTATATATTATCCCCAAACTTTTTGTTACTGCATATCTCCGGTAATTTTGTATCTTTAATAAATTTTTATCCTGAAAGCGTATAAAAGAGATATCGCGTAACCAAACACCCCCTAAGGTGAAAGAATACGAAAGATTTTGCCCTGTTAGATGATTTCCGACTACAGTCAAGAAGGTAACGAACCACGTCAACTTGATCAGGGATATGAGTTAATAATCAACGGGTGGAAAGTTAAGATTAACTATATATATGTATATATATTGCAGTAAAGCAGCATGATAGAAATAACTTATGGGTTCTGACCAAAAAAAATACGTATGGGTATTTTTGTTACAAAGTATTTTGATGAGTATAAAATTTTATAATAAGATAGAATTATCCAACATAACTTAAGACATGAAATTATCTTATCTGACGAGACATGATAAAAAAAGTGGTGAATAAGTATAAACAGGAAAGGAGGACGTTAAATGTTTGAGAAAGAATTTTCTATAAAAGTCAAACACCACTTTTAATAAATTTTGTTAAAAAACATATTTTTTAACAAAAAATCAAAGTATCATGTAACGAATTTCCTATTAACTTTGAGTCCTTCACTGTCAATTTCGAAATTGACAGCAAAAAAATTTATCAATATAGTTGTTTGACTCTCAATATCAATATTGAAATTACCGGTGCAACCAAAATATGATATATGATGCAACCGTCGACACAAGCCGACTTGGATATTGATACTCCAATCTCTATAAGCATCAATATCAAAATTGATATCATATAATTTTTTTGATACTCCAACCAAAATAGTCATCAGGCAACAGATTGGATGAATCTGGGCATACCTACCATGGAAAATGCTGCATGAAAATGCCGAAACTTCCATCTAATCTAGATAAACTTTAATATCTATCCCGTTGTCTATGAGGGACTGGACAACCGCTCTGATCTTGCCTTCGAACTTGTCTCGTTCTCTCGGGCTGTACACCGCCGTGAAGACGTCGGCCTCCCTCGCGCGGTCGGCCAAGATGCGGCCGACGGCCAGGCAGGCGGGTATGTCGGATCTGGACGCGATGGCGGCCTTGATGTCCTTGGAGTTGGTGCCGGCGACGGCCACCTGCTTGCTGGTGACCCGGTGGGTGATGGAAGCCGAGACGAAGCGCTTGGAGATGAACACGTCGAGGGTGAAGGGCTCCATGTACGCTATCGTGCGCTGCTTGAAGGAGACATGCTTCTGCAGGTTCTTGGGTTTCTTCTCCTTCTTGTATGTGTACGGCCGGCTGTTGTCGTCGTCCAGGAAATCCTCCACGCCGAAAAAGCTTCGCGGAGCCGAAATAGCCTGATGGGGGGGGGTGTTTGTTCCCATGAATAAATTGAGCTTTTACTGTAATTTTTTTATTTTTGTAACAAAACTTGTTAAAAGGGGTGTTTGAGGATCATTACAATTTTACGTTTTTAAAGAGAATTCTTCCGTGGACGAAAAAAGAGGTGAGAGAGAACCTTTTTTATTTTTAGTCTTGGGGTCCCTAAGCTCTTGTGGTCATAATATATGGCTCCTAATCTTTTAATTATAACATCTCCCCAAACATGGCATTGGTTAGTTACACTTTATTTTAATGCAGCTTTTTATGTATAAAAAGTTAATGTGCAACCAAACACCCTATAAGCATCAGGAATAGATAAATAGATTGATTGCCATGTCACATTTCTATTGGGGAAGACAGTACAGAAATTGTTTGGAAGGTGGGAAAAAACGCAATTCATGTATTGAAAATAATGGTAAACCAGATTACAAGACAATGCAGAAAATCGTGGAGACAACTATATTATAAGTTGCTGCGGGACTAGAATTCAAAAGACAAATGCACTAGATTCAGATATTATGTACAAGGAAATAAAAATAGCCATTAGATATGCATAAAGGGAAAGAATAGCCATTAAAGATACTTCCTATTTCTTGAGAACTTCTACCAAGATTAGGCAGTGCAGACGCACACCCATAGTTTAAGAGCCATCATGGGGTGTTTGGTTGTATGATAAATTGAGTTTTTATTACAAAATTATATTTGCACAACTTGTTAAAGAGGGTGTTTAGCAATCACTACAAAAGTATGTTTTATAAAGAATTTCTTCTTGAACAATAAAAGAGATGAAGCCTTTTTTTGTGGTCCGCCACATTTTTTAGTTACACATATTCATCGCTCTTTTTGTTATTTTATATTGTCAAAAATGATAATTTTGTCTATAACTATCTCAGATTTTATTTTTAACATAAATTTTACCATATCGGTCTGCTCTCTAAATCCAGATTTTTCAATGGAAGAAAAATTGCAATAAACTCCGGGCGCAAGGGGACAGCAAATAGGCACACTGGTATGTGCAAGTTTTGTGGCATGGACTTGGACGAAATGGCCCATCTCTTCTTGCATTGCAGCCACATTGAAGTCTTCTGGCAGTCATTTTAAACTTATTGGAGAGCCCTGGACCAATCCAGGGGACACTATCCAGATGTTGTCCTCTTGGAACTCCATCTGCCCTGCTGCCACTGAGATTGGCGTTTGGGAGCAGTGTCTACCAGCTATGCTTTGGCCTATTTGGCAAAAAAGGAATACTAGGTGCTTCCTAAAATGCTTGGCGTTTCATCACTTATTGGCTCTTTTCCCTTCAGAGTTCTCACCTAAGATGGAAATTTTCTAATTTTCTCTGCGGTATGTTCGTGGCAAAAAAAAAAATCTGTAATGGTTGTTTCTCATTGTGCCTTGGATGGGGACCATTCTCCTTTTCCATTTCTTGGCATAGATTCTTATTTTCTTCCTTTCTTATTTTGTCCATTCCCCTCCACATTCTTGATAACATCATTGAAGCCCTTGCATTATATTGTCTATCTATGTTCATTCAATGAATTATGGAGTCTTACAATTTTCAAGTATAAACGTTCTCCAGTCATCTAGGATAATCAAAACATCCAAACAAATATTTTCTAAAAGAAAATTTACTTCCCTACAGTATGCCTTTGGTTCTTATATATAGGCTGACCAGTCACCAGCATCTGGTAAGAACATATATTATGAATTTGCTGCCTCATTTTCCTACTCACTTGGAGCACAGTTCTCAAGAGAACCCACATTTATGTATTTACACTTGTTAACGCACTAAGTTAAGATTACTTTCAGATCACAATTTTTGCAGGATAATAGATGCACATGATTCAACAAAGGCAAGGCATACACTGGGTTCACATCAAGGATTGCCATCTCGGATCTCAGCTTCGTCTCGGAAAGATGAAAGAGAAGAGATCTCGGGAAATTCTCAAAAAAATCTCGGGAGATCAGATCTCGGATTTCATTTATGTAGGGTATACATTACCCAAGAATTGCTATCTCACATCTAAATTTTATCTTTTGGAGACTGAAAATAAGAGATCTCGAAAAAATTTTGAAATATTGGATCTCAAAGATAGTAATCAATGTGCATATTTAAGTGTAAAAGGTCATGTAATCTCTTCAAAAAGGACAAGGAAACTCATTTTAAACAACAAAATAAGTTGTGAGAGAATTAAAAACTTAATACGGAGAGGATGAACTATTATTAACAAGAGACATACGAGGAATCTTATGTTAGACTAAAGTTTCATCTTAAATAATATGGATAGGTTATTAATGATATTTTGGGTTAATTGTACATAAATAGTCATAAAAATATTAAGTTATAAAATTTTATCAAACAATAATGTCTAGATATTTATTTAGATGAATTCCATAATAAAATTGTTATATGAAGTAAACTTAACAAGACCATCTAACAAGTTAGGGGTAGTAATAGGTGGAGTAAATCAAGGTACAAGAGGTACTATATAAATGTTCTCGTTTCGGCGAACTCGTTTCTCGGACACGTGAAGAGAAAGAGATTTTCGGGAGATCTTGAGAGATTCTCGGGAGATCGTATTCCATGGTTCACATTTCTAACCAATTCTAGGATAAGAACAATTATATTGGTTGCCATATGTTGCAAAGCCAAGGCACATGACTATTCTATCCTTAAGAACAGAAAGATTGGATATCAATTTCATGGGTTAAGGGTGACTAACATAGTTGTCAAGGCGACAAGGCGCCCAAGGTGTTTGAAGGGTACCGATTCCGCTTAGGCAACAAGGCGGCCGCTTAGGCGTCGCCTAGGCGGTCAAGGCGGTATTCAAGGAAGGCTGAGTCGGGAGGTTGTTATATATAAACAAAACATAAATATAATTATATTTGTTATGTTATAATTGAATATGAGTGTTTTATCAATGCACATAAGTAAATATGATGATGTGTGTGAAAGAGAAGAAAGTTAAATAAATTTTTATAAAATTTAAGTATATAACTTATTTATGATTATAAAATTTATATATGTGCAATAGTATAAGTGATGGTAAAATATTGTTATAATATTATTAAATGGGGGAGCGCAGAGTAGTCAGGGGGGCGAAGCCCCCGAACCCAAAAAAGTATGTAATAGTATAAGTGAGAGAGAGAGAGAGAAGAAAGAGCTGAAAAAGAACTTAATTAAGTATATAATATATGTTTATAATCATAAATCTTAAATATGTATGATAGTATAAGTGATAATACAATATATTAATATATTCAAACTATCATTAAATAAGTGTCCCTTGTGAGGGGTATCAAGGGAGAAAAACTCCTCAAAAACTTTTTTTAATGATGTAAAAATACCCAAGGTGCCTTGCTTGGGCGCCTAGGCTGGCACCTTAGGCGCCTTGGCGGGCACCTTGGGCGCCTTTTTGGCCCCAGTCAAGGCGCCCTGGCAAGGCGCCCTTGGAAAGGCGCCTTGCCGCCTAGGCGGGCGCCTTGACAACTATAATTAATTGATTCAAGAGATCCAAACCAGAAAACCATGAAAGCACAGACGTAAAATTTGCGTTGTTGGCGTGCTTACACAACATGGAACATGCTGACCAACACAATGTAGCTAATTTATTCATAATTCACTTTCAAACTGGAGGAAGAAGAGCACTATTCAGAATTAACTTGTACTAAAATACCCCTTCCACTTAACGTGGCTGCATTGCTATATTCACTGTAGAAAAGAAAATGGCAGGAAACCCACGACGTCTCCCAACCACAATGAGGAAAAAACCTGCAATTAGAAAATGAAAAACAAACTGAAACTGATAACCTCAATTCAATTTAGTCCTTTATGAGATTTTGGCTTAACATGAGTTGCTAAAATCTACAGAGTCTAACCTGACCTTTTGTGCAGAACTATCTCTTGTGGTTGTCCCTCTGCATCATTGCACATATTATAGCAAAATTGCAGGTTTTCATTTAGTGCCACTTGTAGCATCCCACATGATAGATTTTATTGACCTTCTTGTTAGAGAGAACAATCTACCCAATCCACCATTCCCTTCTTCTATCACACATTATCTTATTCCTCCTCGATTGTTGTCTCACTCAGATGTGAAACAACTATCTTACAAACAGCTTTTGCTATTTAGAAATACATATGATAATTGTGTACTTTACATTTTGCAAGAATCTTGTTCCACAATAAGTTGGCGTGGGACCATATATCAGGTTATGTCTATTCTGAAAATGTTTAGATGGTCAAAAGTACCATGACAATGGCACTATTTACGAAAGAAAAAAAGCAACTGCAAATATTTCTCTGAGCTCCACATCACTGGACATGAAATATCAGATACAAACTAAATGGTAAAACCAAGACTTCAAGATGTACCTGTCCACCGTGAAAGCTTCTCAGACAATAAGAGAATAGTTTATTGTTGCTTCCCGATACAAGGATTCCATTTGTCCACGCTGTTGATGAAATTTTTTTGAACATTCTCACAGCTCTTTCTCTTGGATAAATTTGAAGGACTTATTCACCTGAATTAAGTTGCAAGTATTTCTTAGATCACTCAAATTTACAATGTTGTGCAAGCATAACTGGATGCATATGCATTTAAACAAACCATGATATATCTGTCCACTTCCATAAGCCAAATGAAAGAACACCAGCAAATGATAACAGGAAAAATAACTTTTAAACCAGATAGAGGCTGCAGACGAATGACTGAAGCGTGCCCTGTGTTGTCGTAAAACACGACAAACTCAATTAGTTGGTGCACTTTCAATCCCTAATCCCGAAGTTCAGACAATTCACAAAATATTCTGACAACTTTTGATGTGGGACAATTGGGTGGATCCTGAAGGACACGCAGCCAACGATTGCGTCCAAATGCATCTCACATTTTTTCTATCGGACAAAGAGTCGAACATCAAGCGTCTTCGTAGAGGCCAGAGAACGGAAGGGGGAGAAGAGCGGAGAAGGGAGTGTCTACGCATGTTTGATGACGGCGGTCGTCGTGGCTCTTGGCAAGAAGCTGGAAAATTATCGTCTATCTAAAACCCAGTGGGGCGAAGGCACGCCGCGGTAAGTGCAGCTGACGTCAAGGAAAAAAAACTGGATTCCGCCGCTCCTTACGCCATGGTTGATAAGAGGAAGAATAATTGGTGCTAGCAGCGCTAGAGAAGGAGAGCGAAGACGGTGGTACTGATGAGCAAGTGACTCAGGGTTTCATATGGACATCGGCGACTCACTCACCGTTCATTCACCGCCGTAAACCCTCCAACTTCGATTTCCACAAATCAAGGTTCACCAATATGCGTCGCCGCACCATAAGACAAGACGCAGAGCAACGTCGTGAGAGGAGAAGGAGAGAACACGCACCAGATCATCGACGCCGGCAGACTTGAAAGATGGACGCCGTGCGAGGAAGAGGATCCGCCCGCCTCCTTGGTCGCTCTTTTGGTCTTAGGTAGAACAGAAGACCTAGACCTAGCGCGGAAGTATTGCTCGGGAAGTCTGGGAAGCAAACAACAGCACGGCATCAGCAGAGTAGAGGTTCGGACGGGGAGGAGCGCCGTCGCCGAGCGCCGCCGCAGCTCGCCAAGCCAGGAGCACAGCCTGCTACATAGCCGAGCTTCGTGCTCGTAAAAGTAGTTTTGATTATAAAATTTATATTTTTAACAAAACTAGATAAAAAAATATTTGGTGTGCACTGTAAAAATAATCCTACAAAAATTTTCTAGGACAAAAAGTGATATTTCTTTTATTTTACTTGTAGTCCCATTATCTTTTTATTGCACAATCTCTGCCATTTCTATTATCATGTCACAAAACATGATAAATTTTTGCTTACGTTTATTGTAATACATAGTTTTCATAAAAATGTAAAAAATGAGTCTGCAACCAAATGGCGTATTAATGTAACAAGTTCAAATAAAAAGATCCTAAATATACTAATTAGCAAATAGTCAAATGTTTAATTTAATGTATATTAATAAAAAGATCCAAATACACTGCGTCAACAAAAATAAGTTGACCACATTCATTAGCAAAGTCATTCACGAGCTTAAAAGGATAAGAGGACTTTATTTAAAGTAACTCAATATTTAGATAAAGTACAAAGGACATTTGTTATGCACTCATTTATCCAAATAAAATTCACGTTCAAGCATTATCCGGATTTTGGTGGAAATTATCTGAATGTTTTTTAGACAATGTGGCCAAGTGGCATGCATTGCTCTGCGCAAAGACGAGAGATCGAGCCCCCGCTCGATCCTCACAAGGAATTATCCTCCAAGGACGGTTAGACTCTGCTGACTCTCGAACCTCCGTCCCTACTCCTCGTGAGCAGAGAAAGTGCCAACCGATCTAAATTCGGCCAACAAAATTATTTGGATCTCGGTGAAGTTACTTATTAAGTATGCTAGTTTACAAAAATTGTGTACCGAAGCATGTATGTACATAACTTCAGCTACTGACTTTCTCCCGCGATAAATCAACCGTTTAATCTCCCGTGATATGGACGTGTTTCGTTACAACATTAAAATTAATGGGGTGTTTGGTTGCATGATAATGAAAATTTTTGTTTTAATTTTTAAAAATTGTAAGAAAACTGGTTAAAAGATGTGTTTGGTAACCATGACAATTTTATATTTTAAAAATGATTTTCTTCTTAAACAAAAAAAGAGGATCACACCTCTCTCTCTCTTTTTTGTGGTCCCCCACTTTATTTAGTCATGTGCGGTGGTTACTCTTTTTTGTAATCACATCCCTCCAAACATGATAATTTTATGTCATGAGTTGCTTCACTTTTTATTTTAATATAATTTTTTATCATGAAAGTGTACAAAAAATTATCATGCAACCAAACACCCCATAAGATTACAAATTTTGTTACAAAATATATT
This sequence comes from Cryptocoryne crispatula var. balansae, assembly GCA_036172225.1. Lineage (NCBI taxonomy): Eukaryota > Viridiplantae > Streptophyta > Magnoliopsida > Alismatales > Araceae > Cryptocoryne > Cryptocoryne crispatula. The sequence continues at coordinate 50,347,586 of CM069919.1, forward strand.
TTTAAGGTAAAAAAAATCGACTTCTCATGCTCCCAAACACCCCCGCAAGGACACATTTCGTACGGGTATAATTTAGAGATGATGTTGATAAACTTCAAAAAAAAATCAAAAGTATCCTCAAATTATGTCCATACCACACGATTATTAAAAGGCACTGTAACTACAGATTTTAAAATCGAATTCAAAAGGTGATTCCCTATCAATAATTTAAAGTTTATAGTAATTGTAATACAACTGTCCACCTGCAGCAAAGGATTTTTAACCCACGGATTGCGCCAATCTGTAGTCTCAAAACTCTTTTCTAATCTAAAATAATGATCATAAAAAATACTCAACACGGAACCAAGAATACAAACTGTTTTTCATCAGAAATATGAATGAATTGCAGCAAAGCTGCATAGGTTTCGAACCGGGCAGAAGAGGAAGCAAGTAGAAACGGACGGTAGCTTCATTAGGATCAGTCCCAGTGACAAAAGAGCAGCAGACTGTTGTCACGTAAATCGAGAGATAAAATTACAAAAGGACGGAACTTGTAGCAAACCTACGACAAAAAAAAGGAGATCTTTAGATGAGGTAGTCCAGAAATAGAGCGGGGTCAACACAGACAGAAATATTAGGACTTTTTAGGCTCTGAATCATGAGGTCTCCAGGGATTAAGAGCCTCCCTGATGGCTTGACCTTCCGGGGAGCTCTCCCAAGCGCGCTTCTCAGACTCCAGGACAGTCACCTTGTCATCTATGGAACACCAGGAAAAAAGAAGAAAAAAAAGCATCAGCGCAACTCACCAGACGGAAAAATTACAGTTTCGATTTAAGTTTTGCATGCAGGCAGCTGTCTAAATGTAATTTTAGTCAAACAAGATGCAGGGACTGCTAAACCTGGTTTGGAACAAGTTGAATTTGGCGATAAACCTGGGTTATCCCCTGATTGTGGTAAATGAACTTCTAGTTTTAATCTCTCACTCATAGAAATACCAAGGGGCCCAAAAAATAAGAGTTCTGTTCCCATTGGAAAGGCAAGCACCAGGCGTTTTAGCTGACTGATTTGGTGTAATTTACAAAGACCCTTATGCAAAAAAAGTAATTTATAAAGATCTGGAAGACACTTGGGGTCTAGAGATGTATTAAGTTTGAAACAAGATATTGGAAAGGTGACCAACAATCGCCCGCCAGTCCCCAGTTGCAATCCATCTGTTGCAAACCGAAATTTTCACTCATTCGATAGCTTATTGATCTAAAAGTCACTAGACGGGGAGCATCCACCCAGCTCTTACAAATTTAAATGGCCAAATCCTCTCTCAGTGAACAACTGGCTTTAGTGTACTACCGTACTATATATCACTTGTCCTAGTCAAGCCACGTCAGTCGTAAATAATTGCCCTCTAAGCACTAAGAAGTATGAATTTGCAAAAAGAAAAAAAGTTAAATATGGTAGAAAACAATGCCAAAAAAAAAACTTACACGCATTGCCTAGTACTGATTCTGTAAGGTCAAACATTTTAAGATTCGTATAGATGTTAGTTGTCTGGTGGTTTTTGTTCTGTATATTTCAATGAATCTGCCACATCTAACATGCAAACCTAAAAATATAGATAACATAAATTAACAGTTTGCTATGTCTAGTAGGAATGTAAAAGTTATGTCACTAAATAAAAATTACAATGCATCAGCAAATTGCAATCGAGACAAAAAGCTTTCCAATTTTTACATAAATTGATTATCATGAATATCAACAAAATGTAGTATTTAAAGACACCAACTACTTGACAATGCACTCATAATCATACAAACAATGCAGCAGTTGTGCGAGCAACCTATAAAGGTACTTGCCTTAACTGCTTTAGACTGCCCAGCTAACCACGGTAGTGTGTACGTTTTCAGTATTTAAAGAGATATTTTAGATATTATGAATATAAAGTTCATAATATATAAAGCTTTGCACTACCCAGAAAAGGGAAAACACTGAAAAAACATATGATGTTTATGTTTTTACTTACACAATTTTTCTCATTTCACCCACCATGCCTAATGCTGGAAACACAAAGGTTTCTCCTTGCAACAGAGTATTGTTTACTTAAAATCGACTAAAGCAAACTCATATGGTAAACAAAACACATCTACCAAAATTCCAATCATGTATGTAAACAAGGCATCATCTAGCACCTCACTTTATCACCTGGTAGCAAGGCAGTACTCCACTGCCATATTTGCTTTAGTTGCATCCAAAAGTATGAACTAATTCAACTTTGAAGAATAATTAATAGGTGTTTGGATGCATGATAAAATGAGTTTTCACTCAAAAATTATGTTTTTGTAACAAAACTTCTTAGAAATAGCGTTTGGCAATCATTACAAAAATATGTTTTATAGAGAATTTCTTCTAGGATAAAAAGGTAAAACTTCCTTTCTTTTTTGTTATACATGGTCTCCACCAGTTTTGTTATCATATCACACCAAACAAGATAATTGTATGTCTTTAGATATCTTAGATTTTATTTTAATATATATTTTTATCACAAAAGTGCATAGAATAGTATTTTGAAACCAAACACCCTATAAGCCATTAACAAGTCTAACCTCACAATACTGCAAGGAACTCTGGGTTGGGATCCACCAGCTCAGATGATCAGCCAGGAGCAAAACCAGTCTAGGATTGTCCTGAATTGGTCCTCCAAAAACTAAAAGATAATACAAAAGAAGAAAAACAGTCTAAATAGATATCTGGTAGAGTGGTGGGCTGAACTGCCAATATTGGCTGCTCCTGGTAGTTAAAAGTATGGCTCATATTGGGTATGTATAACTGAAACCATTACGTTTGATCCTGCCGGTATTGGTCCTGGATCAGCTTGGCAGTTCGGGCAATCTGCCGGAAGAAAAAACCAGTCTAAGATCGGTATGAAAGGATTCTTTCAAATTTTAGAAATAAAAAACAAAAATCAACATAAAATATCCCAAAAATATCTACGGTGCAAGGGTGCCGATCCCAGGGGGATCACCAGCATTCAGGGTCTGGTTGGTCCCAAATAGGCTGATTGGAGTCCAATCATGGCGGAAGCTCCTTCCAGGATCCCCCTAGATCGGGTCAGAAAGTGTCATCCTGCAAACCAAGGGAAAAAGTCAACAGCAGAATTGACCATCTGATGAGATGTGACAATGTAGGTTGATGACAACTGTTTTACACACGAAGGAGTGACAAGCTTTTAATCCAAATCAATGGCTAGTCTGACAATGACCATGGGTGACACCATGATTGTGGCATGAAGACAAGGCTAACAATGACCAATGGGTGATGCTATGAGGCATCAGGCAGGTTAGATAATTATCAGGTACAGTAGCATTTATCCACTGACTGTGAGGAGAAAAAAGTATACTCCATAACAAGGGAAGCACACAATCAGACAAAAGGCATTAGTCAAGATCACTCCACCATCAATAGTCAGCTGTCACATTCACTTATTCACAACTGACGTAGAAATACTTGTGTATATTCGCCAACCGTGTTACACAAGAACACGGAGGTTTTTGTATTAACATACCAAGGTTAGAATTAAAACCTCTTCAAGTTAAAATAAAAAGGTCAATCACATACCACGTGGATCCCAAGTCCCATGACTAGGTCAACCTTTCTAAATATCTGACTTACAGTGAATAATTGATGCAAATTAGCTTCCAGGAAAGTCATGAAATTTTAGGTGTCCATACGGACATATGGGATGAGATACCAGAAAAAGGGTGTTTCAAAGGTACAATATCCCCAACTTCTCTTCTTGTACTATGATTATTTGGTAGAAACCTCATCCTTATTCTTTCAGCTTTTCTTGTATTTCTTCCCATTCTTTTCCTTTCAATACATAAACCATGGACTTGTAGTCAACTTTTCTAAGAACTTTGTGTATCATTCTACAATTTCACTTGTCCATCCAAAACGTATATACCATTTTTCTGAGTTAATCTGTGCATCATCGGGTTATACTTTACCAAGACTATATATATTGAGCACTCACTTTTTATAGTAGAAAAGTGAGGTCAATACATTCTTTTAGCTGTTAGAAAGAAAGAATACTGCATTTGCCGAAGACTGATGTTGTGCAACCAAGCCTGGAGAATCCAAATACTTATAAGAAATTTGTTTTCTTTCGGTCAAAACCCACTTTTCGCCTATCAGCTGGGGAAATGAGGCTTCACCTTTCTCTCTCTCTACACAATACACATGCCTTGAGCATTCTCCGTATTTCTCCCACATTAATGGTAATAGAAATCCTAATGTAGCATGCGTATACGACTAGTCAAAACAAACCAACATGAAAAAAATAAAAATAAAAATCACCAGTTCACAAGAGCAAATCTTTTTTCTGGACCTATAAGAAGCAACTGATAAAACTTCAAAACCGCGAACACCTCACATGCATAATCTTCGACAAGAAGCATATCACTATCACCCAGGATCCAGAAGGTCCTGGGCCTGCAGGAACCGCGATACACGGAACATCCCCCCATTCCACCATAAAAATTATCAAAACCTGACCCTAAATAAGTTAGGGCAACGCTAAACACATATTGAGGAAAGAGAATACGATAAAAGGACAAGATGAGGAGAGTTCTCACACAGAAGCCAGTATGGATCATGAACAGCTCCATGGAAGCCCCGCACAGCGCCGAGACGGCGGCGATCTTCAGGTACCAGTCCAGGAACCTCATCAGTTCCCCCGCCCTCTCCAGTCGTCGTCGACGAGGACGCTAAAGGGGGAGAACGAGCTCGCCGGCGTGGCGGTGCAAGAGGAGGCACGTCTCTACTCGCAGGCCGCACTCCGCAGCCCTACCGGATCCGAAGCACCGAGACGCCGAACTCCGGCATCAAACATCGGAGTATTGGATCACGGCTCCAGATCCGGTCCGAGCTTCTTGGGCTCGCTATCCGACAGGCTGGCCCATTGACAAGAATCCGGCACCAGCGACGGTCATTTTTTTAAATAAAATATTTAATTAATAAAATTAAAAAACTTAAAATACTAATAAGTTTTCATTTCAGCGGAGTCGCTTGACCGAAATGAATCAAAACACGGTTTGGTTTACAAGATGGTGTTTGGTTGCGTAATAATTTTTTATATATTTTTATGATAATATTTATATTAAAATAAAAGTTATGATAACCGTAGTATATATATAAATATCATATTTGGTTAGGTATGTTAAAGAAAAGAGTAGATAACGTCCCTTTTTTGTCTGACAATAAATACTACCCCAAAACATATCTTTTTAATAGTTGTTAAACATCCCTTTTAACAACATTCTTTACAAAAGAAACATACTTTTATGATAAAAATTAATTTAATCGTCCATAAATCGTTAAGTTCCTCAAGGTAACGGGAACCATTGACTTAATGTACTTGTGACATTATGTTAATTTTAAAAAGTATAATATTATGAATCTATGTAAAATAATGTCAAATAGGCTCCATTCCATCCCAGAAATAAAACACTAAACTCAAAATTGACCTTAGTTATTTATTTATTTTAAATTTATATTATTTTAATTACTTATTTTATAAAAAATATGTGTTTAAATGACAAACCAACCCAGCAGTTTGAGTAAGTGTATGTTCTCATATTATCTTACGAATCTTAAAAGCATAATGCTAAATTTGAGGATTTCAAAATACATAGGTATCTCATGTTAAATTTTATCTTAATATATAAATTTACATAAAATATATGCAGTTTTATTTGCATCCGAACACCCTTTAATCTGTAGATCGTAACCCCGAACTCAATTTAACTGAACATCAGTTGACCCGGTTAATCAATTTATCGTATACATTATATTAATTTAAATGCATATTATTATAAATTTATATAAAAATAAAAAATAAATACATTTCTCTTGTAAATAAAATAATAAACTTAACACTTATGATACTTAATCATTTAAGTTAAGTTTAAAAGTAAGTACTGTCTATCATAGAAAATCAGAAACATTTCATAAATAAAGCCTCCAGAGCAAATGGGTATTTGGTTTAGTGGCATGATTCGGAGCTAGAGCTCCACCCGAATCAAATATCAAGAAACAGGTTAGTTTTGTACTCTTATGCCCCTGTTTGGTAACACTATTATGGGGTGTTTGGTTGCATGATAATGGAGATGTTTATTTTAATTTTTAAAAATTGTAAGAAAACTTGTTAAAAGAGGTGTTTGACAATCTTGACAATTTTATGTTTTGAAAGTGATTTTCTTCTTAAACAAAAAAAGAGGGTCTCACCTTTTTCTTTTTTCATGTGGTCCCCCACTTTGTTTGGTCATGAATGATAGTAACTCTTTTTTGTTATCACATCCCTCCAAACATAATAACTTTTGTTATGAGTTGGTTCACTTTTTATTTTAATATAATTTTTTATCATGAAAGTGTACAAAAAATTATCATGCAACCAAACACCCCCTTAGATATCTCTATCACTATCAATTTTAAAATTGATATAGATAAGAACCATTAAGAGATGTTTGGTTAATTGTATCACTTTTAAAATTTGTAGCGCAAACAAAATATATTATGTAATACAAGTGTCAACTTGTATTAATTTTGATATTGATGCTCCAACATTTGAAAATATTAATATCAATATTGATATAGTACCGAAAATGAAACTCTAACCATACAGGGCATTAATCTTGAACCATCTTGTAGCCCTTTTGCATAGAGTTTGGTGTTGGGATATTATGCCCTGTTTGGTTAGAGTTTCGTTTTTGGTACTATATCAATATTGATATTAATATTTTCAAATGTTGGAGTATCAATATCAAAAGTAATACAAGTTGACACTTGTATTACATAATATGCTTTGTTTGTACTATAAATTTTAAAATTGATACACTTAGCCAAACACTTCTTAATAGTTCCTATCAATATCAATTTTAAAATTGATAGTGATAGAGGTACCTAATAGTGTTACCATGTTACCAAACAGGGCGTAAGGTGTGATGGAACCTAACGCTGATGTATCTATCACAACTATCAAACATGATATCATGTTAGATGTGACAATCTAACCGACCAGGCCCTTAAATTTTCCTTTGATGTATAGTTTCATCACAAGAGCATAAAGTTGTAAATATTTTACGAGCAAACACCTTATAAACCATAAGATACATAGCATTACATGTTTATTAAACTTTACATCTGAGCCAATAGGATAAAATTTCAGGTTGAGTGAATAACCCTCATAAGCCCACATGTAAAGGCGACCCCCTCTTAAAAAATGAAAAAAAAGAACATGATTAAGCTCCCACTTTGGACAAAAATATCGATCTATAGACACAATGAAAAACTATTTAATGCCCTGTTTGGTAACACTATTAGACACCTATATCACCATTAATTTTAAAATTGATATTGATAGTAATTACCTTGACGTGTTTGACTAATAATATCAATTTTAAAATTTATAGTGCAAACAATACATGTTATGTAATACAAGTGTCCACTTGTATCAATTTTGATATTGATACTCCATCTTCTAGAAGTATCAATATCAATACTAATATAGTATCATTTTTGATACTCTAACCAAACAGGCCATAAGAGATGAGAATGAATACAAAAGTTAAATCCATATTTTTCCTTCTACAAAAAACAAAAAAACAAAAGCATAATGTCTCATTTAGGAGGACTGTGATAACACTCACTGTAACAATCTCTCCCCTCTTACAACTAAATCCTTCCGTGTGCTACTGCTAATGCTGTTCACGGTTCAGTTCGGTTCAGAATGGAGCACTTCTGTTGAAACTGAACGGAACATATAAATCAAACAAAATAAACCAGTTCGATGAGAATCCAAACAGCTAATGAATCCTAAATCCTGTCATGGATAAACGACTAAACATCAAACCAATTTGGTAAGAATTCAAACCACTGGAAACCCCTAAACCTTGGGGATAATCCCGATTTCCCTAAAAAATTAGAGGTCATCCAGATTTATCCCTTGATTAATCAGGTTCCAAACAAAGCCCGAGGGCTCCTTTGGTACGCACTTAATTTAGGAATAAACTTAGTTTATTTTCAATTTTAACGGTGAACTAGCTCATCCTCAAATTACTGTGGTACCTAGACCTGTAAATGGATACTGTAAACCCGATATTCAGCCTGAATCCGATTTTGAATAGAGGGTTCGGGCATTCGGATGGTGCCCCTGGCAGACCTGAGCATCCGGTTATGATATATCCGATTTGAAACAAATCTGAACGTCACCTATCAGGTTATATTTGAGAACCCGATCGGGCGATTGAAGGACCCGATTGCCCCTGCCGCCTCTCATCCACTCTGCCTCTGGTGCCATCGAGGCCTCCTCCACGTCTGCGACACTGCCTGCCGGCTAAGCACCCCCCGCCGCAAGCTCTCTTCGCGAGCTCCTCCCCCACCCTCCGCGCTGTCTGCGACACCTCCCTCCGCCGACTGACCACCCACCACCGGCTGAGAACCTCCCACCAGCAAGATCCCTCCGCGACCTCCCTCCCCCAACCTCCGTGCCGTCCGCGACTCCCCCCGCCGGCTGAGCACCCCCCCCGCCGGCGACATCCCTCTGCAGCAAGGATCGCGGGATCGGAATCGGAGTCGGAATAGGTGGGTACCGATTCGATCCGGATCGGATCGGATCGGACCGATTCCGACCGATTCAATGGAAGAAAATCGATCCAGAATCGGTAAGAAAAAAATCAAAAAAAAAAACGATCCGATTCCGATTCCGATTCCGATCCGATTCTGGACCGATTCCGGCCGATTCTGGCCGATTCGGACCGATTCGGACCGATTCTGGCCGATCCGACTGGAATAGCAAAAAATGAAAAAACAAACAATCCGATTCCGATTCCGGCCGATTCCGGACCGATTCCGACCGATTCCGCGGAATTCATGCCGGAATCGGTCCTTCCGCATGGAATCCGATTCCGGAATCGGTCGGAATCGGTCCGATTCCACCGATTCCGTAAACAATGCTCTGCAGCCTCCCTCCCCCAACCTCCGCGCCGTCCGTGACTCCCGCCCGCTGGTTGAGCACCCCCCACGACATCCCTCTGCAGCCTCCCTCCCCCGACCTCGGCACCGTAGTGACTCCCACCGCCGGCTGAGAACCTCCCACCAGCAAGATCCCTCCGCGACCTCCCTCCCCCAACCCCCAGCGACATCCCTCCACAACCTCCCTCCCCCACCCTCTGCGCTATCCGCGACTCCCCCCCCCTCCCCGCGCGACATCCCTCCCCGCTGGTTGAGCACGCCGTGCTCGCGACCCCCCTTCCCCCCCTCCGCGTTGTCCGGCCATGACTCCCTTGGCTGGTTGAGCACCCACCCTTGGCGTCGACCTCCCCCCCGATTGGAGTACCGCCATGGGGAGGGCCCTAATCCCGGAGCTTGTCAACAATAGACGATGTCGAAGGATCCGGCCTGGGCCCCTGATCTGCCAGAGATGCCCAACGGCGCAGGAGGAGGAGGGGCGACTCAGAGGAGGACAGCTCCGAGAAAGGGGATGATAAGGGCGGCAACGGCAATGGCGAGAATAGGTACCTATGGTTGCCCGGTTCGAGGCTGACTGTAAGAGAAGAGGGAGGGGTGGGAGAAGAAGACGATGGAGACGGGCATCAAGCGCTCATCGGGCAGCAACAGGAGCCTCATCCATCGGACACGGCCGTCAGGAGCCATTAACGCATGCGCTGCTGTGTTATTGCATCGACACAGGCCGCCATTTATCATCCTTCTCTTCATCGTCGTCGTCCTCTTCCTCGACATCTTCTTCTTTCTCCTAAGAGGTTGGCCGCAGTGTCATATGCAGACATTGTGAAGATGGACCTTGGAGATTAATGGTGCGGCGAGGACCTGCTTCCTCGCCAAGTAACTAAGAGAGAGAGAGAAGCGCGTGCGCAAGTGGGCTTCGACCGTCGACCGTCAATTGTCTAACGGGTTTCCTAATAGGTAGATCCGGATCCAAAAAAAATTTCGGATCTGGATATGGATTTAGATTCAAAATCTCATAATGCATAAGATCTGTTATTGGATTCGGATATATTTTATCGGATTCGGGTTCGGATCCTGAAAGATCCGACCCAAAAAGGTCCATTGACAGGTCTAGTCGTACCGAACAGGTCCTGAAGACATTTCAGTTCAATTTGTCATAATATAAAACTTAACTAAAAAAACAAAGATCTTTATTTATACAAGAGAACCATCTCTCTCCGACATCACTACAAATGCTCACAATAATATGCTTTTTAAACCGACAAATAAAACAAATTACTATTTCAACAAGAAAAATAACTTAGAAGCTTCTACATGCTCCCTTAAGGTTGCGTTTGGATGAGATTTGTCATAATCCGTCAAAATCTACGGCATGATAATTTTTTTAGGTCTCAACGACTATGTTTTGGTGTACAATACCTCATTTACCCCTTGTTATGGCTGGTGTGAATAGACTTGTCAACAAATCCCTTTCAGGTCGGAACTTTCGGGATCCGAACTCGAATCCAATAAAACAAATTCGAATCCAATAACAGAACCAATAAACTATTGGATTTCGGATCTAGATCTATACCCGAATCCAAAAATAATTTCAGATCCAGATCCTCCTGTTGTACACCCGTTGACTGTATATGCATGTATCTTATCTAGTAGACAACAACAAGACCAAGATGAAGATGAGTTCCTCTCCTCACCATCTTCGACGCGATGCTAAAGGATGCCACCACGGTCAGTTGCCCCTCCACCAACTTCAACCCCCGCATGCTGAACCTGATCTTGTTTATTGCCTTTCTCCAAACGAAATTGATCTTCTAGAAGAAGTTGTCAAAGGAAACCAAGTCCGGGAGTCCCAGCTTTGTGCGTTTGGAGCCAAGGATGGTGACAGTGTTGTACAGTAGCCTCCAGCATCCACCTACCGGATTCCCCCTCCCGTCATTGTCGGCGGTGCAAACATCAGCTCAAGCCACTGCTCAAACTCAAATTGGGTGTGCATACAAGCAATCTCCATGGCTTGTAGGCTCACCTACTCTATCGGAATGAGCATTGGGTTCTGGGACTCCAGCAGCCGCACCAGCCCCTTGATCTCACTCCTCCTCAGCGATTCGATCTCGAATATGCCCCTATTGATGCCTTGCAGCAGCACAAAACCACCCATGTCATTCCCCCCTCCAGCTAAGAGTCGCCACAGCCACTGCCACTAGAAACAAGTTCGACCTCGCAGCGGGAAATCAGCAAACACGTTGCTGCGATTGGAGCAGAGCCACCCTCACCTCGTCGACACCAGCCGCGGATGACACCGGTGCTGTGCCACTGACCCCTTCCTCGACCGTGCTGCCGGTTGCCCTCGTGACTGCGCCGGATGGTGGGGAACTTGCGCCAGCAAGAGGATGAAGAACTTGTAGCAGAGAAAACCCTAGAACTAAAGAGGTACAAATCAGGGATGGGAGGAGTGACCTGAATTTTCCTATCGGGTTAATATGTAGGACCGGAGAAGGCAGTATCAGATTCTGCCTAACTCGGGTACCCCGTACACCTGAACCCGGATTTGTGAGATTTTGGGGCTACCTAATTAAATCGCCTCATCCAGTTTCTGTTTTGAATTCGGGTCAGGTGACCAGATTATGAGGTCCATTTACACCTCTAGGTGTGAATGCAAGAGACGGAGGGAGGCGAACTCGCACAAGGATAAAAAATGTCAAATATATATGAGAATCCAAAAATTGTTCACTAGAAACACCAGTTTTCAGCCTTTTGTGCACCCTGAAAGTCTCAGAAAATTCATACCCAATGCTTAGAGATTCCGGCAAATCAAGTCAAAACATAAATCAGGCCGACAAGCTTATAACCATTTCATTGGAGTAAAAGGAGGGCTCAAAACTAAACCAAGCTGAATATGATACATACAAAATTCATAAAACCAAACAACTAAGCATCTTAACCGAGCCAAAGAGTTTGGTTCAATTCACCAAACCGACACCCATCACTAATATCCAAACCAAATGCACCCTAAAACTAAAAACAGCACAACACACGAACATGAAGCCGACCTTCAAGCTTCTGAAATCCAACTTCGTCCTCCTCACACCCGTCCCCGAGTGATGGTTGAGAGATGTAACCTAATAACATGTTTGTCTACTAATTTTAAATACCTGTCATTATTAAATTTTTAAATTAATATTCATATAAATCATTAAGAGATGTTTGACTATTAATATCAATTTTGAAACTGTAGTGATACAAACAAAATATGTTTATATAATACAAATATCCACAGGTATCAATTTTAATATTGATACTATTATACCCTCTAGAAATATCAATATCAAATTTGATATGCTATCATTTTTTATACTCTAACCAAAGAAGACATTAGATTAAAGGAAACAAACGCCATCAGATATCGTGAGTAGATTTACTTTTACCAAGCACCTAAGTTACCAACTTTGCCACCTTGGTGGCGCTGCCTACACTGCATTTCATTTGCATGGTGCAAGGAATGTCTTGCTTCAGTTTAGTGCTGCAGCCGACATGAGTTCAGATCACCTCAGTTCCGTGTTGAAGAGTTTTTGCTTCCATTACTCTTATATAGAGGTAGATCCATCTGAGACAATTAATATGATGACACTATTTTCAAGACAGCGAGACACACCTCTACGTGAGCATTTGAGAGACGTCCCTCCAAGTGATCAGAACTCATCCGATGGGCTTCTTCGAGTAGAACTCTTCCCACATATCAAGAACACTAAACTAAATACAAATAGATGGCCATGTACTGCTCACAGCCTGACCATCTCCCAGAATGCACGACCTACTACTCTAAAGCTAAAACGACTGCCACCAGTCGACACCCCAAAAGAAAATGAAAAAAAAATAAAAAAGAAAGAAGGGCCTAATTGCAAAAGCCATATTGAGCTGCTGAACGATGATATGATTCCAAGAAAAGAACGAGCTTACTGAGTTCTAGCATCAACGGAGGAGTACATCCGGCAGCGACGCAGCGTCGAGCTCCCAGCAGCCCTGCAGCAAGCTATGGTTCTCTGCCGTCAGTCGGTATGACGGCACGCGATGTGAGAATCTCAAGAACTCGCGCCTGGGGATCTCCCTTCCGGCTGCACCCTTGCCGTCTGTTCTGGGCCTGAAAACGGCCTTGAAGCCATCCACCTTCTCCAGGATTGCCACAGTCCAGGCTGAAGCAGAGACCAAGCAGATCTCCACCATTTCGTACTCACCGCCCTCTGAGCAGCGCTTCAGGTCAGATGCCCTCCACCCAGCATTCCAGTTCTTGTACAGGGCCCAGACCTCACCGACTTGCGGGTATATATCGTACCGCTTCTTCACCGCAGTACTAGCTTGCACCAGGTGAGAGAACGTGTCAGCCGTGTTGTATTCTTCATCAGCGCACCCTGCATCGAGTACGAACGTTCCACAGCTGATGGGAAGATCGTCTGGAGTGACCCACCTCGACTCTTCCCCTGCGGCCTGCAGCCATGCGACACGCACCCTGGACTGCTTTGAGTTGACCTTCCTGACCAGGGCATAGTACTTGGGAAAGCCATCCTCCGCACAGTAAAGTGCCCAGATTTGACCCACTCGAAACTTCTCCATGCTTCTTTCTGATTCGAAATTGTGAAATTCTGGGTTGGAAGCCGCAGGACTGTCAGGTTCTGACATGTAACTGTGGCTGTTTCCCACGACGTTGTCTGAACAGCTCTCTTTCTCGTGCGCAGAAGGCCCTGTTGCATGGGAATTCCTCTCTGCTGCTGCTTGACCATGTTGCCTTCCACAGGTCCCATTCAACCCATCTGCAAAAATGCCGCTGCTTTCATTTCTTTGAATTTTTTTCGCCCTTGGGATAACATCATCAAGATTTACAGAATCAAGAGTTCCAAGAAAAACGTTGTTGGGAAGAGAAGCAGGATCAAGCTCATAAAATCCTTCTGGAATACCCTGTCTTTCTTTTCCAGTAGTTCTGTAAGAAGGGACCATGTGAGAGAATCTTAGTAGTTCTCTGGGTGGTATGTCCAGTACAGTGTCACCCTCCTTCCCTCCCGGGCAGAACAAGGTAAGAAAGCCTTTCACCTTAGTGAGGTGTGCCACACTGATACCTGTGACAGATGTAAAATCAGTCAGGACTTCGACAAATTCATACTCATATTCTCTGTGCTGATCCGGACTAGTGATCCATCTGATGTTCCAATCTTTATATAGTGCCCAGACTTCACCCCTTCTAGGGTATACACAAAAAGACTTGCTTTTTGAATCTTTGCTTGTCATGACTATGTGCGAGAAGATCTTAAGGTTATCAATCTTATCTGTCTTGCCATGTACGAAGTTCCCACAAGCTACTGGCAATTCCTTCTGGAACCACTCTTTCTCAACTTCAAGCATGGGATCAAACTCTAGCCAGGTGAATCGCACCTTGAAGCTTGTGGAAGACACACCACGGACATGAGCATAGAATCTAGGCATTCCATCTTTATCATCATAGACTGCCCATATTTGATTGACAGCAAAAGAACCTGCATCTCTATCCCGGTCAAAATCATGAAATTCCGGGTCAGGATATGTTAGTGTGCTAATATCCACTTCCTCAGTGGTGAAGTCGGACGCTGAACTACCTCCAGCAGGGTTTTTACCCCTCTCATCTGTATGAACACCGCCTTTTGGGCATTTATTGGTTTCATCTTTAACCTCGAAATTTGGTGATTCTGTCGAGCATGTCTTTCTTACTTTAGTTCCATTTGGCTTCTCCTCTTCTATCGGCATACCTCCCCTCTTTCGACCATCTAGTTTAGCTGCAGTGGTAGCAAGCACTTCAGCTGGACCAGCTTCTTCATCAGACTGTTCTTTACCAATTTGAGCATCACTGTGCAACTTCTTTCTAGACATATTATTAGATTTAGAGAGCGGCTTCCCCAAATCATCATCACTAGAATTTTCATTGTATGAAACATTATGCTTCTGCCTTGCAGACCGTCGTGCAACATAGGCGGCTGTTTCCACATTCTGGGCAGCAGCATGCTGAGGCTCTTCCTTAACTATCTCTTGGCTGTCAGTACTATCTGCATCACTGGATTCCGCAGAATCACATTCTTCAATACTTATCTCCTCACTGTCAACACTCTCAGTATCACTAGATTCCACTACCATTCTTCTGTTCTGCTTAGAACCACTCTTGCTCGCTTTCTTGGTTTTCACCTTCTCAAACTTTCCTTCATTTTCTTTCCGGAATCCATTCTCCATCTGACTGTTTCCACTCCTCTGTCTAAGTTCATCCGCAGACATACTTCTGGCTCCCATACTTGTGTTCGTCTGTGGCACACTAGGCCTTTCCTTAACTGGATAAGGATTGTACCCTTGTTGACTGGTAGCTGAAGTATACTGACCTTGAGAATCGTACTGGTGAAAACCTGGATGCCTAAATGAAGACTCTGATTTGAATATTGGAGGCACATCTTGCGCATCAAAATCATATGCAATAAAGGGGCTCATGCAGTTTTGACAGCGAAGTGCTTTATTGAGGATAGTACGGTAGTATTGGTATCTTGTTTTACAGTAACGGCACTGTGTCCAAAATGTCTGGCATGCATCCACTGTCTGCATTTTCTGTTCTGTCATTGGTGTGGTACCATTACATTGATAATTGTTAGAATATGCAGATTGTTTTCTGGCATTGGAAGACATATTTGTCTGATGAGGTGGTCTTTGTCCAACAGTTGGTATAGAAGCTTTCCTCTTCATGTCATAGACAGAGCGCTGTGCTTGATCTGAAAGTATCCTATGTGCTTCCCCGACTAGCTTAAAAGCAGCTTCTGCCCCAGCAAACTTATTTTTGTCAGGATGAAGTAAGAGAGCAAGCTTCCTGTACTGCTTTTTTATTAAGGATTCATCGACTGTAGACTCTACTTGAAGGATTCCATAAAGGTCGTCAGACCCGTTAAGTTTTGTCTCAGAAGAGCAATGCACTTCACATACAGCAAGCATTTGTGATATGTTCTCTAGATCCGGAAAAAGCATTTGTGCCTTCTGCACAAGTTTTCTTGCTCCAACGAAGTCTCTACACTGCATCTTCTTTTCAGCCATGCACCTGGCTCGGACAGCCTCTTCCTTGTTGCACTCCATTACAGCTTACTTGAGTAGGCTGTCTATCTTCTCGAAGCTAAATTTGTGCTACATCTGCTTCCTTCTCTTATGGCCGCAACAATACATCCCCCAGGGATACTGCAAATCAGACTGGCAGAATCCAGCTGTACAACAGAGTAAGACATCAAATCTGATACAGAAATGCTGCAAAAGACCTATATTACAGATGATATAATATGATTATTATGGGAACATTTGCAAGTAACAAAAAGAAATAAAATCATTCCAATATATGTCAGCATGTATATTGATCTCTCTGGTCCCACATATTTCCACCCTTTGTCCTTGATATTGACTCTTCAATCTAGAGTCCATAAAGTTGACAGTCCCTAATTCTGCTACTTCTCTTTACTGATTGTATCTAAGCAGACAGCATTCCCAAGCTTGTCCTGTGTGTTGATCAGATCTATCTTTGAACCCACATTAAGCTTCATTCATCCTTGTCTCATTTTTATATTAACATTTGGATTTGGCACATCCTTTGTCTCATTTTTTCTATTAACATTTGGTACCTATTTGATTTTGTACCACTCAGTTGTTAAGAAGACTGTCTAGACCCCAGTTGGATGACACCTAGGCAACAAGGCATCTTTTGCAGGGCCAAGGTGCAAAGGCACCTTTCTGAAGGCCCAATGTGGAGCGGCTGCCTTATCACGATAAAATTTCTCCTTTGAACTATCTCTTTATGTAAACATAAATGTTAGTATTAATATTTACTTCTACTGATTAGGCAATATGCCTAAGCTTGCCTAAGCAGATGCCTATATCACCTAACCTGAAATGGCACCTTTGAATGCCTTATAACCTTAACAACCATGATACCACTATATATTTAGAAATGCATCCAATATATTACACAGATCCCCCAAATTCTTATCAAGAACAGACTGAGATCTCTTATCTCTATACCTCATAATGAGGCTGAGTAATCTTAATTCAGGGGCCAACGAGTATAGTCTTTGGAATTTGGCTTTCCCAGCCACGTTTTGGGCTATTTGGAGAGAAGACAACGGCTGTACTTTTAAACACTCCTCTAGCCTCTCTCTTTTTTTAAATGTGAGCAGGATGCCACGGTTTACTATTAATCAAATAAAAGATACAAATGGAACAGAGGGAGCACAACAAACAGAAAACAGTGATACCCCAATCCAGACACTATCGAGGATGGGGCTACAAGAAAACAGAGTGGAAAAGCAAAAATAAATTCCCAAAAATAGCCACTTCCAGATGATTGTCATTAAGGGCAAATAGCCAATCTTAGACAAACCAGGCCATCCTCTGGATAATCATTTTGGATGCTCAAAGTGATCTTCAAAAATTGCCTGTTTCTCCCTCATTGTTTTCAAGGCGTCGCCTAGGCTACAAGGCGCCCCCAGAGGGGGCAAGGTGATGGGCACCTAGGCGCCCATTGCCTTAAATAACTATTTTATATATTTTAATAATAAATAATGCTAATTAAGTGTCAATATCACATAATTAAGTTATTTTGAAGTAAAAACAACTAGTTCTAATAGTTAATTTGACTATAAATTAACATTTTGATGAAATAATAGCTAGGCTTAAATAATTTTTTAAGTGTTTACTAATAGTTAATAGAATTTTAAAATTAATTTGTCAAGTTATTTAGTCTATGCAACTATGCACTTCCCGCATTATTAATTGATTTACATGGTGTCAAAGTAATTTTGCATCATTTTTTACATATATTTGTTAATTTATCTATTTTACTATATAAAAAAAGCATCGTCTAACGCCTCGCCTTATCGCCAAGGCACCAAGGCGGTACTGTGTCGCCTTGGTCGCCTGGACAACTATGTTCTCCCTCTGCGTATAGCTCAAAGCCAAACTGGTAGTGTAAGATCCACGACAAAGAGTCCAACAGCCAAGGATTAAAGGACGACCATTTAAGGAGAAGAGAGAAGACGCTGGTCAGTTCACTCCAATGAAGGTTCCACCCCTTGAATAAAGCCTTCCAACGGGAGTTGATAACTCCGCAGTGAATGAATATATGCTCGATATTTTTGTCCATACAGCTGCAAAAGACACAAACACTTTAAGGTGACCTCTTGTAGGAAGGCGGTTGATGGAGATCCAGTTCAGTAGGTCTCAGAATTATTTAATATTTCCAATCTTCATGAACTCGCTTGTAAATATTAACGTTTGCTTGAGTTTATTCCTTTAAATTTCTGTCCTTTGATGACATAGATATAAATAGTGCTTTAAAGGACCCCCTTTTTTACAATGATTGACTGTCTATTTAAAGAGGCCCTTACATTGGAATGAAGAATATTTGGATTTCTTGGAAGGCATCGGAGCATAGGGGCTTGCCCCGGTAGTCTTCACCCCTTCTGATGGGAGGTCGTCATCCTCACCTCCGGCAAGAGGCCGACGTCCACTCTATCCCCGGCTGGAGGCCGGCCCCAACATTCTTCTCCCCTCCTGCCTTTCAGCCTCCATGCCCTTCACCCTTCCCCCTTCATCGGCTCCCGGATCAACTCCCCCACTGCCTCCCCTGCTCCGTCCGATCTGTTTACCCCATTGCTTGCGGTGTCAGAAACGGAGATGACAAAGGATAGACGAAGGAGAAAAAAAGAAAGAAAAGAGGAGCGTGAAGGCGTTGCCAGAGGCCCTCCGGGTCCTTCCCTCTCCTCCTGACTGCCTCCAACTGCGTGAGGATGCCGCTGACAACACACCACTGAGCCATCTTCAACCCTGCACCCACCTGCAACATCCAAATGAACAAGCGATGAAGCAGACTGCGAGAAGACGTCAATGCCCTCGAGAGGTGCTTTGCTAGGCTTAAGTTGCGCAGCTGCGCAATGCCACGATCCCCCCTGCAGCAGCCACGCCATCAATAGATCATCTGGGAGCGCCACGACCCCCAGCTGGGGTCTCTCATCTTCACGCGTGCAGGCGCGTCCTCGGGCCTGCCACAACACCTATGTTATCTGAGGCGCTCGCCTAAGGCGCCTAGGCGCTGAGGCGAGGCGAGGCAAAAACGCCTCGCCTCGGCAGATCTCGCCTCGCCCGGGTGAGGACCTTGTGAAAGTCAAATTTGGTAACCTAAATTCTTCTTCCCCACCCCGAAACCCCCAATGCCCAATCTTCTACCTTGAGACTCCAATATCTTGATGCATTATAGGTCCTAGAAGTGATTTTTTTGTATTTTTTATGTTCTTCTTCAAAAGTTTCAATGTTATATGTATATTTTTTGAGAAGTTCTTCAATATAAAAAATGTCGCCTCGGGCGCCTGAGGCGAGGCGAGCCCACCCTCGCCTCGGTCGCCTCTCGCCTCTGACTACATAGCACAACACACTTGCAGCCGACTCCCAATGCCCTGCCAATGCTGGCGTTTTCATGCGATCAGCAGCTGCTGGACTGCCACGACCCCCCCCTCCTGGGCTCTGGAGAAGATGTGGTCCAGTCCTGGCCAGTCCAGCGAGCCAGCTGACAACCACTTCAATGCACAGTAACTGGAACATGCTAATTTGAGGCCTGTTCCCGGCTTCCCGCCCATTTGACCAGTTTAAGCCCGGTTCGCTTCGTTTTGTCCATTCTAATTTCATTTTACAACTCTAACCCTGTTTTCACAGTGTTTTAGCTTGGTCCACCTGTGCCATCGCGCATCAACAGTGCCTCCAAATTTTCCATAAAAATATATTGATTTTGATATGCAGAACCGACTTCTAGATTACTATATGCCATGAAATAGAAACTCATTACTTGATCAATATGAGACATGATTTTACAACTTGAGTGACCCAAAATCAAGCCCATTTGAATCCCTTACGGACATGGAATTTACCTTAACCGATTTGGGATAGACAGTACCCGACCTTTAATAAGTATGTGGGCATGCCCCCAACTGATTTAAGATTGAGCACACCCGGCTTTTGATAAACATATGGGGATTCATCTCATAATTGATGAACCTCATTAACACATAGTTTGACGTATTAGCATGTTACACATACAATGCCTTCCCATGACATGACGGGTAAATGACTCCCTCTTAGGGCATGGTAAGACATTGGGATCTTTTAATAGACCTTTGTATGTTTTCCTTAAAAAGTCAAATGGTGTACTTGAAACCGGCCCATTGATTTTACTTATTTTAGAATTTTTTTAAAGTTTAGTCAAGACTGTGTGGCGGATTTTTAACCGGCCAGATACTCGCCTAGGTTTATGTATTTTATTGATGAATTTTTATTTAGATCTCTATTTATTGTTTATTTTATTTCATTTTTTATCAAGAGTCAAGAGTCGACTTTTTAGTCGACCTCTTGGTTACCCATTTATTTTGAAATTCTTTTAGGTTATGCCAAGATCATGTAATAGTTTTTAGCCGGCCAAATACTTGTCTAGATTTGTTTAAATTAAATTTATAATTTCTTATTTAGATTTCAGTTGATTGCTTGATTTTAAAAGCTTTTTTTAAATCATCAATATCCACCGTTGAGCACTGTTCGGAGGCTAATTGGACCTTTCTTTGAGCCCGAGCCTGCTTGGGAATTTCTGTTGGCCCCATCCAGCTGGCAGCCCATCGCCACGAGGGTTCGGGCTGGCTTCGACCAGCCGGGGCTCCATTTCTTTTCAAATCTTTTCATCAAGTGGGTCCCACGACATTGCACCTTTGACCTAAGTCGAAAAAATTTATCCGTTGCGGCATCCTCGTCTACATCCGACCATGGCTGCGTCACCGGCTGCCCGATTGCGATGGAGGAGAAGGCCCGTCAACCACTAGAACTTGGAGGGGCTCTCGCCAACCTAATCAAAGGAGATGGAAGCCTTCACCGCCACCATCGAAGGAAGCTACGGGTCCTAATAGAGCTACCAAAAGGAGAAGACGATGATCTTGCGGTGCTGTGGAAAAAGGAGGGCTTGCCAACTTCGATGGGAGAAGAAGACGATCCTGGCAGTTCTGTTCAGAAAAAAGTGGGCTCCGGCAACCCCGACAGCTCTGATGATTCCAACAGGAGGAGGAGACGGACCCGACAATCCAAATGGCACAGACAGCGCTGACAAGAAGAAGGGATGGACCCAGCGGCGCAGACAAGGCTTGAGGGATCCGGTAACCCCCCCTGGTTGTCTCCTCAGTCCTCCCTCAATCTCACCTCCTGCTCCTCTCTTTTCTCCCTCTCCGGCCGACTCTATTCTCCCCTTCCTTTCTCCCGGCCTCCTCCTTATTTTATAAGCCGATCGATTTTCCATAACAAGGAAATCAGTCCATTTTCGAGCCGGACATTGCCACACCGCTCGTGTTCAAAACTGGATAGAATCGTGATCTCTCAAGAATCTTTAAGAAAGGCTCGCGATGCCTAATCCAAGGATCGCGGGATCGGAATCGGAATCCGGATCGGTGGGTACCGATCCGATCCGGATCGGACCGATTCCGACCGATCCAATGGAAGAAAATCGATCCAGAATCGGTAAGCAAAAAAAAATGATCTGATTCCGATCCGATCCGATTCCAGACCGATCCGGACCGATTCTGGCCGATCCGACTGGAATAGCAAAAAATGAAAAAAAATGATTCGATTCCGATTCTGATCCCGACCGATTCGGCCGATCCGATTCCGATCCGATCCCGACCGATCTGGCCGATCCCGACCGATTCTGTCGGAACTTTTTTCCGGATCGGTCCTTCAGCCAAGAATCGGATCGGCAATGGCCGATCCGGCCGATTCCGCGATCTATGGCCTAGTCTAACTCCGTGCGGGATTTCAACATCGTTTTGATATCCCTATAGATTCCTTGGCATCGAAAGAAACCCTTGCGGACGTTGACCTTCGACAAAAATGAAGTCCCCTGGCCTTTTAAGATGCCCTTCCGGCTTCAACTCTGACTCCTCGCAAGGCCACGCTGATTCTTTCCTAAATAAAAGAATCTGCCAAAGCTCATAGATGGTTACGGTGACAACTCCCATTGCTTGGAAGGGTCTGACCCATAGATTACGGAATCGGTGGAATCGGACCGATTCCGACCGATTCCGGAATCGGATCGGTGGATTCCGATCCGATTCCTGGCGGAAGGACCGATTCCGGGAATAATTCCGCGGAATCGGTATGAATCGACTGGAATCGGTCGGAATCGATCCGATTCCGACCGATTCCTTGTGGAATCGGTCGATCCGACCGATTCCGATGGAAGACCGGTCGAACCGGCCCCGGTTCGATTCCCGGTTCGATTCTGGACCGGGAATCGAACCGATTCCGGCTAAAAGGGCGTCGGAATCGACCGCCGCGGTCGATTCCTTCGATCCCGCGGCGGTAGGCTCGTCCCGGCGATTCCGCGGCGATTCCTCGATTCCGGCATCGATCCGGCTATCCGGGCAGCGATCCGTCGATCCGGGGGCGATTCGACCGATTCCGGCGATTCGGCGATTCCCCGGGCGATTTCGGCGATTCCCGGCGATTCACGGGCGATTCCGGCGATTCCGGCCGATTCGGACCGATTCCTTCAGCCGATTCCGCCGATCCAAGCTCCGATCCGCCTTGAATCAACGTCTTCTTCGATCTTTCGACCGATTTTGGTAAGATTTCTTCGCCGAACACTTCGTACGTCCATTCTTACGCGTTTCCGACGAGTCCGAGCGTCGTTAAACCTTGCGATTTCCGGACCGAATTAGTCCGTCCAAGTTTTAAACTATCCGTTTAAGTTCATTTGCAGCACGAAAAATTCCGGATATCCCGTACGTTATTTTGCGACGATTTCCGGCAACTACGTAACCCTTTAAACATACCGAATGGTGTGTTACTTGGGTTGTTCGCTTCCCGAACAGCGTCTAAATCATTTTTTATGTTATCTAATCAATTTTAGTGCATTGTTTACAATTTTTTGCAGATATAAGCAATGGCCGATCAAAGCGACACGTGCTTCCGACGTGGGTTGGGAACACGGGCGTATGGTAGACCTAGTCGGGGAAGAGGGTGCGGTGCAAGTGGTGCGGGAAGGAGATGAACGGGGGGTGTTCGCCGAAACAACATATCGTGCGGAACAGTGGGAATGTAAAGAAATGTGACAAGGTGCCCAGGGAGAAGAGTGAGGAGATGAGAGGATACGTGACGGGGTAGAGCCTCTCAACGGGCTGTTCGGATCGAGCGAGAGGGAGGAGTTGCGGGGACGAGCTACTCGAGAGAGGAGGAGGGATCGCGATTTGCCTACCTCCAAAGGGAAAGGCAAGGAAGGCGGCGGCTCGACCGGAGCCGAGAGAGCGAGGACGAGTCCGCGGACTCCGAGCCGAGACGTGCTAGCCACGCTAGCAAGCGTGCATCGGGCCGGGGAGGAGGACAGGAGGAGGGGAGCGAGGAGGGTCCGGGTCCGTAGTTGACCCGGCTTTGGGCCGATCGGCATCGGCTCGCCCCTACTCGGGACCGAGAGCCCGACCTCAGGAGACAGAGCCCTACCGCCGTTCCACTTCCACCAAAGACTCGATTTACACCGAGTGACGAGTATTTATTTAGGAAACGAGTCGGGCGAGACGGGGATAAAGCGAGGCAATGAAAGGGGTGAAAGGCTACGAACGGCCGCAAAGAGAGCCGTTCGCCACATTGTCAAGTGGTTTTTACATGCAGTATCACTTTTTAAATTAAATTTGACATTATGCCTCGTTGTTTCATTTACTAAAACTTAATTTTACCACGATCCCATTTTTTTAACTTGATGTAGGCATCCCGGCATGCGGCCACCGGCCCCTACTTCCGAGACGATGGTGGATGCCGCGGGTGAGGCCGGACCGGGTTTGCAAGCCCCGGCGACACACACAGAGCTACGGCGCCGGCTGGACGAGGAGGTCCGGGAGTTGAGGGAGTGGATGGACGGGTTCAAGTTGGTGTGGAAGGAGAGGGGTTGCACAATCATGTGCGATGGGTGGACGGTATCACCAAGAGGAGTATGATAAACTTCGTGTGTACGTTACGAGGGGACTACATTCTTGAAGTCGGTAGATGCTTCGGGAAGATTAAAAATGCCGACTTCATTTTTTCTCGATGGATGGAGTGGTGGAGGAGACGGGGGAGGAGAATGTGGTTCAAAGTTGTCACCGACAACGAACCATCATATAAGGCGAGTGGGAGGAAGTTGATGGAGAAGAGGAAGCACATCTTCCGGGTGCCCCGTGCGCACATTCCATAGATCTCATTTTAGAGGATATAGGCAAGGAGAGGGTGTATCTGCACTTGTTAGGCGGCGCGGACCATCGGTTCCTTTATTTATTCGCATCCCCGCCTCCTACATATCGTGAGATCTCGCACAGAGGGCGCGATCTTGTCGTGCCCGGTCCGACACGATTTGCCACGAACTTCATTGCGCCGAGAGTTTACACCGGCACATTTGCATTGGTTAGGTTCGCGCTTGTACCGAGGAGTATTACAACTATATGGTGGACAACTGCATGTGACAAAAAAGCGATTGCAAGCAGAGATTCTTGTCGTGTCCGAGAAGCGATCACCGACGCAAGAGGTTTTGGGAGAGGATTGCCTACTATTTGGCAATCATCGAGCCACCGGTAGTTGTCTTGAGGTTGGTAGACTCGATGGCAAGGGGACCCGATGGGCACACGCGTATGATCTTATGGGACCGGGCAAAGCTGAAAATTAAAGAAAAAAATCCCGAGGTTACAAAAAGTGGTGGAAAATCATTGATGACCGATGGGACAAGACCTTGCACCACGATGTCCATGCGGGTAACTTGGTTCTTAAATTATTTTTGATGTATAATTATCTTATACGCACGGTGTTAACTAATAAAATCTTGCGGGATACTTTTTGAACCCCGCATCCAATATGGAGGACGGGTGGTGAACGACAACGAGGTGATGCGGGGTACACTTGCGGTTATCCGGCGGGCCGTGCCCGATCTCGAGACGAGGATGAAGGCTCGAGATAGAAGTAAGTTAGAGTTCATTAAATACCTTGGACTAGCATTAGCGAACCAACTAAATTTTTTATTTAAATGTTTCGGATGCGAAGTACGGTGATGAGGGTCGGTGTATACTCGGATACGTCGACTGAAATATTCGCTGACAAAGTGTCACCTGGTATAGTAATAGTTTGATGAGCGATTTCTTTTCTTTTTCATACAAGTTATTCTTGATGATGGGCTAATTGTTTTCCTTTTCTCTTCTTGTGTTTTTCTTGCGGTCGGTGGTGGACTCTGTGAACACCGTGAGTGGATGGAATCCACTTGCGGCTCATCGGTATCGGGATTCCGAGCAGAGCACCGAGTTCCTCCCACCGCGAGAGGAACTGGAGTACATTCAACCCGATCGGCGTGCGAGGAGAGACGAGGTTGACGTCGGACGGGTGGAGAAGGCGGTCTTCGTCATTATAACGTGAGGGCAACGCGCCAAAGAACATCAAGGATCGGCGAGAAGATCGGGGCGAGAGCGATTTGCGCGGTTCGCGAGGTGGCCCGTACGAGCGAGGCATTCCTCCGCCACACCACCACCCGAGGAGGTGGACACGTGGACCGCATTTTTCCTGTGAGGAGCATGCACTTGCCTCCTGGATAGAGAGAGGAAGCCGGGGGATCACGCGGTCGAGTTTGATCCCGATGACGGGTGCGTACGAAGGAGAGTTGGATGGTGTTGAAGCGAGAGTGATGCTCGGCCTCCACCTCCATCACTACCACGACTCGGGGGCCCTTCTTCGCCCGGCTGCCTACGGGGCAGCCACCGTCGCTTTAGCCCCGGCTCGGCTCCGGCTCCGCCGGGCGGCCGCTACCCGGCCCGTTCGCGGTCCGGGAGGACGAAAACAAAGGTGATCGCACGGAGAATGGGGAGGATTTGCACGGTTGAAAAAAACTTTGGGTTCGGACTTTACGGTAGTTCGAGATGGTCGAAGAGGTAAAGAGAAGGAAGCGAGGTCGGGCGTCATGTCGGCCGGATGACAAGACGTTGCTCCTTCTCGCTCCTCGAGTGATGATGACGAGGAGTGTATACCGGCGACGCGGCCATCGGCGGCCGAGTCACCCGATTCGCGTTTCCAAAGCCGTATTACACGCCGATGAGCGGACACCGCAGTCTTATATTACCTGGAGCCACGATCCAAGATTCCGGCATTTGGTCGAGGTTGACAGCGGCGGTGGATTACACCACCGCCCTCCACCGTCCTCTGCCACGTCCCGGTCGTTCCGAGTCCGATCCATACGACCTCGATGGCATGGCATCGGCATTATTTTCGTATGGATATGGTCCGGACGGTATTCAAGACCGAGCGCGAGGGAGGAGCGTCGCGAGCAAACGGGGAGAGGAGGACGACCCGCATCTTTATCCTAGATATTGGTAGTAGATTGATATGATGTAATTTTTTTTTCGATGACGTATCAACTCTTTGATATTCGAATAAATGGAATTGGAATACGTACTTAACTTTCAAGTCTTCAAGTCTTCATTGGTGTTCATTAGTATTTGTATGATGTGGTTTTGTGGATATCGTACATTGGTGATTTTTTAAAATTTTTCTAACTCATTTCCTATTTTTTTAGAATTTTTTCTGAATTTTTTGAAATTTTTTGACGAAAAAAAAAATCCGAAAAAAAAAACCGATTCCGACCGATTCCGGAATCGATTCCCTTCCCAGGAATCGGCCGATTCCGGCCGATTCTGGGAATCGGAATCGGAATCGGTCCCAACCGATTCCGATTCCGATTCCGATTCCGGAATCCTTGGTCTGACCAGATACCGACCCTTTCTTCGTATACTCCTCTCCGTAAGGTATCAACTACACCTACGGCAACCATTGATTCTGGTGAAGATGGCAATTTAACTGGATATACTCAAAGGAATTGATGGAAGGGTCTAAAAGAGTGAGATGGCAAATAAATGGCTACGCAAATTGATTAGTTTATAGGCCACTTGACGTGCAAGATGGGCCAATACGTAGGCATCAAAGGGTAGCCCATAAAACAAAGCATGGGTATGAAAATAACACATATTTGGCTTAAGAAATAACCAATGAAGGGGCTGCAAAATTGGCTATGAGGTTTGTTGGCATCAAATTTTTTCGCTTAACTTGCTTGATACAAATTTCAGCAATGCCGAAGCCGGTGCAGAAAATCTGACCCAAATTCGGAAAATTCAAGAATAGATGATGCAAACAAGCTCTGGAAATGCCTTGGCATAACTTTATGATGTGGGACGAGGTGGGACGGACCGGTGACGTGGCGTTGCAGTAGACCGACGGGAGGCTTAAAAGACCTAAAAATGCAGGAAATAAGCAAAACCGGACTTAAACCGGTCAAAACGGGCCCAAAATATGTCGAACCATGCCCGAACCGCTCAAAACGGGCTTGAACCGGCCCAAAACGAGGTGAACCGGCCAGTTTAGACCCTGAACCGGCTTCTGAACCGTCGAACTGGGCCGAACCGGCCCTGAACCGGGCCGAACCAAGCTGTACCGACGGCCTGGCCGGTCGACAGGGCGAACCGCCGCGCGAACCGGCCGCAAAGGCGAATCGGCTTCGGCCAGTCACGCGGCCGGTCGAACTTAAGCGCAGGGGGGGAGGTCGTGGTCGCCCGCGGTTGGCCGCGGGGGCGGGAGACGCGGCCGGCTCGCCGCGCTCGCGAGGGTTTCGCACGGGATCGCCCGCGGCGCCAGGCGCCGTCATCGGAGGGGAAAGGGGCTTCCAACGGCGTCGTCGGCGCGTCTTCGTCTTCCTCACGCATCCTCTTCGTCTTCGTCTGGTGTTGGAGTCGCGGAAGGGGGGAAGCTGCGGAGGCCGGGACTTGTAGACGCCGTCGTCCCCACCAGAAGAAGAGGGAGTGAGCTACCGGAGGTGTCTTTGCCGCCGAAAGAGAGGGGGAAGGCCGCCAGAACCACCGGAGCCCTAATCGGGGCCGTGCGCACGAACGTGGCCGCGGACGTGGCTCTTCTTCCTTCTTCCTTCTTCCTTCTTCCTTCTTCTTTCTTCTTCCGACGGGGGTGTTAGGGATTCCGAACAGAAGGGGGTGGACAGGAGGAGGTACTCCGAGGATCGTCGAAGGTGGGGGTGGACGGAGGGGTGGTGATCGACGCCGTCGGAGATGTCGAAACGGACGGAGACGAAGGTGAACGGTGTCGGTAGGGTTTCAACTCGAACCGGTGAAGGGGGAAAGGGGAAGGAATGGCTCGGAGGCCACTGGACGGAGGAGAAGAAAAAGGCGCTCTCGCCGGAGGGTCGCGAAGAGACCGATCTTCACCGGAGGTGGAGCTGGACGACCTCCATCGTGGAGGGGGTGAAGGGGGGACCAGCCCTAGGGCTCCAAAAATTCAATACTAAAAACTCTCTCTCATTCCAACAATGTGTGCCCTCTTAAATAGAGAAACCTATTACAAATAAGACACCCTAAATGACTATTTACATACATGTCCTCTCGAGGACTCAAATAAAAAGAAAAGACCACAAATAAAACTCAAATATTTACAAACATGTCCAAATGGACGTAAATGCAAATAAATCCCAAAATGGACCGGATCGGGTCCCCATCATTCTCCTCTACCAGGAGAAAACTCGTTCTCGAGTTTTGATTTGTCTTCAAATGTTGCCGTCACGTTTCACCAAGCACCGCACTCATCGGAAGCATCCCAGGAGTCGGCTCATAAGAATGGGCCGATCCCAGGCTCTGATACCATTTGATGCGGGACGAGGTGGGACGGACCGGCAACGTGGCGCTGCAGCAGACCGTCGGGAGGCGCAAAAGACCTAGAAATGCAGAAAACAAGCAAAACCGGACTTAAACCGGTCAAAACGGGCCCAAAATATGTCGAACCATGCCCAAACCGCTCAAAATGGGCCTGAACCGGCCCCAAAATGGCTTGAATCGGCCTGAACCGGCCGGTTTAAGGCCTGAACCGGCCTCTGGAGTGTCGAACCAGCCCTGAACCGGCCTCTGGAGTGTCGAACCAGCCCTGAACCGGCGGTCGGATCCAGTCTGGACACTAAACCGGCCGCTTGGCCCGTCGGCAAGCAAACTGGCGCGCGGGCCGGCCAGGCAGAGGTGAACCGGCGCCGGCCGAGCGCGCCGCGGGTGTGGGAGACGCGGCCAGCTCACGGCAGCCGCATACCCCGTCGGGAGGCGCCCGCGCTTGCGTTCGGGCGTCGGGGGGGGGGCATCTTCCTCTCGCGCTCGCGAGGGCTTCGCGCGGGCTCATCCGCGGAGGAGGAGGGGGAGGAGCCGGCGGAGGCCACCGTCGCCGGAAGGGGAAGGTGGAGCTGGTAGGGGTGTAAACGGTTCGGTTCGGTTCGGTTTGGCCCATTTTTTTCCAAACCGAAACCGAACCGATAAGGCAAACCGAACCGAACCGAACCGATTCTGTGAGCCCTGAACCGATTGTGGTTCGGTTCGGTTCATCGGTTTAATGTATATTTAAATAAATAAAAATAGAAATAAAATAAAATATGCATTATAATAATTATTTAAGATTAATATAAAGATTAATACTTTATTTATAATATATAATTTTATCTTTATACTAATTAACTTAAATTTATACTAATATATATTTAAAATTGATATAATATGTATTAAAATGTAATATAATATATAAATAAAATGGGTCAAACTTTATCAAACCGGGTCAACCGGTTTACCGGTTCGGTTCGGTTTGGGGAGGTACCGAACCGAACCGAACCGATAAGAAATTATCGGTTCGGTTCGGTTCAAAAAACCGAATGCATGGGCTATCAAACCGAACCGAACCGAACGGTTCGGTTCGGTTCGGTTCGGTTTACCGGTTTACCGGTTTTACATGAACACCCCTAGGAGCTGGTGGGGCTCCATCGCCGCCGTCGATGCCGGCCGCGTAGGGGGGAGCCGAAGAGCTTCAGGGACTACCGGGAGCTCCAAGCGGAAAGAGGAACCGGCGGAAGCCGACTAGGGTCGCCGATGCGGTGCTGCCTTCGCGGTACCTGGGGGTCCGAGGGGCCCTAGGAGGTGGTCCGACCTCCTCTATCTCCCCCCTCATCTTCTTCTTCCTCCTTCCTTCTCCGTCTACGTCACGTCAACCTCCGAAAAGGGGGTCTGTCGGAGGGGTTTAGCAGGTTCAATCGGAAGGGGGTCCTTCTAGCACTTGGGAGGTTCGATGGAGGTACTCCGGGGATCACCGGAGGTGGGGGTGGAAGGGCGGAGGAAGTCGACGTCGTCGGAGACGTCGGAATGGTCGGAAACGGAGGTGAACGGAGTCGGTAAGGGTCGAACTCGAACCAGTGAAAGGGGAAAGGGGAAGGAATGGCTCGGAGGCCGCTGGACGGAGGAGAAGGAGAAGGCACCCACGCCGGAGGGTCGTGAAGAGACCGGTCTTCACTGGAGGTGGAGCTGGACGACCTCCATCAAGGAGGGAGTGAAGGGAAGGGGGCAGCACCCCCCTGCACAAGGGACCAGCCCTGGGGCTCCAAAAATTCAATACTAAAAACTCTCTCTCATTCCAACAATGTGTGCCCTCTTAAATAGAGGAGCCTATTACAAATAAGACACCTTAAATGACTATTTACATACATGTCCTCATGAGGAGTCAAATAAAAAAAGAGACCACAAATAAAACTCAAATATTTACAAACATGTCCAAATGGACGTAAATGCAAATAAATCCCAAAATGGACCGGATCGGGTCCCCATCACTTTACATGCCACAAATGGCCAATATAATGTGTTCATTGCATAACCCCGGTCGAGAGTTTCGCAACGGTGCCCAAAACATGGAAAACGAACACCAGAAGGCTGAAATGACCATTTTTCCCCCAACACTTTGGGACAAATTGGGACTCTAACATAGAATTCCAACTTTACCACATTGTCAAGGTTAGATAGAGCTAGGCAACGCTCGAAACGGATCGAAAATCCGACCCCCAGATGAAGAGATATGCAAGAAAGAGCAAATGTGGATGGAAAGCCGTATGTCGTCGCACCAGGGGCATAATGGTCTGATCAGCTCCGAATCGACCCATGGGCTGAAAATTCCAATTTTTGTGACCCAAAACTTTGATCTCATGAATATTGATAGATGAAAAATAAATTTGGCCAATGGGAGAAGGTAATTGCACTCAATTACAGTTTTCGGCATTATCGACAGTCGAGATCGTCCCGATCAGGGAAATCGGTAAAATCAGAGATCCAGAGCAATTCGGGAGATCTCAGCCACACATCTTGGTGTGGTCATCATAGCTCATTACATATTTTTTAGGATTAATTCAAAGTGTATTTAATTGATTTCGGTCAGGATTTATTGTATCGGATCAGGAGCACTTCGATCAAATCCGGATTAAAATTAACCCAAATTGGGCTAACCCAAGCTGCATCTGGCCAAACCCAACTCTTTCCCACCTTCATTAAACGTTCAATGCCCTGAGAAAGAATTAGGTGTTCCAACACCCTACAATGTAGGGGCAGGTGCGCCAGCTTCTCATCCTCAACCACCTCAACCTCCCGTGGCTTATTCTTATCACCCTCAACCACTCCCTTGATTTATCCTCATCCCATCTGAGCCTTATCATCCAAGGCTTATCTTAACCATCAGATGGGCATGCTTTGGTTGAACTTCAACCCATTCCCACCTGCCATGTGCGCACACTCACCTAAAAGGTAGGAGTTGGTGCGCCAGATTGCATCTTACATACACCACACTTTGGTTAGATGTCTAGCCTAATTAAAAGTCTAGTAAAAATAGAACTCTTTGGGAATTAGGACTCTCAACCTCTCAGCCTCGTCCTCAGCTTCAGATGGGTCTCCAATCCTCTATAAAAAGGCCCCCCATCTGGCCTTGGTCGAAGCTAGCTCAACCCACCTGTGCGCCAGCTCTGCTCCAGCCCATTCCTCTCTTTGGCGCGCCCTCTACATTGCTTCAAGCCTTCCTCATCTTGATTGGACGTCTTCAGCATCAAGATATAAAGCTCTCCTACCCATTTTGGGTGTGCCAAGTGAAGAAGAAGAAGAAGAAAAAGACTTCCTCCAGCAGGTGCGCCAGCAGCAAGTGCAACCAGCCCACCTGATTGGTGTGCCAACTTCAGCAAGTACAGCAAGCTCTCTTCATCCCTTTGCTCCATCCATAAACATAAGCAAGGAGAAGACCCCCTTTTCTCATCCAACAACAAGAGAATAAGGGTTTGGTGACACCTTCAGCCCATCATCTTCAACACCACCTGCAGTGCAAGAGAGAAGAAAAAACCGGTGAGTAGGAGAAGCGTGCTCCGATGTAGTCCTTTAATTATACTCTTCATCTTCTCTTCTCTACCTATCTCCATGGTGGAATACCCTCTGAGTAATGCCCATTCAGCCCCTTTGAGTGCCCTCCACGTTGGTCTACAGAAAGCCATTCTTTAGCCCCGAGGGTACCCTCTATTTGGCCATCACAAAAACAGCCCCTTGTTGTCCCTTAAAATAGGCCTCTGAACCAACCCCTTTGTGCACCCTTTTGGCCCTCCATTTCAGTCCCTAAACATTCCACTATCATGCCTTGTTCAACCCCACTTATGGTCATTTGAACATGCACCTCCTACCTCCCCCAATCAGGGCCCGAATGGCATCCCAAACAGCCCTCTTGCTGGCTCAAGTTCTGCCCCCCTTGTGAGCACCCATGTAAGGCCCCTTTAATGGTCACCTAGTTTGCCCTATGTGCAACACACCCAATACAGCTCCTACAGCACCCCCAAACAAACCAAACATCATCTTTGATGTGTGAAAGAAGGGGTGACAGCACAGGCCTCTTGGAATCCGCCGGATGGGCCAAGAGTTAAGCCGGGTGGCCCTGATCTCTACATATCAAAATGCCCTTGTGCTACCCCTAAATCAAACTCCATGTGTCTTGTTCTCCTTCTCCTTAGAGTATAGGATGAAGGTCAACGCTTTGAGACTCTCAGAACCTACCGGACGGGCCAAGACTACTCGGGCGGGCCTTCAATTCTCATACCCTCTGTGCATTCCAAAAACCAGTCCTAGTTCACACCTAAACATGCCCCTTGTGCAGTCCTACCAAAAGCCCACCTAAACAGCACCTTAGCCAATCCATTCTAACCCCTCTGAAACTCATCTACCCCGCTGCTACAGCAAGATGTCAATGTGCAAAGATGGAGTGCAAATCAGGCCAATCGGGCCATGGAGGTGCAAATCAGGCCAATCGGGCCATGGAGGTGCAAATCAGGCCGCCAGGGCCCATGAAGCTCAAGATTGGGCCAACTGGGCCGACAGGATATGAAGCTGGGCCATGAAGACATGAAGCTTGAATTGAGCCAACCGGGCCGACATAGCATGAAGACCAGCCCATTGTGCTGATGAAGCTAGCCCATTGGGCCTTGGACACTTAAAAGAAACCTTAATTAAATCTGAAGGCAAAATGTCAAAATTAAATCAGGAGTTAGTTCACAACTGGACGCTCTATTGGGCGGCTCATCCGGTATGCATCGGAACGCTAACTCGGGCGTAGGCATAGGATACGCTTCCCACTGCAGACAGATCCTTCCCACTACTTGGAAAGTCAAATGACTATGCCTTGTAGGATGGGTAAAATTCCACGCCGATTGGAAAATAAGGCGGCATGCTGCCAAAATTTTCCCAATCAAGTGGATTTTACACCAAGGGAAGGACATTCACACATTTGCACCATTGATAGTATTGAACATGGCATATGAACTGCCACATCTGATGTACATTGACATGGAATATTTTGAACATGAACATTTCAAGTGCCAAGTTGATTACATGTGACTAGGCATCAACACTAGCCTGATAGACCGGATGTGATGCAAACAGACCAAGAGTTAACCAAATCTGAAGTTAATTTAATCATATTTAAAAATACATTCAAACCAACCTTAAAATACACTTAAAACAGGTCATTAAAACTTTAACATTCAACCAAAATCAGATCTAACACAATCTGGAAGAATTGATTCAATGCATTTAATCCATTGTAGTTCAATTTACTAAACAAGTGCAAATCAAATAATTCACAACCAATTGAAAAGAACACATAAAGAAAACATTAATGCATATGAAATTCATCTTAAAACATGTCAAATTCAGATCATTAAGAATTTGAAGTTCAAGTTTAAACAATTTAAACCAAACTTTAAAACATTTAAAACATACCGAACGCACCCAAGTCGGTACTAAAACACCAACCATTATAAGAAAACCACATAGAAATGACTCAACACATGTCAACTAAACTTAAACAAGTCAAATTGTCTCAACACGTTTAAAATTCAAAAACTCAAAACAAAATAAAATAAACTTCAACCAATTGAAGTAAAATAAACCAGTTCAAAACAAATATCATTCAAATCCTAGTCAAATCAAAATATGAAATCAACATTTCAAACCACATCAAAATCCATTCATAAATCAAACATAAATCAACTCCAAACAAAATCTAATCAAACTTGTTTGCATCTCATCGGGCCTGAAAGGTCAGGGCCCTTTGTGTTCATTATACGTTGTGGATGTACATGCTCTCGTCAAACAAGATCGCTATGGCAGTTAATCAAGGGTGTTCGAGTGTTTGCTTGATGTAAATGAACATCGAATATTCGCACCATCCGATGGAGAAAGATGTCAAAAATATTTTCACATAACCCGAACCTCGGTTCTATACTCTTCTAATATCACCCGGACTATCTAGTATTTATTATGGTCTATCACCTATTTTGCTAGAAAATTCAGATGTCCATATTGCAAAACATACAAAAAAAAAATATTTTCAAATAATCAAAAAGATTCCCGAGGTTCCCACAAGGTTAATCTCCTAAATAAGTGAAATTGGTTCCAGTGAATACGTTAAATCTGTAGGGATAGAGCATGAGCTCGATCCCTCGCCATACGTGGTGCTGCGGGGTTCGCGGCCACTGGGCCAGTGTCCAAAAAAAAAGAATATGTTAAATCTGGGAGCTACCTATGATAGGTTAATGGGAATTGAGCTTGGGCTTAAACCCACCCCTCTTAACTTGAAATTTTTTAAGTGCCAACACCAATCCATCTATCCTTCGAGAAAGTAGTCATGACACTATTCCCAATCTTAGACAAGCAAGAAGACTAAAATAACTCCCAATTATATAGTATACCTTTCCAAATATTGGTCAACTTTCCTCTATTTCTGAAAATAGTAATCCATTCGTCATTGCTCATGCCATACTTAGAAACATGGTTTGCCGGATCAAGACGCCGGTTGCGACCCAGGCCTGACCCGACCAAAAATTGGGCCGACCAGCCCGATTAGGATCTAGTCGGCCCAACTCGAGGGTGAGATCCCCTCGGGTCACGACCCTAGGATCCCAGAGGGATCCCTTGCCCCCTACAAAAAGCAATGGGGGGTTTTTGATGCCCCTTGCTCCTATAGCCCCCCAAGGGAGGCCCTTCATCCTACCCCTCCCCCCCTTCATTCCCACCCTCTAAGCCTTAGATTTTAAAGATTATCCTCACCCCTCCAAGGCCCTTAATTTATTTAGTGATGATGTAGTTGTTTACTTGTTTTTGAATTATTCTAATCCTTTCACCCCCTCCCCCTCTTTATTTCCCACCCATGTGACCCAAGACATAGGCTATGGTGCAAGGCCACAAGGTGGAGGAACACAGCATACCCAACACCGCGGACATCAATATTATGGATATGAACAATCGACTTATGGGTATGATTCATCTCAAGACTCTTGATTCCCTACATATGAGGAGTGAGATGAATTATGGATCATCATTTAACATCTCAATTCAATCTCTCCTATGATAATTATTTTGGTGGTTTTTGGGATATAATAGCGACATTAGGATAATTATAGAAAGGACTCTCAAGTATAATATTCATCAACATGTGTGGCAAATTATATATACTACAATGACATGAGAATAGTACAAAGCTTAAATAGAAAATGTAGACCAAGTCAAGTTTGTGTAAAGCAAAGTTCTGTTAAATGAACGAAAATCTTTTATGACATATCTCCTGTTTTTTAAATTTTTTAAATTTTATGTCATTTTTGAATTTTTTGAATTTTAAAAAAATAATAAAAAATAGGGTCAGATCGGGTCGCAACCCTGTCCGACCGGGTCGGCCCAAAGAAAGTGTGTTGTTGTGCTAGAAGAAGAATCAATAGGCTCACACAAGGGACGACAGCCTGAGAACGACGATGTCCTGGTTCAATAGTAGTGAAACACCTTCACCCAGCACGTGTTTAGAAACAATGCCATGATCAAGATTGGGAACCGATTCATCTGAAATGTGAACCGGTGCTAAGTCATTCAGATTCATCGGTCATTTGACAGTACAGAGAAATTCAAAATAAGTCTAGTTATTGGCACCATTTACCACTGCTACCTTGATTCTTCTTATGTTCTACTAACAAAACCTTTCTCTAAACTGTTTTGGATGAACTATGACCTTTCATCCTTGCTCCTTCTGTCCCTTTCATAGTTGATGTGTTTGAATAGAATTACTTCTTGTTCATGATAATTTTATTTTTAAATGTTGGGTTATTTATGTGAAAAAAAACAGAGAAATAAGTAGTCCGAGTTGATTGCAAAAGCAGCAGGTTTTCAGTAGTTATATAGACATGTTTGATAACACATCATATATTACAATTTTGTCATGGACCATGGATCCATAATCTGTGTACAAATCATCTTAATATGCCTCAAAGGTTGGACCAAATCATCAAAACAATAATCGGATTACACAAGTTTATGGAAGGGTAATGCACAAGAAGTTGCTTCGTATACTCATGGACATTAGAAACTACAGGATCCATGTTTTACCTAAAACCGTAAAGCAGCAGGGATTTCTACTTTCAGGATCATCATCAAGGCAAAATTCATTTTCTCTCATGACATACACATAATTCCACTGTTCTTGAAACAAAAATTAAAATGCATAAAAAAGGTGCTATAGAACATGTTATAAGCGAGTTCAAGAATATAACATTGCTAGAAAAATATGAAATCAGAGAAGGAACTACAAAGAACAACACAAATGTTAGGCAGGTACAGCACAATCTCTATGTTGATATATCTACCTAACGGATCAGAAGTCCACTAAAAGGCTAGAATTTGCAACTAAGGCTATTAGAAACCTGAGAACGATAAACTAGTTAAGAAAAACACACTTCTAACAAGAGAGAATCCCAGTGCAGTTATTTCCAAAATTCCTTAGGTAAACATGTAAATAATAAAATATCATGGAGGTTACTAGGGTGTAAAAATAGAAAATTGGAACAGAACAAGGTTCACGCAACCAACCTTACAACATAGAAAGACATGATTTGAGGTCAATCCTAGTATTGGCATTGACTATTCAACCAAAGCTCCACTTTACATCATTTGCTGGGTTTGTGCCAATTAGATCTTCTTAAGCCACTGATTCACTTATGCCACCAACTAGTGACCTCAGTTCCACACTGGATCCAGAGTATCAGTATGTAACTGGAATACCTGGATGTCCAAGAAAAAACCTAGACTAAATGATCAATTGTCAAAAAAATATGCAAACAATGAAAACTTTCTTAAAAGAGTATGACCTATATTAATATAACACATATTAGTGGAGAAGTAACAATTTAGAAGAATGCATTTAGTAATTGTAAATGCAGCCATCACCACCTAATAAAATAGGTTAAGTAAAAAAAGAATATAATGATCTAAGCAATGAGAATCAGAAAAAATGACTTAAATCAAGATTCAAGAAGTAAGAGAAGAAAAAAACTGGCTCAGTCAATAACAAAATAAGACAGTGTCCAAAAGGAAAGAAATAAGAAAAAAAGAATTTGCAGCCTTGCCCAACAAATGACAGTAACATTATGTTTTAAGTGCAAGATAAAATTCATTACATAATAATTAATCCACCCATACAACCATTGGTTGGCAATTTGGCTGTACAACAAGTACTGGAAAGGCGGAGATGAAATTGCTCGAACCTTAACTACAAGAATCAAGCAAGCATGTGCAATACATGCACTTGCCCAGCATCAAAACAGTAAAGAAAGAACTTTAGATCGGGAAAAAATAATCATAAACTCTGTTGTGACATGAACACCACATGTCTATACTAACTAAACTAAATAGTTGACATCAAGGAATACACCACCCACAACAATGTGTCTATTAGCCCTAATCTACTAGCTTTTTAGACTCAATTTTCTTGAGCATGACGTGCTAGTCAGCATCCCTTGCTGGGATTTTCAGCATTACCTTGAACCAGAGCATCTGCTTCCTACATTCTACATCCTAGTCAGCATGATGCCGATAAAATATAATATAACACAGGCACCCACGTATTTGTTTCATAAGCAAGGTAGGGCACACTCCTGCCTACCCACCATTGCAACAGAAGGTGTAAAAGATAAAAATTCATTTTTGACAAAAAAGAGATAGAAACATAACCAAGTATAAACAGCATAAACAAGATGTTGCAATAAACAAATGCTCGTGGGTAATAACAGAGTTAACAGACATGGTAGATCTAAGAAGGGCCGGATCATCCATATGCATGTGCACGACATCATAAGCCAGATATCGGAGAAGAAATAGCTGCCCTCATATCATTCCAATTGTATTATTGTTGCATTATAAGCATTGTGGGCATCTTCTACACGTTATGGGCCATGAATAGCTAAAAATGTCAGCTAGCCATGGCACTAAGTACGGATTCCGATACTAGGTAACTGGAGCTCACTGCCCAGGATACAGTGAGACGACGTTATAGCAGTCGAACCTCACCCGGATGTTAACTAGAACCATGACGGCCTTAAAATCGAAGATTTAAGGTGGAGGAGAAAGTGAACCAAGGAAAAAGTTCACTCGAAAATCAAGCACGCAAATTATCATACACCAGCATAAGTTGGTACGGCTCAAAACCTAAACACGAACGGCCCTGGCAACGTAGAATCCAATCCTGGTCCCAGTAAACGGATGAACGCACTCATATAATCCGTAAAGCACCACCACCGCCCGGCGAACGCGATACCCGAGCACAGCAACAAGTACCACCTCCGCCGACCAACCGAAACGGCGAAAACCACTGTCAGAAACCTAATGGCGTGCACCAGAGGTGGAGGGAAGAGCTTAAGGAGAGTGCAGAAGAGGGAAACCGCCGCTTCGCCAGAGCCCTAGAAGGAGACAATAATACGGATTCTTACCAGCCGCTGCTCGGTTTCACGGGCCTCCTATGCCCTAACACCCGAATAAGTCGGTGGTTGAGCAGAGATGAGCGCGGAGAGCTTGGTAGTTCCCGGAGCTCCCTGCTGCCGACGATGAGGAAAGAGAATCAAGGAGCAGAGATGTGGGCGAAGCGGAAGCGCACTAGAGAGGGAGAGAGAGAAGTCGGGAGGATGTCTAAACACGCCGGACCGCCGGTTATCGACACACACAACTGATACGGAATGGGGTGTCTCCTTTATTCTATCTACCCCCCCCCTCTCATTTAATCTCCCTTTTAATATTTTGATCTATTATATCCAAACTCTCGCTCCATCATTCTATCTCATGTGGTATTTATTTTTGTTTGGTCTGAAATTTTGATTTCTTAATTTTATTTTACCAGACATAAAAATTTTAGTTATCTATCTATAACAACTTTATAATAAATTTTCGACATATCCATACATGAGTTTAAATAATTTATTAAACTAATCAAAAATTAATTATTTTATCAAAGGATATATATGTCAAATAAACATAACTAGAGTCTTGGGCTCTATTTGATGGGGGCTGAACTATCTTTTGACCTCTCATTTGGCGAGAGTTCAGATGTTCGTGACTGTTTGATAAATTCACTTAAAAAAAAGTTTGAAAGAGACTCTTCTCTGAAGAGTTCGAATCTCCGGTCAGAGAAAATTGTCTTAGTTTTATTTTTTTTCCTTTTTTTGAATTTTTTATCCAATGAGATACACTTCGTACGTATCATGTCAATGTGAAACCAAATTCGGACTCTTCTCTGATCTCTGAAAAACGCCTGAACCATTCAGATACCAACTTCAGCTTCTTGTTCGATTCGGAGGGTCAGTGGCTGGCGGCATGTGTTGCAAAATAAGATTGGGGTGAAGATCTTTCGATCGGAGGGAAACTCGCCTACTTTAAAGTCTTTCGATGCTGCTCATCCGTCTTCTTCTTCGAATCCACGACGACTTGCTATTTCAACGGCTCCATTCTCTGCAGATCAGTGCTTCCACACCTTGAGCAAGATCAAGTTCAACATCCTCCACGGGTTTGTCAGCGGCGGCACGCTGGATAGCCAAGGAGCGACCTACTAGGGCTCCGACCACAATCTCCGCTCGGTAAATGAAAGCCCCCTCTCTGATTGGATTGTCCACCGTCTATACGTTTTGCTACCGAGCATAATGAGTTAAATCTATAATTTCATGAATAATTTTTTATTAATTTTGAGTTTTACAAACAAATTTGTATATACTTCGAATTTAAATGTGAATTGAATTTTAATCTAATTATTACTCGAATTCGAACTCGACTCAACTCGATTAATAAACGGGCTAAACTTTGACAACGGTTCGACGTACTCGTTAAAACTCGAATTTGAACTCGAGCTTGTGTAAAATAAACGAGTCGTGTTTGAACAACGTACTACTCGACTCGACTCGACTCGACTCGTTTGCACCTCCTACCCAACGCCAACAACGTTCACAGGTAACTACGCCTTAATCATTCCCAATCCCCGAATCCTGGGTGGGTTTAATAATATCATGATCCGACGGAAGATACCCGCAAGCAATCCCACGAAGCTCTTACAACTTACCGTGTTCTATTCTGATCCAAGTCTGGTTAGAAGATGAGCGCGCATCTAGACTGGTAACCTTCTGGATTGTATTGTACATAAGCTACGCATTCTGAGGTATCTTCGCATAGGGTTGACCCGTTTCACCAGTCATGGGACGAGGAGGGCTCAGCTCAAAGATCCTCTCTACCATGCAAGGAACTAGGGAGTTATACTTCTATTCACCTTGACCAAGCTGCACATCTATAAGGTTGTTCACTGTTCGATTCAATCCGAAAACTACTAAATTAAACTAGTACTTTGGTTCGGTTTGAGCTACCGATCGATTTGATTTGATTCTTAGAATCTTTCAAACTAAACCACATCGATAAATTGAATAACCCGAATTATATTAAATATTTTAGTTTATGTTATATAAAAATAGTATTTATGTATATTTTTATAAAAATAAATTTATTCCAAAAATTTTCAAGACAGAATTAATGTAATGTATAAACGTATACACAAGATTTTAATAAAATATAATTTAAAACAAATAAATTAAGATTATATATTAATATATCTACTATAATTTAATAAAATATGATTTGAATCGAACCAAGCCGAATTAATTTAGTTCGATTTGATTTGATTCGGGAAATAGTTTAATTTGATTTGGTTTGAGAAAAAAATTCTCAGAAACTAAATTAAACTAAACCATAAACACCTTATCTATACAATATTAAGAAGGAAGAAATGATGTAAGCGAGATTGAAGCTGATTCATGTCGAAGAAGTTATGACCCGGAGGACACAGATGTTATAACCCATGACCAAATTGTGCCATCGTCTGAATTTGGACGAGATGTATTCAACATAAAAATAAATTATTAGAAGAGATCATTTTCTGCCAAGCATAAGAACAAATGGGCTGGACTTCATTCATATATACATAATGTACAAAACCAATATTACCAGAGTTCTATAATCGGGGATCAATGAAAACATCATTTTGATTTTTGTTTCTTGATAAAAAAATATATATATAAAGGGTACCTTGGAGTTGAAAGCACAGATTGAGCAGGTAACCGTGTATTGTGAAAGGAGAAGAGAAAAGTAACCGAAGAGTAGGTGCAGAAAGGAGAACCAAGGTGCTGATGCCATTTGACATGGTATTAAGCTTCCACCTAGATTTTTCTTGGGTGGCATAAGAAAAATAAGGATGACCTGATTCTGATATTATAAAAAAACCGTGCTTTTACTACTTCTGCACTTCTATATTATTCTTCCAGTAATTAAATTTGCTCCTGCGTTGGGTTGCTCCCTCCCTCAAAATAATAATAATATATTGGGTTTCTCAAGTGCGAATCTTATTTCTTATTGTACCTTACATGATTCTCGGGTGTATCAATTTAACTACGTTTTTTTTCTTCTCTCGTTATAGATTCAGAGAGTAAATCCAGCATTTTTTCTAAAGAAGCTCAAATAAAAAAGGCATTGCATTTGTATCAATGTTGGTTGTCGACTACAAGAAATTGGCTCAAGTTCATGCTTTGGAGGGTGCAGAACTTTTCGATGAAATCGCTGATTTCTGGTGCACGATATTATATTTTTTAGAAAATATTTTGAAACTTGATTACATTTGAATTACTCTGTACTTCATCTTATCATCTTATGTATTCAGTAATTAATATATTACTTTTTCAAATACAATTAATATATTACTCGTAAAGGTGCTTGGCGAGTAAATGCTATCACATAAATTAGAGGAGCTCAAATTGTCTCACGTATTTTTTTTTTGGAAGACTAAGCTATCAAATGTGCTGCATCCACAGGTTTTAGAGACTATGGTGATTGAAGAAGTTTGTTTATGGACAACCTCAGTTGAAAAGTCAACGTTGATCGAAAGCGATGCAAAATAGGTGGTGGACGTCATCACAGGTCAAGGAGACATGCTCTGGAGATCACAAAAAGTTTATTTTGAGATATTATACTTTGTAATCTTCTTCCCCCTCTATCCATCTCTCACATGTTAGCCGTTCTTATAATCAACTGACTCACATATTAGCTAGGTGAGCTGTGATTTCAAACACTGAGGATATGTATCCCTCTATATTACCAACTAAGTCTTGGCATCAGTATTGTAAAGAACTTCCGGGTTAAGTATCTTGATACTATATGGTATTTTCTTCAAAAAAAAAAGAATTGTCACACGGTAATGGTGGTGAGAATATCTTCTACCTAAATACAAATATATGTGATGTCATGTGATAAAGATAGATTTTACTTATATAGACATTTAAATTATGATAAATTTAATTTTTATCTTGGACAAGAGGTATTCTCTTCGTCGCCTCCTGAAGTCGAAAGAGAAAATTTCTTCTCCTAGACATCCGTTGTCTTACACGACAGAGATAATTCTATAAATTAAATCAATATTTAAATCATAATAAACCTATATTTTTATCCTGAACACTCCCTCAACGTAGACAACCCGAACTCAAATCAGAGCCGTCGGATCAGCGGTGTATTAACGGGCGCACGGTACAGTTGTTGTGCCTGCGGATCACATAATACATTGATAACCGGGACTCTGTATAAAATGGCTGCTGGCGAACCAGCGCCTTCGCACAAGGCGAACAAAAACCAGCAGCGGTTGCAGCGCCCCATCTTCGGATCAGCGCCGGAAGATCGCGGCGGCGATGGAGGAGGAAGCAAGGATCCAGGTAGCGGCATCTAACTGTTCTACGACGGTAGGGGTGGACGGAGCAGTCGATGACTGGAGCAAGGAGGCGGATGAAGCTCCCGCAGATTCGCCCACTGCACCCGACCCTCCGCCGCATATATCGCAAGGTAGGTAAAAGAAGCACGAGATTTTAGCCTTTCCTCCTCCTCCGTTCGTGAAGGCGGTTTGGATTTAGAGGCAAAACCTTGATAAGGTTGGCGGTGGGGGTTGTTCGACTTGCCATAAGCTTAAAGAGCGTAAGGATGGGGGTGTTGCAAAACGGGCCCTGGAGAGGTGGGAGCCGGTGGTTGTGCATACGAGAGCTGATTAAATTTCCGATCTGAACCTGATCCTTGTGCAGCCCTTTAGCAATCAACGTCTTTTTTCGATCTTTCGTGGTGTTTGGGTTAGATTTTGTCTTCTTCTTTTATAGTACACAGCAGTGTCATATATTTTCTCCCAGAAAAGAAAATCCTTAGTCAAACAATCTCTAGTTTACCTTTGTAATACCTTATCATCCGTCATGACGTGAATGCCCTTGATGCAGCCATAGTTTCCTTTCCTACAATTTGCTTTTCTCTTCTTCAAGGAATCGTTCTTTGAGTTACTTCCATCTTTATTCAGCACTCTGTTCTAATATGCCCGTTTCTTTATTCAGATGAAGTATGCAAGGTTGGATCAAACCTCCAGTCGTTGCAGTTAGAATCTCATGGTAAAATTTCACTGACGATTTAATGTCTACAGTAGATTGATTATTCTGTTTGAATCGTATGCATTGAGGACGTGATCTGATTCAACTGCTCAGCTGTCTGCACCGTGTACACTTTTAGAAATGACTGCTGTCAATTTTCATGCCCTTCCAGATCCTACGATGGAGGATGAAATGGATGCACGAAAGGAGGATGTGGAAATGGCTGGAGATCAAAAGAAGCGTCATCTAAATGTTGTCTTCATTGGCCATGTTGGTAAATTATCTACCTCTTTACCTCTTTTGCCTGTTGTTCAAGGGCAACTATAAAAAACTACAGCATGTATATGTTCTGAGTTTGCAAAATTCTCTTTGATCATACAGTGCTCACAAACAGGACATGGTACTAAAGGATATGTAGTTTTGTACATGGTATGGTACTAAAGGCTATATAGTTTTTTGTGTGTTGTTCTGGAATCTCTTTGGGTTTCTTATAAACCTTTTTTTGGTCGTGCATCAGTCATATGCACGTGTATCATTGTGTTTTAGCATGCAGAGAACATACTACTCACTCAATGGACGTGTATCCTGCTGATTGTTTATAGGATTCTGATTTTGTTGTAGAAGTGTTTATTCTGATGGCAAGATATCCATATATTTTTGGTGTGAACTTCTCTTTCATCATCCTTGCGTTCCTAAAGGGCTTTCATGACTGGTCAGTCACAATCTTGAGTAACGATGGGTCTTGCGTTCTTGCTGTCTTTTGAAAAATCTTTTTTTATCTGACT
Organism: Cryptocoryne crispatula var. balansae; assembly: GCA_036172225.1. NCBI lineage: Eukaryota > Viridiplantae > Streptophyta > Magnoliopsida > Alismatales > Araceae > Cryptocoryne > Cryptocoryne crispatula. The sequence continues at coordinate 50,392,580 of CM069919.1, forward strand.
AATTTCTATGCCTGTATGTTACTCATTTTAATTGTCAAATTTATTACCATTCATCTCCACAAAAGGGAATATAGGGGTTATAGTAACCGAGGCTAATATTTTGTTATGGTGTTTTTGAGCAGTCATGTTTGTTCTGGCCTATTTCCATGCCTATATTTTACTTATTTTACTTGCCATATTGTTATTATTATTCACCTTCACAAAAGGATGCAGAGGTTGTAGTAATAGAGCTTAGTATTTTGTTATTGTGGTGTGAAATAAGATGCATTGGCAATGTCACCTTATGACCATGCATTCCTTTGTGTTATGTCACAATTTTGTTTCTACCTCTATTTTTGTATCTCTTTGATGATTCTTGTTTTTGACTTTTATCTGCTTGCACTTGCAGATGCTGGCAAGTCTACAATTGGTGGGCAGATACTTCTGCTCAGTGGCCAAGTTGATGAACGGACTATTCAGAAATACGAGAAGGAAGCTAAAGATAAGAGTCGAGAGAGCTGGTATTTTCCTTCAATTCATAGTAATTGATCACATTCTTCTAACAAACTATGTTAATCACCACCAGTGTAGCATGAACTATTTGTATCTTGTTAATGGACATTATGAAATTTGGGTTACAGAAGAAAATTTTGTATAATGCATTTTAGGTATCAGGTGAAGTCTTTGTACGGTTGAACTCAACAATTTCTTTTCATCATATCATGGTTAACTAATGGATGAGAACAGTGGGGCCCGCTGGAGTAATTCACATGCTAATTGAGTAATTTTGTTTAGATGGTTAGGCTTTGTATGATCACCTTAAATGTATTATTATTATTAAACAACTCATATTAGAATTTCGGAAGAAAATAGTTTTTCAATTCAGGGTGCATTTACTTTTTTTTTTTGGAGTTTGGCAGAACTACTTAGAGGATAACTTTGGGTGCCAGCTTGACAGTGACAAGGGCATAATGATGGGTCTGGAAGCGATTTGCAGTTTCATTACAAGCCAGCATGCACTTTATTGGCAAGATATGTAAATACATTTGGAGAAAGTCAAAAGGCCTGCAGCAGTTCAATATAGACAGCTTATGGCAGTGACGGTTGTACATGATGTCTGGCTGAAAATAGGGCAGTGATGGGGCTGTCTTTTCAGTGTCTTTGGTTGTTGCTGACACTGATTATTGTGTTTGGGTTAGTTGGTATTACTAGAGGCATGCAAGGGTCAGCTATGTTACTTATTAAGCTGGAACGTTGTTGGACCAGACCATTATAATTAATTATTATTACTTATTATTTCAGCTTTTTCAAATCCTTTTTGCAGTTCGCTTAATTCATTCATTAGAGAACCGGTACAATTATAATTTGACTATAATTATATTCTTTACTTGAGTTGTTAATAATCTTGTTGTACATTTGTGGCCTTTAGATACTGTTTAAGCACTGCTTAAGTGGCAGCCTTAGTGCCAAGTGCACAAACTTTTCAAGGATTTTTTCGTTGCCTGTTTCCTTGAACACTATTCTTGGTATAGCAAGTCCCGGCCAGCTATTACCGGTGATGTTTTTATACGAAGTATGACATAGCCACAGGATCTGATGCTGGTGATGTCAGCATGGCAAAGTTCTTCAGGTGCTGATTGTGGTTGGTTTAATGAGTGGAATAATTGAATGAGTCTCAGAGCTTGAGGTTCAAGGGAAGAAGATAAAAATGAGGCAGAGAGGGCGAGAGGGGGCTTGGAGGGGAATGGAGTGGAGGTTCTGTCAGTGAGGAAGAAGGGAGAAGAGTTGGGACATCTGCCAAGGATGTTCTGCCAGTTAGATCACTTATTTTTGCGATGTGGTATTATCAATTTTCTGTGGAGATCCCTCTTCAAAAGCTGGAACAGCTGCTGGACGGATCATGAGGATGCTCTTTCCATGTTTCTTCAGTGGGACAAGAAAAATCCTGGAGGGTGGTCCCAAATTCTTGGAATCTCATTTTAGCGTCTATGTTGTGGGCCATACGGAGAGTTCAGTACAGGAGGATTTTTATAAAAAAATTTTGGGGACACGTCAAGGATTCTTCAGTATATGATCTACTTTTTCAGAGATTGGTTCTTCACTTGTTGTGGATCGCATGAGGTTTTTTGGTGGCAAACTCTAACTGGAAGCCATTTTATGTATGCCCCCCATTTAATTATGGCTCTCCACCTTTAAAAAGAGCCTTCAATTGTTGTAAGGAGAATGGTAATCCTGGCCCTACTGCACCCGGGGGGGGGGAGAGTTGGAGATAGACAACTGGGTCCATTGTATATCATTATCTTTGACATGTTTTTTATTCCCACTGTGCATGCTATTTCTCTTCATCACAGGGGAAGATTTTATCAAAGAACCCCTCAAGAGTGTTAATTAAAACTATGACTATCTTTACTTTATTAGAATTAGCTTAATATCAAAGGGTAACATCCCTATAATAGAGAGCATGAGGACATTTAAGCTCCAAAACATGATGATCTACTTTCCTTCCAAATTCCATAATTGATTTTTAGCATTCTATATATCCTTTAGTTTGTTTGATGATATGCTGCATTTATGGGGCTTATGCTTTTCTCACTCTGTCCAACTAGTGGCTTTTGATTGTTTTGCGTGATGCTAAATATTTTATGCTTGTGAATTTGGTAGTGGTGGCCTTGTTCTTTTCATGATTGTATTGCTTGTTCTCCAGTAATTTATTTTTCTTTGTTTTATGCCGGTGAACTATGAAACATCATTATGATAGTTGTTTTTCTTACAGTTTGTTGACCTGGTTGTTTATATCTTTATGTTAGGTACATGGCATACATCATGGATACAAATGAAGAGGAGCGTGTAAAGGTATAAGTTGTCATGGCTTTTTAACAAACTGTATCAGTTATCCACATAATGGATTATGGATTCTGTTTTTTTTTTCATTGTGGATCCTTCTTGACTTACATGATTATATCTTTTCAGATTATACATATCCTGTCATATAATTAAAATTATGAATGACCTTTGGCATTTTCAGCTAGAAAAATTATTATTCTTCATTTTCCCATAAAAGTATTCTATGTTTTTGTTTGCTCTTTTGGTTTTGAAAGATTCAACGTTTCCATTGTATTATCATTGGGTTGCACCACTTATCACTTTCTCAATTTATTTATCTTTAGGGAATAACAGTAGAAGTTGGCAGAGCTCGTTTTGAGACAGAGAACACAAGGTTCACAATTCTTGATGCTCCGGTAAGGTTATCCTACTTTTTTTTCTTTTTTAGTTTTCTGGGATAAAATCACTGACACATCAAGTATCCTATTGTTTTTTATGCATGATTAGATGTTATGGTTCTGTTGCTTTGTTATATTGCTATGAATGGACACTTTGGTGCCCTGTTTTGTGGTATCAAGTAATGCGATTCTTAGACTGCCTAGGTACATTGCAGATTTTTTTCTGCATCTCATTACCTGCTTTTTTTTGAAAGGTCAGAAGACCTAATATATTGAAACTGTAAGTAAAAACTACAAGCGTAAAGGGTGAAATAAAAGAAAAAGAAAAACAATTCTTCTACCAAGGTGGTATAAAGGTAGAGTTAATGGAAGGAGTATCTAAAACAAAAGAGATGCCTCTTAACAAAAGCAGGATCCAAAGCACCACCCGTTGAACCAAACCACCAATCCTTTACAAAAGAGACCATATGGAAAAGAATCCGGATCGAATTATCTAAAGCATCTTTGAAGATGCAACGATTCCTTTCACGTTAGGTGGACCACATCATAGCAGGCATGATCAACTCCCAAGCATCCAAATAATTGGCACTCTTTGAAGGGTTGATAGTCTTCTAGTGAAGAAGAGAAATAGAGTCTTCTGGTGCCTCCCAAGGGATCTTCCAGCATTTGAAGAGAGCTAACCAAAGGGATCGGATAATACCACATATGAAGAAGATATGCTCTACACCTTCCACTCCCAAACCATAGAAAATGCAATAAGTGCCAGTATTGAGAAAAATCCTTCTAAGATAGCTTCTAGTGGGAAGCCTATGTCTAGAGATCTTCCAAAGGAAGATTTTAATCTTGATAGGAACATGTAATGCCCATACTGCCATGTGCCAATTTACTTTCACACCTCCACTGACCAGCCTCTTGACTTAACTATGAACTTCGACTTGGTATCCGGCACCCACAGTAGTTTGTCCTCCCTATCATCATGCACCGTGCAGTTCTCAAGCATGCTAAGTAAGGAAGAGAAATGTGAGATCGCATTCTCTCTGAGTTTTCTTCTAAAAGCGACATTCTATTTAAATCTAGCATCATTAATATGAGGAGCACTGCTCATAGTGTACAAGAATGAGAACAGAGAAGCCAAAGACCTATCCTTCAACCAGCAATCGTTCCAAAAGGAAGTTTTGTTGCCATTCCCTAGGTCAATGATGTAACCTCAAAATAACATTTAAAAGTTTTAGAAATTCATTTTTTGTTTTGGCTTTTGACTTTGACCTTAACATTGACTTTTTAGGAAAATAGGTGGTATCCCATAAAAGTACTAGATAGGGTCCATGATATGTATAAAAATATAAGTTGAGGTTGTTAGGTTCTTTGAAATTTATTTTAACATGTCCTCATCGGATGGTACGAAAATCCAATGTTAATTATATCAAAAATACTCAAATACCCTTGATTATCCGTCATAGCAACTCATAGAATAGAATAATATACATCTACAAAATAAAAATACATAAGAACAATAGTCCTATGAACTTGATGGAATGCAAGCACTTAATTTGTTTTAAGTTTGGATTAAATTGAATTGGATTAAGTTTGTTTTAAATTTGATTGAAATTTTCAAATTTCTTTGAAGCTTTTAAATTACATATTTGCTTGAGTTTTATTTAGATTTTGTTGATTTGAGGGAGATTTGATTCGGAAGATTGAATTTGAATTTGAATTGATTTAGTTTATTTGATTTCGAATTAAACTTGTTGGTTGAAATTTGGATTTGATCTGTGAATTTTAATCTGATTTGAATTTATTTGAGAGTTTTAAATTTGTTGACTAAGATTGATTTGGATTTAATTTTAGGAATTGGATTCGAGTTTGATTCAAGAAATCTGATTTGATTTCTATTTCTGAGTTATGACTTCCGTTTTTTTTATTTGCTTGAGAATTGATTTAGTTAATTTCAAAACTATTTTTGCTTAATGCAGATTTTGTTTGTAGATTTTGGTTAAGTTATGTTTTAAATTTGAAAATTTCAACCAAATTTAAAACAGACTTAAATCAATCTCACCCAATTCAAACCAAATTCGACCAATAAATTCAATCAAATTGAATTTAAGCCAATAAATAACTCATAAGCAAATCCATTCAAACCAATCTAATTCAATTCAAACCAAACTTAAAACACATTAAGTGTTTGTATTCCATCAAGTTCATGGGACTATTGTTCTTGTGTATTTTTATTTTGTGTATGTATGTGTTCTTCTATTATAAGAGTTGCTATGACGGGTAATCAAGGGTATTTGAGTATTCTTGATGTAATTAAACATTGGATCTTCTTACTATCCGATGGGGAGAGGTTAAAATGAATTTCAAAGAACCTAACAACTTCAACTTATATTTTATACATATCATGGATCCTAGATAGTACTTTTATGGGATACCACCTATTTTCTAAGAAGTCAATGTTAAGGTCAAAGTCAAAAACCAAAACGGAAAATGAATTTTAAAAATTTTTAAATATTATTTTGTGGTTACATCAATTGGCACGCCCGGTGGGACTTGGAGGGGCTCTTGTCGGCTCGTCTGGAGGAGACGGTGGCTTCGGTGATCCTAGATGGGGGAGAGAAGGTGGCTCCGACGTCGCTTAAAGGCAGAACAGAGGCTTGCGACGCTCCTTGAAGGCGGATCCGGCGACTTGTGGCGCAACCGGAAGGAAGAGAGAAGGCTTTGACATGATCTTGCAGCTCCGATCAAGGGGTGAAGTGATTCCTGCAATCCCAATGGGGCAGGAGGATAGGCCATGTCGCCTCAATGACTCCAGTGCAGGGAAGAAGTAGGCTCGACGGTGTGAATCAGCTTCCCTGGCTGTGGTAAACCCTTAACTATTCTTTTACCTGCCCCTGTTCCTCTCCCGCTCTCTCCTTCACAGAGTCTCCGATTGGATTTCTAAAGCTCGTCGCGTCATATGCTCATAGTATCTGACTTTAAGTGCGTTAATAAGTACAGATTCGAAGCATCGGCGAATTTCAATGTAATTAAGTTCGAATACAATTAATGTAAACTTCTTGGCATTGACGGGTCTTAGGTAGCCAAGTTTCTTACGGTCTTTGATTCTTCGAAGATAAGTTGGATTCACTTCGAGACTGATGCGAGTCTGATGGCGTAACATGAGTTCCACTTCTTTTTTAGACTTGAGTGCAGTTCCTGAATATTGTCCGGTAATGACTTTTGTAGGGACGATAGTGGTTTCAGTAGATGATTCAAGAGCTTGTTTGTGCTTTGCATACTGTCTAGTCGCTACTCGAGATTTTTCTGTCATGTCGATGAACTTGCGGATGCATAATTTCATATTGGGGGGTTGCTATAAAAGATAACATCTAAATAAGCGATATAAGAAACCTCTCTAATAGAGTATAGTTGACGAACATACTCTAATCAACACTTTGTTTTAAGTTGTTCTACAACTTTTTCCTGATAATGATCCTTGCTTAGAGTATGTTTCTCAACTACACTTGTTAGAGAGACTTCTTATGTCGCTTATTTAGGTGTTATCTTTTATAGTAACCCCCAAATATGGAATTATACATCCGCAGGTTCATCGACATGACAGAAGTATCTCGAGTAGCGACTAAACAGTATGCAAATTGCAAACAAGCTCCTGAATCATCCACGAAGATCGCTATCATCCCTACAAAAGTCACTATCAGACAATCTTCAAGAACTGCACTCGAGCTTAAACAAGAAGCGGAGCTCTTGTTACGTCATCAAACTCGCATCAGTCTCGAAGTGAATCTAACTTATCTTCGAATGATCAAGGACGGCAAGAAACTTGGCTACCTAAGGCTCGTAAATGCCAAGACATTTACATTAATTGTACTCGAACTTGATTACATTGAAATTCGTCGATGTTTCAAATTTGTACTTATCAACGCACTTAAAGTCAGATACTATGAGCATATGACGTGACGAGCTTCAAAAATCCAATCAGAGACTCTGTGAAGGAGAGAGCGGGGGAGGAATAGGGGCAGGGAAAAGAATAGTTAGGGATTTACCGTAGCTAGGGAAGCCGATTCACGCCGTCGGGCATGCTTCTTCCTTTCGCTAGAGTCGTTGAGACAACAGGGCCTATCCTCTTGTCCCAATGGGATTGCCAGAACCACTTCACCCCTTGATCTGAGCTACAAGATCGCGTCGGAGCCGTCTCTCTTTCTTCCGGTTGCGCCACAAGTTGTCTGATCCGCCTTCAAGGAGCGCTGCAAGCCTCTGTTCCGCCTTCAAGCGACGTCAGAGCCACCTTCTCCCCCATCCAGGATCACCGAAGTCACTGTCTCCTTCGGACGAGCCGATAGGAGTCCCACCGGGTATGCCAACCGATGTAACCTCAAAATAACATTTAAAAAATTTAGAAATTTATTTTCCATTTTGATTTTTGACGTTGACCTTAGCATTGGCTTCTTAGGAAAATAGGTGGTATTTCATACAAATACTAGCTTGGGTCCATGATATGTATAAAAATATAAGTTGAGGTTAGGTTCTTTGGAATTTATTTTAACCTCTCTCCATCAGATGGTGCAAAGATCTAAAGTTAATTACATCAAGAATACTCAAATACATTTGATTATCCGTCATAACAACCCATAGAATAGAAGAACATGCATCCACAAAATAAAAATACACAAGAACAATAGTCACATGAACTTGATAGAATGCAAACATTTAATGTGTTTTAAGTTTGGTTTGAATTGAATTGGATTAGTTTGAATGAATTTGCTTTTGAGTTGTTTATTCACTTAAATTCAGTTTAATTGTCATTAAGCAAATTTATTCAAACCAAACTTAAAACACAACAAGTGTTTGCATTCTATCAAGTTCATGTGACTATTGTTCTTGTGTATTTTTATTTTGTGGATGTATGTTCTTCTATTCTATGAGTTGCTATGGCGGATTATTAAGGGTATTTGAGTATTCTTGATGTAATTAACATTGGATCTTCAGACCATCCGATGGAGAGAGGTTAAAATAAATTTCAAAGATCTTAACAATCTCAACTTATATTTTTATACATATCATGGACCCTAGACTTTTATGGGATACCACCTATTTTTTTAAGAAGTCAATACTAAGGTCAAAGTCAAAAACAAAATAGAAAATGAATTTCTAAAATTTTTAAATATTATTTTGAGGTTACATCAGTCAATTTTAGTAGCAGTATCAAATAAATCCCAGTTAAATAAAGTACCTTTACAAACATTAGAAGTATGACATCTTGCCTTAAATCCTTCATCCATTGCCCATTTAGACCAATGCTATATTTGGACCAGATAGTTGTACACCATAAAGTGTTGTGATCTGTATTAAGTTTCCATAATGACTTAAGCAGAAGCACGTATTTAATATCCTTTAGGGAAGAACGACCAGCCCCACCTTCAGAAGTGGGTCTACAAACATATTTCCCGCTAATGAGATGTAAGCCCTTAGAGTCTTTGTTGTTAGACCAAAAAAAATCTAGTTTTGATACTCTCTAGCTTTTGACAACTCCTTTAGGCACTCTGAAAATAGAGAGAAAGTAAAGAGGAACACTCTGAAGCAAGGATTGCTGTCTCGGATCTCGGTTTCGTCTTGAGGGGGGGGTGAAAGAGGAGATCTTGGAGAGATCTCGAAAAAATTTTGAGAGATCGGATTTTGGATTCTCGGATTAAAATGTATTTATGTATGAAACATAACATAATATCTTATAAAGATAGGAGTACATCAATGAATTTATATGTAAATATATAACACATTTATACATCAACTATGTGAATGAACAATTACAAAGCATTCTCAATACCAAAAAGATGATTTTTGTGTTTCTAAAAGATTAAAACTTGTATACAAATTTATTTAAATACTAATATGATATTAAACTTGTAGCACATTTTTATGTGATAGTATATGTGATAGTGAGATATATTAATATGTTTACACTATCATAAATGGAGGGTGCAGAGTAGTCGCGGATCGACCTGGCTACATGGGGTGAGATCTCGGTGCGCTTAGAGTCTTTGTTGTTAGACCAAAAAAATCTAGTTTTGATACTCTCTAGCTTTTGACAAACTCCTTTAGGCACTCTGAAAATAGAGAGAAAGTAAAGAGGAACACTCTGAAGCAAGGATTGCTGTCTCGGATCTCGGTTTCATCTTGGGGGGGGTGAAAGAGGAGATCTCGGAGAGATCTCGAAATTTTTTTGAGAGATCGGATTTTGGATTCTCGGATCAAAATCTATTTATGTATGAAACATAACATAATATCTTATAAAGATAGGAGTACATCAATAAATTTATATGTAAATATATAACACATTTATACATCAACTGTGTGAATGAACAATTACAAAGCACTCTCAATACCAAAAAGATGATTTTTGTCTTTCTAAAAGATTAAAACTTGTATACAATCTTATTTAAATACTAGTATGGTATTAAAGTTGTAGCACATTTTTTATGTGATAGTATAAGTGATAGTGAGATATATTAATATGTTTACACTATCATAAACGGAGGGTGCAGAGTAGTCGCAGATCGACCTGGCTACATGGGTGAGATCTCGGCGATCTTGTTTCTTGGCCCTCTTGGCGAGACCGAGATCTCGCAAGATCTCGCTGAGATAGCATTCCATGCTCTGAAGGATTGTTTTAGAGAGAATCCACCTCTTCCAGCTAATAACATGTTACTCTTCCAACCTTGCAATTTACTTGCAAACTAATGAATGATGCAATCCCAATCTTTATTTCTCAGAGTGGTAGGAGACAAGGGAAGGCCCAAATGTTTAATTGGGAAGGATGCCAGTGGCATGCTGAAGATTTCATGCACTTCTGCTCTTTGAATGTCATTCAAATTGATGAGAATAAGGTCACACTTGTCCAAATCAATTTTCAGCCTGGTCACTGATTGCAGCTATGTTATCAGAGGCGCTCGCCTAGGCGGGGAGGTGAGGCGGCCTCCCCCCACCTTGAGTCGCCGGCGATCGCCTCCCCCGCCTCGGCTGCCTAGGCGACCGAGGCGCGAGGCGTAGGCTGAGGCGTATGCCTCAGCCTTATCGGATCCATGCCAGTCCCAGATCCGATTAACTTAAATGTACCCTTCTCCCCCTTCTCTCTCCCCAGCCCGATGCTATGATCCTTCTGCCACGGGAAGAAGACGCAGCCGGTAGTCCCCTTCGAGTCCAGTCGCCGGAGGCGACCTCCCCGCCACCGCCGATCGCTGGAGATGCGTCACTAGACGCCGGAAAACTTCATGCTGTCACCTTCTTTTGCAGGAGAAGCGTCCAAACTATTGAAGGAGTTATCCAACATGTCGATTTTAGTGTTTTGACGTTTTCTTTTTTCTTTTTTTTGTCTTGTTTTTTTTGTTCATCAATTTTTTCTAATACTAGAACCTTATTTTAGATTTTACTGTATTTATTTATTTTTTTCCTGCAATTTTAGATATATATTTTTCATTTCGATATATATTTTCTACATTTCCTGCATTTTTTGATATATTTTGAGTTGTTTATATATATATTTCCCGTTTTAATAACAAATATCATAATAAATAAAAATTGTTGTCTCGGCCACTTGAGGTGCCTACCTCAGGTGCTTGAGGCGAGGCGAGGGGTCCTCACCTCGGTCGTCTCACGTCTCTGACTACATAGGGTTGCAGCAACATCAACAGGATTCTTAGATTATGGCATTTGCCCAAATCCCCAACCAAAAAAGAAGGGTATCATCAACATATTGTAGATGAGTAATATGTTCTCTACTGTGGCCCACCTCAATGCCTTCAATTAAGTATTCTAAGTAGCTTTCTCTCACATGATGCAGAGAATTTGACCCACCAAGGCAAAAAAAAGAGGTGAGATCGGACACCTTGTCCGAGACCCTTGCAAGATTCAAAATAACCAAAACTTTTGCCATTAATATAAACTGAACATTTTGTAGAAGAGATGCAACCATTGATCATCTTGATCCATCGGCCATTATAACCCATAAGTTGCATCATTCTCAGCAGGCTCTGTCATCTCACGCTGTCATAAGTCTTCTCGAAGTCCAACTTGAGGATAGAACTTCTTACCTCTAGTTCTTTGTTCATGAAGACATTTGTGGGCCGCCATGAAATTGTCTAGAATGTATGATGTATCTCCCTGAAATGAAACCCGATTGGTTACTATTTACCAATTTTTCCATGAACATACTAAGTCTGGTTATAATCTTAGTGATGATCTTATAGCTGAGTTAAAAAGACTAATTGACTTGAGGTTTTTAATGTTCTCCACCTTGTCTTTTTTAGGAATAAGAACAAGAGAAGTAGCATTTAATCTTTTGATGCAATCATATCAGCCTCAAACTCTGACTAGGGTCAAATAATCCTCCTTAGTGATATCATAAAAATGAGAATAGAAACCGGTTGAAAATCCAGCTGGTCCTAGTGCCTTGTAAGCAAGGATTGCCATCTCGGATCTCGACTTCATCGGGGGGGGGGGGAGATCGGATCTCGGATTTTCGGATCAAAAAATATATATGCATAAAACATAACATAATATCTTATAAAGTTGAGCATACATCAATAAATTTACATAAAAATATATAACACATTTGTACGTCGATAACCATTACAAAGTACTCTCAATACCAAAAAAATAGCCTTTGTGCTTTTAAAAGATTTAAATTTTTATATAATCTTATTTAAATACTAATATGGTATCAAGAATATTTTTTATGTTGTTGTTCTTGATTGTTTATTACAAATTGAAGACTAAATATTTGTGAAATTGAATTGATATAATCTATTTTTTATATAAGATATAATCTTTGTATGATAAATTGATGATTAATATCTAAATCTAAATTTGAATAGATTAAGAGTATTATTTTGAGTTAGGTTATAATTGAATGTGTATGTTTATGTGTTCATACATTTAAATGTGATATCATTTATGTAATTATGTATGGATAGGTATATATTTGTTTTGAAAAATAATTAATCTTGACAAACTTGATGTGTGTGAAAGAGAAGAGAGTTAAAATAAATCTTTATAAAATTTAAGTACATAACACATATTTTATGATTATGAATTATACATATATCTGTGATAGTACAAGTGATAGCGAAATATTGTTATATTATTATTAAATGGGGGGCGTTGAGTAATCGCGAATTGACTTGCACGGTCAGGTTGCAGGGGTCAAGGGGGCAGCGTTCCTTGTGGGGGGGGTATAGGGGGGCAAAGCCCCCTCGGAAATTTTTTTATTGACCAATTTAAATAGGGCGAGATCTCGGCAATTTCGTTTCTCGGGTCTTGGGGTGAGATCTCGGGGATCTTGTTTCTCGGGGCTTTGACGAGACCGAGAATCTCGCGAGATCTTGACGAGATGGCATTCCATGCTTGTAAGTGTCCAGCTTGAGATGGCTGCCAAAACTTCCTGTTCAGATATAGTACCTAGATGAAATCAGCTTCTTGGGGATTCAAAGCCTTCTGCATATTGAAATTGATAAAAGGACTCCATGCTTTGTTATCTGTAAATAAAAGTTTGTAGAAATCTGTAGCCCACTTCTCAATGTCGTCAATACTGATTAATCCCTTCTATTGATATTAAACTTTTGAAAAGAATTCATCTTCACCCTCAAAGTAGCCTGGGTATGAAAAAAAATTTTGTGTTCTTGTCTTCCTCTTTAAGCCACAGCTCCTTGGATCACTGTTTCCACTTGATCTCCTATCTTAGACACCGCCCTCTATAGTCCATTGTCATTCATATTTTCGAAGTGCCGAAGTTTCAAGGCCCAAGTCTCTCGTCTCTTTAGAAGTGACAAACTTGTCCTTAGCCCATTGCTTTAGGCGACCCTTAATTCATTTAAGTTTCATAGCAAATCTGTTAGTTGGTGGAGAAGAATTCCCATAATGCTCATCCCACTATCTCTTAATCAATTCTTTCAAACCATGTCCCCTACACCAAGCAAATTCAAATATAAATTTCTGTCTTTGTGACTTCTTATGATGCCTACATTATGTACCAATAGCACAATGGTCAGATACCACCCTAGGAAAGTGGAAATTATCAGGAATATCAAACAAGTTCACCTATTCAGAAGAAATGAAGAATCTGGCAAGCTTAGACTTGGATCTGCTATTGGACCAGGTAAGGGAAGGAGAAGAGAACAGAACCTCTAACAATCCACGGGTATTAATCCAGTCATCGTAGAACACTATTTCTCTGGTCCAACTGCCTTGCCCCCATCTGTCACCTGGCTGCCTAACTGCATTGAAGTCACCTCCGAGTCTCTGACACACCAAGCTGTTATTTGAAATTTACTCATCTCATGCTTCAAAGTATCAAATAAAACCATATTCTCGCCCTCCATAAGAGGACTGTACACATTACATAAAAACCGAAGACACAGCAAGCTGTTATTTGAAATTTACTCATCTCATGCTTCAAAGTATCAAATAAAACCATATTCTCGCCCTCCATAAGAGGACTGTACACATTACATAAAAACCGTGTATTAGCTGAAGAGATATCAGTGAAGTCGAGAATTTGCAAATGTCTAGCCAATAACAAGTTTTCTCTTGAAATTCTGCTTGTTCCAAAGTCCAAACCATTGCTAAACCTCCACTCCTTTCAATAGAGGATACAGAAGTGAAGCCTTTTCATCTGTCCCATCTTAGAAGCATCGCATCTTGTTGTCTAGAGAAGTCCTGTTTGGTCTCTTGTAACAAGATAAAATCTAGATTGTGTGCAGCTGTCATGTTTTACAGCTCTATTAGTTTCTCCCTGCCCATGATTCCTCGGCAATTCCATGAAATGACCGCATAGTTGTCAAGACGACAAGGCGCCCAAGGCATTGAAGGGTACCGATTCCGCTTAGGCGACAAGGCGGCCGCTTAAAATATATATGATATTATAAGTGATAGTGAAATATATTAATATGTTCAAACTATCATTAAATAGGTGTCCGTTATGAGGGGTATCAAGAGGGTAAAACTCCTCAAAATTATTTTTTTAATCATGTAAAAATACCTAGGGCACCTTGCCTGGGCGCCTTGGATGCCTTGGGCGCCTTTTTGGCCCTAGACAAGGCACCGTGACAAGGCACTCCTCCTCTCTTCTCATGAAGCTCAACCCAACAATCTCCGGCCTATAAGTCATCATCAGACAAGGCCCAATCCGAAGCAGAAACTGTTGTCCATTGCAATCTGTGTGAGGAACTGCTCCTGGATTAGAATGGCAAATCAGAGCTAGAGATAAGTCTCCCCCCCTGAGGTAGACTGTCCACAGTGGACAGATCCTGTTGTATACAGTCAATTGAAGCCAGTGGAGACAGTTCAAATAAAGCTTCCTCCTGTTCATATATTCTTGAAAAGTGCTTCTGATCAAACCCCGTATGCCTGCTACGCCTTTTCAAGGTCTTCGGTGAGGCGTCTGTCCCCAGAGGAAGAGAATGTTCTGACTGTGTAAATTCTTCAAAGTGGGACAGTGAAGAGTCTTGGACCAGGGGACAGTAGACAGGAGACTTGGACTGGGAGCTGCGTAGGAGTGGCATCAGGATCCAGGACCGCTTGATCAACCTTGACTGGGGCCAGCATCGCAGCCAAACCAGGACCATCTTTGCAGCTGGACTGGGACCATCTTCAAACAGGGCCAACATCAACTGGGACCAACTTCGCAGTTGAACCAGAGCTCAGATCATGAACTGGAGACTGGTCCAGCCCCCACTTAAGTTGTTCGGATCTGCAGTGGGACCAGGTCATAACTGAGACAGATGGACCTGTGAAGGTCCGGATGGATCCTCATCTTCACTTGATAAGCCCCCTTGAGTGGAGTGTGCGGCCAATGACGAAACCTGTCCCGAATTGACTCGTTTCTTGCCAAAATAGAATGTTCTATCTTTAAGAGAGGATCTGACCTTAAAAGGCTTACCAGATTGAAAAATTTTGAATTGTGCGGTTCGCCGGAGCCAGCCAATTACGTGGAATCAACCACCAGTGCTGCAGTGCCCATCATCAAGTCTGTCGGCACCATCTCCACTCAGAATTGTTTCCCATCGATGCAAGTGGGCAATGAGAGAGGCCGGTTGAGTTGGAAGCTGGATTCCATCTCAACATCAACCTCTCCTGTTTCCGGCCACCATAGCTTCTTGTGGTCAACCCCAACTAGACTCCCAAAAGGATGTAAGATATTTTCGAGGATCGAAACAGACCACACAAAGGTTGGAAGCCCCTTGATAGTGAGATGGTTAAGTCTGGGTGGTCCATACACCCCAGACTCTGTCACTGATTCCCCCCATGGCCTCACCAAAATGTCACAGCAACCCCCATCAAAGTTCATCACAGAGAAGCTGCTCTCTCCTTGAGCATTGAGCCATCCACAGTGGAGATTGTTCATTACAACAAACTCGTCATCAAGCAGGTGTCTAATCCACCATGACGGTGATGCCGGCCAGTTCTTGCAGAGAAAGGCATAAAGAACTTTTCTATTGTTTTCATTTGAATCAACCCCACATACCGTAATCAACCTGCAATTGCCTAACCATTTTTTCTTATCCAACAGGTTTTTGGTCATCTGAAGAAGGAAGGAAGAATTCTTCATGTTCGCACGAGGAAACACTCCCATTTCTGTCCAAAGAATATGATCTCTCCCAATATGAGGGTGATGTGGATTGGCGGTTCTCCTTCCCTGTCTACCTTTCTTTGGGCAGAACCTCTCCCTATCCTCAACACCCCAACAGTTCACCTCCTCCGCACAGTCCTGACAATGTTGACATCTTTAAAAGGTATGTGGAGATGAAAGGAAGACCTCTCCGGCACCTGGTAAAGCTCCAGATCTTCCCCACCCTTCTTGGAAACAGCCCACCCCGGGATGACTGGGCTCTCCACTTCCGGTGACATCCCCAATCCTGAGGATGCTACCCGGCACGCGAGATGGACCTCTATATTCTCCATTGACCATCGCACCAGCACTGGGATGACTGAAATCGCTGGAGCCCGACTCTCGTATCTTCTTCTTATTAAGGGGTAACTATCTCATTGCCTGCTAAGGAAGATCTATTATCTTGCTATGCTTAGTCATAACTCATAAGATTTTCAGCAGTCAAACTTCAAAGCTTGACAAAGTGAGTTGAATATTGGAATCTAAATCCTTGTTTCTCAAACCAAATGATGCAGGTGGACATTGCTGCATTATGTGATTTGCTGGATAAACAAAGCATTCTATTTTAGAATTTCAACATGGGCACTTTTCCACTTAATAATTGTCAAATGCTAGTTTAGATGAAAATAATTTGCATTTGACTGATGGTGCATCTGTATTCTTATATATTTTAAGTAATTCGGTAATTAGGGGTTTACAGATCCATCCTGGCAGTTAACCTCCATCCCAAGGACGTCCCTGTATTCTTGAAATTCTTTTTAAAACACCTAAAATCTTGTTTTGTTTTAAAATTAATTCATCTGTCGATGACTTAGTCAAACTATGTTAATTAAATTCAACCCTACATCAAATGATTAACCTATCCCAGTCCCCCCCTCTTTCTATATATATATGTGTGTGTGTGTGTGTGTGTATATATATATATATCAACAGAAGCCCTCTCTCAGTGGCCATGTGGATAGTGGTCAGCCGACCATATGAGACCCCTCATGGGGAACCTGCATCTGGTTCCGCACCTATGACACCGCCGAGGAGGCCGCCAAGGCATATGACAGTGCTGCCTTCCAGTTTCTTGAGCAACTTTCTGGGTGCTTCGTGTACCTCAACAATATGCTCATTTGACGACTATCTCTACTTCAACGACATGGTGATGAGGGTGTTTGAAGAGTGCTTGCCAGAGGGTCTTCTGCCAAAAGGCCTCAGCAATGTGCTCTTCGAGGCCTGATAGAGTGGCCATGGACACGGCAGATATACGGAAGTGGGCATCTTTTTGGAGCTCGGAGGAGCCAAGCTCATCTCTGTGGCTAGTGATGTGCACGGTTTGATTGGTCTGGTTTTGACCTCTTTTTCAAAACCGAATCGACTGGACTGTTTCAATCTGGTTTGGTTCGGTTTAGACCAAAAGTTAATTAAATATTTAATTATTAACGTGTTATGAATAATTAAGATAAATATTATTTTGTCATAAAACTGTATAAATATCAGATTTAGTGATAATTTAGTGATAATTCAATATAGTTTGGTTTAATCGGTTTAACCAGTTTGGTTATGTTGGAGTACCTCCAAACCAGTTGAACGGAACATAATCAAACCAGCCAGCTTGGTTTGGTTTGGTGGCTTAAACTGTTTTGACCCTGACTATGGTTCATCCGAGGGGTTGACAGGGGTGGCATTGATGGGTCAATTTGTTGGGGGGGGTCGGCAGTGGCTGGTCCTGGGGGAGGCTCACAATGTGTATGGTTGAGAGAAATGACATGGAGGGGGAGTTTAGTAATTTCAGTATTAACAATGGAAGTTAACGGAGTTAAACCTCATGTACCATAATGGAAATAATCAAGATTTTAGGCATTTTACAAAGAATTTCAACGATATAAGGACATATTTGGAATTGAGATCAATTATAGTGCATTTTGTTTTTGTCCACTGGTTCCAGTACATAATTTTTCTACATTCTAGTTACGGGTGGTGTGGTATCAGTAACATACTAACATTTTTTCTTCTTTATATTGATTAGTTTAACATCATTCAGCATCTTTTTTAGCTCCGCTTTTCACTTTCTTTTATCAACAGGGTCACAAGAGTTATGTTCCAAACATGATTAGTGGTGCATCTCAGGCTGATATTGGTGTGCTTGTGAGTTTATATCAACTTGTTTTTTCCTTTTTTTTTCTCTGCTTTGTTATTTATCTATGATCTTTGTTTATAGGTAATCTCTGCACGTAAAGGTGAATTTGAAACTGGGTATGAAAAAGGTGGGCAGACACGAGAACATGTTCAACTAGCAAAGACTCTTGGGGTTACAAAGCTAATTGTGGTTGTTAACAAAATGGATGAACATACAGTTCAGTGGTCAAAAGAAAGGTCCTTGAGCTTTAACGAATCATTAAATTATACCAACATGTTTTTAGAGAAATGTATTTTATTCTACCCTTTCCTTGTTCAGGTATGATGAAATTGAATCAAAGATGGTACCCTTTCTAAGGTCTTCTGGTTACAATGTCAAGAGGGGTAATATATTTGTCTCACTTATGTACGTCGTGGTACTGTTACTGAAACAGTATACGATCATTGCGTGACTATACCTTGGAACAATTATAAGTATGACGCACAATTTTGTTCATTTTTGAATTTGTGGTAACCACAGGTCCTTTGCTGTTGCTCAGATTGATTTCCTGCATGCATATGCTATATTCTATCTTATGCATCGCTTTTTGCCTCTGTCCATTTTGGTTAGTTATACAGGCTCTGAAATATCTTATTGATGCCTTGAGGATGGTGCTTTTGCAGTTTTTGCACACTTAAGTTTCCCCGGTGAACTGGTGCTACTTCTCTCATCTTCTGTTTTCACTATGCAATGATAAATGAGTGTGGTGGCCATCGCATTTTTGCAATGAGCCATTTGTTTTGCATAATGGCATGGATGTATTATGAATTTGTCTCACCCCATCACCTCCAACGATCGAGGCCACCCAAGAGGAGCCAAGGGTGGGAAATGTGGCAGTTAAGGAGTCTAGGACAGAGTGATAGGACCAGGCAGTTCAGAGGGGCAGTCGGAAGTTGGTGAACAAGGGTGGCAACCCCTGCATCTCTGCATGGTATTTGGGGTAAGGTGCCAGAGGGGGCTCAACATTGGAGATAGCAGGGGTGACCACCTAGGTGGTTTGTCTTGGCTGTCTCGTCGCTTTATTGCCTAGGCAAACACCTTGATCACTTTCGGTAACATTATATTATAATCAGTCAGCATACTTGGTTATCTTGAGGTGATTGGAACTAGTGCCCCGGACCGGGATACACTCAGCGGATTAAGTTCGGCGACGTAACCGAGGAAAATAACCCCTCAGAAGCATAGTTGTCAAGGCAACAAGGTGCCCAAGGCGTTGAAGGGTACCGATTCCGCTTAGGCGACAAGGCGGCCGCTTAGGCGTCGCCTAGGCGGTCAAGGCGGTATTCAAGGAACGCTGAGTCGGAGGTTGTGATACATAAAAGTATGCATAAATATAATTATATTTTTACGTTATAATTGAATATGAGTGTTTTATCTATGTATATAAGTAAATATGATGTGTATGTGAAAGAGAAAGGAGTTAAATAGATTTTTATAAAATTTAAGTATGTAACACATTTATGATTATAAAATATATATATATATATATATATGCGATAGTATAAGTGATAGTGAAATATTGTTATAATATTATTAAATGGGGGGCGCAAAGTAGTCGCGGATCGACCTGCGCAGTCAGGTCGCAGGGGTCAAGGGGGCAACACCTATTGTGGGAGATTGTCAGGGGGCGAAGCTCCCCGAACCCAAAAAGTATGTAATAATATAAGTGATCTTATATATGTAATTATGAAAGTGTGGGTATTTATTTTTGAATAAGAAGTTAATCTTGATAAATTAAGACTTAAGAGAGACAGAGAGAGGAAGAAGAAAGAGCTGAAAGTGAACTTAATTAAGTATATAATATATGTTTATAATCATAAATCTTAAATATATATGATATTATAAGTGATAGTGAAATATATTAATATGTTCAAACTATCATTAAATAGGTGTCCCTTGTGAGGGGTATTAAGAGGGTAAAACTCCTCAAAATTATTTTTTAATTATGTAAAAATACCCAAGGCGCCTTGCTTGGGCATCTAGGTGGGCGTCTTGGGCGCCTTTTTGGCCCCAGGCAAGGTGCCCTAGCAAGGCGCTGTTAGAAAAGCGCCTTGCCACCTAGGCGCGCCTTGACAACTATGCTCAAAAGACATCGGTTTGAGAAACTTCATGAATTCCAATTGAAAAATTTTAAAATGATTAGGTTGAGTTACAAGGGACTTAGTACATGCTAACCTTTTTTTAACAATCGAACAAATATATAAACATGCACCGGTAATTATAATCATATAAACAAATCTACCATGCAGCATTATAGCAAGTCAAAACTAATTTCTATTACATGTCAAATTCTTTTTCTTCAAACATAAAATGTACTTATCAAATAAACACCAAGTATTAACAAAGAATGTATTAAGTCGTTACCCATATATGCCATGAACATGAGGACCATGCCTTGGGCACCTTATCACATATACCTTGGGTATCTCAACAAATCGTATATACCACGAGCATGAGGACCATGCCTTGGGTATCAAGAAGCTTTAACATGTCCCGTTGCATATCATGGCTAACACACTTAGCACATTCATATTGATATTATTACAAGACATTTACTAGCAAGAATAAACAAGATCTATCAAACATGGTCTTATTATCACTTTTCTAATCAATATATTTGTCATATAGAGCTTCAAAAGTAATTCATAATCATGACATTGTATGCACATTGTTTACTTCATGCATAACTTTTTAACTAGTGGAAACATATACCAAAACATATATACAAGTTCATCAATTTTATATCATGTGTTCTAAGTCATAGCAAGTATTTAACCATGAATTGCAAATGACACAACTCAAGCAAGTCTGTTGTAGGGCTATTCAATAGTCGGTTCAAAGTTCAAACTGAAAAACCAAACAATTTGATTTGAACTATTGATTGGTTTGGTTTGGTTTCTAGGGCCTTTCAAACCAAACCAAACCGGTAAAATGAATAACTTGAATTAGATTAAATATTTATGTATCTTTTCTTATAAAAATAATTTTTTTCAAGAGTTTTTAAGGCAAAATTAATGTAATGTATAAACGTATATACAAGATTTTAATAGAATATGATTTAAAACAAACAAAATAAAATTATATATTGACATATCTACTATACCATAATAAAATATGGTTTGAACTGGACCAAACCAAACCAAACCAAACCGAACTTTGGTTTGGAAGATAGTTTGGTTTGATTTAGTTTGAGAAAAAATATTCAAAAATCAAACCAAACCAAATCATGAACACTCCTAGTCTATTGGCCACAAGCATGAAGATCATGCCTTGAACCTAAATCCAAATTTAGCCATCGGCATGAGGACCATGCCTTGGGCACACATTGAATCATACCACGAGCATGAGGACCATGTCTTGAGTATCTTTCTCTATCTTGTATACCACAAACATGAGGACTATGCTTTGGGTATCCAGAATTCTTAAATTGTTCAGTTGAATATCATGTTTAACATACATAATACGAATCAATCATTCACCGACATCTTTGATAACAAGACTAACAAGATGCATGCATAAACTAGACCATCATGATCAAGATGCCTTTATCTAATCATCAAGATTAATATCACATACATACAAACATGATTTCAATATAATTTATTAACTCATACACATGATTATTTACTAAACCAAATTCCAAAATTACTAGCATATGGCTAGATTAACATTCTGCCAAAATCTTATATCATTCCTACCAAACAATAAATAATAAATTTTTAACATGTATCCAAAAATTTTATGCAAATATTTTTATAAATAGTGGTCAAATAAATGGACGAGATTCAGATTAACATCTACTTGACGACGTGGGCAAATGCGGCTGTTGTAGTGGGCGGCTGCATGGCAGATTTTGGGTGGCTGGACCGGCTACGATGTCCACACAAGCGGCCACTAGAGTTGGGCGAGCACGCGGCGGGACAGGGTTGGGTTATGCAGAAATGGTACCGAGGATGGCTGGGTGAGTGCATGGGCTCGCGAGGGAGGAGGTGACACTGGGGGAGGGGAGCACAGATGTGCGGCTGGCGCGACATGCACGTGGGTGGGCATCCATGCAGCAGCAGGGGGCGGACGGCGAGGCGACCAAGCTGGCTGGCAGGGTGCGTGGGCACAGGCGCACACAGGAGGGTGGGCCCGGCAGCAGCTGGCACAGCGCGATGTGTGCGGGGTGCGCACGATGCTCGGGGCGCAGGCGCAGCTGACAGGGGCACGATGGAGAGAGAGAGAGAGGTGGAGCGGTGGGGCAACTAGGGCGAGCATGGGCGGGCACGAGGTCGGGGGCACGGATGGCGACTGCAGGAGGAGAGAGAGCGTGTGAGAGGCAATGGTGGCGGTGCACGTGAGGATGGCAGAAGTGGCACAGGAGAGAGAACAAGAGAGCGGGAGCGGGGCAACAACAAGGTGAAAGGGAGAGGTGGTGCGGTGGGGGGAGGGAGAAGGAAATTAAATTAAACGGGGGAGCATCGAGGTGGTTCGTGGAGGCAGTGGGATTTGTTTTGTTTTTTTGATTATTACATCTAATGTGCTAGTGGTTCCATTTTCATTTTCCGATTGATGTAAGTTAATTTCATCACATACATGTGTACCTTGAAGTTTTTTTACAAGGTTGATGCAGGTAGATGCTATTTAGCCATTGTCTGGGGTATGAACTTCTTAACCTTTTTTTTAATCTGCATCCAGATGTTCAGTTTTTGCCAATTTCTGGGTTATTGGGATGTAACATCAAGACTAGGATGGATCCTAAAGTCTGTGGATGGTGGACTGGCCCATGTTTGTTTGAAGTCCTTGATGCTGCCGAAGTTCCACAGAGAGATCCTGAAGGACCTGTTAGGTAGTGTCTAAATTTTATTTTTATTTTTTTTATTTTTTTCTGTTAGATCATGATCTTTTGGTTGCATTTAACTATTTTACATCTTGGATATGCCTATGCTAAGTGTAATCTTTACCAAGATCATCTTATCTAGCAAGCCTTTCTCCCGTTTAAAGGTAGTCTTTTATTAGTAAAACCTTCAAGTATTTAGGACCTAGCAAGGGAACGCCTTGTTTGATTTAGGGTCCGTTTGTTTCCTTGTAAAACATGTCTCATGTAACATCTTTTCGGGAAAAGTTGAGCAGAGCCTTCATTTGATTGCAAGTAAATGTGCGGTCAAAGGAAAAGTATATCCATTGACCCATAAAACCTCTGATTTTGGCATCAGAAACAAATTGCCGGATGCCGTTTTCCACGCCCCATTGTTTGCAGTTTCAACTACGATGTCCCCCTCTCTCTCCATCAACCATACAATGGACATCGCTAGTAAATAAAATATTATTATAATTTACTTTAAATAAAAATTTAGCTTGAAGTATATTATATATTAATTATTCTCAAAATGTAAAAGTATATAAAATTTTAAAAATAATTTTAAAAATTCTGTACTTTTAATAGAACTTTCTAATTATGAGGATAAAAATATGAAAAATGAAATAGTTTACAAAAATCAAATGATAAAAGATACTTTCAAGAAGATCATATCAAACCTATCAAATGAGATATTTGGATTGACTTTTCTATAACAAAACTAAATACATTGAAAAATTTTTCATCAACTTTTTTTGTGCAACCAAAGAATTCTTGATAAATTTAATTAAGTTAGTTTATGCATAAACTACTTAGTATTGTTAAATATGATTAAAAATAAATTTACATGTTCTATTACACATATTTAACAAATTTAAAAAGTATGATTTCTAATTAAGAATTTATTTTATAATACATTTAATTATCTTTTTAAATTATTCTAAATGTAAAAAAATAGCTCAATCAAAATTTATATTATGCATTTATGATATCATAAAATGAGAAAGGACAAAGTAAAAAAATAACATTGAAATATCAATTCCTATCATGTTTTCCCAAAATTGTTTCTGCATGCAACCAAATAACAGCGTATGATAACGATTTCCCGGAAAACTTGTTACAATGAAAAGTATTTTCTCCTATTTTACTTTTACGTGGGACCAAACGGGCCCTTAAAGTAGAATGTTTTCACTATTATTTATTGTAATAGAAGATTCTTGATGATTTACGATCTGTTGTTTTAGGATGCATTTTTCTCTGTTTGGAACAGGATGCCAATCATCGATAAATTCAAGGACATGGGAACAATGGTTATGGGCAAGATAGAATCTGGAACTATTCGGGAGGGTAATAGTTTAGTGGTGATGCCAAACAAGGTACGACCTTCATTATCCTGGTTCAGTGAGTTTTTCTTTTGTTGTTTTTGCAGGAGATATTTAACAGTATCCGCTTCTATATGGTTCCGCAGGTAGATGTGAAAGTTCTGGCTGTATTTTGCGATGATAACAAAGTGAATTTTGCAGAACCTGGGGAAAATGTCAAAGTTAAATTGTCTGGCATAGGTGATGAAGAAATATTGGCTGGCTTTGTTCTGTCAAGTGTTGGTAATCTCTTTCTTCGAATATTTTCTGTTGTACTTCAAGCACCAAAAATTGACTCTTTTTTCTCGACTGTGCCATATTATTTTGGCTTCGATTGGTAAATGTGAGTCCTATGTAGTGTTGGTCCAAGCATTGAGTGGTGGATGTTATATTTGTCTCCACACCCTTGGCTTTGCAGAAAAAAAACTGGCCCCACAACCATGCTATGGTAGCTTTTCCAGGAACGTCACTATGGTTACTCGTGACCACATTTGATCAAGTTTGACATTCTTTTCAATTTAAACTAAAACAAATGATGCATAAGTTATCGGCAGTCTAGTGATCTAACACATCGTGTTCTTAGTATCCTGGGTTTGATGTCTCCTCACAACTGAGGTGTGCTTGATATTAATCGCCCGCACTTTGCTAGGTTATAATTTAAGGGGACAATTGCATGAGTTTACTTAAGTTGTATCTAGTATTTTTTTATTCCTAGTCTTTACTGATCTATTTTATCCTGATTCAGACAATCCGGTCCCTGCAGTTTCTGAGTTTAGTGCCCAACTCCAAATCTTAGAACTACTTGACAATGTATGTTTCCCCATTTTGAAGTTTTTTCTTGAATAATGATCTCATTTTGCTGTCACATCACACATTTCTGATGTTTCAGGCAATTTTTACTGCTGGTTACAAGGCAGTTCTGCACATTCATTCTATTGTTGAGGAATGCGAGATTGTTGAACTATTAGAAGAAATTGACTTGAAAAAAAGAAAAACAACTGATCCTAAGAAAAAGTCAAAGAGGAAGCCCCTCTTTGTGAAAAATGGAGCTGTGGTTGTGTGTCGCATTCAGGTATGCTCCTCTGTATTTTTACCCAAGGTTGGGACTTGGATCAGTTTAGATCCAAACAATTAGAAAAATATAAAAAATCATTAAAACGAAAAAAATAAAAATTCCTTAAGTGAGAAACGTTTATTTCTATACAAATTTTACATTGAGGAAAAACTTTCGTCCCTTGAGGTTATGTTTTGTGGGATAATTTATCTAAATTTTACATGTATAAATTCTACCAAGCATTATAGGAAAAATTGTAAAATTTCAGTCAGAAAAAATAACACGTCGTTCATTGCAGTAGAATTTTAGCCCAAAATCAAAACTCTTTCGCATTTGGACGACAATCTGCATGGATTGAAATTTTCGTTTGCTCACAGACGGCAGATTTTTCATACTATGTGAGCAACTTTCTTTTCAGAGGAATGGTGAGAGAAATTTTAGATAGAGAGAATGAGAAAAGTAACAAATGAAAGGTTGGGAGATGTGGAAAAGGTCCCCAATGGGCCTTTTGGGGGTGCTCTAAATGCCCGGCAAGCCGTTGGTGATTCAGCTGGCCGACCGGCTGGGTCGCAACCTGGTTGCCGGGTCGAGCCACCTTCCACGGCTTTACCTAGCGTAGTTCAGTCATCCTAGGCTTGAGTTGATCGTCATCTTAACTTGAATGATTCAGGTCAACAACTTGATATGCATTGAGAAGTTCTCAGACTTTGCACAGCTCGGGAGGTTCACCCTTCGCACGGAAGGTAGGGAACAACTTCTAGTTGTACGAGACATTCTTGGTACCTCGGGGCTCCCCCCTGGCTGTCACTGATGTAAAACAAATGTTTTCAGGAAAAACAATCGCTGTTGGGAAGGTTGTTGATCTTCCAGCCGGTAGTTTACCGGTAGGCTCCCCCCCCTCCCCAGTTGCATCATCATGTATCGTATTCTGTTGTTTTCCGCGTATTTCATCTGACTGATCTTTTTTCCCCCAGTGAGATCGTCAGACATGGATCGCCAAATCACCCCCTTGTTGCCGGCTTACCGTGAGAACCGAGCATATGATAACGTAGGTTGTCGTCGACCTCAGGCAAGAGCATGACGTTCGTTGTAGCGTGTATCTGTATTCTCTTAGTCTTCTGGATAGGATGGACCTGGTGATCAGATTGGCAGGGGTGTTTGACGTACCTCTGCCCCGGACATCGCTGTGCACCGAAGGGGAAGGGCCCGGCTAACATTTTTGTCGGATGTAGGCCGGACTGGTCTTCCATGATATACAGCAGACGATTTTTTTTTTTATTTATCTATCATGCCTCTCTTTCGAGATCAAATGGCTGTCTGTGCTCGACGGTGGCGTGATGTTCGCAATACAGGGACCTATTTATATGTATCATTGTTGCTATCAAATATTTTGATTGGAAGTCTCGCTGCCCTTGACGTTGATCTCCGTGCCATGTAAGAAGGGCGGTGATGTATTATTTGCAGATGAGATGGCTCGATAGGGTGGGTGGGAAGACGGCCTCTGCAGCTATACCGTTCGCAGATGGGGTAATCGTTCAAAACAACAGTCGAATTTCTCGACTGTTGTGTGATTTTTTTTTGTGCGCCTGGCTATTGCAAGGGTCTGTCAGGAATGTGAAATATTACATACTCGATTCATTACTTTTGCGACGGGGCCACAATTTTGATGTTCTGCGTATCTTCTTTCTGAATACCAGACTGTATTAACCTGGAATGTCCGAACGGGTTCTAACGAGTCGAGTCAAAGTTTAATAGTAAGTTTTAACAAGTGCGGTAAAGTTTTGTACATGTTTGGTTTGATTATTAATCTGGTCGAGATGTAGTTAGACTAAATTCAATTTATATTCAAGTTATATATAAATTTGTTTATAAAGTTTAAAATTGATAAAAAAAATATTTGTAAAATCTTAGATTTAATTTATTTATAAAATTTTATTTAATTTTAATTTTAAATTATTTGATATATTTAAGTGATAATTATTAATACTTATCATTTTTTAAAAAATAAATGTTTAATTGAATATTTAATTGAATTAGTCTTGAATAATTTATCAAGTCAAGTAAACATTTGTTTAAGTTCAACTTTTTTAATAAATTAAATTTTACTTTTTATTCAAATATTTATTTAACGAGTCAAATCAAAATTTTATCAAATCAAAATTTGAGTTACACCTGATGTGTGTCCCGTTTAATTATTAATTTGAGTTACACCCGTACATATTTATGAACAGTTTGTACAGGTACTACTCTCTCAACTTATTAACCTATACATATATTTACTAAATCACTCGTATAATTGCTAGCTTTTCTATTTATTAACTCGCGTACATACTTATCAATAGTTTGCATAGTTATTAATACCTTCCGACTTATTAACTCGCATGTATTCTTGCTAAGTCGGTCGAGAAACAATTATAAACACAATTTAATAATTATATATACCTTTTAGTAGCTCTTATGTATATTAACTAAATGATTGATGTAGCAACCATACGCACATTTCAATAACAATAACATATTATCGGATAGACTCCGAGATATTTCAAACGTGGATGATTTGAAGGTTGAGAAAGTTCCCTCCGGGAGTATTCGTCAAATATCGGCGGGTCCTGGGTCGTCTTCCTCCTCCGTCATTTTGTCTTCTTCCTCGGGCGGCACACGGCGACAGTGTGCCGTGCCCCGGAAGACTTTCCGCTGCAGAGGGATCAGCCGGATCGGGAGAACGCGCCGGCGAGGTGAGGCCCGGATCCGTGTGGCATCTCTCGACGGTGAATCTCTCGAAGCTATCCCCTCCTCCGCGGCTCTCGTCTCTGAAGCGATCGAGGGGGGATTCGGATCTGCGATCGACATCCAGAAGGGACTGTCGCCATGTTTTTCTCCTCGTACGGGGCTGCGGCTCTGTTGACGCGTCTCCACGGCGATGGCAGCGCCGGGCGCCGGTTCTTGTCCACGCGGGCGGGGAGGAATGTGTCGTGTCGCCTTTCTCGATCTGATTGATTCCTTTGCTTGCCGGCGGCTCGAGTATTCTGATTGAACGCTGCGATTTGCAGATTGGGCGGGAAGGTGGCGCTGATCACCGGCGCCGCCAGCGGCATCGGGAAGGCCGCCGCCGCCGAGTTCGTCCGGGAAGGCGCCATGGTCGTCCTGGCCGACGTCCAGCAGCTTGCCGGCCGCGAAGTTGCCGCCGATCTCGGCCCGGCTGCTTCTTTCGTCGGCTGCGACGTCACGGACGAGTCCCAGGTGTCCGCCGCCGTCGACTTCGCCGTCGCCACCCACGGCTGCCTCGACATCGTTTACAACAACGCCGGCGTCGCCGGACCGCTGGGATCGAGCGTCATCGGCCTCGATCTCAGCGATTTCGACCGGACCGTGGCGATCAACCTCCGAGGCACCGTCGCCGGCGTCAAGCACGCCGCCCGGGTCATGGTGCCCCGCGGCACCGGGTGCATCCTCTGCACGGGGAGCGTCGCCGGAATGGTGGGCGGCGCCGCGCCCCACGCGTACTCCGCCTCCAAGTCCGCCGTCTTGGGGGTCGTGAGGTCGGCGGCGGCGGAGCTGTGCGGGCATGGGATCCGGGTGAACGCCATCTCCCCCTACGCGGTGATGACGCCGTTCGGGCTGAACGCCATGAGGGAGATGTTCCCCGGGGTGGACGACCGGCGGCTGATCGAGGCGGTCGACGGCGGCGGAGAGCTGAAGGGGACGGCGTGCGAGGCGGCGGACGTCGCCCAGGCGGCGGTGTACCTGGCCTCCGACGAGGCCAAGTACGTCAGCGGGCACAACCTGGTGGTGGACGGCGGCTTCACCGCGTTCAAGAGGGTCCGCGTCGCCGACCCCCGGTTCTGACCGGAATCTGTGAAACCGGTAAAAAGATCCGAAACGAACCGATATGTAGCAACCGATTCGGTTCGGTCGTTTGATTCGGATTATGTGTCCGAGATTCTTGTTGAAACTTTAAAAAAAAATTAAGTTTATGATTTTTCAGCAGCACAGAATTTTCTGTCAAAATCATTTATCTATTTTTAAAAGTTAAAAGAATCCGATACTTGATTACTGATCAGGCTTTCAAGTTGTCGGATATTTTTCTGACAGAAATTCTTCTTTTGGAATCCGATTCTCACCGGACTGATCTGCTCTGATCCATCCAGACCCGATACCGGGACCCGGACCCTTTTCAGATTCGAATCATCCTGACGGACGACAGTCCAATGGGCGGCTGATGTAGGCGGCGGCCGCTTGGGCTCACCGGCTCACAAATTCCTAAGATATCTATTATTATACATTGGAAATAAGTATTCTTTTAAATGTTTTCTGTTATTAATTAACAGAACGTTAACAAAATAGAAAGATATGGTACGTACCAAAGTCTAATGTATTAAACTAAAAATTAACTTAAGTGATAAACAGTAAAATATAAGAATAAATACGTATTAGAAATACTTCACAGAAAAGTTCTACCGAAATAATACTAATGGGTTGTTTGGTTGCTTGATAATAGAGGTTTTTATTTTAATCTTTAAAATTTGTAAGAAAACTTGTTAAAAGAAGTGTTTGACAATCTTGACAATTTTATGTTTTGAAAGTGATTTTCTTTTTAAACAAAAAATAGAGTCTCACCTCTTTCTTTTTTCTTGTGATTCCCCACTTTGTTTGAACATGAATGGTAGTTACTCTTTTTTGTTATTACATCCTTCGAAATATGATAATTTTATGTCATGAGTTAGTTCACTTTTTTTTAATATAATTTTTTATCATGAAAGTGTACAAAAAATTATCATGCAACCAAACACCCCATAAGTTCTCTTTGTCATATTTTTTTTCATCGGAACTGAGAAAAAAAACTGTTGCCGATTTTTCATGTGAAGTAAATTGTGTTGAGTTGTCCTAACATAAGTCATTCAATAAATAAATTATTTATTTTTATCAAATGAATAAACTATTAATGCTTGCTACCGTTAAATTAGCATACTATACTATAATTATTCATTGACTTATATAGATAATAAAAAATTATCAAAGCACTTATATAGCATGTTTGAAAACATCTTTTTCATAGATAATTTTGATTTAGGGAGTTGTTTGACGGTGTAACGTAAACACAAAAACTGAAATTTAAAGGACACGTAGCATACGTGTTTTGCAAAAATAAATAACTATTCAAACATATCTGTTAACTGTAATAACTATTGAAAAATATTTTAAGGGAACCAGCTTGGCTCTGTTTTGATTTACTAATTGATTCAGTTTGATCCTACCGAAATGGACCTAAAGCAGAACCGAACCATGAACAGACCTTTAAGTTACCTAAGTACTGATTGGAGAGTAAAGATCAGAAATTCAGTCACCAGAAAGATGCAGAAGGTAATGGAGGTGTTCGGTTACGTGATAACGAGGACTTTTCTTTTAATTTTTAAAAATTATAAGAAAACTGATTAAAAGAGATATTTGACAATTATCATAATTTTATATTTCGAAAATATTTTTTTTCTTAGACAAAAAAAAAATTTCACCTCTTTCTTTTTTCTTGTGATCCCCCACTTTGTTTAATCATGAATGATAATAACTCTTTGTTATTCTCACATCCCTCCAAACATGGTAAATTTATGTCATGAGTTGATTCACTTTTTATTTTAATATATTTTTTATCATGAAAGTGTAAAAAAAATATCATGCAACCAAACACTCCAACGATGATGAAGATAAAAGATAAATGAGAGAGAGAGAGAGAGAGAGAGAGAGAGAGAGAGAGAGAGAGAGAGAGAGAGAGATTGAGAAATCCAAAATCCAGACAACAAGGACACCTTGACATAGTTTGCTGTCAACAAGAATATCCAACATCTAAGAAGAGAAAAGATTACGACCTACATTTGGTGCAAAATAGGGGGGACTTGCATAGAACAGAGTTTAAGGTTGGCTCAGTCATCAGATCGCTTGATTTGCTCAAGCAGACTTCTCGGAGACGAGTTTCTCGATCATATTGGCGGCATCTTGGATGGTTGCAATCTCCTGCGCACTTCCCTCGTCCACGGTGATGTTGAACTCTTCCTCGAGACCCATGACAATCTCAACCTGAACGAAATTTTAGGCGTAGATTGGGGATTATATAACCGATTTCCTAGTTCCTCTAAAGGGGTCCTAGGAAGCGAAAAAGATAAATATCGCACCAACTTCGATCGGTGTTGGCAGTAGAGAATGCAAGATCATATAGAGAAAAAGAGTTCGTACAAATGCTTGATCCTTCGAGCTCAGAACACAACACAGACCTAGGCAAGGGACTCAACATTCAATAAGCCTGGGTGTAGAGAAGTTAATATTGGGTAACATTCGGTACATTTATATTTCTCCATGTCTTTAACAGACGTAATATTCGGTACGGTTAACCATTTATGATGCTTTTGCTTGACAACGTCCCATAGGCAACCATGCACATTTGTGTAACTCAGAAAGAGACCATAGAGACTGCAATAATCTTTCTAAAACTAATATAATAACGTGAACGTAAAGAATACCTATTAGATTAACTACGACAGTCAGTCCACTTTCAATAAACTAAAAAAAAAATCTACCTGAAATGATACGTTGTTAACAGGCCGTGAACTTGATGGGGTGTTCGGTTGCATGACAAATTGAGTTTTTGCTACCAAACTGTCTTTTGTAACAACACATGGTAAAAGAGTTTTGACAATTGTTACAAAATTGTCTTAAACAAGGATTCTTGTTAGACAAAAAACAGGTGAGATCTTTCTTTTTTTTCCTTATGGCCCCCTCCCCCTTTCATAGTTATACATGGTCCCTACTCTCATGCTATCCTATCTCACCAAATTTGTTAAAAAGTGTGTTGGACAATTATTACAAAAATATGTTTTTACAGAGGATTCCTTCTTGAACAAAAAAAAAGGTGAGATCTTTTCCACTTCCATATGGTCCCCACCCTTTATAATTATACATGGTCCCTACTCTTTTTGTTTCATATCTCACCAAACATTATGTCTTTAACCTCCTAGAATTTATTTTATCATCAATTTTTATCATTAAAATATATAAACAATTATTATGCAACCAAACACCACGAGTAAAATATTAACTGGGGGTCAGTGCTGGGTAAAAGGAGCACCGTATCAAGTGAATCGGCGCCGAGCTGAGTGAACTTTGATTCCCCACACACGGAAAAGTCATCAGCTAGTGCCAACTGTTTCCTCACAATGGTGATGACCTTCTCCACTGTCTCTGGTTTGGCCTGTGAAAGAAAAATGCTAGTGTTTTCGTAGCAACAGAGCAAAACAACACTGCCATGCCAACTGGAACAAAAAGGATGTAAGTGAAAGAAACATACCGAGCAGGAAATTTGGAATCGGGGAGCAGAAGTTTGCAGCCGACCAGAAAAAAATCTTCCGCTTTGGCTTGTAAATGAAACTGATCTAAACCCAGAAAAACCAGCGGTGGCCTGCAAAAGGCAAAGGAGAAAACACCATAACTATTAGCAAACCACAATACCATAAAAAGAGAGATATTTCCAGAGAGAACAAGAACAAAATGGCATCAGGACAGATAAACGAGGGAACACCGCAAGAACAGGGAAATGACTACAACCCGAAGCAAAAATGAGCAAACACGCAGAAAATTGCCTAAGGCATGTTGCTAACTATGGCTTGTTACATAAAGTGCAGATAGATCTAATGCATGCCATGGACGTTTGTAACCTAGCTGTTAACCGAAGAGACAATGACATTTATGCAGGCCTTCCACGCGTTTCGTGTAATCACAAATGATGATACGTGACCTCCAAGAGAAATTATCTCCAGAGAGTGGGTGGGATTTCGTCTCCGTGATGTTTTGAACCTCCTACTATAAGGATTTTTGTTGTGTTTTCAAAATTCAGATTGTCGCTAAAGAATAACGTATCAGAAAACCACGAACCTTCACAACTTACGTTCACCATTAAAGGCTAAAAGCCTAAAACCAGTTTTAGGGTGAAACGCCCAGTAATAGCTACGGTGTTTCCTCATGAGAAAGAAGAAAACCGAGATCTTATGAGAAAAATGAAAAAAAAACATTAAAAACGCAAGTTGCAAAGGTGAAAGATCTTCGCCAATAAAAGAAAAAGAAAAAAAGAGAAGAAAAGGGAAGAGAAGAGGACAATGAAGACGATACCAGAAATGATCCTCGTACGGTATAGCAGGCTTCGCAAATCAAACTTTTCAAAAGGAAAAATCGACACATTTGGCCCGGACTTCAACTAGGTATTCTCTTATCAATCACCCCTCACCAGTAAAAGGTGAAAAAGGAAAGCGAAATCTGCAGATCTATCAACTTCCCACAGGAAAAAGAGACCAAAACGAAGGGTCGGACTTTGAAGGGACCATTTCCACATCGTCTGAATGCATAAAACATGCAGTATTTCCCCAAATCAATGGCACAAGCAGCGGCAGACTAGAGATCGAACAGTACGGAGACGCTGAGATGCGACCTGGACGCGCTGGGGCACGGATCGAAGACCAGACGGGACGGAGATCGAGGTCGCCGCCACGAAAGCCATCTCCTTCACCCCGTCTAGAGCGATCGAAAGAGGGATCTGAGCAGAGAAGCGAAAACCGACGGCGAGAGTGGCGCTGTGCGAGAGCAAGGGAGAGAGAGAGAGAGAGAGAGAGGGGAAGCAGCAGGCGTCCACAGGTGTGTTTAATTAAACTGTTTATAAGCTAGCTCGCCCCTCTCGTGCGTATCCGGACTGCGCCGGAGCACGCCGGGCGCAGCCCACGTGGGGGAGTTGAGAAGTGACCAGAAAGCCCTTTAGATAGACTTCCAAAGATTTCACCGGCTCAGTGGCCATTCGAACCGCCCCGATGCCAACCAAGCGACGCGCGGCCGGCCCAGAGATTTCACTATCGAACGTATGATCATTGGTTATCGAGTCTTTTGACAATTTACTACCGAAATTCACCATCGAAACTCCATAGATTCATTTCTTACCGAGTTTTTATTGATCTATTATCTCTATTTTAATGACTCATTGTGCACCCTCTACTCATTTGCGATCGAGATTAAGGACTCGTCGTTGAGATTCTAAAAATGCATTGTCGGCCTTCTACTGACTCGCGTCGAATGACATCGTACCCGCTTGACGTCCTCCTTAAATTGCACTTTCGCCTAGTCTCCGATGACACCACGTGCCGTCATCCCGTTGGAGATTAAGGGAGTTCCTTCACCCGAGAGCTGAAGTGATCCGAACTCAATGTTGATCGCGTATAACCGAGGAGTTCAGCTCACCTCAGTCTCTGAGAGGAGGGAACTCTCGCAGTTCTCAACAACACGTGGTGCCGTAGAAGATGAAGTAGGAGTGCACTTTAATAAAGATGTGACGTCACTTCAACTTCCCAAGACCTCGCTACTTAACATGTGATAACTTGTTACCAAACATTTGAAGATTTGCTACCTATACTCTGATTGACCTACTATCGAGACTTTAGTGATCCACCATCGATTTTCTACTGACTTGCTATCGAGACTCCAAAAATCCGCTATCGACTCTCTATTGACCCACTATCGAACGATGTCATGTCTATTTTACGTCCTCATAAAGTGTACTCCCGCTTTATCTTTTGCAACACCATATGTCGTCATCTGGTTGGCGACTAAGAAGATTTTCTCCATCTAAGAATTGTGATAATCCGAACTCTAATCAGTTATTTTGATTTAATTAGGATACAAATCAACAATTTTTTCATATATTATAAATTAGTACAATCAAAATAAAAAAAATTGATTTTTTATGAATTCTTTAATTTCAATAAAAATCATATATAAATTAATATTATAATAAACTAAAAATATGTAAACTTTTAAAATTAATATACGATCTTACAAAACAAAAACAAAATTTAAAATATTTTATATAAAAAACAATAGCAAGATAATATTTATTTTTAAAAATTTATAAAAATAATAAATATTTAAAAATCTAAATATTGACGGATTATTTTGAAATTGAAATTGACAACGAAATAGAAATAGAAATAGAAATAAAATTAGATTATTAAGGTACCAATTCAATCAGAAACAAAATTATTTAACTTTTATAGAAATAAAAAATAAATAACATCGCTAATAAATCTGATGTTCAAACTCACAGGTGTGCGCGACACTGTTCAAACCGTTAAGCTGGAACTCAAATAAAAAAGTTAAGATGAAATTTAAAATAGATCCATATCAAAAATAAGTGTCAAATAAAGATAGAGTCGAGCTCAAGTTTATTAACTACCAAAAAATTATTCATATTTTCAAAGAGAACATCAAAAATTATTCATTTTTTATAAAATATATTACTTTATAAATATCTAAATATATGAAAACTGAAACAAGTAGCTATCCAGGAATATGTTCGTATAAAAATGTTAGATGAGTTTTGTGTTGAAACAAATAGCAGTAATTTTTTGTTGTAAAAATAAATTTAGACAATAAATTATCATGGTTAAGAAGCATCATGATTCCCCGAATACTTCTTAACATCTCGTGAAAAAATTAGGGGTTTCGAAGAACAAAAGAGATTTTTAAACAACCGAAGACAGAAATAAGGAATTTATCGGGATTTATATATTCGAGCTTGGCTGAATCAAAATCTGATTATCTTTAAACTCAAACTCAATATATTAAAAAATAATAATAATTCAGGTGAGCAGATTCGGATGGGATTTTCTATTTTGCTCTTTAACCACTTTGTTTATCGAGAGATCGTTAGTTTGGACATATTTTATATCAATATGGTATGATTATCCGGTCTCTATGCAGATGTTAAATTCTTCGAGAGTTTCAAAACTTAACTTCTCGGCCGTTCTTGTGTTGGTCGCTCTATTTTAGTAACTTTCCTCGAGTGGTTTGGCCAAGATCTCAAGCTCTATCTTTGTTTCTGCTCAAATTCTCTTAGAATTTTTATGTTATGTTACAATCTTTCTATCTGTTATAATGTCTTTTTTTTTTGGACACGCTGGCCCAGTGGCCAGGACGATGGCGCAGCTCAGCGCCGGCGGGGGATCGAGCGCTGCCGGGCCCAGGCTCGATCCCCACTAGATCACCTCCCCCCCTGGGCAGGTGGTCCCGCGGCGGTCCGCCGCCGGGATCGATCCCCCGCCACCCCCCCGCGGGGTGGCGCCGTGCCAACCGAGCCACGCTCGGTCGGCTATCTGTTATAATGTCGTAATCAGCTTGTAATATCTAGTAAATTTGTTGTTGTTCAAAAAAAAAGATACGGATGCGAATCGTGGCAGTTCTACCCGAGTTTGAACACGGCTAGTCCGTTTGATGCTGCCGCAGTGGGACATCACCATCCAACGGGTGGCTCCTCACGGGTTC
The DNA here is from genome assembly GCA_036172225.1 of Cryptocoryne crispatula var. balansae. Classification (NCBI taxonomy): domain Eukaryota; kingdom Viridiplantae; phylum Streptophyta; class Magnoliopsida; order Alismatales; family Araceae; genus Cryptocoryne; species Cryptocoryne crispatula. Next base: position 50,429,197 of record CM069919.1, read on the forward strand.
AAACCCAGGAACACATGGTGATAGACGCTTGTGCGGGTGATTTTGACCAACTCCGCTTCTCTTCAAGAAGATTTTGTTTGAACACGGGTAAACCCTACTTATAAGAGTATAACTGTAGAACCTTGAGTTCAGACTAAACCAACATAAGCATAACCAAATGGAGCTTTAACAGCATTCTACCGTTTAAAGATACAAAAGAGCGGAGCGGAGCCAAGCCAGAGAGTGATATATTGTTCAAGCTCAGACTCATTTATTTCAGAGTTGAGTTCGAGATAACAAACTCAAGAACAAAGCACACCAAACTAGACAACCTCACAGAACCATGATGCGTGGAACAACATCAGGCAATGCAGCGGGCGTCGGGCAGCACAAGCGGAGACAAAACACTTGCTTGGCGCTGCGCTGCTCGCGGCTGTCTCTCTACGCCCTGCTGCTCGGTCGGCAAGCCCGGTGCGGCGGGCGCAAACCCTCGTCCACCGAAGACGGGGTGCATGACGGCATCGTCGAACCTCCGCCAGTAACGGTGGACCGTGTGCGCCGGCGTGGCGAGGAGCATCCGGAGGGCCGCCCGGCGAGTGTCGGGTTCTCCGGCGTCGACCTCGGAGCCCTCCCCGCGTCCGAGAAGGGGCGCAAGGAAGGACTTGGGGCTGGAGGCCTCCGAGGGCGTGCTGTTGTGCTGCCCCGGGCTTGAAGGCAGCAGCAAGAGCCTTATCAACGGCTTTGTCAATAACCCAAACACCTGAAACGCAGCATCGAGGGACGTCCTTGAATGACTATGAATCAGCGAAAGAAATCGGATTTTCTGCCGCACAAAGGTATGCATTGTATCGCCTATCCGATCTTGTTCGGAATGATCGAATCAGAGTCACGTTAACACCATTCCCGGACTAGGCCTGGGAATACCGTTGTATGTAGCAGAACAGAACCAAGTGAAGCTGGTAGTCCAACCCGAGGGAAATAAGAAAATGGACAGCAGGTAAAATCGAATACATGTTCTTCAGAATGTCCAAGAGAAGGATAGAAAGTGGTAAATAACTTACCATGGTACTGAAAAGAACAACTGAAATGGTACTCGTGATCATGATTGCATTTCCCCGGAGTTGTGTATGACCAGATCTCGTAAACTGGAGAAGATCAGGGCTAGCTCAGCTTTTCTTTTTCTTTTTTCTACTGGATAGTAATTGACTAAATTATGAAATAAGACAGTTGCATGGAGATTAAATTGTTTGTATTTCACGCAATGGTAAGGCACAATGAAAAGATCTAGACAAAATAGAAATCTCATTAAATATTAGATGGTCTCCCAACAAATAGCTTACTCCAACATGCCTGTGCCACTTGCAGGAAGATTGACGAACCTAAAAAATAAAATATTCCTCAACTGTGTACCAGAATCAAATGTTACCTTGTTGTAAGCAAGTGCCATGGATACAGAACCTCTCATCAGACCAGCCCACCATATTACAACCTGAAAATCAACTTCACCTTTAAACTTATAGTCCCTCGCAAAGAGGAGGATAAAAAGCCTGGTTGAATACAACTTATCAACTATCGACCAGTCTTCAAGAAACAATGGACTTGGAATAAACAGAATATTGAAAGGAACCGTTTAACTGTTATACCTGCTGTTTGAAGAAGATCTTTTCGTTTGGGGATTTCTTGGTCACGTTAGACAAAAAAGAAAGTGGGAAAACAAAGGCTGCTCGCCCAACCAAAATCAACCCCAGAAGAACGGAGCTGACATGAATTGATTTCCCGGGACTGTCCAAGAACAAAAAGAAATTAGCAGAACATCCATACTGGACATTTTCTTATTAGTAAGATGGTCATTTGAGTGGGATAATAGCAAGACATTAAAAAAACATACGAAAAATCGTTAACGCATTGGATTTTAATGAACTTCTAGCATCATGATCTCAGAGCAAAACATCAGATATATTTAGTGGTTTACAATGCGAATAAGATACTAAAAAAGCTCCATAATCAATCAGATATCTAGCATGAGTTGACAACTTGAAAGGCAAAGTGCTTAAGCACTTAAGCAATTACATTCAGATTTATGATTGAACATCTCAGCTAGCAATGTGCCATATAATGCTATTATCTCTTTGGAAGTTGACTGTCATATGCTATAGCAGTACTTGCGTAGGTTACCTGTTACTAACAAATTTCCACTTCTCAATGTCCAATGCATCCATGCCCACATAAAGGAAGATGAAAATTTCAGCAATAAAAGATAAAGTTGCAAAAGCATGCCTGCATAACAACAAAAACAATTGAGTTGCAGTCAAATAAGTGCATGTTGATCAAATAGTCAAACTGTGACCGCAAAGTCTGGAGATGCTACTTGGTTGTTATTCTTGAACCTTCAGTCACGTTATGCCAAGTATAATGGGACATTACGATCCCACAGAAGAATACCATGAGAATACCGCTAAGATCAAGCAACTGCAACAAAAAAATCGATTATTTAACAAGTAATCACAGAAATACACATGTAACAAGTGAAATAAAGCTCACAAAGTGCAAAAAAGTGCTCAAACTTTACGAAGGATCATTACTTCAGCCAACATATAAGAAAGATACGCCATCAACATCATCAGCGATACTTCACGATCGGTAGAATGCCTTGATTAAACACCAAACTCAATGATTAGGAGCTTAGCAAGAAGCATCGAAAATTTCATAGCTCAAGTGACAACAGTTTGTAAGTTATGCACCATGTTTTAAACATTAAAGGTTAGTTCAGGATAGTAACAGTATGGTTCAATATCAGTCCAACTACTAGTTTCTATGGTTTTCCCAGCGATTGGAGAGTGCCAACGGCCCAACATGTTGCATCAAAAACACAGAAATGAGCTTGTTAACCCCGCCAAAAAAAAGAAGGTGATCAAATAATCTTGCAGGATACAAGAAGAATGCAGCATATATGGAATTAATCAGGTTCGATCGGTTTGAATTAGCATGGTGCTATGAGACGGAAAAATAAGAAGTCTATGCACAACGTGAGAACGAAAAAAAGCGACTGTAAGCAACACAATTGTCATTCAAAGAAAAAAATGTTCACTAAGCACACAACCAGACGGGGCAGCTCATGCTTGTGGTTTATTCATTAATCCAATCGACCATGATCCTCCGAAGAGGTGTCCGACGGCACGTGTCATCTTCTGATAGGCCGAACGCCAACGATCCTCCAATGGAGGGGTCAACGACTGCCTTTTCAATGATTTTTTTTAGGTCGATCGGCCATGGTTCCCCGGAGGGGTGGTCGATGACAAATGTCATCTTCTTCTAAGTCGAACGCCGACGGTCCTCCGGTCGAGGGGTCGACGACGACCGTATTTATTTATTAAGTCATATCATGAGCTTGCCAGGCCTGTCCATTTTAATTCAGCAAACCTGCCACACATGTTATATGGTCAAAGTAATTCAAAAGAGATTTCCGGCCGTCCCTCATCCTGTTAAGGCAGTATTAAAAAAAAAACACATCCACACATGTACATGTAATACCACAGAATCTGTTCAAGAAGGTGCCTAAACAGATTTAATACCATATCCGGCCCCTCCTATCACTTGCTGCCTCAACAAAGACAAGAAAAAAAAGAAGGGGGACAGGGGAGGGGCGGACAGAAGAACGTACAGTGGTGGGTTAAGACACCTTAGAGGAGGACACTCTCTCGGCTTCAGCAGCCCGTCACGGTTTGTGAAGGGTGATCAGTCCCCATTTGTAGAACGTTACCACCTCACTCGACGTCCTGGATGAAGAGTGTCGGCACGAGGAAGGCCGCCAAATGGAGCCTAACATGGCGATGGGATCAGAGCAAGAGGGAGAGCAACGAACGAAAAGAAACAAAAAAAAACCTCACCGGAAAGATGCTTGACCGACAGGGGCCTTGCTAAGCACTGTCGTCTTCCCGTGCCATCACTGCCGAATGGAACCCCCACACGAGCCAAGACCGACAGTCCGAGAGAGCCGTCGAGCCCTCCTTGCGCGCAAAAAAAAAAACGATGGAGAGGGGGAAGCTGCGGTCAGGTTAGTTCCAAAGCAACAAAAAGAGGCATACAACGAACAAGAGGAAGGAACGGCGGAAGGAGGACAAAAGAAGAAGAACTAGGAACCTCACCTCAACCTACGGCGACGCAAAGCAGGCCTTGATGGACTCTGCGGGCGAATTTTCTAAGGCCACAGAAGCCCAGAAGCTCAGCGGAATGGCACGCCCGGCCGACCTCCGCAAGCCCTTAACAAACACCTGCAGGCACCGCCGCGAAGACGTGGCAAGGGACCTGGCAGTGCGCCGGGAAGAAGAACTCGCCAGCGGAAGCCCACAGAACCGCAGGAAGAAAGGGGAGTTCCCGTGAAGCCTAGCCGCGCCGGAAAGGGGGGGGGAACCAAAAAAAGAAAAGGATCCCCCGCAGAACAGGTCGCCGCCGGAGAGTTGCCGACCAGCCGAGGAGGCTGGAAGTGCAGAACACCGAGGAGAGAGAGCGAGCCTCCACCGTAGCCGACACTCGAAGACCCGGCCGGAAGACCACGCAGCGCGTCTCCGTGGGGACTGGCCGCGTAGAAGAGGGGCTCGCCTAGGAGAAGCCCGCAGAACAACCGGTAGACGTGCGGGAGCTCGACGACGGTGAGGCTAGAGAGGAAAGGCGCCGCCGTCGCCTTCAGTCGGCAGTGTACTGCCCCTGTCGCACCGGCGCGCCTGCCAGTTGCCCCGAGCCCGCAGGAAGGGCGAGCTCCAGAGGGGTGAAAGGTCCGGCTTGCCCCCTTCGCGAAGCTTCTCCACCGAGAGCCTTGTCGCGCCCGCGCTCTGTCGGATGTGGGGTTTGGTTGGTCGAGCAAGGTGATTTTGACCAAAGTCAAAATCGAATGGGGCGGCAGGTTAACGCGAAGCCATACCCCTCTTAATTCAAGAATGTGCGGGATAAACCTCTGCGGGCCCGCCGACATTGTGCGCCTTAGGTCCATGTTGTTTTGACTCAGTCAAAACCGAATGGGGATACCGACTTAGCCGAAAAATACATACGGATGTAACAGCGTGCCAATTTCGACCATTGTCAGGGTTAAAAGGACGTTAGGAGGGAAGAAGGAGATCAAAAAAAAAGAGAAAAAAGAAAAAAAAGGATAAAAGAAAAAAAAAGAGAGATGATGTTCGTTAGAAGAGAAAAAGAAAAAAAAGAGTGTATATCCTCCAGAAAAAGAAGAAGAAGAAGAGAGGATGGCAAGAAAAAAAAAGAAGAAAGAAAAAAGAAGGAAGAGAAAAGAAGATAAAGGAAAAAAAGAGAGGATAGTTTCTACAAAAAAAGGAGAAAAAAATGATGACATCCTTCGGTCAAAAAAAAAAAAGAGAAAGAAAAGAAAAGGAGGTGAGAAATTCCTCCCATTAAGTTATAACATTAAACTATTCATTAGTAAATTTAAATTTGTTTAAATTTTAAGAGGGAATAAAACCCCCCTAATAGCTCTTAATGGGCTCAAATAACCCCAATTGGTTCATTGGACCCATGCACATACATTTGGGCCTCCATTTTGGCCATTTGGGCCTCAAGTTTTCAAAAGGGGAAGGCCCAAAATCTGTCCCAAATGGGAGATCCGAAAATCCTCTTGAAAATGATTTGAGGAACATTTTGTGTAATTGGCCACCCCAACCCCATAAAGGTGACCAAAGCCCAAAATGCCCCCACCTTTTTCCCTCACACATACCATAAAGCAAAAGGCATGGTGAAATAATTCCAAAGTTACCCTCACCTCACCTCACACCATCAAAAACAAGGAAAAGTTGGGGCTCTTTGTGGACCAAAATGTCCCTCCCCTTTGGCATATAAAAAGATGGAAAATCCTCTTGGAGAGGAGAGAGGCAACATTCCCCAAGGTTCCCCATACGCAAAGCACAAGGCTCCCCCCTTTGCCCCATTGTCCAAGAGAGTGCAAGGAGAGAAGAGAGGCCAAAGTTCCATTTTTTCATGGAATTGGCTAAGTCTCAAGGTACACCATGGGCTCAATCACATCATCTCACACCATGATAGCATGTTGGAGTATCAAGCAATCAATGACCTATAAGGCAAGGAGGAATATCACCCATTTCATCAAGGCCCATGTTGAACAAAAAAATTCTGAAACCCAAAAAGGGTCAAACACGTGCGCGTGTTATTCAAAAAAAAATATAGACCGGTTTCGTTGAAACCAAATCTAGAAAAAAAAAATCCTGATTGGATAAGCAGCACTTTCTTAGCACCGTCGACGTGCGGCGAAACAACACCGACGTCGACGTCGAAATCGAGGTCCGAACGGCCCCATGTTCGACATACGTGAAAGGAACAAGGCTGAGGGCCTTTCACCTCCGTCGACATCGCGAAACGATGTCGACGTCACAGCCGAAATCAGGTCCAAAAGCGTCAATGAGCGGAGGAAGGGTACATGACATGCTCGCGACCGTCGACGTTTCGCGACGTCGACGTCGCTGCAAAAATCGGATCTAAAAAAAAACGCTGAGGCGTAGAAGACGGTCCGAGGCGTGTTCGCCCCCGTCGACGTTGCGAAACGACGTCGACGTCGCTGCAAAAATCGGATCTAAAAAAAAAACGCTGAGGCGTAGAAGACGGTCCGAGGCGTGCTCGCCCCCGTCGACGTCGCGAAACGACGTCGACGTCGCTGCAAAAATCGGATCTAAAAACAACGGGCGTAGAAGACGGTCCGAGGCGTGTTCGCCCCGTCGACGTCGCGAAGCGTACGTCGCCGTCGCTGCAAAAATCGGATCTAAAAACGCTGAGGCGTAGAAGACGGTCCGAGGCGTGTTCGCCCCCGTCGACGTCGCGAAACGACGTCGACGTCGCTGCCGAAACCGGATCTAAAAACGCTGATGCGTAGAAGACGGTCCGAGGCGTGTTTACGTCCGTCGACGTCGCAAAAAAAAAACAACGTCGACGTCGCTGTCGAAATAAAGCAAAAAATATATATATATACCTATGTGCTAGAAAAAGTCGGTCGTTCCCCGTCGCTCGGCGTAATCAACTTCCCCTTTTGCCGTTTGTCTCGCGAGGAGAGCCGGCGGGGAAGTCCTCTCCCGATGGAGATGGAAAAAGAAGGAGAGGGAGGAAGCCCCGCCGCCGCCGTGCGTCGCTGCTGCCGTGCGGAACCAGAGTGCGCGCAGGAGACGCCGAGGGAAGAAGCCGCTTGTGTCGCTTGTTTGCCGTGTTCTTTGTCGCCGGATCAGTCCGCCGCCGTCAACAAACCCGTCCGCCCTGCGCCGAGTCATGAGAGGAAGAAGACTCCCCGCTTCGAAGCCACCGCGAGAAGGAGAAGCGTCCGGAGGCCGCACGGTTCCCGTTGCTAACGGGAAAGATGCGTGCGGGGAGGGAGAGAGTCGGGTGAGCTGATTCACCGAGTCAAATCCGAGTCAAGCATTTCTCGGGTGAACGGTGGAGAAAAAAAAAAGAAGAAAAAAAAACACGGAGCCGCGCGACTCGGCCGCGCGCGCGCGCGCGCGCGGACGCGCGCGCATCCCCCGATCGACCGGGCTCCTCCCGGTCAAACCGAGGGAAGGGGATTTTGAAAAACAAAAAACAAAAAACAAAAAAACGTGGGCCGCGCGGCCAACGGCCGCGCGCGCACGGTGCGCGGCGTGCGCGCGATGGCGGGCGCGCACGTTCGTGCGCCAATCGGTGGGGCCTCCCCGGTTAATCGAAAAAAAAAAAGAAAAAAAATGTGTGTGTGATGCCACGCTGGCCAGCGGCCAGCATGCGCGCGCGCACCACCCCGATCAGCCGGGGGTGGTTTTGGTCAAACGGCATAGAAAAAATAAAAAAAGGGGGGAAGAAGGGAGACTCGATCAACCGGTCTCCCCCCGTGATCCCCACGTCCGGGGAGTGGCCCCACTACTGGATATGGTCACCCCAAGGTGACTTTACACTGGTTTGACTTCCGGTCAAGCGAAGACATAAACAAGGAGAAACGGAGGTTAAACTCACCCCCGAGTCGGGTCACCCCCACTTATTGCGAAAATGGGCTGAGTGGGGTGATTTTCTGTGACCAAAATGCCCCTCAAAATCTTCTATAAATACCCCCACATGGCCATACGTGGAAGGGGTTGGAGAGTGTTAGAAAAGAAGTTGGCTTTTGAGGAGAAAGCTACGATCTTCGAAGTGAGTCCCAAATTTCTTCAAAAGGAAGGAAGGGTTTTGCCCGACTTCGAAAATTCCAACCGCCTCGAATCGGTTTTTGACCATTCGAGAAGGGTAAGGGGTTTCGCCCGACCTCCAAAGTCCAATCCATCCCGCTCCTATCTCGTTTCGCGAGAGGGACCGAGTAGCCCGCATTTAAAAAATGCCAACTTAAGCTACTCGGGATCAAATCGAAAACCCAACTCGGTCAAACCGAAATGCCGGTCAAACCGAACGGGAATTCTAAATGAAAACCCAACTCGGTCAAACCGAAATGCCGGTCAAACCGAACAGGAATTCAAATAGAAAACCCAACTCGGTCAAACCGAAATGCCGGTCAAACCGAACGGGAATTCAAATAGAAAGCCCAAATCGGTAAAGCCGAAATGCCGGCCAGACCGAACGGGAATTCTAAATGAAAACCCAAGTCGGTCAAGCCGAAATGCCGGTTAAACCGAACGGGAATTCTAAATGAAAACCCAACTCGGTCAAACCGAAATGCCGGTCAAACCGAACGGGAATTCAAATAGAAAACCCAACTCGGTCAAACCGAAATGCCGGTCAAACCGAACGGGAATTCTAAATGGAAACCCAAGTCGGTCAAACCGGAATGCCGGTCAATCCGAACGGGAATTCTAAATGAAAGCCCAGATCGGTAAAGCCGTAATGCCGGCCAAACCGAACATAAGTCATGACATGTATTGAGAAGAAATGCTTGAAAGCCCTCTCATTTGTTGTACTTCTATGTACTCAGATCGACATGAAATGAAATTCAAGTTCGATTGATGTGTTATGTTACTCCAAAAGTGACATCAAATCCCCATGGACTCCAAAAGATGGAATAAACTAAATAAATCATTTAAATAATTTCCAAACTTAATCAAATAATCAAATTTGATTAAATCAAATCAAATCAAATAAATCTAAAAATCAAATAAGTAAATTTGATTAAATCAAATAATTACTTATTTATTAACAAAAATGTCATCATAATCAAATCAAATTCATGCCATAAAATCATACATAAAAAATAACTACAAATGGTTACAAAACATGTTAAGTTTAAATCCGACTTAACCATAAAAAATAAAATCAACCCAAATTGATAATGCTACTTAATTAAATAAGTATGCATAACAAAATTCAAATCAAATAAATGATCAAAACGTTAATAAAATGTTAACATAATCTAACCAAAATTATGTCATTAAATAATGCATAAAAAATGTCAACCAATGACTACAAAAACAAGTTATGTTGGATTAAAATCAACCATGAAAAATTAAAGTGATCAATATTATTAAGAACAAATCTTAATAATAATAAGAAATTCACTTAAATCAAGCAAAAAATGCTAACAAACACAAAAAAATGGAAATCAATTCCTACAAACCAAAAAAGAGATCAACTCAAAATTGTCTAAGTCAACAAATGACCAAAGACATAAACCAAAACAAAACAAATCAAATCTTAAATCAAGAAGAAGATCAATGAACCCAAACTTAAAAGTTTGAATTAAGTTCAACCAAATTCCATCTCATAAGGCCATGGGGATATGTCTTCCAAATTTTCTTTATGTGGATGAACGACTTCCGATCAATATGTTGTCGCGATTTCGGTCAATCAAGGGTATTCGAGTGTTTGCTCGATGTAATTAACACCGGAATATCGCAAGTCCGTTGGAGAGAGGTCAAAATTTATTTTCAAAGAACTCGTATAACCTCACAAATTAAATTGTGGTTCGGATCATCTAAGTTGGTGGGTGATACCCATATCGACACTTAGCAAATCTGTGGAACCATCGGTGTTCCTATAAAATAATACCACATCAAATTAGCTAATACTCCTATGAATACCACATATTTTCATAGTAGTCAATGCTAGTCCAAAAGGAGGAAAAGAATTTCAAAAAGGAATTCTAATCTTCAACAAAAATAATTTCTTTTCCCCTCCAAAAGAGAGGATGAGGAAAATTCGAGGTTCCAACAAATGGCACGCCCGGTGGGACCTCTCTCTCCCTTCATCTTTCCGTCACAGCAATGTAGTGAAGTCATAAATCCACCAACTTCTTTTAAAAAACCTTTACATCCTCTTAGTCGATCTTTGCCCTTTCAAGAAAGCAAGAAAGCAATCGACACCAAGCAATGCAAGAGGAGGCGCGAGTCACTTTCTCGGAGGGCTACGTCATCGGCTGCGTCAGGGGGTATCTTGATACACCCATGACGTTCGGTGCCTTTCCTTCGGTCATTCAGCGACCGGATCGTCTCGGGGTGGAGCTTGCCATCCCAGAAACTGAGGACCCAGCTTTGAGTCCTTACCAAACAATCGTCACCGCCACCAAGGCAATGGATAAATTATCTTTACTTCTTTATTTTGCTAGGTTGTATTATACGTATGTTATCTCTTTATATATTCGATAACCGTCCGTTATCCGACCGTAAACCATTTTTAAGCGGATAGAACAATGCGGTTCGCGGATACACCCGATACCGATAGTTAACGAACAGCAAGTGGATACACCTTTTTCTTATAGGATACAGATACGGATAATACTATTATCCGACCCGTATCCGACCCGTTGACATCCCTACTGCTGCCCTCTTTGCGCACCTGCTGCACCTGCTGCCCGCGGCCAAGAAGAATAGAAGGAAAAAGAGAAGAACAGGTGGGTCAATATTCTATAAATATGTAGCCCTCTAAGGGCACCCCCTTGCTCTTTTCTCTCTTCTGCTCAGCCCTCTCCATGGCCCAATCCGACCCACACATGGCAGGGTCTTAGTACCTTTTGTTGGAAGCCCCCCTCGGCCAACCATTCAGGCTCTAAACAATGCCCTGTTCAGACCCCTATGCAGCCTATGTCCAGGCCCCCCTGTCGGCCCACCTGCATCAGCCTTAAACAGGCCCATGTTCAGCCTCCTAAACAGGCCATTTGCAGGCCCAATGCCAGCCTTGTGCGACCCCCTGCATAGGCCACCTGCAGTCCGTCCAATAGACCACTATGCAGGCCCACAACCGGCCCACAACCGGCCCATCTCCGGCCCCAATGTAGCCCACCGGACAACCCCTGCTGCAGGCCCCTGGCCGACCCATGTTCAGGCCCATGGCCGACCCATGTTCAGGCCCATATACAGCCCATTTAACAGGCCTATCCGCAGACCCATTTGGCCCAGCCGAACATCCTCCCACAGCAGGGAAAACTCCCCATAACCGGCCCATGACCTGACCTCATGCTCGGACCTGTAATCGGCCCATAAACTGACCTTTGTTCAGGCCCATAGCCGGCCCATTTCCTGGTCTCTACCCAGGCCCATAGCCGACCTACAACCAGCATATAATCAGGCCCTCAGTCGGTCCCCTTGCAGCCTCCTTTGCCCACACTCCATGCCGCTGCAGCAGGGGAGAGAACTCCCAAAACAGGTTCTGCAGAGGTGAAGGGAAGCAGTGGACAGCAGTTGAATGTGGGCCGGCTTGAAGGTGACGGCCCGGCACCCCTTGGAAACCGTCCGACGGGCCAAGGGCATAGCCGGGTGGCCTTCCAAGCCGGTCCAGCCAAGCAGAGCCAGCAGAGCAGCAGCTTCCCAACAGGCCCATCCGGCCCAAAGACAGTCCAAGACAGGCCCGGCGGGCCTATGAAGACTGAAGGCCGGCTCGGAACGCCGATGGAATTGAACCGGCCTCCATGGCCTATGTTTCAAAAAATAAATAAAATAAAAATTCAGAACGCGAAAGCCACATTAAATTAAGGAGATCCACCCTTCGCGGGGACTCCAACCTTGGACGACTCCCCCCGGGTCCACCCCGGAATGTCGATCCGGACGGTGGCGCGGGCATGCTCCCGTAGCCAGCGGTTTCTTCCCCCAATATGGCTAAGCTAAGGCTGGCTATTTTGGATGGGTAAATTTTCACTAAGTTGGAAAAATAGCCGGCATGCCGTCGTAATGCCAAAATTTTTCCAAAGTAGTGGGAATAAACCTATATTGGGGGAAGGACCAACCATATTGTACACCGATGTACCTTATTCATACTTCAATGAAATGAAATTCAAAGTCAATTCGATGCATGAAAGTGGGCACCGATTGGTAGCCCAATGGGCCCGATCAGATGCAAACCGCCAGAATCAAATGAGCAGAACTTTTTAAACAATCAAAAATAAAACAGTACAGGTTCTGAAATGGGATTTTACAGCCACATTTTCCCAACCGCCTGCAGGTCTTGAAACCACCAACCAGAGCCCAGTTCGGCCCAAGAACAGAACCCTGTTCAGGCCCTTAGTCGGTCCCCTTGTGACCTGGTTCCAGCCCACCTAAAACCACCTGCGCGGACCCCAATCCAGGCCCATGAACAGCCTCCTGTTCGGCCCACCTGCTGCCCCCTTTTCAGGCCCAATTCGAACCCATATGGTCAGGCCCAAGAGCTGGCCCAAGTCCAGTCCAATTTAACCTGCAATCAGTCCCCTTGCGACCTGATTTCAGCCCATTTAGAGCATCTCTAATAGGTCATTTGCAGGCCCATTTTCAGCCTTGTTCGGCCTTCTGCATAGGTCATTTGTAGCCCATCCAGGGCATCTCAAACAGGCCTATATTCCGGCCCTCCAGCAGACACCCCAAACAGGCCCATATTCCGGCCCACCTGCAAGCTTATATCCAGAGCCTAAAACCAGTCCCCTTGTGACCCGGTTTAAGCCCATCAAGGACATCTCAAACAGATCCCCGACCGGTCTATTCAAAGTCATCTGAACAGACCCCTTAAGCAGGTCCGAAGCTGCCCTTGCTCAGCCCACATTCAGGTCCTAGGACCGATTCCAAATCAGCCCTCTGTGCAGGCCCATTCTGGCCCATCATAATCCATTCGCTCCAGTCCCTTTGTGGCTCGGTGAAATCCTAAATCCCTCCTCAAATAAAAAATCAGATTTTGATTGAATTCAAAACAGATGAAACTCAGAAATCAGAAAGTATCAAAGTCATCCAAAAAATGACAAATAAAAACAGACCCGAGCAAATCGGTTTGCATCTGATCGGACCCAAAAGGCCGCTGCCCTTTTGAGTTCTTTATTTTATGTTGTGGATGTGCATATCTCCGAAAACAGGTTGCCGCGATGGTTAATCAAAGGCGTTCGAGCCGTTGCTCGATGTAAGTTAACGCCGGATACTCGCACCATCCGGCGGAGAAGGGTCAAAAATGAAATTTTCAAAGAACCCGAACCTCGGTTCTAATATTTTTAAACTATCACCGGACTACATAATATTCTTAGGATATCACATATTTTCCTAGAAAAGTCCGGAGATGTCTTTCTTTCTAAAGAACAGACGCAGAAAAAAGAGGTTCACACATCCCCGATCGGGAAAATACCGGGTAATGGATGAAAAAACTCCAAATTCATCAACTCGACTCACCCCCAAACGGGCAATGCCGATGAACAAAATTTCAAGGCCCATTAATCCGGTTAATCCCCGATCGGGAAATACCGGGTAATGGATGAAAAAACCCCAAATTCATCAACTCGGCTCACCCCCAAACGGGCAATGCCGATGAACAAAATTTCAAGGCCCATTAATCCGGTTAATCCCCGATCGGGAAATACCGGGTAATGGATAAAAAACCCCAAATTCATCAACTCGGCTCACCCCCAAACGGGCAATGCCGATGAACAAAATTTCAAGGCCCATTAATCCGGTTAATCCCCGATCGGGAAATACCGGGTAATGGATGAAAAAACCCTAAATTCATCAACTCGGCTCAACCCAAAACGGGCAATGCCGATGAAGAAAAGTCCAAGACCCATTAGTCCGGTTAATCCCCGATCGGGAAATACCGGGTAATGGATGAAAAATCCCAAATTCATCAACTCGGCTCGCTCCCAAACGAGCAATGCCGACAAACAAAGTCCAAGGCCATTAATCCGGTTAATCCCCGATCGGGAAATACCGGGTAATGGATGAAAAGTCCAAGACCCATTAATCCGGTTAATCCCCGATCGGGAAATACCGGGTAATGGATGAAAAATCCCAAATTCATCAACTCGGCTCGCTCCCAAACGAGCAATGCCAACAAACAAAGTCCAAGGCCCATTAATTCGGTTAATCCCCGATCGGGAAATACCGGGTAATGGATGAAAAGTCCAAGACCCATTAATCCGGTTAATCCCCGATCGGGAAAATACCGGGTAATGGATGAAAAAACCCCAAATTCATCAACTCGGCTCACCCCCAAACGGGCAATGCCGATGAACAAAATTTCAAGGCCCATTAATCCGGTTAATCCCCGATCGGGAAATACCGGGTAATGGATGAAAAAACCCCAAATTCATCAACTCGGCTCACCCCCAAATGGGCAATGCCGATGAACAAAATTTCAAGGCTCATTAATCCGGTTAATCCCCGATCGGGAAATACCGGGTAATGGATGAAAAAACTCCAAATTCATCAACTCGGCTCACCCCCAAACGGGCAATGCCGATGAACAAAATTTCAAGGCCCATTAATCCGGTTAATCCCCGATCAGGGAATACCGGGTAATGGATGAAAAAACCCCAAATTCATCAACTCGGCTCACCCCCAAAACGGGCAATGCCGATGGATGAAAAGTCCAAGGCCCATTAATCCGGTTAATCTCCGATAGGGAAATACCGGGTAATGGATGAAAAAACCCCAAATTCGTCAACTCGGCTCACCCCCAAACGAGCGATGCCGAGAGCCAAAAATCATGAAGCCCCGTTAAGTCGGTCAAGTCCCACTTCAGGAAAATACCACTTAGCGGATGATGAAAACCCGTTAGGTCAACCAAGTCCCGTTTTGGAGAAATGTTGTCTAATGGATATCAAATCAGTCAAATCATGAAGCCCCGTTAAGTTGGTCAAGTCCCACTTCGGGAAAATACCACTTAACGGATGTTGAAGACGCGTTAGGTCAACCAAGCCCTACTTCGGGGAAATGTCAGCTGGCCCTAAAGCTCATTCAAGGAAATACATGTACAAAAGAAACAAAGTCAAGAAAGTTGGCATATATATTCATTCAATCAAGAAAAAGAAAGATTGATCATACGATCATTTTTCAACATTCAAATTCGTCTTGCAGATATGTTGTTATGGCAGTTAATCAAGGGTTAAAGAGCCGTCGCTCAGTGTAATTAACACCGAATCCATTCATGGATTGGTGGAGAGAGGTCCGATCAAATTCAAAGAACTCACTGCAACCTCGCTAAATATGTATGTCAAAAAAAGAGAGAGAGAAGAATCAGGCCGGAAGCAATGTTGCTGTTATCGTCAAAAAGGGATGTCCGCGCCACAACAAACAAAAATCATCCATACGTATTACCTTTATATATTTTTAAACGATGGATGAAGTAAATCGCGAGGTTCGTACAGAGCTTTGCGGCATAAAAGCAATCATTGTCTAACAAGAAAGTAACTGTTTCATTTGATAAATAAAACAAGTCCAGGAAGCTGAGATATTGATTAGATTTTTTTTTCTCAGATTACTCTGAGACTCACATGGACCATATTAACCAAAAAAGGCAAAAAAAAATGCTATATGACCAGACCATAACTTGGTCATATGGATTCTTTAAAATTTAACAGACTAATAATAGCTAGGGAACAGAGACAACCATTCTATGATGTATGGTATGAAACTCAGTTATTTATATGCTTCCACAAAGCATTATACACAAAACTAGAAATAAAATTATTAACAATGTTAGCACTATAGATAAAAATAGAAAATAACAATGAACAGATCATTCCATGTACCTGCCGAAGTACAGTATCTTTGTGATATATGCACTGACCAGCCCAACCTACAAGAAAAAGAACAAAAACTGTATATTGGTTTCATTAGGAGTAGGTATCTATAGGTAACTACAAATATTAAATGGAAAAATAGCTATTTACTGCATAAACTAAATTGAACAAGAAACATACTGTCAATCCAAGCAAGGTGCTCGCCAGGAACAAATAGAAGAAGTTCCCAAAAAAATGCAAAGCAATTGCCATGTCCATATGAATAAGACCATAACTCTGGATTGCCTTGAACAACACTACTGATGTAGCATCGTTCACTACGCCTTCACCAAAGACGAGGCTATAAAGTAAAGGTGTTTCTTCTTGATTAAGCACCTGCTCCAAAATAAAAAAGGCATTAAAAATCATAACATTTATCGGAGTGGTAACAAGATACTGCAAACTCTTGCTATAACCTGTAAGGTACAAACAGAATCTGTTGCAGAAAATATTGCTCCGATAGCTGTGAAGTTCAAACAGACAAATATATGAGACACAATTGAAGAACTGAAGCAAGAAAGATGATCTTTAATTTAACAGAATTTTACCTAGAAAATCACCAAAATCCAGATGGCCTATATTAATGTTGCTAAGTAACACAATAGCACCTGGATCAAGAAAACAAATTTGGAATATCATTTGGAAGTTATGCCATACCAGATTAAAGGCACTGTTCTATGCAAGTGCATAGGCAATACCAGTACGTATGTAAAGGACAATCAGTTACTACCTTATCTTCTTTTTCCGTGTAACTGTCCAAGTCATTAAGTGGCTCTTTAATGTCATTGTATTGCTTTTATATCACTTTATAACATGTCCACTGGACAGAACCATATATCATGGTACAAACACTACCTCCAGTGTTTAATAATTTAATAGTTCAGAGAAAACCTATTTTGAGTGTTGCCTTTTGCATAAAGAAACCAAACTAGTGTGATGACTCTGATATCAACTATGCTGTTGAGGATAACCTGCTAGTTGTTACTTCACAATTCAACTGACTCATTCAATCTCTTAAATGGTAGCATTAGAAACTGAGATAGGGAGAATGTTTTAAGCATGACTGAGAAAGGGAGACAATACTACCATGAAATGCAGAAGGAAAAGATAAAGCAGTCATGAAGGGAATACATGACTAGATGAGACTGGATATCGATAAGAGCCCAGAAGCATAAGGATGTCTATAGTTTACTTAATCTGGGAGCTCGAGCTGCACAGACAAACTGTTGTCCGCACTTGCACTAACACCACTTAAAATTAGTAGATAAATTATCCAAGGAACCGTATAAGTGGCCTAATACAATACAGCATGCCAAACACATGGATTCTTCAGCAGCATTATGATAATTGATGCTAACGTAATGCAGAGAATAGGATTAAAGAGTAACCTATTAGAATGATAAAAAAGGATATCAGTGTGCCAACAGCACCAAACAATGTGATTGTCATGAAGTTGCGAAAGAACTGTTTCTTTTTTACCTGAAACCTGGTTCAAAAGATCGCACCAATGTGTCAGAAAACCACATGGGCAAATTCCTACTGTTCATAAAATAGACTTCGAAATTTCAAATTATAAATAGGAGTGAATAATATGACTTGAAGTGATGGCTGCATTCTTGAAGCGAAAACAATAAAAATCCTAATCAGTCGGGGATGCTTTGACAATGCTAATTCATTTCCAAAGTATAGTGTCAAATATCTCCATTTGTTGACTGTCAACGGAAAGCAAAATAAGCAGCAACATATCCTTCTAAAGTGGACCAATTGTCTTCTATCATTTTCTAAGAAAATCAAAATGATCTTCATTTAGAATATAATTTTATGATGTTGAGTTGTAACACAAATTTCGGAATGCCAAACAAAAGAATCATAAAGAGCTTCCCTAATATCACCACCATGCAAACCAATGGATATTCAGACATTTCCAGATCCTTAGGATTGCAATGGGGAACGAAATGCAGGAAAGCCAAGACGAAAAGCACTTAGGAACTATACACACCCGGCATTGAATATAATGGGGGGAAGCAGGTATATGAAGAATAGATCCTCCCTAAAGACAAGAATATGAGAACTCCTTCCGTTGGTGGTAAGCAGGATCACTATCCCAGTGCATAGGCCCTGCATATGACAACAAGAAATCGATCTTCAGAAGCATGCCTCTAGATGAAAAGGCAAAGGCGGCAGAAGGGATAGCAGAATCACACAATTAGAAGTGCAGTTATGGACTCGTTCACCCAGCGATTTTCCTCGAGCAGGTGTCCGACAACGATGCAAGCACAGAGCAGCGTTACAAACAGGTTGATGGAGACGACAGAAGAATGGCCAGACGGTGTTGCGATCCATGCCAGTGCCGAAGCCTCAAGGCCGTCGGTGCCGGCTGCCATCCCCACCTTCTTCCCCTTTCTCACTCCTCAGTCACGGCTGCTGATCATCTGACCAACCCATGAGAACGGACAGAAGCAGAGGCGACTTGCAGATCCCCTCGGTGCGGCGCCTTCGAGTGTTGTTGGTCACAGGAAAGCGCAGAAGAAGGTACCAGATGGAGAATAGGTTTAATCAAAAGGGGGAGAAACAACTAAAATAACGGATCCTGGGCAGAGGAAGATCAGAGGCGTGCCGGAAAAGCGAACGCGAAGCCATGATTGCCTCCTTGTGGGAGTCGAATTAGGTCTTTTACCAATTCGTCAGCTGCAGAAGCCGCCCCCATACAACCAGATGCACTGTCACCGCCATGGGAGTCCACGGGGAAGGCCCTCGCCGCTGCCAGCTCGATTGCCGGCAGAAAAGCGTCGCCCACCGAAAGGAACGCCGTAGACGGTGAAGGCCGACAGGGGAGGGAGAGGGGACATGCCGAAATGTAGGAGCGAAGGTCGTCCATGGCGGAACGGTTGCTTCAAGAAGAAAGAAGATGGCACCCGCTGCGCCGGCAGAGGCATAGATTCGCGGACGACAACTGACGGCTTTGACTGTGGTCGGATTCGGAGAAAAAGGTGGCAAGTTTCCACCTTTCCTTTCGTTCAGTCGGGTGGCTCGTTTGTTTCACGGGTAACTCTTTTATTTTGAAGTCATTTCTTCAAATATGATAACTTCCAAGTTTTAAAATAAAATTTTTATTTGATTAACTTTATCAAAGACATGAAAAACACACGACGAAATTGATCTTACAACTACAATATATATACTTATTTCTTATTTCCACCCTTCTCCTCGTACAATTGAAAAAAAAAAGGAATCATTACCTCGACATATAATCTTTTACATCAACTAAAATAATTACAAAAACTAAGATAAATGCGCTATCTTTTTTAGTACCTAACCGATCAAACAAGCAAACATCCGGAGAAAAAAAAATTTCTGAATCCCTAACCGGTGGACTTTCCGTAACTTCACTCTCTTCCTGTCTCAAATCGGTTAGGATCGTATGATGGTAGAGATTTTAATGATCAAAATCTTATTCATAATCCCAACCAAACACACCTTTAAATCAGGAAAGATCTAAACAACCATCTCCCACCCACCGTACAAGCATGCCCGCCCATGGAATACAACCATCACCGGAGTAGGAGGGGTGTCGATCTCTTAGCCAATGTGCCACTCAGATCCTTTTGCTGATAGAAACGGTCCCAAACAGGTACAACTCAAACGGAATACTAAGATGGAACTTGGAAGACGCCACCAAGTGCCAACACATGGAATCCCTTCTCCTCGGTAGCTTCGCCTTCCCGGGCACCCACAAGGTATATGATCTAGTTCGAAAGCAACGTTGGTCTTCAGATTGCGCTCATATGAACAAGGCCTTGGTAGCATAAATCTAAAAGAAAGCGCCAAAACTTGCCAAGATTTTCTGGGTACGACATCCACACAATTTCCCCAATTAGAAAGAAATTACTTTCTGAAGTTAGAAGATGCAAACCACGGAAAAAAAATGATGCCTTTGTACAAACTTGCAAAACTCAGAGCGCCCTCACCCAGTCGACAGGGTGCAGTGACTCTCCAGAAAGATCACAGACGCAAACTATGCCATCGGGGAGGATTAACATAAATATTATGCTTAACTCGAGCGTATTCTAGGTTGATAACAGTTAACAGACAAGCATAGATCATGGGGAAGTGGAAATACATGTGAAAGAGAACACAACGGTACAACCTTCACAACGACGGCCAACCTGACTGTAACGCAGACCAATCTCTGCAAATCTACCAGGAAACAAATAGTTGATGAGATTATATATTGAATGGAAATGATTGTGTTTCGTACATGTACCCCCTTGGACAACCTGAAAGACTACCATACGCAAGCTGGATGTGGCAAAAGTTAAGGTAATTCACGCTTCCACTGTCAGTGTATCTTCGGTGGCATCCCATTCTCGGGCTACGTCCATCTTACAAGAAGTATCTGCTAATGGAATGTACAAGCATTTGCATTCGACACAAGAGTTGTGTCGGGTCAATGAACGTTGTAACATACTGCATCCGTAAAGAACATGAGTTAATGAACATGCATCTGTAGCAAACTGCCCAAGTGAAACACAGAAACTATTGAAACATATCAAAAACTTAAAGACTGAATGTATTGATGAACAATGGCCTCAGGTTAGCATTATGGCACATTCATCCCTGCCAAAGAGCAACCCAGGCAAATTGCCAGGTGCGCAAATATTGCTAATGGCTCATGCCTTATGCTCTCATCGTAGGCATAGATTCACATTATAGATTCATTCACCTGCTTCACTAAAAATCTTAACTTGAATAAACAAAAAGCTCATAAGTGATCAGCCATGGAAACACACATCCTATAACAAACAACCAGCCGCAATTAACTTTTCAACAAAATATAGAACAAGATCGATGCTGCAGGAAACTTAAACTATATGGACATTTATGAATTGAGAAACCTCCAAGTTAAGGACAAGTCTATTTCACAAGTCAATTTTGTTTTGCAGGTTGTATACCTACAAGGCAAATGAACCCATATGATGATGACAAAAGAATATGCCTTTCTTCGCCAGAGGGGTAATGGAGCAAGGTTATTGCACAGATCATAAAATGTTTGTCGTTCTCGTCCCATGACTTCGGTAAGGTTCGATAACATACTTCACTAGTCTAAAGAAAACAGTAGATGTAGATGAACCAGACCATGGAATGGCATGCATGAAGTATTAGCATGTAAATAGGCAAACAAAAATTATTATTTGAACAACAAACAGTGAACCTACTCATCCTACGTTCTTGAACGGTAAATTCAGCAAACTAGCCTCAGATTAGCATTATGGCACATTCATCCTTGCCATCAGCAATCCAGGTAAATCACCTTGGTGCGCAAATATTGCTGAGGCTCATGCCATTTATTCTCATCACTGGCCCAGATTCACAAATGAAAACCTTGAATGAAACCAGATTCCACAACACAAAAGATGAGCTCAGTGAAGGATTTGCTTACACACCACCAATCTGCCTAATGAAATCGGTGGCTGATTTCCATATTGCAATAAACAATAACAGCTTAAAATTTACATAACACCACAATATGACTAAATTCAGAGGCCACGTGCTTGGCCAAGATGCCGATTGTATATGCCTGTATCCATCCCCATTTCGTCGACAAGCTTCTAGGAGACCTGTGAAAAGGCAGAGTAAGAGTAAAACGCACAGGCATCTGTGAGCCAAACCGTGATCCAGGGTGACGGAAATCCAACATAGCTTATCTTAGGGAACACAAAGCCTAGTGAATTATTCAAACAAACAGTGTTACCACCGCCAGTGGCTCAACCTGCCACCGGCAAACAGGGAAGAGTATTCTATTGCGCAAAACTTCCTACTATTCATGGCATGTACCCATCACAGTAAGTTGTCAGTAACATAATTACAAGCTTGCACGCCGGCAGAAACAAGGGGAAAATAATCCCAAAAGGGCGGGGGTGAAATATCCTCTATGCATCGAAAGAAACAAGAGAAGCGTCTAGTGACCCCAGTTTCCTGGCAAGACCTGTACAGTACCATCAAGAATTTATTACAATGTAATTGCTAAAATTCCGGAAAGAAACAGACCAATCGGCGGAGCCCAAAAGCATATAGCCAGACTCGTTCACAATCGTCCATGGAACAAGATACGCTTTATCTCTGTCAAAAAAAAAAGGTTTTGGAACCTGCAGCCCTAGCAGTCCCGAGATGACGACGCCATTTCATCCGTTTTCGAAGAAAACCTAAGAAAGAAACTTACTCCGCTTTCCTATTACGATACTCCAGCCGAGGCTCTATACCCAGAAGCAACCAAAGCACAACCTCTCCAATGGAACGCCCGTGGCCGTGGATAGGCGGCCCGCAAGAGCTCGGCCCTCCGCGGCGAAGATCGGAGGCAGCCCGGTGAAGAGGAAGGCGACGGCGCGGTGTTTGGAGGGCGGAAATCTGTAGGGTTTAGGGTTTCATACCTCGGAAGTTGTGGCTAGTAGGGTAGAGCAGAAAAGGGAGGGGATTTAGTTGAATTTAATATTTATTAAAATATACTATATACTATTGTTAATTAAAAAAGCTAATAAATATCTTATAACTACTAAAACTTGATCCAATACCCTAAACTTATTTTTACTTGCCTAGTCGCCGTAGGTAACATGATTATTTAATTATTTTATTTATTTTACTTTGTCATAAGATTAATTCGACATGTACTTAACTTTTGTCTGAATAAAATTTTAGTACAAATTTGACTAATTCCAATTCTCGTGAGATATCGAAACCCCTTGGAAAAAGGAATTCTCAATATGAAATATTAGTTAAACATGGTTTCTCGATTTAAAAGTATATGTGATACAACATTAAGCAGAGCCATAGAGATCTGTACGTATAATTAACTTCTAAATACATGTATCGTATCTTAGTAAATATATTAAGTTTTATGTTCTAGTTTTTTTTAGCCTCGAGCATAACCTCTTCATAAAATAATACAAATAACATATATAATATAATCTTAACTAGAACAGGCAATTCATACGCTATTCTTTGTTTTGTATCCAACTTTTTTGTTCGGAGGTAAATTCATATGCTTCCACACTGTGTCAAGTTTCTATTGTCGAATAATATTAAACCGTAAAATATATACGGCGACGAACTGTTATTTTAGAGTAAAGTAATTAAAATATTTTACGGTACAATATTATAATATTAATAAAAACAAATATTATAATATTATAATATTAATAAAAACAAAAATTTTAAATTTGTATGATAAAATAATATTTATCTTGATTATTTTTAACTTAAAAATCATTATATATGTAAAATTTAATTAATTAAAATATTTTTATATATTTTTTATTTTAACCGAATCAAGTTTGATTAGAGATTGAAACGATTTGATTCAGTTTAGGAAAAATTGATCTAAATCAGATTAAATCTAACCGTGCTCACTCCTATTCCTACTGAGCAGTTCTATCACATGTCGTTTACCCGATATGGCTGCTATCCGACCCGACAAGGAGGCTCCCGGTTACTGGCTATGGACCTCTCGCATCATAAAACCCTACCGCCGAGCGTCTGTGGAACCAACGCCGCATAAACCCTGCGTATATCCCCGCCGCCACCCCCCCAGGGCCGCGCATTCCACAGGCCGCCGGAGCTGGAAGGCGGAGCGAGCTACGAGGGAAAGTGATTCTCTTCCGATCTTCCAACGATCCGTTTCGCCTCGCCGCCAAGGCGATCATCTTCTCCTTCGAAGAGCAGCCCCCAAGTGAGGCACTTTTACTCGTTATGGGACCGTCGACAATCCTGTTTTATTGACTCGTAGTCGTTGTGGCACGGTGTCCTGTGTCTGATCTACATCATTTAAGTGTTTTCCCGGGTTGTGTTGTCGCGTGGCCTTGATTCAGGTTCCGTGCTCGCTGCGAGATGCTGGTTCTGTTCGAGACCCCGGCGGGGTTTGCCCTTTTTAAAGTATTAGACGAGGGAAAGCTTGCTAAAGTTGAGGTGTGTCTTTCGTTGCCTTCGTGTTGTTTTCTATCTTGTCTCTTTTTCTTACTCGGTGAAACGGGGTTGCCTTTCCAGGACTTGTGGAAGGAATTTGCAACATCAGATTCTGCTAGACAGGTGAAAAACGATGCCTTCTTTATGGTTTTCTTGTTTGTATTTTGGAGTATTCTGTTTGTTCTTTTCTCTCGATTCTCTTCTTGTCTTCCTCGAAGCCATTTGCTCGTGTACCCATGCGTCCTGTATTACCATTTCAGGTTGTGAAGCTGAAGGCTTTCAGTAAATTTGAGAACACATCAGAAGCACTCTCCGCTGCTACATTGCTAATTGACAGCAAACCCAGCAAGGCTCTTCGAAAGTTCTTGCGCACCCATTGTGATGGGGAAACTCTGGCAGTGGCTGATTCAAAGCTTGGAAATGCCATAAAAGAGAAATTGGTGCGCTTACTGATTTTGTTTTTAGTGGTCTATTGTTTTTCCCTGCCATCTAATTGCTGATGTTCATGTTTCATTTGTGTTGATTATTACCTGTGCAGAAAATTGATTGTCTTCACAATAATGCGGTGATGGAACTGATGAGAGGTCTTCGAAGCCAGCTGACTGAGTTAGTATCAGGCTTGGCTACACAAGACTTGGGCCCAATGAGCTTGGGTCTATCTCACAGCCTCTCTAGGTACAAGCTGAAATTTAGCCCTGACAAGGTAATGTTCCTTCTTCTGCACACCAATTGTTCTGCAATTTTATGACACTTTCAGTGATTTTTTTTTTGCATAGGCCTTTCAGTGAGGTTACCTGTCTAGTTTCTTTTAAGATTAACAACATTGCTAAAGGAGAACCATTGATAAAAGTTTAGGATGGCTTATTTGACTATCTTTTAAGATACATTGGGAGTTTATCGATTTTTCTCATTTGTCTTTTGTAAATTGTACAAGTTTCTCAAAGACAGGACTAATATAGCATTGGTTCTTTTCTCTGCCAGGTGGATACAATGATAATTCAAGCTATTGGCTTATTGGATGATCTCGACAAGGAACTCAACACATATGCCATGAGAGTTCGGGAATGGTATGGATGGCATTTTCCAGAGCTTGCAAAGATTATACAAGACAATATTCAGTATGCAAAAACAGTGAAGCTAATGGGTAACCGTGTCAATGCATGCAGCCTAGATTTTTCCGAGGTAAGTCTTCTATCTTGTGCTAAGGATAGAAGATTATAAGAATTGTTGTTTATTTTTCTTTCTCTGCTTTAAAATATAGATACTTTCCGAGGAGACTGAAGCAGAGCTAAAAGAAGCAGCTGAGATATCCATGGGAACTGAGGTCAGTGACATGGATTTAGAGAACATTAAAGCTCTTTGTGACCAAGTACTGGCTCTTTCAGAGTATAGAGCTCAGTTGTATGATTACTTAAAGAGCAGAATGAACACCATTGCACCTAATCTGACAGCTCTAGTTGGAGAGCTTGTTGGAGCCCGTCTTATTGCCCATGGTGGCAGCTTGCTGAATTTAGCAAAGCAACCTGGTAGCACAGTGCAAATCTTTGGTGCAGAGAAGGTATCTCTTCACAGAACTCTTTCTTAGATGTGTATGTTCTAGTGGTTGCTAGGATTAACATTTGGTAATGCTGATCTTGTCACATCACAAAGCAAAAAAAGAAAACATAAGGTTGACTTTTTCACGTCTTGATTGGTAAGTTTTTTCTTCATGTTAATGTTTAGTACTTCTTATTGGTACCTTTAAGGAAATAGTTTGTATTATGGTGCCTGTTGTCACCTAATCACACCTTGTCCCGTACTGATTGGGATCCAAAAAGTTGTGCAGCACTTCATGGCATATACTGAATGGAAAATTGATGCGTTTGGAGCACTTCAGTGCTAGTTTACGACTTTATGTCCTCGATTGCACTCAGAAGTTTCTTAATTCTTTATCATTCTGCCTTGCAGTTTAAGAAGATTCAATTCTCCCAAACCCATAGCAATGAAATACGACTAAGTGAACATGATTTTTTTGCAAGCATATTGAAAAATATTTTTTTTTAAAAGATCAAATGACGTACTGGATGACGACATCCTTTTTTGCTTGACTTTTTGACTTTTTTTCTGAGCTCCCACAAGCCTTATATGCGTTGAGCTTTCAGCTAAAAAATGATATAGTACTAAATGTACATTTTCTCTGTTTAATTTCAAAATCAAGATTAAATTGCGTCATTGTCCTAACTGATTGGATACAAACTGGATAGAAATAAGGAAAGCTTCTACTAGATATTTTAAAGATATATTTTTATTTTGTGTCCCTGAAAATATATGGAATTATAAGTAGCTCCCTTTGATGGTTTGACGCCTATAATTGTCTTGTAAATTAGACTTTGGTCCTTCCTAGGGAATAATTTCTAATTTCTAAGGTTAAAACTAATTTTCTCTGTGAGGGCTAGCATGTAATTTATACAATTTTGCATTGATCATGATTTGAATACTCTAGAAGTAGGGAGTTATTTCTTATTCACATATATTCAGGGACTCAAAAATAGAAATTCATTTAGTAATAATCGGTTGAGTTGAATGGTGTCTTTAGGGTTTATCAATCATTCCAGAATTCAGTCTGAATACAGAGTCACAACGGTTGCAGGATGGGATCAGCTTGATGTCACTTATACCGTCCGTTTATGTGAGAAGTGTGCTTAAGCTGGTTTTATCCCGTGGTATGTTCTGAAGTAGAGATCACGTTCTTTTGTTGATCTATTTCGTAAGGTACCAGTGCTTGGTTCCAAGCAGAATGAAGAATGAGTGCTACGAAGTATTATTCTTTTTTTTTTTGCAAACAATCTGTCGTGGTGATATCATTTTTTATCTCATATTTGTTTACATAGTCCTACTTGAAGACCTGATCATGCTTTTTGCTGTTGATGGCCCGAGTTTTAATAATTTTTGATGTGTTGTGCCAAATTTATTTATTTTTTTCTTTTGACTTTGTAGGCTCTTTTTAGAGCCCTGAAGACCAAGCAGGCCACTCCCAAGTATGGGCTCATATATCATGCATCTTTAGTTGGACAAGCAGCCCCAAAAATCAAGGGGAAGATCTCACGATCTCTCGCTGCAAAGACAGCATTGGCTATCCGATACGATGCTCTAGGTGAAGGTGAAGACAACTCTATGGGTCTGGAGAATCGTGCTAAGGTGATGTTACTTGCCATTTCTTTTTTATTTTCCCCTCTTTCTCCTAGGTTAAACTTCATTTGTGGCTCGTTTCTGATTGTTTAAACTTTTTATCGGATAGTTGGAGTCTCGGTTACGCGTTCTCGAGGGCAGAGAATTGGGTCGCTCAGCTGGGTCCACGAAAGGCAAACCAAAGATAGAAGTCTACGACAAGGACCGAAAGAAGGGGATGGGGGCCCTGATAACACCTGCAAAGGTGAATGTTCTTACACAGAGTCAAGCACCCATGTTTAATTGCTTTCTCTGACGTTCATGCAATGTATTCCTGTGTTAATAAGTTGCCAAGATGGAACTGGGTTCCTGCTTACGACTGTTATGTACTTTGTTTGGCCAGGCTTACAATCCTGCATCAGATCTTGTCCTCAGTCAGACCACAAAACAAGCGACGGATAAATTATCGGATAGTAAGGAAGAGACATTACTTAAGAAAAGGAAACACGAAGAAACTGAGACGTTGCCCACCGAGTATACTGGCGAAGAGGCTGCTGGAACAGAGGAGACAAAGAAGGAGAAGAAGAGGAAGAAAAAGAAATCTACGGATGATGCTGCCGATGCTGAAAATTTCTCGACCGAGGCTAAGGTGGATAAAAAGAAAAAGAAAAAGAAGGATGTTGATGCTCAGGAGGAAACAAAGGAGAAGAAAGAGAAAAGGAAGCATGGAGCAGAAGGGGAAGAAGAGACCGAGCGGATCAAAGAAGTAGGCGTCCAGAAGCAAAGTAAGGAGAAAAAGAAAAAGTAGCAAGGCCGGAAAGAAGAGTAAGTCTATCGTCTCACCAGAGGTTACCCTTAAGTCCCAAGCTTCGATGATCCTTGATTAGGGCCTGTTCACCAGTAATGGCCTGCCTTGAACAAGACAGAATAGGGTTGCAAGATTTAATCTTCAACCAAATTTCATGCGCTTTCCATGAACTTCACAGTAATCTTCTCCCGAGCTTGTTTCAGTCTCTCCACTGGGAGGACATCAGGGTTGTGCCGGGGAATTGGGCATTTATATTTTGGAACAAGCTGACATTCCAAGTTTGTGTTTTGGAGAGAAGATGGTGGACTTGCATGTATCGCAATGTAATTGACGAATTGTTTCTTTCTCTCTGTTTTATCTTCTACTTCAGAGCATAACTCGCATTGAATCTTACACGATGAGAACGTTCTGCACTAACCACGGAATATATATATGTATGAATAAAGTTGTGTTCTGCACGAACCACGAAATATATGTATGAATAGAGTTGTGTTCTGCACGAACCACGAAATATATGTATGAATAAAGTTGTGTCATGCACGAACCACGGAATATATGTAGGAATAAGGTTGTGCTCCCGCTGACGACTGACAATACATGCAGATGGTAACTTGAAGTTGGGACTTTCCTGATGATAAGTTGTGACCGAATACTTCTGGTTATGGGGTGTTCTTGCTGCTTCCTCTTATCACATCAACACTTCTCCCGGGCCAGGACAATTTTATGTCATTTGTTAACTTCTATTTTATTTAAATATAATTTTATGTCATTGTATAAAACATTATCGCCCAACCAAACACCTCATAAGGGCTAATGTTGTTCGAGCAATTTCCACTCTCCATGGTCCAGAAACGTCAACCCTTGTGAGCTTTTTAGAAATTCAAGTATACAACTTTGTTTACCTGTTTTCTTACTCTTGATTATTGTTAGGCTCACTAATTTGCAAAGAAAGGACAAAAAAATCTAAGGCACTGGTGAAAGTATGTTTTTCACTTGTGAAAAAAAATCGAAGGCACTGATGATTCATTAACAAGAATAGCAGATATCTAACTGAAGATTCAAAAGTTAAAAAGTACCCAGAATCTAGAGAAAGAAATAAAGTATGTTCTACCGGAGAAACTCTGGTCTCGACAATTTTTCTAGCGCCCATGAGGCAGCTAGTCTGGTATTCATTTTTGCAGTTTCTTCAAATTTTTGGATCCCTGAAAAGCTGGTGAAGTTATCAGATCATCCAGAGGAAAGTGTCAAGATCAGTTAGCGGGATCGGCGCCCGTGCCTGGTCAAGCGCCTGGTAATCGGTGTTTGTGGCCCTGCGAAGATCTGCAGGATAGATTCAGCTGTGATCTCGTGACAGAATGCGATCTCGCCGTCACCAGATCAGCTCCAGGGATGGAGGCGTTCGCCGCAGCAGAGTTACAGGAGCCAACCTAGAAAGTTTCTGCTTTTCCTCGGATTATCGTCTCCGTTCTTCTCTGTTTCCCGCGTAAGTTTTAGGGATGGGATGCGGCGGATCCAAGCATGGCATGGTGGCCGTAGGCGGCACCGTCAACCATCGCCGCTTCGCGAGGAGGAGGTCCGCCGTCTCCAGATCGAAGTTCAAGAGCTATGCAGCTTCCGCATACGCCGCAGACGGGATTGGGGCTCCTGCTACTACCAACGCCGCCGCGGCGGGCGATTCCTCCCCCGACCGCCGATTCTCGCCCGGGAAAGAGGAAGAATGTCGTGGAGCAGGGACTTGCCCCGACGGTAACCCTGCCGCTCCTCTTGGGGTACGCAAACCCGAGGGGGAGATCACGGTATGTTGTGTGGGATCCTGCCATTAAACTAACCTATGTGAATATATATACCTATGATCGAAGAAGGATGAACTTCTATGACCGTGTCTATATGCATCGCAAGAAATTGCTCAATCGATCACCGACACTGAAACGGAAGGGGAATCGAAAAACTACATTCAGTTTTTAGAACTCTTTCAGCAGGAACAATTTTCTGCCGGTCAGATTTATATATATATCAAGTTTCTAGTGAGTGTCTGAGGCTCGTCTTTGTTACCTGAGGCCAGATCCACCGTGTTCCATCGAAGCTCCGCGATGTCGATGTTTCTAGACATGGACCGGAGGAGCACGAGGAGTCGTCCCCGCCCGCGCAGCAGAAGGTGGCGGACGACACGCAGGGGCAGCTGCAGCAGGTGGCGGAGAAGCTCGCCCGGTTGAGCCCGGAGGACGGCGGCGACTCGGAGGAGGATGCCGCTGGCGGCGGCCGGACGCAGGAACCGGAGGGGGCAAATGGCCGGAAAGGGAAGGGCGAAACAGCCATACAGGAATCCCTGTTTGGACGAGAAGACGAAGACGACGAACAGGTCGGGAAAGCGCCCGAGGAGCTCGGAGAACTAGATTTCTCGAACAAAGACCCCGTGTACGACGAAGATCCATACGATCTTCCTGCGGTGCGTATACACTTGTTCATCTGTTCTCAGAGAGAGGTACTGACTCGGATGCATCTTCTGTGAACGATCTAGGTTCCGAGTCTTGGAGGTGAGCTCTGTGCCGAAGAAAACGATCTGCCCTCGCCGGTTGAAGAACTCCGTGACGATCAGATCCGGCCGGCGATGTAAGTTCGTCCTCCGCATCCGATTTGATCTTCGTGCGTTTGACATCTAATCAAGAATCGAAGAACCGATCCAACCGCGAATTGATCCAGGCTTCAAAACTGCAGGTGCCGGAGATGCTCGGCAGCCCGGCGATCGAGGATGTACGGTGATCAAAGAAAGAGGAAGAAGACGCATCATCAACTTCGTCATCGACAGATCAGAAAGCGGACAAAGAGGAGAGCTAACAAATTAATTATAGCGACTGTTAGTTCGGATCACTTCATTTCTCAAGCGAAGAGAGACGAGAGTATTTCAGTTCTCAATGAAAAAAAAAATTATGATTTCAACTAGTTAAATGATGAATATTGAGTTAGCAAAGTGTCTGACATATCAATCTCGTCGATAATGAGTTAATGAATTAGTGAATCATTATTGAATCGTTATCGACGTCTTACAAATTCACTATCGAACTTAATTTAACTTATTACCGACGGATAATGAGTTAATAAGACGTCGATAACGGTTCAATTTCTTTGGATAGAGGTTCATCAAATTTGTTATTTGAACCGTCACTTAAGTAGTTTGGGATCGTGATATTTTTTAATTGGTGACCGAAAATACTTCCTCCATCGAGACTGAGGTGATCCGAACTTGAAGAATATACGTGCAAAACTAGTTATCTTCCTACGCCATGGCCAGCCTCCTCCTCCTCCTTTTTTTATCTACTTCTTTTAAATTTAAAGCTTTAATATTAACATGCCTGTCATATTCACAAAAAGTATACATGTTTGTATGATATATCTAATTTCCCTCGTTAGCGGACCAGAGCACTGCTTAGTCCCATGGCTGCACCTTCGAATATTTTCAGGTATTTTCCTGTAATTATTAATATTTTTAAACATATCTTTTGCAAAAGCAGAAAACTTTAAAAGCCTCTAAAATCTTCTGGCGTTGGAAAATGAATCCCTACCACCCCTGAAATTCATTACTCCAAAATTATTTTCGAATCCTTTTGATGAAAATACGAAAATACACTTCCGCTTGCTATTTTCCGCCCCCTCTTTATCTATCCTTCTAGAAGAGAGAAGGGATATTTTGTCGAAAACAGAAAAAAACCTGATTAACAACATTTGAGGGACGTAAATATTTTTCCAAAAACTTATTTATCTTACAATGATTTTAATTTTTTGCGGGACATATTTAAAGGTAAAAAATTTATGAAGATTTGTACGAAGAAATCTCCGCAGAAAAATTTTCACAGAGCCCATGAAATAAAAAAGAACAATGTTGGTAGAAAATGAAAATAAAAGATCTTCGACAAGTTCAAATGACAATAAATATGTTTACAACTTTTATGTTTTGAATAAAGAAATCATGATTGGACGATTGAACCCAGTGCAACAAATCGGTCCGCAGCGAACCTACACATCAACGACCGCGACGTATTTTATTTAGACATTTATGGGGTGTTTAGTTGCATGACAAATTAAATTTCTGAAAATTTGTTAAACGAGGTATTTAACTATCATTATAAAAATATTTTTTTAAAAGAAAACCTTTTCAGACAAAAAAAAGATGAAATCCCTTTTTTTTCCAAGCGATCCCCACCTTTCTATGGTTATACGTGACCTCCACCCCTTTTGATTCACCAAACATGATAAATTGTCTTTAACCATCTTGGATTATAATTTTAAGAGAAATCAACTTCCGCCCCTATGATAGATGGCTTATTTATTCTTAGTCCCGAGTCTACTCGTAAATATCAACATTCTAAAGTTCTAAACTTTTATTTTAGTCCTAGATTTCTTAGTCCCTTGATTTTAATATAACTTTTTAAAGGCATGTTTCTGATAAGTAATGGCACTGTCAAACATCCATTCCGACAAAAAGGAAAATCAAGAACAAGATATAAAATACGGAAGGGGATGATAATATTGCTCAAGTGGCATTGCTTTAATCCTTGTGTGGTGGCTTGCTGAAAGCCATACATATGAGATGCAAAAAGCTGCATAAAGTTCACTCTCTGATGTTTATATTCATTCAAGCCGTGGAAGGGATACATCTATAAAGGTCTATCTTCCACTCTCTGCTGAAGCCTCACATCCAGTGGCATTTCATCGGACAGACCAGATGATACCAAGAGAATGGAGCTGGTATCTATCGCATACTATCTACAAAGATGACGACAGGCTGAAAGAAATCTGGCATAGGTATGCCTGACATTCTCGACAAGGGCAGCACCCATCCCATCTTATTTTTCTAACGAATTGGATCATCATCTTCAGCCTTCCATGGGTGAAGACCAAATAACACCTCCCTCAATCATTCCAACAAAGCAAGCATGCCAGTTATTCTTAGTCCATCAAAGTTGGTCGCGCACTCTGTCCCTCCAGTTCTCACCCCATATTTTGGCTTCTGCAATCGCAAGCGCTCTGTTGTGATCGTTCCTGGCACCGGCAGGGCTGTTCCTCTGAGAACCTTGATCCTCCAGGTCATCCAAGGTCAACCTCCTCCCACTCCCAGATTCACCACCCACCTCACCTCTGCCCACTTCCACTCCAAAGCTGACTTCCCTGACGAGTCCTCTCTTCCTAGAATCGGGAGAGTTGTGATGTGGCGATACCGACTGACCGTTGGTGCTCCTGCCGCCATGAGGTCTCCTGTCTCCCCTGTTTCTAGGAGTGGAGGGACCCGTCCTACTACCATGAACAGCAGCTGCATTTGGATCATATATCTGTGAAGCCAAGTAAGAAAGAGCGGTCACGACGTCTCCTATAAGGGGCCGTGTTGCCGCTTGTTCCTGCAAGCACATGGCAGCAACAGCAAGTGCTTGGTATAGACCACGCATGGGATACCGTCCTTGCAGCAATGGATCAGCCATCATTGGAAACTTTCTCCTGTCTTTGAATAATGGACGAGCCTGGAAAGAAAACATCAATCAAAAGGTTATATAAAAAAGGTGTCATCTGCGGGGTGGAGATCAGATTCTGACTCATCCAGCAGGCAATCTTGATATGATCCTGATTTGATCGGTCAATTTGACCAAATCAGCAGAAGCAGAGTCACCCCAACTTTGTCCTACTTGAACTGAACAACAGGAATTGAAAGATCACAAACCATTCAGGCTAGGATTGGCGGGTTGACTGAGTTTTAGGACAACAAGCCAGCTGAGCCAGTTCAACCAGATCAGTCAATCCTGACCCCTAGTGCCAATCTCAGCCATGGATCAGCTCTTGCAAGCTGAATTGGATTTGGCTATCATCTTTTCCAATCTGCACCATAGTTGTCAAGGCGACAAGGCGCCCAAGGCGTTGAAGGGTACCGATTCCGCTTAGGCGACAAGGCGGCCGCTTAGGCGTCGCCTAGGCGGTCAAGGCGGTATTCAAGGAAGGCTGAGTCGGAAGGTTGTTATATATAAACAAAACATAAATATAATTATATTTGTTATGTTATAATTGAATATGAGTGTTTTATTAATGCACATAAGTAAATATGATGTGTGTGTGAAAGAGAAGTTAAATAATTTTTTATAAAATTTAAGTATATAACTTATTTATGATTATAAAATTTATATATGTGCAATAGTATAAGTGATGGTAAAATATTATTATAATATTATTAAATGGGGGGAGTGCAGAGTAGTCGCGGAGCCCCCCGAACTCAAAAAAAGTATGTAATAGTATAAGTGAGACAGAGAGAGAGAGAAGAAAGAGCTGAAAAAGAACTTAATTAAGTATATAATATATGGTTATAATCATAAATCTTAAATATGTATTATAGTATAAGTGATAATATAATATATTAATATATTCAAACTATCATTAAATAAGTGTCCCTTGTGAGGGGTATCAAGGGAGAAAAACTCCTCAAAAACTTTTTTTAATGATGTAAAAATACCCAAGACGCCTTGCTTGAGCGCCTTGGGCGCCTAGGCTGGCGCCTTGGGCGCCTTTTTGGCCCCGGACAAGGCGCCCTGGCAAGGCGCCCATGGAAAGGCGCCTTGCCGCCTAGGCAGGCGCCTTGACAACTATGATCTGCACAGACCATTTTTGCCGACTATGAGTATGGACCAAGGAAAGAAGAATTAGAATCGGAGACCAGATCAGACAGTGCCACCAATTGAGAAAAATCAATCCACAATTGGACCTTCAATAATTGAAAAAAAATGAAGAAAACCCCTAGCAGTAGCTTTGCTGTGGGATTCCGGTCCAATCTGACTATTTTGAACCCAAAATCGCAGCAGTGGCTTCTTCCTTGCCCAATACCAGGTACGAGCCAGAGCCCGATTATTAGGTCTAGAGGACCTGATGTTGCTGGATCCGGCCTGGTGACTTAAGTCGGGTGGGGAAGATGCTACAGCACTGCAGGGGTGCTGCCGCTCCCTTGGAGGCTGATCCAGTCTATTCCGGCCAATTTCGGCAGGAATCTGGGATCAATTGGTCTTCCCCTAAAATCGGGTTGGCTTATGCTAAGATCTCCCCTTAAGATTGTCTGATTCCGCAAACCATAGTTGCCAAGGCAACAAAGCACCCAAGGTTAGGGGTGTAAACGGGTCGGATCTTTCCTGATCCAAATTCAAATCCGATTGAAGAAGAATTCGGCCCGACCCGATAGTCTTTCTCCTAAATCAGGATGTACACCCGATACTGAATGTTAATTGGGTTCGGATTAGCCCAGAAGCGCCCGAATCAGAAATTTGGGGGCACCGCCCACATAGGTCGCTGCTCCGCTGCCGCATAGGTCGCTACTGCGTTGCTACGCCGCTGCCTTCATCAGGGGGCGCCGACCGCATAGGTCCCCCCGGTTGCCGTCGCCCTTGCTCCAGCTGAAGCCCTCCCTGTAAATCCCGAGTTACCACCGAAGGACGGCGACCTCCGCGGTAAGCTCTCGCTCGCCTCATCCCCCGCTCCATCCGCCTCGCTGCAGCCGCGGGAAAGCATGGGCTTCTCCGACTTCCTGATCGCCGCCTTTTGAATGGTAAAAGAGATCAAGGGGGCTTGGGCTTCAGGTTTACCGGTGAGCATGGAGGAGGGTGGCATGGCCGAGATAGAGCTCAGGATTCCACCAATAGCTGGGGCAGGAGGTGCTGCAGCAGGCGCAAAGGATGCACTCGTACATGCCATCGAGCTTGGCTCGATCTTTCTTGCTTTGAGGGACCTCCTTCCCCGAGGTCGGCGGCGGGTCCTTGTGCTTAAGCCACGGCTCCAAGCTCTTGTACTGTGCGTAAAAGTTAGTCATGTCCACCACTAGATCCTTCATCACGAACATATGGGGCAGCGGCGTGATCATCATGGGGCCCGATTGGTCTTTCTTGAATTTTGTGAGGCAAGCGAGCCTGATGTTCATGGCGCAGGAACCGCAAATGCCCTCACGGCAGGAGCAGCGAAAGGTTAGGCAGGGATCGAACTCATTCTTGATCTTGATGAGGGCGTCCAGAACCATAGGCCCGCACTTGTTGAGGTCAATCTGGAACTCCTATAGCCGCGGCTTTCCCCCCTCCTCAGGACTCCAACGGTAGATCTGGAAGGTCTTCTGCAGGTTGGACGCCTTCTTCGCAGGAGTCTCCTTGGCGGCAGTGGAGTGGCCCTGGATCTGCAGCGCCCACGTCTACCGCAAGTCGTCCCCGCACAAGCCCTCGCGCTACCTCGTCAAGCAGCTGCGCAGGTACGAGGAGAACCACCGGCGGTCCGCTCCGTACACCGGAGCTTACAACCAGATGCTGCAGGTCCTCGACGCCGGTTGGAGCGGACATCTCAACGAAAGAATCGGGGGCAAGTCGGGCACCCGAAACACACCCGAACAAATACTTTTCGGGTATGTCTAAGCCTGAATCCGAGTGATTTCTTTATCAAATATATTTATTTACATCCCAAACCCAAAAGTAAAATCGGACTTGGGTCAGGGCAACGGATTGTCCGAATCCGTTGACACCTCTACTCAAGGTATTCAAGGGTGCAAATTCCGCACAGGCGACAAAGTAGTCGCTTAGGTGTTGCCTAAGTGGTAACATTAGATGCTTATATATATACATGTGTATATACATATATACAAATATACATAATTAAATGTTAATATTATATTTATTTATTTATACATACTAATACCAATATATATACATAAATACAATTATATTTGTAATTATGTATGCTATAATTGAATTTTGTGTGTTTATTTGTGCATACATGTAAATGTAATTTTAATTATGTAAATATATATGAATGGGTGTATATTTTTTGGGAAAGAACTAATCTTGATAAAACTAAGTGAGAGGAAGAGAAAAAAGATTAAAAGAGATCTTTATATTTTTTGAGTAGATAACATATATTTATAATTATAAATCTTAAATATATGTAAGTATATAAGTGAATGTAAAATATGTTAATATGTTTGCTTTATTATTAATGGGCGGCTAGGCACCTGAGAATTGTTGATCGACTATTAAATGGGGTGTATGAGAAGGAGGGAGGACAAAGCCCCCCAAAAAAATTTTTTTTTAGTCATGAAGATGACCTAGGGCACATAGCACATGCACCTTGGTCACCTTGGGCTCCCTAAAAGGTGCCTGGGCAAAGTGCTTGTGAAAAAACTCCTTGGCAACTAGGCGCTCGCCATTACAACTATGCCAGGAACCAAGGTATGGGCATTATCAAACTCTTAATCTTATTATAGAAAATGAACTCAAATAAGATAAACATAATTGTTTCTCAGTTGCCTCAATCCTTATCTCCATCTTAACCCAACAGGTCAGCATAAAAAAACTACCTATTTGGGCATTGATGTTGTGTGGCAATGAATGTTGGACAATAAAAAAAAAACATGTTTCCGAAATAAACATTGTTAAAGTGAGAATGTTAAGATGGATGTATGGTTTCCTTCAAAAATGGATGTATCGTCATACTAGATTAAATAGATCATAGAATATGTAATGAAAATATAAGAGAAAGTGTGGAGGTAACGATACTTGGATACAAATTGAAAGAAGAGATTGAGATGATTT
Organism: Cryptocoryne crispatula var. balansae; assembly: GCA_036172225.1. Lineage (NCBI taxonomy): Eukaryota > Viridiplantae > Streptophyta > Magnoliopsida > Alismatales > Araceae > Cryptocoryne > Cryptocoryne crispatula. Next base: position 50,466,629 of record CM069919.1, read on the forward strand.
GGACATATTAAACAAAGACTAAAAGAAATGCGTTAGAAAAGTAGAGAATATCAAAATGACTGAAACAAAAAAAAGGATATGATAGACCCAAGTTAACATAGAAGAGGATAATTTAATATGATTTGGATGAGTTAAATTTCTCTAAATAATTAAATCAAAATCAACATGAATGAAGAATGAGAATCCATATGGCCAACCACAATTAATTTGGGATAAAGACTTGAGTTAAGATTTGGACTTTGATGTCCAAATCGACAGTAATGAAATTGAGACCAGCCACCAGGTAAACTTTGTTTCATCCTATGGAAAAGGGAATGACAATGGAACAGGCGAGAACCTACCCATGCAACAAGATTATGCTCCCCAGCAGCCCGGGAATTGTCAATTGCCTTCCGTCCTGTGATCAACTCAAGCAAGACTACACCAAAACTGTAAACGTCTGATTTCAGCGTCAACTGCCCAGTCATAGCATATTCAGGTGCACAATATCCATATGTCCCCATAACTCGTGTTGACACATGAGTCTTGTCTCCAACAGGGCCAAGTTTTGCAAGCCCAAAATCTGAGAGCTTTGGATGATATCCATCATCGAGTAAAATGTTTGATGATTTGAGATCTCTGTAAATTACTGGTGGATTTGCTTTGTCATGTAAGTATTCTAGTCCTTTTGCTGCACCAGCTGCAATCTTCATCCTTGTGTTCCAGTCTAAAGGCTCTTTGTCAGGTGGAAGATCTGATAGAAGCAAAAACCCAAATGAGTTTCGCACACATCTGTTCTCATAACATGATCATCAACTCAAAAATATAAAAACTGAAGATGCATGATGTTCAATGTTATATAAGTCAAGCATAAATCATAGCTAATATAATAAAAAAACGTATTACTATCCTATTGATAAATTTGAAAGCATATAAAACTGAACATGAACCAAGAAATGTCATGATTATCCATGTTTTCACTGCAGAAGGTTATGTACACATTTCTTCACCCAAGTTTCAATGTTGTCAACTAGTACCTTCCATTTAGCCAACACATGTTGATGAAGAACAAAAAAAAACTTGGTTTGGAATCGAGAAAAATCAATCAAACAGAAAAAATCACATCAAGAAGAAACAAGCACTAGAGCAGGAAAGGAAGCACACGAATAATTTGTTCCAAGAAAATGATAATTCAGGACCTGGTAATCATTATAATTCTAAATGAGGACAAATAATATCTCTGGAGGTAAGAGAAAGGAAAAAAAGTAAGAAAAGACATAGGGAGTAGAATGGGGAATAACTCATTTGTTAGTATGGCACGAACGGATGTACATGGTGGAAAACATCTAAAGATGAATGACAGATTGTTTCTGTTAACTATTCAGAAAGATTCAGAGGTTGCATGAACTACAGTGATTAGGTAGACAAAAAACGTAGATAACAGTTGGAGCATTTTTTAAAAAATTTCATGAGAATGAACCTAGTATATGTTTGGTCGATAAATCATATGCTAAATAAATAAATAAATAAGTCCAAAGACCAAAGAAAAAATCCCAAATAAAACTCTGGATAAATCACAAATCATGAGAAATGCTATAACATTAACCAGTAAAAGAAGGGTAAAGGTAAAGAGCAAAAAGAAACAACCCGAGTGAGATTTCAGTTTATGTTCTATTCAAGACTTTGTGGTCAAAAAGATGGATAAGAAAATAAAGTAATTACAAAAATAATCATGACTAATAGTTTCATTCACATCGTTACATGCATTAAAACGAAAGACAAATCGAAAGCCGGTACAAGTATAAAAACATGAAGGTCAAATAAAAGAAAACTTTGAAAGTATATGCATGAAGATATATTTTATAGATTTCACCTAAAGAGTTTCATAAAATGTGTCAGAGAAAGATAATGCAATTTGGCAGTACTCAATGATTCATTTGTCAAGACAAATTTCCCAAGGACTTAACTGTGGTTTTGCCTATACCTAAATATAAGGCCCCAAAACAAAATAAATCCTCAAGAAATTTTCTGTGAAATATTGATGGCAGTTCAGCCAGCAGAGTAGAACAACCATTGGATTCTCCGGCCAAGCTACCGAATCAAGAGTGGTTCAGCCTCCTTGGATGAACTACCTCCCTAGTCCCACCACCATAAAAAAGAGTGGTAATGCACCTCTCTCCATCCATTCTTTTCCTGAAGTAACAAAAAATGTTGAATGGTAAAGAAAGAAAACCCAGAAATGCTATCTAGCACCACGATGTGGAACTATCACCTGGCCAAAGGCCAACACAAAATTAACTGCAAACAACTAGCCAAAGACCAACAAAAAACTATCTGTAGAACAGAAATATATGACTCGATAGATGGAGCCACTAATGTATCAAAAAAACTGAGTCTTAAGGTGAAAATGACCCTGGCAAAAAAATATTAAAAAATGAAACAGTTTCACAAAAAAGATTAAATTGGTAAACAACAAAAGAAGAAAACAAAAAATACCTCATTTAGCTCTCTTGTTGCCTCATTTGAGTCCTTTTACTTAATAAAGGGAGTCCAAAGTGCATCCCAAGCTACAGAGGCAACATGGAAAAAATGGCATATTGTATGACATCAAGAACATTGCCTAATAGAACATATCAAGTACCTAACATGTAATAAGAAAATGTTCTGTTTTGGGTCTTTTTACATGTTAGTCCCTCAACTTATCCATTTTTTCAAGGAAACATCCCTAAAAAATTTGTAAAAAGCCCTTGAAATCTTGTCCCAATCTGAAATAGATCTGCACCATCTACTTGAAATGTCATTAATTAAATAAATAAATTATGAAAATACCCTTTAAATCTATCTGTACACACCCCACACCAATACCTTTGTCTCCTCATGACACATACAAAAAAGAGAGACATAGAAAAAGATTCAAAAAATTTTAATTAATGAATATTGAAAGGATTTTAGATGGGATACAACTTGTTTTAAAGAATAAATTAGTAGAGGATCTCCCAATTGTAAAGACATTTAGAAATACATATAATTGTAAAGATTGATGCATACATATCCCTTTTCTCTAGTGACAACGAAGCAGGTCATAGTACAATGTACTTATTGACAATAAAATATAAAAATAGCAAAGTAAGAAAAAGAAATTACAAGAGATAGCAACTAAGGTAGTAAAAGAAAGAAAAGACATTCAAAGAACTCAACCCCTAACTGGAGGTAATTTTATTATAGAATGATATAGGGAAAAAAGATCAGAGAAGTGCAGAGATGGGCTAAACTGGGTGTGTCAGCAGGAGCAAAATGATGGAGTCAAACAATGGCAAACCATAAGTTTGGCACCACAATGGTGGGACCCAGTTCAGCTCAGCACCCAGCAGAGTAAGGCTTAAAGGCTCAGATGTGTTCATTCTGTGTGGTCTACTCCAGGTCATCATTAACAGGCGATAGCAGAGCCACTTGATTGCATATGAATGGACCAGTAAATCTGATCATCAAGGTACCAGAAACCTTGACGGCCTCCCCAGTTGAAGCACCGGCAGCCCACAAATAAACAATCCAACAGGGAGCCAGAGATGGTCCAGTTCAAGGCCTGATAAGGCCCAGTATGCAGACCATGCAGAAAAGTGGAGCAGGAGCCAGTGAAGACTTCAAGTGTGAATGAGTGGACAATAGAGAGACATTGGTTGAAAACCAAGCTAGCTGCACCATAATTGTACGTGTCTCATGGCTGGCGTGTTGACAAAGATGAGCACTTGTGAGCCAAAACTACAAAGACAATCGAAGAGAGAAAGAAACTAAGAGAAGACACAGGATTTTATAGCCGTCAATGGAACGGGCGGTTGAGAGATAAGCAGCATCCATGGATGGTCCAGGTGGCACTTAAAATAGGATTACGCAATCAGTAGAATTATAGAAACTATAGGGCATTAAGATGCCAAAAAGAGAATGTTGAACATTGTAGATATCTATAAATACCCAGTGCGAAGTGATCTTACCATGTAAATGGTCCTCTAGAGAACCTAATGGCATGAACTCGTAAACCAAAAGACGTTGATCTCCATCAGCACAATAACCAATCAAATTGACAAGATTAGGATGATGCAATAGGCTTAACATTAGCACCTCGACCAAAAATTCCCGATTTCCCTGGAGGCCATTCCTATCAAGCTGCTTGACTGCAACAACCTGACAAACTTATAAAAATGTTATTGGTGATACTACTCATAAACAACCAATCTAGTTTAAAAATTTTCTTTGAACAAATAAAAGTCATCCGCCACCGTCCCGTATAGAAAAAAACATAATGAATGTTTAAGTATGGTACTAACTAGTTGGCAGAATACCAATTCACATGGTTCAATCAATAATGTAAACTGAACAGCAGGGATTCATAAATTAACCTGCCCAGTGCTCTCCAAACGACCTTTATATACACGACCGAACCCCCCTTCGCCCAAAAGGCAGTCCTGTCTAAAGTTCTTTGTCGCAGTGGCAAGCTCACGAAAAGTGAATGTTTGTGCGGCAATATGTGCAGTTCCATCCTTTGGGATAGGTGCTTCCTTCATTGGCTCTGTCCCATTGGGAGGCTTGGATTTGTCTGCACAACATAAGAACCGGGCTTTTTGTATGAAATGGATTAGAGTACGAAAATTCTTGAAACGGAATATATTCCTAAACCATGACCCGGAAGTTTTGGAGAGACAAGATATTTTGCGAGTACTAACCAAACAAACGCCTAAAAAAAGGAACAACAAGAAACGTTCTAAATTGTTTGCTGTTTACATCAAAACCGTCCATCTAATTCCGACAGATGGCATAAGAGAATCAATTCCTTCCCAACACCAAAGACAGCAAACTGCTGAAAAATAATCAAATTTTGACTGCGGAAAATTGAGTAGAGAAAAAAAAACAAGTTACCACAGCCAACCCTGCCGTTGGATGGCGACACAATCAACGGGTCCTTCTTGGAGTCTCCCCCGCCCTTCACCTGGCTCTTCGACTCCACCTGCTTCGGCGACCCGAAGCAAGGGAAGCAGCCCATCTCCCCACAAAACGGCGGAAAAATCAAGCAAGCGGCGAGACCGAGACGTCAGAGACTAGACGCCCCCTTCCTCTGGAATCCCCATCGCGCCGGCGCTGACGCCGCTGTGGGATCACATCTGACCGCGACCCGGGCACCCTCCGCAGGATCAGATCGGCGAGACAGCAAGAGAAAGCGGAGCAACAGACGCGGAACCCAGAGAACTTGGATGAGAGAAGATTGAAACGGTGGAAGAAGATCGTTGGCCGGAGACGGCAGGCGGTGGAAGATGAGGGGTCCGGAAATTGGACATGGAGAGGCGTGGAGGAAGGGTTTAAAAGGTGCAAAAGAGGAAAGAGCAGGAGAGTCTCTAGATAAAGAGCATGACATAAAATATTGGGAAAATTAACTACCGCTCCGTTTAAGAAAATCGGTTTAACAATCAATCCGTTGACCAAGTCTGTTTGATGGATAGTTCGGCATTCAAGAAATTTCTAACACGTGATCCGTTTCCGTCAGCCTCGGTTAAGTGGGCATTACATGATTTTAAAATGTCAAAAATACCCTTTCGCAATGGAGCCTATTTCCCACTGAGCTCTTGCCGATCTAACGTTGCTTCGAGATGTAAATTTCAAAATTATCGTAAATTTTGACAAAATGTTCTACGTTGGCATAAATGCAGGCTTAGTATTTTATCTTATTATTTTACTATCAAGAAAATATAAATTTACTCTTCACGAGTTAATAAATATTAACTTATTTTGATACAATGTTAAAAATATTATTATATTTAAGATAAACAAAAATATCTTAGACACTGTTTTTTTTTTGTTTATGGCGCAGTGATTCTGCACGGGGAAGCCGCCCACGACGGGGCGGATACGCCGGGTTCGAACCCGGGATCTGACGCCCCGCAGGGCGATGGTGTCCCACTCCGCCACGAGGCGGGGGACATCTTAGACACTGTTACTCACAGAATCCATCTCACATAATATTACATATATTAAATCCATCTTCAAAAATAATATTTTTATTTATTTATTTATTTTATATATATCCTTATTTATTATGTTTAAATTTATGACATAAATTTGATATTTTTAAATAGTTGATGAACATTTGACTATTATAGATAAAAATATCTTATTTATTTTTATATTTAATTTAGTTTGTATATGGTGTCTTACATAATCCGTACTATTGAAATGTGATCATATAAAATTATATTTTTAAGTATTTTTTATATTTCTATTTATTTTAATTATTTTTATTTTTATCTGTACGCACACAGCCAGGAGAGTATTCGTAGAAATAAAACTATTTATATAAATTATTTAATATCATTTCTTATTGAAAAATGGTGCTTACTTGTCGAATTGAAATTCCGTACAAAGCTATCCACCTTTCAATTTCTTTATCAACATTTACATATAAGTGTTTATTACTTTACTGTATTAGTTTTAAAAATTAAATGGGCATTGCGGCCAGCCATCAGATTTTGAAACCTGACATCCGATGCCATCCTCATGTGCTCTGTGAGGGCTAAAGAGGTCAATTTACATCTATTTTACCATCATACTAACGACAGTGGTTCAGATTGGGGCGGAAGTTGTAGCATTTGGTAAAACAGGACCTATCCTTATAGCAATTGTGACATGGGACTGTACATTGAAGGCTCTTCTTTGAACCGGACCGGGTGTGAATTTCCTCTAAAATATTTGCAGTAAATGGAGCTTAACCTGGGCGTTTAAAGAGGGCATCAAAAGAAAGAAAGGGAATGTTGCATGCAGCCCCTAATAACTATATGCTTTTAATATAACCCCTCTAAAAACATAATTAGGTTTATGCCCTTTACTGCCACATTTATCTTACCTGTATTTATTGTACCATGCCAACTTTTCAAGTGGGTAATCTTCCGTTACTAGTCAAATTACGTTTTGCACGGGTTCGAATAATGCACTATATACCGATTATATATAAATTCATAGTTGAAATAAATTCTTATGATATATATGATAAATATATTATAAAATTAAGTTAGATAATAAATGTTATATCTTATTTTTCAAATATACACATGTATCAATAATCATAATCGGATTTTTGTTTCTTCCAATGGATTATGCTTAAGTTCAAAATTTGTATCACCACCAATTTAATAGAATTTGGTATATGGAACAAGTCCAACAAATATTTATAATTGTAATGTGTCATTTATATACTGACATTGATTTGAGAGACATTTACATAAATTTAACTTTATGATTAAAGAAAATTCAAGATTATAACATGCTGAGACATTATATAGATTTATCGTTGTAATACCTAGTTGGGACAAAATCAACTTGAGAAAACTTTTTCAAGGAGGTATGGGGATCAGAGATCTCTCTCTAATTAACCAAACTCAAATATTGAAAATGACTTGGACGTTCCTAGAAGAAGAGGGTGCTCTGTGGACTCAACTGTTACGAGTCAAATATCTCTCTATGCAAGAATTTTGTGTTGTTAAACATGAGATGTTTTCCTCACCTATGTGGAAAACAGTGCTGGTTGTTCGAGATTGCCTTAGAAAAATGTTCAAATAAATAGTCGGTAATGGCAAAAGAAATGATCCTGACAATCAAAAATTCACAAATTAAGAGATTTATGTTAAACACAAAGAAAAAATTTTCAATCCATAACCACGATTCATGTGATAACAGTGACTTGTTAGTGCCGATAGAATCTAGTAAATAGTACTTTATTGTTTGCCAACATTGCTTTAGGAAGTGCTTCATCCCCCAACTTTAACTGCCCTTGGTCGGGAGAACAGAAATATGACTCCATAGATGGAGCCACTAATGTATCAAAAAAAGTGAGTCTTGAGGTGGAAATTACCAAGAGTAAAAAAATATTAAAAAATTGAATAGTTTCACATAAAATATTAAATTGGTAGACGACAAGTCTTTTTACATGTTAGTCCCTCAAGTTATCCATTTTTCAAGGAAACATCCCTAGAAAAGTTGAAAAGCCCTTAAAATCTTGTCCTGATCTAAAATAGATCTGCACCATCTAAAACGCTTCAAAATGCCGTTAGTTAAATAACTAATTTATGCTAATACCCTTTAAGTCTATCGGTACACATCTCACACCAACGCCTTTGTCTCCTCATGACACATTAAACGAGAGAGACGTGGAAAGAGGTTCAAAATATTTAATTAACAAATATTGAAAGGATTTTAGATGGCCAATAAAACTTGTTTTAAAGCAGAAAATTATAGGGGATCTCCCAATGGTATAGATGTATTTGAAAATACATATAATTGTAAGGATTGATGCATAAATATCCCTTTTCTCTAGTAACAATGTAGCCGGCCATTGTTCAGTATAATTATTGATGGTAAAATACAATAATAGCAAAGTAAGAAACAGAAACTACAAGAGAGACCTACTAAGGTAGTAGAAGAAAGAAAAGACAATCAAAGAACTCAACCCCTAACTTGTGGTACCTTTTATTATAAAATGATACAGGGAAAAAAAGAGCAGAGAAGTGCAGAGATGGGCTAAACTGGGTGTATCAGCAGGAGCAAAATGATGGAGCCAAACAAAGGCAAACCATAAGTTTGCCAACCCAATTCAGCTCAGCACCTAGCAGAGTAAGGCTTAAAGGCTCATATGTATTCATTGTGTGGTCTTCTCCAGGTCATTGTTAATAGGCTACAGCTGAGCCAATTGATTGTATAGGAATGGTCCAGTAAATTTGATCATCAAGGTACCAGAAACTTTGATGGTCCCCCAGTTGAAGCACTGGTAGACCACAAATGAACAATCCAACAGGGAGCCAGAGATGGCCCAGTTCAAGGCCCGATGAGGCCCAACATGCAGACCATGCAGAAAGGTGAAGGAGGAGCCAGTGAAGACTTCAAGTGTGAATGAGTGGACAATAGAGAGAAATTGGTTGAAAACCAAGCTAGCTGCACTATAATTGTATATGTCACATGGTTGGCGTGTTGATGGAGATATGCACTGGTGAGCCAAAACTACAAAGAGTGACATCGGATTTTCCAGCTGCCAATGGAATGGACGGTTGAGAGATAAGCAGCATCCATGGATGGTCCAGGTGGCACTTAAAATAGGATTACCCAATAAGTAGAACAATAGAAATTATAATGCTTTAATATAAATACCCAGTGCAAAGTGATCTTACCATGTAAATGGTTCTCTAGAGAACCTCATGGCATGAATTCATAAACCAGAAGACGCTTATCTCCATCAGCATAGTAACTGATCAAATTGACAAGATTAGGATGATGCAATAGGCTTAATATTAGCACCACGACAAAAAATTCTTGATTTCTCTTGAGGCTATTCCTATCAAGTTGCTTGACTACAACATCCTAACAAAGTTAAAAAAAAATATTGCTGATACTTCTAAAAAACAACCAATCTAGTTTGAAATTTTTTGAAACAAATAAAAATTATCCACCATCGTCCTGTGTAGAAAAATTATATTGAATGTTTCGGTCTTCGTACTAAATAGTTGGTAGAATACCAATTCACATAGTTCAATCGATCAACAAAATTGAACATCAAGGACTCAGAAATTAACCTGCCCAGTGCTCTCCAACCAACCCTTATATACAAGACCAACCCCCCTTTGCCCAAAAGGCAGTACTGTATAAAGTTTTTGTCGTAGCTGCAAGCTCACAAAAAGTGAACGTTTGTGCGACAATATGTGCAGTTCCATCCTTTGGGATAGATGTTTCCTTCATTGGCTCTATCCAAAAACCGGCCTTTGTCTGAAATGGATTAAAGAACGAAAATTCTTGAAACAGAATATATTCCGAAACCATGACTTGGAAGTTTTTGAGAGACACTATATTTTGCGAGTGCTGATTAAACAAACGCCTCAAAATAGAACAACAAGAAGCATTCTAAATTGCTCACTGTTTCCATCAATTTCGTCCATCTAACAACAAGTAACATTCTAAAAATTGTTGATAAATGTTATGCAATTTACGAAGTTTGCTTATATGTACTTCAAGTTTTGTCATTTTTGCCAAAAGTGCATAGATAAATCTTGTTTGTCTCACTCTTTCCATGATATAAACAAAAGTGATACGTGTTTTTTTCAAATTAGTAGAACAATTGTGAAAGAGTTAGAGCTTCTAAAAATTGGAAGACATGTATGTGTACACTAAATTAGAAAAAAAAACACAAGGAAAATTAAGATTTACATTTAGATTCTTGTATTTATTTTCTACAGGTATGTACTTCCTCCGCTTTCCAGTTTACCGGTTAGATCAAGCTATTAACTTGGTGAGGGTCTACAAATCTTTGCAATTTTGTCCTTATTCAATGGTGCTGCTTTCTTCTAAAAGTTGGATGGATTTCAGCCATGTGAAATAACAGAGCTCAAAGCAGGACTTCACATATTTGCGATCTTTGGTTGGTCTCTATAATAATCTAAAGCTTGCTCTTCTTGCTGGTTGTTATCTTTTATTGACGTTGTGATACCTACGACACTTCAATCACTTTCAGGTGACAATTTCTTTAGAAGTGCAAACTACACGATAGAAATCATGTGTGCTGCTCCTTTTTCTGAAGAAAAGGAAAAGCTCGGGATTGTAGAAGCAAAAATATTGAGTAAAAGGGCAGAACTTTTGAAGTTTGAGTCAGAATATAGAGAGGTTCATCTTTGAGGGTTTCTTTGTTTTTTTGATGACAAAAAATGATGTCTCTATGGTCTTCTTACAGGTGGATAATGGTTTCTGAAGAAATAGTCTTCCTATTATAATTGCACATGATATCATCTGTCAAGAACTAAGACTCCTTGAGTCAAAGTTTATGGATGATGTAAGAGCATCCATAGTAGCACATGAAGATAAATGTTCAGATTGTATGGGGCTGAGGTCAAGAGAAAGTATTCTACATTTTCTTAATGAGTTAGGATGGCTATTCTAAAGGATAAGTGTTGACTCCTATTCTCTTCTCCCAAGTTTTTCAGGTACAAGGTTCAGTTTCCTTTTAAGTTAAATAACAAATACAAACCAATTTGTAAACTATAGAAATATGTGAATCTGTGAAAATTTTGTACGTCAATGAAATTTGTGACACCTTTAAATATGAAATCTCTTGTTTCCTTTTTGCAAATGTAACTATGAATGCAGCCTCCCTTATCTTTGCTTTGTCAAGCTAGAAAAAATACAAATACCAACACATCTAGAATCACTGTCATGAAAATATAGATAATTTTGAAACTTTCAATAACCAAATATGGAAAATGTCGATTGCAAATTTCCAATCCTACAAACTGAAAACAGAAGCAATACTGAATATGAAAATGTAGAGGTCCTAGGGCCAAAAACCTTGAATTTGAAATTCAAATATGAAATCCTAATATATGGAATTCGAATTCAAAATCCCAAATCCAGACGCCCATAAACCAAATCTGCCGTAAGAGAGCTCTAAAAATGAAAATCATGTAGTTTCTTACCATTGTGTTATGCTCAAAATGAAGCTATTCATTTAATTTTATGCCAAAGAAAAAAGACTATTAGAATAAATGTGCAAATCTGGAACCATTTTTATCTTTGTGTACAAGTTTTTTTAATTTTTCTCATTTAGGAGACAAAAATAAATTTAGGCTTCTTAAAAATCTTCAGAACAGCAAGCACATGAAAACTTACCGGCTATGCAATAGAGTTGAAATGATTTCGTATATGAACACGAGAAAATAAACTGGCTATTCAAGATGTACCTACAAAAGTGACAAGCAATTAAAGATGATATCCCAATTTCTTCTACCTAAAATATAATTGACAACCGTTATAACCAAAGTTTCTTAAGTTTATTCATTTAACAAGGACATCTTTAATATAATAAAGTATAGATATTTTTGGTATTGGTATCTAAAATCATTTATATTATATTTTGAATATGTCCAATAAAAATTGGAAATCTTAAAAGGTCTCCAAAAACTTATGTGCTTCTAAAACAAGCCCCTTTCACCTAAATTTTTGCAAGTTTTAATAAGCCCGCCTTTGGGGAATGATGACAGCAAAGAGTAAATTACATGATCAATCAAGAGAGACCATAAACACATATTTTAACTAAATAAAAAAAATCAAATCTAAAATTTAAAGAACTAAAAAAGACTATGAGATATTCTATAAATAGTATTATTGTGTTATGACCTAGAGTATAGGAGACAAACTTATGGATTCAAGGAGATCACATCTAAATCATAATAGCTCATGCTGTGGTCAGATTTGTTAGTGTCTGTAAAGCAACCCCTTTGTAGTTGAAATTTTGGTGCTCCACGTGGTATATAAAGATGCGGTAAATGACAGAAAAAAATTCATAGCAATATGTAGTTGATGAATATACAAGAAGGAACTTCTCCTGGTGTGGGGACAGCCAGGATGGTAATCCAATGGGTCTATGGAATACTTGTTGATGCTTGTCGACCAAAATGGGATGTCATCAAACGGCTCCAAGTAAACAACGTACTTAGACTAAAAACCTCAACTCCCACTTCATACCGATTGTCATTGGACTCATCATCTTTCTGGAAAATTAATATAACTATATTTTCATTTCTATGTGATTGCCTATAAGGTAAGGATCACAATGCTTCTAGAAAAGTAAACTTGTACATAGAAGTTTGGAACATGCTAGCAAACGTTTGGGCACTACGGGAGATTGGAGCTTGACTAATATTGCATGTGAAGGAGTAGAACCTGGCTACCAGTGTCCACAGGGTTCAGCTGGGCGCCGTTCTTAATGTTCCAGAACCGGATGCACTGGTCAGCGGTGCCGCCGCCGGATGTAGGAGACCGTGCTGGTGCGGCGTTCTAGTTCCATACCAGGAGCGTCGATTCTGCAAAGAGAAGAAGATGACGTTCAATGCCATTTTGGAAATCTCAATTTCATATAGTTATGGGAGGATGATCGTGCAGATGAACTACCTGGTTATCGTTTTTGCCGGATGCGAGCTCTCTACCATCGTGAGACCATTTTAGCCCGTAGACCTTGATTCAAGACAGAAGGGTGATGTGATGAGCAAATCGCCGGCACGGAAGCATGATCACAGATCTGTTCTTGCTGCATCTTTCTCCTCCAAAGATTTGTCTGCGTAACCATGGGCAAGCTTCTCCCTCAGCTGTTTGCGGAGGATCTTGCCAGACGCCGCTTTGGGTATGGCGTCGACGAAGAAGACCCGATAAATTCTTTTGTAGAACGCCACCTGCGACGGAGAGGAAGAATGTCCACCGGCCCACAGAGTATGCAAGGCTTCAGAAACGAGATGACGAGCTTGCCGACGAATTCACCGGAGAAGCGGAGGTCGTGCAGAAGAATGTTCTTGTTTCTGCTTCCTGATGCAAGAATGCGCGAGCTCCATGCCAAGACCTCGGCTCTTGTCTGGAGACCCCCATTATTCGGATTCTCTTGTAGCGGGAACCATCCCAAAGCTATAGGCCGGCGATGGAAAACAGAGACGGGACGATAGGGTGGGTGGTGGCTTCCTCGCGGCGGTGAAAGAGGAGGCAACGATAGAAGATGCCGCAGCGACGTGGACACGGCGACGGTGCGCACTTGGCATGGGTTGCCGGTGCCGGTCGGGCGCAGTGGATGCCGTAAAAGCGGGGGAAGCAACCGAGGAGGCATGGTAAAGAGATGAGTGATGGCCGCTGCGGGCAGCCGAAAAATAGGAGAGATAACGCCAATAAACAAAGCGATGTAGGTAGACGCGAAGACGGGTAGGTGCTTGTCGACGAAAAGAGCACTCCCGCTTCTAATAGATAGTATGATTACTAAAAAAAATAAAAAAATTGAGACTGAAACTTTATCTTGTTCCATATCATCGAAATAATTCGCTAATTACGTCGAAATTTACGTAATTATTTAATTTACGCGGATAAGTACCAACTCAAAATAATTACCCATTATGTCTATGTTGTCTTTTTCGATTTGTGCGAACTGACATATTTATGCTTTTGGACGACAATTGATTATTCAGATTTTTTGGTCTGTTATTTTTAATGGTGAAACGTGAAAGTACTTAGAACATGGCCTTTTGTTAAAAAGACAGAAATATTATGAGAACATGTTACAAATTTTATTTTAGTTATAACTACATTGATTATAAAAAACATCATAAATATATAATGTTTTAACTTAGTATTTATTTTAGATGTTGCTAGTATTATTTAATAAATAGGATGCTTTTAATGGTTATTCAGAAATTAAGAAAAATGACGTCAACATTGATTTTTTAGAATGGAGCAAAATATTTTTTTGGGAAATTTATTTCCAGTGAACCCAAATAATGAAATCATATTTTTATTTCCACAAAATTATATCTCGCTTGACATTTTTCATTGATTGATCTTTTACAATAAGAGTGTTTTGGTTGTACGATAAATTATGTTTTTCATGAAAATGTATTTTTTATAATAAAACTTATTGAAAGAAGTTTCCACAATCATCATAAATTTAAGGAGATGTTTGGTTGCACAATAATTTTTCGGACATTTTCATGATAAAAAGTTATGTTAAAATAAAAATATGAACTATAAAAATTATCATATTTGGAAGAATGTGATAACAAAAAAGAATGACTATCATATAAGGTCAACCAAAGTGGGAGACCACAAGATTAAAAAAAAGTTACGAGACCTTTTTTTTCTAAAGAAGAAATCACTCAAAAAATATAAAGTTGTCATGGTTGTCAAACATTTATTTTAACAAGTTTTAATTCAAAAATATAAAATTGTAACAAAAACTCAAATTGTCATGCAACCAAACACCCCATAAATTTTTAGAGAGAATCTCTTCTTTAACCTTCTTTTTGTCATATATGGTTGACACTCAATTTTCGTTATAGTGTCTCTCTGAACATGATAATTTTATGTTATTAATTAGTTTATATTCTATTTTAATATAATTTGTTTACCATCAAATTATATAAGAATTTATTATGTAACCGTGTTGTGAATGATAAAAATATGTCTTATAAGTCAATCATATATGATATGATTCAACATTTCTAAAAATATCTCATTCAATTAATTAGGTAAATCTTTATTACAAGCTCTTATTAGATGCGGATATCATAATGAAGTCATTGATCAAATACAATGATGATTAAATTATGATGAGATCATGACAATGAGATTGATCATCTAGAGGTATTTGATATTAATGTTCCTAGTCATAGGATACTTGAGACAGAATATCAAGGATCTGACTAGACTGATGTATGTGATATCTTCTCATGTGATGAGAATGATCGATCTCATTAGTCATTAGTGTGGAGACACTGAAATACACATACAAGTGCTCATTAGTTGAATGAGTTCACTGGACTAATCGAATTAGAAACCCTGAATGGTATCTTACTAAATTGTCGATCAAGATTTTTCTATCATCATGGTTGTATGGTTGGACCTTTGACCTAAGTCGCCAATGATACTTTGTTGGGTGGAACTTGTGTTTTGGCTATTGACTTATGAATCATCATTTAGATGATCCAGTATAACGATGGATTGGATATAAGAAAAACCTGATGGAGGCAATTAAGCGGACAACAAGAGATCGTCCACTATCGGTAAGTGAGAGTGAATGTCCTATGGGATAATACTCCAAATTCCTGGTCAGAGTAGATAGGATGATTGAAAAATGAGTTTTCCAATTAATCTAATTCCGAGTACAAGATTTTATAGGGTAGGTTTACTAAGGAATTGACAGTCTATGCCGTACTCCTTTCCGACTGGGATATTAGATGAACAAGGGTTTATATCCATGGGGTAACTGATGATGAAAATGCTTAATGAAGATAAAATTATCCCCATAGCCATTTGGGATCATGGGATGTGGATTGTACCCTTCATGATCATTAAGTCAATTAATTTGTTATCGGATTCATTACAGTGAAAATATTTCATTGCACATACTATTAATCATCTACTATGTTTTTCTAATTGAGGTTGGAGTGATTGCATAATAGAAGCATCCCTTGGGGCAAGAGTATTAAGGATGTGTTTTGTACAAAATTATTTGGCTTGAAATTTGAGAATAAGTCAAATTTATTCCCAAATTAATCCTTAAATTTGGCCACAAACCAATGTACACATTAATTCTAGCTGCCATAACCAAAAGACTGTTTTTTTTCATGAATGTATATTTGTTCAAGATGTGCCAGGGCGATTCCTTTATATGACTAGTCAAGGCTTGTTATCCTATAAACATGGTTATATAAATAAATATACATATATCTTGTTGAGTTTTTTTTTGAAAAGTAGGGAAAACCTCATATCATTACTTAGATAAAATGGTGACTCCATCATAAGTCAGTGAGTCCAAACAAAGTTGTTTCACAATGCCCACAGGAATAGGACTGTTCACGTCGAACCGGAAAACCGAAAAACCGAACTGAACCGAACCGAACCGTTCGGTTCGGTTCGGTTTGAAAAAAAAAATCGGGTTTTAAAACCGAACCGAACCGATAAGGCACTGTTGGTTCGGTTCGGTTTTGATTAATCCGGAAACCGAATGAACCGTAAACCCGAAAACATTTACGTCACATAAAAAAAAACTTTGGACACTTCGTTGTTAAGACAGCCACCGTGTCACAACCCTCAGTCCCTCACCGCGTCCTAACCCTACCTCGCCGGCGCAGGCCGGGCCGCCGCTTCTTCGCATTCGCAATTCGTCTTCGTCGCCGTCGGCCATTGCGGTCCGCGAGAGGAAGGACGCAGCCGCGTCGCGTGCGCGGAGCCCGCGCAGCGGCTGCGGCTGCAGTCCGCAACCGTTGGTCCGTTGCGGCGCCGGCGTTGCCCTCTTTCACCGTCGGAATCTTCACCCTCGCCGGCTCGCCGTGCCATGGCCTCGCCCTCCACCTCCAACTCTCCAAGCGGACCAAGCCTCCACCTTCGTGCTCTCACCCTCGCATCGGCCAGGTGCCAGTGTGGCGCGGCGCCCGGCCCGCCACCCGCGGGCTCGCGGCCGCGCACTCGCGATCGCGGCACCTAGCCGCACGCGGCCGCCCACTCACCTGGGCCCGGCGGTGGCAATCGGCACGGCAACAGGCAACAACCAACAGCGCCCGGACTCCCGGTATTCATCCTCTTCGATTTATTATTATTACATCTTTGCAAGCGGATCGGTACTTTTTTCATTTTCTTACTCCACTTCACAGTTCACGTACGGTTAATCACATGAGCATCTTGTATATATTTATTTGTTCAATTATTTTTTTATTTTTTGTAAATACCTCCATTGATTGGGTCAATCGAGACCACTTGGGCATCTTTTCAATTTTCAATGGTCAACATGAACCGTTGACCCGAACCGAACCGAACGGTTCGGTTCGGTTCGGTTCATTTTCGGTTTGGCTCTCAAGGGAACCGGTTTGGTTCGGTTCGGTTCACCTTAACGGTTCGGTTCGGTTTGAAGAAAATTGGTCTCAAACCGAACCAAACCGAACCGTGAACAGTCCTACACAGGAAGGTCGGCTAAGCCCAAAGATAGCACATCACTAGTTTGTGAATGAAGGCACAACTTGGCCAAGAGGTGAGCCACAACATTAGAAGTTTTAAGGCAGAAGACGATGGTCGATGGCGTTCACTCCAGGTTCTAGTGACATTTCTGTATGAAGACACGAGCTTTCCATAGGTTCGGTCCGAAGCCGTTGATGATGTTTACCACCCCTATGGAATCTCTCTCCACTATGATCGGAGTTCCTCGAAGGAGCTCCTAGGAGCTAGCTTCTGTAATGGCTTCAGCTTCAAGGACATGCGGATCATTGAAAGATGTGGCATGCACCTTTCAATACAACAATAATCCTCGAGAATCTATGCTATTAAGCCCAAAAGCCCCTCTTTGGCCATTAGACACTACATCAATGTTGATATTGATAGAATGTTCCGGCGGCGTAGACTATATAGTAGGGGTCGGGTTTGGTGACAGGTGTGCTTGGCCTAGATAGAAAAGGGCTTCCCTAGAAGTTGTCTTGATAGTCCAGATAGGGGCCTTGTTGATACACCTAAAATTTGAATCACAACAATTCTTTTATATTTTCCACATAATCGACATGCTCAAAACCCCTAAGTAGATGTCTTTGTCATTTGATTTGATAATTTGTTCCAAGAATGTTAGAATAACTTTGTTGAAACCTTGGTGGATCTAGTTGTCGTTAGGCCTAGTGATAAACCAAACCAAATGGCTTTGCTTCTAAGACACTCGAACATAATGTGGTCAAGGTTTCTTGGTAAGCATTACAAATAAAACAATTATCATCCATCTTTGTGCATCTTTTAGCTATAGCAGCCTTCGCCAAAAGGGAATTGACTAGCCCCTTCCATATGAACATAATTTTTTGAGGGTAGATCTTGCCAACCTTAGGATGCTGGAGTGCCTTCCAAAATGTGAAATTAGAAGGACCCAAGGGTATGTTAATGTCCCGAAGGAACCTGTACATTGATTTAGTGTTCATAACACTATTAGGGATAAAGGGCCAGAGAAGGCCCTCAGGTTCCTCATTAGAATAGATCAAGGTCCTCAGAATCCTAGGCACAAAATTTGGTTCAAAACAATGTTCCAACATATTCCTATTATAGTTCCCATTGGATATGAGATTTTTTACATACATGGGATGGGAAGGGAAGTAGTAATGGTATTAG
Organism: Cryptocoryne crispatula var. balansae; assembly: GCA_036172225.1. Classification (NCBI taxonomy): domain Eukaryota; kingdom Viridiplantae; phylum Streptophyta; class Magnoliopsida; order Alismatales; family Araceae; genus Cryptocoryne; species Cryptocoryne crispatula. Next base: position 50,485,286 of record CM069919.1, read on the forward strand.
GGATTGGCAGGGCTCTCCTATCTATAATCCATTGTTGGTTCCGGATATTAACATGTGAGTCCACCTTAACCTTCCAAGTACATGCTTTGCAAAGTTGTTCTCTAGTATTTAATATAGTTTTTCACACATCAAAATTTGTTTGTTTGGGCCTAGCATCCCAAAAATCCCCTTATCTCAAATATTTAGACTGCAATATGTGCACCCATAATTTATGATTATCATATAGAAAATACCATGCTAGCTTCAAAAGGAGTGCAACATTCATACATGCATAGTCCCTAATACCTAGACCCCCCCCTCTAAGTTTGGGTCTCTTAATTGAATTCTAGCAGTGAAAATATTTTTTTTCTTGTTGTCTTCATTTTGAGCCCACCAAAAAGAATTTTGACAATTATCCAGCCTTCTGATAATCCTCATCTACAACCTTTTAATAGACATAACAAGAATGAAAAGTTGGTTTAAAGTGTACTTGATGAGGGTGGTGTAGCCTGTAGTGGATAATACTTAATAGGTTAGTCTTCTAGCCCGCAAGCTTCCTTTGGCAATTTTCCATAAGCCAATTAAAATGATTGATTCCGTTATTAGAAATGCCTAAATGGATACCCAAATATTTCTCAAAATGCTTAGCTTTGGAAAAATCATAAATGTTACAAATGTGCTCCTAGACATCCAAGGTGACATTTCTACTAAGAATAATACTAGATTTAGATAAGTTAATAACTTGACCCGCGACAGTTTGGTAATCTTCAAGAAAAGACAACATGCTTCTAACTTCTTTTTCATTGGCAACTCCACATTTGATGATATCATCAGCAAACATTGAATGAGAAAGCTTAGGTCCTCTTTTGCTGAGAGATATCCCCATAAATTTACCTTGATAGTAGCTGAATTGATTAGATAAGAGAGAACTTTAGCACTTGAAATATATAAGTACAGGGATAGAGAGCATCTCTGTCGGATGTCTCTAGTGGGCTTAATAGTAGCAGACCTCTAACCATTAAGGTTAATAGAATAAGGAATGGAGTTTGTAAACACCATAATAATTTTGACTATGAGGGATGGAAACTGAAAGTTTGTAAGTATTTATTCAATAAAAGACCAATAAATTCTGTAATAGGCCTTGTTGATGTCAACCTTAACTATAAAATGACTTGATTTCCCTTTTTTGTGCTTGAATGACTTGAGAAATTCTTGAACTATAATAATGTTATCCAAGCCAATCATGCCCAAAACAAAGGTAACATGGTTCTCTGAAAATAAAGTTGGGAGGTAACCCTTGATTCTACTTGTCAGAAGTTTCGTAAAATTTTTTATCAATACATTGCAAAGACTAATAGGGTGATACTATTCAAGGGCAATTGGTTCAACAATCTTAAGGATGAGCGAGATAATGGTATGGTTAAGACCTGGGGATGGTATAAGAGGCAAACATGTGCCTAATGAGGGATACAATATCCCCTCAATGAAATTCTATAAATTTTGAATAAACCCCGGTGAGAGGGCATCCAGACTTGGGGGTTTTATTAGGTTTTATATTGAAAGAGGGCTTTTTTTATCTCATCATAAGTTGGTGGTCGAGAGAGAATTCCCTTGATAACCTAGTTAAATGTTATTGGAAAACAAGTTGTTGTTGAGGTACAAAGTGTGCAATGAACAGAGAATTCAAATCAATAAGGAATACCTATTGAATATCCTCCCACTTGTGGAACCATCTTCACTTATCCATAAAGACCCCAAGAATCTTATTCCACTTTGTTCTATGGATAACCTTAGTATGAAAAAAAATTGTGTATTTGTCTCCAAAATTATGCCAGTCCAATTTTCCATCCATTTGAGCTTCTTCTAGAGTTCCTCTTCTAGATCAATTTGCTGTTGGCTAATCGGACCATCTTGAAGTGTAGCAATTTGCTCTTTAATAGTGCACATATGATGATTGATATTTTCATAAACATTTTTCTTCCAAGTCAACAAGTTTTCCTAATTACTGCCATTTCGGTTTTATATTATAAAATCATATCAGGCCCTTGGTTCCATGCTTTTTTAGCCACCAGAGGGAAGGTCTAGTGACCAAACCATGTATATTCCACTTTGAATCATCTTCTTATAATCTTTGTGATTGGATTTGTATTTAAAAGAAGTGTCATATATATATTGTTGATACGATGACAACTTGTAAAATTCTACAAAATTTGAATAAATGAGTACATTGAACTATTGTTCAAGATTGGTTTGTTTATTAATCGAGCTGAATCAAGCTCGAGTTCGAAAAGTAGTTAGACTAAAGGCCTATTTGTTTTCCTGTAAAACTAAATTCATGCGGAAATTTTTAAGAAAATAATTGTTTTTATCCATTTAGTTGCATGTAGCTGTGACGTGGCATATTTTGCATTTCTCGGATGTGACCAAAACCAAGGATTTTGGCATCCGTAAGAAAAGAGTGGAGGCCATTTTCCTGTAGGTTGTTTTTAAGTATTCTTCATCATGATCTTAGTAAAAAAAAATATATAAATGTAGAATTCTAATTTTTAAATAAAAACACTTTTTAGAGTACAAGTAAGATGAATCTAAGTTAAAAAATACTAATTACAATAAAATGTTAATCTTAGAAGTAAAAATGTATTTATCAAATAATTTTTTATTTAAAATAATTTATCAAAGTTAAAGTGCTAGTTTTATAAAAAATGTATTTAAACCATTTAATATGTTAGAAAAAAGTGTATTTATTTATCAGATTTTATTTTAAATTTAAGCAAACCTAATTTAATAAATATAATATTATTTACTTATTGATGATACAGTAAACCATAATGTCATACCAGATTACAAATCATAAACTTAAAAATAATTTAGAAAAATAATTTTCTTGGAACCAATTAACTAATTAAAACCAAAATTTTATCATTAAGAAAATGTGCATACATCTAACCAAATAACAAACATGATTTTGGATTCAGTGAAAAAGTCACTCCACATAAAACATATTCAAAAAATTTAATTTTACATCGAACCAAATGGACAGTAAAGTTCAATCCACATTCAAATTTAAACCATATACAAATTTGTTTATACAATTTAAAATTAATGAAAAGTCATCTATGAAACGTTAGATTTAACTCATTTAAAAAATTTGATCTAAGTTTAAATTTAAAATTCAAATTATTTAATATATTTAAGTGATAATATATAATTATTTAATACTCATAATTTAATTTTAAAATACAAATATTTAATCGAGTTAATAAACATTTGTTGAGTCGAATAATAGTCTGTTCAAATTTGACTTGACTCGTTCTGTCAAATTTTACTTTTCGTTAAAATTTGTTCATCTAACTTAATAAATAAATTATCATGTCACTGTCACTCTCGGAAAACTGTCGTGGATTTGTAATTTTCTACGTATTATTTTCATAATATTAAAATAAAAGTGGATTGTATGAAGAAGAAGAAGAAGAAGAAGAAGAAGAAGAAGAAGAAGAAGAAGAAGAAGAAGAAGCTCTTAGCAGCAGCCGCCGGTCGCCGCCGGGAGCAACCATATGGCGCCGGCGTCGCGGAGCATGATCAGCAGCTCGCCGCGGAGGTGGAGGGACATGGCCTTCTCCATCGACCCGACGAGCTTCCCGCCGACGAACACGACGGGCGGCGGCGTCCCCCCGCCGCCGCCGCCGACCAGGCCCGCCAAGGCCCGCAGCATCTCCCCCCCGTCGGGCTCCTCGTCGAGCTCGTGGGCCTCGTAGGCTACGCCGAGGCCGGAGAAGAAGGCCTTCATGGACTGGCATATGTAGCAGGAGCTCAGGCCGAAGATCACCACGGCCTTGCGGGACGCCAACCAGGTCAGGCGATCCATGGAGGAAGAAGGGAGATCCGACGGACGTCAAACGGCGATCGACGCCGGTCCCCGCCGGAGCTGGCTGCTGCCGCCGGCATCTATTTATACAGCTCAATCCATCGGTGTTGCCGGAGCATCTGCGGACGGTGCGGTTCTCGTGCGCCACCTGGTTAATTAATTAATTAGATGGAATAAAGGCCAAATCACCTCCATTTTCGGGTGGTGGGAGTACCCTGGTCCCCACTGAAAATGGGTCACGACCTCGTGTCACTTAAGTGGTGAATCGTTACAAAAAATAACTGAACCGCTACCGACAACTTACTAACTCGCTATCATCGGTAGCGAGTTATATTATCTCAATAGCAAGTTTGTAAGACGTCGATAGTGATTCAGTAATAATTCACTGACTTGTTAACCTGTTACCAACATTTTACAACTCATTACTCATCGCTTAAGTGGTTGATATCGTGACTTCTTTTTTCATTGAAGATTGATGATACTTCTTTCATCCGAAAACTGAGGTGATCCACTCTCTATAAATATATATGTGTATATATCATGTCACCGTTGTTTGATGGCCGAGAGCAGCTTGAAACATAAGCTCCTCGTTCTTCTGTTCAGCTGCTGTTCACACACACGGACGCACGCACACACACGCGCACATACGCACACACGCACACGCACACGCACGCACGCACGCACGCACGCACGCGTGTAAGATTCAAGATACGATAAGAATGTTATCGTGTTTGATTAATTTTGCTTGCCATCTCTTAATTTAAGTACGTAGGTGGACTAATTATATATACTTATTGTCCGCGTAGGTGTGTGCGTGTATATATATCATGAGGAATCTAATTATTCCTGTGCATATATATATATATATATATATATATTCCTCCAGATGATTATACGATTGCCATTTTCTAGACATGTAGGTATTGATATATAATTAAATTCGGTTGCTTCGCGAGGATATGAATCTATTGCAAACACACTTTCGCAGTAAGATTATATATATATATATATATATATATATATATATTGTAACAAAAAATAGATTTAACATGCAACTAGGTACCTATAAAACACTTTCGCCCGGTTTGTTTTGGTTTTAATCGATGTCTAACCTTTAGATTAGTGAGATGTCGGACAAAACATGTGAATATAATGATAATTTTTTAAAAATCATTTAATTTAAAATGATTCACTACAATTCTTTAATTTACACAGGTGAATAACTAAGTTTTGATGCTCCACGGAAGATACTGGAGATGAAATTCAGATCTGGGTATTTCATTGAGGGTGGTGCGTAAAGGCATGATGGGAAAATCTCCTGAAAATCCATATGGATTGTTTCTTACCCCGAAAAAGAGAGATTTCAAGAGTAAGAAATACATTTTTATTCTTATGTTTTCAATTTCTTCAAAGGGCGTTAAATTTGTCAGAAAAAAGTAATAAGTGAAAATAAAAATAGATATTTTTCTGAAAATCTCCTGCATATTCAGTTAATGTGACAAACAATATTTTAACAGTAATCAAGTATTTACGTACAATTGCCGACTCAGCTTAGCTCGGTTGACGTGTCACCCTGTTCGTGGGGAGTAGGGCACGGGTTCAAATCCCGGCAGAACCTTGCCGGGCCACCCGTGGGCAGGGGGGTGGATCCGGGGGGCTTAGATTCCCGGTCGTACGCACTGTGCTGTGCGTCCTTGGCCGCTGCGCCATCTGACCAAAAAAAAGTATTTACGTACAATCGATGGAATACCCAAAAGAAGAGCCACACAAGAGATTTTTCATGAAATCTAGACCGTGAATCCTTACCCAAAGCATCTCAAAGTTAAATCAAACATCACTTTACACTTTGTTTGGTAACATTATTAAGTACTTCTATCATTATCAATTTTAAAATTGATATTTTTTTTTGGACAATAAAAATTGATATTGATATGAACAATTAAGAGGTGTTTGGTTGATTGTATCAATTTTAAAATTTGTAGTACAAACAAAGTATGTTATGTAATATAAGTGTCAACTTGTATTAATTTTGATATTGATACTTCAATATTTAAAAATATTAATATTAATATTGATTTAGTACCAAAAATAAAACTCTAACCAAATAGAACATTAGGTGTTGTTTGGTATGGAGATATATAACTTGGAGATAAATCTGAGTTATCTTCAAAATTTAGAAAATAATTCAAGTTTATCTCCAAAAATTCATGGTATCAAATAGGATTTTACGCCCTGTTTGGTTAGAGTTTTATTTTTAATACTATATTAATATTGATATTAATATTTTTAAATGTTAGAGTATCAATATCAAAAGTAATACGAGTTGTCACTTGCATTACATAATATGCTTTGTTTGCACTATAAATTTTAAAATTGATACAATTAACCAAACATCTCTTACTGGTTCCTATCAATATCAATTTCAAAAGTGATAGTGATAGAGGTACCTAATAGTGTTACCAAACAGGGCGTTAGAGACTGTTTGATATTAGGATAATTTGGAGATAAATCTGATTTATCTTCAACATTTTAAAAATAAACTAAATTTATCTTTAAAATATTTTGATACCAAACAGATCTTTAAAGATTAGACAAGAATCTCAACATGAGTTCGAATTCCTCTCGTGAAGTTTGAAAAGGGACGCAGCGGAAGGCCAGATACAACGGATTTATCTTTATTCTTTTTTTCTCTTGCATGTTCCTTTTTTTAAACGCCACCTTTTTCTGTATTCCAGCGTCGGGCCGAAAAGGGGGGAAGGTTCAGATGCCTTTGAAGTTTGAACGAAGACACGTTTTCAGTAGAAGATACACTCGGTTCCTTTTTACGTTCATATTATAGGAGACTGGCTTGTGCTTGTTCTTATCGTACTTATGTTTGTTCCAATTTCTTTTCTATATTTTGGATGATAGGGGGGGGTAACTTTGAAAACTACGTTAATGGGGGTGTTTGGTTGCATGATAATTGAGGTTTTTATTTTAATTTTTAAAAATTGTAAGAAAACTTGTTAAAAGAAGTGTTTGACAACCATGACAATTTTATGTTTTGAAAGTGATTTTCTTCTTAAACAAAAAAAGAGGGTCTCACCTCTTTCTTTTTTCTTGTGGTCCCCCACTTTGTTTGGTCATGTGCGGTGGTTACTCTTTTTTGTAATCACATCCCTCCAAACATGATAATTTTATGTCATGAGTTGGTTTACTTTTTATTTTAATACAATTTTTTATCATGAAAGTGTACAAAAAATTATCATGCAACCAAACACCCCATAAAAAACAAAATAATCGAAATGATTTCACTGCTAAATTAAACATGCAAGTTATTGTTTTGGTTTCCATCTCCCTCCTCCTCGTGAAATTTAAGACAGCATCTATTATTTCAAAACAAAATATTTATATTGACTTGAACAATTAAAAATTTTGTACAATGGAATGTGGGTGCTGTTCAAAGGGCGTGTTATTGTTATATGCAATTTAAAGGGGCAAACCACCATTTATGTAGGAGTGTAAACGAACCAATACAATTAAATAGTAGATCAAAACTGACTGGATAAAAATTCAACACATCCTATTTACTATATGTTGAACGAACAAATTTGAATAAAAAACAAAACTCGAGATATGAGATAAGTCGAGCTTAGAACATAGTACTGATTGACTTAATAAATATGTGAGTGACTCAATTAAATACTTGATTGGATATCTATTTTAAAAACTACGGTATCCATAGTTATATAATGTCGTTTAAATGTACGAATAAGTCGAAATAAAATCTAATTTGAGCTTAAACTTATATCTAAATTTTTTAAATAATATAAAGTTAAATCTTTACAGATGAGTTTATATCATTTTTGAGTTCTAAAAATGAGTTCAGATCCGAGTGTGAACTTGGATGTGAATTGGATTTGAGTAGAGTCGAGTTCGACTCAATTAAACAACGAGTCCAACTATGACAATAATTGAGTGTACGTAATAGTAAGACCTCGAGCTTAAACTCAAGCTAATGTGAAATAAGCATGTCAAACTTAAACAACACGCTAGTATGCTCAACTTTGGCACCCTCACAATTACACAAATGGAAAGTAAGAAGATTTAGGTGACGTTTGTTTTGGCTTAATGTGAGATTCTATACTTTTATTTTTTTCTCAAATCTCTTATCTTGTGAAACATAGTAATCTTTGTTGTCCACCTATGAGAATAAAAAAGTTACCGTGAATCAATTAAAATTGTGTTTTTAAGAGGTTTTTGCCGCATTCAGATGATAGTTCAAACAATTACTACTGGGTCTGAATGTTTAACCTCTAACCAATTCAGATGTCAAATAGGTTAAAACAAAACAAAACGTCAGTGACCTCAAGGAAATCAAAACATTGTATAAATACAAGGAGTGCATTTAAATGGAGGTCCGATACTTCAAATGTTTTAACAATATAGAACTAATATGTAAATTCATTATAATTCCAGTTCCATTCAATTTTATTGTTAATACATGAGACCGATTTTATGGGTCAGACAACCAGAAAACTAGACCGGTAAGTGGATCTATTGATCCGAAAATTTCACCCGAATCTGAAAAATCTATTGGGTTTGGGCTTTAACGGCAACCCCGTTTTTGTTCTCCTTCGGATGTAAATTTCTCTTTCACCGGAGTAAATCCAGGCATCTTCCTCCGAGTTCAAAAGAACTTCATTTCGGAGTACATGAAAACTCGCTAGCGAGACTATCGGGAACCAGTCCCTCCGAGCATCGACGGCCGTCTTGCCATGCTTGCTGGGATCCATGTCAGGTTGCTGCTTCTATCGCAGGGGGGTTTGTGCTTGCTAGGATCCACGACATTGGGGGCAGCCCCATCTACCACATGCCCACCGAATCGGCACGCTGTGGTCGGCAACCCCTTGGGAACTCATGGATGGTCTCGCGTGCGACACTATCACCGTTGCCGAGGGCGTCACCCAGTTGACCCTGCCGTCGTAGTCGAGATCACCGCCCTCTACCGAGATCTCATGGACCTCGCCAAGGCAGGATCCTGACTACCAATCGTGCCGGACAGTGCCTTCGGCACTGCCGCGGAGCTCAGCATCGGCTTCTTTTTCCGCCAAGGCCTCCTTTTTCCGTTGGTGGAGAAGATCCGAAGGACTCCTTCGATCTACCCCGTCTACGGCGGTTCTCATGTGCCGCTGGCCTGGTTCGTGGGGAAGGAGGCCATGGAGATGGAGTCCCTCGATGCCGAGGAGGTCATCCACGAAGTCTGGGCGACGATCGAGGGCTTCTCCGTTGGGACTGCAAAGAGGCAGAACAGGAACGGCGACGACGAGCTCTGCCCCTCGCCCTTTCCTGCCCCTACCCTAGCGAGCTCTGGGACACCACCGCGGAGGTTTTGATTAAATTCGAAACCCGAAAAATAGATCAGATGCAGGGTAGCAACACGATCCGAGAACTCGATCACATTTGATTTTGGATTTGGATTCATGTAAGATTTATCGGGTTTCGGATTCGGATCTTAATAGATCCGATCCAAATCCAACCCATTTATAGGTCTACGGAAAACTATGAATATGTTCGGCCTGTTTCCGTTTCAAAACATATTTTATTAAAATATAGTTATTGTGGGGGGATTGACATAACACATGTGAGACAAATTGAACTGTAAGAAACTGGGATAATTTAGCCATGTTAAAAATAAAATCAAGAAATTATGAAAAAAATAGTAAAACATCACAATATTATAAAAAATGACGGTTGATTTTAACAGGGGTTATATATCAAGAAATAGCTAAATCCAGCACAACAAAGAGATAGTTTGATCATGAATAATTTTATATCAATACTTGAATTGAGCTAGATGATATAGTATGCATGTCAATATATTTTTATCTGATTTAATTTTAATCACAATTTAATCAAATTTAACATATATGTTTTGTTTTATCTCAAAAATCCGCAAGATGTTTTTTAAATGTAAAAATATATAGATAAGGTTAGTATACCTAATTTTATAAAAAAATTTCAATTTAAGACAGACTATTCAATTTAATATTTTGGTGCGATTTGGAATACTTTAGAAACTAAACTAAATCATTAGATATTTCAAATCAGAGCAAGTTATTATTTTGGCTTGATTTTTTATCCTTACTTTTGATGTGATTTTCAGATCAGATTAAATCAAAAGACATTATTATTTTGGTTAAGATTTCTTTTGTCGAGCCCGCATTTGGTTTGATTTTTTAGCGAGAGATCTGAATTGTTAGAAGTCCAATCAAATATATCTTACTAATTTTTTGTGATAAAAATTTCGAAGCTTGAATTGGCATACATTTCTCATGGGGTGTTTAGTTGCACGATGAATTGAGTTTTTGTTATAATGTTATATGTTTGTAATAAAATTTGTTAAAAGAGGTGTTTGACGGCCGCTCTAAATTTATGTCTTTAAAGTGATTTCTTTTTCAGACAAAGAAATATGTCTCGACTAAATTTTTTTATCTTGTGGTATCTCATTTGTCTGATCATATATAGTATTCACTCTTTTTTTATCATCACATCCTTCTAAACATGGTCAATTTTATGTCTAGTTCACATTTTATTTCAATATATTTTTTATCGTGAAAATAACCAAACTCCCTATTAGTGATCTCAATCCAATCCAAACACTCCAAAGTGCCAAAATTATATCAGGTACCAAAGATATTTACCAAAAAGGACATTGGACCTGTTTGGAGCTGAATTAAATATAGAAATGCTTCTTATTTTGCTTGTGTCCTGTTTGGAAATTAAGGATGTTAGTAATTACATCCCTTTCGTAGGTAGAATGAGTTACACTCTCTCTCTAATTCACTTTGCGTTGACATAAATTACTTAATATTATATGCTGCATTTTTATTTTAATACTATCATATATCACATATTGTGATGAGACGATGCATTAAATGTTTCTTTTATTTTATGTATTAATATTTAACATTTTACATATAGTAATATATATACTGCTCGTTAAAAACTAAATAAACTGTTTTACATACATTATATCATAGTCTATTTACAATTTAAAATTATATAAAGTATTACATGAGCACGATCAAAGCAACATATTAAATAGTAAAATCACACACTAAATTAATTTATTTTACATATGACTTAATTTGGAAATTTACACTTGTGATAGCTTTATTCCATTCACAGTAATATTTGTATATAGTAAATGTATATCTGTAAAATTTATACCTAGACTTTCCAAGTAATTAAAATATCATACAGTACCTGTTACAACGGCATGGATGTAAATTCGTATGATATAATTATATAATATTTTTCTAGAGTTTTTATTTGCGCTGTTTATATTTACTATTTTTCTAGCAGTCAACTACCTTCGTATTCAGGGAAACAACTTATTTATGAGAATCAAACATTAAGAAAAATAATAATTTTCTTATTTCACAAGCTACATATTTATTTTTTAAATCAAACATTATCGTAATCGACCTAACTAATTCCAGAAAAATAATTCGTATTCCGATAATAAGTACATTTCGAGGATATTCGAGTTTTTGAGTATAGCCGGAACGAAACGTAGTTTAGAATAGAGTAGAACACTAGAACGCTTGTTTATCCCTGGTAAGGCCGAACCCAGGAATAAGTCCGGTATAACCCGGCTCCGGAGGAATTAGAGCTGCACCCTTCCCACAATTGGGGATACGAAGGCTGTGGGGGGGACGAAAGCTGCTTGTTCCGAGCCCTAGCTGTTCTTCCGTCCGCAGCGGCCTCGTCTTCGATCGGCGGTGGCCTTGACGGCCTCCTCCCTCCTCGGCGAAGGTGAGCATTCTATCCGTTACCTCGGGCCCTAGGCCGGGAGCTGTCTTCTTCTGTTGCGTAGTCGCGCTCTCCATTGCCAATCCTCGCGCGGCTTCCCTTTGGGTACCACAGGCCGGCTCTCCGTACCCGTGGAGTTTTCTCTCGGTCCCAGTCGGGTCAAAGCCCAACGCTACGATGGCCCAGGTGCAAAACCTCCGTTTTATTGCACTCCGCCGCAACTTCCTGTATGGCTCGGTGCATAAAGAAATCGGCGGGGTCTGCAGTCTCCTCAGCTTATGCCTGCTGCACGATAGTGTGCCATCTGTAGTCCCCTCGGCGAGCGGTGAGCCCACCGTCATCCCGCCAAGGTTTTTGAAGTCCTACCCAGCATTGTTTCCCTCCCCCAGTGAGGCAGTGGGCGGGCAAGCGACGAGCACTCTCCAAGCCCCCAATCAATCCCTGCAAGTTTCCCCGTGTTGGACCCCGGACGAAAGCTCTCCTCCAGCTTCATCTCGAGCAAGGTAGTCTGGGTCGGGGGTGGAGAGTGGGTTGCTTGGGCCCCAACTGACCTGGGTTCGTCCGGATCGGAACGGGTTAGCCAAGACAACTTAAAGCCATCGGGCTAGTTGAGATCGACTTGGCCAACCCCAGGCCCGATCCCGGCCAACTCTAGACTGAATCGGCTGATTTGGGTCCCTATTTCGGGTTTCTGAGGAGTCATCGAATCGTATTTTCCATTGACTATGTTTTTACATTCAATTAAATAAGTGTATGGATTGAGTTTCCTGGAAGTCATTTATGGTAGACCAAAGATAGAAGTGCTTCCAATGGAGGAAGTGGTCCCCAAAGGTAGCTTAAGCCACTTGAGTATCCAAATGAGCGAAAGACCAATCCGAAACCCATGTGTCTATGGATGAAAATAAACTCTGAAAATTGTACTTAAAGATCTTATTCTATGCACTCCAAAATAGACCATAGCCCAGCTACTAAGGTCATAGACCATGAACTCGATGCAATGTAGATCTTTTTGTCTAGTCAAAGATTTGGTAAGATATTCTACAAAATTGGAGTTTCTTTGATTCCTTTACTTGCATTTCAGTTGGTAATGGTAGCAAGACCCTATCCTGGCTGGATAGATGGATTGTTCATTGCCCTTTGGCTGAATATTTCCTTATATTGTACTAGCTATCTTGTAGAAACAACATTTTGGTACCAGCTGTGTGGGAGAGTTCTTCTTTACCAAATAATTGGTTTTTGAACATCAGAAGGAACCTGAAAAATGAGGAAACTCATGAGTTTTTGGTACTCTTAAATTTGTTGAAAGCTATGTTATTTGAGACTTGAGGCACCAAAGATGAGGGAGGGCTCGTCTTGTCTTAGGCACTTGAGATGAGGCATATTTTTTTTAATATTAATTAAAAAAATACTTGCAAAAAGTGAAATGAATGCGCCAAGTTGATAACCATGTTTCCAAAATGCAACAACAAAAAATATAACAATAACAAAAAGAGACCAACAACATTGAAATAAAACTTATACAAATGAGAATGGAGTACTATAACAGTAACGGTGATAACAAGATGGGTACATAACGTCAATAAACAATAAATATAATGCATGTTTTTATGCTTATTACACTCTCAGTCTAAAACTCTCATCTCTATATGCTAATAACATATAAAAAATATCAACCACTGTCTAAATCAAGATTTGATTGACCATGTCATTATTGCCAGCTTCGTTAGAATCTTCGTCTCCAATGCAATGTCTTTTCCTAGAAGACTTTCTTTGTGAATTTTTGCGGCAATTTCTACATCTTTTCATGTAGGTCTTCATCTTCATGGACGAGACTTTCATCTTTATTTGTAATCCATTCACTAGATTCATCAATGTCATCTAAGGGGATTGAATCAAGATTCGATTTTTCTGACCTTATCTGTCTATCACTTAGCCTTTAATTGTATTGAACAAATATACAATCATTCAATTTTTATGCTCCAATCTATTTTTTATTTGTAAGAACATTCACAAAGGTGTATACATTTACATTACTGTATTAATAAATATGTAAACAAACAAAAACTACTTCAAAACTTTTAACAAATATTATGATGCGAGACCAAGTGCTAAAATCGAAATACACTACCACTAACTTGTAAAGCTAAGTTGAACTAAGTGTAATAGGAAGAAAACCAATTTTAAAATGACTAATTGGCCTTTAAGCCAGTGTGGGGCCCAGGTGGAAGATGGCCGAGCCATCCATTCCGCTTCGCTGATAGGAACCACACTCGGGTGGACTGGAGCTGGCTCTCGTGAGGGTTTGACTAAGTTTCGATTGCAGGACTGACTGGGTCAGCTAGGCAGGCAGCTTGGAGCTGTCGCTTGCATGGATCTGGGTGATCAGCATGGCATCGAGGGGATTTTACGTGAAAGATGCTAGCACGAGGAGGGGTCGTGGCATCATCTCATTGATCATGATCTTGGGCTTGTGGAGTGTCCAGGTGGTGATGGAAGGTATCTGTGTGGACTTCCACATGAAGACAAAACAAGCAGCACTGTAGCTCTGATGAACACACAAAGAAACCTTCTTTATGCATTTCTATTCATCCCTTCGCACGGTGAAACAGGGGAAATGGAGGCGATTGAGAATGGAGAAGAAGGACATATTATTGAAATGCTTTTCAATCTGGTAAAAATAGAGAACCATCACAAAAAGCCCAAAACGGATAATAAATTGCCATTGAAGCTATCATGTTGTGTAAAATCTCACATGAGGACATGGAATGATGGAAATGCAAAACCATGTTGACTTGCTCTTAATTTTTTTTAGAAAGCATCAAGATTCATTGAAAATCCAAACTTGTTGGCAAGTCTAAAGGTGCAAGCACCTCGGATCCGTAGGGTGCAAACGAGCCGAGTTGAGACGAGTAGTATGTTGTTCAGGTTTGGCTCGTTTATTTTACATGAGTTCGAGTTTGAGCTCAAGCTTTTATGAGTATGTTGAACCTTTGTTGAAGCTTGGTTCGTTAATTTATTGAGTGAGTTCAAGCTCGAGCTCGAATAATAGCTTGACTCAAAGTCCAATCCACATTTAAGTTTAAACTCGATTCAAACTTGTTTATAAAACACAAAATCAATTGATGTTTTTTGTGAAACTCAAAATTTAGCTCATTTATGAAACTTGATATAAGTTTAAACAAAAAATTTGACTTATTTATATTTAAGTGACAATATATAACTATTATTACTTATAATTTATTATTCTTTAAAAATATTAATTTGAATATTTAATCGATCTACTCGTGAGTTTTTCGAGTTGAGTAGGAGTTTGTTCAAGTTCAACTCGTTTAATGAATCAAGTTTTATTTTTTGTTCAAGTTTGTTTATTTAACATAATAAACGAGCCGAGTCGAGTTTTTATCAAGCCGAGTTTTGAGCTACTTTCCGAGTGTATTGGTTTATTTGTACTCCTATGGATCCGCCATCCCTGTTGCTATGCACAATGGCAAACTTTGTGTCCCGTGACTGTGAGTGTGAGCAACAACAAAAGTCGAGTAGAAAAATTGATGAGAAAAAGGACGGAACAAGTTTTCATAGTGTTGAGGCATTAAAGAACATTAGGGTCTTGTGTAGGGCAATGGTGTAGTTATCCAACTGCAGGCATTGTGAGCCTGCGAGGTAGATCCTGAGTAGCAGTCGGCTGTGGCCATGGAGATTTTGATAGACTGAGGAAGATTCATGAGCGGGGTGTTGAGTGGAAAGGGTAAGCAATTGATGTGGGAGGTTGGGAGCCGAGAAGCTAAACACTTGTGCCACAGTTTCGTAGGGCTGCAGTTGAGGGCTCGTTGCCTCCGAACACCAAAGTTGCTGGCTGCTGTGCTACGCTGTGCCTCCAAGGCTCCGAGAGCATAGGCGGCTGCAACCACAAGAGACCCTCGCCGAGGGTTTCTCTTTTGGGGATGGTCGCCCTAATCGGGATGGCCTAACTAAATGGGGCTCAAGATCAAGGGGGATATGAACGGGCGTCTCGACTTCGAGGGTGTAGTAATTAGGTTGACAGGTTGGTTCAGGTTAGGAGAGATGATAGCCCGAACCAAATCGATTTATCTATTTCAGTTCGGTTTGGTTCATGACATGATTAAAGGGTCCTGTTGACCTGAATCTAACCGAACGAGATGACCTGTGTTGGTTTGGTTTAATGGTTTGAACTGTTTAATGAGCAGCCCTATTATGCTCCCTTCTTTGTCTCTTCATTTTCATGTTGTGAAATTTACTATTGAGCATTGCCTTCTTTATTTGTGCTTCCGCTTCAGCATCTAAACTGGATTCAACACGCTCTTTAACAACCTTTCTTTTTTTTTGCTCCTCTCGATTACTAAACCGGTATCTCTGTGTCCTAACAGCTTAGAATGCAAGTCTTTTTGTTGCTCAATCTGTATATCCCTCAGTTGCTTTTCTGGTTAGATAAGTCCTCATCTTTTCACGCAATTCTGCATATACTTTATCATATTTATTGACATTCCTAGTTATCTCACCTGCATGTTGTTTGTGGCAGTCGTCAGTCATTTTTTGCACATACATGACAACAAAATTGAGTATCAACGAGATAGAACTGAGTTGAAAACCATCCAACAATGGACTAAGGTTTAGGATTCACCTCTCCACACTATAGAATCGAGTTGAAAACCGAAGGGAGCGGGGCTTTGGAGGGTCAAGACCTGGGGGTAGTGCACAAGGGGTAAAAGGGGGGCTGTGCACAAGAGGGCGCTGGGGGTGCCAGAGGGGGGTGCACAAGGGGCCAAAGGGGGGCTGTGACCAGAGGGTTGGGATGGGTGCATAAGGAACTGAAGGGTGGGGATCAGAAGCTTTGGTGGGCTGCATAAGAGGGGCCAAGGGGCCAGGCTAAGGGGTGCATAGGAGGGTTTGAAATGGAGGGACGGAGCTTTGTTGGCGATGGTGAATTGGAGGGGGTCGAGCCACAGATGTAGAGGAAACCTTTTAAGGGAAAGGAGTCCCCTGGCGGACCGTGACGGGGAGTGGAGCTTCACCCGATCGGCCGATTCAGCTGGGACTTCACTTGGGATTGGGTGTCTCGATAAAATATCAGATGGGTATAATCCGATCTGGGAATTGGACGATTCCACGAACATTATATCCGACCCATATAAGGGTTTGTTTGAAGCCGAAAGTGGTCAATTATGATGGAATCGGCACCGGGTCAACTACGTTAGGTTGATTCGACACCAATATAGGCTTAGTTTGGCGATTCAAGGGGAATTTGATTTTAACCTATTTGGATTGGCTAATTAAAGCTAACTATGACTTTAACCCTAAGGTGGCTCAGAATTGTATTATGCAAGCCTTTTGATGGGGATCCAGTTCTTTAAGTTTTGGGTTTATTTCGTGTTTCAGTCCTTCGGGTCCTTTTGTAAATATTTTAAGTTGATTTTGAATCATTTCATTTACATCTCAACACTTAGGAGGATATTCCTGTAAATAGAGTTTTTAGTGAACTTTTTTGTAAAGTTGACTCTCTGTATAAGAGTCCCACGTTTATGTGAATTGAATGAACAAGGAAGAATTTTTGTAAGTTCATGACCTTGGTTCACATGGGTAGGGGGCCTCAAGCCCGGTAGTACCCCCTTCACCATGTACTCTGATTGACGAAGGCCTTCCCGAGCTTAACCTTCCGGCCATAAGGGTGTTCTTCACGTCCTCCTCACCCTTATGCCTCCGTGCCATTCCTCCCACTCTCCCCTTTCACAGCTACATAGGTTCCTGGTTTGACATCGTCAACCGTACTCAATGCTCTCTTGACTTCACCATCGCCATCATTCTACTTCGTCCACTCTCGACATTGAGACACCCTTCCAGTTGCTACTTGACCCCCCTTACCTGTCTGGCGATTCTCGGATGGCTATTGAAGGCCCCATTGGTGTCTTCATCGTCAATTGTTCTGGGTTCTTGACTTCGTCAACCCCAGACTGCTCAGTTGCACACCCGCAACTGCCTCTAATGATCCCAGGAGTTCCTGAGCAACGTCACCAACACCACCCTCATCCCTGACACTCTCTTCTTCTTCTTCTTCCAATGTCCAGCCTTTGTTCTGGATCCACTAGAGCCCCGTATGGAGCCCTGCAACCTTTTTCGCGACCTCTCAACTCCTTCTTCTCCATGTGATCACCCTCACCTTCCTGGACAACCCCTTCACTGTGGGATGCTCTTGCTCACCTCATCCTACTTTGCCATAGATTGGATGGTGTCATATATGAAGGAGAAGAAATAATAAGACGGAGAAGACGATCGAGGATGTCGGAACAACCAGAGATCCTAAGCGAGGTGGGATCCTCCACACACGCCTGCCATCATCTGCACTGGCCTGCCCACCTGCTCATCCGGACGATGACATAGATGATTGTCGAAGACAAAAAGGAGCCCTCATTGTTGGGGCTCTGGGCTTCCTTGGGCGATTAGGGGGGCAACATCGGGTAGTCACATCCCCTACTTCAGATGTTGCAAGATGCGGCCACAACTCTCGAGGGACTGGACGCCCTAGATCATGCCATGACCCCTTGGGGGTGGGGTAAGTCAAGCGCCCTGGTTGAGCTGGCTGGACTGCACACAATGTAACTTGTTCAAGTAATAAATTGGCTGCTTCGGCTTGGTTTAGCTGGTCTGAGGCCGATTTAGATCGGTTTGATCTGGTTCATGCCAGTTCGGGCCATTTTAGACCGGTTTAGGGCCAGTTCGGGTCTATTTAGATTGGTTTAAGCTCGTTTTCTATTATTTCAGCCCGTTTAGTTCGTTTCGAGCCATAGTTATCCAAGATGTGAGGCGCCCGAGGCAAGGGACCTAGTGTCTCTCCTCAGGCACCTTGGGTAGGCACCTTAGACACCCAAGACATTTTATATTATTTAATTATTTTAATGTAGACAATACATATATCTAATATAAATAGTCGAAATAAATTAAAAAATACTTGTAATATTGAAATAAATGCATCATTTTAATAACTATATATTGTAGTCATTAATAAATAATGTTATAACAATAAAAGAAGGTCAATAACTAATATAACATCATAACAACTAACAAGAGTACAGTACAAATCAAGTATAACATAACATAACAACTTAATGAAAGTAGAAATCAATAACAAAAAAAAAATAAATATCATAATTAAATTAAGAAATAGATCATGTTTGATCATATTTGTTTGACTTGGACGGGCGAGGCGTTTTGGGGTGAAGAGAGGCGTTTTACCAGCGCCTCTCCATCCTTGAGGTGAGCGCCTCTGATTACTATGTTTCGAGCACTTTCTAACATCATTTCTCAGCATTTAGCTCGGTTCCACTATGCAGCCTTGCATCACTTTTTTTCCCAATCGAAGCAAGTCTTCCATCACGCCTAACAAGTAACAATGCTCAACTGTTTCCACAGACCAGAGATGAGTGGGAACTTTCGGTAGCACACACCAGGTCAGATCAGGGCATTCCGCCTGAGCCCTGCGATACTCCGGAAACCACCTTGAAAAAGACCATTGGACCCTCAGTTCCCTTAGCTTTTGTCACAAATCTTCTTGTTCCATGGTTTAAAGGAACCATTCTTTACAACACATTCTTCCTGATTGACTTTCAAGATCCACCAATCTTTGGTCTTTGGCCACATAGCCTTTATGAAGCTTTGAAGACCCACCTCAACATCCACATTTGGATTCAACCCTCCCACAGAGACAACGAGACATCCAACAAGCTAATTTATCCTCTCGAAATCTCTGGGTCCCATGTGATGCCAATACAGTCAACCATTGCCATCTCCTCTACTAGGGGATTCTGCTTCACATTCTTGTCAACCCACTGTCTCACCTTTCTCTTGCACTGTTCCGCCTAGATCCATTCTGTAATGGAAGCTTCTATGTCCAAATTGCATACACCAGATGCACCTGACCACATTTTTACAATCGCCCACCCATTGGCCATTTTCAAAGCACCTCACATCAACATCCCTAGGAGATTGCAGCCTCTCAAGTCTCAACTTATTCTCCTAGGGGTTTGATCCAAGTCAATGCAGCGAGGGGCTGCCTCACCTCTGTTTTTTGCCTAGGTGGTTGCACTGCCTTTAACTACATAGGGTGACATATTCAGATATCTTATTCTTATATATATCTATATATAACCTGACTGCCCTATCTTTCCATCCTTGTTCTAAATCACTTTTCTCCAAAATAAATTATACTTTAATTTTTTAATCCACCACTTTACAACTTTCTGCCAAACCTCCTCAGACTCCACCACCCTTTAGAAGCCTTTGTTCCTGCACCCACAATCTCGACGACTGCAAATCTCCAACTTACTTTTTGTGTGTCTATCAGTGTTGTCAAAGCGAAAGCGGTCCACGTAGGCTATGGTGCCTAGTCTGTTTTCTCAAATGTAATAAAGTGCTTGCTTTGGGCCGCTCAAGTGGTAAGTGCCCGCTTTGGTCACTTTGGGCCACTTAAGTTAACTGGATCTGCATAACGCATATATGTACATTTTTTATTGGGTCTATTTTGTTAGACTTGTTTCATTGTATAATACCACTTTTTATGTTTCTATGTACTATTGAATATGTTTTTTTATCGTTGTTATTTTCTAGCTATACTTTTGATACTGGCAAAAAGTGGATTGCATGTTGTGGATAAATGGTTTGCATATTTTATTAGAGGAAGATGTCAAAAATATGTTGTAAGTCTTTTTTTCTTTTTCTATTTACATATACATTTTATGTTTATATATGCTTTATTGTAGTATTTTTTTGTTATTTTTGGTGGGTTAGCTGCTCACCTCAACTAGTCATATTAGCTACCACTTAAGCGGACACATTATTGCTTAAGCAGTAAAAGGACTCTTGGTCACATTGACAACTATGGTGTCTTCTACTCTAGGCAACCGAGACAACCGTAACTCTCTGAATCACTCGATGCTCCAACATGGAAGCAATCAACTTCACTATACTGTAGTCATGCATATCAGGAACAGAACTTGAAAGACAACCGACCGGGATGACCAATCTTTCCACAGTGTTGACGTTGGACAACGTTGGTGCGCTTCACTGCTTTGCCCCTTTTGGAGATAACCTTGTGCAATTCCTTATAATCACCTCGACTAGAGTACCCTTCTTTAGCTAAGCTGATATGTGATTACCTTTTTGATATTCTGATTGCTTTTATTATTTCTCATATTTTTTGGATATGAAGGGTGTATATTTTTATTTTATTAAGTCTTCAAGTAAAAATGTCATTTTTTTCACCTTTATGAGTATTAATGGTTTTTCTGGTTTATATAAGGATTCCAGTTGATGGCCACTAGTAGACCCTATTTTTTGACGATTTTTTTATGGTGGATACTTGCATCAGTTCTTCAAGCAACTATGGCTGGAGCTTGGAAAGCTATTCTTGGTCTATCTTTGTTATCATTCATGCTCATTTTTTTATTGTCTATATGTTTTTTGTAGAGTCTCTTTTCAGAGTTTTAGGCTTGCAATATGGGATCGCTATAGCAGGTAAAGCTATTTGGTAAAACAGGAATGTATGGACGTGCTCCAGGGCTTTCTGTTTTGATAAACACAGAAGTTGATTCTATGGGGGGAGTAATTGATGGTGGGGTTGGTCTTGAGGACAAAACTTCTCCTCGTCGTGCTGCAATTGAGAAAGCACAAGCAGAACTCAGGTGCGATGTGATAGAGCAACAATTATTTACTCTAGCTTCTTTCCTTCTAACTTTGTACACTTTGCACAGGCAGGAGTATTATGTCCGTGAAGAACGAAGGAGGGAATTAGAATTTTTGGAAAAGGTATTCACGTTTAGCCTTTTGGGGCCATTTTTGTAAATTTTGTCATTTACAAAGGAAACCCCTTGAAGAATTGTGCCAATAAATGTGGATTCATGATATATATTGCATATATGAGACAGTTAATGTCTATAAAATTTTCACATCATTGTGTCTTGTGCAAGAATTTTTGTAGTTTTCAATTTTTTAGACAACCAAGATTATGAGTGTTGCCACTACCTTGGTTGTATAAATGGGATGTTATGGAAAATTTTGGAAGAACATATGTCCCTGTTGCAGGCCCCTGGGGTATGCAGGAACTTTTAATTTTCTTTTCTATTAATTCTATATTATGTTTATTGAAATAGGAGCTCTCTTCCTCCTGTAGGGAGGCAATCCATTGGATTTCAAATTTGGTGCTACAACCTCCACCAGTGTGCAGTCTACATCTTTCACTGATCAGCCACTTGATTAGTAAGTGCACGAGTGATTGGTACATTAATTATGGTAAATCATGTGAGATTTATGATCTTTATCTCATTGATTCAACAGTAATGCAAAAGGTAGCTCTGCTTTGGCAACCTCTCCTCGGGGTGATTCGGTTGATAGCAGTGGTCGACCAGGGGCTTTGTTGGTTAAGGAACCAAATACAGCTGACAACTTGTTACTCATTGATAGCCAAAACAGTAATCACGATGGCAAAAAGAATGAAATGCGCTCTGGGAAAAGGAAAACTATTGCATCATCAGATCATTCTTCCAAGCAAGATGGAAACAACGTTAAAGAATCAGAGGACTCCAGTCTCCTGCGTTTTGGAATGAAAAGTCAGGCATATGCTCGAAGGAACCGTTCCAGACCAAGTCGTGATAGTGCTTATGGAGGTTCTACTCATTTGGCATCAATGGCACATGGAAACAGTTCGTCAATATTCACCTCAACATGCTTTAACTCTAGGGAGAAGAAGTGCCCCATATTAGAAATGCAGGTGGAGGATCACGCTGTTTCTTCTGTTTCTAATTCAAAACCTGCAAGTCCATGTGGTAACAACATTTCCAGAGCTTTGGGTGATGATCATGTGGGTATGGACATAGATGCATCTGAGGCTCAGGGAACAAATGGATTAAGGACAAGGGTTGATGCCAAGGAAAGTGATGTAAACATTGTTACCTCAAACCATCTGCAGCAGAATCAATGTAACAGTGAATTTATGAAAGCAAGTAACGAACAATGTCCCAATGGAACCATGTCCTTGCCTTCTCAACTGACCACAAAAGAAGCTGTATTTGTTAACACTGCTGGTGAGCCTGCCGTTGCTGATGAAAAGACAGGTAATGCAACTGAAAGGGGTCTTGTTTGCTGTGAAAATGATACACACTTGCAGAATGGGAATCCGAGTGCTCAATCAATTAATGAAGATTTGGCATCCAAGGATCTAGCGGAGCCTCTCAGCACAAATACAGATGAAGGTTCTAATGGGGACATGACATTGAAGACTGAGTCTGATGCTACCCTTGCACATGATGTGTCTGAGAGAGAGAGAATTGACCTGAAAACTGCTGATGTGCATCATTTTAGTGAGGATAAACAGAAATCTGCAGACCATGAACCTGTCAATCATCCTGCTCAGGTGAAAAGTGAAGAGTTTTCTAATGGGAATGCTTGTTTTCTGCACAAAAAAAATCATGAACGTACTTCAAATGAAGAACCTAGGCTGGAGGATCCATTATGTGATACTTCCAATTCAAACCAAAAAGTTGTCTCTCCTTTGAGTGGTTTACCTGTCGGTGTTTATGACCCCTCAACTTCCTCTGTTGAGAAGTGCTCTTCAGCTATTTCAGATGTTCAAACTATTCCAGGGAGAAACATGAATCTATCTAAGAAAGCTCGTGAAGATGCTATACTTAAGGAAGCTAGGATAATCGAGGTGTGTCTTTATGCATTTTCTTTGCAAGATTTTTTTAAGATTTTTTGTTTCATTTGTTATTTGTCTGATCATCGTTTCCATGAAAAGGCAAAATTGAAAAGGATCAATGAGCTATCCATACACATTTTTCCATCTGAGAAGCGCTGCAAATCTCATTGGGATTATGTAATAGAAGAGATGGCTTGGCTTGCAAATGATTTTACACAGGTCTTTTTTTAGTACTTCTTAACTTTTAACAAGCTCTTTTTTAAGTTAAATTTGATATATTGTATCATTGATGGTTAAACTACTTTGGTGACTAAGAACTTGATTTTCTGAATTTATTGCAAATAGGAACGTCTTTGGAAGATCACTGCAGCATCTCAGATATCTCGTCGGATTGCATCAAATGGCCATTCAAAGTTTGAGAAAGAATTTCTTAGACAAAAGCAGAGGAAGTCTGCTCTTACTATGGCAAGAGCTGTGATGAGTTTTTGGCAATTGGCTGAGGCACTCCGAGCTGGTGAGAAGGCCACTGCTGATGTGGACAAAGAATGTAGTTCATCTTTATTTTCATCATGGATGAGGAAGAAACAGAATGCTGAAAAGAAACAGGTTGGATGCTAACAAATTGCACAATCAATTTTTTTCTTTTAGAGATTCTGTGGTTTTCTTGTAGTTTTTTATGTAATGGTACAAGGTGAATTTTTTGGAGAGGAGAAATGTCGGGAAAGCAACTCTGAAATCGCGATAGAGCATGGTTTAGGGTTGAAAAAGCTGCCATGCCACCCCAAGAGCTAGTGATAAGCCTGCGAGAAGCTGTTGTCGAGGCTTTCCTGGTCCTGTGATGCAGGACTGGTTGTCCTTGCAGGTGACTCCTCCCACCCAGAGTGATGATGGTTAAGGTCAGTAGTCTGAAGTCTTCTTGTCGTTATGTTGACTTGTTTTCCGTAGTAAATCAGGTTCCATTGAAACTTATGGGGCACTTGAGGAAGGAGCAGTGTGCTAGATGTCTAGGGAGTGACCATTGGGCAGCATCCTGTAGGAAGTGTACATTGTAGTCAATGCTGGATGATTGGTCACCAGAAAGGTTTTGTTAAATGTCTCTGAAAGGGCTGCAGGAGTTGAGCTCATGGTAGAATTCTCATGTTGGGATGAAGGAAAGGACAGTGCTGTCTTCATAGATGCCATTGACTAATCCGGCTTAGGAGTTCTCATCTTATAAATAGCAGTCCTTAGAGGAGCTGTATGGTGTTGAACTGGATGGTAGTGTGGTTTTCCCATGGGAACCAGAATTGCTGGAACACCAGAGATGGATTGAGGATTGACTAATTGCTTCATTTGAAGGTTTTGACGGACAGAACTCAATGGAAGAGGAATGCAAAAGTGTTCTCTAGTCGTTGTGGCCAGAAATTAAATTACAGTGGATCAAAGGGGTGAGCAAGGAAGCTTGTGTGGTGAAGAGCCTTTTGTTTATCCAATGGCAGAACTTGGTCTGTAATAGATCCTTTAGAGGACCAATTGGTATCTCTATCTACTTCGAAGCTTGGTGAACACTGCCCAGTATATGGGATGGAGGTGGCAAACCAAGTGAATGTAGTCTCTTGTGAACTGTCGCGTATTCCTTGGCATTTGTGGTCTCTAAATTCTTTGAATTTGGTGATTAGGTGTGACAGACTAGTAGCTGTGGAGAACAGTTTTTTTTGTCCCTTTGTTGTCTCCTATAAAGGTCTAGTGGTGAATGTGAGATTGCTGGTGAAACACAGAGTTCGGTCAGGTTATTTGCTATGTTGGGTGTGACTTAAGCTGCTGTAGTTGACCCAGATTGCTTCTCACTTACTCATTTTCGTTCTGATCTGCTACTCCCTCTTCATCTTCACCGGGAGCTAGAGTGGTGGCAGTGGTATGTGCCTTAATTAGAAGCAAAATTATAAAAATTAACAGTTGGTGACAAGGATGGAAGGAAATTTGAATTCCAATATCTTCATTTTTTTAAGGTGGCTGATTTAGGGCCGCAGATCTTTTATCGATGAAGGAATAAGGTACACCTAAACATTTGCAGAACCAAGAAAAACCGCCTACAATTAGAGCAAGAAAACTCCAAAATCTGGGGAGTACCTTCTATAGTTGAGAAACAAACTCCTAAAGGTCCTTCTTACTAAATAGCAAATAAAATGTGCAAAATGCCAATCCCGCATATTATTAGACATATGGGAAAGGATATTGGCTGGAGGAAGGAAGAGGTCTTCAGGTATTCGATTGTTGCTTGCTCTCCACAATTTGCAGTTGCCCTTCCTAATCCCTCGTGCGTAAGTGCCCCTTGCATATCTTATAAAGGAAAATACGAATCTTCTACAGAAAAAAGGTTGACAGGCTGATTTTTATCAAGCCACCTTAATTCCTCCTATTGCCAATTTCCGGTTAGCAGATTGTGAAGGAAGATGACTTTCCCAGCAGTCCATACTCATGTACTGGCAGTCTTTGCATCTGGCTTGTCGGATGACTTCCAATAATTTAGAGATGTCCTCCATTGGTGGGGGTGTCCACTTGAGGGGAGGTGTTCATGTTCCTCGGGGTTGGGGAGGGTGATGTCTATGGAACCATTTGTGTTCATCAGGGGATGGGAGGGGGGCACAATGTCTGCCGGGGTGGGGGTTTGACGTTTTGTCAGGGTGGGAGAGTGGCATTCATGCAAGGTTCGAGGGGGGGTGACATCTGCAGGGAGATGGGGGGGGGGGGTATTGGCATTCACGTTTGTGAGGGGGTTGGGGGGTGAGCTTCAGGAGGATGTTGGAGGTGGTCCCGTTGAGTAGGCTGACCTTTTGCCGTTGCTGTTGACACACTCCCACATGATGAGGTTCCAGAGAAGGGACAGGGTGAGAGAGAGAGAGCGAGAGATGTAGGGTGATAAAGAGAGAGCCAGATGAGAGATAGTGAGAAAGAGGTGTAAGTTATCAAATTATCTTGGGTTGGGTTAAGTTAAAATTAATGTAAAAAAATAATGAAAATATTTATTCGGATATAGAGTAAGATTTTAGGGAGCTAAAATTTTGTTGAAATTTGAGGGGCATATGTGGAAAACAGCATAATTTTAGGACCTTTTGTAGAAAATATTTTAAAAATGTACTAGAAACTTGAAATTAAAGAAGCCAAAAAATAAATATTAAAATAGAAAAGTATATTCATTCAAGGTGGTTGAGGCGGAAAAGACGACCGACTGAGGCAGTCGTGGGCGAGACGAGGTGTTGATGCCTCTTCTTGCCTTGCCTCGATTCGCCTCAATGCCTAGGCACTTCAGGTGGTCGCCTAAGATAACATAGGGTTTAATCAGGTTAAATGTTTTGAAACCTAATCAACCTGATAGCAGTCTTCAAAGCGAACCGACCTAACATTTTCGAGTTGGTTCGATTCAGTTAGCCTAATTAGTGAACACTGTGTACCATGGTATATGATATTTGCAGACACGATTATATCGATAGATGAAACATAAGGAATAAATAGAAGGCTTGAACTGTGGAGAAACATTTAAGAGACTGTTTTAAGATTAGTAAAACTATGACATGATATATGTATTTTAAGTATTATAAAAACCAAAGGGAAGATGGTGAAAGAATTGGTTTGAATTGGGTAATGTTGTCTTAAGGTATTTAGTTCGAGTATCTTTGATCAATTATCTAAAAAGATGGAGAATATGATGTGAATGTTAATCATAGGATTGAAGTTAGATGCAAGGAAGGTCGGGTCGGGTGTCGGCCCCAAAACTGACCTAGTCGGATAGGGTCGAATTTTTATTTATTTTATTATAAAATATTAAAAAAAATATAGAATTATATACAAATAAGAAAAATAGAAATAATAATTTTTATATTATATATATATTTATGTATACATAAAAATATACACAAATATAATTATATTTTTATGTAATAATTGAATATGAGTGTTTTATCTATGTATATAAGTAAATATGATGTGTGCGAAAGAGAAGAGAGTTAAAATATATTTTTATAAAATTTAAGTATATAACATATTTATGATTATAAAATTTATATATGTGTAATAATATAAGTGATAGTGAAATATTGTTATAATATTATTAAACGGGGGGGGGGTGCAAAGTAGTCGCAAATCGACCTGTGTGGTCATGTCGCGGGGATCAAGGGGATAGTGCCCCTTGTGGGGTGTTGTCACTTGTCGGGGGCGGGGGGCGAAGGCTCCCGAAAGGAAAAAGTATGTAATAATATAAGTGATATATACAAAAAAAAATTAACTTAGGAGTTGCCCCGGGGTCGGGCGACTTAGCCTATTGGGTCACCGGGTCGGGTGACCCCACACAGGGCCGCTACAGAGTTGCCTGGGCCAGGTCATTTTCGGGCTGGTAGGCTCGGAAACCGGCCGGGTTGGGCAACCCGGCCGACCGGGTCGGGCAACCCGGCCGACCGGGTCGCCGACCTGGCCTTCCATGGTTAGATGGATGAAATGAAGATTGACTACATGG
The DNA here is from genome assembly GCA_036172225.1 of Cryptocoryne crispatula var. balansae. Taxonomy (NCBI): domain Eukaryota; kingdom Viridiplantae; phylum Streptophyta; class Magnoliopsida; order Alismatales; family Araceae; genus Cryptocoryne; species Cryptocoryne crispatula. The sequence goes on from CM069919.1 coordinate 50,513,117, forward strand.
ATTCTATGAGCTCATACGATTTTACTTAAGTTGAAAGAAAAACTTTATTGTTTAAATAAGACTTGTCATGTTGTATGATAGTGAACCATGGACAATAAAGAAAATAGGCTTTCAAAATTTATGTTACTGACATGAGTATGTTAAGATAGATGAGTGGTCATAATAGATTTAATTAGTTAGATGAATAAAGAAAAGATGAGGGTAGCGACAATTGTTGACAAATTGAAAAAAGGGTGATTGAGAGAGATAGTTTGGGCACATGAAATGTAGATATAAGAAAGCTCTAGTTAGAAGAGTAAAAATATCAAGATAATAAAAAAAAGAATGTGGTTGGTTTAAGTTAATTTGGAGAAGGATAATTTAATATGATCTGGATAATTTAAATATATTTGAAGTAACTCAAAATTGACTTGTGTGAAGAAAATGAATCCATATGGTCGACTCTAAATATTTTGGTATTAAGGCTTGAGTTGAGTTGAGTTGAGTATCAAAATGCTCCTCCCCTGTTGGGAAGGCAGAATTGATGCTTCCTCTCTTGTTGACACCTGCCACTGCATGGAAGGTTGCAATGTTCTACTCCCCTTCTCTAAGCCACCTTTCCTTAGCTTTTTACTTTCATTTATATCTTCTTTGATACAATATTCTTTGTATTCTGTCTTTGTTCTTCTCATGCTGCAAAATCTACCTCTGAGAGTGCCCCCTTATCTAATTTTATTCAAATTCCTAACATCGTGTTCTTACTGTTGTTGGCATCCTGTATGTACTCTCCATCCACTCCTTTAATATAAATATTGTGAAAAAATTATTTACGGGACTTATCAGTTGAAGCATTACCTCATCGGGATGAAAGGCAACATTGCATCGTGCACACGAACTCCACCCGAGGTAAGAGCTCAATTTCGTAGACATTTATGTGTTGGAGCAAACAAAGGGAACTTCAAAGCAGCCTAAAGACGTTGTCTAGGAAGAAATTTCCGAACTCATAAGGTGTTTGGTCCATATTTACGGGATCGGACAAGAGAGCATGGAAATTTTTCGAGACATTACATTATCATTAAAATTTATTAAATCATGTCAATGTATCTATGTAATCTTTAATATTTAATTATATATATATATATTTATAAACATATGACTTAATATGGATGATAGAGTCAAGCCCACTATTGTGAAGGTGCCCTAGGTGGCAAGGTGTTAATTTGGCGGTACCTTGCCAGGGCGCCTTGTCTGAAGTCTAGGCTAGGCGCTCCCAAACATTTATACACAATAAAAATATTTGGGGGGGGGGGGGTTTCCTACAAGGAACGTTGCTTAGGTCAATCCGTGAATCCCACGCGTTCGTTTGTAATAGTTTAAACATATTAATATATATTTTATTGTCTCTTATACTATCACATATATATGATTCATAATTATAAATATATGTTATATACTTAAAGTTTATTAAAATTTATTTTAACTTTCTTTTCTATCTCTCGCATATAAAGTTTATCAAGATTAATTATTTCTTAAAATAATTATATACATATGTATACATAATTACATAAATATAAGCACATTTAATTGTATGAACACAAAAACATATAGATTTAATTATAACATACAAATATAATTATATTTTTGAATATATATATTTATATATATGTATTAATATATATAATATTAACATTTAATTATATATATGCTTGTGTCCATGTATATACATATGTATATATATATATATACATCCAATGTCATCGCCTTGACCGCTTAGGTGACGCCTAAGCGGAATTGACACCCTTCAACGCCTTGTTGTCTTGCCAACTATGGTCAAACTGCATGTTATTTGCAGATGAAGATATGTACTGGCCGATTTATGGGCCAAGATTTGAGAAGTGGGAGCACACACAGAAGTGGTAGATGATAGAACACACAAGAAGAGGATTCATGATTTTACATGAGAGAACAACCTAGCAGTCGGTCTATGAATTCCGTCATTATAAGTCTACGAAAGACAAATGTCTATCACAATAGCAATGAAGAATTTATGGATATGTAAGGAGAAGATCGGGTAGATGACATCGAGATAGTTCTTCTATAGTAGTATACTGGTGAATGCCGCAAATGGACCATATTATGAGTCTATGATTGACACGATAGTCGACGTCAGTAGGGGAGTGTCGGGATCGACTCCGAAAGAGATATACAATATTTATGTTCTAATAGAGATAGAAGATATTAAATAATTTGTCAAGTTATTTGAACGTATTTGACAAGAAATAGAATACATATTGGTGACGGATGGTTGAACAGATTAATAACCTTTAAATTTCAAATTTATTACCTGCATCTTGTCAAAGTTTGAAATTTAGAACTTATACATATTCTTTTTTATAAGTATAATTAGGAAGACAATGATGAACTTCCTATCATTCTCAAGTCAGAGCCGTCTTCTGGAAGTTCATGGACGCATATAGATAGGTAAAGAATGTGAACTATCTCTTTAATTTAATTAACGGTGTTGTCGAGAGATATACGAGGATCAAGTTGTTCAAGTAGTAACGATCAACGTAGCTACATATAAAGTAGCTAAACAAATGCTGATGGTCAAGTGACCAGATAAAGGCAGCCTAATTCATATTATTTTTCATTTACAAGCATAACTTCATCCTTAACCTAATGAAGGAGCATACGAAGGGTCGATAACTCCTACAGCTCGTGGTAACTACGTTTGTTTCTTATTACGTTTTCTTAAAGAGTATAATGCGATAGAAATGTCCTCTTACCCATATGATACTTTCACATGATTGACCAGTTGGATTGCTAGGGCTAATTTTTCAGATAAGAGTAAAGGGAGGAAGGTTGAGGCATAGATTGTAGAATCGGTCAAATCAGATCGGAATTGGCTAATTCTAGACTCAGATTGGTTGATTTGATTGACCCTTCCTTGAAGGACCAATTCTGACATGAATTCCACCATAATCGGTCTGAATCGATCGAATCGGTCTTGAATCGGTCAAATCGGATCAAAATCGGAATCTTGATTTTTAAAAAAAAATCGGGCCGAATCGGTCAAAATTAATCCAAATCGGAGTCGGAATTTTTTAAAGACTTATTTTATAAAAAATCTTGATTTTAGATTGGTTTATTTTTCTGAGAATCGGTTCGAATCGGATCGGTCTCCACCAATTTGGTGACCAATTCTGGCTCAGAATTCCTTGGGTTGGGGAGATCTTAGAGAGTGAAGATTTTTGGTGATTTATAAAGAATACTCTTCATATGATGCAAACATTAGTCAAAGTTGTCAAAATAGTAGATGGGGATAGAAAGACAGATATGAGCTATCGTATGATACACTTGAGCAAGCAAAGGAGGAAATATCAAAGATGCTATTAGACTACAAGAAGTGGTGAGATGCTATCGATCATTGATGGGAATGTACGTTGTATCATCTAATACATGCAGTAATTATTTTTTTGTGAATCATACATCTTATTTTTTATTATTATACTCTACTGACATGGATATCTTGCCGCTTGTCGGGTCACTTTTTCAATCTTGGATATTGTATTAGTTTGATTTTTAAGCCAATTAATGACCTTCTAGGCAGTGTTGACATAACTCGTATAATGTTTGAGGATGAAAATCAATCAATTATTGCATGCAACATGATGCATGACTATAGAATGCGGTCATTCCACTTTGGAACATTAAGGGTATAACAAGCAATTATGCTCTGAAGTTCGGATACATACCATTGTATCGTTCTTTTTGCTATTTAGATGATTAACATATTTTAGTTATTTTTCAACATACAATGATATCATATAGCTGACTAGTGGATAGATCATGACAACACATGGAGATATGAAGATTTGACAGACGTTGTAATAAGAGTCTTGAGTCAAACCATATTGACGTCTGGACGTGAAAGAAATTAGTTAATGTTCAATCTTATTTATATAAAACAGAGAAATAGGCTGACGTCAAGAAGATTAAAGCAATTAGCGTATTATCATTATAGTATAAGATTGAAGCTGAAGAATTTGAAGAGGATGAGATATAACTATAATGAGGGACAAAGGTGGTGAGATGAAATGTCTGGGTGGCGAAGTGTGATGGTGCCTATACAAGAACCCAACATAGATTTAGAGAAGATTTTCTACGAGCAAAATTTGTTGTAAGCATGGGTGAATGATCAAGAAGAATTAGACAAACTTGAGTTTAACCTAAAAGATCAAGAATGGGCACAAGGAGAACTCGACAGTGTATCTCTATTCGAGAAATTTTAGATTCCTCATTTGGTGACAGAGATAGAAGATTAGGGAATCTTCTCGCCAAGGTAAGAAATCAAAGGGCAAAGACAAACATATTGTAATTAATCTATTTAACATTGTAATTAGAAATGATCGACAAGAGATGAGAAGACACTGCAGAGCTGAACATCTGAATTCAATACCAGATGTTGGATGATTTGACTTCAAAGAGTAGTAACAATGTAGCATCATAAATGAAAAGAAGCATTGTTAGTCTAAGGTGGTCAACTGATCCAGGGATATACCCTACAATGTTGTGGTTTATCAGAGAAGAACATTACACACATGCGATGCTAGACACAGATTATGGTTCGCAGTCGCAAAGTTGTCAAGATCAATACACACAACGGGGCGACGATCAATACTACGAGTACTCTTACGGAGTTGATTCATCTCACATATCATCAAGAGGATTATGGGATGACTCAACCTACATATGGATCCTCATTGGACACTTATATGCACTCCACGTATGGTGGTCATAGTGGATCTATGATATTATCTTAGAATAATTATATGAGGTAGTGACCAATACAATCATCATGTATATGTTCAATATTATGTATTCTTCTCAAATGTCATGTGGAGAATATATCAATTATGTAGAAGAGCAATAAAATGTAAGATTTGAATATAAATGAATGAATTTTTTTTGTTACAACCCTTATTTTTTCAGATTTTTTGCAATTTCCTATATTTTGACCTTTCTTAAAATTTTTTTTTACCCAGATCGTGACCGGTCCGACTGAGTGTGTTTTGGTCCCAGCCCAACCCCTGACCCTTTCTTTCTTGGTTTTATCTTCCTTGAGTAACAGATTTCAGTAGTACCTAGTTTGGTGTCTTGAAGAATAGAAACTCGTGGTTGCAAGAATTTCTTTACTAGTGCTTCAGAGTCGTCTTGGTATTATATTTAGGAGCCATGTTTTGGCTTAGTTTGAAATTCTGCACATGTTTGGCGGTATTATTATACGTTATTCTGATCTGTTTTCAGGAGTTGTACGTTCTGTGTATATATGCTATTTTGTAGGTGTTGACACCCATACTTGCAAAAAGAAAAGAAAAGAAGGGGGACAAAGAAGACACTCCCTTCTAAAAAAAAAAGAAAGGGAATCTGGTTAAACCAAAGGAATCAACCCTTTGAATGGCCGAATTTCAGCAAATAATGCTGTCAAAAAAAAAGAAAGAAAAAGAAGGAGAAGAAAAAGGGTGGGAAGAGCCGAGGTGACAAATAAAACACCTATAAAGTTGAGTCGAAGCTGCCAGTGGGGGCGGTAGCCTGTAGGGGGTGAATGGGCACCGCTGTGTAAAAAGAAAACAGAGAAGGAAAAGAAGAGAGGAGCTTACAAGTCGATCGACCAGCCAGCTCAGGGTTGCCCGAGGGTATGGCTTTGCTTGGGAGCAATGGCAATCCCCGCAGTCCCGCAACACCTAGCAATGGCGTAAAAAATCTCTCAGACAGGGTAAGAAGGGGAACGAATCCTCATAAATATGGAAATATGGCAAGAGAAAGCCATACCGAGCAAAAAAAAAAGCGGGAGGGAAAAGGAAGCAAAGATCTCGGCGACCAAATTGGTTTCCGATCGCTTCCCGCGTTAGACCGGACTCATCAGAGGGAAGAGTCCTACGGGAATGGGGACAGTTGCTATGTGTCAGGCTGTTTTGAGTCCTTCACGGACCAAAATACCACTTTATGGAAGGTATTCAATCACGGAAGGAGTCCGATGCCGTTGGGAAGGTCGCTTTCGCGTTTTGAGCCTCCCGAGTCCAACTCGGATTGAACGTCTTTGTTCAGCAGGTCTCCTAATGGAAGGAGGAGAGCCCGATGCCTATAAGACACCCAGAGGCTCGTTGTGCTAGAGAGATCCCCCGCCCGGAGAGAGCAAGACGAGAAGAGAAACGCCGAGAGAGAGAATAGAGGGTTACCGCGGAGCCGTGTACCCCTTGCAAGCACGCCGCCCGTCCCTGCTTCTCCTTCCCACAGTGTAGGCGGGTCGATTATCTCCTTCGAGTGGTGTTGCTGTCCGTCCTTCAAGCCGCCGCTGCCGGAAACACCTACAGAAGCTGCCGCTGCTGGAAACACCTACGGAAGCCGTCGCTGCCGCCTGCCGGAAGCCTTTGCGGAGGCTGCCGCTGCCAAGACTCCCTCCGGAGCCTGCCGTCGCCACCGGAATCCCCTCCGGAGGAAGCTAGCGCCGCCAGAGTCCCCTCCGTACGCTGCCGTTGCCGCCGCGAGCCTCTCACGCCCCCCGCTGTAAGCCTCTTCCGCGGATAGGTGAACAGTGGAGGTCGTGGGGTCATTTTGCCCAACTTATGTCCACGCTGGACATATGAATAGTGCCAGCATAAAAAAAAAGAGGAGAAGAAAAGAAAAAAAAAGTGGAGTCACGGCCGCGGGAAGAGGCCGGACGTGTGAGCGGCGGGGAGGCACCGTACGCGCGGGCCGAGTGCGCACGTGAGGCGCTGCTCGAGAGGGCTTCTGCGCAGGAGTGTTGACCTGCAGGTCAACATTGACATGGGGCCCACCTGTTGGAAAGTTTTTTAAAAAAAGGGGAGCCCGCCGGACAAGCCAGCGGGTGCGAAGGAGGGAGATGGGCCGGGCCCATTAAGCTGAAACTGCATGGACAGAGCAGCAAAAAAAATGATTTCTCTTTTAAATTACACAATCAAGTGAAAATTTAAATAAAAATTCATTAACTAATCAAACAAACCGAGGCGAGTATCTGGCCGGCTAAAAACCCGCCGTATGGTCTCGGCATAATTTAAAAGAATCAAAATAAATGGGAAAGTAATAAGCCAGCTTTTAAGCACGTTTCTCGACCCATAATTCAAAAAAAACAAAAAAAAACAAACCATGAACAGAAATTAAATAAAAAAATTCACTAAATTAATTTCACAAACCGAGGCGAGCATCTGGCCGGCTAAAAACCCGCCACATGGTCTTGGCTAAACTTAAAAGAATTTGTGAGTCGGTTCCAAACCTTCCCCTTAACTTTTTAAGGTGGACATACAAAGGTCGTTAAATGACCCCAATGTCATACCGTGTTCATTAAGTTATATGAGGCCGTGCATGACCAACATGCCAATAAGCCGAGTATATACTAATGGAGTTCAAAGAGAAGTGGAGGGAAATACCCATAAGTCTGTGTAAGAACGGGTGTATTCCTTTCAAAGGATCGACATAACACATATTCATCAAGGATTGAGCAGGGATGTTCTTAGAACATGTCAAAGTTGTGAAGTTGTATTTTCTGGACTGTGAACGTCCAAGACAGACATTCAGGAAACGGTACTGTTGATCTATATCATTGAAAGGAGTCAATGATCTCATTGATCCGATGGGATGCCAAGCACTTAAAAAAAAGAGACAATAGAACACGAATCTGTAATTGAACCTGGAATCAAGTTTAAATTCTGGCCTAATTTGCAAACAGAAATTTAACTTCATAAATCACACACATTTGAACAAACTCAAATCATAAGAATCCGTAAAAATCTAAAAATTGAAGTTTTGAGATTTGAAGCATGCAGAAAATTTGAAAAGACACAAAAATCTGAATTGCTGGAACTCAAGCCGCAGCTGGGAACCTGAAATCTGAAAAACTGTAAAAGATTTGAAAGTTATAACTTAAACCTGTTAAACCGAGATAAAGGTCTGAACAAAAAAACAGGTCTGAAATTTGAAATATGCAGAAGATCCAAAAAAAAATCTGAGCTTTAAATTTGAAACCGAAGACTGAAGTCTGGAAAATGCCAAATCTGGAAATGAGAATCTGAAACAAAACAAAAATCTGAAATCTGAATCTATGTGCAGAACTGCCATTTAAAAAAATCTGAAATCTTAAACCTGAAAACCAGACTTGCAACTGAGGTCCGAAATCTGAAAAGATCTGAAGCCCCAAATCTGAAATTTGAAATAAACCTGAAAAATCAGAAGTCAAAAAATGTAAAATCCAGAATCTGAAAATTTGAAATCAGTAAATCTAAAATCTGTAAAGTTTGTAAATATGGAATCAGAAGCTTGAAGAATCTGCAATTCATAAGCCTGAAGTCTGCTAAAATGAGAACATCTTCAAACACCTAAATTCAACCCAAGTCAGGCCTGGAAACCAGCAGGTTACGTAAAAAAATCTTTAGAACCTGCAGATTACGGTGCTGAGTTTAGCAGGAATGAAAAGAGAGGAGAGGAGGATGTGAATCTTTTGGCTTCAATCCAGACTTAGGTCGACCGAAACCTGTTCAATCCAGTAACTTGTGAGTCTTGTTCAAGATGTGAGTTTAAGGACTGTCATAAAAAAATCAGGTTTGGAAGAAACAATTTCAGCTCAAATCAGCTAAGTAAACCAATAAGAAACTCAAAACAAAATCCAATTCAAGTGAATCCAACCCGAATTCAAACTAGACTTAAAATGCTAACTCCTAAACAAAAAAATCCATGAATCTGTCACAATTCGTGAGCAAATCAGAACCTCCTTAATTGATCCTCAATCAAACCCAATTTAATTTAAAAAAAACAGAGAAACCTACTCATGCAGAAATTATAACAGAAGCCTAAAATCTGAAAATTCATTCATCAAATTCCTAAGATAATAAACATGAACTGACGACTTAATAACCTACACCCAAATCAAAAAAATCTCAATCTGAATTTTAATCCAAATCCCAAACAGAACCTTAAGAATAAATCAGAATTATAAGCCAAAACTAACCCAAACAAACTTCATCTCATGCCAATTCTGACTTGAACAAATTTAAATCAATTTCACTCAATCCAAGCCAATCTCTTAAATCAAACCGTAAAAAAATTAACTTTAAACCAAACAAATTTAAAGTAAACCAAACTCAAATTAATCAATAAACAAACTGTTTCAAATTCAAACCAAGTCTAAATCAACGAACAAATGCAAACTAAGTCAAACTTAAATCAATAAGCAATTCAAACATATTGATTTAATTCGAATGAACAGATCTAATTTCAACCCAAACCAAAAGCAATCAACAAATTAAATTCAACTCAAACAGATCCAAATTAATCAAACAAATCAAAATTCAAACCAACAAATTTAATTAAACCAATTCAACTCAAATTAAATTCAAACAAATCAAATGTTTGCATTCCATCAAGTTCATGGGGTTGTTTTTCTCCTGTGTATGTGTGAATGTTTATTTTTGTGGATGCATATTTCCTATTCCAATGGATTGTTATGACGCTTAATCAAGGGTTTTCGAGTCATCTCGATGTAATTAATGTCGGATCTTTGCACCATCCGACGGGGAGATGTCAAAATCAATTTCAAAGAACCTAACAGCCTCAATGTATAATTTTATACATATTATTGACCCTAGTTAGTACTTTTATGAAATATTATCTATTTTCTTACAAAGTCAACACTAAGGTCAAATCAAATCAAATCTAAGTCTAATCCAAAATGGAAAATGAATTTCTAAAACTTAAATCTTTTAAATTGAGAGATTTTTGAGGTTACATCAGTAGGGAACGTCTAAGGAAATGTTCTCTTTAACCTTTTATAAGGTGACACCAGAAATCAGCGTCACTGTTCATTCATACGGTGAAGAAAATGTACATAGATGATAATGCCCTACATTCACAACCTAGGCAGCGCAAAAGCACACATCCAACATGAGATGCTACAGAAGGAAGGAATGAAACAATCTAAACCTCTGTTATCAAAGGCAGTTGAGGTGATTGCCTAGGCGACAAGGTGAGGGGAGGCAGCCCTTTGCTGTCTCGATTTGTTCCAAGTCTCCTAGGCAGTTGGCCCTTGGCCGCTAGACCTCCGCAGGTGTTCTTTCCTGCTCTATTGGTCTCAATATACCTGATAGACTGGATCTGGTGTTTAAGGTTTTAGCCTGGATCCGGTAACTTTGAAACACCGAATCCGGTTGTATTGGGTCTATGGAGACGCAATATGACTTTAAGTCACCGGATCCGGTGAGGAGGCTTACCCCCATTATCGGAGGCGGCTTGGGTGAGGTGAGAGGTCCCTTGCCTTAGCTGCCTTGCACCTCTGACTGCATGGAGCTAAACACCCCAAAAGTTCAGGGATACATTTACTGAAAATGGGATTCCCATCTTAAAAAACTTAGCAAAAATATAGAACAACATATTGCATGCCATTGCCACGTGCCAGTCCTTAATATTGTCCAGTCTCTTAATCAGTAATACTGAATGAGGGTGATTGAAGATCCTCATGTTCCTAGCATTCCAAATTGCATACAAATAGCTGGAAGAAGCATATCCAAGCAAAAAAATATCCCAGTCATCAGGCTGCAACTCATTCTGCCACTAAAGAAGGGAAGTATCTGAAATGGTTCTTATCCTACAATCATCAAAATTTTCTACTTACCACCAAGCACATCATTACTGCTACAAGCCAATAACAATTATTCTGAGTTTCTTTAAAAATGCTACAGAAACACATTCCGATTTGTGTTCTATATTCAACCATGTCAATCTGCCCATTGTCAGTAGCTTAACTTTTTGTTTTGTTCTCCAGAGCCACTTGAGCAACAATACCCTGTTAATATCAATCAATAATGGGCATAAACATGCTCACCTTTTATCCTTGGTAGTCCCTTGTTATTATCATTACTCCATTCCCTATATTAAGTTGATATGTGAGCCTCAAACTCTGAATATTGCTTTTGGTACTGAGAACATTGACAGGCAACGCACAGCTGTACCGGACAACACTTCGTGGGATAAGATTGTCCTACCTTGTGTTAAAAGAAGCCTCCTTTTCTAATGTTTCATCTTCTTTTCAAACTTTTGGGGCAGTGGTTTTTAGTCAATTCATCAAATTGAACCATCAGATTAAATCCAAATTAGGGAACTTTGACGCCGGTACCTTCAAAATTAAAGAGTATCTTTTGAAGACTAATTAATACGAAGCACCTCACTCTTCTGCGGATTAATCTTGAATCCTGTAGTGCTTTCCATTGTCGTTAGGACAGCTTTCAGGTGTACAATCTTCTTTTCTGTTGCAGCTGAAAGTATAATCGTGTCATCTGCATATATTAAGTGAGTCACTTTCACATTTTGTGTACCAACAAATATACCTTCATTCAGATCTAAATTACTGACCCTCTTCTATATCATGTTGAGCACTTAGCCTACCAAAATAAGGAGATAAAAGGGGACAGCAGACCCCCTTGTTCCATCCTTTAGTTGAGGATATAAAACTTGTTTTTTTCCATTAACTGCCACCTCAAATTTGGCAGACTGAATATGGAACCATTGTCTCCACTTAGCATCAAAACCTACCGGGCACAGTTCTTAGGAGGCAGTTCCAATTTACTCTCATAATGAGGACAGTACACTCTCATAATGGATACTTTCAAATGCTGCTGTGCAATATCCAGTACATCACTTTCAACAGAAGCTGACTGGTAATAGTCAACTAATATCGCACAATTTAATAAATTGTGGCTCTGCCACCTTCAAAAGAATAATAAACTAAATTGAAATGACATTCCTCAATATGTTAGCCATTTTGAAAAATCTTGTAAATAACTCTCAGCAATCTAATCAGTCTATAATCACTAATTCTTTGTGATTATGACAATCAAAGTAGAACTGAACCTTTTAATGCACCTTGGATTTTGGAAGAATTTTTCATCAACTTCCATGATATACAGATTTATGCAATTCCAAAATGCTGATAAAATTCCAAAGGGATTCTCTCTTAAACTTTATGATAAAAAGTTTAGGATTTGGCTGTGATATTATGCTACATATTTCAACAATGGAATTTTTGTTACTTGTCTGAACATCCATAAACAGTTGGCTATCTGCTTATTGTATTGTAGGATGATGAAAATTTGGAGAAAGAGAAATGTATGCAACCTGCACAAATTCCAATACTTGCTTATGCTGTTAGGTTGCTGAGATGCAATTACTTCCTCAACTCTCCTGTACCTGCTGAGGCACCGGCTACACCTGAAAGAACATATGATTTTGGTGTTTGGAGAATGCCATGGGAAGACCAATCCTCGGAAGTATGGGATTGACCTTTATTCTTCTTTGTAATGCTTATTTATTTTTCTCGAAGGATGTTGGTCATGACATGGCTTGTTAAGTTCTTTGTCTCACCGGTATGATTGATATGTTACTTCTTTTATCTTATTATGGATAATTCTACTTTTACTTTATTCGACAGGAGAATCTCTTCTATCTGGTACCTGCTGGTGCTTTGCATATCTACAGAGAATCTATTGAATCACGTTGGACACAACATGAGGTATCAGATAGTCACTATTTCTCTTATAAAATCATTGTGTAGGAAATGTAAATCCAGTAAAGTCAACTGTTTGACCTTGTATAACTGAGTAATTGGAGGTGAATTGCGCGCTGTTGAGTAAGGAACATGGTGTGTTGCCATTTCCCACTAATGTTTGAGCTATGCAACGTTCTAATTATTTCCAACTCATGAATAGACATGCTCTTTTAGATTGCTCAGATTTGTTGCTTCATAAATTTTACCCAAAAAGTACCAAATGAACAACATTGTTCTTGTGGATTGGACTGATTTATTGCTTCATGAATTGTATGTAAAGAAGAACAAAATACACTTTCAACTCCTTATTTATCAAATTTGCTGATGCATGGAGGCCAATATTTTAGAATAATTATTTGGAGATCAAGCATTTTGCTCAATTTGAAGTAACTAGGCTTGAGGATCGGATGGAAGAAATATAGTTTAAGCACTGTTTCATAAAATGTGATCTGATATTTGATTCCTTGTGTTTGTCCTTCCAGGCTTCCATGAATGGTTTGTTATTTTACGTCCTTTTCACCCACTCATCTGTTTTATACTTGCAGAAAGCCAGCAATTCCATGCGTCATGAGGATTATGAGGTCTCAACGTGTGATTCATTTCCTGGTAATAGCTTTTATGATGTTTTACTTGTTATCGTATGTTCCCTTGGTACCATTTTGATAAAAAAATATTATTTTTTCTTATCAATTTTTTGTTGATTAGAATATACTTATCAAGAGAATGCATTTGAGGAGGATGAAGCTGAAACTGGAATGCGTTATATTCCTGGATTCATTGAAACTGCCAAATCATCAAAATTTGCCCACAAGAAAAAGAGGGCCCTACAAGACAAGATATATGGTGTGAGACCATATGAATCCCGGGCTGATGTTTCCTACATGCCTTACATAGAAAACAAATTTGGTACTCAATCATCGGTGTTACCAGGGAAAAGGCCTTCAAGTAACTTCAATGCTTGTTCCATCCCTACAAAGAAGATGCGTACAGCTTCTAGGCAGCGAGTTGTTAGCCCATTCAACACTGGGAATATTGGGAGCATGCAAGTGACTAGTAGAACTGATGTCTCAAGTGGGGACACCAGCTCATTCCAGGATGACCAGAGTTCTTTGCAGTGTGGATCTCAGACTAGGAAAAATGCTGAAATTGAGTCTACAGCAGATTTTGAGAGAAATTTATTGTTCGATGGTACTGATGTATCTGTTAGATCTAAAAAGAAGAAGAAACCAAAACATATGGGTTACAAGAACTTAAACACTCCTGATGGATCTGTTGTTTCAAAAGTAAGATTTCTGATTTACAGCAACATACCCATTTCCTTTCGGCATAAACTATTATCATGCATCCTGACCTTTTGTTTTTTGCAACACAGGGAACTTTATATGATCATAGATGGCAGGATGATCCTATATTTCAAAGTGATCAAGTAATCATTTAAGCTTTTCTGATTTTACTGTTGGTTTATAAAACATTTGTGCCAGAGGTGTGCCTTCTATTATATTATATTATATTTTTTGATTGTTTTTGAGCTATTTGGGAAAGGACCGCTCACAGTTTGGGTTCATCAAAGCTGAACTTAGCTGTACCTAACCTGCTAGTTCAGTTTGTTTAGGTTTGGTTTAAAACTGAAAATTCACTAAATATTTAAAATATTTGATATTTAGGTTATAAATATTTATACTTTTGGATATACATCTATTAATAATATAATATATTCTACTTATATTTCAGTTTGTTTAGTTCAGTCAGTTTGGTTCATTTGGGTGCCTTTAAACTGAAGATGTATTTGGTCCATTCATGAGTCATGACAATCTGAATTGGTTCATTTTGACCCATTTTATGATACATCTCTGATGTTTTGGGATTAGTTTTGTTGACCTGAGTTGTATATTACTTTTGATCTGATCTAGTTGTTGTTTCCAGCAGCTCTTTTCATGTTCTGTAATTGGATTTTTTTTCCATAGGGAGGATTTCTTTTGTTTTTCTTTCCTTTCTCTTTTTGTTCTTTGTTGTAGTTAGGCCTTTGTTGTCTTTAACTATCTTGTGCAGCTCGTTTTCTTTTTTTTGCTTGCATTTTTTTTCATGTTTTCAGTTGATTTTGACTGTTGAGTTCACCTGTAACCTTGGTCTACATTAATCTAGAGAAATATTGTTGAATGGAGTATGCAATAAACAAGTCATAGATACCAAAATGAGCCGATAAAATCATAATGTTAATGTTTCTAAAGGTGATTATGAATATTGTGGTGACCAAGTATCAGTAATAATTAAGTACATCATCATCTGCTAGGTAGTATAGTTGCTCGGCTTTACTAGTTAAACTGATTTTGAGATATTCTTAAGGTGCTTCGGATGATATTATTTTTTCTAGGAAGCTAATTTTGTTCTCTCCAACTGATGCGGAGTGGAACTTCTTTTATTCACTTGACTACCATCTTGCCTGAATTGCAGAAGGATCTTCTGAAGAAGAGATCAGAAAGTTATCACTTTGATCCTAACTTCCCTGGTATATCTTGTTTGTGTCTTTTCAATTACCTTTAATCTTAGATATTCTGCTTTTCCTAGAAGTTCACAATTTCAGGTCAATCAACTAAACATTCAAGGTTTTCTTTGCAGGCCTTCATTTGCAGCATGCTTCAAAGAAGCCTAAGCTCTCGAAGCAGTTGGCTGAGGCATCATCTGAAATGATTATCCCAATCTCTGGTTCAATACCTTCTCCTGCTGCTTCTCAAATGAGTAGTATGTCCAACCCAAATAAGCTAATTAAAATGATTGCAAGTCGAGATCGAGGAAGGAAGAATAAAGCCTTAAAAGTATGCATTTCTTACTGTTATTTCTAATCAAGGAACAAGTTAGTATGACATTGTCGTTACTGTTAGTTCTTTGGTCTTTCATATTTGTAGATTTATCCCGTTTCTTACATCTCAAGCATACATGCTCATTCAGTTATTGTTTTTATTAATTATTGCAATTCAGGGATTAAATGTTTCATTTTTTGTTTTTAAAATTGAAAGGATTCTTCTAATTCTAAATAGGGTAGGCAGGATTTACTGGAATCACCAAACAGATATCACTAATATTGATGAAATAGATATCATGGAAGAATATTTAAAATGCCACTATGCTTGGTTAACTGCATTTGATTGTTAATGGGAGTCAAGGGCACATGTACAGGACCTTAACATCAGTGTCTTGTAGGTAAAGAAAGGGAAGCAGTGGTGAGATAGTGATGGTTTGATATCCTTTGTACCTTCTCGGATGATCTAGACCAATGAGAGAAAAATGAAATGTCTGGAACTTCAGTCTTCTGATTTCATCTTGCTTGAACCAATGCCATTTTTCAGATGAGGGGTTGTGATTTAGGCTTCTTCCACAATGTAGAGCTGTCCGAATTTGGCAAGTAGCTGGAGGCTTTTGTAAAGGGACCTCATGCAGGTACTTTACATTTTTGGATTTTGTACGCAGAGTTACTGATATTGCAAGTTCATGTTCAAGCTTGCAAAGTTTAATCACTCCTTGTAATTTGCCAGTCATGAGGGCAGAGTTACTGATATTGCAAGTTCATGTTCAAGCTTGCAAAATTGAATCACGCCTCGTAATTTGCCAGTCATGAGGCCATCTAACATTTAGTAAATAGTTGTCCGCAAGCAATGCTAGCTGTGGTTGCCATTCATCTTTGCGGGGATTGAAACAATGGGGCTAATTTCACTTAATATCCTTATAGTTCTAGGAGTTTGCAATAAGTTGGAGAGTATTCAAGTTTGCTTAACCAGACAATCTTCTAGCTTTTATATAACAGGCTCTGCGACCATTATATATCAAGAATTGCATCTCAAACTGGAGGATCAGAGAGGTAGATAGAAAGATTGCACCTTGTTAGGAATAACACCAGGAGAATTAGACTCTCGACTTGCAGTTACGGTCGTAGTTGTCAAGGTGTTTGATGAAACCTTAAATTCATTTTCTTAAACCATGGAGTATTACTACTTGATTGTGATGGGGAACAGAATTGATGGACCAGAATTCGAGGCTAACAACCCACAAACTAAAATCTGACTCCCACAAATAAGTTCTAGGTCTTTTAGTTTTAGAGTGTTCTAATTAAGAAATTTTCCACTTCAGTTGCTTTCTCTTTTAATGAATCAGAATGGAGGAAGAAGAATGAGGGAGAACCGCCAGTTTTGAAAATCTGAATAGATTTCGAAAATCAGTTCTAACAACTAACGCAACAGATTTGAGTTATCTGGATTAGGTTCACTCTATTGTTCTCGCCATTGACCAACAACAACTAGAAATAGGGCTAGGATCTAAAACGCACCAGGTATGGCATTTCGGATTAGATAATAGACAAACAAAGTTAAACCATTCAAGGAAGAAGAGTCAGAAAGTACCTCCACACTAGGGTGTGGGGAAGACAGTCTTCAGCTGTGAGATAGGTATTCCCCTTTAATTACAATGATTTATCAAATAAGTACAAACAATTGATGACCCACACCTCACAGGGTGGTAAAAGGTCTACAACTCTCAATTAGGGGAATGCCTATCTTCAGGTTGATAGATAACCGGCAATCTGCACCAGCTTGGTTTTGATCAGCAACATTTTAATCTCCACAATGAGTATCAACCAAAATGTAGGCTCAGAAATTCATCATCACAGCCTGGAATCAGAGGACCATATCAGCTTTACAAATTAGCCTCCAACTGTGGTTAAACACCGGCAACTGTTATGAGCTACCAAGGTGCTATTCTACCAATAGTCTTCATCATTTCCCGTTTGAGAATATAGGCGGACTCACATTTATCCGCCATTCACTCTAGCTATTAAATGTTGGCAAAAACTGAGTATAACTTTGAAAATGTTATAACCGCTGTATACCAGTTAATTGGAAACAACCACGGTCAGAACCAAATGCCACAAGGAACCAGAAGTCAATGAAAACGTGACTGGAAGTGGACCAGTCTCAGCGGTCACTATATCCCCATATGTTCCAACAATATTTGTCCACAAGACACGTAGCAAAACCAGTAAGAACAATAGGGAGATCAGACTATGACTGGAATAAGGACCAGTCACACTTCAGGTAGGTTATCAGAAAATTAACGCAGCAGTAAATCCAGATCCGGAAGAGCAGTATTCTTGGACTGGAATAGGGACGAGTACGTCAATCCGATGTACATTAGAAAACATCACATCAAATAAGCAGATCTGAGGGATATAAACATGAACTGGAAGAGTGGACCAGTACTCCTCAGAACTTAGCTCCACAGTAGTTCAACAGCTCAATCCAGACATCTTCGGTCCAAACAATTGAAAACATCAACGAACTCAGACGGATGTTGAATATTCAGAAGACCATGTCGAGTTTCGGAGTAAAGAACATCGATGTATCAGTACGCAGTCTCTTAACAACAGTATAGCTCTGGATTCGAATCCGGAGGTAGCTATGCACAGCTATCTCAGATCCGAAAGGCTACCAATGACTGCCATTCTGATCCAAAGATCAAGTCAATATCTGATCGAATGCAGTATTTCCCAACAATACAGATCCGGAGATCCAGAGAAGTGAGGGAGGACAAACTCACAAAATAGCACCAACCTTTACCATATGCATAGTCAAGGGATCGAGAAGTCTAGCCAGATTTAAGACATAGATCCCTTCGTCATCGGCAAGAGCCTCGGAATAGCTAGATTCAACAACTTCCGCAAACGGAGCTTAGCATATCTTCAGCCAACAAAAAGCAACAGCGAAGGCTCTGCGTCCAGCATGGAAGAAGAACACCTCGGCTACCAGTAATGCCGACATCGTAGATCCGCACAACAGTACCAAGAGGGAAGAAGTCCTGAGGAAAAAAGAGAAGAACTCGCCGGAACCAGATCCAGAAGAATACGTAGAGGACGAGCTATCCTCAAGAAGAAGGAGGAGAAGAAGAGGACGAGCTATCCTCAAAGAGAAGAAGAAAGAAGAAATCCCGCAGAGATCGAAAGATTGATCCTACGGAGATGGAACTCAAGACGAACCAGTAGATCCATGGAGGAGGAGAAGAACTCTCCAAAGGCGCACGCCGGAATCTCCATCGGAGGAGGGAGAATGGAGGATGAAGACACCGCCGCTAGGGTTCGCCATCTGGAGGAGCTCGGGAGCGCGAACCAGCCGTCCGCGTAAGTTGAAGAGAGAGAGCGTCCCTCTAGGGTTTAAAGAAGGATCACAGGAGGACAGGGGCAAAACCGGGAAAAAATCTCAACGTATTCTATTTTTCAAAAGCATCATACGCTGAATGGAGGGGTTCAGTCCTTTATATAGGATCCGGCCCACTAATTACATCAGAAATTCAGAAAAACAACCAACAAATGAAGAAAATACGAAAGAAATTTCTAAAATGTCTAAAAATTATGTAGACACCTTAGAAAAATCTAGAAAAAATAAATCCTAACTAAAAGAACTATGGGTAAGTATCTCCAAGCCATATGGAACCCAAATTTCTCTTGCATCGTCCATATACTTGATTGAACCGAGGCCAAAATCTAGTGTCCTCACTACATTGTGATATAAATGTATAGGAACTCATGATGTGGGTTCCTGAAACCTTCCAAGTGTTGACATGTATGACCCTATAACTTTGAAGATTCAAACCACAATTTTTCTTGTTAAGTTTTTTTTTGAGTTTTTTGAAAACTTGACCAGTCTCACTGAACATCTAATATTTTGGTGTTATTCACATCAAGAGTAACTAGGTGAACACTCTTGATTAACTGTCATAGCAACTAAGTACATAGAAGCCATTTATTCATAAAAGGCATTCGAGACATGTCTCCATGGCCCTATCGGAATGTATTTTTGAGTTTTATGATCTTAAATTCGTTTGAGTTTTGTTTATAAGTTAATTTTTTGGGTTTATATTGTCTTGTTTTGACTTGTTTTCTGTAAGTGGTAAGGTTACTTATCTTTATTAAGTAGAAAGGGAAACAATACAGCTAGAAAAGGAAGAGAAAGCTGAAAGAACAGCTTGGAATAAAAACTCCCAGAATAACTACTGAGATGATAGTTTAAGATTGGGCCACTTCAAAAAGAAAGTAGAGAAAATCTGAAATTTGCCCTTGAAGTAGCCTTGTCCAGACCAGCCCTTTATATGTGAAATACCAACGTCTGACAAGAGAAGACATCCGATGGATAATATTCTTTGGGTGTTCGAAATGACCATAAAAAATCTGCCTGATTCTGGTACACCAAATAGTCCAAGGCATAGCAGGTAAAGTGAAGTCCCATGCTCCAAAGTCCATGGGTTCATCTGCCAATTGTGAAGAAGGCCGAGAGTATTAACTTCCTCTCTCTAAGCAATCTTTTTCCTTGAAAGGGACACTCCAAAGAGCATTGATTACACCACACTTAATAAAAATGTGGTTAATATCCTTATGCTTAATTCCGCAATGCAATCACCAGACAGAGCCAGGAAGATGGATTTCAAACGGCATCTTGTGGGCAAACGATGTTTGCCGATTTTTTACAAGAACAACCTGATTCTGATTTTGATAGGTAGGGAAGGTTTCCATACCTCCTGATGCCACATAACTTTAATCCCTCCTAAAGAGAGTTTACTCAAGTAGCCATATAAGTTGGTCTTCCTTACCCTCGAATTATTCTAATTTGTCAAGGACTTTAAGTAGTTGGGCAGATCACAAATTTTCTTTTCTTTATGAGCCCTTCTAAATTGGAGGCACCACTTTGCCTTAGGATCCTAGTAGTTATGAACAGTGCCCTGAGGATAGTGGCTTAAGGTATATAGGGAAGGGAGCAACAACACCAAATACTCATAACCTGTCCAATTGTCTTCCCAAAAAGAGGTCTGGGAACCGTTGCCCACCTTAATGCTGCAGGAAGAAGCAAAGAAATCCCAATTGTGCATGATGCCCTTGTACATATGAGAAAGTCTACTCCTATCAATGAAATGACGAATCCATGTACCATTAGCACAGCAACCATACTTGGAGATCACCACTATGGCCCATAGGGTCTGACTATTGTTGTTCAACTTTTATAACCACTTTGTTAGAAGAGCAATATTAGTAGTGTTCAAAGGAACCAGCCCTACACCACCTTTATTAGTGGGTCTGCAGACATTATCCCGCTTAACAAGGTGTAACCCCTTCTTGTTAGAACTCTCATTTTTAAAAAAAAATCTCGCCTTGATACTCTCTAGTTTGGAACAATTAGCACTGGGGACTCTTAAGTATAGAGAAGAAGTAAAGGGATATACTTTGCAAAACTGATTTAGAGAGTAACCATCAACCACCTGCTGAAAGCATCCTACCTTTCCAGCCTTGCAGTTTGGCTTCCATCTTTGGTACAACACATTGCCAATCTTTACTACTTGTACCTTTGTCGGAAAGAGGCAGCTCCAAATATTTAATAGGGAACGTAACCTAGGGCATATTAAAGATCGTTTGCAGCACATCCCGAAGCTCAACTTTCATGTTGACACCCGCAAGTTCACATTTGTTCCTATTGATTTTCAAGCTAGTCACTACTTGTAGCAAATAGAGTTTTACTATTAGAGTATGACATTTTTCTGGTTTAGCTGAGGAGAAAAGGAGTGTATCATCTGCGAACAAGAGATGTGAAATCTTTTCCCTTTTGTGCCCCACTTCTATGCCTTCAATCAGACCAAGCCCGTTCTACTTTATCCCACATTATTTTAAGCACCTGGCTAACAATGACAAAGGGAAGGGGAGAAATATGGTCCTCTTGTCTGAGACCTCTTGAAGAGAAGAAACCAAAATACCTAGCATGATGTCCATTGAAAACTTTGTAGTAGTGATATTACTTTCAATCCATTTGATCCACCTATCCTTGAAGCTCATCAGATACACGACTCTAAGAAGTCAATCACGATTTTTTCGTAAGTTTTCTCAAAATGTAGTTTCAAAAGTATGCATTCTCTGTCTGAATCTTTGGTCATGAAGACATTCATGAGCTGTCTTGTAATTTACAAGGATATATCTGCCAGGAATAAAAACTGCCTGTGAGGGGAGAGCCAACTTGTCTATAAATCTGCTCAATCTAGAAGTCAACAACTTTGTGATAATCTTATAGCTATAGTTCAGGAGATTAATAAGTCTGAAATCTTTGATGTCAACCACATTTTTTTTTGGGACCAAAACCAGTGTGGTTGAATTGAGAAACTTGATGCTGTCCAAGTTCTCTTCAAATTCTTTCACCATTGCCATTAAGTCCTTCTTAATGATATCTTAACCATGTAGATAAAACCCTACAGAGAAACCATGTGGGCCTGGGATTTTATAAAGATCCATATCCTTCAAAGTATTAAGCATTTTTTTTTCAGAGAAACATTCAACGTGAGAATTAGCTTCTGAAGCTACTGATCTCGTAGGAGGAATAAAATTGCTGAGAGGACCCCATCTTTGATCATTCTTGAAAGGGTACTGTAGAACTTAGCTGCATGGATCCCTATCTGCTCTGTGCCTTCGCAAACTGTATCAAAGATTCTCAGTTGGTGTAGAGAATTCTGCTTCTTCCTAATGCTAGGTTGAGTGTGGAAGAACCTTGTGCTTTTGCCACCCTCTTGTAGCCAAACTTCCTTGGAATGCTGTTTCCATTTAATTTCTTCCTGTTAGCACCATTCCCTCTCATATCTTTAAGTCTAGTCAATTTCATTTTCTGATCTTCTGTAACCAAGCCAGAATTGTTCAAACATTCAAACTGATCAATCTTGGAATTCCACTGGTTCCTTTCATGAGCTGAAATGGTGAAGTGTTGACCTGTCCATCTCTTTAAATGCTTCTTAATGATCTTTAACTTACAAACAAATCTACCAGAAGCTGATGTTGCATTAGGGACCATCTCACCCCACCTCTCCCTGACCAAGTCTTTAAAACTAGGTTCCCTACACTAAACAACCTCGATTCTGAATTTCTTTGCCTTAGTCTTGTATTCTTGTTGGTACCACCACATCTGATACCTACCGCACAGTGATCAGAAACAGCATTAGGAAGATGGTAACCTTCTGGCATGGAATAACACTGCATCCAGGAATGGGAGATGAGAAATCTGTCCAACTTTGATTTGGATCTTACATTCGACCAAGTGAATTCAAACCAAAATTGGAGATGTCCATAAGGTTGCAGATCAATAAAGTCATTAAAGAGTGACATTTCCAAAGCACAGAAATCTTCCTGAGCCTCTCTCAAGGCCAACAAATTGCATTAAAATCACCCCACCAATACACCACACATCATCAATGTGATTCCCTACTACCTCTTTGATATTAGAAAAGAAAGTAATCATTTCAGGGTCTTCCACAGGGCTGCAGACATTGCAAGGAGACCAATCATTGTCATTCTCATTGTTCTTTACCTTGAGAATTTTGAAATGTCTATTATCGCAGAGTTCCTCACAAGTGAATCTATTATTGTCCCAGATCACTGCCAAGCACCGCTCAACCCATTAGATGGAACATAAGATAAACCTTTCAACCTTCCAACCTTTAAAGCATTAATCAGGTCACTATCAGAGAAGGCAGTTTTGCTTTCCTGAAGAAGAATAAAATCTGGCTTTCTAAGAGCGATCATATATGCAACTCTCTGATTTTCTCCTTGCCTGAAATGCCTTTGCAATTCCAATTTAAGATATTAATCATTAAAATATGACACAATCTTTACCTTTTCTGCTCCTCTTACTGCCCTAAGCAAGCACCTCATTGCATAATAAGAAATTAAGTTCTCTGGATCCGACTCTGGGTTGATTGAACCTCTTTGCTGTATTACCCACTTCTTGGCTATTTAATTCCTGTCTAAGATTATCAAAGAAGTTTCTGATCACCTGTTCTTGACTATGCCGCCATCTGGATAACAGCATCAACTGGGACAACCTCCTCCCAACAGTTATGGATAGCGTACAAGCCTGAATTATGTTGAACACGAAAAGGCCTGAAATTGGACTGAAGGGCACCATTCTCGACTATGCCGCCATCTGTAACCATACTGGGATCACCCTGAAGCGAAGGGTCCCGGCACAGTTCAGAGGCCTGTGAGCATTGTGGTGGCTGAGAGATGATAGCCGCAATCTGCAAGGACGAAGATACGTTGCCAAGCTCGTCAATGGAGCTGCCGACCGGGCCAAAGCTCGTTACACCGAAAATGACAGGAAGCCCTTTCGAATGGGCAGCTTAGTGTGGGTCTTAGAGACTTAGACTGCTGCCTCTTCAAGGGACAACACAGCCCTGAACCGGAGCCTTCTGGACTGGCTCCGGTTCACAAGAGGAACTTAAGTGAACAGATGCTCACAAGGGGTTGAAAATTAGCAAATTTCAATATTTTGCTCAATTTTTATTTTTTGAGTGTTTTTGATTGTTTTCTGTTTTTTGACTTATTTTTGTCTGTTTTCTGTTTTTAGTTATTTTCTGTTTGATTTATTTTTTTGATTTATTTAGTTTTTATTGGTTATTTGATTTAGAACATTGATATAAAATCATTTATTTATCTGAAAATTATTTTTGAATTGTTTTGAGTCCAGAAAATTTTTGGTTGACTCTGTTTGACCATAAAATGGATTTTAGGATTAATTAATTAAATGTAATTTCCGCTCTTCTTTTTTTGGTACATTTTTTAAGGCAATGGGGCTTTTCAATTGCTCCATAGAACATTAAAAATATTCATAACAAAAAATTCTTATCTATTTATGGGTTTTTACAACTTACAAAGATGGGAGGCATTGAAAACCATAAATCCCTCCAAAGAAATTGTGGAATAAATCCTTTTGACCTTTGGGAGGCCTGGGTTTCTTAGGCATGGGGGCATGTCTCCTTAACTTTCTTTGCTTTCATTGATAAAGTTAGAGCATGATAGCATGTTAAACATGCTTGGCTATTTTTTAAATCAATGAAGATACTACCCAACATATTTTGATGAGTTTTCTACTCAATATGTGGGGGCCTTTTGGGTCTAACCCTTCATTCATTTTTTTTTTTGCAATGTTCTCAACTAAAGAGAGGCATAAAAGGCATAGAGCCCATCCTTGATGGATTGATCCTTGCTAGTCTTGTCTTTCGTGTGCTTTTGAGTCCTTCTAAGGCATGGGGCCCACCTTTGGTGGATTGATCCTGTTACCCTTGATTTTTGATGTTTTTGCCTTTCATCTATTTGAATGGAGTTGGTTTTTTGAAGATGGTCAAAAGAACACAATTTCCATTTATACGAAAAATAAAATACAACTAAAGGGAAAGAAAAAAAAACAGAAAAGACCCATAACTCCATTACTGAGATGGTAGAGAAGTTTGGGAATTACATGAACATAGGTCTGAAGTGAGAGAATTTGGCCCTGAATATAGCCTCATCCACGTGGTTGCTAGAGTGAGCTAACAACCAGTCTTTTACATATGATGACATCAAGTGAAGGATCATTCTTGGGTGCTCAAAATGGCTGTTGAAGATCCGCCTATTTCTTGTATTCCAAGCATGGAATGCCATCTCGCGAGATCTCGCCGAGATCTCGCGAGATCTCGGTCTCGCCAAGGGGGCCGAGACCCGAGACTGCCGAGATCTCTCCCCAAGTAGCCTAGTCTGAAAAATAATTTCTTCGGGGGGTTTTGCCCCCCTGATACCAAAAAAATTTATACATAATATACCAAAAAATTCCTTTCGGGGGGCTTTGCCCCCCTGACAACCACGCACAAAAGGGCGCTACCCCCTTGACCCCCGCGACCTGACCGCGCAAGTCGATCCGCGACTACTCTGCGCCGCCCATTTATGATAGTGTAAACATATTAATATATCTCACTATCACTTATACTATCGCGGATAAAAATGTGCTACAAGTTTAATACCATATTAGTATTTAAATAAGATTGTATACAAGATTAAATCTTTTAGAAACACAAAGATCATTTTTTTGATATTAAGAGTACTTTGTAATTGTTCATTCACACAATTGATGTATAAATGTGTTATATATTTTCATGTAAATTCATTGATGTACTCCTATCTTTATAAGATATTATGTTATGTTTCATACATATATACATTTTGATCCGAGAATCCGAGATCCGATCTCCCGAGATTTTTCCGAGATCTCTCCGAGATCTCTTCTCTTTCACCCTCCCGAGACGAAGCCGAGATCCGAGATGGCGAACCTTGATTCCAAGTAATCCACAACATGGCAGGTTAAACAAGTTTCCACATTTTATATTTTTCGGCCCAAGGCTTCATGCCCCGCCAAACATGTTAAAGAGATATGACATTGGTTGGTTTAGACTAGTGGCTCCTCCACCCTTCGAACAAAATTCTCCAGAGTAATTTGATGACACCCTGCACTTGATGAAAAGATGGTTGACAATTCCTTCTCTCCTGGCAAAAAAATGCAATCTGTGGAGATATTAGAAAATAGCTTGTTGAGATGACACCACATAGGAAGTCTCTGCTTTGCAAACTTCCACAGGAAGAGCTTGATTTTGATGGGTAGGGCATGCCTCCAGACTACCAGTTACCATGGGACCACCTCACCTCCCAGGGTTAATCTAGTCATCACATGCTTCACTGTGAATACAAATTTGTTACTAGGAAGCCAAATTAGCTTATCCTTCTTATCGTCCATACATATGCGATTATCATTAATTCCCAACAGATTAGAAAGTTCACTGATTTCTTCTTCATTGAGGGCTCTTCAGAATGGTAAATGCCACAAAGTTCTGACATCCCAGTGACCACATATCATGGTCTGCAGATTGCGGCTCAATCTGAATAGGGTGGGGATTATGGAGGACACAACAGCCAGTGGCGCATGACCAGTCCGCTTATCGTCCCATAAAGAAGTTCTCCTACTGTTCCCGACCTCAATGGTACATGAAGAGTAGAAAAAATGTCAGTTGCACAAGATGCCTTTCCAAATATTGGACATAACACCTCTACTGCTGTAGTTTCTAATCCATGTACCGTTCAACCTAACACCATATTTAGAGTGGACAATCCTAGCCAACAGAGCATCTCTATGTTCAACTTTCATATCCCTTTAGACAAAAGAGTATCTATTAGTTGACAAGGCATAGAGTCCATCCTTTGTGGATTGACCATTGCTAGACTTTGTTTTTTTATTGTTTTTAAGGTGCAGAGGCCATCCTAGGTCGATTGATCCTCATTAGCCTTTGATTTTTAGTCTTTTTAAGGTATCAGGCCCACTCTTGATCTATGTTATCAGAGGCAATCGCCTTGGGCGCCTAGGTGCTGAGGCGAGGCGAAAGAAGACCTCAGTGCCTCGCCTAGCCCGCGACTACCTTGGGCGGTCGCCTTTTCTACCTCAGTTGCCTAGGCAGTTGCCTCGACCGCCTCAAACACATACTTTTTTAATTTTTAGATTTAATTTTTGGTTTTCTGTTTAGTTCAACTTAAGACAATATTTTATATATTGTATTTCCTCTCTTTTTAAATCAATGAAATAGTGGCCTTGTGTCACATTCAAAAAAATTTAAGATAAAAAGGTATAGACTTGAGAATTATTGTTTAATTATTGTTACTTTTATGTTATTTTAGAATTATTAATGAACTTCCATGCATGTTATAGAATTATTGTTCAATTGTTGGCCCTAGACATATTAATGTACTTTAATTGTTGTTTCAAAGTCCAACAACATAGAAAAAGATGTCTTCTCTACATTTTTTGTTATATTTCTTATTTTATTATATAAATTTGTTTTATTTTTAGATGTATTTTCTTCTTTTTAAAATGTACCTCTTGTATTTTATAAATATTTTTTTATTTTTTAGAAGTATTTCATACTGTTTTACATGTATTTCTAGTCTTTTTAGAAGTATGCCTTACTTTTTTTTCACTTTCAAATATTTTATGAATCATAAAAATATATAAAAATAAAAAATAAAAAATGTTGCCTCAGGCCTCCCTCGCCTCAGTCACCTTCTGCCTTTGATGACACAGCCCTTGATGGATTGACCATTGACCCTCGTTAGCCTTTTATCTTTAGTGTTTTTAAGGCATAGAGCTCACCCTTGATGTATTGACCCCCATTAGCCTTTTATTTTTTATGTTTTTAAGGTGTAGAGCTCACCCTTGATGGATTGACCCCCATTAGCATTTGACTTTTAGTGTTTCCAAGTCCTTTTTGTTCTTCCTCTGTACAGCAAACTTGTCCAGCCTCTTCTCCTTCTTTTTGGCTTGATTTTGAAAAAAAAGGTTTGTTTTGATGGTGGTAAGAAAGGGTACAGGACACCAATAGGGCAGTGCTGTTTTGGACCTTTTTGGCTTGATTTTGATAAGAACAGGCCATGGGATCATGGACAGGTGCTCTGGTGTGGAGTTGACAGCGCTGTCTGGAGTTGGTTTTGGCGGTGAAAAGGGGTTAAACATTTCTTCAAAACGGGATGGGCTTGGTGCGCTGCTGAGGGGGTTGTTTACAGACCTTTTTGTTTGGGTTTTGATGGTAGAAAGGATTTAAATCCTATTGAGAATGGATAGCACGTGTCCTGCCATGAGGATTTGCTTTGTCTTGTGATTAGATGGGAAAATGCCTTAAATCTATGGAAAACATGGAAGGGCATGCTGTGGAGCCATGGAGACATACAGAGCCCTGTTTGGGCTTAGTTTTGGATGGAAAGGGGTTTTTTGATGAAGAAAGAGGGGTGGTGGTGGATGGTTCAGTCTTCAAGGATACCTTTTCTTACTTTCCTTTCTTGTCTAAACCCAATCCATGGCTGCTTAGACCAATCCAAATCGGTAACCGGCTTTGATTGGCCTAAATGGCCATGGTTTGGGTTCTAACTCTTATTTTTTTGGGTTTTTTGGCCGTTTACGTCAATCCAAACCGGTAACAGGCTTTGATTGGCCTAAACGGCCACGGTTTGGATTCTAGCTCTTTTTTGGGTTTTATGGCCGTTTAGGCCAATCCAAGCTGGGACTTTTTAGGTATTTATTCTCTATTTTCTGATTTTTAAAGGAAAGGGCTAAAAGTGCAAAAAAAATGAATTTTTGGAGCCCAAAAAAGTAAAAAATTTTAGATAATTTTTGATGGGTGATAGCAATAATTTTAGTCATAAATGGATGATTTATGACTGATAGTTTTGATTTTTATTATTTTTAAGAGAGAAAATCTCAATTTTCATAAATTACACGAAATAATCTTGTGTAAAAAAATCTGAAATCTCAAAAATAAATTATGATATTTATATATATATTTGTGATAATATTTCGAATTTATCACAAATCCTCACTTTTTGAATTTTGAGTGGATAATTTTTATTTACACCTCATTCCAAATAAAATTGGAATTTAAATCCCAATAAAGAGTTTGGATTTAAATCCATTCAGGATTGGAAATTGGACCCAAATAGGATTCAAATTTGAATTTGAATCCAGGTTGGTTTGAAGTATGAATTTTACTTGGATTAGGGTTAGAATTCGATCCCATTTGGTTTAGGAATTATGTTTTTAGTGGGGTTGGAATAGGAATTGATATTGGATTACTTCAAGGATTTCAATCCCATTAGGATTTGAATTCTAGTTGAGCTAGGATATGAATCCTACCAGGCGTTGGATCCTAGTTTGATGAGGAATTGAATACTAGTTGAAGTAGGGTTTGAATCCTTACTAGAATTAGAATTCTAGTTTGGAATCCCCTTTGATTAGGACTTGGATCTGCTACTAGGATTAAGATTTGAATTCTACTTGGATTTGGATCCTTGTCTTAGTAGGGATTTGAATCATACTTGGATTAGATCCTAGTTTATTGGGATTTACATCCTAATTAGATTGGGATTTGAGTACGTGTTGGATTAGGACTTGACTCCCACTATAGGATTTTTCTTATAAACATGGGGCCCCACTCCTATTCTTTGAAGAAGTTTGCTTGCAAGTGTGATGATGGGGGGTTGAGAGAGCATGTGTGGATGCTCTCTCTCTCTCTCTCTCTCTCTCTCCCATCTTGGCATTTTGGTGAAAATTTTCATGAAATTTTATGTGCCAATAGTGTTCAAATGGGCCATTTTAGCTTAGGCAATAAGTCTGCCACTGGATGATATATATATGTTATGTATACATAAATGGATAAGTAGATTGAGGTGGGGGGGGAGGAAAGGGAGAAAAGTGCTAGGGAGGTATAGATTATACTTTAGGTTTAGGTGAAATTGTGCAAGAGAGACTTTATATTTATAAATACATATAGGTATTTGTATGAATATTTAAATTTGTATAATGTGGAGATGTGTGAGTAACTATGTACGTGTGTATTTGTACATTTTTGCAAAGGGAAGATTGATATACTGAATAAAGGAAAATAAAAAGAGTTGATAGGGAACACTGAGTCTTTTATATGTATTTCTAAAAATTTAAGGTTGTATAAGTAGTATATGTGATTATGAAAGATTTTAATATAATTTTGCTGCCTCTGAATGAACGTTCATGATTCCTGGATCTATGTCAAGGGGGCAGCACCCATTGCGGGAGGTATCCATGCGGCAAGGCCCCCCAAACAGATGTTTTTTAATTAATTGGGGCCTAGGATGCCAAGGCGAGTGCCTAGGGCACCTGGGTGACTAAGCTGGTGCCTTGATGCATTTTGGTCTCTATAAAGGTGCCCTGGTGCCTAGGCACTCCTAGATGGGCACCTTGACAGCTAGGGTTCCAGCTCCTTTTCCCAATGTAAAGATGGAAGCATTTAGCACTGTTTCTGCAACTTGAAGCCTGGTGCCCCTTCTCAGGACATGCGGACACTAAGCACATCTACCTCTAACTTTTCTCAATCCTCTCCTAAAAACGTCTGTTTTGCCTCCAGGTGACACACAAACCTTCTCCTAGCATAGATAGTGGAATTGGTTGAATCGGATTGGCCGATTTCGATCCGATTCCTGCTTGAAGGACCGATTCTGACCTGAATTCCGCCGGAATCGGTCGAGTCGGAATCCTGATTTTTTAAAAAAAGATTCAGGCCGAATCTGCCAGAATCGGACCGAATTGGCTAGAATCTGACCGAATCAGCCTGAATCGGAATCGGAATTGTAATTTTTAATTTTTTTTAAAAAAACCCGATTTCGGATTGGGTTCTCTTCTTAAGAATCGGTTGGAATCGGACCGATCCATCCGATTTGGATCAGATCGATACTGATCGATTCCGATTCCGGAATCCTTGCCTCCTAGATACATTCTGCCACTCACCTTGTCTGCCTACTTTTCCTCTGTTTTTGTGCTCCTCCCTTTGCTCAAGATCATTGTTGTAGTTTTTTTTAACATAATAGGGGTTCAAGGTGGTCCATTGATAAACAGTTCTGCATGCTTTTCTTCACATTCTGTCGTTCTTCAGTGAATTTAAATTAAGGTTTCTCTTATGCTTTGTTCATGACTGGTGTTACTTTTTATCATTGCTTGTTGGTTGGTGTTTCAGTCCTTCTGTTTGTGATATTCTTCAATCTCTAACTAAATGCAAGTGATAAGCATGACTTACGAAATTCTCTTTCTCTATGGAATATATCATTTAGATGTGTTATTTTTTATTCAGCTTGTTTTTTTATTTTTTATGTACTTTCACAGTTCAAAAAATTATTTTTTTTACCAGATAACCGGGCAGTTGGGCTCTGGAGGTTTATGGTCTCAGTTTGAGGATCAGGTTGAAAGTAGCTTTGATTATATTTCATTAATTTATTTAATTGTGCAAATTTGCTAAAACTGTCTTTGATATTTTCTTTCTTTGTCAGGCACTTGTTGTCCTTGTTCATGATATGGGACCAAACTGGGACCTGGTCAGTGATGCAATCAATAGTACACTGCAATTCAAGGTGAAACCCTTCACAGAGTCCCTTAGTTTTGTCTTTCTCCTTTTAGATTGGCATTCCAAATTAATGGTTCTACTTCAGTGCACATTTCGCAAGCCCAATGAATGTAAGGAGCGTCACAAAGTTCTAATGGACAGAAGTGCTGGTGATGGGGCTGATAGTGCTGAAGATTCAGGCTCTTCTCAGTCATACCCATCTACCTTACCTGGCATCCCAAAGGCATACTATCTGGACACATGATTTTGTTTTGCTTCCCCTTCGTCTCAACATCTCAGCGAAAGCTGTCAGTCTATTTAAGCATGTCACCTGATAGCATTTTCACTAATCAAGTGACATGCTCATGTTATGTGACAGGGTAGTGCTAGGCAGTTGTTTCAACGTCTACAGGGACCCATGGAAGAAGATACCCTAAAGGCTCATTTTGAGAAGATAATCTTGATTGGCCGCCAACTGCATTTTCGTAGAAATCAGGTAATGTTTATGGTTGGTTTGGTTGCATCTATATGTCAGGTTTATCTTTGGTTGTTCATTATATGACATTGCTATCACTCTTATACATGTTATCAATTTTTATAAATTATTATTGATTCTTCTTTTCTGTGTGTTGCTCATCTTATCATGAAGAGGGAAAATAAGGAAATAAAACAAATGACACCAGCCCATAGTTCTCATCTTCATGCTCTTTCACAAGCTTGTCCAAATAACTTAACAGGCAGCCCTTTGACGTAAGTGCTACTATTGTCTTGTAAGCAGTTGCTTGTGAACTGTTTAAGGTGTCTGATGGCTACTTTTTATTGTGAATGAAGGCCACTTGACCTTTGTGAGGTTACTCCAACCCCTGAAGCACTTCCTATTGGTTATCTGGCATCTCATTCTAATGGTTTACCGATGTCACCTCACCCTGGTTCTCTTGCACCTATGATGGCTACTTCTGGTACAAACTCAGTGCTACAGGGATCTCCAGGTATTGGCATGAATGGTAGTCTGCCTTCTCCTGTATCACCGGTAGTGCAGACAAGGTATCTCTTCCACTGCATACCTTTTATCAATTCATTTAATGCACTTTCTCTACTTAATCTTCAGTTTTTTACAGGGATTCACAAAGATATGGTGCTCCAAGACCATCTGCATTTCCAATTGATGAACAACGGATGCAACAGCAGTATAACCAGATGCTTTCTAGCAGAAACATGCAGCAACCAAGTATTCCTGTTGCTGGTGGTTTACAGATTGCTGCTGATCGCAATGTACGCATGCTATCCGGTGGGAGTAATATGGGAATGATGATGAATGCTGGCATGCCGATTTCTAGGCCAGGATTTCAGGGAATTGGTTCACCAGGTGTACTTAACATGGTTACTTCTGGCAGTATGCTTCCAACTGGTGGTGTTGCAATTCCAAGCCCTGGAAGTGTACACACCAATACTGTTGCAGGACAGGGAAACTCATTGCTGAGGCCACATAATCATTTGCAGATGCAACGGGTAAGTTTTATTTTTTTCCTGAGTTTTCCCTTTTTCCCGTTTTGATAAGAGAAGCTAATATAATGTGATTTGAAAACTAGGTAGATAGCCCAGTGTGCATGATTTTCTTTCCCAATTAGGCAGTTCTCTCATCATGGTAATTGTATTTGCTTAGTTGATTAAACTGTTATGGAAGACTTTTATGCTCTTTATTTTATATATATATTATGCACATTAAGCAATGCATTCTGCATTCTCACCTTTGCTTTTCAAGAATTTCTGTTTTTTTCTTTTCCTTTTTCATTTGTTCTCACCGAAGTTCAACCACTTATGCTTTACTCCACGGGCCACACAGCATACTGTGCAGCATATATATTAAACATCATTTCGGTCACAAATCACATTGTGATTTATATGTGGATGCATAAGATAGATTATTTTACATATTAACATAATATAAATTTATAATTTCATCACATTTTACCATCCAACCCAAGGCTTAAGCATCTAAGTGACTGCCTACTTGCCTAGACATATAGGGTATGCTGGCTTTGACAGTCTAAAATGTTTTGAAACATGCTGTTGTATTTTCTAAATGTAATTTTTAATCCAATCAGAAGTCCAGAGGTGAGATATCATTTCTTGATGGACTAGAAAATATTTTAATGTTGTCCTATGCATTCTTTCTCTTTCCTTCTTTCCTATAGTAAGATGGTATGTATGATTAGTTTTTTTTATAACTGTAAGGTTTGTTATATTCATAGTATTCAAGGTGCGGTGCCTCAAAACTGGACTGAAAATTTTAATAGGAAAACATTGCTTATCGTTTAAAATGTGATTCTTTGCATGACCTAC
This sequence comes from Cryptocoryne crispatula var. balansae, assembly GCA_036172225.1. Lineage (NCBI taxonomy): Eukaryota > Viridiplantae > Streptophyta > Magnoliopsida > Alismatales > Araceae > Cryptocoryne > Cryptocoryne crispatula. Next base: position 50,546,805 of record CM069919.1, read on the forward strand.
TTAATTGGTTCGCTACATGATATTAAATAACTTTGATGTGTGGCAATTAATGGTTGACAATATTGGCCTTCTTTGCCCTGAGAGATAATATTTTTTATAGTAGGGCTGCATTATGTTGTCAATGAAATCAATGCATCCTAAGGTGTACATGAACTCAAGTGGTAAGGTGCCAAACTGCCAACTTTGTCTTGTCTAATCAGTGTCTCCAAACTTCAGTTAGCACCCAAATAGAATAATGACTGGAGAGGTTTCTCAATCTTTTTTCTAGAGACAGCGGAAGGTGGTATTTTCTTTTTCGGGGGGGGGGTATTGGAATACGGAATGATATGTTTCGCTGGGGGAAGATGGAAGATAGTTTGCAATCAGAGCTAGTAGGTAGCAGCCTTATGGCCATGAGAGGTGAGTGCATTAAGAGAAATAAGAAATAGGCCTCCCAAGTCTTGGTTGCTGACAGAAAGCAATCATGGGGGAAGTAGGCAATAAGAGAGTATGTGATGCGGGACCGACCGGGCACCAAGTTAACAACTAGTTATGGAGACCTAGCAGCACGTTGACTATGCAATTGACTAGCTAAGAAAACACCCTGGTAGACGATTATATCAAGTTTATCCAGCCCGAGAAGCGGTCCCAACTAGTGAGGATCGGATACCATGAGTGGAACCGAGATAGGACATTACCGACTTCCAACGTAACCAATCTAAGTAGCTTGGGATGGGGAACTCCACTCACATTTGACAACGATTAAATGAAATAGCTAGGAGGCCTAATCACTCACGACACGGCAATCAAAGTATAATAGACAAGCAAGTGACTTCGGTTAGGAAACCATACCTCCACGCCTAAGCGTGGGTGTCGACCACCGTCGGAATCTTCAACCTAGCTGGTGGCGACGCACGTTCATCCGCAAGGATTGCGAGATCGGGATCGGGATCGGTGACCACCGATCCGATCCGGATCGGGATCGGATCGGTCCGGATCGGCCGATCCTCCGGAAGAAAGGTGTCCTGGATCGGTCCGGATCGGGGAATTTTTTTTAATTTTTTTAAATCATAAAAATCAGGAAAAATCATAGAAATAAATAAAAATTTTAAAAAATAAAAAATAATGTGGATGACATTTTATCAAATAATGCCATACAACGTAAGTTCCTTTCAAGAAACTATCATATAAGTATAAATTATTATATAAAAGAGAGAGAGAGAAGAGAGTTAAATAGATCTTTATGTAAATTTAAGTATATAATATATATTTATGATTATGAATCTTTTATATATGTGATAGTATAAGTGATAGTGAAATATATTAATATGTTTACACTATCATCATTGGGACGCAGAGTAGTCGCGGATCGACCTGCGCGGTCAGGTCGTGGGGGTTAAGGGGGCAGCGCCCCTTGTGGGGGATATCAGGGGGGCAACACCCCCTGAAGAAAAATTATTTTTATGGTGGTAAAGGGAAGGGGGAAGAAGGGATCGGACCCCCCTCTAAATTTACCTGTTTAGGGGGGGATCGACCAATGTTTAAGGTGGATTGTTGGGGGGAGGGGTCCTGGGGGGAGCCCTAGACAATGAAGGGGAGGGGGGGGGGAGTGAGAATGAGGGGTGGGAAGGGGGAATCGGTCCGATCTCCCCCTTATTGGGGGGGATCGAACCATAAAATGGTCCGGAATCGGGTCCTGAATCGATCCGATTCTGGACCCTTCCGGGTTCTAGGGAATCGGTCCGGATCGACCGATTCCCGGATCGATCCACCTGGATCGGTCCAGGATCGACTGATCCGGTTGATTCAGACCGATCCAGCCGGGAGTCCCAGCTGGATCGGTAGTTCGGGCTGGAATCGGATCGGTGGGTACCGATCCGATCCAAGAATCGGCCGATCCCGATCCGGATCGGCCGATTCTGCAATCCATGTTCATCCGCCGATGATCGTATCACCACCTCGTAGCTTCTTACGGGCTATTTTGTTGAGTCACCCGAGCCTCCGAACCGCCCGCCGTGTGATGGGAAAACCTGTCGAAGTAATGGGCTGCGACTGGAGAGAGTGTTGGGGAGTAGGGCCACAGGAAGGGGGGGAAGAAAATAGGCTGGCGTCCACAGTCCTCCAGTGGGGGAGACGAGGGACTGAAGCCGGGTCGACTGGTGGGAGGGGTGAAGAGAAGGAGGGGTCTGTCTGGCGCAGGTGAGAGGGTCGCACAGGTCAGGTGGAGGGTTGAGCGAGAAGGAGAAATTGGTTCCACAGCAACTGGAGGTGTAGGAGAGGTGGAACAGGTCCGGACAGACCTGATTTGGGGGCTAGAAGCAGTGGGGACTGTCAGGTGAAGGGGGAAGAACCGCCGGGAACCCTTACGGTTCCGGACCGCCGGGAAGAGAGGAGGACAGGGGCCCAGGGGGTGCGGTACAAACACTTGCCGGAGGTGAAAGAGGTGAAGGAGGGGCCGCCACCACCAGGGAAGAAGAGGAGGACCAGGTGGGGTGTCTGCTGCCGCTGGAAGGAGGGGTAAGGGAAGCCGCTGCCGTCTGCGCCCTAGCGGACCTCAGTCCGTCGTGCCTGAGAGAGGGGGAGAGGAAGAGAATCGGGAGGAGAGGGGGGTGAGGGAAATTACAAGTTTGCCACCTTTTTCATTCCATTTCATCATCATATGAACTTACAAGTGTGGGTATAAATAAACTAAGCCCAATACAAATGTACCCTCAAAAGACACCTATTTTTCAAATACCCCCAACTCTAAGTGTAAGGTGTGTGTACACTCACAATATATAAAGATCCCCAAAATACATACAAAATATGTCCCAAAAGAAACCCAAAATGAAGTGTGTGCTACACAAAATAAACAAAAATAGCACCTAATCGTCAATCCAAAGTGACACAACCGGTCGTCGACGCCGTCGATAAACAAGGACGGGGTCGAACCGGTCTCGACCGTGGGTGTCCTCACCAGTATGACAGATAGAGGCTTCGCTTTTTTTTTGCGGGGGGGGACTAGGGGAGTAGGCAGTGTGATAGCTCTGTTTTTCACCAACTGTAGCTTGAATTAGGAAACGCTCTTGAGAGGCATAAAGCCCCTTTTTGGCTGATCAGATTTTCTTTTTTTTATTTTGCCATGTTCTTTCCTGAGACATGGTTATCTGGCCTGATGTTGTCAAGATGGTTGTCTTGTTTTGCCTTGCTACCTGAATTATCTGCCTGAGGTGTCTTTACCAGGAACAGCTAGGTACCGAGTCATTTGGATGGCTCGAACTTTTTTGCATGATTAATGATTTCTTGTTTCTAACACGATTGCAGTTTTCTAGTATGAAAGGATGGTTGGGATTTAATATGTGAAATCTCTAGATCTTGTTTCTTCTACAGCCCTTGTAGACAAATTGTAAGATTAACATTTTTAGATTTGCTCTCTGTGCCAAGGGGAACAAAGCAACTGCTAAGTTCCAAATTGATTCCGGAAGGATTAAGAATGAATTGACACGTTGATAGTCTGGCTATTTGTATGCGTATAGAATTTGAACAGTAATCCACAAGTGAATTTTAGTCATGATTAGACCTGGTGAACAGATCTTGGGGATCTGGAAACCTGATCTGAACCCCAAAAAGTTTTGGGTTTGAGGCTTTACTGGCAAACCTGAGTTAGATATTTGATGGGTTGGGCTTTGCCGTTCATGGAGAGAACTTGAGTCATATTTTGGGTTTGAAGAAAGTGTTAAAAGTCCCATGTTGGCCAATCATATTTTCCCTTTTGATTTGGCCATGTTTTTTCCAGAGGTGTTACCTGTCCTGGTGTTGTCAAGGTGGGTATCTTGTTTTGCCTTGCCAATTACAGTGTCCGCCTAAGATGTCTTTGCGAGGAACAGCTAGGTACTCACAGTCAGTCACTTGAGCATTTTTGAACTTTTTGGCATGATGCATAATTTCTTATTTTTAACAACACTACAGTCTTCTGGTATGAAAGGAGAGATGTGGTTTTAATATGTAAAACCTGATTTTAATATGCGATTGCTAAGTTCCAAAATTGATTCTGGAAGCATTAAGAATGCATCGACTAATTGATAGTCTGGCAATTTGTATGCATATAGAATTTGAACTGTAATCCCCAAGTGAACTTCGGTCATGATTAGACCTGTGAATGGATCTTGTTGATCTGGAAACCTGATCTGAACCCAAAGGGTATTGAGTTTGAGGATTTACTGGCAAACCAGATATAGATATTTGATGGGTTGGGCTTTGGGGTTCATGGGGAGAAACACTGTGAGCCATATTTTGGGTTTGAAGAAATTGTTAATTCCCATTTTGGCTAATCAGATTTTCCCTCTCAATTCAGCCATGCTTTTTCCAGAGACAGGGTTATGTGCCCCCCCACCTACAGTGTCTGCCTAAGATGTCTATACCAGGAGCAGTGAGTTACTAAGTCACTTGTACATTTTTTGAACATTTCTGCATGGTAGATGGTTTCTTAATTCTAAAAATTGCAGTTTTCTAGTTTGAAAGGCTAGATGCGATTTTAGTATGTAAATCCTTTAGACCTTGTAAAAGCTTTGGTTTTAATTTGCAACAGTTTAAGTGGCAAAGATTATATAATTTTTACAGTAATCCACAAGTAAATTGTGGTCATGATTAGACCTGTGGACTGCTCTTGTTGATCTGGAAACCTGATCTTAACCTGAAAAAGTATTGGGTTTTAGGATTTACTGGCAAACCCGGGTTAGATACTTGACAGGTTGGGTTTTACTTTTCATGGAGAGAAAATGCGGGTCGTATTTTGGAGAAAACTTGTCACTGGTGTGACAACATAGTTGTCTAGGCAACAAAGTGACCAAGGGCCCTTTGACCGCTTAAGTGGTAAGATTAGTGTGGTCATATAACAAAAAAAATCCTAGCAATAGAGAATATGGAAACACAAAAATTGACATTTATTTCAAAAAATAAATAGCTTAAAATTAGCTTTACTGTGATAATTTGACAATAACATTTACATACCCAACTCAACTCTACTCAACTAAGGCCTTTATCTCAAATTACTTGGGGTCAACCATATGGATTCTCTTTCTCCACTCATGTCGATTTTGTGTTATTTCTTCAGAGATATTTAAATCATCTAAATCATATTGAATTACCCTCCTCCAAGTTAACTTAGGTCTACCATGCCCCTTTTTTGTTTCTGTCATTTTAATATTTTCTATCTTTCTAACTAGAGCCTCTTTATGTCTACATTTAATATGTCCAAACCATTTCAATCTCCCTTCTTTCAATTTGTCTGCAATTCTCGTTACTCCTACATTTTTCCTAATACATTCATTCCTTATTTTATCTAATATAGTGTGACCATTCATCCATCTTAACATTCTCATTTCGGCAACACTTATTTTAGAATTATGTTTTTCTTTTATTGTCCAACATTCACTACTATACAACATTGCGGGTCTTATACTTGTACGATAAATTTTTCTTTTCAACTTTAATGGAAATTTACGATCACATAGAACTCCTGAAGCCAGTCTCCACTTCATTCAATTTGCTTTAATCTTATGATTAACATCTTCTTCACATTCTCTATCTTTTTGAATAATTAATCAAAGATACTTGAACTGAGTTTTTTGAGACAATATTATCTCATCTAAATTGATGCTCTTACCTACTTCTCTTTAGTTTTCTTTAAATTTACAATGCATATATTCTGTTTAGTTATACTTATCTTGAAACCTTTAATCTCCAAAATATTTCTTCACATTTCTAACTTTCTATTCACTCCTTTTTGTGTTTTATATATTAATACGATATCGTATGCAAATATCATATATGCTAGTAGTTGCATCATCATACATGTATTTTATCATTTGTATATATTTAACAGGCACCATCCTTCATTCCAACACCCACTATAGAACCTCTTTTGGTACTCTATCATAAGTCTTTTCTTAATCAATGAACACTATATGTAAATCTTTCTTCATATCTCGATATTTTTCTATCAAACTTTTAATAAGAAAAATAGCTGCAGTTGTAGATCGACCAGGCATAACTCCAAATTGATTAGCTGAAATATTTATACAGCTCTGTAATTGCCGCTCAATAACTCTTTCTCATAATTTCATAGTATGACTCATAAGTTTGATCCCTCTATAATTTGCACAATCTTGTATATCTCATTTTTTCTTAAAAATAGGTATAATGATACTCTTTCTCCATTCATTCGGCATTCTTTTCGATATTAGGATTTTGTTAAAAAGTCGAGTTAACCATTCCACTCCTAAATATTTCAAACACTTCCACACTTCAATAGGAATATTATCCGGACCCCATGCCTTGTTTTCATCATTTTCAATGCTTCTTTAACTTTTGAAAATTGAAATTTTCTAATATAATTTAAATTAAAGTTTGTCACATTCTCTATGTTGTCTATGTTTTTAACAAAGTTGTCATTAAAAAGAGTATCAAAATAATTTTTCTATCGTTCTTTGATATCATCATATTTAATCAATTTTTTTTCTTCTTTATCCTTTATGCATCTAATTTGATTAAGATCTTGAGACCGTTTCTCTCTCTCATTCTTACTAGTTTATAAATATCTTTTTCACCTTCTTTAGTTCCAAGTTTCTCATACATATGTTTAAAAGCATCATCTCTTGCTTTTCTAATAACATTTTTTACTTCTTTTTTTTGCTATCTTGTATTGTTCATAAGCTTCATTGTTATCACATTTTGGCAATATCTTATAACAATCTCTCTTATTCTTTGTCGCCTTTTGCATTTCTTCATTTCATCACCAAGTCTCTTTTTTAGGTGGACTATGTCCTTTAGACTCTCCAAGTACTTTTTTAGCTATCTCTCTAATTTTTATAGTCATATTCATCCACATAGCATTAACGTCTATGTCTAACTTCCTATCATTTATCTTTAAAAGTTCGATCTTAAATATTTGTTGTTTCATTCCTTTTAACCCCCACTATTTTATTTTAGGAGAAGACTTTTTTTATATGTGTTTGTTTGTGTTTTAATCTTAACATTTAAAATCACTAACCTATGTTGGCTTGTTAAAGTTTCACTCGGAATTACTTTACAATCGTTGCAAATAACACGATTAGATTTTCTAGTGAGAATGAAATCAATTTGACTTTTATTTTGTCCACTTTTAAATGATATTAGATGAGATTCTCTTTTAATAAATTAAGTATTTGTGAGGATAAGATCGTAAGTCATAGTAAAATCTAAAATATTCTTTCCCTCTTCATTTAAATTTCTATATCCAAAACTTTCATGAATATTTCCATATTCATGACATTTGTCTCCAACATGTCTATTGAGATTTTCTTCAATAAATATATTTTCTTCATTTGGTATACTCTGCATAAGATTGTCCATATCCTTCCAAAATTTTTCTTTAATCTCGCTACTTAATCCAATTTGTGGAACATACGCACTGATTACATTAATTATTTCTTTTTCTATAATCATTTTTACCATTATAATCCTATCTCCTACTCTTTGTATTGAAACTATTGTATCTTTTAATGTTTTATCAACAATGATACCTATCCTATTTTTTTCTCTCTTTTCCACTATATCATGTATTTTACCTTTTTCTCCTATCCATTTGATTTCTTGGATACACAACATGAATAATTCTCCTCTCCATACTATCAATAAGTTCCATAAGTTTTCCTGTAAGAGATCCAATATTCCAAGTGCCTATTCTTATTTTTCTTTCAATATTTTTTCTTACATTTTTTATAATAATGTCTATTTGTATTTGAGTTTATTATAGAACTCATATCTTGCTCTTTATTATTGATAATAACATTTACATGCAAACAAAAACAGAAAATGACTTATTAAATATTTTTGATGATCACCTTTAAAGAAATGTGCAAAATGTTTATCCAAAACCTACAATACACAATTCCTTTTTTCTCGATTTAAAAAGTATATCAAACAAATAACAATTATAAAAACACATTCCATAGTAGATAGAGACACGAAAGAGTGCAACTATAACAAAATAAGTCTAACAAATGCACTCACTAAGTTCAAGTAGAGAAACAATATAAGTACAAATAGGGACCTAATAAGTGTGTCCTTTCCATTATGCGGAACCAGTTTGCTTAAAATGACTAAGCGCCTGCAAGCAGCCAGGCACTTAGCAGGGTCCGAACTACTTTGTCACTTAGCAACCACTTTGACAACCATGTGACAGGGAAGTGGCAAGCGGTGGTCCCCACAGACATCAATGGGAAATTATTTTCAGCATTCTGCTTAGGGATGAGCAGCAGGTTGGCTTTGTTTAACATGTGCTTCTCTACAATCACGCATGCACTACTTCTTTTCCATGGAGTTCCTGCCATTACCACTGCCATAGCCTGGTGGGTTTTGCCTCTTGTCCATGAACTCCATTTTGGGATGACCTGTCGGGGAAGCCTCATTTTGGATATTATAAAAATGTAGTTTATTTTATTTATTTTTTATTTTCATTATAGAAAAATTATGTTTTCTATCTTGGGAAGGAAGACATTTTTTATTTTTTGTTTATTTGCATTTGAAAAATATATGAGGTTATGCCGTGAGTTCATGAAAATTAGAGTTGTATCTTGCCATTGGTTCTTGAATGGACTAATGTTACACCAAGCATTGACTTGACAACCTTTGATAACTTCCATTGACACCAAGATTTTCACAAGTAGGGGGAGATGGTAATTTCATGGAGATTTTTAAATTCCATATTAATTGGGGTTGTCTTTTTTTTTTTTTTTGGTCACGTGGCCCGGATGGCCGGAGACCCGCCGTCCGCGCGGGTGGCGAGGGTTCGACACCCGTCGAACCCCACAGTTCGCCCCCCCCCCCCCCCCCTGGGGGCGCCCGGCCTGCAGCCGCCGGGAGGCGAAGGCCCGACCTCGCGCCCCTCTGCGCGAGGTCATGCCAACCGAGCGATTAAATTTTAAAATCTAACCATAATTCTTTATTATTATTATTTTTCTTGATAAATCACAAATTCTTTTCAATTCAAGTCCAAATTGGCCATCCCAACCCGTTGTTCCCATATGGGCCCACTTACCTCAAGACCATAGTTGTCAAGGCGACAAGGCGCCCAAGGCGTTGAAGGGTACCGATTCCGCTTAGGCGACAAGGCGTCCGCTTAGGCGTCGCCTAGGCGGTCAAGGTGGTATTCAAGGAAGGCTGAGTCGGGAGGTTGTTATATATAAACAAAACATAAATATAATTATATTTGTTATGTTATAATTGAATATGAGTGTTTTATCAATGCACATAAGTAAATATGACGTGTGTGTGAAAAAGAAGAAAGTTAAATAAATTTTTATAAAATTTAAGTATATAACTTATTTATGATTATAAAATTTATATATGTGCAATAGTATAAGTGATGGTAAAATATTGTTATAATGTTATTAAATGGGGGGAGCGCAGAGTAGTCGCGGATCGACCGCGCGCGGTCGGTCGCGGGGGTCGGGGGCGGCACCCGTGGGGGGTTGTCAGGGGGGCGAATTCGCCCCCCGAACCCAAAAAAGTATGTAAAAGTATAAGTGAGATAGAGAGAGAGAGAAGAAAGAGCTGAAAAAGAACTTAAATAAGTATATAATATATGTTTATAATCATAAATCTTAAATATGTATGATAGTATAAGTGATAATACAATATATTAATATATTCAAACTATCATTAAATAAGTGTCCCTTGTGAGGGGTATCAAGGGAGAAAAACTCCTCAAAAACTTTTTTTAATGATGTAAAAATACCCAAGGCGCCTTGCTTGGGCGCCTAGGCTGGCGCCTTGGGCGCCTTGGCGGGCGCCTTGGGCGCCTTTTTGGCCCCAGACAAGGCGCCCTGGCAAGGCGCCCTTGGAAAGGTGAGAGAGGGCGCCTTGACAAGGCGCCCTGGCGGGCGCCTTGACAACTATGCTCAAGACTTTAAAAACATTGAGAGAGCGCGAGAGAGGGGGATGTTTGGAGCTCAAGGTGGTGTTTGTTAGATATGTTGAAATGATAAAAGACATGATTAAGCAACCACTAGCATCTACACAACTAGTATGAAAACAAAAGATATTCGCATTTCAATTGAGTTACATAGAGAGAGAGATGTTTGGAGCACAAGGTGGTGCTTTTTTGAAATGAGGAAAAGACATGATTAATCAACCACCAGCATCTACACAATTGGTATGAAAACTAAAGATATTCATATTTCAATTGAGTTACATAAAGGATGTACACTTGAGTCCTTATCTTTTTGTATTAGTTGTAGATGGATTAACAAAGAACATATGTCTACTATGGTGCATTTTTTTGGAGACGGTATTGTATTGATAGATGAAATATAAAGTGTTGATAGGAAGTTAGAATTTTGAAGAAACACATTTAAATCTTGACTTATAAAATAAGTAGAACTAAAAAATATATGCACTATAAATTTAATGAAATTAAAGGAAAAAATTAGGGAGTTTGTTTGGGTGTAATTTTATCTTAGTGTACTTAGTTCAAATATTTTGTTTAATTATCCAAAAAGATGAAAAATGTTAAGATGTTGTATAGTAGCGAATGCTTGACAACGAAGGAAAAACATGAAATGAGAATGTTAAAATGGACATATAGTTCTATTAGATTAGCTATACTACATAATGAATATGTTTGAAAAAATATGGGAATGGCGACAATTGTTGAGAATTTGAAGGAAGATTGGAATGGCTTGAACATTTTAAACATATACCTGCGTATTTCAGTTTGAAAAGTGGAAATATCAAATAGTGGAAACAAAAAAGACCTAAGTCAACATGTAGCAGGATATTTTATTATGATTTAAATGATTTATCTGGAAGAAATAATTCAAAATTGACGTGAATAGAGAGAGAATTCATATGGCCTTACCCCCAAATAATTTTGGATTAAGGTTATAGTTGATTGTTGAGTTAAGTTGTATTTAGTTAATTCAAAATTTTTTAACTACGCATCAGCTGATGCTGTTTTTAGTTTGTTTTTAAGCTTTGGCTAGCATATTTTTTTATTGAACCTCATTAAGGCTTAATTTTATTATTTAATCCAAGGAAGGCTGGGTTGTGCGAGACCCCTAGGTCGACCCGGACCCCAATTTTTTTTATTTTTTTTTTGAAAATTCTTAAAAAATCAAGAAAAAATGTGAAAAAATCCAAAAAAATACAGAAAAATCTGAGAAAGATAAATGACATGATTTAAACAAATAATATATCAACTCTATTCTAATGTGACGTGTTCTACATTTTTTAGGTAGTTTATGTACTTTCCCTATGTCATTTGGGTTTAGTACAAAGCTTGATACATATACACATAACAATCATATTCGACTATTCGTCATTCTCTCGGGAAACTATCCTAAGACTTGATCCAAACGAGTCACCATAACTATAGGTCAATTGGATCGAAATATCTGATGACTTCACATAGTTCATTCTATAATACTCTTGACCGTATATAGGGAACCAATAGCTTTGGGAATTATATGAATAGTTGGAGGTATTGTGGTATTCTGCTCCAGCTCCATGGCTATGGTGACCTCCTCCACCTTACGGCCTTGTACCATGATTGGCGTCTTGGGTTGTATGGGTATATTGCTCATTGCCGGTAAAACGTAGTGACGTTGTAGAAGATATGGGAGGATCTGAGGTCCCTTGTAGTTGTGAAATGCCCGCGCTCCCGTATCCAGCACCATCATCGCTGCTACTCTTTGACGACGAATCTTCGGAAATTTGGTACTGCACTCGGATGTTCGGCTCCGGCGTATCTTCTCGATCATTTTCGACCGTATCAACATCTGTAATATCAAAAGGATCAGTCATAACTTGTTTACCTTTTCTCCTACTTTGCGTACCTTGACTAGTTCCTTCTCTGGTCCTCTGTCGCTTTGCTAGGGAAGAAGGGATCTAGAATTCTTCGGCCAAAGGGACATCATCAAGCACTCCTTCAGCCCATTGTCGGTCTTATGGGTTGAACTCCGGTTATTCCAATCTTTCTTGGTCGTTGACCCAAGCTTTTAAGGAGTTCTTCTCGTAGAATATTTGATTCAAATCGATGTCCTCCTCTACCCTGGTACTTTACCATAGTCCATCCACCAATCAGCTGTATAAATTGAATACCTTACATTATTATTTAATGGTCCATCCACCAATCTACGTTCGCCAAGTCCTCATACCCTGGTACTTTACCATGGTCTATCCACCAATCAGCTGTATAAATTGAATGCCTTACATTATTATTTAAGTAAACTTTGATTAATTAAGTGATGAAAAATAATGTTACGTACCCGGCCTTAGTAGCATCACCACTCGTTTAACTCTGCTCATTCCAAAGTGAAATGCCCGCATTCTGTAATCGTACATTTTGTTGCATGCAATAACAGCCCAATTGTCGTCACCGAGCAACCGTCGGATGACGCTTTTCACGTCATCTAATAGCTCGTTCGTTGTCTTGAACTATGGACTATAGCAATACCTTGGGTTGAAAAAGTAACCTATGAACCAAATAATATTAGTAAACAACTTATACATATCTAACATTAAAAAAAAAGATTAGTAAATGTTTTAAAAAATACCTGCTGCATGTATGGGTTGATGTAACATACGTTCTTAGCGGCGATCTATGATATCTCACCACTTGGCGAAGTCGGACACTGTCTTGGAGATTTCTTCCTTCGCTTTCTCAACCGTATCGTATAAATACCTCATGTTTGCTTTCCTATCTCCGTCAACTATCCTTAGTACCTTCACTATGGGTTGGGCGATGTTTAACGTCTTTTTTACAACTTTCCAAAAATCTCCACTCTTTATTGTCTCCTCTACTTTTCTTCTTTCTCTTACCCGATTGGTTACATCTAGCTATCCAACTACCCCAACCTGGTGAAATGACTATCTGAGTTAGAGTTTTCTTTTGACTCAACAAACTTTTTAACGAAATGTAGTGGAAGGCGAACCGGGTTGCACCGGGCTGTAGCAACTCTCGCCCCTTAGTGTGTTCCCTCATAAGTGCAAGAACAAAGTTGTGGTTGTAAATAAAAGAAGAAATAACTGGGCTAGTTTAACTACCCTTTCTATTTGAGGATTCTTGCATATATCCTCTAACATCAAGTGTAAGGAGTGGGCGGAACAAGGTGTCCAATACAATTTTGGTCTTTTGACCATAAGCATCTGTCTGGCCGCTTTGTATGCGGCCGCATTGTCTGTGACTACTTGAACTACCCGGTTCTCTCCTATTTCTTCTATCACTCCATTTATCAATAGGTAAAGATACTCCGCATTTTTTACCTGCCCCGATATGTCGATCGACTTCTAAAGGACCGTGCCGGCTTGACTGTGCACTAGAAAATTGATCATTGTCTTCCTAGTTATACTTGTTAAGTATAAGATATTAACAAAGTTATACTAAAAAGAATGTTTATACATTTAATATAAATGAGTATAAGAAAATTTACTTACCGGTCTATCCGTCGGTCATTAATGTGCAATCTCGTTCCTCTCATATTCGTTCAAATGATGCTACGTACCTCTTTGTTTCTTGCACCTCCATAGGTAGATATACATTGTATATCTCCTTTGGGTTTGGACCAGGCACTCCCCTCCCGATGTCTGTGATCATGTTGACCATGTTCTCGTAGTACGGTCTCCTCGCGACATTTGTCGGAATGCTGTGGTGAAAGAACCACCTTGACATTGTTCGGCCAATCTTCTCCTTACATAATTTTAGGTTCTTCATCGCCGTTGTGATTGTCGTTTGACGTTGTTGTGGTCTGATGATTACGGGATCCACGAGACCTACTGTCGGGTCGTCGTTTTGGGTGAGATCATGAATCTCATCTTGTGGTTGGTTGTTGGTTCCTCTTTCACTTTCTCGACCACTCCCACTTCCAGATCCTTGACGTATCATTCGGCCGGTGCGTCTATGTAACTTTTCGTCGGCGAATGATCTTCGACTTGTTTCCATTTTCTGTAAGAGGTCATCTATTTAAGAAATATTCAACTACTTAATTATCTTTTAAAATAGAAGAATTAATTACGTTTATGAGTAAAACAAACATACCCACGTACTCTTCGTCTCCAAAAGTATCCGGCCTCTCTTGTCCGGTCTCGTAAATGTGTACGGAACCTCTCCTCGGTTGTAACAATTCTTCTCGGACGGTCTCCTTATGATGTTTGCTAGTTCCCTTCATTTGCTACATCGCTTCTAGGTGCCTACGAAATTGAGCTCTGACTTCCGGTGGAGTCCGTGTGCAAGGAAGAATGTTTCCCTTCATGCCTGTAAGATGAAGTTTCAAACGATAAATACCACCGAATATTACTTTGTCGCAATATTTACATTGCACTTTTTTCTTCGCCATAGAGATTAAGTTGCAATGTAACCAAGCTGGATCACTCTGGGTCGCGTCGGTAGTTTGAGTTGTTTGGCTTGGAAAAGACATTTTTTACTAAATAATTATTTAAGTAATTAACTATTTAAAAAGCTAATGATGTTATTATATGACCACTAATTTAAGTAAACTTTTAATTATGTAAAATAAATGACTAACTAATTATGTAACTAAGTAAGTAATTAACTATACTTCTAACTAATTATTTACTTAAGTAACTACTAAACTAAATATCTAACTAATATTCTAGCTAACTAGCTATCTATGTAAGTATTAAAAAGAAGAAATTACTTAACTAACTAATAAATGAAACAAGTATTAAATAAGTATATTAAATGAACTAATGAAGTACTTAATGAAATAATTAAGTAAATGAAGAAGAAAATGAGAGCAATGAGAGCAAAATTTGAGAGCAATGGGAGCTTTGAGGGTGAAAGTGAGAGGTGAGGGTAAGGGGAGCCCCTTGGGGGCTTTAAATAGCCCCCAAGGGGTTGAATTGGGGGGGGGTTGGAGGCCCCCCCCCATCCGTTGGCAATAGTCATATGACCGTTGCCAACGATCATATGGGCTGGGTCGTACGACCAGGCTGGGTTGCGCGACCCCGCACGACCCAACTGGCTGAGTCGGCCCGACCGGGTCGCGACTGGGCCGTTTAGGACCAAACCCGACCGGGTCGGGCCCGGGTCGCGACCCGACGAACCATGATTTAATCATTTTTGTTTATATGTTATTTTTTATCTTTATTTTGTCAACTTTTACCTGTGGATGCTTATTTAATATGGTCTCACATTGCTTTATTTGACTATGTTATTTAGACTCATTTTCTTTTTTCCTTTGGTTGTTACTAAGAGGCTTATGGAAAATACTGATTATATAAGTTGTATAAAGTTGCACATCATGGAGGAGATATTAATGAGAATTTTCATTTCTCAAAGTCATGAGTTATATAATGTACATAACTTTTTATATATGATTATGTAAAGAAAGCATGATTGACATTAGGTGACATGATGCGCCGTAGTGTTTTGTCTTGTTGAGGATGACATGTTGATCATTGTCAACTGATGGGGGGTCGGTTGGAGCATATTGAAATTACGTTGAAGAAGTTAATGATCATATGCCGCCTTAACATCTGGTGGCTTGGTCACTGCCAATCTTTTGTACTTGGAGACTTTGGACATATGCCGAAGCCACATTAAAGGAATTATGGATCGTATCAGTTAACACTTGGTTTTTGACACGCCTTTCTGCATGTCAGTTCCCAACTTGAGTGTTCGAACAACTCTCCCAGCTTCAGTGCCCAGCTGCCTCCTAGCTCCTGAGTTTTGTGTTCGGGCGGCTTCTCTGACTTCAGCATCAGATTGGAGCCCCCAACTTTGGTGTCTTGTTGGTTCCCAGCTTGATTGGCTGATCAGCTCACGGCTTGAGTGTCCGATTAGCTCTTGCCTTGAGTAGTCAGTTGGTTTCCATCTTGAGTGTCTAGCTGGCTCCCAACTTCAGTATTTGATTGAAGCTCTCCCGATCAGATCATTAGCGTATAGAATGTAACTTATTCATTTTAGGCCATATCACTCCGTAAGTTTAATTCTATTTTGTTGGTTTAGTTCACATGGATTATACACGTGTATTAAGTCTCATGCATATTGTATCTCTATGATTTTGTCAATTACTTTGATTAATTGACTTTGATTAACTTTTGCTTTTTGGGGTTCCCTTCTTTTGGAGAATGCTTTGGCTCTGTAGGAGCTTCTTCTTTCTTGGAAGATGCCTCTTTTAGGCTCATCTTTCTTTTTATTTTCTGTTTTCTTCTTGGCCTATAGTGACTTCCCTTCTAAAGGTGGAAAGGGTATTTTGGTCCACAACATACCCTCACCGGTTCCTAATTTTGTGAGGGGTATTCTGGTCTATAAAAATCTCTTCTTGCTCTTTGATTTGGGGGGGTGAGAATGTCTTTTCCTAAGGTTCGCTGGGCGCATTAAAGGGGTGGTGAAGTTACCAACTTAAGACACGATTGCTTCAGGCAGCATAATTTGTGCGTGTTTAT
The DNA here is from genome assembly GCA_036172225.1 of Cryptocoryne crispatula var. balansae. Classification (NCBI taxonomy): domain Eukaryota; kingdom Viridiplantae; phylum Streptophyta; class Magnoliopsida; order Alismatales; family Araceae; genus Cryptocoryne; species Cryptocoryne crispatula. The sequence goes on from CM069919.1 coordinate 50,563,212, forward strand.
CTTTGTCATGTGCTCTGAGAAAATGATTCATGGTGATTTGTGAAATTTTTTATCTAACGTGAAGTAGGAATTTTTCATGACTTATCTGATGTAATTAAGGCATAGCAGCCATCCTGTGTGGTAAAAATAAAACTAAAATTTAAATTTTAATGATTACTTCATTTAATATTCCTGCACCTCTATTATTAAGGACAAAGTGTTGGCAGATAGGTCTTGCTACCCATGGTTCAGCGCGCAATTTGGAACACTAGTTGAAAATACAAGTACTCTCTCTTGGGTCCTTCAGATATTCATATCCATTGCTATTTTTTCTTATGGTTTTCTTACTGTACCACGGCTGCCTCTTGTGGCTTGGTATGAAACTGATTATAGTTATACCTCACCTTTCTGAAAGTATGCTTGTCATTCGAGGACCGTATTTTGTTTAAATATTCATATACTCTTGCTTGCTTTAAGTTGAGATTGATATTTGTTGAAACTTGAAATTATAGCCATCTCAGAATCCAGAGGAGCACAAACAGATGATTATGCAAGAACTTCAGCTTCAGGTGACACAGGGAAATTGTCAGTCAGTGGCTCCTGCTGGTGGTATGAGTACTCCATGCTCTAATCAGGGTGCACCTCCATCACCAGTTCAGACATTTTCTTCACAACAGCATCTACAGTCTCACCAGCTGTCACAACAACACATGCTTGGAAATTCTCACCATCCTCAAATTCAAGGCACTAACCATATGAGCCCTCAGCAACAAGCATATGCAATGCGCCTTGCTAAAGAAAGGCAGCAACTGCAACAGCGACTTTTGCATCAGCAACAGCATATTTCTGGTTCTAATGTTGTCACACCTTCAACAAACAATTCACAGGTACAGCAGCAGTCTCAGTCATCCTCAATTGCATCCATCACTTCTTCACAGGCTCAGCATAAACAACAAAATATTCATCGAAGTCCATTACCTAGTAGTGGCATGCCCAATCCAATGTTAAACCAAAGACAAAGACAGCAGCTTCACCAGCAGCAACCGAGGCACCTACAACAAAGACAGCAGCAGCAACAACAACAGCAGCAGCAGCAGCAACAGGGCAATATGTCAAAAGGTTTGAGTGGAGGAAGCACGTTGATGTATCAAAATGTGCCTGTTGATGCTTCTCATGTGAATGCCCCTTCCCCTGTAATCGGTAACAAAGTCAATGAAAGGCATTTATTACAACAGGGGCAGGGCTTATTCTCCAGTTCAGGATCTACATTGCCTCAATCAAGTCAGCAGAAGATTTATTCGCGTCCACCTCCACGGACATCAAAGCCCATGCCACCAGTATCTCATCCAGATACTTGCAATCAGAGCATGACCCAAGTTCCTTCTAACCATTCTTTGATAGCTTCACAGCAGTCATCTCTTGCACCCTTGTCTTTATCTGCTCAGCAGCAAAGGCAAATCAGTCATTCTCAACCAACTATGCAAAGGATGATGCTTCCACAAAATCATCATATGAACTCTGATGCTCCTGTGCAATCCTCTGCGGACCAAGTTAACCAGATGATGGTAACTACACCAGCTTCACAGTGTACAGACCCAAACAATTCTATTTCTGTCGCAGCTTCATCGCCATCGTCTACATCTAATTGGAAACAAGAACCATTGTATGATACAAATATACAACCAGCCCACGCTGTTCAATTGGCTGCGTCACCTCAACAGAATTTGGTTGGACCTGAAGCAAATGTGATTCCTTCCAATCAAGGATTAACAAAGAGGCCATTTTCTGGAAATCTTCAGACACATGTACATGGTTTTGGGGGACAGTGGCAGCAACAGAAACAACCACAACAGCACCCCGCTCAAGATCAGCAACTGCAGCATCAACATCAGCCATCTCAAAGTCAGCTGCAGCAGAAACACCAGCTGCCTCAGCATCATCATCAGCATCGGCACTGATAATGTGGAAAGCGTCTCTTATACATATATCATGTGGCCCAGGCTGAAGGGAGTCCTTCATTTTGCTTTCATCTATAGGTGGGGCTATTGTCTGGTTATATTTAAATATCATCCTTTTTAAAAAAATTCTGGCCATGGTTTTATCTGTGAGACATGTTTATTTGTATATGCTTAGGTATGGGTATCTTAGTAGGTTCAACGTGGGTCAAAATTCCAAGTCGTTATCTCATGCTGATGAGTTTTGTTTTGTTTTGTTTTTTGTTCTAAGCTTTGAGGGTGGTGTTTAAAATTTACTTTTGTAAACGTTCGAGTCATGGTTTGTACCGGAGGTTAGTCGTGTGGTTTATAAGCTAGGTAGGACTAGCTCCGCAAGCTTTGAGCAATACATGCACCATGCCAATGTTGTTTCTCGATTTTTGCTTTATCTTCTGAGAGATATTGATAAGTTTTATCATATCTTCTGACATTAAATACTTTTATTGGACAGTTCATTCTTCCAGTAACCACACCATGTGCTTGCAAGTCGTCAGGACCGCAGGCAGGACAGGATTCTCCGCTCGTCCTGGTGGACATAGGGCTGCAGCTAATCTTTCCCAGTGGGTGAATGCGACTTTGATGAGGAGAACGGATTACGTCAGTGGGAACGCCGTTGTACCTATTTGAACTGGATTTCCCAGCTCCAACACTCCTAGGTTAGTATTCTTGTAAATTGTAAAAGAATTAGAGCTTCTGTACAGGGGGGGGGGGCTTAGGTAGAGTGAAAATAGTTTCATGTGTATAGGTATCATTCTGGCTCTCATTGTTTGCTTTAGGGATGATGGCCTCTCTCTTTGAGTTGCTTTGTATTTTCACTTCTGAGGGCTCCATTTTTCTGTAAATATAGGAAACTGTTGAGAAATTTCTGTACACGTTCCTGATCCACGCTCTTAGTGGTTAATCATTAAAGTTGACACAGTTTTAATGACGGGTGATCCTAGAAAAGTGCCTTTGTGAGCGAGTGGTGCTTTATTTTGTTTTCCATCACATCTTCATTTGATCGCGAATAGACGAATGCTCTATGTTATGGCCCATTTGGTTACACTTTACAGTATCAAAAATGATACTATATTAGTATTGATATTGATATTTCTAGAAGATGAAGTATCAATATCAAAATTGATACAAGTTGACATTTGTATTACACAACATGTGTTGTTTACAATACAAATTTTAAAATTGATACTATTATCCAAACACTTTAATGGCCTGTTTGGTTAGAGTATCAAAAATGATACTATATTAGTATTGATATAGATATTTCTAACAGATGGAGTATCAATATCGAAATTAATACAAGTTGACATTTGTATTACATAACATGTGTTGTTTGCATTACAAATTTTAAAATTGATACTATAAGCCAAACACCTCAAAGTGATTACCAACAATATCAATTTTAAAATTAATAGTGATAGAGATGTCTAATAGTGTTACCAAACAGGGCATAAAGTGATTATCAATGATATTAATTTTAAAATTAATAGTGATAGAGGTGTATAATACTGTTATCAAACATGACATTATGGCCCGTTTGGTTAGAGTTTTAAATTTAATACTATATCAATATTGATATTGATAATTTTAGAGGTTGAAGTATCAATATCAAAATTGATACAAGTTGACACTTGTATTACATAATGTGCTTTGTTTTCACTATCAATTTCAAAATTGATATTACTAACCAAACACTTCTTAGTGATTACTAGGAATATCAATTTTAAAATTGATAATGATAGAGGTGTCAAATAGTGTTACCAAACAGGGCCTCTAAGCGTGCGGCGACTGGGATCTCTTTATTTTAGATGTATTTATTTTAGAGGGCATTAGATAATAGCTTTTGTGGATGGGGTGAATTGTTGGTCATATTACTATTACATACGCTTTTAGATGTATTTATTTTCCTGGAGCTGATTTGCATGAACAGGAGCATCCAGCCATCTCAGGTTCATATTTTCTCCAGGAATCTCATCATCTAAATTCTAGTCATCTGCAGTTGTTTTCCACTACATAATTAGGAAAGTAGTATACAATACACGTGCCTAAGATTGTGCCTCCTTGTTGCCAAAAAAAAAAAAAAAACAAGGCAAAGGGGGGAAAAGGGCTCCCTCAGTATAGCTTCTAAATAAAGCCTATGAAGTCTTTGATAAAATACTCCAGCTTTAGTAGTAAATACTTAAGGTGGTTACGAAAATTGTATGGTCTCGTTGATAACAATTTTTATGGCATTATTTATCGATAAGAAATATGTAGAAATAAATATAAATAGAATGTAGTATCTTATTTTTCAAAATATTTAAATTTAATTTGTTGTAATGAGTCGATTCGATTTTGTCAATTTCTGAAACTCAATAAAGGCATCTGATGACTTATTAAATTGAATCAAACAAAAATAACCCATGTTTGGTTAGGTTCATCAGAGTTGTTATTGGTGGACGGAAGCAATATGCTTGTAAACTAGTAATTTTCGAGCAAGTTTTAGCTTTTTTTTCTCGTTAAAACAAAAGGGAACATAAAGCTAGGCTGTTAAGATGGTATTTGATTTCATTTAATAGGATGTCTGAAGTTTTTAATTTTATCTTTAAATTTTTTGGTGGAACATAAAATTTTAATTATTTACGAAAGTGAAAAAAATTATAATGAATCACTTATAATGAAACAGTTTATCGACAAGTTGCTATTATATTCGGACGTTTTACCGAAAATTTTAATGTCCAATCTTTGACCGATTCACCTGTTAGTCATCAATTAAGTCAAAAAACAAAAACAATCGTGCTTTAATCTTTTGGGTAGAAAATATTTAAGGATATACCGCAATAATTTAGGCCTGATGATCCTCTGATTATCCCCGTAACATGAAAGCTCCTCTTCAGCCGTGAGGGTGTTTCTGGGCACCATCAGGTGTTAATATATTTCAATTTTTTGACACTATAATGCGAAGTATATAGAAGAATTTCGGAGCATATTGCTGAATAAACGACTTTTGGTTTCCTTGGCATGAATCACATGGACATTTTCATGATAATAGAACAAGACTATATATACTAATTTTCCATCTAGATAAGAGAGCTGACGAAAAGAAAACGTCCCAATAAAAATTCTTTTTTTTTAAAAGCAAGTTTTATTGCAAAAACAAAGTTTTGTTGTGAAAATTGTTTGTGCTATTAAATTTATGTATGAACTGCCTAGACGATCTAAATGACAGTCGACTTACGCCCTATTTGGTAACACTATTAAATACTTCTATCATTATCAATTTTAAAATTGATATTGATAAAAATCATTAAGAAATTTGATTAATTGTATTAATTTTAAAATTTGCGGTGCAAATATACAAGTGTCAACTTATATTACTCTTGATATTGATATTTTAACATTTAAAAATATTAATATTAATATTGATATAGTATCAAAAATAAAACACTAATCAAACAGAACATTAAGTAGCATTTGATGGAGATACTCTGGAATTTAAGGGTTGTTAAATGCTCTTTAGTATAGAAATAATTTGGAGATAAATTTGAGTTATCCTAAAAATTTAAGAAGATAAACTAAATTTATCTCTAAAATTTTATGATGTCAAACGGGCTCTAACAATACTAAATATTTATCAGAACAAGAGCAGTAAAACGCTTTCTACTACCTTTTGAGGAGCATGGAGCTCGAAGAGCCGTTCGCCCAGGCGCGAAGGTGCGATTTCTAGGGTTCCCCCTGTCTCCCCGGGAAACCGGAGGCTGCCATGGCAAGCGCGGACGGCGCCGGAGCGAGCGCCAAGCTCACGCTCTCCGCCGCGATCCACAAGTTGCAGATTTCACTCCTTGACGACGGTCCCTGCACCGACAGCCAACTCTTTGCCGCGGGCGCTGTCCTCTCCCGTCCAGATTACGAGGACGTCGTTGTGGAGCGCTCTATCGCCGGCCTCTGCGGCTACCCCACTTGCCCCAACCCCCTCCCTGCTGATCGCCCTCGCCACGGCCGATACCGCATCTCTCTTGGCGAGCACAAGGTCTATGATCTCGAGGAGACCTACAAGTTCTGCGGCAAGTCCTGCGTCGTCGGCAGCCGGGCATTCTCCGGCAGCCTTGCACAAGAGCGGGCTCCGTCGGTCAGTCCGGCGAGGTTGGCCGAGGTGCTACGGCTGTTTGAGGATCTGTCTTTGAAAGGTCTAAGACGGCCGGCGGTGGGCGATGCGGAGGATGGGGATTTCGGTTTCTCGAAGCTAACAATTCGCGAGAAGAACGGGGTTGCGGCTAGCGAGGTTGCGGCGGAGGAATGGATAGGTCCCTTCGATGCGATCGAGGGGTATGTGCCCCAAACAGAACGGAATCAGGGTAGGTGGTCTCTGCTTTCTTTTTAACAAGTTCTGTTCCCGCCGACTTCAAATTTTGGTTTCTGACCGGAAGATCCTGTATTTTCTCCCTCTTTTTCTTATGGCTCAAAATTTCTCCGTGGGCTTGCAAGCAGTAGTATCAGTTGGGAGTTTCATGTTGCAGGAACTGCTGGTAAACGGAGAACAAGAACAAAGTCCAATGAAAACTCGCAACCTGCAAAAGATAGCGCCGGTGACGATAAGAAAGAACGGAACTTTGCAAGTATTATAGGTGCTACCGACCCAGTCAGCTCCGTGCCCCGCGGCCTATCTTTTTCTTCGGCATCATCTATGGTTAGCTCGAACTGTTTGGAGCGGAGAATTCAAAGAATCGAAGAGGGTTCTCTCGATGACAAGGTGAAAGTGATGGAACCCCCTTTCTTAAAGCCTTCCCTGAAGACTTCTGGAGAAAAGGCACGGAACCGTACTGTTAAATGGGCCGATGAAGAAAAGCTTGGGTCTTTGGTGGAGATAGAGGGGTCAGTTAATAGTGTGGATGACAAGCAAAATAAGGCGAGGTCAGCCTCACTAGATGAGGAAGATGATGACAGCTCACTTAGATTTGCATCAGCAGAGGCTTGTGTGGCTGCACTTGCCCACGCATCCGAGTCAGTTGCTTCTGGGGAATCAGAACCAGGAGATGCAGGTACGAATGTTCCTTGTATGTTTTCTTGCTTAATTCATTAGCCATACAAGTTAATCTGGAAGATTTTTTTCTTCATCAGCCACTGAAGCAGGAATAGTGATACTGCCACCATCATTTGACACGGAGGGCATGAATTCTGAAGCAAAAGTGGATACATTTGTTTTTGACAATGGGTTTTTGAAGTGGCCAAAGAAGACAGTGCTCTTGGATACTGACATGTTTGAAGTTGAGGATTCCTGGCATGACACACCACCAGACGGCTTCAGTTTGACTGTAGGTGCTTACGCCCTTGAGGGAAATGTTATTATTTGTTGCCTTTAGCTCTTGAATACAATTAATAGGCCTGAGGAACCTGCTGACATGCAGCTGTCACCCTTCACAACAATGTGGAATGCATTATTTTGCTGGATTACTTGTTCGTCTCTGGCTTTCGTATACGGCAGGGAGGAAGGTTCTTTGAATGAATTCCTGTGTGTGAATGGTAGAGAGTATCCACGGAAGATAGTTCTGTCTGATGGTCGGTCCTCTGAAATCATGCAAACAATGGCTGGCTGTATCGCACGTGTATTGCCACAGCTTGTTACAGATCTCCACATACAGACTCCAGTTTCTTCTATCGAGAAAGCCATGGTACTGTGCTATGGTCTAAATTTATGTTGGTCAAGGATATTTTGTTGTCATAGTATTTGAAGGCTGTTCTATTCTTTGCAATTTCATTGTCAGATTTATTAAGAGTCGTAATAGTTAAATTAGCAAGGGTAAAGGTTACAAAACATATATTTAAATGGACTGTGCTAATGACTATTTTTGATGGCTTCAACTCCAAAGATTTAATTCTTATGATAGGGTTCCCCAGCCCGGATCTTCTAATTTTGTTTTTATGTTGAATCAGCAAATTTTTTTGTCTTCTTTTTACATTTTTTATATATGTGGCTGTTTGGAATAAAATGTGGAGCTATGGCCTGATAATTTCAAAATGTCTGACCTTTTCCATGTTCGAGAATTAAGATAAATAGCTTCCATACTTCTAATCATATGTTTAAGTTTTATATTGTTGTGTGGTAATTGACTTATGAAATTGTTAATGTCACATATGATATACAGTAAATGTATTATTTATATTTTTGTTATTAACTGGGCAATTGGCTTTGGTTGAGGTGACTGCTTGTTGCTTAATCTGAGTCATGTCTATGTAGTGCTATACCTCTTTACCCATTTTTTTGTACTACCTTTTTATTAGTTTTTTTTTTTTACATACTGGTCTCTATACTTTTCTTTAATTCAAAATGTGTTTTTACTTTCAATCTTTTAAAAACTCAACTCAATTCAACTGAAGTCTTAATCTCACACTATTTAGGGTTAGTCATATGGAATCTCTTTCTCCAGTCATGTCTATTTTGAGTTACTTTTTATAGATATTTAAATCATCCAAATCATTTTGAAATATCCTTCACCAAGTTAACTTCGGTCTACTACTTTTTTATTTTTATTATTTTGATCTTTTCTACTTTTTTAACTGGGGCTACCTTATGTTTAAGTTTAATATATACAAACCATCTCAATCTCTCTTCTTTGAATTGTCTACACTTGTCGCTACTTCTATGTTTTCTCTGTATATTTATTTATTATTGTATCTAATCTGATATGACTATTCATCTATTTTAGCATTCTCATTTTAGGCAATAACACTTATTTTAGAAGCTTGTTTTTATTTTATTGTCTACATTTGTTACTATCCAATATTTTAAGTCTTATAGTTGTATGATAAGTTTTTTCTTTCAACTTTACTAGAATGTTACCATCATATAGAACCCCTTGTAGTCAATCTTTACTTCATCCATCTTGCTTTAGTCTTCTGGTTAACATCTTTCTCATATTCTTCATATTTTTGTATAATTGATTCAAAATAGTTGAAATGAATACTTTGAGATAATATTATCCCATCCAAACTAACTCTTTTATCTTCTTCTCTTTTTTTCATTAAATTTACAATACATATGATTTGTTTTAATTCTATTTATCTTGAAACCTTTTGGTCTTTAAAGTGTTTCTTCCCAGCTTTAACTTCCTATACACCTTGCATCTCATCTAGCAGGCAATGTCTGCAAACACCTATTCACTCCTTAGTCTCTAAAGTGTTTCTTCACAATTCTAACCATTTTTTTTACTTTGTGATGGTCGGTCCCAAGCCTGGATGAGAAAGAAGGGCTGCATTGGGTGACAACCAATGCAAAAATATCATCACGTCTCTGCACTTTCAAAGATCTTTACAAATGCCTGAAATCTTGTTTTGTTCTAAGATTAGATCAACAATTAATATATAATGATGTTCTTGGTTAAAACCTGAGTTAACTAAACTCAACCCTAAACCATAAGATGATATACACTAGCTGAAAATTTCCCTGCCAGCCCTGCCACATCCCCTTTCTGCCGCTGGCCGCTGCCCCTTATGTCACTATCGCTGCACCTCCCCTTTCCACTACCTGCTGCCACTGCATCTCCCTTTCAGCGCTGCCACTTCCACATCTGCTGTAAGCTCTGTTCTACTACCCAGATCACCATCCTGTCTAACCCATTGATTGCAGAATCGGCGGAATCGGTCCGATTCCGACCGATTCCGGAATCGGATCGGTGGATTCCGATCCGATTTCCGGCGGAAGGACCGATTCCGGGAAGAATCCCGCGGAATCGGTCTGAATCGCCTGGAATCGGTCGGAATCGATCCGATTCCGACCGATTCCATGTGGAATCGGTCGATCCGACCGATTCTTCGGAAGGCCGGGTTGACCCGGCCCCGGGTCGATTCCCCGTTCACTCTGGACCGGAATCGAACCGATTCCCGCCTCCCAGGGCCGGAATCGACCTCGTAGCCGGCCTCGGTCGACCCCGCGGCGGAAGGAGGAAGCTCCGGCGATTCCGGCGCGATTCCGGCGATTCCGGCGTCGATTCCGTCGATTCACCGTCGATTCCGGCCGATTCCACCGATTCAGGGTCGATTCCGGCCCGATTCCACCGATTCCGGCGATTCCAGGGGCGATTCAAAGCGATTCCGAGCGATTCCAAGGTCGTTCTTCAAAGGATTCCGCCGATTCAAGCTCGGATCGGCATCGAATCAACCTCAGCCTTCGATCTTTGTAAGGTTTTTGCAAGATTTCTTCGCCAAAACTTCGTACGTCCATTCTTACGCGTTTCCGACGATTTTCGAGTCACCTTAAACTTTACGTATTTCGTCCGAACAAGTTCGTTTAAGTTTTCGAACTATCCGGATATGTCCATTTTGCACGGGAAAATTCCTGATATCCCGTACGCCTATTTTTACACGTTTCCGACGACTCCGAGTAGAGTTAAACTCGGTGATTCGTGATCGAACAACTCCGCTCAAGTTGCTCGAACATCGATCGATGTTCTTCGTACGGGAAAAATTTCGATACCCCGTACGTTGATTTTCGCAAGTACGTAACCCTTAAACATACCGAATGGTGTGTTTTCGGGTTGTCTGCTACCCGAACAACGTCTAAAATAATTTGTATGTTATCTAATCATTTTTAAGGCATTGTTTACAATTTTTCAGATTTAAGCAATGGCCGATCAGTGATGCGGAAAGACCAAGACGTGCTTCCGACGCGGGCCGGGGAACACGGCATACGGTAGACCTAGTCGGAAGAGGGTACAAGGCAAGTGGTGCGGGAAGGAGATGAACGGGGGGTGTTCCTACAAACAACATATCACGGAATGAACAGTGGGGAATGTAAAGAAATGCGACAAGGTGCCTGGAGAAGAGTGAGGAGATGAGAGGATACACGATGTAGAGCCTCTCAACGGCCGTTCGGACGCCAGGCAAGGAGGAGTTGCGGACGAGCTACCGAGAGGAGGGACCGCGATTCGCCTACCTCCAAAGTGGAAAGGCAGTGGAAGGCAGCCTCACCGAGCGCAGCGAGGACGAGTCCACGACTCCGAGCCGAGACATGCAGGGGCACGCCAGCAAGCGCGCATCGGCCGGGAGAGGAGGAGGGGGGGAGGGAGGAGGGTCCGGGGTCCGCAGTTGACCCGGCTTTCGGGGCCGATCAAGATCGGCTCGCCCTACTCGGGACCGAGAGCTCGACCCTCAGAGACAGAGCCCTACCGCCGTTCCACTTCCACCGCACTCGATTTACACCGAGTGACGAGTATTTATTAGGAAATGTAGTGTCAAGGGCCGGCGTATGCTTGTGCAATGAAAGGGGTGAAGGCACAGAACGGCCGTAAAGAGAGCCGTTCGCTACATTTGTCAAATGGTTTTTACATGCAGTATCACTTTTTAAATTAAATTTCGACATTATGCCTTTTTTATTTACTAAAACTTAATTTTACCCTCGATCCCATTTTTTTTTTTACTTCGATGTAGGCATCCCAAAGACACGTGTACCACCGGCCCCTACTTCCGTACGACCGGTGGATGCCGTGGGTGAGGGTAGGCCGGACTGCCTGCAAGCCCCGGCGTTGCACACATATACGGCGCCGGGGCTCCGGACGAGGAGGTCCGTGGAGTCGAGGGAGTGACGGACGGTTCAAGTTGCGCGGAAGGAGAGGGGTTGCACAATCACGTGCGATGGGTGGACAGTATCACTGTGAGGAGTACGATAAACTTCGGTGTACCGTTCGAGGGGACTACATTCTCAAGCTCAGATGCTTCGGGAAGATAAAAAATGCCGACTTCATCTTTTCTCTCAATGGATGGGGTGCGGAGGAGATCGGGGAGGACAATGCGGTTCGGTGTTGTCACCGACAACGAACCATCATATAAGGCGGCCGGTAGAAAGTTGATGGAGAAGAGGAAGCATATCTTCTGGGTGCCCTCGTGCAAAGACATTCCATAGATCTCATTTTAGAGGATATAGGCAAGGAGGAGGGTGTATCTACACTTGTCAGGCGCGTACGATCACATCTTTTATTTATTCGCATCCCCGCCTCCTACATATCACGAGATCTCACACAGAGGGCACGATCTTATCGGGGTCCGGTCCGGCACGATTCGCTACGAACTTCATCATACGGAGAGTTTACACCGGCATGTACGCATTGGTTCGCTCACACAGTCCGAGGAGTATTACAACTATACGGTGGGACAACCCGTACGACAAAAGAGCAAGAGATTCTTGTCGTCCGAGAAGCGCATCACCGACAAGAGGTTTTGGGAGAGGATTGCCTACTACTGGCAATCATCGAGCCACCGGTAGTTGTCTCGAGGTTGGTAGACTCACAAAGGGGACCACGGGCACACTAATCGTACGATGCTATGGACCGGGCAAAGCCGAAAATTAAAGAAAAAAATCTCAGAGGTTACAAAAAGTGGTGGAAGATCATTGATGACCGATGGACAAGACCTTGCACCACGATGTCCACGCCGCAAGGTAACTTGGTTAAAAAAATTTATTCGCCGTATAATTGTCTTATACGCGCGTTGTTAAACCATATAATCTTGCAGATATTTTTCGAACCCCCCGCATCCAATACGGGAGGACAAAGCGGTGAACGACAACGAGGTGATGCGGGTACACTCAAGCAGCTATCCAAGGCCGTGCCGATCTCAGCAGACAGATGAGGTCCGAGATAGAAGTAAGTTGTAGTTCATTAAATACCTTTGACTAGCATTACTGTGCAACTAATTTTTTTTATTTAAATGTTTCAGATGCGAAGTACAAGACTTTAGGGTCCTGGTATACTCGATGTCGACTGAATATTCGGGACAAAGTGTCACCTCGGTATAAGAATAGTTCACGAGGAATTTCTTTTCTTTTCATATAAGTTATGGTGACGACGGGCTAATTGTTTTCCTTTTCTTCTTTTTTCTCGTACCGAGTGGTGGGTTCAGTGAACACTGTGAGTGGATGGAATCCACTTGCGGCCATCAGTATCGGATACCGAGTTGAGCACCGCTTCCTCCCACCGCGAGAGGAACTCGGAGTACATTCAACCCTCGATACATACCAAGGAGGAACAAAGTTGACCTCGCACCGGCCGGGAGAAGCCGGTCTTCCGTCATTATAAATACGAGGCCGCGCATAAAGAACATCGCGGATCGGCGAAGATCAACGAGGAGCGATTTCGCACGGTTCGCGGTGGCCCGTACGAGCGCAGGCATTCCTCCGCCACACCACCACCCGAGGAGGTGGACATGGACCGGATTTTCCGGGATGGAGCACGCACTCGCCTCCCGGATGAGGAGAGGAAGCCGTGATCATGCGCAGAGCTCGATCCCGATGACCGCGTACGGGGGCGAGAGCGAGAGTTGGAAGCCGGTGAGCCGAGGAGGATGCTCCGCCTCCACCTCTATCTACTTCTCGTGCTCGGGGCAGGCCTTCTTCTCGCCCAACAACATGGAGTAGCCACCCAGCTTTAGCCCTCTGGCTTCTCCGCCTCCAACTCAATGCTACGGCCCTATTCGCAGTCCGGGAGAACGAAACAAAGTGCGACTCGTACTCGGAAATGAGAGGATTTGCAAAGTTGAAAAAAAACTTTGGGTTCGGACTTTCTCGGTAGTTCGCAGATGGTCCGAAGAGGTAAAGAGAAGGAAGTTAGAGGTCGCGTCCTGTCGGCCCGTATGACAAAGACGCAGGCCTCCTCTCACTCCTCAGGTGATGATGACGAGGAGTGTATACCAGCGATGCAGCCATCAGCAGCAGCCGAGTCTCCTGATTCACGGCATCCAAAGCCTTATTACACGCCGGATGAGCGTACACCGCATTCTTATATTACGAGCCACGCATTCAAAGATTCGTCGTCGATCAGCTAGCCTGATTACACCACCAGCCTCCACCATCCTCTGCTTACGTCCCGGTCGTCCCAGATCCGATCCATACGACCTCGATGGCATGGCATCGGCATTATTTTCATATGGATATGGTCCCGGACAAGATACAAGACCGAGCACGATGGAGGAGCGTCACGAGCAAGCAGGGGAGAGGAGGACGACCCACATCTTTATCCTAGATATTGGTAGTAGATTGATACGATGTAATTTTTTTTGATCGATGTATCAACTCTTCGATATTTGAATAAATGGAATTGGAATATGTACTTAACTTCAAGTCTTCAAGTGTTCAATTGGTGTTCATTAGTATTTGTATGATGTGGTCTTGTGGATATCATGCATTGGTTATTTTTTAAAATGTTTCTAACTCATTTCCTATTTTTTTAGAATTTTTTTCTGAATTTTTTGAATTTTTTTGACGAAAAAAAATAAAAATAAAAAAAAACGATTCCGGACCGATCCGGAATCGATTCCCTTCCCAGGAATCGGCCGATTCCGGCCGATTCCTGGAATCGGAATCGGAATCGGTCCCAACCGATTCCGATTCCGATTCCGATTCCGGAATCCCTGGTCTAACCTCCAGCTCTGCCAGCACCATAGCCTGACCCACCATACCCGTACCTGGAAATGCTCCCACTTCCTTGTCCGCCACCTTGTCCATCCCTTCCTCCTGCCAAACTTCTTAGGTTGCAATGAGGTTGTCTTGGGTGCCTGAGGCAGGTGGCCCTGGACCCTGGTCAGGTAGGCATGTCTTCCTTGCCCGTCACATGTATCATTGTTGCACAGTATACATGTCTTTACAAAGATTAACATTCAACCCATGCACAGAATCATTGAAGGTTCTTCTGTTCCTTTCATTCCAGATGACACACGTAATTTTAGACAACCCAAGGATCAGACCATCTCACTAACCATGTTGTTGGACCACGGGTGGCATCACCACCAATCCTGAGGAAGTTCATTGCAGAATCCTTAGCCTCCCATCTCAAACCAACACCTTTAAAAAGGTTTTTCAAATTATGCCGCACTTTGGAATCAAAGATCTATGTTATCTTTTATCATGTTGTTTTCTTTTTCTCTTTTTTGATTGTGCTTACTTTAAATTTCGTTTTAATAAAAGGTTTTGTTCTTTTGGCCATCATAAACAAATAGAATTCTTTCTTCTTGTAGGTTGTTAATAACTTTATGCAGCAAGTTTTTCATTTTTAATTTTTTCTTCTTGTAGTCCCCATGTTCACTTACCACCTCAGTAGTTGGGTATTGGGGCCCTTGTTGTCTCGGTTTGTTTTCCTTCCTTTTTTTATATACATGTATTCATCTCTGTCTTAATAGAATTTTGGCTCTTGGCCAACTTAAAAAACTACTACTACTTTTTCATTTTTGAACAACGGTAAACCAACTTGCTACATTTTGGCATGTTGGGGTCTTGTCTTGATAGGATCATCCACTATCTCCTTATCTTTTTGCCCTGGCTGGTCAGTTATTCAACTCCTTTTGGAGAAGTCGGTGGTTTATAATCTTATTGAGGGGTTAGAGTTGGATCGAATGACAATTCTCATTACTTATGTTTAGTATGCGGATGACAAACTGCTATTCACGTCTCCTGCCATTGATAAAGTTAATATCAAGGCTATTATCCTTCCCCTTCAGACTTTCACGGGCTTCAAAGTGAATTTGGTGAATAATCTTAGTGATGGCGAGCTTAAAGAGATCTCTTGCTTTTTAGATATTCAAGAAGAGGTCTAATAATATGCGGGATTGGCATTTTGCACGCTTCAGTTTCTATCCAGAGTCCAAACTGAAGGACTTTTAGGAGTTTAATTCTGTGGAACCAGTCTGTTCATTTTCACAAATACATGTGTTCACATCACGGAAAGTGCTCCAAAGTCTATTGTGATTAATATGTTCATTCTTAATCTAATTTAACACCAATTGACTCATTCTTTAAATGAATTTATTATCATCCCAATGAAGTTAAATATACGTATATGCATATGAGCAATCAATTGGGGAGAATCTGTGTCTTCCCGAGGGGATAAACCCCTGTTGAAAGGCTGAGGATTTTGAACTTGAGGGGATAAATCTGATGGGGATCTGGTTCCTTAAAGCTTTTGAGTATATTTTGTATTACATTCCTTAAGGACTCATTTGTAAATATTTGAAATATATTTTGAGTCATTTATCTTTACATTTTTGTCCTTAGTGGACACAGTTGTAAATATTTTTTTCGGGTCCTTTTTGTAAAGATGACTTATCTTTATAAGGAGCCTTATGTGAATGAAATGAAGAACACAGTTGGAAGTTTTTGGAAACCTTGGCCTGGTCTATGCCCAAGGGGCTTGGCCCCGGGTACCCTTCACTTCACCCCCTCCCAATGGAGGTTCTCCAGTTCCACCTTTGTGTTGTTGACTTAATTGTTTATTGTTTGTTGTTTGTTGACTTTATGTAGTATTGTCTTGTTATGTTCATTTGTGTTGTAGTATTTCTTTCTTATCTGTTTTAACATTTATTTCAATATAGTTGGTCTCTTTGTTATTGCATTAATTATAACTTTGTTATTGCATTTGAATTATTTATGCTTACATGGTTATTAAAATCTTTGTTTGTGAACTTTATGTAGTCTTATTTTGTTATGTTCATCATTGTTGTAGCATTTTTCCCTTTTTTTAAAATTTTTACTTTAATGTTTTTGGTCTTTTTTGTTATTGAAATAATTCCAACTTTTTTGTTGCATTTTAATTATTTGTACCTACATGATTATTAAAATCTTGCATTAATTTTAGTTTTTACAAGTATATTTTTATATTATTTCTAATAAATATATATTATTAAAATAAATATATTTAAATAATATATATTACTTCAAGCTCCCACCTAAGGCAAGGTGAGGGGTCCCTTGCCTCAAGTGTCTCATGCCTTGGATAACATCTGGATTATGTTACTTATGTGGAATGTTTCTCACCACTTTGATCTTTCCTTTTATAGTTCCATGCTTCTCTACCTTATCGGTAAATAAGTTATGTTTTTTTTCTTATCTTTGTACGTTTTATGGCATTAATGAAATTTGGTCTGTTGGCCAACTTCACACAAAAAAAACTGTTGGAAGTGCTGAGCATTTTGAATCCAAGGGGATAAACCTGTGTTGAGCCCCAATGTGGGGCGGTTATGGCTTTGAAAGCCTGATCCCAAGGTGACAATGCCCTTGTTGTGTCTTCAAAGGAGGCCCTAACAGTCTATTCCAAAAGGAATTTGGAACATGCAACCATTCGAAGAAAGTGGTCAATTGGAGCGGATCTACAAGAATGTAAATGAAGTGAGCATCTCACTGTCTTGGGTAGAGGGAGAAAATCCACTGCTACATATGAAGAAGAAGAAGAAGGCTTCGCGGCCTTGTTGCTGCCACGTGAGGAGAGAAGGGCCGGGGAGCTATGTAGTCAGAGGCGTGAGGCGACCGAGGCGAGGCACCCCTCGCCTCGCCTCAGGCGCTTGAGGCGGGCGCCTCAGGCGCCCGAGGCGACATTTTTATTTTTTTTGAGATTTAATTTTAATACTTGAAAAATCTATATAAGAAGGTGAAGAAATATAAAAAAAATACAGTAAATGCATCAGAAATGCAGGAAATATATATGAAAATACAAGGAATAAATTTAAATTTGCAGGAAAAATAAAAGTTATGTCCGAAAATGCATATAAAATTATCTAAAAAAGCTGAGCATATCTAAAAAATTCAGAAAAATACAAAAAACAGCAGAAATTACGTTAAACATGTATTAAATGATAACTGCAAAAATAAGTTGAAAGAAGTACCTTTTCTCATTTCATTTCCATAAGCATGCCTAGAAATTGAACACATCACCAAACCAAAGAATACATGACATCAAGTAGAAGGATGTTGAATAAAAATGATAAAGCAAACATAGAAGTACATAAATAACGATGAGTTCACAACAACAAGATCCAGGTACATTCATCTAACGTCTCCTTAATCAGTTAACACAAATATGAAATATCAATAATCAATCGGAAGAGTAAGGGTCATCATCATCGCAAGATGAACATGAATATCCCCATCCGATTCGAGGTATCTTCATCCATGGCCACACTCTTTCCTTTCTCAATCCTTTGCCTTTAGAGGCCTCTCGCTCTAGTCGATGGACCTTCCTCTTCATCAATACCCGCCGCTAGTTCAACTTCCTCCATGCAGATCCTCTCCTTCACGCACATACTCGTCGTCCTCTCTAGGATCCACTCATCGCCTCATCAATATCGTCCAAAGAAATAGGATCACGATCGAACTTCTCCATCCTAAAATGGCGATCTCGAAGCCTTTGATTGTATCGACATGACAAGATCGTTAGCTTTTTTTTGCTCCAATCTATTCCTTTTTCGTGTGCACCTATAATTTAAGGATGAACATTAAGTGGAGTATAATGAAACATGCTAAATAATGAATGATACTAAGGCATACCGTGCTCAAAGGTACCTGGGCTTGCGTTCACAACTAGATGCACTACAAGCGAGACTCAATACCCTAATGGCAAACCTTGCACCGAGGAACTTTGCTTCCCCAATCCTTCCACCAATTTCCGTTAAAAGAAAGATGAGAATTAATTAAAATCAAAACAATACTTTGAAATGTATAAATGAAAAGTTTTCAATAGTTAAATGTCAACCTCGAATAGGTTTTCTCTGTCCGATGGCCATATCTCTACCAAATAGGCCCTCAAGCATCCCCGTATGTATTTGGGCTTGGTAATAATATCTTGCTCATCGTGACTTTCAATTAGCTTCTCAATGGTATCATAAAGTCCTTGTTTTATTTCTCCATCACTCTCAACATCCGGATTGAGTAAAAATCGGGGGTTAAGATAATAACCCGCCGCATACGTAATGGACGATGGAGTCGATTGTCCCACCTCCTATCAATAATGTCCCAAATTGGACCGTATTTGTCAAACTTCTCATCCAAGGCACTCTTAATACCTTCCTTCGCTCTCGGTCCATTGCTTCATGTGATGTAGCCCATTGCCGGTTTCTCACCATCCACTAGGCGTAAGACTATCACAAGAGGCTTGAATATCGAAAGAGCATATACTACACCTCTCCGTAAAGTTGTTTTCAAAATGATGTCACATACGATTTCTTTCCCTCGCCTTGCTTTAGCCCATCGGTTGTGAGCCAAATCTGGGCCTTCGATGTAAACATCCTTCTCAATTCAGCCTTCAAGTTGTGTAAGCTCTCTAAGTTGAGATAGTTGGTTGCAAACCTTGCACAAAAAAAAATTTAATGGCATTCAATATCGCAAGTCAATTCACAAACCAATTTAAACAATATAAAAATACATTTCAAATTGAGATTAATTCATGATCGCTCGCCTACACACAAATTTCTTCCATTGGTGAACTTCCTCATCATGGCAAGAACTTTTGTATGCCCATAAATAAATGTAGTCACATACTTCGCATGCTTAATTGTGGATTTGATACCCGACAACTTAGAAATGTCTTCTAGCATCAAATCAATGCAATGGGCTGCACATGGAGTCCAAAACAAACGAGGATGCATAGACATCAACAATCTACCTCAAGCCTACGTAACTTGCCTCGTTATCCGTTACAATTTAGATAACATTTTTCTCCCCAACTTCAAGAACTATTTTGTCCAATAAATCAGCCAACAACCTTGCATCTTTCACTTGTGAAGATGCATCTATTGATTTTAAGAAGACTGCCCGTAGGTGTGTTGACTAAAAAATTTATCAATGTTCTCCCTCTTCTATCTGTCCAAGCATCGGACATGATAGTGCATCCATATTTCACCCAACTTCCTTTTTCTTTTTCAACTAATTCTTTAGTTATTTGAAGCTCTTTCACAAGCAAATTTTCCCGCACCCCACGATATGATGGACCTTTCAATCCCGGCCAAATTGACCAATAGCCTCTAACATGGTTTCGAAAACTATTCAAGCGTACGGTGTTGAAAGGTATACCGCTTGGTACATCCACCGAGCAATGTATTGCGTACTACTTTTCCCTTTCTTCCTTCAAATGCTTTTTTGTCTTTAACACTTTTCTCTTTGGAAACCTCTGGATTTTGCCTCATAAAACGGTCCATAGGACCTCTCAAACGAGGAGGCAAAAATGCTGGATCACAAACAAGTGAAGTATCTTCAGCTTCTATGCCTGTCTCCGAAGTGTTGACACCAAGAAGGTTGTCTCTTCCCTCAATCTCTCTAATCACTGCAACCTTCTCGAACCGAGCTTGTTTAGCTTGCTCCATATGTTGTTTAATCTCTTCTTTGGCCTTCTCTGTAGCCTTCTTGCAAGTTGTCACATTGGTGGATAAACCTGCAATATGTTGCTTCAACCTATATATTCCACCTTTGCAATCCTTGTTGCAAAAGGTACATCTAACAAGATCCCGATTTTTTGGATCCACCAAAATTCCATACTTCCAACCAACATCCTTTGACTTAGGAGCATGTCTTGAGATAATGGGGCCCGTTGACGTTGTTTGGGTGTTTGACCCCGTCCCCCGAAGCTTGCTCCACGTATCGAGACATCTTCATACAAAATACATAAACAAAAAATACATAAACAAAAAATACATAAACTCTGTGTTAATAAATCGGATTCAACAAACAATCTGATTTAGATTTAATAAATCAGATTTCATTTAACAGAAACAAATCAGATTTAAAAAAACAAATCAGATTTCAGAAATCTGATTTTAAAAAAATCAGAATTAAAAAAAACAAATCAGATTTCAGAAATATTATTTCAGATATGTAAATAGCATTAACATAAAAAAAGAATATATCAAAACGTAAATTATACCTTTTCGACAATGTCCGGGTTGTTCGGTTAACAACACTTGCGCCTTCTACACATTGCCAATAGCCTAATAAAGATATTGGAATGACATTTACAATGAAAAATATGAAGATTAACAAAAAAACGTACCTTGTACGTCTAAATCCGGTCTTCTAACAATGTACACCAAGAAAGAAGAAAAATAAAACAAAAGATAAGAGTTCGTATTACTAGAAGGATGTTGAATGAAAAAGATAAAAAAAATTGAAGAAAAAAACGTTAAAACCCTAAAACGGACCGGTTGGAGAGCTCCTCCGATGCTCTAGAAGGTTTTGACACCTTCTACAGCTTCTGGCGGCGGCGGAAGAGGCTTCTCCGGCGACTGGCGACGGCGGCGAGGGCTTCTCCGGCTGGAGGCGGCGGCGGCGGGACCTTCTCCGGCTGGCGGCGGCGTCGGGCTGAAGAAGAGAGGCCGCGGGAGAGAGGGGGCAGCGCGTCGGGTGCGAGAGAGAGAGAGGGGGCCGCCGCGATCACTTAAGCCTATCGGATCCGGCCAGTTGGGTCCGGATCCGATAGGCAGAGGCTGAGGCGTTCGCCTCAGCCTCGCCTCACGCCTCCCCCGCCTAGGCGGTTGAGGCGGGGGAGGCGATCGCCTCAGGCGATCGCCGCAAGAGCGAGGCGGCAGAGGGCCGCCTCGCCTCGCCTCCTCGCCTAGGCGACCGAGGCGTTCGCCTCTGATAACATAGCCGGGGAGATCCATAAGCCTCTGGTGAGCAGCGCATGGAGCAATAAGAGAGAAGATACCCATAGAGATGGCCTTCGCAGCCTTCAGGGTGAACAGAGAGTCACATATGAGCAGAGAAGGGGGAGGTTGGATTAACCTGTTCAGTCTTGAGGGTGTAGAACCTTGCTCCTTCGCTGTCAATAGAGAAAGAATAAGAAGAAAGTGGGAGGATCCGGTTGGGGAAGAGAAGGGGAAAGATGCAGAATGCCATCACCATCGTCGGATGCCCCTACCATCGTCATCCTGCACGTCTGTTGCCATTGTGGCCGCCTCCAAGAGCCGATGCTGCTGCCCCATTTAAGGTTCACCCTGCAGTCAGGTTAGAATGCCACCAATGCTGCTACCCCCGCTTGATGCCATTGTGGTTGCTGTCAAGGGTACTGCTGCTGCTCCTTCAAAGCTCTTCCTCTCTTGTCTTGGAGAAGCTACATTCGAGTGGAGGAGAGGAGGGGTGGCGTAGAGGCCACAGCTGCCATCACCATTGTTAGCCACTGTTGTTGTCGACTCCAGAAGCCCCCATCATCATTGCCCCCATCTAGTCGAAGGGAAACCAACACCGGGCTGGAGAAGAGGGGAAGGGGAAGGTTTGCTATGGCCATCCTCCAACAGCCCATGGCACCACTGCCCTTGGAAGATGCCACCGCCGCCTCCACAAACCCTCACTACCCCTATTAGTGCTATTGCGGCCACCAAGGGCTTCCTCCATTGCCTGATCGGACCGAAGAAGAGAAGATTGAGGAGCTGGTGCCGCATCGATACCATCATGAAGAGGAGAAACCGCCATGACCAAGAGTTCGGTAGGAGCCACCCCCTGTTGCGTACGACCATCGAGGAGAGAGAAGCGGGAAACTAGAAAAGCAAAAAAGAGAGAGAGAGAGAGAGAAAATGTGTGGTGGAGCAACCCAGTTAAGGGGGTTGCCCATGGCCGGCCACTGCGGTAGACTTATGACCCCGGTTTGACCCCCAGTCAAACATAACCGAAAAAGAAAAAGAAAAGAAATAGAAAAAGGAGGTAACCCCACCTATCAGGCTACCTCATCACTCACAAAAATGGGAGTAGTGGGGGTATTTTTAAGGACTAAAACGACTTTATTGATTCCTTATAAATAAGCCTTAAAGACCACTTATGTAGGAGGTTGGCTCATTTGGTAAAGGAAGAGTAGGAGTAGGATAGAGAAGCTCTAGAAGCTCCACTCATTCCTTGAAGGCTCACTTAGCCAAATAGAAGGTAGGAAATGCCAAGGTGGTGAGGATAGCCCAAGATTTTCTTTCTTTTTTCCCAAAACAAGGTGGACCAAAATAGCTTGCGTGTCTTGTGCAAATTATGCTATTTTGGATATAGATATATTGATAGAGAGAGAGCCATCTCTCTGGGACAAACTGAAATGTTGCTGAATTTGGTTTTCTTCTCCTTTTCCCCCAAAAATGTGGAAATCAAAATAACTTGCATATTTTATACCAATGATATTTTTTTTGGATATATAGCTAATCTCATCTGGCCAAGTTGAAATGTTGCCGAAATTAAAAAAATGACATAGTTTTGCATGTTTAAGTATGTCAAAGCACTATTTATATATACACGAAGCCAGAACAATGCATAAACAATATGCATGCAAGCTCTAACAAATTTTATTGGTAGAAATCAATTCCACTGGACGAGCGATATGACTTCTTTGCCACTTTATTCACTATATACTCATGCATTCCATGTTCAAGTTGAAATGAAATTCAAGTTGACTTGTCATGATGTGTTGTTACATAATGACATTGAATTGTCATGGACCTTAATGAGATAAATGGGATCAAATAAGTAAGTGTAATAAAACTTAAGTTAAATAATAACTTAACCACTAAAAAAACGTGAACATAATCAAATCAAGATCATTCCATAAAAGAACACACAAAAAAGGATCACTAAATATTACTACAGATGTTAAGTTGGACCAAATATCAAGTTAAGTATATGACATTAATAAGAAAAAAAATTAATATAAAAAATCTCTTAAATCGTAGTAAAATACATACCATAACCTTAAAACAACAATAAAAAAATGTGATGGTAATTCCCATAATAAAAAAACAAAAAAAGCAAAGAAATTTGACAACTTACAAAATGTTGGCAAATAAACACAAAAATACATGAATAAAGAAAAGATAATCACAAAATCTCAAGAAAATCCAAGTTGTCTAAAGTCAAACAAATGACAAATCAAATGAACAAATCAAACAAATAAAAAATGTAACAAACCAAACAATCTCCTCAATTAAGGACCAAATAAAAAAATGAATGGTAATTTAATAATTTCATTAAGATGATTTCTAAATCCAAAACAAATGAATTGACAAAACTAAATTTCATAAGACCATGAAGATATGTCTTCCATTTACTGCGTGGAAGAATCAATGAATGGATTCCAATCATTGTGTTGCCTTGATGGTTAATCAAGGGTGTTCTTGTAATTGCTTGATATAATTAACACTGAAATATTGGAAGTTCGGTGGGGAGATGCTAATTTTTTCAAAGAACTCAAACTACAACATAAAAAATGTGGTTCAAATTGTCGAAGTGATATGGTAATCCCTATATCAACACTTAAAAGATTTGTGTAACACTTTGCATATGAATTCCACACAGAATTAGCTAATATTTTAATGGAATAACACATATTTTGATAGTTGTCAATGCTCAGCAAACACAAACAAACAAACAAATCTTTTTTTACAAAAGTTTTCTTTTCAAAATTAAAAATGTGGTTTCAACTATTTCTTGATTGGAGATCATTTTGTTGTGAAACTTGTGACCTCTCCAATGATTCTACCTTATCAGTAGATTCGGGGAGTTGATGAGTTGTCCTATTTTTTTTAGTATTCTGTTATTGCCCTCGTTGTAATTTTACAATTGTTTGTTTTAGCAATAAAAGATCTGTGGCCTTGAAGCCACTTCTAAAACAAGAAGTGAAGTTTCCAATCAAAGATTTGGGATTACTTCTTTATGATAAACTTCCAAGGAAGATGATTGGTATTGAGTTTTGATGAAGTTTATGAACAAGTTTCAAGGTTGGAATGGTAGAGTTCTTTGAGCAGGGGGTTGTGGACCTTGGCGTCTTTGGTGTTATCTTACATTCCTCTATATTTTTTTTCAAAGTGCCCAAGGGTATCTGCAAAACATTGGAGGCTCCCAAGGTGACTCTCTTATGGAAAGGCAGCAACATTTCATATGGGGGGGGGTCATGTTAAGTATGAGCAAGTTTCTCTCTTGCTTTGCAAATGGTTATGGAAGTTCCAATGTTGCTAGGAGTAAATATCTTGTCATGGAATGGTTGCGTATAGAACGTCACCCTCTCAATTCGTTGGTCCAAGTTATAGAAATATAATTTTATTCAAGCAAACATCTTCAGCTGTGCTTCTACCATTATCATTGGTGATGACAAGAGAACGGGGATCCTTGGGTTAGAAGTGAGTCCTTAAAAACAGGGTTTTTTTGGTTTCTAGTGTATTGCAGTGGATATCAATTTTCTGGTTGTTGATTGTTGGGTCAGTGATTCGTCCTGCCTGAGATCCATCAATACTCCTTTTAGATTTGCAGGACGTTAGAAGTTGGAATTGGTGTGCCAACAAAATATTTTCCACGAATTCATTGGTTAATGTTTTTATGTTTAGGTGGTGTGAAGGTTAATTGGTCCTCAAAGTCTGGAAAAATCTGTCATTGAAAATCAATATCTTACTACAAAAAATAGCATGCCAAAGGCTCCCAACCTCGTATGTATTTTTGTAGCTTGTTTCGGGTGGATCAATATCATATATTTCTAAGAGCAGACGTCAACCAGCTTTTGTGGCAGATCTGCCCCAGGTTGTTGCAAGGGCTCTTAGGCCAAGAGTTTCACTTGAGTGACCTCTCCTTTAATCGGACTTCAGAGTTACTTCTTTGGAGGAGTAATCCTCTGGTCTGTGATGTTTCATCTTGCAATCTTCTGTCTGATTATTATAGCTGTCCAGCTCTTTGTACACCAGTGTTAGTGGGTCAGACAGTACACAGGCTATTGGACATGAATCCGATGGTTCTGCATTAACCATTAAATTAGTTTTCCATTTTATTTAAATTCTCGATGATAGTCATCTATTTTTTTCAGGACCATGTTAATCTGTAGAACATAGAAAAATAGTAAAAAAAAAGTTAGTAACTTCATATTGAGTTTTTTTAGAAAGAACCTTATCAACAATAACATAGTAGTGAACACAGCTACCAGATGTCAAATGTGATACATGTATGCTGGTGTCAGACAGTACACAGACCATGATATATCAATGATTCAATTTGATAGCTGTGTCAAATATTATGTTAACTTTTTTTTTTCTTTCAATGATAGTTGTTCAAGAGAATACTATGCATTCAATCATATTAGTGAGTACCGCATACGCATAGTAAAGGTGGTAAAAGATTATAAATAATTTGATTAAAGAATCGCCCTATGAACAGCAAGTTAATAGCTAACACATCCGTCTGTTTGAGATCCTTTTTTTGTGCTCTACTTTTGCAGGATATGCCAATCCCTGATCAGGATTATTGGGCGCCTACCCAATCTTGGCATTGGTTTTTGCTGGGATTGGGCTCAAATCGGCTAGATCGGCAGATACAGGGCTGATCTTGGTGATGGTGGGGTGACAGCTGCCCCCTGCTCCTTTCCTGCCCTGTTGGGTACACATTGGGTCTACATACCTCATATACATGGTTGACGGATTCAGCTCGTGTTGGGTCTGTAGACCTGATGCATGTCACCTTTCCACCCAATTAGGGCAGGGAAGTTGCAGACAACGGCTACTGCCAAAAGCGGCCACCCTAGCCCTTCACTTCAGTGGGTTGGTTTGATCAATTTTTTGGCCTTTCTAAATTTCTTTTGAAGGACCGCTCCAGGCCAGTCCTGAATCGGTTTTACTTCTAGAATTCCTTGGTGTTAACTATCTGCAGATAGGTGACATGTTCTTGGCAATAGACTGTCTGTTGCTGTTTATATTTATGTTTGTAATGTAATTTTATCTATTTGGAAGAAATAGTTTTAGTAGATTTTTGTTTGAAGGCAGCATAGTTCCAGGGTCACTTTATTTGCTGTACAGAGTGCTTTTATTATTTTCAAGTAGGAATATCCACATGAATTTTGATAGAAAAGAGGTTACATTCACGATGAAAAGAAAATTAGGTTACACTAGTGACAAATAGGAAACCAACTTTGCTTTATATTTTAGCAGCTTATATATTTTTTTGTATATACTGGATATTGAATATTTGCTTTGTGCTGGGCATATTGTATTGAGTTCACTGATAATTTTTTTTGATACCCGCTTTGTGTTATGCTATGCTGCACCTGATGGGATAATGTCTTAGGCACTCTTGCTGGAAACAATGACATTCGTGGATGCATTGCCTGCCTTCAAGATAAAGCAATGGCGTGCTGTGGTTCTCCTTTTTATTGATGGTCTCTCGGTGCATAGGATTCCATCAGTTACTCCACAGATGTCCACTTGCAGCCTTTTGTTGGAAAAGGTGATAGCTGCATGAAATATTTCTCTATTGGTGCAATTTTGAACATTCTTCCATTTAACATAACACCATGTTCCTTTCGTCCTTTTTTAAAGATTTTATGCTTTTTACATAATTCAATTATACATTTTGCAATTTATTCCTTTTCTATAACAGGCTTGCTACAGAGAGGGTAATGGCAAGTTTTGATCACTAGATTAACGCATCAAAGGATAATTACAGTACATAGTTGTCAAGGCGACAAGGCGCCCAAGGCGTTGAAGGGTACCGATTCCGCTTAGGCGACAAGGCGGCCGCTTAGGCGTCGCCTAGGCGGTCAAGGCGGTATTCAAGGAAGGCTGAGTCGGGAGGTTGTTATATATAAACAAAACATAAATATAATTATATTTGTTATGTTATAATTGAATATGCGTGTTTTATCAATGCACATAAGTAAATATGATGTGTGTGTGAAAGAGAAGAAAGTTAAATAAATTTTTATAAAATTTAAGTATATAACTTATTTATGATTATAAAATTTATATATGTGCAATAGTATAAGTGATGGTAAAATATTGTTATAATATTATTAAATGGGGGAGCGCATAGTAGTCGCGGATCGACTCGCGCGGTCGGGTCGCGCGGGGTTAAGGGGGGCGGCGCCCCGCGTGGGGGTTGTCAGGGGGGCGAAGTCCCCCGAACCCAAAAAAGTATGTAATAGTATAAGTGAGATAGAGAGAGAGAGAAGAAAGAGCTGGAAAAGAACTTAATTAAGTATATAATATATGTTTATAATCATAAATCTTAAATATGTATGATAGTATAAGTGATAATACAATATATTAATATATTCAAACTATCATTAAATAAGTGTCCCTTGTGAGGGGTATCAAGGGAGAAGAACTCGTCAAAAACTTTTTTTAATGATGTAAAAATACCCAAGGCGCCTTGCTTGGGCGCCTTGGGCGCCTTGGCGGGTGCCTTGGGCGCCTTGGCGGGCGCCTTGGGCGCCTTTTTGGCCCCAGACAAGGCGCCCTGGCAAGGCGCCCTTGGAAAGGCGCCTTGCCGCCTAGGCGGGCGCCTTGACAACTATGTTACAGTATCTATAGGCTGGGTAAAGATAAGATGGAATCTATGTTATCCGAGGCGTGAGGCGCCTGAGGCGAGGGACCCTGCGCCTCGCCTCAGGCGCCTAAGGCGGGCGCCTCAGGCGCCTGAGGCGTTTTTAATATTATAATAATATTTATTTTAATAATGATATATGTGATATTAGATAATTGAAAAAATACATAAAACCCATGGAATCATTAACTAACAAGAGTGACAATTAAATATAACATTAAAAAGAGGAATTCAACCATGCAATAAGCATAGTTGTCAAGGCGACAAGGCGCCTAAGGCGTTGGAGAGTACGAAATAAGCTTAGGCGACTAGGCGGCCGCTTAGGCGTTGCCTAAGCGGTCAAGGCGGTAGGATATATATGTAATTATATATATACATAATTACATATATATGTGTGTCTATACATATATATGTATATATCTACTCTAAATGTGGGTGGAAAAAACAGATTTATAGAAGTAACAATCATACAACAATTTAAAGACTTATAAGAATTAATTAAATTGACATATAACAAGAATACAATTTTCATAAAAGTTTAAAATGCATTACCAATTGATATGTAATTGTAGTCTTTGAATTTCTTCCTCTAAAAATCTGCAAAATAAAGTTGACAACACAACACATGCAAGTGCAATATGCAAAAAAATCCACATCATGACACATGGTCACAATCACAACATAACAAAATAGTAGAAATACGAAAATACTCAAGACATGAAGAACAAGTACAAAAGCAAAGTAATCAACTAAAGTAGTTCAAAAACAAATAAGCACTCAAGAGTTTTAAACCATCACACCACATCCACTCACAATATGATGATATATCAAATCTTAAAACTAAAAATAGCATTCTCTAAAGCCAACTCTTGTGCATTAGCATCCTCATTTGCATTGCCACCGTCTTCTTCATTTGTCTCTTCCCATGCTACATCTTCATCTTCATCATTATCATCTATGTCATCATCGTCTCTATGTTCATCACTAGTATTATCTTCATCTCTTGTCATCATAGATTGGCCACTTGATTCTCCAACAACTCTTAGTGCTCTTCTCTCAGAAGCTCCCATGGCATTTTCAACATCGGTCCATGTAAGGTCTTCACCTTCATGAACCAAATCATCACTTTCCTTTACCGTCCACTCATTTCCCCAATCTAAACTTTCCAAAGAGATAGGATCATATCTTTCCGGATGCTTTTTCATTTCCAAGAACCTTTCACGAAGGCGGCGGTTATATTGCACATAAACTAAGTCATTCAACCTTTTATGCTCTAATCGATTTCTCTTCTTAGTATGAAACTGAAAGACAACAAAAATAAAACATACAAATGTAAGTAAAATATGAACGTAACAAATTAAGGTATCATGTTTCAAAATTCAGAATTATAAATACTTACAAATTCAAATGTGCTCCAATTCCGTTCACAACCGGATGAGCTACAACATAGACCGAGAATTCTCAATGCAAGCATCTTTAGTTCGGGTGTTTCTCCACCATATTGCATCCACCAATGCACTATATTGACAAGAAAACATATACTAAGAAGTAAACTATCTTGTCAATTTTAACAAAATGTTAACATGAAAAATAGAAAAAAATGACTTACTTGGAAGTTTCTTATCCCGTGACCTCATAGCAAATGAGATGCCAAAGGTGCCTTCTGAAGTAATGTACCTTCCAACTTGTTCATCAATCTTATCTTGCATTATTTTATCTGGCACCATCCTTTCCACACATGTATAAAATGCGGTTTCATACTTTCCAATCGAAGAGGGATCTTTTGATTGAGCATCAAAATAGAATTTGGGATTCAAAAAGAAGCCGGCTAAATGTAAAGGGCGTTGCATTTGTTTCTCCCATCGGCGATCCACAATCTTTATTATGGGATCATACTTTGATTTTTTTCCAGCAAAATTTTCAATAATTTTTTGTTTTGCAAGTTCCATTGCGGCATTCAAGTAACCCATAGCCGGTTTCTCATCCCCATCAACAAGTCTTAAAACTTGCAAGATTGGTTGACATGCTCTCAAAATCTCTTCAACAATATGCCAAAACTTTACTTGAAAAACAATAGAAGACACATACTTTCCCGTGTTTGTTTTCGACCATACACTCTTATGCCAATTATCTGAAGTAAACAATCTTCTCAATCCTCTTTTAATCACATCATCATGTAATCTTTCCAAAGTAAGAAATGATGTAGCAAATCTTGTCACTCCACATCTTACTAGTTCCTTTCCCTTTGTTTCTTTTCTCATAAAATCTAGCAAACGTGAATGATTATACATGTATGTTGTCAATTTCTTGGCTTTAGAAATGGTAACAGCATAAGCTTTTATCTTACCAATGTCTTCTAACATTAAATCAAGACAATGAGCTGCACAAGGTGTCCAAAATAATTGTTTTCTTTTCTCCATCAACAATCTTCCAAATTTGCAACATTGTAAGATGCATTGTCTGTGACAATTTGTACCACATTTTGTTCACCAATTTTATCAATTACGTTGTCAAGAAGTTCATACATAAGGATGGCATCTTCCTTGCGGTCAGAAACATCAAGAGACTCCATAAAGTAAGTTCCTTCTGGACAATTTACTAAGAAGTTAACTAACTTTCTCTGTCTTTTATCGGTCCATCCATCACACATGATACTACAACCATAAAGTTTCCAATATTTTTCATATGTAGCATGTAACTCCGTTGTGCGTTCAACCAATTTTTTCAACAAAGGCACCCTCAACATGTGATAGCTTGGAGGTGTCACACCTCGCATCCAACCCTCGTTGCTTGTTCACACATAACATGAAAACTTCTCAATTTTGCAGCATTAAATGAGATACCTGCTTCACAAAACCAAGTGGCCACATCAAGGTCAAATTTTAATTGTTCTTCCTTGTTGAATTTACTCCCCATAGTACTTTGATATTGCTTGCCACTTCTTCTTGCATCTACAAAATCTTCTGCAGATAATTTGGTAAACATATCCATTGGTCCTTTCTTCTTGCTTTTATCAACAATTAGATCTTTCACGATTTTCTTCGTTGAAGAAGAATTTTTTGTTGATACATTTTGATTTTGTGCATATTCTTCGTCACCTTCTTCATCGGAACATTCAACAATCAAATCTATACTAGAAGATGACACCTTTCTCTTCTTGTTTTTGTTCAGCCATGCTAGCATCTCATCGGCTATTTCTTTAGTAGTTTTTGGACATTTTTTTACATCACTAAATCCACCGATCAAATGCTCTTTCTGTCTTTTTATTCCGCCATTAGTAACCAAACCACAAAGTTCGCATTTGATTTTATTTTTGTCATGCTCGTCCGGCCAATAAGCATACTTCCACCCTGGATCACTAGACTTAGCTTTCTTCTTTATCTCCATTTGATTAACTGAGCCACTAGCAGAGCCGGCCATTTCCACAACTATCACAAATCACACTAGAAATAATAACAAACAATCAAAAGGGTACATGGTACGTACCTCAAAGAATAAAAACAAACTATAAATGACATCTATGTTATATGTAGAAGCTAAACAAATGTTCGAAGAAACAAAAACAACGACGTTGGAAACCATCGACATATCGGAGACATTCAAACATGTATTATTTTCGACTTTTAATCAAAGGTAATGTCTAAACAGATTTTAAACATCTTGGTAAACATTTAAACAATGATATCTTAAATGAAAAAAAAGGAGAAGAAGAAAAAAAAATCAAGTTTACAGCTTTTACCGCTGAGAGAGGACTGTTTGGGAGGGAGGGAGACGCAATAGCTTCTTCTGGACAAAGGGGAAGCCGCCGCCGGAGGAAGAAGACCCACTGGTTGTCGCCGTCGGCCGCAATGGAGGCTGTCGGAGGCGGGGCTGCAAGCTTCTTCCGTGTCCGCCGTCCCGCGCTGCGTCCGGGTCCGCGGTGAAGCCGTGAAGGGTTTCAGTTCAGCGCCCTCGCGATCGGGAGCCACAGCCGGCCGGTCGAGGCATATTTGAAGCCGGTCTCCAAGTTGAAAAAAGCCGGCCGGTTCAAATTAAATGAACCGGCCAACGCTTCGCCGGCTCCTCCGGTCCAGGCGGCTGGGCGCCCGCCAAAGCGCCGAGGCGTACGCCTGGCTCGCCAAGGCGGCCAAGGCGTACGCCTTATTGAGGGGAAAAAAGGCGTCGGCGATAGGCGTTGGTTGTAAACCGCCTTGCCGCCTAAGCGGCGCCTAAGCGCCGCTTAGGCGGCCGCCTTGACAACAGTGGCAATAAGAAAAGAATACAACCAAACATAATCAGTGAAGTAAGTCTAATTCGAATACAACCATACAAATACAAACATCACTCACTAGTCAGTAGTCACTAGCAATCACTATCAGAATCAAGGTTAGTGGGAGCTTCCTGATCATCATTACTGGTATCGTCCGAATCTTCATTAGAAAGACGAACTCTTTTCCTAGAAGACCTAGAAATTCATTTCAAACATGTAAAAACATAACATCAAAATTAGAACAAAAAAACAACCAAACTCAATAACTAGAAATAAGACATGTAGTGTTTAAAATACGACCTCGTACTTGGCCCCTCCTCTTCATCCATTCCAAAGAAAGTTCTACATCTCTCCATCTCAAGTCTTCGCCTTCATGGACAAGATCTTCATCTTCATTTGCAATCCACTCACTTGATTCATCAATGTCATCTAAGGATATTGGGTCTAGACCCGATTTCTCCAACATTAGATGTCTTTCCCTAAGCCTTTGGTTGTATTGGACGAATACCAAATCATTCAATTTCTTTTGTTCCAATCTATTCCTCTTTTTTGTATGAATCTATACAACAACATAAAGAAGAAAATATGATTCTATTAATCAAATAAATGATAGAGGATTAGTTCTAATGCCTTGAAATGTGTTAAGGAATATTACCTGCTCAAATGTGCTCCAATTACGTTCACAGCTAGAGGCACTACATGTTAAGCTCAATATGCGTATTGCCAACTTTTGTAATTGAGGGGTCGCGCTTCCCCAATCTACCCACCAATTTGCTACAAAAGAACAAATTGATATTAAAATACACTAGAGTGATTGATACAAGTTTAGAAATAAATAAGCAAATAATCATACTCGGAGTAGATGTCTTTCGAAGCCTGATAGCCATGTCCCTACCAAACATACCTTGTGCCTCTCTATACATTGCCAATTGCCTAAAAATTTGATCTTGATCTTCATGCAAAGGTACCAACTTTTCAATACAATCATACAAACCTCGCTTGATTTCGTTGTCGCTCTCAATATTGGGATTGGCATAGTGAAATTGTGGATTTAGATAATACCCCGCAAAGATGCAACGGACGGTGTAACTGAAAATCCCATCTTCTGTCAATGATATCCCAAATCGGGCCATATTTATCTATTTTATCATCTAATGCCTTCTTTATTCCTTCCTTGGCAGGATCCATGGCTTCATATATATATCCCATTGCAGGCTTTTCACCATCAACTAGCCTTAATACAAGGACAAGTGGCTTGAAGATCTTCAAAGCATAAGCCACTCCTTTCCAAAATGTAGTCTTTAAAACTATTTCACAACTCTTTTTTCCTTCAACCTTTTTATTCCATCGATTGTTGTTATTTGTCCAATCCTGCGAGGTGAACATACGTCGCAAATCATCCTTGCATGTGTTTAAGCTGTCCAAACTCAGATAGTTAGTTGCAAATCTAGTTACGGTTTGCACGAACAAGGTTCTTATCATTTGTGTATTTCCTCATAAGAGCTAGAACCTTGGTATGGCCATAAATGAAGTTTGTGACATATTTCGCATGTCGAATTGTGGACTTTATTGGTGATAACTTGGAAATATCTTCAAGCATTAAATCAAGGCAGTGGGCAGCACATGGTGTCCAAATCAAATGGCGGTGTGTGTCCATCATAATGCGGCCTGCTGCCACATAGCTCGCCTCATTGTCCGTAACAATCTGCAGGACATTTTCTGGACCAACCTCCTCCACAACCTTATCAAGAAGACCTGCTAGTAACCTGGCATCTTTGACCTCTGATGAAGCATCAATTGATCTTAAGAAAACTGTACCAGTAGGAGTGTTTACCAAAAAGTTAATTAATGATCTTCCCCTCTATCCGTCCACGCATCGGACATGATACTACAACCAAATCTCACCCAATTCCCTTTCTCCTTCTCCACCAACTTTTGGGTGGTCTCAATCTCTTTAGACAAGAGAGTCTCTCTTACTTCATGATAACTAGGTCCTTTCAAGCCCGGTCCAAACTGACCAACTGCCTCTAGCATTGTTTGAAAGCTATTAAGGCGGACAGTGTTGAAAGAAATGCCCGCTTGGTACATCCATCTAGCGATGTATTGGATACATCGCTCTCTTTCCTCTTTCAAATGTTTTTTGTCCTTTATTGTTTTTGCTTTGGACTCCTCAGGAGGTGCACAAAAATGATCCATAGGTCCTTTCATTCGGGGAGGAAGAAATTGGAGTGAAAGCTCATCTACACTCGCGAGGCATCTTGTGAAGATGTCTCCATTTGTTGTAGTCCTTGCCCAAGGAGGTTGTCCCTCCCTTCCATCTCTCTGACATTCATTGCCTTTTCAACTCTCGTTTGTTTTGCTTGTTGCATACACAGTTTGATCTCCTCCTTAGCCTCTATGCTCGCTTTCTTGCATGCAGTCACATTCGTCCCCAAGCCTGCAATGTGTTGCTTCAAACGATAGATGCCTCCTTTGAACTCCTTTTGGCAAAATTGACACCTAACAAGATCCCGGTTCCGAGGATCTACTAAAATCCCATATTTCCATCCAACATCTTTGGATTTAGGAGGTGCTCTTGATATGGAACCGGATGCTTCAGTTGTAGTCATGGGCGCAGAAGGTTGACTATTAGAACCTGTCCCTGATCCATGGTCTTCACGTGCTTGAGACATGATAAAATTTAACCTAAAATGAACCAAAATAATAAATCAAAAGAACAAAGCTTGAAATAACCAAGAGAAAAAAAAAACAAAACAAAAAAAGATACCTACGCCCCTTGTGGGCGGCCGCAGGTGCAGTTGCAGCCGGCGGAGGCGGCGGTGGCCGCAAGTCAAGCTGCAAGTCGCGAAGGCGGCTCAGGCGGCTGGGGCTGCAAGTCGCGAAGGCGGCTCAGGGTACTCGCGGACCCTTCCCAAAGCAGCGGCGGCGGCGGCGGGTGCAGCTCCAGGCGGCGGCGGCGGCAGGTCCAGCCGCAGGCGGCGGCGGCGGCGGGTGCAGCTCCAGGCAGCGGCGTCGGCAGCAGGTCCAGCCGCAGGCGGCAGCGGCGGCGGGTGCAGCTCCAGGCGGCGGCGTCGGCGGCAGGTCCAGCCGCAGGCAGCGGCGGCGGCGGGTGCAGCTCCAGGCGGCGGCGTCGGCGGCAGGTGCAGCCGCAGGCGGCGGCGGCGGCGGCGGGTGCAGCCGCAGGCGGCGGCTAGGTCCGGAGGAGGGAGCAGCGTCGGGGGCGACCGTCGGGGGCGACTTCTTTGGGCGTACGAGGGTTCGGGAGGGAGGGAGAGAGAAGAATGGGGTGTTTAAGTTACCCGGATCCGGTCTTACCGGATCTGGTTCTTACCGGACTGCAGGGGGAGGCGGGCGAGGCGGGTAGGGCGCCTGAGGCGCTCGCTGCAACGGTCGAGGCGCCGGAGGCGCTCGCCTCAGGCGGGAAAAGCCAACGCGAGGCGGTTTTCAACCGCCTCGCCTCGCCTCACCGCCTAGGCGGGTGAGGCGACCGCCTCTAACTACACAGGATGGAATAGAAGAAACAGAAACTTAATCATTTATAAATGGAGGATTTTGATTCATAATGTGTCACATACATTAAAGGACAAAATCGTGAAGGAAGGTCGGGGGTGGATCTGTCCACACCTAGCTGATCTTGATCTAGATCTAATTAAAATGGAGATTTTGTATAAAAATTGAAAAGTATATATTAAAATAGAAAATTTAAGAAAAAAACTTATACATTGTCGTTATAAACAAAAGCTATTGGGGTGTTATATTTGGACCTCTTCTTTATAGCGTACATATCAAAATTTTCAATATTACATTTTGGGTCTCTTTTGCATTTTGTATACAAATGTAAAAATATTTAGTTGACTGATTCTACTGAGTCAATTGAGATAAAGTAAATATTACTTAATGATAGGTATTTAATTTATTATATATATTTATTCTATAAACTTTGATAATTTTATGAGTAATAACTATATTTTATGGGAGTTTAAAATAAAATTTACAGTCCAAGTCCTGAAGATGGAAATTTTAGATAGTGAAAGGAGAACAGTTTAGAAATATATGTGTTTTGTAAAATATTCTTTAAAATCATCTCCGTATTTAAAATAAGAAGTTGACAAATAATAATTAAAAAATAAAAATATGGATCTGCTGCTCCCGGCTGATCCGGTCATGGATCATGTTGATGCATCCCAAAACTTACCAAAGGCTCACCTGAAGCTGAATTCTTTTTGTGCCCTAGTGAATGTTTAAGACTCCTCATTTCAAAGGTTACTTAAAGTTTCATGCTTAGGCATTGTTTATATTTTCTGAAAAGCTTTATTTGCATTGTCAGCTTTGTCCTAGAAAGTGGATATTACAATTTGAACATCTGAAGAGGAGGTTCCTTGAATACCCAATGAAACAAAGAATTAAAAGGATCCTGGATGTTAATAGCACGTATCATTTCTTTTCTAAAATGTCAAACAGATATTACCGAAGTCCTGAGTTTTACTTTTTCAGTATTGTATTGATAAGTGCAAATCAAATGCAAAGTAGGCTATATTTTTGGTCACCTCGCGTTGGTGCCTAATCAGTGGTTGTCTATTGCACTTGTGTCCATCCCTACAAAACTGTGAAAATGTGGGCTTGTTTGGGGAAAATTTTTTACCCCTTCAATGTTTCTGTAATAATAAGAGTATACGTCAGTTGAATTGACGTATAGATTGCTACTTTCTGTTGCTTCGTAAATGTAGTTCAATAAAGATTTTTTAAGCTTTTGATCATACAGTTTTCGTACCACCTTGGCACCTAGGTGATAAGGCGAGGCGATGTCTTTTGTTATGGTAAATTTGATAAAATAACAAATATGTGTGACAAATAATACAAATAACTATGACACTGTAAATCAATTAATAAGGTGCAAGTGCAGAGCTACATAAACTAAATAATTTGAATATAAGTTAATTATAGTATTTAATTTTTATTAACTATTAGTAAATATTTATGAAAATATTTAATCTTAATTATTATTTCATCAAAATGTCTATTTATAATTAAATTAACTATTATAACTAGTTATTTTTACTTCAAAATCACTCAACTAAGTGATATTGAAACTTGATTAACATTATTTATTCTTAAATTAGTTAAGATAGTCATAATATGTCATGTTCACCTGGGCGCCCCTCGCCTTGACCAGCATGAGGGCGTCTTGTCACCTAGGCATTGCCTACGTGATGCCTTGAAAACAGTGCTTTTGATAAAAGCAAAATATATCTATTTGGTTTGGGGAGTTTTGATTTGATTAGATTTGCTCCACACATGATATGTAGACTATAGCGTCAGTTGCAGGAAAACCTATGGGAGAATATGTGCTTATTTGGGAGATTGGACAAAAGTTGTGTGCACAAGTTGTCCCTTTACCGAATCCTTTGACACATTGTATTTAGTCCGGCTCCTAGTAATTTTACTTCGATTTAACATTTTTAAGTTATTAACTAGAATAAAATACAACTATTTGGGTCAGAGGCATCGCTAAGATATGAGTAGATTTACTTGACCTGAAATAAGGTGTGCACTAAAAAGATAAAGCAGTTGGGTGCAAAGGCATAGCCTTTAACATACACATTTAAAAAAATTGTGCATGTTTAGAGAACTGATAATACCTAAAAATTTAGATTATCTTTTCTTATCCGCATTTTATCCTAACTGTTCCTTCAGAATTGTTTTTTTTTGCTGTCTCCTATTTTGCTGTGCTTTTAACATGAAAACGATCAGTCATGGGCCAGTAATTAGCTGCCTTTCAGTTGTGCATTCGAATGGCTAATAATGTTAGAAAAAGGCATTTATTGTTTTGGGAAATGCAAATCCGAGAGTGATATCTAAATCTTTTAAGTACAAGATTAATTTGGGGATAAACCAAAATTTAAGGGATAAACCTAGTTTATTCCTCACTGAATCTTGTACCAAACAGGCAAACAGTGCTTTAAGGAATGATAACCGAATCATGAGAGATTAGCCTGACAGTTCCTTGCAACAAACATAATGTTTTTTTTGCCGATGTTATCTGGGTGGAGTGCTTGCCACTCTTGCGACTGATTGATTGATCAGTCGCTGCCCCGTGGGTGCAGATTGCCAAAGTATTTCCATGCAGCTATTGCTTTTTCACTGGATTGAATGCTCTACGTGCAGTTCATACGTGTGCATTCGATACATGATTATACTGTCAATCTGTGTATTGTGTTTTTTTTTTTCATCAATTGATTATGCGAAGTACGACACTATGATAATAGATTACCTTGGTAGTGACTTGGTATTGCACTGGTACGGACACTTATGCAGCCCAAGATTGTAGAGTAGGCAAGCTATTGAATCCATGACCACATGGCACTCGTACTTGACCTGCTCCCCTACTCTTGCTCGCATCATTATCATCCCAAGGAAAAGCTTTTGGGATCAATTTGGTTTTACCTTTATGATGTATCTTCCTGTTATAAAATATCATCTTCGACAGTCACGGCACGGTCCAAACACCGATTAGGCATGATTTTATGGACTAATTAATATATATGTATCCAGGACAAAAGTCTCACTGTGCATGGCAATCCATGGTTCTTTCCTAGCATATCCTTACACTTTCTGTTTAAACGTGACATTGCTCCATTCTCTCTGATGGCCGACAGGTACTGCGTCCTGCACAGATAACTTGGGAGGAGTACGAGTCCATGAAAGATCTTGTCCTTCCCCTTGGCCGGGTGCTCGAATTCTCTGTTTAGAGTGGTGGCTATTTGAGAAGGATTTGAGATCTGGAGAAGCTTCATCACAGAGAGCTCCAGAAGGCCAATGCTACCGTTGTAGTCATTACTTCAACGGCCAGTGTCTACTTTATTTATATATATATACAGGGCTACTTAGAAACGTTGCTTCCGGTTCCTGCTCAGGTTTCTACCATTGACCTTAACTACATATTTTATTAAAATAGTTATTTGGATCTCCAGATTCTCCAGGGAGTGCCGTACAGCAAAATCCATAGCATTGTATAGAAGAGGCAAGACTTGTTTGGACATCGGTTTGTTTGTGCCGACCCTTTGTGTTTTGTTGTTCGAACTTTGAAGGTACAATTCAAGCCTCTATGAACGTTTTATCTAATAAATTGTGAATTTGGTTGGATTGTAGGATCTTGTTTCGTTGTCGTGTTCGGTTTTGCCGTTCAAGGATATTGCATCTTTACATATGGAGTTTGAAATTTTTTTTTTGCTGTGCTCTCTCTCTATGACCCAATTTGGCTACAGTGGCCCGTATTAGTTGACCAACTTAGATCTGGTAGTTGTCAAACAAAAAAAAAACTTAGATCTGGTAGAACTGATTCTACTATTTGAAATACCATCTATCTTTGGTCATATACGACTCCCAATTTTCTTTTGCTATTCTCACATCTTCTTAAACATGACAATTTTAATAAAATATCATTTTTCGACGCCCCAACCAAACATGTGGTTGCCCGTCGCCGACAAAAACATCAAAATCTCAAGGGTCCCCGCCGGCCCTAACCGATGGGGACGTCCTGCCCGATACAGTAATTCAAGCTAGCAAAGATGGTTGAAGCTTCCTACGTCATCGTAATATATATGTATATATATGGAGTACTGTTGGCAAAAGGAAGAAGATCGGATCGTTTTTATTGGAGTACGTAGTTGGGATCACCTCAACTTTTGGTCGGAGGAAACCGTCCAAGTTCTTTAATAAGAAATGATCACTATCTCCATCTCATTTTGTTTGGACATCGGTTTGTTTGTGCCGACCCTTTGTGTTTTGTTGTTCGAACTTTGAAGGTACAATTCAAGCCTCTATGAACGTTTTATCTAATAAATTGTGAATTTGGTTGGATTGTAGGATCTTGTTTCGTTGTCGTGTTCGGTTTTGC
The DNA here is from genome assembly GCA_036172225.1 of Cryptocoryne crispatula var. balansae. NCBI lineage: Eukaryota > Viridiplantae > Streptophyta > Magnoliopsida > Alismatales > Araceae > Cryptocoryne > Cryptocoryne crispatula. The sequence goes on from CM069919.1 coordinate 50,603,369, forward strand.
CGTTCAAGGATATTGCATCTTTACATATGGAGTTTGAAATTTTTTTTTTGCTGTGCTCTCTCTCTATGACCCAATTTGGCTACAGTGGCCCGTATTAGTTGACCAACTCAGATCTGGTAGTTGTCAAACAAAAAAAAAACTTAGGGTCCGTTTGGGAACTCGTTAGAAGCACTTTTTTTTACTTCTCCTTCTTTGAAAAGTCATTCTTTTGTTAAACATGGTGTTTGGGAATTTGTTAATATCCACTTCTCCTCTTTGCGGAAGACAGAAGGAAGAAGGAGTTTTTTTCTCCTTCCGACTCCAAAAATTCTCCTCCCGACATCCACCTCCCAACGACCCCCGCGAGTGCCCTCCGCAACCCCGCCGGCAACCCCACCGGCGGCTATCTTCCGCGAGCCCCTGAACCCTGCCACGCCCCCGCGAGTGCCCTCCGCAACCCCGCCGGCAGCCCCCTGCCGCCGTCCGCCGTCCGCGAAGAGGAGACGTCCCGCCGGTGGCTGTCTTCCGCGAGCCCCCCGAGTCCTGCCACGACCCCCGCGAGTGCCCTCCGCAACCCCGCCGGCAGCCCCCTGCCGCCGTCCGCCGTCCGCGAAGAGGAGACATCCCGCCGGCGGCCCCCCGCCCCGCCGCCTCCCCACGCGCCCGTGCGCGTCGCCGCCGCCGGCCTCCCGCGGCTGCCGCCATGTCCACGGCCGCCGCGTCGCCCCGCGCTCGCCGCGGCGCCGTCGCCGGCCAGGCCGGCTGCCGCCGCGCGGCCGGCTGTGGTCGGTGGGTGTCCTCGTGGTGGTCGGCGTGCCCATGCGGTCGGTGCTGGCGGCGGATGATCCGCCGTGTGGTTATCGCGGAGGGAGGTCGGGGGAGGGAGGGGTTGCGAGCAGAAGGCGCTAGTAGGGAGCGCCAAGGGGAAGGGGCGGGGGGGTTGCGGGGGAGGGGCTCGGGGAGGGGGGTTGTGCGCGAAGGGAGCTCGGGGGGGGGGGGGGGGGTTGCACGCGAAGGCCGGGGGAGGGGAAGGGGGCCGGGGAGGGGGGGTTGCGTGCGAAGGGAGCTCGGGGGGGGGGGTTGCGCGCAGAAGGCCGGGGAGGGGGGGTTGCGTGCGCGGAGGGAGCTCGGGGGAGGGGGGGGGTCGCGGAGGGAGCTCGGGGGGAGGTTGCGCGCGAAAGGCCGGGGGGAGGGGGTTGCGTGCGGAGGAGCTCGACGGTGAGATGGAGCTTCCCAGCGGGTCCGGAGGGGCGAAGGTTGCGGCGGCGCCGTAGCCGTGGTAATGCAGAGGCGAGCAGAACAGTGACAGGGCGTTGGAGCCGTTCGGGGCGAAGAGAGGGATGTCCGGTAGGAGCGGATGCGGCGGCGAGGGGTCGAAGACCGGCGATGAAGTCGCGCGCCTTGGTGTGGATGATCTTGGGCGAGTGCGTATAGATGATGACGGGCTGCCGCAGCTGCTGGGTGCCGTTGGCGTTGTCGACGTTGGAGGCGCCGGAATGGGGAGGAGACGTCGGCGGCAGAGACGTCGGCGTTGTCAATCAGAAGTACTTCTCTTGTATGATAAGAATTTGATATCAAACTGCTTTTACTTCTGTCAAACAAAAGCACTTCTGATTGAAGCACTTTCTCATAGAAGGTGCTTCTAAAAGAAGCACTTCGATGAAGTTTCCAAACGCAGCCTTAGATCTGGTAGAACTGATTCTACTATTTGAAATACCATCTATCTTTGGTCTTATACGACTCCCAATTTTCTTTTGTTATTCTCACATCTTCTTAAACATGACAATTTTGATAAAATATCATTTTTCGACGCCCCAACCAAACATGTGGTTGCCCGTCGCCGACAAAAACATCAAAATCTCACGGGTCCCCGCCGGCCATAACCGATGGGGACGTCCTGCCCGATACAATAATTCAAGCTAGCAAAGATGGTTGAAGCTTCCTACGTCATCGTAATATATATGGAGTACTGTTGGCAAAAGGAAGAAGATCGGATCGTTTTTATTGGAGTACGTAGTTGGGATCACCTCAACTTTTGGTCGGAGGAAACCGTCCAAGTTCTTTAATAAGAAATGATCACTATCTCCATCTCATTTTAGTGATGATTCAAAGTGGCTACAACTGAATCGTCACGCTTAATTAGGTGATCGAGATTATGATTGTCTCTTATTGAATACCGAGAAAACTATCTCTTTCAGTCGACTGAAGCGATTCGAACTCGTTCTAATGTTACTACGGCGCCCAGCACCTCGCAAAATAAGTCCTTGTGGGAGAATATATAGACATTGGCTTCTGCCGATCGAAGAGGCGAAATGCCGCGGCGGTTGCGGCAAAAGAGAGCTGCCGTCGACGTCTGCTGCGCCGCCGCCGCCGGAGTCGGAGAGGCCGTCAGCGGCGGCAGCAGCACCTCGGAGAGCAGGACGAAGATTGGGCGCGGCGGGTATCTACTATCTACTACGTACTGCCATAAATACGTAAAGAAGTGATCTGTGGACTGAAGATAGGATTCAAGGTTGAAACTTCCAACATCAACATATATATATATATATAGGTCTGTAGGTCAACACGACAGTACGTCTAGTAGTACGTGTTACATTACAACCACTCGGTTTATTTAGCTAATTATCGCAAGTAGAACACAACATTTAGAAGTATATATATATTGCTTATATACGTACGTACGTGTACACACGTAGTACGTATAGGTAGGTAGGATATATATATATATATGAACGGCAGATGGAACGACGATCGATATCCAGCTGTGAAGACATCAGAGACGTGGGCATCTCGCAGAACACTGTTCGGAGAAGCGCTGACAATGACTCCGGCAGGTCGCCACGGGGAGGGGCTTCCCCTCGCGGCAGACGCCAAAGCATCTCGTGCGAAAACCGAGGCATTTGCTGAGGCATGCGATGCCGGCCAAGCTCCGCTCCGCCGCCGCCGGGGCCGGAGCGGCCGCCACCAACAGCAGCAGCAGCAGCACCGCGGCGGAGAGCAGGACGGAGGTGGCGCGGCGGGTGTCCACTGCCATGGTAACTGGGTGGGTGGTGGTGGTGGCCGGCGAGGAAGAAGATGAACGAACTATTTTGGGGATCAGCTGGACGGACGATTGTCGAAGAACTACGCGCACTTGGGGGGTCTTTATATAGATAGATAGATGGATAGGTCGAGTTTTATCTATTTAAGGAGGAGGAGAGATGGGGGGGGGGGAAGAGAATTAAATTAGTAGATCGAGATGGGTGTGGGGAAAACAAGAACAAATTAATTATATATATATATATATATATATATGCTGGTCCTCAATGGCGGCGGGCGGCGGTCGGCGCTCAGACGAATTTTGACCAAGTTCAGCTGATCAGCCGTACGTCGCAGCTAAAAAAAATCGAATCTTTCAACCATTTTGGACCTTGGATGTCCATCCGCCGAGCAGTGACACTCTTCTTGTCCTATATATATATGTATTCATTATTGTTTATCATTTATCGGAGATAAATATATTTAGATAATTTTTTGATATGTTGGTGCTATACATTAGTCAAAATTGACCTCTTTCTCGGTGGTTATATATCTATCTAATACCTACTACAGTTGCCAAACAGAGGATTATTATTTGGGTGGGGGGGGGAGAGTTGGATTAAATAACAACGTAGTTCACTATTTTTGGTTCAACCTGAAAAAACAAATAAAATCAATAGTTTGGTTTGATTTGATTTAATTTGAACTGATTTGATTTGATTTCTAAAATTCTTGAAATCAAATCAAACCGGTAAATCGAACAACTTGAAATAGATTAAATATGTTATTTTAAAAATATTTAATATAATAGTTATGTATCTTTTATTATAAAAATAAATTTATTTTAAGAGTTTTTAAAATAAAATTAATGAATTATATGTTTTCTTTTGCCATATGTGTTTTTAGCAGGGCAAGAACGCTCTCTAGCTAGTAGTCTTCTATCTCTTGGAGAGTGAAAGAGAAATCTAAAATTACTCGGTTAGAGGTACATTGTTCATTTCACCTCTAGCCCTTTCTCGATCTTCAACGTTGAATTCAAGTTCTTCCAATCCTTCTTAATTGTCGACTCAAACTCGTAATACGTACATTCTACTCCTCCATGTCTTGAACCAAACTCGTTATTAAATATTTCATTATCGGGAGCCAAAAAGTAGAATAAATTTTCTTTTGGTTTGATCCACCTCTTAGGGTCCGTTTGGTTTGGCAAAAAGTCTGACTTGGATGGTTGATGCCACTTAGAAAATGCTTTTTCTTGACATCGCCACCGACACAGGATTTTGGCCTCCACCAAAATGGATGGGAGACCATTTTCCGGGAAGACTTCGGCCGCCGGTGCACTCCACGCTTAGCATCCTCAAAGCACACACCTTTCACTCGTACGAACAAAATGGGTAGAGATAAAATATTTGCTTCTATCTGAATATTATTTATTAATTTGTTATTATTATTTTATAATATAATTTAAAGATATAAAATTATTTTAAGGTTTAGCGTCAAAATAAATTAAAATAATTACTATTCTGAAATGGTAAAAGTTACAATAAAATATCAAAGCTAATTATTCATGATATTTTTATAGTCGTAAATTTTAAAATACAAAACAGCTTGAAAATATTCCACAACAAACCAAAGAATGAAAATTCTTTTTCAAGAAATCATTTCAGGGGCACCAAACGAGATATTTGAATTTTCTTTTACATGTGTAAAACTAAATCCAAGTAAAATGTTTTCTTTAATTTTATTTTTACATACAACCAAGTGGACCCTTAGGGCCTGTTTGGTACGAGGATAACTTGGGGATAAATCTGGTTTATCCCCAAGATTTAGGGGATAACCCAAGTTTATCCCCAACATTTTATGGTACCAAACAGGCCCTTAGTGATATTTGACACCCAGAGCGAAATATTTGGTGAATCACAATTTCAATGATAGGGAGGTAGCACTGGTGTGCATCCCGTCTGATAGTGGTAACATTAATATTAGATATTCCGAACGCAAAAGTTTGAAATTGATAATGGTAGAAATTAATGAACACTAACAATAAATTTTTTTAAAATTGTCCAACAAATAAAATAGTCCAATAGTCCACTGATATTAATTTTAATATTGGCATTCTAACGGCTAAAAATCTCAACATAATTTTTTTTATGTAACATATATACAAGAGATCTGTAAATTAACTTCTGCGCCGCCGGCGGCCAGATACAGAGAGAAGTGATCGACACAGAAGATAGCTGGAAAGCTTGAAAGGCTACCTACATTTATATGAACATATATATATATGATGTCGTAGGTCAACGACTGTAGTAGCGTTGTTTCATTACAACCACTCGGGTTTATTCATCATATCCATCCAGGAAGACGCTGGTGCATAAACATACATGCTTATTTAAGACGACGACATCCAGAGAAGACATCACAGAGATGTGGGTGTTCTTGTACGTTGCAGAGAGGCTACGGCGCCGCCGCCGGGCATCTGGAAGAGCACCAGTTGTACAAGAGTTGGCATCGGCTCCGGCAGGTCGCCCCCGGGGCGGTGTTCGCCGGGCGGCAGACGCCGAAGCAGCTCCTGAGCGAACGGAGGCAGTTGTGGCGGCACAAGAGGCCGGCCAAACTCTCCTCCGCCGCCGCCGGAGGCGGAGAGACCAGCAGCAGCAGCACCGCCACGGAGAGCAGGAGGAAGATGGCGCGGCGGGTGTCTACTGCCATGGTGGGTACGTGGGCGGTGGTGGCGGACGCCGGCGAAGAAGAAGATGATCGAACTTGGGGGATCGATCGATCAGCTGGACGATATCAAAGATGGATAGATGCTGCGTACGTGTGTAAGAGAGTATGCGCAGTTGGTGGTCTTTATATAGATGGAGATACACATAGTTTTATCTATTTAATTAGGTGGAGATGGGCCTGCTGGTAGACAAGAACCTGCAGCTAATTGTATTGCATGCTGGTCCTCGACTGGCGGCAGCGGCAGCGGACGGCGCTCAGACGGATTTTGACTAAGTCCAGCTCAGCCGTGCGTCTCCGCTAAAGAAAAAGGTCCAATCCTTCAACCATTTTGGACCATGGACGTCCACCGAACAGTTAAACTCTTCTTATATATCCTTCGTGTGTGTGTATATGTGTATATATATATATATTATTTCTCAGGTATCGGGTATAAATATATTTTAATAATTTTTTGAAATGTTTGTACTGTAGATTTAAAAATCCAATCTTTCAACCTCTTTGGATCAGGGATGTCCACGGAACATTTACACTCTTTTTTATCCAATATATATACTTGTATTCATTATTCGGATGTTGACCGGACAAGTTGTCCGGTTGACCGGATATCTACAACAACAGGATATGTCATTTAGTTGGATACGAAACTTACCAATTGATCTGTTAGGAAAGTAGACTATATGGTGACTCAGTTCTAACACTAATTAGGCTGAAATGAGAGCAATGGCTCTTGTTATAATTGATTTGTTTTGGATTGATCAATTAATCAAGTAATGACAACTACCTATATTATAGATATTTTTGTCCTTAATTTGGTGCGACAACATTTCCTTAATTTATCTGGTAGTTAATCATGCCTTCAAGGCAAGGACACTCAATTGGTTCAGCAAAAACAGCTGGTCAACGTTCAGACATATTTCAAGTGAAGATCGATCAAATTGTGGATAGATTTAACCAAGTCTGTTACACCACATCTTTGAGCACTTGAGGAACAAGTTAAACATTGCTCCTATATATGTTCAACTTGAGGGGACATGATAAGCAAAGAGAGATTGAGTCTGGGTAATTAATTTAGGGCATGCAATCAGAGAGTCTTACATGTGTAATTGATGTATTTTATGTTCACCTGTGTAATTTATTTTCTGTATGATATCACTTACACAATATGATATATATATGTATGTATATTTATGAAACATGAACTACAGGAGATCAGGAGCGAGATTCTTTCTCTCCCGCCTTTTCTTCCGTTCGACTCTCGTCTCAGCTCCCTCTCTCTCTCTCACTCTCCCCCTCGTCTCATTCAGTTCTTCTCATATCTGACCTGATTAATTTCCTGGTAAATTAATGGCGGCCGCCGGCAGAAATGTCGGCTGGTGGATGACGGCGCTCCGCTGCTTTTGACGAAGTTCAACTCGGCGACGGGCCGTACATCTTCGCTTTCCGCTAAAAAGAGAAGAAGCAGATATTTGGGTGATCTTGCACCAGCTGGGATGTCAGAACCACGAATGTATAGTTACACTTTTCTTACATGCCCTACGTACGTGCGAATATATCTTTATTGTCATTAGTTATTAATCATTGAGAAAAAATAATTCAAACTAGCAAAAGTTGAAGTTTTCAACGTCGACATTGTATATATATATATATTATGGAGTGCTGTTTGCCTCAGACAAGAGGCGCTGTAGTGTCTATGGGCGACTCCTGTGGGTACATTCATGAGAGAGTCCGGATGGGTATAGAGAACAGTTTCAATCCTTGATTAGAAATAATCACAATGTTCAGATCACTTAAGTGACATTTCAGTTGTGATGATCGATCATTTGAGTGGTGGTTTGCTTACTATAATTGAACTACAGTTAAGTGGTAGGAAGATTGTGATTATTCCTTATTAGAAATTGGCGTTGCTCTCTTGATTCAGACTAGCTCTTCATGAAAAGGTCGCGACGATGATTAATTGCACTCATATATACATGTGGTCAAGAAGAATATACGTACGTAGTAGTGATGCAACTAACAACCACTTAATTTATTTAGTCAATCAACGTAGAAAACCATGCATGATCGCCATCCAGCAAGCTAGACGATGGTACACACACATATATATACTTATTAATTAGGAGTTAAAATATATATATTAGAATTATAGTAGGAAAACGCACGTACGTAGGATGAACGGCATGGGGAGACAATCCAAGAGGAAGAAGATCAGATCGGTTCTAGAGTGTTGCTACGTACTTCGCCGGGCATCTCCCGAAACAAGTCCTTGTACAAGAATATATAGACGTTGGCTTCTGCAAGGTGGTCACCACCCCACGGCAGATGCCGATCGAAGCAGCTCGCCGGCGAGATGCCGCGGCGGTGGCGGCAAGAGAGAGAGCTGCCGTCGACGTCTGCTGCGCCGCCGCGAGAGTCGGAGAGGCCGTCGGCGGCGGCAGCTGTCACGCCCCGGATTTAATCTTGCACAGCGGAACATAATCCGGCGACGTAACCGGGGAAAATAACCCCTAAAATATATCGGTTTGGAACGAATGAAAACAACTAGATCCAAGTTCATAAATTCACAAATTAATTTTTCAATTACATCACTAATCACTACAATCTAAACAAAACTAAAATACCATCTAGTCATAAATATCATCTGATTGTCTTCTCGAGAATCGATCCATCACGCTTCCGATGTGCTAAACCTGATTACCTGAAAATTGATAAGAGGATTGGGATGAGTACGACGACTCAGTAGACACCCCATCATCCGCCCAATTGGATAGCCAAAAGGCCCTAGATGCTATTTAAATAAGTACCCCGACCTACAACCAATTATATACAAATATAGAATAGTCAATATATTAAATATTTGACTTAATCCATGTGTTTTAAACCGCCAACCAACACCTGGAGACACACCAACCAGCACCTATAAACACCTTAAAACGACCTGAAAAGATGAGGTAAACACATGCATAAACACCCACTATATGTTCCATAAGATGATATGCTATAAATGGGACAAACCATGCATACACCAAGCAACCATACAATTGACAAAATGAAGAACACCTCTAGACCACCTATACCATACCATACAAAAAAAAAATGCACCTATCCTCTGAAGGACCACATTCACACAGATGCAACTATCCTTTAACAAGAACCACACCTTTTTCTTATTAGCAAGGAATGCGTCGTCTATGCCACATATCGACCCAAGAACTACCAGATCTATCGTATATAGCAAGACCATATAGCTAAACGAAATCCCATAGTGCACCTAGGCGGTGGTGGCACGGGGACAAACCGCGGTATCCGGGATCGAAGGATGCCCTGGATTTGTTCTAACCTCCGTCGCCCTCGGGTCACGACTAACTAGTACCGGTGTGTTGTTTCCATTAAAATTTCAATGCATCATGCATTCACCTCAATCATGCCATGCCATGATCACACTTAAAAGATAAATGACATACACCATACCATGATATGACAAATATACCATCAATGTAAATACCATGACCAAACTACACCTAAACAATATGTTCATGATGCTAGAACCATAAAATGACAATAATACATATGAGCTAGTATGATACCACCACAGACTTTCAATCAAAACATGATATAAACAGACCCAATCAGACCATATCCTTTGGTTTTAAAGACATAAACATGGCTGGAATCAAGTAGTTAATTAGGCTAGCTAAACAATATCTAGTTAGTTACCTATCACCTTATATATACAATGATATTAACTCGAAAGAATAACCAAGGACTACCTAGATGTAGGTTATCAAAATGGACTATAATCAAGCAGGAACATGATGATTAACATGCTATAAACAACCTAAAATAACCCTAATACGACCTTCATTACATGCGAAAGAACTAATACCGCTAACCAATCTAACCACAACATACAGTGCCAACCTGACTAATTAAATCAATATTAATCACTACAAGTCATGGAGGATTAAATACGAATTTTAAATGATAATAGACACGTCAAGGGTGCCTACCGGAATCGAGGTTGGAGAAATCGGGAACCGACGACCGGAAAGGATCTCGAACGTCGGTTACGTAGCGCACAACTCGAGCCGATCTAATGGGCAATTCGCACCTTCAAACTGCTGGAAAAAGCACCCTTATCAAGGGAAAATATGACATCAAATCAAAGAAAAATAAGGGCTATTATAAGATTGATATTCAAGAGAGAGAGAGAGAGAGAGAAGGAAAGAATAGGAGAGAGAGAGGGGCTCACGGCGATAGGGGCGGCGGTGCATGGAGGGCGCACGGCGGACGGCGGGCACAAGACGCCGCGATGAGCGCGGCTGGGCTGGCCGAGGCCGCGGCGGCGGTCGCGCGCGAAGGCGCGTTGACCATGGGGGTGGCGCCGTGCGCGGGGCGGCGAGGCGGCCGGCGGCGGCGGCCGACCGGCGAACAGGACGCGCGGTGGCGGTCGACAGGTCGGAGGGCGATGGCGTGGGGCTCGCGCGGGGCAACGCGGCGACGCCGCGGGCACACGCCGGCGAGGCCGCGGGCACACGCGGGCGCAAAGAAGGCGGACGGTAGCGGCGGCATGGGCAGACGGCGGCTGGCGGCGGCCGTTGCCGCGGGCGACGGAGGGGATGGCGGACGGCTGGCCGGGCGTGGTCGCGCGCGGCAGGAAGGCGGCGGCGTCCGAGGGGAGGTCGAGGCGGCGCAAGGAGAGAGAGAGAGAGGGGGCCACGAGGCGCGCGGCGATGGAGAGAAGAGAGAGAAAGAGGGAGTAAAATATGGAAACCGTGAGAGAAAGAGGGGAAAGATAATTATAATAATTAATATACATAAAATTCACATTAATAATTATATTAAATAATATTTAACCCTAAAAATAAACCATACGTTACAGCAGCAGCAGCATCACCACCACCACACCCACAGAGAGCAGGACGAGGATGGCGCTGCGGGTATCGAGTAATTGTATTTAAATATCATATCGAAGTAAATAATCTTTTATAACCTAGCTAGCTAGCTTAAAGGAATACATATTAAGATTCATCTTGCTAATTAATGTGATTTCTTTTGCTTCATTCGTGCTAACTGATTTGATAAGAACAGATCACTTGTTGGGAAAGTAGTAATTAATTTGTTTAGTTATTTGCATGAATTAATCAATTTGTTTATCGATTACATGCTTAAACTTTATTGAAAGCCTATTGTATTAGTTATTTGCATGATCACATATTCAAGTTTTGGTTTTTGTCTGGTAGACGATAGATTCATTTTTATAAAATAAACCCCGGACATAGCAATTTAATTAGTTCAACCGTTGTTAGCTTAGTTAAATATCCAATATTCTGGTTCATTCTAAGTTCGACATATCAAACACGTTAAGCTTAGTTAACACCAAAGTCTAGTTAATTTTTATTTTAATACGGAGGATATGATGTCATTTTTCATACTCTTAACTCGTAAACATGTGACGTCGGTAGCGGCGGCGGCGGCGGCGGCCGAGAACATCAAAATCTCAAAGGTCAGCCGCCGGCTATACACAGAAGTGATCTGACTCCGAAGATAGCAGGAAAAGCTTCCAACATTCATCGACACATATATATATATATTATGTCGTAGGTCAACGACGACAGTAGTAGTGTTAACATTACAACCACTCAGTTTATTTAGCTAAAATTCACGTACTCGTAGAACATTATCTTCATCGTCTTCATGTCATCCATCCAGCGGAGACGATGGTGCATATACAGACATGCTTATTTAGAAATATATACGTACGTGTACACGCATACGTACGTAGGACATGAACGGCTGTGTGATGGAGGAACGACGTACGACATCCGGAGAAGACATCAGAGAGATGATGTGGGTGTTCTTGTGTGTTGCAGAGAAGGCTACGGCGCCGCCGCCGGGCATCTGGAAAAGCACCAGTTGTACAAGAGTTGGCACCGGCTCCGGCAGGTCGCCACCGGGGCGGGGTTCCCCGGGCGGCAGACGCCGAAGCAGCTCTTGAGCGAACTGAGGCAGTTGTGGCGGCACAAGAAGCCGGCCAAATTCTCCTCCGCCGCCGCCGGAGGCGGAGAGGCCAGCAGCAGCAGCAGCACCGCGGCGGAGAGCAGGAGGAAGTTGCTACCTAACTTAGCGACTTTGCCCAAACCGTGTTAGATTTGGAAATAAAATTTTTAGTATGCTATATCCGGAAATAAAGTTTAAAACTGTGTTACTTTAAAAATTTTCTCTGGGTATATATACGTGGGCAGTGGTGGCGGACGCCGGCGAAGAAGAAGATGATCGAACTTGGGGGATCGATCGATCAGCTGGACGATATCGGAAGATAGATAGATGCTGCGTGTGTGTAAGAGAGTATGCGCAGTTGGTGGTCTTTATATAGATAGAAGGATACACACATAGTTTTATCTATTTAATCAGGTGGAGATGGGGAGAATTAAATTGGTAGATCCAGATGGGTGTGGAAGACAAGAACATGTTAATTAATTATGTATATATTACCGTCGGCGGCGACGGCGGCTGACGGCTATCAGACGGATTTTGACTAAGTTCAGCTCAGCCGTACGTCGCCGCTGAAAGAAAAATCCAATCTTTCAACCATTCTGGATGTCCACCGAACAGATACACTCTTCTTATCCTCTATGTATATGTATTCATTATTATCTATTAATTAATTATCGGGATCGACATATTTTTTTTCGATATATATGTATAATGTACTGTAGATTTTTAAAATTGGTGCTATATATTAGTCGAAACTGACCTCTTTTTTGATGGTTATATATATATATATATCTATTAATACTGTTGCCCAACAAAGGATTATTATTGGAGAGGGGGGGGATACCACTGTTTAGCATGTCGACACACAAACTGCATGCTCTTCGAATGTACGTAGCTCCATTGGTAGAGTAGAGTTGTCAATGTCAAGGCTGTTGTCTCTCCTCCGGTTATACTACAAATTGAGATTTCATTATAATTTTATATTTTTTAACAAAATTTGTTAAAAAAATGTTTGGTTGTCATTACATATTTATGTTTCGATCAGAGTTTGATTTTTTTTTTCTGGGACAAAACTTCTTTTTTATCGATCTAGTGGTCTCCAACTCTATCGGCAAACATGACTCTAGCACTTTTTTTGTCATAACATCTCTCTCGGACATTGACAATTTAGGTCCACATTGCTTAGTTTACACTTTATTTTAATATTTTTTTTGCACTAAAGTGCACACAAATTTATTTTGCAACGAACACTCTGTCGGTGATGGCGAGCTTAATTAATTAAAGAGATGTGAGAGATTAAATAAAGAAGAGAGGTACTCTAACAGTAGGGGTGTAAACGGTTCGGTTCGGTTCGGTTCGGTTTGCACATTTTTTTTCCAAACCGAAACAGAACCGATAAGGGGAACCGAACCGAACCGAACCACAATCGATTTAGTGAGAGATTAAATAGAGAGATGTGAGAGATTAAATAAAGAAGAGAGGTACTCTAACAGTAGGGGTGTAAACGATTCAGTTCGGTTTGGTTCATCGGTTTAATGTATATTTAAATAAATAAAAATAAAAATAAAATAAAATATACATTATAATAATTATTTAAGATTAATACAAAGACTAATATTTTATTTATAATATATAATTATATCTTTATACTAATTAACTTAAATTTATATTAATATATATTTAAAATTGATATAATATATATTTAAATGTAATATAATATGTAAATAGAATGGGTCAAACTTTGTCGAATCGGGTCAACTGGTTTATCGGTTCGGTTCGGTTTGGGGAGGTGCCGAACCGAACCAAACCGATAAGAAATTATTGGTTCGGTTCGGTTCAAGAAACCGAATGGATAACCCGTCAAACCGAACCGAACCGATCGGTTCGGTTCGGTTCGGTTCGGTTCGGTTTACCGGTTTACCGGTTTTACTTGAACACCCCTATCTAACAGTACGCGGGATTGACATTCTGCACACTTGGGTTTCTATAGTTTTATGGGGTGTTTGGTTGTATGATAATTTTTTTGTACATTTTCATGTTAAAAAATTATATTAAAATAAAAAGTGAACCAACTCATAACATAAAATTATCATGTTTGGAGGGATGTGATAACAAAAAATTGTTACTATCATTCATGACCAAACAAAGTGGGGGACCACAAGAAAAAAGAAAGAGGTGAGACCCTCTTTTTTGGTTTAAGAAGAAAATCACTTTTAAAACATAAAATTGTCAAGGTTGTCAAACACCTCTTTTAACAAATTTTCTTACAATTTTTAAAAATTAAAATAAAAACCTTCATTATCATGCAACCAAACACCCCATTAGGAGTTTAATTCTAGGGTTGGAGGTGCTTCTTGGTATCAGCCTGGAGATTATTATCAACATAACTTTATTATATTAATCCTTGTCTAAGAGATGATCGGCAAAGAAAAGTAGGCGGCAAGTACACTTTTCATGACCTAAGAAAGTGTGCGTAATTAAAGTTATCTTCGTGTTATTAGGGCTGTCAATGGACTGGGCCCGGCCCGGCCCAAAGCCAGCCCGAGTAAGGCCCGATATAAAATACCTTGGGTTGGCCCGACCCAACCCGCATTACCATTCTGACCCGACCCGGCCAAGCCCATTAAAATTATGTATTTAGCCCGCCCAGCCCGACCCAGCCCAATCTCATCATCTGTGTATTTGCTCTGTCCCGCGTATGGTTGGTGGGGCTGTGCAACGAGGCAGCGGCGGAGTCGGGGTGGCATAAGGTGAGGGTGAACTGTGTGTCGCCGTATCTGATGACGATGGTACGACGGGAAGGGGCTCGCCATGAACGAGGAGGGAGGTGGAGCAGATGGGAGAGGCGATGCGAAACTAAAGGGGTGAGCATCGAGGCTGACGACATCGCCGAGGCGGTGCTGTACCTAGCGAGCGGCGATAGCAGGTACATCAGTGGCCACAACCTCGTCGTCAATGGCAGACCATCATCAACACGACTGTGTAGACCAGCCTCGGAGGCCGTAGTCGTCGACGCCGAAGGTTCTGCCACTGGCTGGCTGGCGCATGCGAGGGGGGCGCTGGCGTGCCGGGGGAAGCAAGATCGGATGGGGAGGCGGCGGTCAACGTTCACAAACGGCTAGGCGTTCGGGGCCGCAGCAAGGTGGCGCGCGCGAGAGAGGGGTGTCAACGGCGTTGCAGCGCCAGTCAGCGCGAGGGGGCCTGGCGCACGCATTTGTCGGCTCCATGGACGCCGCCTTCGCCGCCGTCGCCTACACGTCGCTTGCCCCCTTGGACGTCGCCGACGGCAGGGCCTGAGACAACGAGGAGGAGAACGTGGGTGACGACGGGAACGACGGCCACATAGAACCAGAGCTGCTCTATGGGTCGGACAAGCCTAGAGGATCGACCAATGCCTGCGCCGATAGCTAGTTTCGACGGATCATGTCACCGACGAAAGGTCAGTCCTCCTCGTTCCTGGGGTGTCACCGCCTCAACAGCTCACTCCGTGGCAGATCATCCATTTGTCTGCTTCACGAACGGCCCGCGGGCTTGCTCTCCTGGCCCGAACGATGACGGGTGGGTTGTGCCCCCAACCCAAATCATGGCCCAAGGCTGACCCGGCCCTAAGGCCCGCGGGTCAGCCCGACCCATTGCCGCCCCTACGTGTTATACGTATGTCCTTTGATAAAGTGGTAGGTATGCAAGATACGGCATACGTTTCTTCGTATAATAATAATAATAATAATATTTTTTGAACAAAAGTTAATATCAAAGTTATCTTCATATGTATTAAATTAATATTTGCATGAGAACACGGAATCCCTCGGTTAATATGGTGTCCCCCACATGCACGTACAGCTGCCCCCTCCCCTCCCCCCCTTGTGCGGCTTGGCGGTATCTGTACCGCCCATGTGTCCGCACATGCCTCTCCACAGTGCAAGCCCTTTGCCTTTCTCTAATTACTAGTGCAGTCCTACTATAACACAAAACCAACACGGGTCTTGGGTAATAAAAAATTTAAAAATACACAAAGGTTTCAAAATAGTAGGGCATGTGACAAATTTGTTTACACGTTTATATGCAGATTTTGCAATTTTTTGTTATTATATGCAATTTACATATTCTTTTGAGATATTTTTAAAAAATATACGTAGGGTTGAAAATGTATACATGCTCATTGTTTAGTGTCTAGGTCTTACAAATCTTCCTGTCATATGTTTTTTGAGATCTTCTTCTATAATTACTACCTTGAATCTCAATATTAATGGAAAGCTACAGGGTATATGTCTAGATCTATAGATCTTCTTGGACCATCAATGAATCCTCCATCGTTGAACACTTCATCATCGATATTTTTTGAAGTCGAATTGTCCGACGTCCGGTATTAATGTCAGATATTTAGCTTTGATGCATCTTTTTATCTCTCGTCAATCATGTCTTGATATGCAATGTTCATTGGATCAATTACAATATGTGTTCCTTTGCCTTGGGTCTTTTTACCTTGGCGAGAATATTTTCTACTCTACTCTCTCTTGACCAGTGAAAGTGAGAGAGGAATATAGAATTACTCGGATAGAGGTATGTTGTCTGGTGCATCTCAAGTCTCTTCTTCGAACTTTTACGTTGAATTCAACTTCGTCCAGTCCTTCCTAATCGTTGATCAAAACATGTAGTCCATTGTCCTCGTCTAATACCTCATCCAAACTTATATGTTGGTCTGTCTTTTAGTCTTCACCCAAACTTGGTATTAAATATTTCATTATTGGAAGCTAAAAATTGGTTTAATTCTTCACTTTGCGATATCCAACACTCTGGGAGAATATTTGGTGAACCACACAGCTTGGACGATGGGGAGGTAGCATCGGTGTGCACCCTGTTTGATAACACTATCATACACATCTAAGGAACACGACTCTGAAGTTGGTATTAGTGATGTTTGATTGATAGTTGATGTCGATTCTAAAACTTGTACGGCAAATAAAACATGTTGTGTAAGAGAAAACTCGACCCATATTAATTTTAATTTTGATATTCTAACCGTTAGAAATATTAATAAAAAAGCTGATAGATATACCATTATTTTTGATATGGTGAGACAAAAGTCAGCGATGTCGGTGACCTAAGAACATCAAAATGCATGCCAACAACAACTCAATTTATTTAGCTGATTAACGTAGAACATCATCATCGTATGTCAACCAGAGGATGGTAGGTTCATAGATATATACTTAGTAGTGTGTGTGTATATATGTATATATATTAATGACAGGATGAATGGGACGTTGGTAGATGTATCGAGACAATGAGAGATCAAGGTTTTTGTTGCTACGACGCTGGGCAAGTAGAAGAACAGTCGGTTGTATAATAGAGTAGACAGACATCGACTCCTACAGGTCACCACTGGAGTGCTACTCCCTGCACTGTGTGGAACTCCCGATCCGGACTCGGTCCTTCTCTTTCTTTTTCTTCCCCGGGTTGGAACGATGAGCGCCGCTCCTCCTTTCGGTTTCGCCGGTGGTGTAGGGTTGTGGTCGCCAGGAACCGCGGGTTCCGAGAGTAAAGGTAAAGAGACAATGTAAGTATTAAAGGAAATGACCGAACGTACCTAAACGGAGAGATTGTGTTGGGAGATTATGGGTTCCATCTTCTTCCTTTTCGGCCGGCCGAGAAGAAAGAGCTTGAAGCACTTTAGTTGTTCCTGGGCGACCCGGCAGGGGGGTCACTTCCTGCACCAGGACTCGGTTTGCTCCCGGATGATCCCACGATGCTTTCGGATGGCCTTCAAAGCTTGATGATGACTCCCGGAAGCTCCTAGGATGTGGATGATGATCTCCCCTTGGATGTAGGAGCTTGAGAAGCTTCAAAATGGATGCCGATGAAGAACGAGATGAAAAACGTCGATTTACGGAGGTGGATGGAAGTGGGAAACTCTCAATCTCTTGGACAATGAAACTTGAAGGATGGAGATGATTTGAAGCCCTCTAGGGCTCTCTCTTGGGAGTTGGGGACGTTCTCTCCCTTCTAACACTCTTCCAACCCTTGAAAAAGTGGTTAGGGGGTCCCTTTTTATAGGCAAAAGGGTCACAAGGTCATTTCAGACATAAAAGAAACTTTTCAGAATCAGCAAGCGACCCGTCTGCCGGGTCACCTGGGCGACCCGTCTGACGGGTCACCTGTGAAACCATAAATGTCATTAAATGCGAGTGCGCCGAAAGTTGGTCGGCCGCCGTCCGGGGTCTGCTACAGTGGCAGGCGACCCGTCAGACGGGTTGCCTGCGCCCAATCGATTCTGACCGTCCGGACGAGCGTGCGCCGTTCACGGGTCACTTCGTTCATTCCGTACACTGTTTTGGCAGGCGACCCGCCGACCGGGTCGCTTCCCGTACCTGTCCGGATTTGACGTCTCACCTACCATCGTCAGAACGGACGATTTGGCAGATGACCCGTCAGATGGGTTGCCTGGGCGACCCGGCAAGGGGGTCGCCTGGGCGACTCGTCAGACGGGTCATCTACGCCCCCAGAGTTCGCTTTTGAGCCATTTTCTTGGAGGTTCGATTTGTTTATCGAAAAACTCGAATACTTTTTAAAAAACATGGATCTTAAGCTCCTCAAATAGGCAAAATTTGCGTGTCTACACACTGTAGACGCCAAAGTAGCTCGCCGTCAAGCGGATGCAGGCATTTAGGCAAGGGAACTGACAGTGTGATTTAAACTTGCTCACAGGGAAACCCTCGCTCACGGTGCCCCTTCGCCCAACAGCGTAATGAAAATCTCGCTCGGTGGCCCCTAGCCGGTTCTAGGAGTACCCTAGTGGTGGCACCTCCTGAACTCCTCTCGCTTGGCAGCCCGCCTAGTGGCTCCCTCGCGGCAACCTTCTTACTCGGCAGAAACCTTACTTGGTACCCCTCATCCCCTTGCTCGGCAGCCCCTCGTCAAGCGACACCCTCCTACGCTCGGTTGTACCCTCGATGTGGATCACCTCTGACAAAATCTCGAGACGGAAACTTTCACTTAGCGGCTCACTATAGTTGATCCCCAGATGTCGTGTCTGGCTCGTCGCTTACTTTTATTTCCTATGAAGTTCTTATTTGCTATTTTGAAGTTGTTTTTGTTTCGGGAGGGAGGATACCTCTCACGCTCCCTCTCCAGCGCTTCGCCTAAACACGAGTTTAGGTGTTTTGTCTCTTTTTATTGCGTTGGATTTGTGGAGTGCGTCTTACTTATGTTGCTTTGTTTTATTAGTTTCTATGTTTTTGTTTAATGTCGTGATCGAGTTCCTTCGTGTTATCTTTTGTGGTTATCTTCATAGTCACTTTCTTTATTTCAAGAACGATAGTCTGGATGATATCTACATTTTTTGGTGTGATCTTCTAGTCTCATGGTAGTTGTCAAACTCTTTTAATGGAGTCCCTTTACCTACTGTTCGACCGATTTGTAACTACGTTTGAGTCACTTCAAAAAGTTAAGCTCTACTAAAACTTTAGTTATCTCTAGTTTGGTCGTATGTACTTCTAGTTTGAGTCACTATTGTATTATCATATCTATACTCTTTTATCCTATAAATGAATTAGGTGGTGGTGTTGTTGTTAAAAAAAAAGCTTGACGGTATGGTGGTACATCTGTTGCCAACATGCCCCTGTGGGCATCTCTGCAGTACAAGCCCTGGACTCCTTAACTTAGTTACTTGTTCACTGCAGTTACCACCGAGTAGGGGTGTGCACAATTCAATTTTATCTTATGTGAACTATTTTTTTATCAAATAGAACCAAATCAATTTTAATTCGATTTGATTCAATTTAAAATAGAAAAATAAAAAATATTTAAAATAAATATTTTTTACAAAGTTAAAAATAATTAAAATAAATATTATCTTATCATAACAATTATAAAAACTATATTTTTATTTATACTATAATAACTTTTTAAAAATTGAATCGGTTTAAAATGAATTGATTTGGTTTAAATCGATTTAGAGAACTCTTAAATCGAATCAAACTGAAGGTGGTTAAAATCAAATTGAACCGAACCAATAGGTCGGTTCGCTATGATTTTTCAATTTGAACTAATTAGTGCCCACTCCTATCATCGAGGAAGACGAAGTCTTGGGTCCACCCAGGGTAAGTTCAGTCCTACTCAACTCAATTGGACCTAGGTGACGACTCAGATATAAAGATGCGATCCAAGTTCAAAAAATATAAAAAAATTTAACAAAAATTAGGAATACAAAAATATTTTCAAAATTTAAGGAATTTGCCAAATTTTTTTGTTACGCATTGCTAAACAAAACATGATACGTAATTTTAGTCCAAAAAAATCAATAACCTATAGTAATATTTCGAACAAAAGAATATCAATATAAAAATTGATACATCTCGACACTTTGGTATTACATATGAGTTGTTTGGTTTGAGCTACAAATTTTAAATTCGATATTATCAACAAGCACCTCAAATATATATATATATATCATACCTATAAGTGTGTGCCGTGAAGGACAGTAATCATCGTTGTCATCCAGCATGACTACGAGGATAGTGTTACAAACATACATGCATATAACTAGAAGATATATAATATCCTTGAAAGGAAGAACACGGTGGAGAACAAGTTTCAAGACTCCACGTACGCAGTGCAAAGACACAAGAGGGGGCGGGAGATCTTGAGTGCTTACCTAAAAATGTATTCTCAGTTTCTCTTACAAAAATATATCATTAAATATATAATTTAATAATCTATCAAATCACGTATTTAATATAATTTTATGAGAAAATTGAGGGTGTACCTCAGATAGACACTTAAAAGCCCCCCACCCTCAAGATACAACATCCTGGAACAGAGCTAAACCCAACATGCATGACAACGAAAACGAAACAAGATCTTACAAGCTAACCGAATTCACAACGTATCAAATCAAATCAAACGTTTATAGAATTAAGCTTGAGCTGTACCTTCAAACAACAACATTTAGCTAGGAGTGTGTGTATGTATATGAATTATATGTATAGGAGGAAAACATAGTTGTTCTACTCCCGTGAGTCCACCCGA
Organism: Cryptocoryne crispatula var. balansae; assembly: GCA_036172225.1. Classification (NCBI taxonomy): domain Eukaryota; kingdom Viridiplantae; phylum Streptophyta; class Magnoliopsida; order Alismatales; family Araceae; genus Cryptocoryne; species Cryptocoryne crispatula. The sequence goes on from CM069919.1 coordinate 50,624,114, forward strand.
GTTAACACTCATCATTCACACACACAAAAAAAAAATTGAGACTCGAGATAAATTTTATGTTTTTTGTGTCTGAGGTGACGACCCAGAAGATCGATGGGATGGGGTGTGAAATTCCAAAAACGCACGTGCGCTGAGGAGACCCAGGTCCAGGCTATGATAAAGACATTGGACTATTCTCCGGTGGCCAATATGGGATAAAACCCTTTAACACTCCCCCTCTCGGCTAGCCACCACCGTCAGAGCCACGATAGGAATACACAGGGCAGGGCCGAGTGAAAACAGGAGCAAATCCACCGGAGGACAGAACTTACAGTATGACCAGCTCTGATACCATGTGAAATTTCAAAAACGCACGTGCGTTGAGAGGACCCAAGTTCAGACTATGATAAAGACATTGAACTATCTTTCGGTGGCCAATATGAGATAAAACACTTTAACATGGGGTTCTGTTCTGTTTGCTACGGCGGGCATCCAGCAACACAATCGTTGAACGAGAACAGACATTGACTTCTGCAGGCCACCACCCCCTGGCAGACGCCGAAGCAGCTCCTCAGCGATATGGCGCAGCGGTTGCGGCAGAAGAGAGCTGCAGCCGACGGCTGCTGCGCCGCCGCCGGAGAGGCCATCAGCAGCAGCACCGCCGCCGCCGCGGAGAGCAGGACGAAGATGGCGCGGCGGCGGGTATCTACCGCCATGCATGGTAGCTTAGCTTGGGGGTACGTAGGGGACGCCGGCGACGATGATGATCCGACTTTGGATCGATAGATAGATGCTGGGATGAAGATCAGTACGCGCAGCTGGGTGCTCCCTTTGTAGGGATTGATTGATTGATTGATTGGTTGGTTGAGCTCTATTTATTTAAATGGAACGGCAAGAATTAAATTAAATATATCGAGATGGGTAGATTAATTAAGTATTAATTGACTGCTGCAGAAGACGAGAACAATTTGAATTTGGTTTCCACCATGCGCATTTATATATATATATATAAACCAGCAGAGAAGTCGATGGGCGCTTAGACGGATTTTGACGGAGTTCAGCTTGGACGAGGGATGTCACAATCAATGCATATAAATTTATAACCTTTCAGTCATCTTGGACGGGGGATGTCATGTCACAGTCTAAGACATACAGCTCAGTATTCTTCTTATATATATATGTCCCACATGCAAATATATATTCATTATTATTAATTAATTAATTATTAAGAATAAACATGTCTAAATAATTTTTAGATATGTATATATTGCTACTACGTACAAGTTTCAAAATTAATCATAGATATATATTTCAAATTGCCAATTAATATAGTGTTCTTTCACTTCTTAATTTGATCAATTAAATTCTCAAGATAATAAGTTTTAATGAACAACCAACTTAAAACAAACCTGAAATACATGCAATCTGAAATCTTAAAATCTTAAAATCGTAAAATCCTAAAATATGTAGAGGCCACATAAACCCAAATTGAGTCATTGAAATCGTAAGAAATCAAGTGATCAAGTTAAATTAACTTAAATCAAACTCCAAATGACGTTAAAGTCTTAAAATAATTTTAATCAAACTAAATCTAATCCTAATAATATACATTCACATCAAAAATCTCAAATAAAATTGCAACCTTCTTGGGTAGCGTCAAATGTCCTACCTATGCCGCTTCAAATTTCTATGCTATTCCAAAGAATGAAACAAATACGAGAGAACAAGTATCCAAACATTTTGAAAAGCACAAGTAACTGAAATTGCATAACATACCACAACTGTTTCACAACTTGATCTGTCCGGTTGGTCTTTAAATTAGAGTAAAGCAGAATGCCACAATACCTATCAAGGATTTCCAGATAAGTAACTTTAACATTTATGATTGAACCATGATGAAAATGTGATTTTTCAGAAGGGAATAAAAGACATACATTCAAGTTGGCAATTGAGACGTGAGACGTGAGACGTGAGACGTGAGACGTGGGAACACAAAACAAAATGGGCAGTAAACCAGACACAGGCAGTACACTAACTGTCTTTTCAATGAGTATATCAACTCTAAGGAGTTGATATTAGCTGGGAGCGGAAGCGCGGCTCATGTTATAGTTGCAGTGTTATGTCGTGAGCAACAGACGGGATGAAGGAGGAAACTGATGTTACATAAAGAAGGATGTCTCTGTTTGCTCTTATCGGGAGGCATTGTCGGGTGAGGGACGGCTACAGAGAATCCCTCACTGCCAAGGGCAGAGGGGGATCACGAATGCATTGTTGATGGCATTGGACTTGTGGATGTTGGGATCGAACCCATTGTCGATGTCGTCGTCGAGACGGCGGAACCGTCGCCCTTGAACGATAGGGAGGCCGATGGCGGATGGCTAGGGATGAGGGCGAAGTACGAAGGACTGAGGGCAGATCGATTGGCGCGAAAGCCAGAGGAGACGGCAGAAGCATCGTGGGCAGGGGCTTCGGCGGAGAGCGAGATGCGCAGGACACGGCGGAAACATTGGGAGGATGAGGAAGGAGACGGTGGAATCGTCGCCGCTCAATGATAGGGAGTCCAATGGCGGATGAGTAGGGATGAGGGCGGATCGATCGGCGTGAGAGCCGGAGATGGCGATTCGTCGGCGGAGTGAGCGGATGCTGGCTGAGAGAGCGAACAGGGATAGGAAGAATCGCGCGAAAGTCCGTAGGCGGAGGATGCGGAGGGGAGATGGATCGCGCGAAGGTTTGGTCGAGGAGCGGAGAGGAAGAATCGCGAAGGTGGAAGCGATAACAGCGGTCGGTCACGGAGAGTCGGCGGGGGAAGTACCAGGCTCATGGCTGCATCTTCGCGGCGGATGCGGAGGAGAGGTCACGGCGGATGCGGAGGAGAGGGATAGGAAGGACTTCAGCGCGAGAGCTGGAGGACTTCAGCGGAGGGCGAAGTGCGGAGCAAGGGGCTGATACGTCGGGCGGATGAGGACAAAAATCAGAAGGTATCGAATGGTCGTAATCCGGAGGACGAAAATTTGGGTACTCTCTCTTCTTATATTAAGTTAGATTAGATAAGTTAGATATATGAAGGGCGTGAACCCAAAAGCTACTTCTCCTTCCCATGTGCCATCGTCGTCCTGATTCACAAGAGAGAGAGAGAGAGCTCCATCTTCCTGCATCGATCTTCGTCTCGTCGCCCGCCGACACCTGCGCGTACCATGGCAGCTACCGCCCGCAACCATGCCCTTGCCTTCGCGGCGGCGCTCGTCCTGCTATCCGCGGCGCTGATGGCTTCCCAGGCGGCGGCGGAGCCAGGCTACCTGTGCCGCCTCAACTGTGCCAATAAGCAAATACGCTGTGTCGGCCGCTGCGCTCCCGAGAGCTCCCTCCTGGGGAAGACCTGCAGAGCCGCATGCGGTTTCGCGTACAAGCTGTGTGCTTCTCACTGCCCGGCGGCTTTATTTATTTAAATGGGAGCTTCATGGCGAGAATTAAATTAAATATATCGAGATGGGTGGATTAAATATTAATTAATTGCTGCAGAAGACGAGAACAATTTGAATTTGGTTTCCACCACGCGCATACATACATACATACATACATACATACATACATACATACATACATACATACATACATACATACATACATATATATATATACATAAACCAGCAGAGAAGCCGATGGGCGCTCAGACGGATTTTGACGGAGTTCAGCTTGGACGAGTGATGTCACAATCTAATACATTCAACTATTTATAATCTTTCAGTCATCTTGGACAGGGGATGTCACAGTCTAATACACACAGTTACAGTACTCTTCTTATATATATATATATGTCCCACATGCAAATATATATTCATTATTATTAATTATTAAGAATAAACATGTCTAAATAATTTTTAGATATGTATATATTGGTACTACGTACAAGTTTAAAAATTAATCAAAATATATATATATTTCAAATTGCCAAACCGGGCCTAAGTTATCTCGATACCAAGCTCGAAAAAACTAGAAAAACGTGGGAACATGGCAATCTAATTTAACGAAGGACGGCCGTCTAATAAATGAAAATAAAGGTCCGTGTACAAAAAAAGAAAATAAAGGTCGATAAATAAATAGACTGTCTCAATTTATAACCGATGATACATAGGTCTCTTTGATATGAATTTAATTTGCCACCGATTTAATGTGTGTCCATGTCGAGATTAATTAAGCCCCACGAAATTAAGAACACAAGGAAGACCTATATATATATATACTATATGAGTGCTGTATATATTGTTAGTAGTTTTATTCAAATATCTTAAAATATGTTAGAAATATTTTTGATACGGTGTGAGATAGAAGTCAGTGATGTCGGCCGTCAAGAACATCAAGATCTCAAAGGTCACAGCCGGCAAGTAAAGCTTCAAGTTCCAACATCAACATATATATATATATATAGGTAAATAAATATATATATATATAGAGAGAGAGAGAGAGAGGACAGTAGCACACTGTTACAACAACTCAATTTATTTAACTAACTATTAACGTTGATATATCTAGAGAGAAAGATGTCTAAAAGGACAGTATTGGAACAAGCATGAGACGTATTTTTAGATAAGTAATTTTTTGACAGGACCTTGCTCGACTATTGCCTCTGGTCCTTTTTTGTCTCTACTACATTTTTTAAAGTAGACTTACTCCTTAGAAGATTCGGTCAATCCTCTTTCTATAAATAAAAGAATAAATATATTAAATATTCTCACATACACGTATTAAATCGAGAAGGTTGTCCTCTCATTTATGTGAGGAGGTTGACCGAATTTCCTCAGAAAAACTCCTAAAGAGATTCGATCTCTTTAAAATAACACTTCTACTATTTCTGAATGTCTTTGTCTAGAGTCAGCACTCTCTCTTTCGTTCTTTAACACATAGAACATGTGTCTTAGGTCTCTAGATCGCCTCTCTTGGTATGCACAATATATTACTAATTAATCTGATTGGAGATTTGTTAGCGTGTCTCTGTTATATTATCATATATGTATCTGTTCGACTCATCGATGGATATGATTTTTTTCAAAAAAAATATTATCTAATAAGGAACAAAATTATAAAAAGACTTACGCCACCTTTTTGACGTGGCTGATTGGTGACCACCGGAGCTACATCAGCCCGTCGGCTGAGGCAATCCCAAACTCCCGTCTGTATATATATATATGAAGGCCGTGAACCCAAAAACTACTTCTCCTTCCCATATGCCTTCGTCGTCCTGATTCACAAGAGAGAGAGCTCCATCTTCCTGCATCGATCTTCGTCTCGTCGCCCGCCGTCCGACACCTGCGTATATATATACCATGGCAGCTACCGCCCGCAGCCGTGCCCTTGCTTTCGCGGTGTTGCTCGTCCTGCTATCCGCGGCGCTGATGGCTTCTCCGGCGGCGGCGCAGCTGCCAGGTTCCTCGTGCCGCCACAACTGTGCCAATAAGCAAATAGTCTGCCTCCGCTGCACTGCCAGGAGGTCCTTCCTGGCGGCGACCTGCAGGGTCGCATGTCGTCTCGCGTACAAGCTGTGTGTTTCTCGCTGCCCGGCGGTGTAGCATATCGGATCCAAGAACGATCCATCTCTCTCTCTCTCTCTCTCTCTCTCTCTCTCTCTCTATAAGCCGTACGTTCATCATATATACGTACATGCGTACGTACGTAGCTAGTCTTCTCCTAATTAACTTGAATAAAGTGGCTGGTACGTGATACGTACGTGCGTACCCTCTTCTTGATGGACGCGCGATGATGTACGTTCTACGTACGCACGTCGTATAGTTAGCTGCATATAAATACCTACGCATGTATGAATATGCATGTATGGCGAGGTACATACGTACGTACCTAGTGTTTGTGTACTGATCTTAATTAATTTGTCTTGTACGCGTCACGGTGAAGTTTATGCACCCAGCGTGTATATATATATATATAGTGCTTGCTGCTATTAATTGTTTGCCGCCATTAATATCGGTGGTTATTATATATTATGATAATTAAGGTTACGACAACACAGGCTTGTATATCTATTAATAAAGAGTGGAGATCCTCTGAGACAAATGTCTTGATTAGACTTCCTCGACCTTAAACTCAATATGAGAAGGTGTTCATTCACTTGCTTATCTAAGAAGATCCGAACTCATAAGCTAATAGAGAATGAATCACCTCAGTTTTCAAGAAGAGACAACTCTCCTCGTCGTAGTCAAGAGAGAGGAGACCACCCACCATGATCTCCATTGCTTTGGAGATACTTTGTAATTGGGGATCGTTGTATTGAAACTAAAATGATTGATACCCAAGATAATTGTAATTAAATAAAGTTAAATTTTAAGATAATTTGTCTCTCGATAATTAATTATCATAATATTTAAGATCATGGCGACGTGTATATATATATATAAATAGATAATAACTTATCTCAGTCCCCCACGGGAGAAAACTCTCTGGCCATCAATAAGGGGTCACCACGATCTCTCTCTACCCAATCCAATGGAACGCCATATATATATATATATATATGTCCATGGAAAAGGACCTCTCAACCGAGATGAATTATTTCCATATATCTGGACCATCTCTATGAACAAGGGGGTGTGCCCGTAGGCGGCCGCAAGCTCAGAGGTCGCCCATGGCACAGCTGTAGCTAGCTAGCAGAAAAGTGGAAGATGACGTTCGGTGCTATATATGTATATAAATATATGTATATACGCCTATGATTTTTATTTTATTTTATTTTGAAAGCTGGCAACCTGTGGATTTTTATATGTGCAGCCGACGGCCGTACGCCTGAGCAGAAAATATCAATATTTCAATCAACCGGCTGGTGCGGAAAATGCCATGTTAATTATAAAAGCTTTACAAGGTCCAAAACAATATAGTTAATTAATAATGCGGGCCGGTTGTTGAGAGGATATTGAACGGTGATTAATGTGTTATAATATATATATATACCATAACTAAAATTAATTAATAGATTTTTCTTTTAATCAAATCATATTAATTACCTTGGCAATCATACTGTCTCATAAGAAATTATATTAACATGTTAATTACATAACTACCTCTTTCTCCAGCTCCAAAATCTAGCTAGCTAGGCCATCTAACACATCAGCTTCTTCTATATTCATCTGCCGACATCATGGCAGCTATCTCCGGCAATAGTTCCCATATAAATGAATATATATAAGAGAATCTTAATTCTGGCCAAAGTATCTTTAACTTTAAAAATATATTTATTCATAATTATCTTGTCCGCAATTGCTTTATTAGTTTCAAGAAGCGGGACCCCAACAACACCTAAGAAGCCATACTACTTAACCCCTCGTACATCGAAAACCCCATATTCATATAGAGACCGGATCCCCTCAGGAGGCCTCCTGAGGGGATCCGGTCAGGCCACACCCATATGGGTGATGTGACCGGCGATGTGATGGGACATTAAATGGGATGTGATGGCGGTCACATCACCCATATGGGTGTGCACCTGACCGGACCCCTCAGGAGGCCTTCTCGAGGAGATCCGGCCTCATTCATATATATCTCCGAATGAAGCAGCAGCTGTGTCTGTTTCTCTGCAGGCTCAGAGATTAATCAAACAACCATATATATATATATATATCTCCGAATCATGAATAAATGAACGGATGCAGAAGATCAGAGATCAGTCTTTCTGTGGCTACGGCGCCGGGCGAGTAGAAGAACAGCCGTCGTATAAGAGTATGCATCGACTCCTGCAGCTGGTCTCCAGCGCCTCCGGCAGTCGGAGAGGCAGCTCGTCAGCAAACGGCTGCGGCTGTTGCGGCACAAGAAGTGTCACGACCCGGATTTTTAACATGCACAGCGGAAGATAATCCGACGACGTAACGGGAAAGAATATCGGTCTGGAACCAATTAAGACCAAAATCACAATCCAAATAAACAATTCCAATAATTCTATCTAATTAACACTATGAAATTACAATCTAAATAATACCAACACTGAACAAGTACTCCACTAGCTCCTCGGACTCCAAAACACCACTACGCTTCTGCTGCGCTAAACCTGCAATCCTGAAAATATTAACAACGGAAGGGGTGAGTCACAACAGACTCAGTAGGACTTACACCCGAACTACCCCACTATACTAGTGATTCTAGTGGTATACAATACATATTAAGCCTAAAATCAGATTTAATACATAGGGTGTAAACTAATTATATATCTTCAATTAATTGATTAAAGAATCAATCAACTACCCCATATGATGACTAGACTCTATATGCATTAAAACCAACATAACCTACACCTTAAACTGTTCTAGGTATGCCCAGAACACATAGACCTGACATAAAACCAATGACACATCTATAACACTACCATCTATGCCAATCCACACAACTAGACACCTGTCTGAGTAAATTTCATGCTCCATCTGATAAATGCAGTCACATCACAAAACTAACACCAGATTTACCATATAGTAGGAAGTAACATATAGTAAGCTAAATCTCATAGTACCCCATATATAGGCAGGGGAGTACTTAAGATAAACCGCGGTATCCGGGATCGACGGATGCTTCGGACTGTTCTAATTCATCTGCTGCCCACAGGACCGAATTATAGTCTGGTGAAGTACATTTCCATCACAATGCAGCTCACTGCACTAACCACATTCCACACCATGCAAGCATATAATTAACTCAGACAGTAAACATGAACATTTAATTGGCAAATCAAACATGAAATACATAGATGCACACTCATGGTTCTATGCACCCCATATTTGCATACCACACCATAATCTAGCATAAACAAGAACCGATCTATCATATGATGCATCTAAATAGGATCATGCAAGCTACAACCTAAACACCTCAATTACATACTTAAACATGACTATCTATCACATAAAAGAAAATAAACTAAACTCTACCACCACTATGCCTATACTTTACATCGGCTTTTTATCAAATCGGGATATACATGTTAAAGATTATCGCGATGCAATCATCTAAACTAGCTAGGTTAAAACATATAAAAACATATCATGCCGACTAACGTACATGGATAATTAAATCAACCTAACCATGCATAATTGAACAAGCTAATCTAACTCTATTTAATCATGCTAATAAAACAAAAACAACCCACTAATTAAATCATTCTAATCATAGTGATCTAAATATATTTTAACGGTTTAATCGATCATATAAAGATGCTAAGAATAGCCGAGACGCCTACCTTAACGGCGACGACGAACGGTGCACGGAATTCCAACGGAGTCGATCCGGGTGAAGAATATACCGTCGTGGTCACGACGGCGACGAAAAACCGAACTGAACAGTATCCTGACAATCTGTTAGATTAAAGAGGTTAAGAGAAGAAATAAAGAGAGAATCGATCGGGGAGAGAGAGAGAGACGATATGAGAGAGAGGGAGGGAGGGGCTTCACCTCGGAGAGGGGGGTGTGGCGCACGGTGCTGCGCGTGCGGGCGGTGCAGGCGACCGCGCGGGCGCTCAAGTCAGTGAGGGGGGGGGGTATACCAGGGCTGGCAGGCGCGGCGGTGGCTGAAGCCGCGAGGGGGGGGTCAGTTGGCCGCAATCGCGGCTGGGCGCGCGGCGGAAGAGGCTCGGCAGGAGGCTCGGAGGGAGGGCGGCGGTCAATGGGCGGCGCGGAGGCGGCTGCGCAGGGGGCGCTGGCAACCGGAAGACGGAGCGGCGGCGGAGATGTCAACGGGAGAGGGCGGGGCAGTGGGGGAGGCGCAAGCTGGGGGGGGGCGCATGGCGCGCACGGGCGCAGGTGGGCGGCGGACGGTGGCGGCTGCTGCGCGAAGGGGGTGTGGCTGCGGCCGCGGCGCTGGTGGGCGACGGCCGGGAGGCGGACTGGCGGCACGGCAGGCGGCCGTGAGCGTGGGCGGGTGGCGCCGTCAACGCGCGGGCGTGCGCGGGCGGTCAAGGCGGCGCTGGGAGGCGGGTAAGGCGGCAGGGTTGACGCGGATGCGGCCATGGGCGGACATGCGGCCGGAGGGGGCACAGTCCGCGCGGTGGACTCCGCGTGGGCGCTGGCGGCTGAAGCGTCGGGGTGGCGCGGCATCAACGCCGCTGACACGGAAGGCGGTGGCTGCGCGGGGTGGCGCCGGCAGCGAGGCTGACGCACGGCGGAACGGTGCACGGCGGCGGGCGGTCAACGGGAGGCACGGAGGCGCGCAGGTGCTCGTGGCGAATGGAGGCAGCGGGGCCGCGGGCTCGCGATAACGCGCGGGGTCATCGCGGCGGAGAGGATCCGGGCATCGGTTAGATGGAGAAAGAAACGGCAAGTAGGTTACGAAAACGAAAATGATGGGAGAGATAAAGAAGGGTGGCGACGATTTTGGCAGGGGATCCTGAGAGAGAGAGAACAACAACACACAAAAAAAAACAAAAAAAAAACCAGAAGGATTAAAGAAGAGAGGATAATTAGCATTACTAAATCTCATAATAAATATAATATTTATTTATTTATTTATATAAATATACTGGTCATTACAAGAAGCCAGGAAGCGTACGTATCCGCCGCCGCCGGAGAGGGCGCCGTCAGCAGCACCACCGCCGCCGCGGAGACCACCGGGACGAGGATGGCGCGGCGGGTGTCTGCCATGGTAGCTGGGTACGTAGGCGGTGTCGGCGGGCGCCGGCGACGAAGATGATGTATGCAGGCAGAATATATCGAAGATAGATATAGATTGAGCAAGATTTATTTATTTAGGGGGGCCGCCGGGGTGAATTAAGTTAACATATCAAGATATTGGATAGATTAATTATATTAATTGGTTGCGCAGATGGCAAGAACAAATTGGTTTCCGCCTTCCACTACGTGCCGGCGGAAGACGATCGACGAGGGTTATAATATATTGCTGCTGGCCATCAACGGCGGCGGCGGCGGCGGGGGACAGAAAAGTAGACGGTGACGGCCGGCGCGTAGGAGCATTTCGACGAAGGTCGTCTTGGACCAGGGTTGTCACCACCGAATATATATATGCTTACACTTAAATATTCACTAGTTAAAAGAACGTGCTTCGCAGGTGTACGGATGAATTAAAAAATATTTTAAAATAACTTTACATATATAATAAAAGTGTCATCAACAAATTTATCTATCACTAAACAAATAAGAACTTTCGTAAATAGAAAATCATTAAAACAGAGAAATGTGACAAACAATCTTGACAAATAAAATATAATTGTTATCAGTAGATTATCCAATAATTACACAACATATAAAATATTATATCGAAAAATTTAAAAGTGACATTTATCATTCATTAAACTTAAAAATAAATAATGAATCAAAAAAAAGACACCCAAGACATCGACACATGGTGCAAGACCACGTAGAAGAGTTGAACACACTCGGTGGGCCAAATACCACAATGAGACAATACATGTTGGAAAGTAAATCTGTTTCTAGAGATCTCCTACGCTGTACGAGCAGCTGCCGAAGTTGAGATCTATATGTCATGAGTAAACATATAACAAACTCTAAGATTAATCCTTTTGTATCCAATGAGGAGTAACAGAAAATTGAACTTCGTTGAATTAATCAGTAATTTACGTATCTTAGGCATTATAAAACCACCCGTTCACGATAGCCACAAAAAAGCCATATCGTCTATCTTGAGAGAGTGAAGGCCAACGACTCACCTCCAACAGTCTTCCACCATCCAAGAGGAGGATACGATCTGCCATCACAACTATCTCCACTCAATGGGCAATCACAATGACCTACAAAATACAAGATCAAATGAAATTAATCATGAATCTCACAAAGCTCAATAAATGTTTCGCGCTCAAAACTTATTGGTTTATATACGTGCAATGCAACTGTGGCACCATCTGCTCATCAACAGAGTGTTGCAGAGATGCACACATTGATTGTTATGACCATCGAAAGTATAATATATATTTTAGACATATCCATATTATATATCCTACCATTGAAATCCAGCATGAATCCAATTGGGACAAGATAATCACTGTTGGAAATAAACTATTCAAATATTTAATAATATTATTGTTCGAAAGTTAAATTAATCTATATGCAAATTTAAAAACTCTAGATGCAAAAATTCCAAGATTGACTCCCACCCATGTAATTGTATCAAAATCTTCCAAGAAATGAAAAAAATTTGAATTCTGTGCATTGTTGGTTTAATAAGAAGCTTCCAAAAAAAACCCATAGGTTTAAAAGAATGAAAAAAAAGAGAGAGAAAAAACAATTAAATAAATCCTAAAAGAATAAAAGCTCTGGTCAAACAGTCAACCATAAAAATTTCAGACTCAAAATAACTCAAAACATAATTTTCAGATAATTAAAACACTTAAAATGAGTTTTTCAAGATAAAAACCTTATTAATAGCCAAATAAAATAAGCAAATCAAATAAACTGAATAAATAAAAAATTTAAACAATAAAACTAAAAATACCCAAACAGGCCAAAATTTCTCAAAAATATCGAAAAATAAATAAAAGAAACAAAAACAAGTTCAAAACACCCTAAACGATAAAAAAAATATCCATGTAATAACATAAAGTAAGTCAAACAAAATAAAAAGTAAAAATAAGAACAAAACAGAAAATGTCAAATTTCTGCAAAAGATGGAAAATCTGAAGTTCTCAAAAGATTTGGAAATCAAGATGTTAGAACCTGTAAATCTTAGACAATCAGAAAAATCTAAAAAGCCTTCAAATTCTGAAATATGAGAACCTCATGACCCAAAATCTCAAAGTTCCTAAAAGTCAGAGATCTAAAATCCCATAAATGTTCAAGAAGCTGGGAGTTTGATAAGTCCAGAAATCAAAAAATGTTACAATCTGAAAGGCCCGAAAAGGTCAAAATTAAAAAATCTAAGTTTCTCTACAGATTAATAAAAATCTGCAACTCGGAAAATTCTCAAAGCTGGAAAATGCCAAAAGGGGGAAAATCTGAAATCTTAAGAGGTTCGGTAAATCTGCAAGCTAGGAAAAGTTCAGAAATTCAAAAATCCCTAAAAACATGAAAAATCCGAGAACTTTGAAAAGTGGAAAATTCTGAAGTCCAGAATTCCAAAAATCTTCTCTGGAGTGTGAAAATTCTTGAAGTACGAAAATTGTGAATATCCAAATCATAAAAAATCAGAAAATCTTCAAGTCTGGAGAGATCTGAAACTTGAAAGAAATACAGAAATTCGCAAATTGTCCGAACCTGAAAATTCTGAAAAAAATCTAAAAACCCAGACATCAGAAAATCTAGAAGTCTGACAGTTCTCTAAAATCAGAAAATCACAAAATTGTTGCAAGTTAGAATACCTGAGAATAAAACAATCAGAAATATGACAAGTTCTGAACATTCTGAAACATCAAAAATCTGAGAACTTTGAATGTTCAGGAAACTTTGAAAGTTTTGAAACCAATGAAAATCAAAAACCTGGAAATTCCAAAAAAAACTGGAAATCTCTAGGAAAAACAGAATCTGAGAGTCTGAAACCTGGGGATTTAAAAAAATATGAACATCTAAAAGTCTAAGAACCTGAAAACATGGGTGTACCAAAAAGTAGAAATGGTAAAAATCTGAAATCTGAGAGTTCTGCAAGTTCAGAAAACTCTGAAAACCAGAAATTTCATAATAGATTTCTGTTGTTTAAAGAATCTAAAAATTTGACCACTTAGAAAACTCAAAACGTAAAAATTCACATTGAAAATTTTAAATCCTAAAAACTGAAACTAAAAGAAAGCAAGATCTAAAATTTAAATAAAAAAATACCATATACAAAATTTCTTAGATCTGGAAATTACCTAAAAAATCATCAATATGAAATTCACTGAACCCTCAAGCCAAATTCAAAACAGAACTCAAGCCAAGTAGTTGAATAAGTCAGATCCTAAAATCTACACAATCCACACAGAACTAAAAAAATCTGCAAATTGAAAATTCTGGAAAATTAGAAATCCGAAATCTGAAGTTTGAATTGGTACAGAAAGCCTGCAAATCTGAAAAATGCAGGAATCTGGAGTTTTGGAATTTGAAGAAATCAGGAAATCTGAAATTTGCAAGACCCAAAATCTGAAAATCTGTACATTACAAAGTCTAAAAATGCAGAATCCATTTTAAGTCCGAATTTCAGGAGTCTGTAGGCAAATCTGAAATCTGAATTCAATCCATTTAAATATAAAAAATCTGAACATTGCATCTAAAACAAAGAGCCGAGAGCTTGAAAGCCTGCAATGTGCAGAATTTGTGGGAAGCCTGAAATTCAGGTTAGGTCCGAGATTTGAAGTGCAGAATCTGAATTCTGAAGACAACACGGTGGCTGGCAGCATCATGGTGCGGCGAAGGAGAGAGGATGGTGAGAGAGAAGGAGAAGAACCAGGTTACGTGTGATCGGCAGCTGGAAGCATCGCGGTGTAGAGAAGGGGTGTTGTGGCGGCGGATGGTGAAACCATCAGCAGAGGGGTGGAGGGTAGGAGTTCCATCGCGCGACGGAAGGCTGCAGGGCAGATAAGCCGCGTTGTAGAAGAAAATGGCAGGAGAGAGGCAGAGAGCAGTTGAGAGTACCACGTTCAGGGGGCGGAGAAGCCGCGTTGAGACGTCGCGGCGGATGCGGAGGAGAGGTCGCGGCGGATGCGGAGGAGAGACGTCGGTCGCGGCGGATGCGGAGGAGAGACGTCGGGCGGATGAGGGCGGATGAACTCTCGACGAATGATTAATCGGACGGTTGAGACGGTGGATGGCTGCCGATCGAACGGTCGTAATGGGGAGGACGAAAATTTGGGTACTCCCGCTTCTTATATTAAGTTAGATTACTACCGGCCATTAATTATGTTTGAATTAATACCTCCCATATTAGACAGAGGGGAGATATCTAGTATTTATAAGTTTGGACCTCTCCACTTCAACGTCGCGATTTTGAGTCCATTTACATGGTATCAAAATCGAGAGGCAGTGAGTCATTTTTTGATTAGTTATCACCGACAACATGTACACGTGTTAAGGTTAAAAGAGATTGTACGAGAAGAGTCATGTTAGATAATTTCTTTTTTGGCAGTGTGGAAAGAGGAACTCCGTATTTATAAGTTTAGACCCCTCTCTCTCTCTCTCTCTCTATATATATATATATATATCTCAACGCTGCAATTTTAGGTTGGTTTACGGTTACAATATATCTAATTAATACTGTTGTCAAACATGGGATTAGATATCTCATGCCTATTTTTTTCTATCTTTTTCAACAGTGTGGCTGGCAAGTTTCTTCTTTTATATTCCAGGCTAGCTACTTAATTAGAAACAGCTGCTTCCTGTTCCTGCTCAGGTATCTATGCATCATTGACCTTAGCTTTATTACATCCCATGGTGCAAAATTATTCATAGCTAAAAATATTGTATAAAAGAGGCCAGTGTTGTTTGGACATCGATCGGTTTGTTTGTACCGATCGACCTTTTTTTTTTCTTTTGTTGTTTGAATGTACAGTTCATGCTTCTATATATATATAAACGTTTGTTTTGGTATGTTGTGAGTTTGGTTGGATTGTAATATCTTTTTCATTTTGAATTTGATATATCTAGAATGCATATTAAACTTGGGGATCAGGTCCCGAGTCAGTTTTACAAAAATTTTCTACCGCAGACACAACATGCATGCTTAGAATATATGATTTATTCACGATTTGACTGACTGAGGGACCCCGGCTTCTTAAACTTGGTTAGCACGAAAATAAAGTTCGTTTGCATCCACCTAAATATATATACTCTATCCTCCATAAATATTAATAGCAAAATCGAGACGATATCATTTTTGATACTCAGACGAAAGTTTTTGCAAGGTCGACGACGGCCGCTGACAACATCGAAGTCTCCAAGGTCAGCCGCTCGGCCATTTACCCACACAGAAGATAGCAGGAACGGTTGAAGCTTCCAACATCTCAACATATATGTCGTACGTGCGTTGACGACGGTAGCAGTAGAACCACTCAGTTTATTCAGGGCTCTTGTTGCTACTGACCCCGGGGGAAGCTGCCAGACTTCTGCCGGCGCGGAACGGTCGCAGCTCCGGGCTGCGGAACTCCTCCTCTGGTCTCCCTCCTCGGGCTTTCGAGGGCTCCTCTCTGTAACCGTGCTACAGGCTCTCCTCCGAGTGGGCCTGCTTTGTCCTCCGGCATCGTAACATTCCTCCGGCAGGAAGACCCTCGGCCTCTACGACTCTGTTTGGGCTCCACACTCGCTGAAGATTCCAGCTCGCTCCCAGCAGGTGTTTTTCCTTTCTCTTACTGTTCCAGGTACGTTCTTCTCCATCCGTGATCAACATTCTCCTTCCCCACTTTAGTTCGATCCCCCAGACTTCTCTCCATCTTTTGTCGTTCCTGTCAATGATGGCGGCAGAACAATCACAAGACGACACCGAAACCAACATACTCCTCCGCTTCCAAAACCTCCTTAAACCTTCCAGAAATCCCGAACCTTTACAATTTCACAGTCTTCCCTTAAGAGACAATCAGAAATGGAAGACGTCCTTAGTTCTGAAAGTCCTCTCAACCTCGCCCATCAAGCCAGCAGGCCTTAGAGAGTGGATAAAGAAGCTGTGGAACCCAGCCGGGACATGGAATCTGCTGGACTACCCCAACAACAGCTATCTCCTGCAACTCCATTCGGAGCTCGAGCTAGACAGGATTTGCAGGCGTGCACCCTGGTTCTTCAACAACGATCTCATCGTTATCGAGCCAGGGAAAGCAAACACAGCTCCCTCTGAGTATCTTCTGGACCAAGCAGATATCTGGGTCAGAATTCATGATCTCCCGTTAGAATTATTGGACCTACCAACTGTGTTAATGTTAGCCAGTCAGATTGGCGAGCCTCTCATCCCACCTCAGGAGATAGTCGACAACTGGAGTCAATATGCCAGGATCAAAGTTACCCTGAACATCAATCTGCCTTTACTGACCAAAGTTTCTATTGTGCTACTAGACGGAACCAACAAAGAATTCCCCCTAACTCTTGAACGTATATCCAAGTTCTGTTATTTTTGCAGGAAGCTGGGCCACATCTTGGCGGAATGTGACCTTCATGGGCAGCTCGCTAGTCTCATCAAGCCGGAACTACCAGAACATCTCCAGGAGGAACTCAAATCTCAGCTTCAACCCAGATTCGGCGATTGGATCACCACCTCAGGCGGACCTGCGAACTTACGCACTTATCCAGCGGTCCATAACGTCCCTCCGGATGTTCGGCGCGGCAGTCACTCGGAGCCTGCAACCCCCCCTGTCGTTGGACAAAAGGTGCAATGCTCATTACCTCTTAACGACCACTCCCCTCGCTCTTTCGCCACCCTCCGTCGAAAGCTCCAACCCCGTTAATACTACCATTCCCTCGCAACACCACTCCTCCCATTAGCCGTGAACCCCTTCGACCCCCGCATACGTACACACCACCCCTCCAACTCTAACCACTCCACCGCCCCCCTTGGAATTATGACTCACTCTCTCTTAGTCATCCTGACAGGTTACCTGAGCCACCCATAGCCTGCGCTTCTCAGAGCTCTAATAGACCCGTGATCACCACCAACCTGAGTATCCTTGGTTCAGTTAACCACATGATTGACTCCTTTTCCAAAGCCCCTAAACAACCGCCGTAACCCCTAACCAATGCTTTCCACATTGATCTCCAGAGCACTATTCCCCCCTTCTCTACTACCTTACCCGTCAGTCCTCTTAAGAGACGTGGTCTGAAAGACAAAGCAAAAAAGAAGTCTTTCAAAATCCTGAAAACAGTGGTGAACGACAAGCCGGAACAATCCACTTCTTCCAACATGGATATTACCATTTCTGACAAGCTTTGGGCGGACGCAGCTGGCCCTAACAAGCTGCCGGGTCCCAAATGAAGCTCATCTCTTGGAACTGTCGAGGAGGGAATGGGCCCTCGACAGTTCGACATCTGGATATATTAGTCCATTCAGTGAGACCTGACATATTTTTTGTTTGTGAGACTAAACGTAATTTGGAATCCAGCAGAGATTTCTTCAGCTTGAGAAGTATCACCAATTATCACATTGTTCCAGCGTCTGGCAGAGCTGGCGGGTTATGGATTTGGTGGTCGGACGACATCAACTTGCAGGTTTTGGCTTCCTCCTTCAACTGGATAGCTAGCATGGTTACTGATAAGGCCCAAAGGATCTCTTGGCTTCTCATTGTTACCCACGCTCCTTATACTGACCTCAGCAGAGTCCGGATGTGGCATGACATGACCAACTGTATCAACAGGGTTAGTCTTCCAGCTTGCCTCATTGGCGACTGGAATTGCATCGTTAACCCCTCTGAAAAGTGGGGTGGAAACCAACCCAATAGATCACATATGCAGAACTTTCAGCAGTTTATTACTTCTAATGGCTTATCTGACATTAGACAGCTGGGTCCTGTTTACACCTGGACCAACAAAAGGAATTTCAGACACAATATTCGGGAGAAGCTCGACAGAGCTTTAGCTTCCTCTCAGTGGGCCAATTGGTATCCTCACTCTCAACTGCATATTCTGCCCTCAACGGCTAGCGACCACTGCCCGCTTTATCTGAATACCAACCCGCCTGTGAGAAGCCATAAACCGACATTCAAGCTGGAGGAAGCCTGGTTTAGGCATCCCAGATTCATGAACTCTGCTGTTTCCGCCTGGAAGAATGGACCTTCTCTTATATCTTCTTATACAGAGAAGATGCATAGCTTTAGTCAACAGCTGGTGTCTTGGAAACATCTGAACCTGGGTACCTTCACGAGGAGGCTGTCCCATCTCAAATCCCAGCTCAGCAACCTCAATTCTGCCCCTTCAGGTCAGTGCCACATTGATCAGGAACTCAAGCTTGAGAAGGATATCCGGCTTCTGGAGGATATGGAAGAAACCTACTGGCGTCAAAGAGCTAAGATTCACTGGCACAATTATGGTGACAAGTGCACTAAGTTTTTCCAGTCGAAGGTGATGGCTAGAAGGAGATGGAACAAGATTTTGGGCATTACTAAAGCTGATGGTTCTTGGAGCTGCGATATGAAGGACATCGAGAGTACTTTCATCTCTTTCTACACAAACCTCTTCACAGACAACTTACCTAGCCCTCCCCAATCCTCGACCAACACTAGCCACCCCTTCCTCTCAGTGTCCCAAACTGAGGACTTAGCTAGGAAACCTTCTACCGAAGAAATTAAACTAGCTCTCTTCTCCATGAAACCGGTCAAAGCCCCGGGTCCTGACGGCCTACCCCCCATTTTCTTTCAGGAACTCTGGTCTACCGTCCAGGACGACTTATTAACCCTCTTTACCCATATCTTCTCCATTGGCTGTCTGCCTCCGGGGATGAACCACACTGCTGTTACTCTCATCCCCAAGAAGACCAACCCCCTCTCTCCCGAGGACTTCAGACCCATCAGCCTCTGTAATGTCACCTTGAAAATCCTAACTAAGCTGATTGCCGCGAGAATTAAGCCCCACCTTCCTCATCTCATTTCTGAAACTCAAGCCGCCTATGTTCCTGGCAGAACCGGGCTGGACAACATTGTTATAGTCCATGAAATTCTTACTAGCTTCCGTACCAAAAAAGGTAGAAGTGGCTCTTTCTTGATCAAGCTGGATATCCGCAAAGCATTTGATAGCATCAGATGGTCTTTCATCAAAAGCACCCTTCAGTTCTTTGGGTTTCCTGATCAGCTCATCAAAATCATTATGACCTGCACCACCACTGTCACTTATTCCCTTAACATTAACGGGCATAGCACTGGTTCCATTAAACCCGAAAGAGGCATTAGGCAAGGGTGTCCACTGTCCCCTTACCTCTTCATCCTTTGTGCTGAATACCTTTCTTATAGCCTCAATGAAGCTGCAGATCGTGGGTTGATTTCGGGCACTAGAATCAGCAGACAGGGCCCGAAGATCACTCATCTCATGTATGCGGATGACCTTGTCATCTGTGGGAAAGCGACTACTCAGGAAGTTCTCAACCTTCTGCATATTCTCAGAGCTTATGAGCTTCAATCTGGTCAGGCTGTGAATAAAAATAAGTCTAGCATCTTCTTCAGCAACAATGTTAACAGCGGGATCAAGAGTTCCATCTGTAGTATCTCTGGCATCCCTCCAGCCTCCAACTCGGACTACTACCTTGGTATTCCCATTAGTCTCGCTCGCATTGGCAGAGCAAATTTCGATAAACTTCTGGCTTCTACCAATTCCAAGTTAGGCGCCTGGAGGGCTAACTTACTTTCTGCCGGGGGCAGAACCGTTTTGATTAAATCCACACTTAGTCAGATGCCCATCCATCTCATGTCAGTCCTCAAGCTCCCGGCTGACATTCTTAAGAACTTGGAATCCTCGCAGAAGGCTTTCTGGTGGGTGCACGGTCCGCACGACAAGCGTAGAATTCATTTCACTTCTTGGGACTCCATCAAGCAATCCAAGCTAAATGGCGGGTTAGGCATTAGGGACCTCAATCTGATGAACAAAGCCATGATCATGAAACTCTGCTGGAATTTCATTCATGACAAGCACAAGTTATGGGTCAAACTCCTTCAAGCCAAATATACTCAACACAAGGACTTCTGGACAGTTCAACCCACTAGATTTGCTTCAACTATTTGGAAGAATATTCTCTCTGCCAGAGAAGACATCCTGAGAGGAGGACTTTGGCAAATCAAAGACGGGATCGGCGTTGACATTTGGAAGCACCAATGGATTATTGATAAGAAAGGTCCCCCTAAGCTCAACCCCCTTGCTCCCACTCAGCCCAAGGGCGTGGATGAATTGATTTCTTCGGGCAGCTGGAACATTGCCTTCATATCCTCCTCCTTCGATGTGTCGTCTGCTCAGAGGATCCTGCAGACCCCTCTCTTTCCCAACTCTGCTGATAACAAGTTAATTTGGCCCTTTACTACGGACGGTTGTCTCTCAGCTAAAGTTGCCTATAGATTCCTGGCCGACCAGCAGAGACCCCCTGGTCCCTCTAACAATTCCTTGTGGAAACTGCTGTGGAATCCCAAAATCAGCCAAGTTTGTAGTCAGAAAATTGTGCACTTCCTGTGGAAATGTCTCTCAAACAATCTTCCCACCAATCTCCTTGTGGCTTCGAGGTGTAAGGCTATCAGTGCTATGTGCAGTGTCTGCTCTCAGTCGGATGAATCCATACAGCATCTTTTCTTCGAGTGCTCTAGAAGCAGAGCTGTTTGGGCCGCCTCCACTCTAGGTGCTCCGGATAGCTGGGACAGCAGATATTTGCATGACAGCCTCAAATGCTGGTTGACTTGGATCAAGCAGGATACCCCTCCCATTTCTCATCTGGGTACCTTGGCTATCGGTATTCTCTGGCGCATTTGGAAGGCCAGGTGCGACAAGATTTTCAGAAATAAGTCCACCTCCCCCCTGGTCATTTTGCATCTTGCCAGGCAAGATTCGGACTTCTGTTGGAAGCACATTTCTACTAGCATTTCAAATTCTACTGCCTCTTGGTGTCCTCCTCCCCCCTCGGTGGTCAAGATTAACGTCGATTGTGGATGCGGCTCCGAAGTTGGCTCCACCAGTCTCATTGTTCGCGATGATGCTGGCCTGTTGTCCCATTGGGAGGCCTCCAGATCCTCTTTTGTGGACCCCCAGATCCTCGAAGCTCTAGCCATCCGGGATGCTTGCAGGTGGGCTGTCCAAGCCAACATCAGAGCTATTATCGAGAGCGATGCTAAATCGGTTATTGATGCTATCCTTCAGTCTGGTCCAATGTTATGGAAGGCACAGGACCTCATCCTTGAATGTCAAGCGCTTCTCAACTCCAGCAACTTGAGTATTTCCTTTGCTAGTAGGGACTGTAATCAGGCTGCCCATCTACTTGCAAGATGGGCTCTGAATATCCCTTGCTCATCATCTATTTCTTCCTGTTTGCCTCCCTCTGTGAGGGATCAACTCTGTTTGGATTTACCGGTTTAATATAGGTTGCTTGTTGCTTTCAAAAAAAAAAAGATAGGAACATCGTCGTCGTCGTCGTCCTCGTACATTCAGCGAGACGATGGTGCATACATATATGCTTATTTAGCATTATATATATGTATTGCTATTGATTAAATACGTAGTACGTACGTACACACGTACGTACGCAGGATGAACGGCAGATGGAACGCCGATATCGCGGAGATATATCGAGTTTTTTTTGAAGTAACGCACTTTTTTTTTAAAACTAACACGGTAAAACTTTGTTTTGTAAATCTAACACACTTTGGTCAAAGTCGAGTTTTCAAAACTCGACTTTGACCCTAAACAGTAAACCTCCCTCGACTAATGACGGCGAAACCGGATTAGCTTAAAGTCGAGTTTTAAAAACTCGACTTTTAACAAAACATTGTTTAAAGTCGAGTTTAGGATGTTCGACTTTAAAGTCGAGTTTTTTAAACTCGACTTTTGATTGCTTAAATCTCCTTTTCCTGTGGATATAGTGTAGGCCCGAGGGCTAGTACCTCGCATAGAACTTTTGGTCAAACGGATCCTTTTAATTCAGTGTATTTTGTGTTTCACGTTTCTTTCTTTGTTGAACTGTTTGATTCTGCACTTATAATTGAAAAAGTGTTCTTGGAGTATACATGTAATCAAAGCTTAAAAATTCTTTTTTTGGGGCTTTCATTCTTAGATGTTACAACAAGTATTCTAAAATATATCCATAGCTTAATAGTTATGAATGCACCATCAATTTTGGAAGGTATCCATTAACTTTTAAAAATTTATGAAATTTCCAAGAAATGCCATGCCACATATTCGAGTGAAATTCACTTATCTAAAATCCCATCCAAGCATGAATAAACCTTAGGCATACCCAAATCTTATGTATAGAAGGTTTAGATATATCCACGAGATGAACACACACTATACTACAATCAATCGATCAACACATATATACATACATACATATATACACTACGTCTTTCTGATGAAGTTAAAATGGAATTATGTCATATACACTCACCCATACTCCAGTACCAGCTTGTGTATATGTTGGTACAAGGCCGAACTGTTAAGAATCCAACAGCGCACTTGATAACTGGGGGTCCGTATGAACTCTCCGATGGGGGTGGATTGATACTCAATTACATAGTATCATATTCTCCGCCGCAAGTGGGATTGGGGGGGTGTGAATAGGTTTGAAACAAAGAGCAAATTTGGGATGGGGGGGGGTGAAGACTTAACCACTAAATTCTAACAACTTGCTAATTTCAGGTTAGTATCAAACAATTAAAAATATGGCATCGAGGGTTATCAACGTCCGCATCATGTTTGATGGAATTATTTCCATGAGTAATGAGTTTGTCTCTTACTATGGTGGAGATGAACGGAATATGAAGCTATTGCAAGGATGTAATCACGAAGACTTGTTGAGCTTTATATTTGATGCAATTGGTTGTGGTCGGTGGG
This sequence comes from Cryptocoryne crispatula var. balansae, assembly GCA_036172225.1. NCBI lineage: Eukaryota > Viridiplantae > Streptophyta > Magnoliopsida > Alismatales > Araceae > Cryptocoryne > Cryptocoryne crispatula. Next base: position 50,647,498 of record CM069919.1, read on the forward strand.
GGACAGATTGGACGAGATCCATGCACCAGAACGAGTGCTTCGGCAATTTGGGCTTGTCCAAATAAAACCCCGTAATAGAAAACAATACAAACGTCAAGATGGACGTGGTCGGTGGGGGACAGATTGGACACATGCATACTCGTATTATATTTATTGGTGGAATCAGCGGGCCGAATATACATATGAAGCTCCCCGGCGGCAACTTGATGTTCAGGAGCAAAGCCAAGCGTATGAACAATGGTATATGGAACACACCATTCCATATCTTGTTCAGGATACTCAGGAAGCTCCCGAACAATATTATCCAAGAGGTCCGGTTGAACGAGACATGGTAAGTTTACGTTCGTTTATTATCCTTTCTTATTTTGTATTTACCAACATTAAATTATTTATGATGTTACTTACTTTATTTTGACAAATTTTCGCACACACCATGAAATTCAACGAATGCTCGTTTACAGCCACGGCTCCGAATTTGATCAGACACGGCAAGCTATTTTAGATCTTCAACGTGGAATGCACGAGAGATTACGTATTTCGATGCCATCTTTTCCGGACACTGGAGCCGGACCTTCTATGGACATGACCGGCCCATCTTCGTATGGAGACGGAGCATCTACGTATGAAGCCGGACCATCCTCTCACGCACCAGGCCGTTCAACTGCGGGACCATCGACGTATAGGCGGAGGCGACCACGTGATCCCTCCATGAGGACTCCGATGGAAGTACAAGGAACACATCAGTCCCTTGAGATTACCCCATCGGCACCGTTTCGCCCGAGTCGACATGGAGAGCATATAACGGCCCATGTTGAACCACAAAGATTGGACCCTACTTATCTTGAGGAGGAGGACGAGGAAGAGGAGGAACAAAGACTTATTAGGAGAAAGCCTCGTCCAAGAAGGGGAAGGAGAGGATAGCATGTGTTTTTTTTTTATTCTCATGTGGACATGTAAAACTTTTAAAATTATGTTTTGTTATGATTTTAGTATGTTTGGATTGTGTTACAAAGACTTCTATGAATGTGTTCTTTCCTTTCAATTGATATGGTATCGATATGTGTATGTGTTCACAAGGTGTATGTGGATGTGTATGTTTTCACAAGGTGTATGTCTTCACAAGGTGTATGTGTATGTGTTCACAAGGTTCACATGTATGTGTTTGTGTGAATACAGTTTATGGAATGGAATGAGTTGTATGGTTTGGAATGTGATGTTTGAACCCCTACAAGGAATGGATGATTTTGGTCAGTTGTTATGTTAATTTTGCTCAATATCTTTGTATTTGGTTTGTTGGATGTAGTCTATGTGAAGGATGTAAGTTCAATGTGTATGGAAGAGGGTTTTGAAACCCAATTTGTAGGTTGAACTTCAATTTTTTAAGCTGCGGTGGCAGCAGTTTTTTTTTCAATTCTGAATCAAAGTCGAGTTTTCAAAACTCGACTTTGATTCAGAATTTGTTCACAAGTCGAGTTTTATAAACTCGACTTGAGAACAACTAATTTTTCTCAGTTGCGCAAACCTAGTTCTGTGGGAAAGTCGAGTTTTGGAAACTCGACTTTCCCACACGTTTTTTTTCTCAGACGCGCAAAACTAGTTCTGTGGGAAAGTCGAGTTTCCAAAACTCGACTTTCCTACACAGTTTTTCTCAGTCGCGCAAACCTAGTTCTGTGGGAAAGTCGAGTTTCAAAAACTCGACTTTCCCACACGGTTTTTTTCTCAGCCGCGCAAAACTAGTTCTGTGGGAAAGTCGAGTTTCCAAAACTCGACTTTCCTACACGGTTTTTCTCGGTCGCGCAAACCTAGTTCTGTGGAAACTCGACTTTCACACTTTTCACTCCCGTTCTTCTTAGCGGGTTTTGGTTTAAAGTCAAGTTATTAAAACTCGACTTTAGTTTAGTTAATACGTCATTAGTCGAAGAGGTTTACTGTTTAGGGTCAAAGTCGAGTTTGACCAAAGTGTGTTAGATTTACAAAACAAAGTTTGACCGTGTTAGTTTTTTTTTAAAAAAAAGTGAGTTACTTCAAAAAAAAACTCCGAGATATATCAGAGATGTGTGGGGTTCTTGTGTTGCAGGCTACGGTGCCGCCGGGCATCTAGCGAAACACTGGTTGGAGAAGAATTGGCAGCGACTCCGGCAGGTCGCCACGGGGGTGGGGTTCCCCTCGCGGCAGACGCTGAAGCAGCTCGTCAGCGAACGGAGGCAGCTGTTGCGGCATAAGAGGCCGTAAACCGCGCCGCCGCCGGGGTCGGAGCGGCCGTCAGCAGCAGCGCCGCCACGGAGAGCAGGACGAAGATGGCGCGGCGGGTGTCTACCGCCATGGGAGGGAGATGGTGGGATCGATCGGCTGGACGATGTCGAGGATGAATAGAGACGCTGCGTGTGAAGAGTACGCACAGCATGCAGCTGGGTGGTCGTTATATAGATGGATAGATAGAGAGTCAGGATCACCTCGGTTATAACCCTCAAGTCACTAAAAATGACGGTTTAGTAACGATTTATTAAATTATTACCGAAAATGGTTAAATTGAACGAGTCATATTAAATTCGATCCCAAGTTAAAAAGACCTTAGTAATAGTTCAATCATTTTAAGTAGTGAGTTAATAATTAATATGTCGATAGTAGTTCATTATTTTTCAATAGTAAGTTAGCTAGTTAGCGAATTATTATTAACGTCTTATTAACTCGTTATCAAAAAGAGTTGAACGGTTCTCAACATTTTACCGATTCACTATCGACGTTTTACTAAACTTATTACTGAACTTAATACAATTCGTTATCGACAGTTTCAATCATTTTCGATAATGATTCACTAAATTACCACCGGAGTGATCTAAAAGTTGTGATCATTTTTTATTGAGGACTAAAATTGTTCTCCTCACTAATAGATTGAGATGATCCGATCCCATCAATAGATCAAACTTTATCTACTCAATTGGGAGGAGAAGGGGAGAATTAAATGGGTAGATCGAGACGGGTGTGGAAGACACAAGAACAAGTTAATCGTATATGTTACATGCTGGTCCTCGTTAATGGCGGCGGCGGGCGGACTATGCTCAGACGAATTTTGACTAAGTTCAGCTCGGCAGTACGTGGCCGCTAAAAAAAATCGAATCTTTCAACCATTTAGGACCATGGATGTCCTCCCAACCTTCTTGTCCTATATGCAAATGTGTATATGTATGTATTCATTATTGTTTATTAATTATCGGGAATGAATATATCCAAATAATTTTCTGATGTATTTGCACTATATATATAGATTTAAAAATGGGTGCGGTATACAAGACAGAATTGACCTCTTTCTTGATAGTATTTAATACGTACTGTTGCCAAACATAAAGGATTATTGTTGGGGGGGGGGGAGGGTTAGAGTAATTAGGATGAAACGACAATATAATTCTTGTTGCCGACACCAAACTGTGCTCTTCACATTTATCTCTCTTGATAAAGTTGTTAATATCGAGGCTTTTACGCTTTTCTATTGGAACTTGCACATTGAAAAAAATAATGTTTGGTCACCGTTTACAATTTGTTGTTTTTCGTTTATTTTTTTTTTTTCCTTCCTTGGACAACCCCTCTTTTTTACCTAGTGGTCCCCCCCCCCCCCCCACACACCTCTTTCGGTCGTAATTAAAATGACTCTCATATTTTTTTTGTCATCACATCTCCCCCCAAACTCTCTACAATTTGCGTACGTCCACATTGGTTAGTTTGCACTTCATTCAAATATATATATTTTTGGTATGAAAATGTATACAAGTTAATTTTCTAACCAAACACTCAATTGGTGATGTTTACGGCTTAAAGTGATGCCCTTGCTTTCCGGAGAGATTAAAGGAGAGGTTTGATATTTTGCACACTTGGGTTTCTATAATTTTAGGATTGGAGATGCTTCTTGGTACAACCTGGAGATTATTATTAACCTAACTTCCTTATATTAATCTTTGTCTAAAAGATGATTAATTGGCAAAGAAAAGTAGGTAAGAAGTGCACTTTTTAGGACCAAAGCAAGTATGCGGGGAAGTAACGTATGTAAACTAGCTAGTAATTAAGGTCTTGTTTGGTAACAACATTAGACACCTCTATCATTACCAATTTTGAAATTGAAGTTGATACCAATTGTCAAGAGGTGTTTGACTAATAATATCAATTTTTAAACTTCTTGCAAAAACAAAGTAACTGATGTGATACAAGTATTCACTTCTATCAATTTGTTACTAATTAATTTGATTGGACATTTGTTAGCGTGTCTCTGTTATATTATCATATATGTATCTGTTCGACTCATCGATGGATATGATTTTTTTCAAAAAAAATATTATCTAATAAGGAACAAAATTATAAAAAGACTTACGCCACCTTTTTGACGTGGCTGATTGGTGACCACCGGAGCTACATCAGCCCGTCGGCTGAGGCAATCCCAAACTCCCGTCTGTATATATATATATGAAGGCCGTGAACCCAAAAACTACTTCTCCTTCCCATATGCCTTCGTCGTCCTGATTCACAAGAGAGAGAGCTCCATCTTCCTGCATCGATCTTCGTCTCGTCGCCCGCCGTCCGACACCTGCGTATATATATACCATGGCAGCTACCGCCCGCAGCCGTGCCCTTGCTTTCGCGGTGTTGCTCGTCCTGCTATCCGCGGCGCTGATGGCTTCTCCGGCGGCGGCGCAGCTGCCAGGTTCCTCGTGCCGCCACAACTGTGCCAATAAGCAAATAGTCTGCCTCCGCTGCACTGCCAGGAGGTCCTTCCTGGCGGCGACCTGCAGGGTCGCATGTCGTCTCGCGTACAAGCTGTGTGTTTCTCGCTGCCCGGCGGTGTAGCATATCGGATCCAAGAACGATCCATCTCTCTCTCTCTCTCTCTCTCTCTCTCTCTCTCTCTATAAGCCGTACGTTCATCATATATACGTACATGCGTACGTACGTAGCTAGTCTTCTCCTAATTAACTTGAATAAAGTGGCTGGTACGTGATACGTACGTGCGTACCCTCTTCTTGATGGACGCGCGATGATGTACGTTCTACGTACGCACGTCGTATAGTTAGCTGCATATAAATACCTACGCATGTATGAATATGCATGTATGGCGAGGTACATACGTACGTACCTAGTGTTTGTGTACTGATCTTAATTAATTTGTCTTGTACGCGTCACGGTGAAGTTTATGCACCCAGCGTGTATATATATATATATAGTGCTTGCTGCTATTAATTGTTTGCCGCCATTAATATCGGTGGTTATTATATATTATGATAATTAAGGTTACGACAACACAGGCTTGTATATCTATTAATAAAGAGTGGAGATCCTCTGAGACAAATGTCTTGATTAGACTTCCTCGACCTTAAACTCAATATGAGAAGGTGTTCATTCACTTGCTTATCTAAGAAGATCCGAACTCATAAGCTAATAGAGAATGAATCACCTCAGTTTTCAAGAAGAGACAACTCTCCTCGTCGTAGTCAAGAGAGAGGAGACCACCCACCATGATCTCCATTGCTTTGGAGATACTTTGTAATTGGGGATCGTTGTATTGAAACTAAAATGATTGATACCCAAGATAATTGTAATTAAATAAAGTTAAATTTTAAGATAATTTGTCTCTCGATAATTAATTATCATAATATTTAAGATCATGGCGACGTGTATATATATATATAAATAGATAATAACTTATCTCAGTCCCCCACGGGAGAAAACTCTCTGGCCATCAATAAGGGGTCACCACGATCTCTCTCTACCCAATCCAATGGAACGCCATATATATATATATATATATGTCCATGGAAAAGGACCTCTCAACCGAGATGAATTATTTCCATATATCTGGACCATCTCTATGAACAAGGGGGGGTGTGCCCGTAGGCGGCCGCAAGCTCAGAGGTCGCCCATGGCACAGCTGTAGCTAGCTAGCAGAAAAGTGGAAGATGACGTTCGGTGCTATATATGTATATAAATATATGTATATACGCCTATGATTTTTATTTTATTTTATTTTGAAAGCTGGCAACCTGTGGATTTTTATATGTGCAGCCGACGGCCGTACGCCTGAGCAGAAAATATCAATATTTCAATCAACCGGCTGGTGCGGAAAATGCCATGTTAATTATAAAAGCTTTACAAGGTCCAAAACAATATAGTTAATTAATAATGCGGGCCGGTTGTTGAGAGGATATTGAACGGTGATTAATGTGTTATAATATATATATATACCATAACTAAAATTAATTAATAGATTTTTCTTTTAATCAAATCATATTAATTACCTTGGCAATCATACTGTCTCATAAGAAATTATATTAACATGTTAATTACATAACTACCTCTTTCTCCAGCTCCAAAATCTAGCTAGCTAGGCCATCTAACACATCAGCTTCTTCTATATTCATCTGCCGACATCATGGCAGCTATCTCCGGCAATAGTTCCCATATAAATGAATATATATAAGAGAATCTTAATTCTGGCCAAAGTATCTTTAACTTTAAAAATATATTTATTCATAATTATCTTGTCCGCAATTGCTTTATTAGTTTCAAGAAGCGGGACCCCAACAACACCTAAGAAGCCATACTACTTAACCCCTCGTACATCGAAAACCCCATATTCATATAGAGACCGGATCCCCTCAGGAGGCCTCCTGAGGGGATCCGGTCAGGCCACACCCATATGGGTGATGTGACCGGCGATGTGATGGGACATTAAATGGGATGTGATGGCGGTCACATCACCCATATGGGTGTGCACCTGACCGGACCCCCTCAGGAGGCCTCCTGAGGGGATCCGGCCTCATTCATATATATCTCCGAATGAAGCAGCAGCTGTGTCTGTTTCTCTGCAGGCTCAGAGATTAATCAAACAACCATATATATATATATATATCTCCGAATCATGAATAAATGAACGGATGCAGAAGATCAGAGATCAGTCTTTCTGTGGCTACGGCGCCGGGCGAGTAGAAGAACAGCCGTCGTATAAGAGTATGCATCGACTCCTGCAGCTGGTCTCCAGCGCCTCCGGCAGTCGGAGAGGCAGCTCGTCAGCAAACGGCTGCGGCTGTTGCGGCACAAGAAGTGTCACGACCCGGATTTTTAACATGCACAGCGGAAGATAATCCGACGACGTAACGGGAAAGAATATCGGTCTGGAACCAATTAAGACCAAAATCACAATCCAAATAAACAATTCCAATAATTCTATCTAATTAACACTATGAAATTACAATCTAAATAATACCAACACTGAACAAGTACTCCACTAGCTCCTCGGACTCCAAAACACCACTACGCTTCTGCTGCGCTAAACCTGCAATCCTGAAAATATTAACAACGGAAGGGGTGAGTCACAACAGACTCAGTAGGACTTACACCCGAACTACCCCACTATACTAGTGATTCTAGTGGTATACAATACATATTAAGCCTAAAATCAGATTTAATACATAGGGTGTAAACTAATTATATATCTTCAATTAATTGATTAAAGAATCAATCAACTACCCCATATGATGACTAGACTCTATATGCATTAAAACCAACATAACCTACACCTTAAACTGTTCTAGGTATGCCCAGAACACATAGACCTGACATAAAACCAATGACACATCTATAACACTACCATCTATGCCAAACCACACAACTAGACACCTGTCTGAGTAAATTTCATGCTCCATCTGATAAATGCAGTCACATCACAAAACTAACACCAGATTTACCATATAGTAGGAAGTAACATATAGTAAGCTAAATCTCATAGTACCCCATATATAGGCAGGGGAGTACTTAAGATAAACCGCGGTATCCGGGATCGACGGATGCTTCGGACTGTTCTAATTCATCTGTTGCCCACAGGACCGAATTATAGTCTGGTGAAGTACATTTCCATCACAATGCAGCTCACTGCACTAACCACATTCCACACCATGCAAGCATATAATTAACTCAGACAGTAAACATGAACATTTAATTGGCAAATCAAACATGAAATACATAGATGCACACTCATGGTTCTATGCACCCCATATTTGCATACCACACCATAATCTAGCATAAACAAGAACCAATCTATCATATGATGCATCTAAATAGGATCATGCAAGCTACAACCTAAACACCTCAATTACATACTTAAACATGACTATCTATCACATAAAAGAAAATAAACTAAACTCTACCACCACTATGCCTATACTTTACATCGGCTTTTTATCAAATCGGGATATACATGTTAAAGATTATCGCGATGCAATCATCTAAACTAGCTAGGTTAAAACATATAAAAACATATCATGCCGACTAACGTACATGGATAATTAAATCAACCTAACCATGCATAATTGAACAAGCTAATCTAACTCTATTTAATCATGCTAATAAAACAAAAACAACCCACTAATTAAATCATTCTAATCATAGTGATCTAAATATATTTTAACGGTTTAATCGATCATATAAAGATGCTAAGAATAGCCGAGACGCCTACCTTAACGGCGACGACGAACGGTGCACGGAATTCCAACGGAGTCGATCCGGGTGAAGAATATACCGTCGTGGTCACGACGGCGACGAAAAACCGAACTGAACAGTATCCTGACAATCTGTTAGATTAAAGAGGTTAAGAGAAGAAATAAAGAGAGAATCGATCGGGGAGAGAGAGAGAGACGATATGAGAGAGAGGGAGGGAGGGGCTTCACCTCGGAGAGGGGGGTGTGGCGCACGGTGCTGCGCGTGCGGGCGGTGCAGGCGACCGCGCGGGCGCTCAATTCAGTGAGGGGGGGGGTATACCAGGGCTGGCAGGCGCGGCGGGGGGTGGGGCCGCGAGGGGGGGGGTCAGTTGGCCGCAACCGCGGCTGGGCGCGCGGCGGAAGAGGCTCGGCAGGAGGCCGGGGGGGAGGGCGGCGGCCAATGGGCGGCGCGGGGGCGGCTGCGCAGGGGGCGCTGGCAACCGGAAAACGGCGCGGCGGCGGAGATGTCAACGGGAGATGGCGGGGCAGTGGGCGAGGCGTCAACTGGGGGGGGGGGCGGCGCATGGCGCGCGCGGGCGCAGGGGGGCGGCGGACGGTGGCGGCTGCTGCGCGAAGGGGGGTGTGGCTGCGGCCGCGGCGCTGGTGGGCGATGGCCGGGAGGCGGACTGGCGGCACGGCAGGCGCCGTGAGCGTGGGCGGGTGGTGCCGTCAACGCGCGGGCGTGCGCGGGCGGTCAAGGCGGCGCTGGGAGGCGGGTAAGGCGGCAGGGTTGACGCGGATGCGGCCATGGGCGGACATGCGGCCGGAGGGGGCACAGTCGCGCGGTGGACTCCGCGTGGGCGCTGGCGGCTGAAGCGTCGGGGTGGCGCGGCATCAACGCCGCTGACACGGAAGGCGGTGGCTGCGCGGGGTGGCGCCGGCAGCGAGGCTGACGCACGGCGGAACGGTGCACGGCGGCGGGCGGTCAACGGGAGGCACGGAGGCGCGCAGGTGCTCGTGGCGAATGGAGGCAGCGGGGCCGCGGGCTCGCGATAACGCGCGGGGTCATCGCGGCGGAGAGGATCCGGGCATCGGTTAGATGGAGAAAGAAACGGCAAGTAGGTTACGAAAACGAAAATGATGGGAGAGATAAAGAAGGGTGGCGACGATTTTGGCAGGGGATCCTGAGAGAGAGAGAACAACAACACACAAAAAAAAACAAAAAAAAAACCAGAAGGATTAAAGAAGAGAGGATAATTAGCATTACTAAATCTCATAATAAATATAATATTTATTTATTTATTTATATAAATATACTGGTCATTACAAGAAGCCAGGAAGCGTACGTATCCGCCGCCGCCGGAGAGGGCGCCGTCAGCAGCACCACCGCCGCCGCGGAGACCACCGGGACGAGGATGGCGCGGCGGGTGTCTGCCATGGTAGCTGGGTACGTAGGCGGTGTCGGCGGGCGCCGGCGACGAAGATGATGTATGCAGGCAGAATATATCGAAGATAGATATAGATTGAGCAAGATTTATTTATTTAGGGGGGCCGCCGGGGTGAATTAAGTTAACATATCAAGATATTGGATAGATTAATTATATTAATTGGTTGCGCAGATGGCAAGAACAAATTGGTTTCCGCCTTCCACTACGTGCCGGCGGAAGACGATCGACGAGGGTTATAATATATTGCTGCTGGCCATCAACGGCGGCGGCGGCGGCGGGGGACAGAAAAGTAGACGGTGACGGCCGGCGCGTAGGAGCATTTCGACGAAGGTCGTCTTGGACCAGGGTTGTCACCACCGAATATATATATGCTTACACTTAAATATTCACTAGTTAAAAGAACGTGCTTCGCAGGTGTACGGATGAATTAAAAAATATTTTAAAATAACTTTACATATATAATAAAAGTGTCATCAACAAATTTATCTATCACTAAACAAATAAGAACTTTCGTAAATAGAAAATCATTAAAACAGAGAAATGTGACAAACAATCTTGACAAATAAAATATAATTGTTATCAGTAGATTATCCAATAATTACACAACATATAAAATATTATATCGAAAAATTTAAAAGTGACATTTATCATTCATTAAACTTAAAAATAAATAATGAATCAAAAAAAAGACACCCAAGACATCGACACATGGTGCAAGACCACGTAGAAGAGTTGAACACACTCGGTGGGCCAAATACCACAATGAGACAATACATGTTGGAAAGTAAATCTGTTTCTAGAGATCTCCTACGCTGTACGAGCAGCTGCCGAAGTTGAGATCTATATGTCATGAGTAAACATATAACAAACTCTAAGATTAATCCTTTTGTATCCAATGAGGAGTAACAGAAAATTGAACTTCGTTGAATTAATCAGTAATTTACGTATCTTAGGCATTAAAACCACCCGTTCACGATAGCCACAAAAAAGCCATATCGTCTATCTTGAGAGAGTGAAGGCCAACGACTCACCTCCAACAGTCTTCCACCATCCAAGAGGAGGATACGATCTGCCATCACAACTATCTCCACTCAATGGGCAATCACAATGACCTACAAAATACAAGATCAAATGAAATTAATCATGAATCTCACAAAGCTCAATAAATGTTTCGCGCTCAAAACTTATTGGTTTATATACGTGCAATGCAACTGTGGCACCATCTGCTCATCAACAGAGTGTTGCAGAGATGCACACATTGATTGTTATGACCTTCGAAAGTATAATATATATTTTAGACATATCCATATTATATATCCTACCATTGAAATCCAGCATGAATCCAATTGGGACAAGATAATCACTGTTGGAAATAAACTATTCAAATATTTAATAATATTATTGTTCGAAAGTTAAATTAATCTATATGCAAATTTAAAAACTCTAGATGCAAAAATTCCAAGATTGACTCCCACCCATGTAATTGTATCAAAATCTTCCAAGAAATGAAAAAAATTTGAATTCGTGCATTGTTGGTTTAATAAGAAGCTTCCAAAAAAAACCCATAGGTTTAAAAGAATGAAAAAAAAGAGAGAGAAAAAACAATTAAATAAATCCTAAAAGAATAAAAGCTCTGGTCAAACAGTCAACCATAAAAATTTCAGACTCAAAATAACTCAAAACATAATTTTCAGATAATTAAAACACTTAAAATGAGTTTTTCAAGATAAAAACCTTATTAATAGCCAAATAAAATAAGCAAATCAAATAAACTGAATAAATAAAAAATTTAAACAATAAAACTAAAAATACCCAAACAGGCCAAAATTTCTCAAAAATATCGAAAAATAAATAAAAGAAACAAAAACAAGTTCAAAACACCCTAAACGATAAAAAAAATATCCATGTAATAACATAAAGTAAGTCAAACAAAATAAAAAGTAAAAATAAGAACAAAACAGAAAATGTCAAATTTCTGCAAAAGATGGAAAATCTGAAGTTCTCAAAAGATTTGGAAATCAAGATGTTAGAACCTGTAAATCTTAGACAATCAGAAAAATCTAAAAAGCCTTCAAATTCTGAAATATGAGAACCTCATGACCCAAAATCTCAAAGTTCCTAAAAGTCAGAGATCTAAAATCCCATAAATGTTCAAGAAGCTGGGAGTTTGATAAGTCCAGAAATCAAAAAATGTTACAATCTGAAAGGCCCGAAAAGGTCAAAATTAAAAAATCTAAGTTTCTCTACAGATTAATAAAAATCTGCAACTCGGAAAATTCTCAAAGCTGGAAAATGCCAAAAGGGGGAAAATCTGAAATCTTAAGAGGTTCGGTAAATCTGCAAGCTAGGAAAAGTTCAGAAATTCAAAAATCCCTAAAAACATGAAAAATCCGAGAACTTTGAAAAGTGGAAAATTCTGAAGTCCAGAATTCCAAAAATCTTCTCTGGAGTGTGAAAATTCTTGAAGTACGAAAATTGTGAATATCCAAATCATAAAAAATCAGAAAATCTTCAAGTCTGGAGAGATCTGAAACTTGAAAGAAATACAGAAATTCGCAAATTGTCCGAACCTGAAAATTCTGAAAAAAATCTAAAAACCCAGACATCAGAAAATCTAGAAGTCTGACAGTTCTCTAAAATCAGAAAATCACAAAATTGTTGCAAGTTAGAATACCTGAGAATAAAACAATCAGAAATATGACAAGTTCTGAACATTCTGAAACATCAAAAATCTGAGAACTTTGAATGTTCAGGAAACTTTGAAAGTTTTGAAACCAATGAAAATCAAAAACCTGGAAATTCCAAAAAAAACTGGAAATCTCTAGGAAAAACAGAATCTGAGAGTCTGAAACCTGGGGATTTAAAAAAATATGAACATCTAAAAGTCTAAGAACCTGAAAACATGGGTGTACCAAAAAGTAGAAATGGTAAAAATCTGAAATCTGAGAGTTCTGCAAGTTCAGAAAACTCTGAAAACCAGAAATTTCATAATAGATTTCTGTTGTTTAAAGAATCTAAAAATTTGACCACTTAGAAAACTCAAAACGTAAAAATTCACATTGAAAATTTTAAATCCTAAAAACTGAAACTAAAAGAAAGCAAGATCTAAAATTTAAATAAAAAAATACCATATACAAAATTTCTTAGATCTGGAAATTACCTAAAAAATCATCAATATGAAATTCACTGAACCCTCAAGCCAAATTCAAAACAGAACTCAAGCCAAGTAGTTGAATAAGTCAGATCCTAAAATCTACACAATCCACACAGAACTAAAAAAATCTGCAAATTGAAAATTCTGGAAAATTAGAAATCCGAAATCTGAAGTTTGAATTGGTACAGAAAGCCTGCAAATCTGAAAAATGCAGGAATCTGGAGTTTTGGAATTTGAAGAAATCAGGAAATCTGAAATTTGCAAGACCCAAAATCTGAAAATCTGTACATTACAAAGTCTAAAAATGCAGAATCCATTTTAAGTCCGAATTTCAGGAGTCTGTAGGCAAATCTGAAATCTGAATTCAATCCATTTAAATATAAAAAATCTGAACATTGCATCTAAAACAAAGAGCCGAGAGCTTGAAAGCCTGCAATGTGCAGAATTTGTGGGAAGCCTGAAATTCAGGTTAGGTCCGAGATTTGAAGTGCAGAATCTGAATTCTGAAGACAACACGGTGGCTGGCAGCATCATGGTGCGGCGAAGGAGAGAGGATGGTGAGAGAGAAGGAGAAGAACCAGGTTACGTGTGATCGGCAGCTGGAAGCATCGCGGTGTAGAGAAGGGGTGTTGTGGCGGCGGATGGTGAAACCATCAGCAGAGGGGTGGAGGGTAGGAGTTCCATCGCGCGACGGAAGGCTGCAGGGCAGATAAGCCGCGTTGTAGAAGAAAATGGCAGGAGAGAGGCAGAGAGCAGTTGAGAGTACCACGTTCAGGGGGCGGAGAAGCCGCGTTGAGACGTCGCGGCGGATGCGGAGGAGAGGTCGCGGCGGATGCGGAGGAGAGACGTCGGTCGCGGCGGATGCGGAGGAGAGACGTCGGGCGGATGAGGGCGGATGAACTCTCGACGAATGATTAATCGGACGGTTGAGACGGTGGATGGCTGCCGATCGAACGGTCGTAATGGGGAGGACGAAAATTTGGGTACTCCCGCTTCTTATATTAAGTTAGATTACTACCGGCCATTAATTATGTTTGAATTAATACCTCCCATATTAGACAGAGGGGAGATATCTAGTATTTATAAGTTTGGACCTCTCCACTTCAACGTCGCGATTTTGAGTCCATTTACATGGTATCAAAATCGAGAGGCAGTGAGTCATTTTTTGATTAGTTATCACCGACAACATGTACACGTGTTAAGGTTAAAAGAGATTGTACGAGAAGAGTCATGTTAGATAATTTCTTTTTTGGCAGTGTGGAAAGAGGAACTCCGTATTTATAAGTTTAGACCCCTCTCTCTCTCTCTCTCTCTCTATATATATATATATATCTCAACGCTGCAATTTTAGGTTGGTTTACGGTTACAATATATCTAATTAATACTGTTGTCAAACATGGGATTAGATATCTCATGCCTATTTTTTTTCTATCTTTTTCAACAGTGTGGCTGGCAAGTTTCTTCTTTTATATTCCAGGCTAGCTACTTAATTAGAAACAGCTGCTTCCTGTTCCTGCTCAGGTATCTATGCATCATTGACCTTAGCTTTATTACATCCCATGGTGCAAAATTATTCATAGCTAAAAATATTGTATAAAAGAGGCCAGTGTTGTTTGGACATCGATCGGTTTGTTTGTACCGATCGACCTTTTTTTTTTCTTTTGTTGTTTGAATGTACAGTTCATGCTTCTATATATATATAAACGTTTGTTTTGGTATGTTGTGAGTTTGGTTGGATTGTAATATCTTTTTCATTTTGAATTTGATATATCTAGAATGCATATTAAACTTGGGGATCAGGTCCCGAGTCAGTTTTACAAAAATTTTCTACCGCAGACACAACATGCATGCTTAGAATATATGATTTATTCACGATTTGACTGACTGAGGGACCCCGGCTTCTTAAACTTGGTTAGCACGAAAATAAAGTTCGTTTGCATCCACCTAAATATATATACTCTATCCTCCATAAATATTAATAGCAAAATCGAGACGATATCATTTTTGATACTCAGACGAAAGTTTTTGCAAGGTCGACGACGGCCGCTGACAACATCGAAGTCTCCAAGGTCAGCCGCTCGGCCATTTACCCACACAGAAGATAGCAGGAACGGTTGAAGCTTCCAACATCTCAACATATATGTCGTACGTGCGTTGACGACGGTAGCAGTAGAACCACTCAGTTTATTCAGGGCTCTTGTTGCTACTGACCCCGGGGGAAGCTGCCAGACTTCTGCCGGCGCGGAACGGTCGCAGCTCCGGGCTGCGGAACTCCTCCTCTGGTCTCCCTCCTCGGGCTTTCGAGGGCTCCTCTCTGTAACCGTGCTACAGGCTCTCCTCCGAGTGGGCCTGCTTTGTCCTCCGGCATCGTAACATTCCTCCGGCAGGAAGACCCTCGGCCTCTACGACTCTGTTTGGGCTCCACACTCGCTGAAGATTCCAGCTCGCTCCCAGCAGGTGTTTTTCCTTTCTCTTACTGTTCCAGGTACGTTCTTCTCCATCCGTGATCAACATTCTCCTTCCCCACTTTAGTTCGATCCCCCAGACTTCTCTCCATCTTTTGTCGTTCCTGTCAATGATGGCGGCAGAACAATCACAAGACGACACCGAAACCAACATACTCCTCCGCTTCCAAAACCTCCTTAAACCTTCCAGAAATCCCGAACCTTTACAATTTCACAGTCTTCCCTTAAGAGACAATCAGAAATGGAAGACGTCCTTAGTTCTGAAAGTCCTCTCAACCTCGCCCATCAAGCCAGCAGGCCTTAGAGAGTGGATAAAGAAGCTGTGGAACCCAGCCGGGACATGGAATCTGCTGGACTACCCCAACAACAGCTATCTCCTGCAACTCCATTCGGAGCTCGAGCTAGACAGGATTTGCAGGCGTGCACCCTGGTTCTTCAACAACGATCTCATCGTTATCGAGCCAGGGAAAGCAAACACAGCTCCCTCTGAGTATCTTCTGGACCAAGCAGATATCTGGGTCAGAATTCATGATCTCCCGTTAGAATTATTGGACCTACCAACTGTGTTAATGTTAGCCAGTCAGATTGGCGAGCCTCTCATCCCACCTCAGGAGATAGTCGACAACTGGAGTCAATATGCCAGGATCAAAGTTACCCTGAACATCAATCTGCCTCTACCTACCAAAGTTTCTATTGCGCTACCAGACGGAACCAACAAAGAATTCCCCCTAACTCTTGAACGTATATCCAAGTTCTGTTATTTTTGCGGGAAGCTGGGCCACATCTTGGCGGAATGTGACCTTCGTGGGCAGCTCGCTAGTCTCATCAAGCCGGAACTACCAGAACATCTCCAGGAGGAACTCAAATCTCAGCTTCAACCCAGATTCGGCGATTGGATCACCACCTCAGGCGGACCTGCGAACTTACGCACTTATCCAGCGGTCCATAACGTCCCTCCGGATGTTCGGCGCGGCAGTCACTCGGAGCCTGCAACCCCCCCTGTCGTTGGACAAAAGGTGCAATGCTCATTACCTCTTAACGACCACTCCCTGCTCTTTCTGCCACCCTCCGTCGAAAGCTCCAACCCCGTTAATACTACCATTCCCTGCAACACCACTCCTCCCATTAGCTGTGAACCCCTTCTGACCCCCTGCATACGTACACACCACCCCTCCAACTCTAACCACTCCACCGCCCCCCTTGGAATTATGACTCACTCTCTCTTAGTCATCCTGACAGGTTACCTGAGCCACCCATAGCCTGCGCTTCTCAGAGCTCTAATAGACCCGTGATCACCACCAACCTGAGTATCCTTGGTTCAGTTAACCACATGATTGACTCCTTTTCCAAAGCCCCTAAACAACCGCCAGAACCCCTAACCAATGCTTTCCACATTGATCTCCAGAGCACTATTCCCCCCTTCTCTACTACCTTACCCGTCAGTCCTCTTAAGAGACGTGGCCTGAAAGACAAAGCAAAAAAGAAGTCTTTCAAAATCCTGAAAACTGTGGTGAACGACAAGCCGGAACAATCTACTTCTTCCAACATGGACATTACCATTTCTGACAAGCTTTGGGCGGACGCAGCTGGCCCTAACAAGCTGCCGGAGCCCAAATGAAGCTCATCTCTTGGAACTGTCGAGGAGGGAATGGGCCCTCGACAGTTCGACATCTGGATAGATTAGTCCATTCAGTGAGACCTGACATATTTTTTGTTTGTGAGACTAAACGTAATTTGGAATTCAGCAGAGATTTCTTCAGCTTGAGAAGTATCACCAATTATCACATTGTTCCAGCGTCTGGCAGAGCTGGCGGGTTATGGATTTGGTGGTCGGACGACATCAACTTGCAGGTTTTGGCTTCCTCCTTCAACTGGATAGCTAGCATGGTTACTGATAAGGCCCAAAGGATCTCTTGGCTTCTCATTGTTACCCACGCTCCTTATACCGACCTCGGCGAGTCCGGATGTGGCATGACATGACCAATCGTATCAACGGGGTTAGTCTTCCGGCTTGCCTCATTGGCGGCCGGAATTGCATCGTTAACCCCTCTGAAAAGTGGGGTGGAAACCAACCCAATAGATCACATATGCAGAACTTTCAGCAGTTTATTACTTCTAATGGCTTATCTGACATTAGACAGCTGGGTCCTGTCTATACCTGGACCAACAAAAGGAACTTCAGACACAATATTCGGGAGAAGCTCGACAGAGCTCTGGCCTCATCCCAGTGGGTCAATTGGTATCCCCACTCTCAACTGCATATCTTGCCCTCTACGGCTAGCGACCACTGCCCGCTTTATCTGAATACCAACCCGCCTATGAGAAGCCATAAACCGACATTCAAGCTGGAGGAAGCCTGGTTTAGGCACCCCAGATTCATGAAATCTGCTGTTTCTGCCTGGAAGAACGGACCTTCTCTTATATCTTCTTATACTGACAAGATGCATAGCTTTAGTCAACAGCTGAGGTCCTGGAAGCACCTGAACCTGGGTACCTTCACGAGGAGGCTGACCCATCTCAAATCCCAGCTCAGCAACCTCAATTATGCCCCTTCGGGTCAGTGCCACATTGATCAGGAACTCAATCTTGAGAAGGATATCCGGCTTCTGGAGGATATGGAAGAAACCTACTGGCGTCAAAGAGCTAAAATTCACTGGCACAATTATGGAGACAAGTGCACTAAGTTTTTCCAGTCTAAGGTGATGGCTAGAAGGAGATGGAACAAGATTTTGGGCATTACTAAAGCTGATGGTTCTTGGAGCTGCGATATGAAGGACATCGAGAGTACTTTCATCTCTTTCTACAGGTACCTCTTCTCTGACAACTTACCTAGCCCTCCCCAATCCTTGACCAACACTAGCTACCCCTTTTTCTCTGTGTCTCAAGCTGAGGACTTAGCTAGGAAACCTTCTACTGATGAAATTAAATCAGCTCTCTTCTCCATGAAACCGGTCAAAGCCCCGGGTCCTGACGGCCTACCCCCCATTTTCTTTCAGGAACTCTGGTCTACCGTCCAGGACGACTTATTAACCCTCTTCTCCCATATCTTCTCCAACGGCTGTCTGCCTCCGGGGATGAACCACACTGCTGTTACCCTTATCCCCAAGAAGACCAACCCCCTCTCTCCCGAGGATTTCCGACCCATCAGCCTCTGCAATGTCACCTTGAAAATCCTAACTAAGCTGATTGCCGCGAGAATTAAGCCCCACCTTCCTCATCTCATTTCTGAACCTCAAGCCGCCTATGTTCCTGGCAGAACCGGGCTGGACAACATTGTTATAGTCCACGAAATTCTTACTAGCTTCCGTACCAAAAAAGGCAGGAATGGCTCCTTTTTGATCAAGCTGGATATCCGCAAAGCATTTGATAGCATCAGATGGTCTTTCATCAAAAGCACCCTTCAGTTCTTTGGGTTTCCTGATCAGCTCATCAAAATCATTATGACCTGCACCACCACTGTCACTTATTCCCTTAACATTAACGGGCATAGCACTGGTTCCATTAAACCCGAAAGAGGCATTAGGCAAGGGTGTCCACTGTCCCCTTACCTCTTCATCCTTTGTGCTGAATACCTTTCTTATAGCCTCAATGAAGGCTGAGATCGTGGGTTGATTTCGGGCACTAGAATCAGCAGACGGGGCCCGAAGATCACTCATCTCATGTATGCGGATGACCTTGTCATCTGTGGGAAAGCGACTACTCAGGAAGTTCTCAACCTTCTGCATATTCTCAGAGCTTATGAGCTTCAATCTGGTCAGGCTGTGAATAAAAATAAGTCTAGCATCTTCTTCAGCAACAATGTTAACAGCGGGATCAAGAACTCCATTTGCAGTATCTCTGGCATCCCACCAGCCTCCAATTCGGACTTCTACCTTGGTATTCCCATTAGTCTCGCACGCATTGGCAGAGCTAATTTCGATAAACTCCTGGCTTCTACCAGATCCAAGTTAGCCGCCTGGAGGGCTAACTTACTTTCTGCCGGGGGTAGAACCGTTTTGATTAAATCCACACTAAGTCAGATGCCCATCCACCTCATGTCAGTCCTCAAGCTCCCGACTGACATTTTTAAGAACTTGGAAGCCTCGCAGAAGGTTTTCTGGTGGGTGCACGGTCCGCATGACAAGCGAAGAATTCATTTCACTTCTTGGGACTCCATCAAGCAATCCAAGCTAAATGGCGGGTTAGGCATTAGGGACCTCAATCTGATGAACAAAGCCATGATCATGAAACTCTGCTGGAATTTCATTCATGACAAGCACAAGTTATGGGTCAAACTCCATCAAGCCAAATATACTCAACACAAGGACTTCTGGATAGTTCAACCCACTAGATTTGCTTCAACTATTTGGAAGAATATTCTCTCTGCCAGAGAAGACATCCTGAGAGGAGGACTTTGGCAAATCAAAGACGGGATCGGCGTTGACATTTGGAAGCACCAATGGATTATTGATAAGAAAGGTCCCCCTAAGCTCAACCCCCTTGCTCCCACTCAGCCCAAGGGCGTGGATGAATTGATTTCTTCGGGCAGCTGGAACATTGCCTTCATATCCTCCTCCTTCGATGTGTCGTCTGCTCAGAGGATCCTGCAGACCCCTCTCTTTCCCAACTCTGCTGATAACAAGTTAATTTGGCCCTTTACTACGGATGGTTGTCTCTCAGCTAAAGCTGCCTATAGATTCCTGGCCGACCAACGAAGACCCCCTGGTCCCTCAAACAATTCCTTGTGGAAACTGCTATGGAATCCCAAAATCAGCCAAGTTTGTAGTCAGAAAATCGTGCACTTTCTGTGGAAATGTCTCTCAAACAATCTGCCCACCAACCTCCTAGTGGCTTCGAGGTGTAAGGCTATCAGTGCTATGTGTAGTGTTTGCTCTCAGTCGGATGAATCCATGCAGCATCTTTTCTTCGAGTGCTCTAGAAGCAGAGCTGTTTGGGCCGCCTCCACTCTAGGTGCTCCGGACAACTGGGACAGCAGATATTTGCATGACAGCCTCAAATGCTGGTTGACTTGGATCAAGCAGGATACCCCTCCCATTTCTCATCTGGGTACCTTGGCTATCGGTATTCTCTGGCGCATTTGGAAGGAATGGTGCGACAAGATTTTCAGAAACAAGTCCATCTCCCCCTTGGTCATTTTGCACCTTGCCAGGCAAGATTCGGACTTCTGTTGGAAGCACAAATCTACTAGCATCTCCAATTCTACTGCCTCTTGGTGTCCTCCTTCCTCCTCTGTGGTCAAGATTAACGTCGATTGTGGGTGCGGCTCCGAAGTTGGCTCCACCAGCCTCATTGTTCGCGATGATGCTGGCCTGTTGTCCCACTGGGAGGCCTCCAGATCCTCTTTTGTGGACCCCCAGATCCTCGAAGCCTTAGCCATCCGGGATGCTTGCAGGTGGGCTGTCCAAGCTAACACCAGAGCTATTATCGAGAGCGATGCTAAATTGGTTATTGATGCTATCCTTCATTCTGGTCCAATGTTATGGAAGGCTCAAGACCTCATCCTTGAATGTCAAGCGCTTCTCAACTCCAGCAACTTGAGTATTTCCTTTGCTAGTAGGGACTGTAATCAGGCTGCCTATCTACTTGCAAGATGGGCTCTGAATATCCCTTGCTCTTCATCTATTCCTTCCTGTTTGCCTCCCTCTGTGAGGGATCAACTCTGTTTGGATTTACCGGTTTAATATAGGTCGCTTGCTTGTTGCTTTCAAAAAAAAAAAAAAGATAGGAACATCGTCGTCGTCGTCCTCCTCGTACATTCAGCGAGACGATGGTGCATACATATATGCTTATTTAGCATTATATATATGTATTGCTATTGATTAAATACGTAGTACGTACGTACACACGTACGTACGCAGGATGAACGGCAGATGGAACGCCGATATCGCGGAGATATATCGAGTTTTTTTTGAAGTAACGCACTTTTTTTTTAAAACTAACACGGTAAAACTTTGTTTTGTAAATCTAACACACTTTGGTCAAAGTCGAGTTTTCAAAACTCGACTTTGACCCTAAACAGTAAACCTCTTCGACTAATGACGGCGAAACCGGATTAGCTTAAAGTCGAGTTTTAAAAACTCGACTTTTAACAAAACATTGTTTAAAGTCGAGTTTAGGATGTTCGACTTTAAAGTCGAGTTTTTTAAACTCGACTTTTGATTGCTTAAATCTCCTTTTCCTGTGGATATAGTGCAGGCCCGAGGGCTAGTACCTCGCATAGAACTTTTGGTCAAACGGATCCTTTTAATTCAGTGTATTTTGTGTTTCACGTTTCTTTCTTTGTTGAACTGTTTGATTCTGCACTTATAATTGAAAAAGTGTTCTTGGAGTATACATGTAATCAAAGCTTAAAAATTCTTTTTTTGGGGCTTTCATTCTTAGATGTTACAACAAGTATTCTAAAATATATCCATAGCTTAATAGTTATGAATGCACCATCAATTTTGGAAGGTATCCATTAACTTTTAAAAATTTATGAAATTTCCAAGAAATGCCATGCCACATATTCGAGTGAAATTCACTTATCTAAAATCCCATCCAAGCATGAATAAACCTTAGGCATACCCAAATCTTATGTATAGAAGGTTTAGATATATCCACGAGATGAACACACACTATACTACAATCAATCGATCAACACATATATACATACATACATATATACACTACGTCTTTCTGATGAAGTTAAAATGGAATTATGTCATATACACTCACCCATACTCCAGTACCAGCTTGTGTATATGTTGGTACAAGGCCGAGCTGTTAAGAATCCAACAGCGCACTTGATAACTGGGGGTCCGTATGAACTCTCCGATGGGGGTGGATTGATACTCAATTACATAGTATCATATTCTCCGCCGCAAGTGGGATTGGGGGGGTGTGAATAGGTTTGAAACAAAGAGCAAATTTGGGATGGGGGGGGGGGTGAAGACTTAACCACTAAATTCTAACAACTTGCTAATTTCAGGTTAGTATCAAACAATTAAAAATATGGCATCGAGGGTTATCAACGTCCGCATCATGTTTGATGGAATTATTTCCATGAGTAATGAGTTTGTCTCTTACTATGGTGGAGATGAACGGAATATGAAGCTATTGCAAGGATGTAATCACGAAGACTTGTTGAGCTTTATATTTGATGCAATTGGTTGTGGTCGGTGGGGGACAGATTGGACGAGATCCATGCACCAGAACGAGTGCTTCGGCAATTTGGGCTTGTCCAAATAAAACCCCGTAATAGAAAACAATACAAACGTCAAGATGGACGTGGTCGGTGGGGGACAGATTGGACACATGCATACTCGTATTATATTTATTGGTGGAATCAGCGGGCCGAATATACATATGAAGCTCCTCGGCGGCAACTTGATGTTCAGGAGCAAAGCCAAGCGTATGAACAATGGTATATGGAACACACCATTCCATATCTTGTTCAGGATACTCAGGAAGCTCCCGAACAATATTATCCAAGAGGTCCGGTTGAACGAGACATGGTAAGTTTACGTTCGTTTATTATCCTTTCTTATTTTGTATTTACCAACATTAAATTATTTATGATGTTACTTACTTTATTTTGACAGCTTCGCACACACCATGAAATTCAACGAATGCTCGTTTACAGCCACGGCTCCGAATTTGATCAGACACGGCAAGCTATTTTAGATCTTCAACGTGGAATGCACGAGAGATTACGTATTTCGATGCCATCTTTTCCGGACACTGGAGCCGGACCTTCTATGGACATGACCGGCCCATCTTCGTATGGAGACGGAGCATCTACGTATGAAGCCGGACCATCCTCTCACGCACCAGGCCGTTCAACTGCGGGACCATCGACGTATAGGCGGAGGCGACCACGTGATCCCTCCATGAGGACTCCGATGGAAGTACAAGGAACACATCAGTCCCTTGAGATTACCCCATCGGCACCGTTTCGCCCGAGTCGACATGGAGAGCATATAACGGCCCATGTTGAACCACAAAGATTGGACCCTACTTATCTTGAGGAGGAGGACGAGGAAGAGGAGGAACAAAGACTTATTAGGAGAAAGCCTCGTCCAAGAAGGGGAAGGAGAGGATAGCATGTGTTTTTTTTTTATTCTCATGTGGACATGTAAAACTTTTAAAATTATGTTTTGTTATGATTTTAGTATGTTTGGATTGTGTTACAGCACTTCTATGAATGTGTTCTTTCCTTTCAATTGATATGGTATCGATATGTGTATGTGTTCACAAGGTGTATGTGGATGTGTATGTTTTCACAAGGTGTATGTCTTCACAAGGTGTATGTGTATGTGTTCACAAGGTTCACATGTATGTGTTTGTGTTTGAATGAGTTATATGGTTTGGAATGTGATGTTTGAACCCCTACAAGGAATGTGATGTTTGTTATGTTAATTTTGTTCAATATCTTTGTATTTGGTTTGTTGGATGAAATCTATGTGAAGGATGTAAGTTCAATGTGTATGGAAGAGGGTTTTGAAACCCAATTTGTAGGTTGAACTTCAATTTTTTAAGCTGCGATGGCAGCAGTTTTTTTTCAATTCTGAATCAAAGTCGAGTTTTCAAAACTCGACTTTGATTCAGAATTTGTTCACAAGTCGAGTTTTATAAACTCGACTTGAGAACAACTAATTTTTCTCAGTTGCGCAAACCTAGTTCTGTGGGAAAGTCGAGTTTTGGAAACTCGACTTTCCCACACGTTTTTTTTCTCAGACGCGCAAAACTAGTTCTGTGGGAAAGTCGAGTTTCCAAAACTCGACTTTCCTACACGGTTTTTCTCAGTCGCACAAACCTAGTTCTGTGGGAAAGTCGAGTTTTGGAAACTCGACTTTCCCACACGGTTTTTTTCTCAGTCGCGCAAAACTAGTTCTGTTGGAAAGTCGAGTTTCCAAAACTCAACTTTCCTACACGGTTTTTCTCAGTCGCCCAAACCTAGTTCTGTGGGAAAGTCGAGTTTTGAAAACTCGACTTTAACACTTTTCACTCCCGTTCTTCTTAGCGGGTTTTGGTTTAAAGTCAAGTTATTAAAACTCGACTTTAGTTTAGTTAATACGTCATTAGTCGAAGAGGTTTACTGTTTAGGGTCAAAGTCGAGTTTGACCAAAGTGTGTTAGATTTACAAAACAAAGTTTGACCGTGTTAGTTTTTTTTTAAAAAAAAGTGAGTTACTTCAAAAAAAAACTCCGAGATATATCAGAGATGTGTGGGGTTCTTGTGTTGCAGGCTACGGTGCCGCCGGGCATCTAGCGAAACACTGGTTGGAGAAGAATTGGCAGCGACTCCGGCAGGTCGCCACGGGGGTGGGGTTCCCCTCGCGGCAGACGCTGAAGCAGCTCGTCAGCGAACGGAGGCAGCTGTTGCGGCATAAGAGGCCAGAAACTGCGCCGCCGCCGGGGTCGGAGCGGCCGTCAGCAGCAGCGCCGCCACGGAGAGCAGGACGAAGATGGCGCGGCGGGTGTCTACCGCCATGGGAGGGAGATGGTGGGATCGATCGGCTGGACGATGTCGAGGATGAATAGAGACGCTGCGTGTGAAGAGTACGCACAGCATGCAGCTGGGTGGTCGTTATATAGATGGATAGATAGAGAGTCAGGATCACCTCGGTTATAACCCTCAAGTCACTAAAAATGACGGTTTAGTAACGATTTATTAAATTATTACCGAAAATGGTTAAATTGAACGAGTCATATTAAATTCGATCCCAAGTTAAAAAGACCTTAGTAATAGTTCAATCATTTTAAGTAGTGAGTTAATAATTAATATGTCGATAGTAGTTCATTATTTTTCAATAGTAAGTTAGCTAGTTAGCGAATTATTATTAACGTCTTATTAACTCGTTATCAAAAAGAGTTGAACGGTTCTCAACATTTTACCGATTCACTATCGACGTTTTACTAAACTTATTACTGAACTTAATACAATTCGTTATCGACAGTTTCAATCATTTTCGATAATGATTCACTAAATTACCACCGGAGTGATCTAAAAGTTGTGATCATTTTTTATTGAGGACTAAAATTGTTCTCCTCACTAATAGATTGAGATGATCCGATCCCATCAATAGATCAAACTTTATCTACTCAATTGGGAGGAGAAGGGGAGAATTAAATGGGTAGATCGAGACGGGTGTGGAAGACACAAGAACAAGTTAATCGTATATGTTACATGCTGGTCCTCGTTAATGGCGGCGGCGGGCGGACTATGCTCAGACGAATTTTGACTAAGTTCAGCTCGGCAGTACGTGGCCGCTAAAAAAAATCGAATCTTTCAACCATTTAGGACCATGGATGTCCTCCCAACCTTCTTGTCCTATATGCAAATGTGTATATGTATGTATTCATTATTGTTTATTAATTATCGGGAATGAATATATCCAAATAATTTTCTGATGTATTTGCACTATATATATAGATTTAAAAATGGGTGCGGTATACAAGACAGAATTGACCTCTTTCTTGATAGTATTTAATACGTACTGTTGCCAAACATAAAGGATTATTGTTGGGGGGAGGGTTAGAGTAATTAGGATGAAACGACAATATAATTCTTGTTGCCGACACCAAACTGTGCTCTTCACATTTATCTCTCTTGATAAAGTTGTTAATATCGAGGCTTTTACGCTTTTCTATTGGAACTTGCACATTGAAAAAAATAATGTTTGGTCACCGTTTACAAATTGATGATTTTAGCTTAATTTATTTTTTTTCTTCCTTGGACAAACCCTCTTTTTTACCTAGTGGTTCCCCCCCCCCCCCACACACCTCTTTCGGTCGTAATTAAAATGACTCTCATATTTTTTTTTGTCATCACATCTCCCCCCAAACTCTCTACAATTTGCGTACGTCCACATTGGTTAGTTTGCACTTCATTCAAATATATATATTTTTGGTATGAAAATGTATACAAGTTAATTTTCTAACCAAACACTCAATTGGTGATGTTTACGGCTTAAAGTGATGCCCTTGCTTTCCGGAGAGATTAAAGGAGAGGTTTGATATTTTGCACACTTGGGTTTCTATAATTTTAGGATTGGAGATGCTTCTTGGTACAACCTGGAGATTATTATTAACCTAACTTCCTTATATTAATCTTTGTCTAAAAGATGATTAATTGGCAAAGAAAAGTAGGTAAGAAGTGCACTTTTTAGGACCAAAGCAAGTATGCGGGGAAGTAACGTATGTAAACTAGCTAGTAATTAAGGTCCTGTTTGGTAACAACATTAGACACCTCTATCATTACCAATTTTGAAATTGAAGTTGATACCAATTGTCAAGAGGTGTTTGACTAATAATATCAATTTTTAAACTTCTTGCAAAAACAAAGTAACTGATGTGATACAAGTATTCACTTCTATCAATTTGTTACTAATTAATTTGATTGGACATTTGTTAGCGTGTCTCTGTTATATTATCATATATGTATCTGTTCGACTCATCGATGGATATGATTTTTTTCAAAAAAAATATTATCTAATAAGGAACAAAATTATAAAAAGACTTACGCCACCTTTTTGACGTGGCTGATTGGTGACCACCGGAGCTACATCAGCCCGTCGGCTGAGGCAATCCCAAACTCCCGTCTGTATATATATATATGAAGGCCGTGAACCCAAAAACTACTTCTCCTTCCCATATGCCTTCGTCGTCCTGATTCACAAGAGAGAGAGCTCCATCTTCCTGCATCGATCTTCGTCTCGTCGCCCGCCGTCCGACACCTGCGTATACCATGGCAGCTACCGCCCGCAGCCGTGCCCTTGCTTTCGCGGTGTTGCTCGTCCTGCTATCCGCGGCGCTGATGGCTTCTCCGGCGGCGGCGCAGCTGCCAGGTTCCTCGTGCCGCCACAACTGTGCCAATAAGCAAATAGTCTGCCTCCGCTGCACTGCCAGGAGGTCCTTCCTGGCGGCGACCTGCAGGGTCGCATGTCGTCTCGCGTACAAGCTGTGTGTTTCTCGCTGCCCGGCGGTGTAGCATATCGGATCCAAGAACGATCCATCTCTCTCTCTCTCTCTCTCTCTCTCTCTCTCTCTATAAGCCGTACGTTCATCATATATACGTACATGCGTACGTACGTAGCTAGTCTTCTCCTAATTAACTTGAATAAAGTGGCTGGTACGTGATACGTACGTGCGTACCCTCTTCTTGATGGACGCGCGATGATGTACGTTCTACGTACGCACGTCGTATAGTTAGCTGCATATAAATACCTACGTATGTATGAATATGCATGTATGGCGAGGTACATACGTACGTAGTGTGTGTGTACTGATCTTAATGAATTTGTCTTGTACGCGTCATGGTGAAGTTTATGCACCCAGCGTGTATATATATATATATATATATATAGTGCTTGCTGCTATTAATTGTTTGCCGCCATTAATATCGGTGGTTATTATATATTATGATAATTAAGGTTACGACAACACAGGCTTGTATATCTATTAATAAAGAGTGAAGATCCTCGGAGACAAATGTCTTGATTAGACTTCCTCGACCTTAAACTCAATATGAGAAGGGGTTCTCATTCACTTGCTTATCTAAGAAGATCCGAACTCATAAACTAATAGAGAATGAATCACCTCAGTTTTCAAGAAGAGACAACTCTCCTAGTCGTAGTCAAGAGAGAGGAGACCACCCACCATGATCTCCATTGCTTTGGAGATACTTTGTAATTGGGGATCGTTGCATTGAAACTAAAATGATTGATACCCAAGATAATTGTAATTAAATAAAGTTAAATTTTAAGATAATTTGTCTCTCGATAATTAATTATCATAATATTTAAGATCATGGCGACGTGTATATATATATAAATAGATAATAACTTACCTCAGTCCAGTCCCCCAAGGGAGAAAACTCTCGTGGCCATCAACAAGGAATCACCACGATCTCTCTCTACCCAATCCAATGGAACGCCACATATATATATATATATATATATGTCCATGGAAAAGGACCTCTCAACCGAGATGAATTATTTCCATATATCTGGACCATCTCTATGAACAAGGGGGGGTGTGCCCGTAGGCGGCCGCAAGCTCAGAGGTCGCCCATGGCACAGCTGTAGCTAGCTAGCAGAAAAGTGGAAGATGACGTTCGGTGCTATATATGTATATAAATATATGTATATACGCCTATGATTTTTATTTTATTTTATTTTGAAAGCTGGCAACCTGTGGATTTTTATATGTGCAGCCGACGGCCGTACGCCTGCGCTGAAAATATCAATATTTCAATCAACCGGCTGGTGCGGAAAATGCCATGTTAATTATAAAAGCTTTACAAGGTCCAAAACAATATAGTTAATTAATAATGCGGGCCGGTTGTTGAGAGGATATTGAACGGTGATTAATGTGTTATAATATATATATACCATAACTAAAATTAATTAATAGATTTTTATTTTAATCAAATCATATTAATTACCTTGGCAATCAAACTGTCTCATAAGAAATCATATTAACATGTTAATTACATAACTACCTCTTTCTCCAGCTGCAAAATCTAGCTAGCTAGGCCATCTAACACATCAGCTTCTTCTATATTCATCTGCCGACATCATGGCAGCTATCTCCGGCAATAGTTCCCATATAAATGAATATATATAAGAGGATCTTAATTCTGGCCAAAGTATCTTTAACTTTAAAAATATATTTATTCATAATTATCTTGTCCGCAATTGCTTTATTAGTTTCAAGAAGCGGGACCCCAACAACACCTGATTAAGAAGCCATACTACTTAACCCCTCGTACATCGAAAACCCCATATTCATATATATCTCCGAATGAAGCAGCAGCTGTGTGTCTGTTTCTCTGCAGGCTCAGGGATTAATCAAACAACCATATATATGTAATTCAGCCAATCCAAGGTTGATTCCATATATCAATTTTTGTGCCGTCCTTGATTTTCCACAAAGCCCCTTTGATCAGCGTTGATCTGCAATTCAGCATGTTCTTCCAGACCGGTGAATCAGTGGGTTTCATGTGCACATCCCAAAAAGACTTGTTGTGAAGATATTTAGCATGGAGAACTTGAGACCACAGTCTGGTTTCTTGCTTAAGAAAATTCCAGGTCAGCTTTACTAACAAGGCTTGATTCATAGCCTTGAGGATGAATAGAGACGCTGCGTTTGAAGAGTACGCACAGCTGGGTTGTCGTTATATAGATGGATAGATAGAGAGTCATGATCACCTCAGTTTTTGGTGACTCTAATTAAAAATGGTTATAATCCTCGAGTCACTAAAAATGACGGTTTAATAACAATTTATTAAACTATTGCCAAAAATGGTTGAGTTGAACAAGTCCTATTAAATTCGATCGAGTTAGAAAGACCTTAGTAATAGTTCAGTCCT
Organism: Cryptocoryne crispatula var. balansae; assembly: GCA_036172225.1. NCBI lineage: Eukaryota > Viridiplantae > Streptophyta > Magnoliopsida > Alismatales > Araceae > Cryptocoryne > Cryptocoryne crispatula. The sequence continues at coordinate 50,677,373 of CM069919.1, forward strand.
TTTATGTCCTGTTTGGTTAGAGTTTCATTTTTGGTACTATATGTGTCAATATTGATATTAATATTTTCAAACGTTGGAATATCAATATCAAAAGTAGTAATACAAGTTGTCACTTGTATTACATACTATGCTTTGTTTGCACTATAAATTTTACAATTGATACAATTAACCAAACACCTCTTAATGGTTCCTATCAATATCAATTTTAAAATTGATAGTGATAGAGGTACCTAATAGTGTTACCAAACATGGCATTAAGTAGTGAGTTAATAATATATCGATAGTAGTTCATTACTTTTCAATAGTAAGTTAGCGAGTTAACGAATCGTTACTGACGTCTTATTAACTCGTTACTAAAAAGAGCTGAACTGTTCTCAACATTTTACTAATTCGCTATCGACGTTTTACTAAACTTGTTACTGAACTTAATACAACTCATTATCGATAGTAATGGTTTCAATCATTTTCGATAACGATTTACCAAATTACCAGTGATTTAAAAATTGTGATGATTTCTGATTGAGGACTAAAATTGTTACCTTCATCAATGGATTGAGGTGATCCGATCTCATAGATAGATCAATTTTTATCTACTCAGTTGGGAGGAGAAGGAGAGAATTAAATGGGTAGACAGAGACGGGTGTGGAAGACACAAGAACAAGTTAATTGTATATGTTACATGCTGGTCCTCAATGGCGGCGGCGGGCGGACTATGCTCAGACGAATTTTGACCAAGTTCAGCTCGGCAGTACGTGGCCGCTAAAAAAAATCGAATCTTTCAACCATTTTGGACCATGGATGTCCACCCAGCCTTCTTGTCCTATATGCAAATGTGTGTATGTGTATGTATTTATTATTGTTTATTAATTATCACGAACGATTATATCAAAATAATTTTCTGATATTTTTGTACTATATATAGATTTAAAAATTGCTGCTGTACATAAGTCAGAATTGACTTCTTTCTTGATAGTGTTATATATATATATATTTAATACGTACTGTTGCCAAACAAAGGATTATTGTTGGGGGGAAGGAGTTAGAGTAATTTGGATAAAACGACAATATAATTCTCGTTGCCCACACCAAACTGTGCTCTTCACATTTATCTCTATTGATAAAGTTGTTAATATCGAGGCTTTTACGTTTTTCTATCGGAACTTGCACATTGAAAAAAAAAATGTTTGGTCACCGTTACAAATTTATGATTTTAGCTTAATTTATTTTTTTTTCTTCCTTGGCCAAACCCTCTTTTTTACCTAGCTAGTGGTCCCCCCCTCTTTCTGTCGTAATTAAAATGACTCTCATATTTTTTTTGTCATCACATCCCCCCCCCCAAACTCTACAATTAATTACGTTCACATTGGTTAGTTTGCACTTCATTCAAATATATATATTTTTTTGGTATGAAAATGTATACAAATTAATTTTCCAACCAAACACTCAATTGGTGATGTTTACGGGTTAAAGTGACGTCTTTGCTTTCCGGAGAGATTAAAGAAGAGACATTTTGCACACTTGGGTTTCTATAATTTCAGGATTAATGGAGATGCTTCTTGGTATAACCTGGAGATTATTATTAACCTAACTTCTTTATATTAATCTTTGTCTAAAAGATGATTAATTGGCAAAGAAAAGTAGGTAAGAAGTGCACTTTTTAGGACCAAAGCAAGTATGCGGGGAAGTAACGTATGTAAACTAGCTAGTAATTAAGGTCCTGTTTGGTAACAATATTAGACACCTCTATCATTACCAATTTTGAAATTGAAGTTGATATCAATTGTCAAGAGATGTTTGACTAATAATATCAATTTTTAAACTTCTTGCAGAAACAAAGCAACTGATGTGATACAAGTATTCACTTCTATCAAATTTAATATTTATATTCTATTCTCTTAAAATATCAATATCAAAATTGATATTCTAATCAAACAGGCCATAAAGTTATTCTCATATTATACGTCTGTTGATGAGGTAGATATGCAAGATACCGCATACGTTTCTTCATATGTAACTCCTGCTTTCTCAGATAATTAGAAAGAATATATATGCTACCCCACACATGTCTACAGGTTGCCCCCTGGTGCGGCTTGGCCGTATCTCTGCCGCCCATGCATGTGTCTGGACATGCTTCTCTACACTGGAAGCCCTTTGCCTTTCCCTAATTACTAGTTTACTGCTAACATGCTCACACCTTCTTTCAACGGCAATGGCCCACCATCCATGAAGAGGTTTATTCTTTTATTAAGCATATGTTCTGCAGTGGCACTATCCCCATGGGCCTCAACCATACTGTTATTTCCCTAATTTCTAAGAGAGAAAATCCTTCTTTGTCAGAACACTTCATGCCCATCGGTCTGTGCAATATTTTGATAGAAATTCTAACCAAGGTGGTCGCTCAAAGAATCAAGCCTTTCTTGTCACGCCTGATTTCAAAGTTTCAGACCGCTTTTGTCCCCGGTAAATTGGGCATGGAAACTGTTATTATCATCTAGGAAGTCAAGAATGCCCTTAACTGGGAGAGAGGTAAAACTGGTTTCTTTAGAACAAAGCTGGACTTTCATAAGCTTATGATAGACTCAAATGGATTTTTTTGAATTTAGTCCTTTTAAAATTTGGGCTCCCTCACAATTTAATCAAAGCTCATTTTACACTGTACAAACACTGTCTCTTATTCCTTAAATATCAATGGTCACAGTTCTGAAAGACTTTAGCCGAACAGAGTGATCCGTCGAGGGTGTCCTCTGTCCCCTATTTGTTCATTTAATGGTTAATCTTCTCTCTGGTGAGTAATTATTCTTGGATGCATTCCCCTTTCGAAGATCTGGTTGACAAGTGGATGGACTGGATCATTCAGAAGGCGGCCTTTTTCTCTAAGCTTAGGCACTCACGCTATATCAACCTTGTGGCAACTATGGAAGGCTAGATGCAAAGGTGTTGTCAAAGGTATTTTTGACAGGCCTGTGCCAATCTGCAAGTGGACTCAAGCTGAGGCAGATTCTTATATCCAGATGGTTCCCCCGTCCTCGGGGTTTTCCCTGAGGCTAGATGGAACCCACCTCCTTTAAATCACCTCAAGATAAATGTTCACTGCCCTTTTTCTGGATCCTCTGGAGCGATTGCTTTGGCTGGAAGACCATTCTCTCTACATCTCGGATCACCTTCATGCGTTGGAAGCCGAGGCCATTGCTGCGGCCTGTATCTGGGGCGGTGAATCCCCATCCAGAATTTTGATTGAAAGCGATGCAAAGGGTATCGTTGATGCCATCTATGGTTCGGGTCCCCTTCTCTGAAGGGCAAAACATATTATTTTGAAATGCGAGGCTTCTCCTCTTGTGGCTCAGTTGGCTATATCCTTCACCAGCTGGGCTTGTAGTCACTAATTTGCTCATCCTCTTAGCCAAATAGACTTTAATTTCTAACTCTGAAGACTCTTTTCCCTCCCCTCTCTCCCGCCTCGGCGTGGAACCAACCGTGTAATTAAGGGCATGGCTGGTTGAATTAATGTTATATATATAGAATCATGTCTTTCTTTTCAAAAAAGATATGTAAAACACAAGTGTCGTCTTGCATCAATTTTAATACCGGTACATACTCCGTCGACCTACACAAATATCAATATGAAAATTGACGTAATTCTATTTTTGATACATACCCTCTAACCACACATGCCATGCCCGCCGCCAAGGCCATCAAAATCTCAAAGGTCGGGCCGCCGGCCACTTACACCCAATTGATCGGACAGAAGAGGTGGGGTGCCACGACACACAATATTATTCGAAGCTTCGAACACCAACATATATATGTGTCGTACGTCAACGACAGTAGTAGTACATGTTACAGCCACTCAATTTATTTAGCTGACATCGTCATCACCTTCTAGTATAAGATGACCGATGGTCTTGATTATACGTATTCACGTACGTGTACGTGGGATGAACGGCTTACATGGAGCGATACCCAGGGGATTATCAGATCAGCTCTGCTGCTACGGCGCCGCCGGGCATCTAGCGAAACACTGGTTGGAGAAGAATTGGCATCGGCTCCGGCAGGTCGCCACGGGGGTGGGGTTGCCCTCGCGGCAGACGCTGAAGCAGCTCGTCATCGAACGGAGGCAGCTGTTGCGGCACAAGAGGCCAGAAAACTGCGCCGCCGCCGGGGTCGGAGCGGCCGTCAGCAGCAGCAGCAGCGCCGCCACGGAGAGCAGGACGAAGATGGCGCGGCGGGTGTCTACTGCCATGGGAGGGCGATGGGGATCGATCAGCTGGACGATGTCGAAGATGGATAGCTGGATGTTGTGTGTCTAAGAGTAGGCGCAGCTGGGTGGCCTTTATATAGATGAATAGATCGAGTATCATCTATTTGATTGGGAGGAGATGGGGAGAATTAAACTAGTTGATCGAGATGGGTGTGTGGGGGGAAGACAAGAACAATTTAAATATATATATATTTATATCAATCATGGTCCTCAATGGCGGCGGCGGCGGACGGTGCTCAGACGGAGTTTGACAAAGTTCGGTTCAGCCGTACGTCGCCGCTAAAAAAATCCGATCTTTCAACCATTTTGGACCATGGATGTCCACCCAACCTTCTTGTCCGTGTGTATATTATGTATGTATTCATTATTGTTTATTAATTATCGGGAATGAATATATCCAAATAATTTTCTGATGTATTTGGACTATATATAGATTTAAAAATGGGTGCGGTATACAAGTCAGAATTGACCTCTTTCTTGATGGTATATATATATATCTAATACGTACTGTTGCCGAACAGGGGATTATTATTGGGGAGTTAGAGTTTGGATGAAACGACAATTCTCGTGACTCCCTTGTTTGGTGTGCCGACACCGAACTGTGCTCTTCACACCTAACTCCTCCACTGATAAAGTTAATAACTATCGGAACTTGTACATTGAAAAAGAAATGTTTGGTCACCGTTGCAAATTTATGCTTTTAACTTCTTCTTTTTTTTCTTGGACAAACTCTCTTTTTTACCTAGTGATCCTCACCTCTTTCGGTCGTAAGATGACTAATACATTTTTTGTTATCACATCTCCCCCCAAATATGACAATTTATGTCGACATTGGTTAGTTTACGTTTCATACAAATATTTTTTTGTATGAAAATATATACAAATTAATTTCGCAACCTTTTTTTTTTTGAACAAAGCAAACAACTATATATTCATACCAAACTAAAACAGTACAACAAGTTACAATGACCCATGAAAACAGAAAGACAAACTAAGAAGAGGAAGACAGATAATATACTGGCCGATACTAAGTTGTCCCACAAAGTAAGACAAAGCCACAAATCGATCTTGATGAAAGATCGAACAGTAGGGATAAAAGCTCCACTCAGGGAGTTATAGGGTGTTTGGTAGCGCTTTTAATTTTAAGACAGCTTCGTTTTTGAAATCAAGATTATTTGACTTCTCAATTTTATTTTTAAAATCAAAACAGTCTAATTATTTAGTGTTTGGCAAAATTATCATAATTTTTAAAAATTAGACAGCAGTGTTTGGTTATGACCAGTGACTCTGCGAAACTCTCTCGGACTCCCTTCGCAGAGAGGACCTGCTAGGGCTGTAAACGGGACGGGTCGGATTCGGTAACAGGTTCACCAGAATCCGATTCCGATTCCGATAAGGGTTAAGGGGTTCCGATTCCGATTCCGATAATTTCGGAATCACTATCTTCCGATTTCGATCCGATTTCGATTCCGTTATCGAAATCGGAACCGAATTCGATTAAATCCGAAATACATATTAAATATTAATTTTTATTCAAAAGTGAGTCAATAATTTACATATAATTATTGAAATTTGATATAATCTTCTTAAAATTTTATTTTTATTATTTTATCAATTTATATATTATATTTTATATTTAATTTAATTTTATTTATATATAATTATTTTTTTATCGAAATCGGATTAATGGAAATGGAACCAACTGAGATTCAGATAAGCTACCGGAATATCCGATTCCGATTCCGATAGCTTATAGGATACAAAAACAAGTTCCAAACCCGTTAATTTTTATCGAAATCGAATCGGAATATCGGAATATCGGATTCCGTTTACACCTCTAGGACCTGCAGCTTCGCGAAGGCTCTCCCGCAGTGTCATCCACCTCCCTCCCCCCGGCGGCGGCGGTGGCCAGCAAAAGGCTACCACACCGGCGAAGTCCTGGGAAAATAATCGGTCGAGGGATGTCGGACAGGGAAGAAAGAAACCAGAAAAAAAAGAATAGTACAGGGAGAGAGAGAGAGAGGGAAAGGTGTGTGCGTCTTGCCTCCCACGTCCCACTCCGCATCTCTCTTGAAAAAAAAACAAGGCTTGACTTGTTTTTATTTCAAAAGAGATTACATGCGTAACTATCTTGTTTTTAAAAATGAGGAAGTAGTAAAAAGATCATAACCAAACACGGTAGTTCTTTCATTTTTAAAATTGAGATTAAAAAGAAGAAAAAAAGGGTATCCAAACACCCTATTAACCATTTGTCTCAAGACTGGATAATCACACCAAAAAAGTGTGGATGTTGCCCAGACTAACAGTCTCGAAAAAAAGATCGTGACTAAGTACCAAACAGAGGAGGACACTAAACCAAGATCCAACCACACGACCATAACTAAAAACAGCAGACACCGAAAAAAAGACGAACATAGATAAACCGAACTCCATGATTGCAGTGCGCAGCAAAGAACCAAAATACCTAAATACAAATTTAGGTAGAACACTGTAACAGGAGAGACACCATACGACCTAAACATTTATGGGAGGGACTCCCTCCCTCCCTGTCCACAATTACAACAAAATAGCACAAAAAAAACCTGTTTAGCTAGATACCACCCAGCCGGAGATGCTCACGAAGCCGAATAGGACAATGACAGAAGAGAGCTGGAGAAACAATGGTTTTAATTAAGGAGCCGTGGGAACGGTTGGGATGGTGAGGGCGAGAGGGAGGGACGAAGAGACGGTGGAACAGGGGGCAGACGATTTGACTATGGAAAAAGGGGATAAAGCCGGTAGCAAGAGAAGTGGTTAATGGACAGTGGAGGGAGTGCTGGGGCGAGAAAGCAGCGGATAGACTAGGGTATCACCGAAGGAGGAAATGAGAGACCCACCTATAGGGCCGAGGAAGCTGCGAAGCTCTGCGAGACGTCCACCAATGGAGGCAAGGGGGCCACCGATGGGGCCGAGAATGCCGACAGGGGCAATCTGCCGAGATTGCCAATGGGCCTACGGGGGCGAGGGTGCCGACGAGGACGCCGAGAGCGCCGATGGGCCGACGGGGGGAGGGTTCCGGCGAGGACGCCGATATGCTTCTGCCGAGAGCGCCGACAGGCTGATGGTTCCGGCGAGGACGCCGAAATGCTTCCGCCGAGAGCGCTGACGGCCGACGGAGCTCGCTGGGGCTTCCTCCGGAAGCTTCGCCGAAGCGCCGATGGGCCGACGGGGGGAGGGTTCCGGCGAGGACGCCTTCCCCTGTCCTTCTGATCCAATTTCACAACCAAACACTCAATTGGTGATGTTTACGGCTTAAAGAGATGTCTTGCTTTCCGGAGAGATTAAAGAAGAGAGGTAAGCGAGATTGACATTTTGCACACTTAGATTTGTATAATTTTAGGAGTTTAATTCTCGGTTGGAGATGCTTCTTGGTATCAACCTGGAGATTGTTGTTGAACATAACTTTATTATATTAATCTTTGTCTGAAAGATGATTGGCAAAGAAAAGGTAGGCGAGAAGTACACTTTTTTTATGACCAAAGAATGTATGCGTAATTAAAGTTATCTTCGTATTATACGCTCTTTGATAAAGTAGAAGGTATTCAGGATACCGCGTACGTTTCTTCGTATAATAATAATGATATGTTTTGAACAAAAAATAATATTAAAGTTATCTTCGTAGGTAATGGATTAAGTTAAGAAAAATTGGCAATTGCCCCAGTCAACATAGAATCCCCCGGTTGATATGCTGATAGAGGTGTTCATGGTTTGATTTGGTTTAATTTTTGAGTATTTTTTCACAAACCAAACCGAACCAAACTATCTCCCAAACCGAACCAAACCGAACCAAATTAATTCGGTTTGGTTTGGTTTGGTCCGGTTCAAACCATATTTTATTAAGGTGAAGTAAATATGTCAATATATAATTTTATTTTATTTGTTTTAAATTTAATTTTATTAAAATTTAGTGTATTTGTTTATACATTTCATTAATTTGTTTTAAAAACTCTTGAAACAATTTTATTTTTATAAGAAAAGACACATAAATATTGTATTATATATAACTAAAAAACAAATATTTAATCTAATTCGGGTTATTCGGTTTAGCGGTTTGGTTTGGTTTGAAGGGCCCTAGAAACCAAATCAAACCGATCGATAGTTCAAACCCAATCAAACCGAACCAAACTACTGGTTTGGTTTGGTTTCTCGAGTTGAACCAAATAGTGAACAGCCCTATATGCTGACCAAAAAAGAACTGAGCATTCGTGATCTTCTTCTTTACTATTATTACCTTCCAATGTTTTAGATGCAATCCTGACCAATGTGTCATCTTCAATGGTCAGGATCTTTTGACTGCTGTGTGTATATATTGACAAAATTTTTGTATTTTGTTATGTTCGTTCCTTCTTAATCATTGACTCAAACTCATAATACATTCTGCTCATTTAATATCTCGTCCAAGTTTATATTTATGTTGTCCAAGTCTTAAGCCAAACTTAGCATTAAATATTTCATTATTGAGAACTAATTAAAAGGTAGAATAAATTTTCTTTTGATTTGATTCTAGTAATTAATATCTGACACTACGGGGGAATATTTGGTGAATCACATTTTGAATGATACATATAGCTAGGTAGGTACCACAGGTGTGCACCCCGTTTGGTAACAGCAGCTATACGACACCTTTGACACACAGGTTTGAAATTGATATCGGTACAAATCAAGTCATATATGTTTGACCAATAATCAATATTGATTTTACAACTGGCACCACAAATAAAACAACTTATGTAATAAAAGAGTCCACTTATATTAATTTTAATATTGACATTCTAACGGCTATAAATATCAGTATAAAACTTGTTATACTACTATTTTTGATACGGTGAGACATAAGCCGGTGTGTCGGCCGTCAAGAGCATCAAAATCTCAAAGGTCACGGCCGGCCAGTGAAGCTTCCAACTTCAACATATATATACTAGTTAAAGAAAACGTGCTTCGCACGTGTGTTTATAAATTTTAAAATATTTATTGATGATATACTTACGTATAATATGTTTTATTTAATATTATACTTATGAATATCTTATGTGAATTTACAGGTACATATCTTTAGATTTAATTTTTTGTTATAAACTAAGCTACCAGGATATAATATCTTACAATTTAAAATATTAAATATCTCGATTAAAAATACATCTAATAACTTTAATCTAACTAAATTGTATATATGATAAAGTAAGAAAATATGGTACTACTTTAAAATTTTTAACTTTTAATCAGTTAACTAAATTGAACGAATATAATTTAAAAATAATTGTAGACGACTTTAATCTCCCTCCATTTCTTTTAGAAGTAAACAAAACTCATTTACCATTCAGATTCTTGATGCAAGCAACAGCCATTGAAGTAAAGATGGTAGAAAGAAAACGTCAAAGCCACGGATGAATTACTCAATAACAAATGATAGGCAGCCCAAACTGTTTCAAAATATTGGTAGAGTCAACAGAAAATAAAACTGCTAAAAGTCATTTCTCATGTCTCACTTGGTAACAGATACTTGTTACAGATGTTCATTGAGGACTGTATTGCGTCTATTTTGCATTACCCCATCCTCATAAGAATGGTACTCCGGGGGGAAACCAATTACATTCAGCAACTAGTAGAAGTCTCCATCGGATATGCTAGTGATGTCAGAGAATGTGCATCCATAGAGCCTATCTTTGCATTGTCAGACTGAAGGATTTCAGATTCTGAGAAGCATTTATCCACATGCTGAAAAGATGAATAAGAGCATTTCCACTGTTAATAGTAAGGACAGATATTGCTGTTTGTTTCTTTGTATTCAAGAAACATCCAACCGATCCCCTCACTTTTCTCATTGCATGAAGGTGTCAGAGACTCATTGAGGTAGGGCTAGGTAAGAACAACAAAGCAAACAGATGAAGAAAAAATGTACAGGAAGAGATGAATAGTTCGTTCAATGATTTATTAACATTTATTTAGCATACTCAAAAGTATCCAAAACAACAGTCACATTGAGAGCACACTGTCCCATGTGTAGATAATCTAAAAGTCATGACGAGCGAGTTCTTTAACTTGCACTTTAAGCATGAAAATATTTAATTACTCTGAACGTGATATAAAAAAATAGAGAAAGAAAAACATAAATGAGTTAAGAAGTGAGGCAACTTTGACATTCTAGTTCAAATGCCACAATTCAACTATTATCTCCTAAATGTAACTATTACTAACCAAAAATAGAATGGTTGCTAATCCTCTGAAATGTGAAATGATGACACTTGGTTTCCATGATTGATACATAAGTTTATCCGTGTGCAACCTAAGGCAACCAACTGAAGAGATAGGTTATGAAACCTTGAGTTAGCCGAGTTGGCAAAGAGTTGACCCTTTTTCTAACTAAGAAAACATATACATGCTTTAAAAGTCATTCCAGTTAAGCTTGAGTAAATATAGAATTGACTTGGCTAACTATTATCGAAGCCAGTAAAAAGAATAGAAAGTATTCTATCAGAAAATGTAATATACGATACTAATTGCAATGAAAAGTGGAATTGTGGAACCACCTTATAAATTGTGTGATTTCACATAAGCAGATATCCCTCTACTTTTAAACCAACGTTTGCCAAAAAGTTAACTATAAAAAGAGTTGTTTACACACCAAAGGTTAAAGTTGGAAGAATTAATGATTCCATATAGCTCAGTGAGTAGTGCATGGTATAAAAAAAATAAAGAACTCAACAATTTAAACCAAGATTGGTTACCATAATTTAGTAAACAAAGCAAAATGTTATATTGATTGAAGTAACAAGGTAAAGATAACTCACAATGGTCTGGTTGTGGTCAACATTTTATGATGGCAAAACTTCTGTTGCTTCATGTGAAGCTGTCTTTGTACTTAGACTTACTAAGAAGAAGATGCAAAAATTTACTCCCAATCTATATCTTCACACTTTTAAAAACTAACAAGTTTTGAAAAAATAGAACTATAAATCAACAAGGACTCTAACAACCAAGTTCTGCCGATAATGATCAGATAATTTCATTACATACTGTACTTTATTTTTCACCTTTGTCCTGGTGAATGATCAAGGGTTTTTACATACTTTCTACCAAAATGAGGTCAAGAATAGATAAAACAACTTGCATATCATGTAATAGACAGACATTAAATAATTAATCTCCCTAGTGTCTAGATGTTTATGTATTTACATCTATGAATGTAAAGAGAATTGAAATATGAACTGTGAAGGAAGTAGATAAACCTTTGTCATAGAAAAGTCTAATCCCAATGAAAACAGAAAAAAATAACACCAAACTGAGCAATTGTTTCCATCTACAAAAAATAACTACATGTTAAGATAAATAGTGATCATAATACATATAAAACATATACTTGTCCTAAAAAACTATGATGAATTTCATATAGCAGAGCGAAAGAAGTATCCAGGAGCTTTCATCATTTATCACAAATTTAATGCAATGCCCAGGAAAAATAAGAGGGGTGTTTTAGTGTATGGGTATAAATGTAATATTTGAAAAGAATAAGCACAAGATCGGATAGTTGAAGAAATTTTTGTCATTGCCCAATTTTGTTAGGGTTAAATTCAGAGAGCATATACACAATTTTTGGAAGTTCTGGTTATTGAAAAATTTCTAGGTGCTTTTCTATAATTTTCTAGGGCTATTTTAATAAATTTATAGTGGTTAAAAAACCTGGCCTTTCTACCCATGGGGTGCTTCTAGCAGATGGGCCCCACTAGGCAATGGGCACCCTCACGTCCTTAGAGAAGGAGACAATTACACCACCTCTTACTTCTATAAGAACAGAGGGAAGGCCTCCTTCCAGCCATTTCCAACTGAAGGTGGAGGAGGAGGAGGAGGGGTTTTGCAGTAGAGAACAACTCTCTCTATTAAGAAGCAAAAAAAAAAAAAACATTGTCTTGCATATGGTTCAATCAATTCCTAATTACTTGCACCAATTCACTGACAAAACTTAAACCACCAGGTCCAATTACAGATCCAACAAGCAGATATTCAGTAATAACCTGCATCAAGTTCAATCAATAGTATAAGAAGTGACCAAAACTCCAAAAATAATTTAATCTTTAAACTCCTAATTAACAACTCATGATTGCCAGAGACTTGAAAAGTAAATTCATTTGTCTTCATGATACTAACCAATTGTCCAACATTTTAAAATTAAACTTGTGTATCTTAACCATGTATGTGACCACAGCTTGAGTACAAAGTTTTTATATAACCACCTTGAAAGAATTCAAAATTTAATTAATTAACTGTTGAAGATGATGAAAATAGATCTATCATCCATGAGGGTTCCAAAACTTGAATTAGAACCCTCAGTTGTTGAACTGCCCGGTTCAGTGGCTGAGTTGTTTTAGTTTAAGTTTCGTTGAACATAAGGGAAGCGAGATCTCCACCTCTAAGAGAAAATGCCAGAAGAGAACAAATCAGAAACTTAATTCACATAGGCCATAAATCAAGATGCTCTGTGTAGCAGCTTCCAAGTCAAGTCATCAGCTCAATCAATCCTTAAGTCAGGTTCAAAATAAACACCAAAAACAAAACACCAAACAAAAAAATTAGATGCCTGGTGTAATAAATAGATCAACCCAACTCAAGAAAAATTCCTAATTTATTAATGGCTAATCCAAAGGCCCAGACCAAGTTCATGAAAATTGAAGGCCAAGAAATTTCAAAAGGGAAGCATAGCCAGAATAACAAACCAAACCATCAACCGATTAGCTCAAAACATATTTAATAATTCACAAACCTCAAATTGAATCTTAATCAAGGCTAATACAAACCTGAATAAAGACACTCCAATCTTCAAAAAATCAAATCTTAAATAGAGCAAAATTGAAGTTTCAAATTCTAAAAAACTGCACCCTAAAGCTAAAATTTCAAACACCACACATAGACCACGGTAAGGTGGAACCCTTATTCAAAGAATGTCATTCAAACTCGATTATGTAAGCACCCGAAACGGGATATCCGTAGATCTCCCCTCTTCCGGCCCCTACACTTGCTTTGGGGACTTGGTGGATGAGATGTTAGTGGGTGTGGTCGCCGGGAGCCAAAGGCTCCAAAATATAGTAGAATGAAAAGAAATGAAATGGAGAAATGACCGTCGTACCTTTGGAAGCGGGGAGATTGTTGGGTTCCGACTTCTCCTCTCTCGGCCGGCCGAAAGAACAGAGCTTAGTGAGTCCTTCGTCTTCGATCCGGTTGAAGCTCTGCCTCAATCGGATTTACCTAAAAATGTCCATAAGAAAACATAGAAACAAGTGAAAGGTTCATTAGTTCTAATGAAAGCATAGTATCGTGCTCAAATTTGAATTCAAACATGCAAAAGGAAAGAGACTAACCGGATTGGGACTAAATCTCAACCCCTATTTAGAAGGTTTAGATATGCATGAAAATGCAAATGAGTGGCTCAATATATGCTAAATGACATGTTAATGAGAGTTAAAATGAAAGGGGGAGTAAAGGATCGACCAGAAAGGTAAATAAACTCAAAAAAATGCAAAACGGTGTACGCTCGCTAGTGCCCCATATATGGGGTGCCTGCTGCAGGTGTCCCCTTGATGGGGCGCGTTGACCAAAGTCAAAGCGCCCTATTTATGGGGCACCAGGGACTGGCTTCAGCAGATTTTCTTCCCTTCTTCGCGACGTCGCCCCGGAGTGTAGGAAGACCTCCAAGATGGTAAAAGGACTTCTTAAAGCAGACAATACCCAAGTGAAGCTAATGGAAGAGTGTCTTGGCACTAGATGTAAGGGAAATGGAGTGTAGAGGCCCTCAAAGTCGGAGAAAAATCATATTTCTGAAGAAGGAAACTGCAGGTTTTTGGGGTTTTTGGGAGAGGGTTTGGATCGGTTTGAAGGCTTATGGGAGGTGTAGATGGCTTAGAAACGTGATGTTGGATGAGCTCTAGGGTGGCACGAAGTTGGAACCCCCTCCCAGCTCCAAATGGGGGTCTATTTATAGCCCAAAAGAGGGTACTTTGGCCATTTTCGAAAAGCAGTGCCACGCGGCATAGCGCCCTATATATGGGGCGCCAGCATCATGAGCTATGTCAAATCGATTAGATAAGTCACTGCGAGAGGTCAAATTGGCCGGTCAAGTCGATTTGATTTGGTGCCAGGCGCCCTGTTTATAGGGCACCTGGTGCCCTATATGTAGGGCACCTGGCGCCCTACTTATAGGGCACCAGGCGCCCTATATACAGGGCGCCAGGCGCCCTGTATATAGGGCGCTTTGACCCTGGTCAACGCCTATCGATCTTCTTCGAAATGCGCCGAAAAACTTGATTTTTCCGGAAAACTCGGTTCCCTTGAAAGGTTACTCAAATATTACTCATGAAAACAATAATTTAAACTCTTCAATTAGGCCAAAATTGCGTGTCTACAGAGTACAAATTGCAAATTCTCAAACCAAGGAATAAAAGAATAATAATATCAAAACAAACCTAAGGTCTGCACAATGTAAGCAAGTCAAGAAAAAAAACAATAGAACATTCGATAAAATCTGAAGATCTCAATCAAGCTGTAACTTTGCAAGTTGTCAGAAGCTCCAAGGGATCCTTGAATCAATATAAACCATGCTCCAAATTAAGCTGTTCAAATTGAAGGGCATCAAGCCAAAAATCTGACAATCTTGTGGTGTAGTCAATAAATTCAAGACAGGCCTTAATCAAAATAAATGAATAAATTAGACCAAAATAAATAAAAAATCTGATTTTACAAAACGAAGCATGTAAAATATAGTGAAAATAAGTGAATAAACCTAACTAAATGCCAGAATTGCGTTGTATAGGACCAATTTTTGTTCCCCATGGCTCCTCGGCGGCTCCTCTCTATCTATATCAACGTGTCCTTTTCTACGAGAAGGAGGCGGAAGGCAGCAACTGCGTTGGGTTGTGGAGAAGGGGGAGAGGGGTGTCGTTTCCTATTATCTTCAGAGGTCACCAGCAGCAAACAAGGTAGTGGCAGGTGAGTGGTGCGGCAGAGGGTAGGGAGAGGAGGCGTAGGCAGAGAAAGAACGGGTCTGCACTGGCTTTCAAAAACTCTGCTTTCTTCCTATATGCAGGCTCGTCATCTAGCGGTGAACGTCCTGTTCCCCCTTCGGGCGATCCTGAAAACATAGCATGGGCACGATCATAGCAGGGGTGACTGTCTCGACGCAACTGCCACCCATATATCAATGGAGAACATGTAGTTTAATAAGAGAAGACTCCCCAACCAAGCACCGTCTGCTGCCTCCACCACCATGGCCTCCTCGTTCTGCCACTTTAGCCCTCCCTATTCGCCCCGTTCTCTTCTCTAATGTGTGTCCTAATTGTGCGCCTCTCCTGTGCGGATGCGCTTGACGGGTGCCTCCCAGCGTTGGCCTTCGAGGATAGATACACACAGCTTTAACAACTTCTGGGCTTCTGATGCAGGAGTTCCAGGGGGATCTTGTAGAGGTCCTCGTCGACGGCCTTGAGCGCCCTAGGCATAGGTCTCTTCACCGCCTGCTTCTGGTGGGTGGTCCTACGGGTGGTGCTTCTTCTTGGGCTGCTGCTACAGAACGAGGAGGGGACACTTTGGGTGAGGCGGCTAGGGCAAATCACAGTAGAGGGAGGAGAATCACACGATAAGTTTTAACCAAAGGATGGATTAGGAGAAAATTGAACGGTACAGTTTAATTCAGAGAGATCGCTCGGTTGTCCAAGCGAGGACGAAAAAAACGACTTCGCCATTTCTATATACTAAGTAAGATATATATATATATATATAGAGAGAGAGAGAGAGAGAAAAAGAGAGAGAGAGAGAGATGGATGGGATGTCGCCAAGGACAGTGGTAAGGTCTTACAGCAACTCAATTTATTTAGCCAACTAACGTTGAACATCATCATCGTTCGTCATCCAGAGGATGGTAACTTGGTACATACATAGATGCTTATTTAAAAGTATGCATATATATAGAGATATTAATGATAGGTAGGTACGCTGCAGGATGAACGGCGTGGATAGATGGATCGCGATCAGGGTTTCTGTTGCGCCGGGCAGTTAGAAGAACAGTTGTTGTAGAAGAGTATGCATCGACTCCTGCAGGCCTCCAACGCCTCCGGGGTGCTGCTGCTCCGCGCACGGCAGTTGCTGATGCAGCTCGTCAGGAAACGGCTGCAGCTGTTGCGGCACAAGAGACCCGGAAGCGACTGCGCCGCCGCCGGAGAGGGCGCCGTCAGCAGCAGCGCCACCGCCGCCGAGACCGCCAGGACGAGGATGGCGCGGCGGGTATCTGCCATGGTAGCTGGGTAGGCGGTGTTGGCGGACGCCGGCTACGAAGATGATCGAAGACAGATAGCTAACTGCGTGTGAAGAGTACGCTACGTTGGGCGGTCTCCTTATATAGATAGATAGATAGATAGATTGCACGAGTTTTATTTATTTAATAAGGGGGCCGCTAGGGAGAATTAAGTTAATATATCAAGATGGGTAGATTAATCATATTAATGGTTGCAGGAGGCAAGAACAATTTGGTTTCCGCCTTCCACTACGTAGCGGCAGATGGCGACGTCGAGCTAGGGTTACAATCGCTGCTGGTCGTCAATATTGGCGGCGGCGGCGGTGGACAGAAAAGCCAACGGTGACGGCGGGCGCTTAGCAGCATTTCCATTTCGTAGAAAATATTGAATATCTTTGTTACGTAGTTAATTTTATGTTTGCTTTATATATCGTAGAAATGGTGCATGGTGTTTGTGTGTCATTGAGTTATTTAAATGAAGAACAATAAAGAATCAATAGATGGGTATCAAACTTAGTTTTATCAAGGAAACAATCAGAGGACGGACACGCCCACCGATCCTCTATATATAATTCGATGCTTCCAACATCGTCAGCATATAATTTACCTAGCTATATATATATCATGCCGGTATATAAATATATATGCCAAGAACAGTATTGATTTCTGCATCATAATCAACAAAGTTTAGATAACCACAAGTCAATGCATCATCCACGTCTCCCTCGCCACTCTGGTGTCTCCATCGTCATCTTTGACATCTCTCTTGCCATCACTGGTACTTCTCTCATCCCCTTGACATTTCTGTATTCGATCCTATCCGAGTGCTCCCTACTCGCCCTCCTCCAGCATCTCTCTGCCAGTGCCCCTATGCCTTCCTCCGGTGCCCCCCCCCCCAGAAGCACCTACCATCCGGCTTTCCCCTCTCTATTTCTCCTCTGGTACGTGCAGCGGCGGATCTAAGATTTTAGGTTAGCGGAGTCACCTTACTTGTAATATATTTGACCCCACTATGCTCAACATAAATCCGCCACTTGGTACGTGCACCCTCAGCGCCCGCCCTCTCGTCCCCTGCTCTCCTACTGTGCCTCCTCAGACACCGCCACCTCCAATCCTCTCTGAAGCCCCTCAACCCCGCCCACTCACCCTTCCACCCTCCTCTAGTGTCCCCTCTGAATTCGCCTTCCCTTGGCCCCCACCTCCCCCATAAACCACCCCCGGGCATCCACCCTCGTTCCTATGTGTCGGCGGGTCTTCCTCTCGTTTCTCCACTCCACTTTACTTCGACGTTAACCACTCCTCTACCCTCCTCCGGCTCATTGTTCTTCTCTGGACAAACCCACCCCCGTCTCCATCGTTGCTCTCCTACCCTCGTCACCCCAGACATTGCGCCTCCCTTTCCTCGGGATTTTTTTACATATAACACAGTTTTAAAATATATTTAAGAAAATAACATCTTTTTATATAATTTTAACAAATTATTAACACACTTTGTTTGAAAGTGTGTCCCATCTATACACTGTTCGTCCATACGTCCGTCAAAAGAAAGTGGGTTAGTTTGTTAAAATTGTATCAAAAGATGCTATTTTCTTAAATTTATTTTAAAACTGTGTTATATGTAAAAAAATCCCCCCTTTCCTCTCGCCCTCTACTAGCGGTTTGTGTCATGGAGTTAGTTTTTGCTATTTTGTACTAGATTTTGGTAAAGGAGAAAAGAGATTTGATCTTTCTATCTCTCACGCTCTTATTCTAGTGTTTCGTTTAAATAAAATTTAAAATATTTTTTCATTTTATTTTGCTGAAGTTGTAGAATTGATTTGCAATATAGATTACACGAGAGATGAGAGAGAGACATAATAATGTCTCAAAAGTTGGAAAAAGATGACTTCTAACGAAAGATTTTAGAGTTGAGGACAAAAAGACACTTTTTACCAGATTTCTCGTTGAAGAATAATTTTTTATATATTCTTATTATAAAAAATAATATTAAAATAAATAAAACTTAATTATACACATTATTTAATTAACTCATGTTAGCTCATTAATTAAATAAAATATAATTACACACTATTTAATTAAAAGGTCAAATTCCATGAATCATGAATGATTTTAGTATATAAATAACGAGTGGGCGCACCGAGGGCACAAGGCGGAGGTGGCGTACGGCGGCTGACAGCCTGGCGCACGGAAGAGAGAGAGAGAGACAGGGGTGGCTGAAATAATTTAAGTATTATTACGTAAATAATTAAAACAGTACGAGAATAATCTAATTAGCAATATAAAAATAGATAAGAACAACTCAATTATATATATATATATATATATATATATTACATGCAGGTCCTCAATAGCGGCGGACGGCGCTCAGACGGATTTTGAACCAGGGATGTCCACCCTAATCTTCTTATCCTATATATTCAAAAGTACGTATATTTTCATTATTTTTTGTCACTTATCGGGAATGAATATGTACAAATAATTTTCTGACATGTTTGTACCATACATAGATGTAAAAACTGGTCCGGTGTATAAGTCAAAAGTGCCCCTCTTTCTTGATGGTGTTTATATATATATATATAGATATAGATGTATGTATATCTCTAATACGTACTGTTGCCAAACAGGGGATTATTATCTGGTGGGGGGCTTAGCGTTGGATCAAAATCAAATGACAAGTATCGTTATATACGTACTCTTGTTTAATTGGCATGCCGACACCAAACTGTGCGCACGCATGTCAAAATCAAATGACAAGTATCCTTATATGCACATGTTCATATTATATATGGATATATTTAGTTTACTAACGGACCTAAAATCATAGTAATGGGTTAGAGAGATCCAAAATTTTAAACATTGGAATCTTCCGTCTAATATTCAATATGACACTATCTAACTCATTTTCTCACGTCCAAGCTCTTCTGATTTGACACCATCTCAACAAATCCAAAATGCAGTGTTAGATTAGAGATACCCAAGTTTTTAAACGCTGAAACCTCCCCTCCAATAGTCAATACATAACACTATCTATCTATCTGACTCAAAAGACGGTAGTACACTGTTACAGCCGCTCAGTTTATTCAGCCAATTATTAACGTTGAACATGAACGTCGTACGTTCATCCGGAAGATGGTCGGTGCATACAAGTATACTTATTTAGGACTACACGTACATGTGTTATTAATGATATATACGTAGGTACGCAGGATATTGAACGGCGTGGATACATAGATGGATGCAGAAGAGAGACCAGAGATCAAGGTTCCTGTTGCTACGGCGCCGGGCAACTAGAAGAGCAGTCGTTGTATAAGAGCAGGCATCGACTCCTGCAGGTGGCCACCGGGGTGCTCCTCCCCGCGCCGCAGACGCGGGTGCAGCTCGTCAGCGAACGGCTGCAGGCGTTTTGGCACAAGATACCTACAATCGTCTGCGGCGCCGCCGGAGAGGGCGCCGCCAGCAGCAGCAACGCCGCCACGGAGACCAGGGCGAGGATGGAGCGGCGGGTGTCTGCCATTGGTAGCTGGGTAGGCGGCGTTGGCGCGGACGCCGGCGACGGAGATGATCGATGCGCGCAGGCAGAATATATCGAAGATGGATAACTGCGTGTGTGAAGAGAACGCGCAGTTGGGTGGTCTTTATATAGATAGATAGATAGATAGATATCGATCAGTTTTATTTATTTAATTAATTGGGGGCTGCGGAGGAGACTTAAAATTAGTAGATGGAGGTGGGTGGATTGGATTCTTGCGGAAGACAAGAACAATTTGATTACCACTAGGTACGTCGTAGCGCAGCAGATGACGACCGGGGGCTGGAAGGGCATTTTTGAGATAAAATTCCAATTTGAACATGTGCATAAGATCCTCCGGCGAGCTATTAATTTTATCTCGCAGGCAGAGATTTTTTTATTTTATTTTTACCATTTTAGATCGGAGAAAGATGGAACACCACCCATGTATTTTATGTAACGATCGATTAAATTAGTTAACCGATCTAACAATTACATTAATTAACAGTCTTCTCGAGAAGTCATCCAACTTTGACTTACTCTAGACATAGCAGATTTAATTTTAAGATTTTTAACTCAACATTTGAAAAATAATTAACTGATATTTTTGATAATATTTAATCTCTTGGCGTATGTACAGACTGTGATGTTGCTTGTTAGGTTGGAGAAATTTTGTTTATGGGTTTTGATGGAACATTAGAGTCAGGTCTTTCTCAGTTTCACGGTAAAGGTACTCTTAAATTTGGTTAGATTTAATTTTCGAAGATTTTTCTGTAAAATCAAATCAAAGTACTTTTTGAATCGAATTATTCGATTCAATCCCGTTCAAACTATATTCTATCATAGTATATTATACATGTCAATGTGTAAATGTAATTTATTTGTTTTAAAACATGTTCTATTAAAACCCCCTTGGTACGTACCAGATTATCCAGGAGATAAATCTCGTATATCCCCTAAAATTTGAGGATAATCAAGGCTCACCCTCCTCGAATTAATCTTATGCAAAAATAGGCCTATAAAGGTAGCTAGCTAGTTTTTATAGTGTATTTTTATGCATTTCCTTAGTTTTCTCTTAAAAAATTTTGAAAAAAATTATTTTTATTAGAAAGGATATAATTTATTCTGTTGAAATATTGGAATTTTTCTCTAAAAACACTTTTCTAAATTTTTTTCTGATAATAATATAGTTAAAAATGAATGGAATTTTTTTAATATATATATTATTAACATTTTTGATGGTTTATATCTATATCGATTTCAGAAGTGAAAGTGACGAAAAAGTGTTTCATAGTACTGTTGTCAAACAGGGCCTAAGTTAGCTAAAAAGGACCAAGTTAGAAACATCTACCAAAAGAACCCATAAAATTACAGAGTAGTTTAAAGTTACATCTTCCTAAAATTAGAGAAAAAAATAACTTAATTATTGCATGGCAATTTTTGGCTCTTTCCATGGTTTTGATTTTAATGCATGCAGCTTCAAATTTATATTTCAGACATTGTTGGAGTTTCAGAGTGTCATATTGCAACGTATAAAATTATTTCTTTACCTTTCCTACTTTTGCAATGATCAGAGAGAGAGAAAGAGGGGGGTGTGTAGACAAGGTGAAAAAAAGATCAAAGAGAGATGGAGAGGGGTGAATAGACAAGGTGAAAAAAAGATCAAAGAGTAAAGATAAAATTGTAAAGTAAAAAATAGAATCCAAAAGGTGTCTCTAAAAGGTGGATTTTTTATTCACCAAAATCTATCCTACATTATGTCAACAAGAAATGGGTGCATTTGGTTACGCTTAAACTTACTGAATCCAATAAATGAAAATCTCTAGTAGGTCATGTGTGCAACCAAATGCTACTTACATGTAATAGAGATTACACAAGAGATAAGAGAGACACATAATAATCTCTCAAAAGTTGGAAAAAGGCGACTTCAAACGAAAAAATTTTAGAGTTGAAAATATTAAGACATATTTTTAAGATGTTTAGTTGAAGAATAATTTTTATACACTCTCATGATAAAAAATAATATTAAAATAAATATTAAAATAGTCAATGACATAGAATTGTCACGTTTAGGGAGATGATATAACAAAAAAGAATGAGAACTATTTACAACCAAAAGAGGAGAGGGGGGACCAAAAGATTAAAAAAAGAGGATCTTACATTTTTTTGTCTAAGAAAGAAGTCTCTTTAAAAACATAAATTTGTAATGGTTGCATCCGAATACCCCCCCCCCCCCAATTACCCTTTTGTTTTACATTTATCACGCTATTACAAAAGACTCTTTATATCCCTCCCTCACGTAGGGTTGTTCACTGTTTGGTTCAACTCGAAAAACCAAACCAAATCAGGAGTTTGGCTCGGTTCGGTTTGATTTGAACTATTGATTGGCTTGGTTTGATTTGTAGAACTTTTCAAACCAAACTGCTAAACTGAATAATTTGAATTAGATTAAATTTTTTATTTTAAGTTATATATAATACAATATTAAGTGTCTTTTCTTATAAAAAATTTGTTTCAAGAGTTTTTAAGATAAATTAATGAAATGTATAAGCAAGTACACTAAATTTTAATAGAATGTGATTTAAAAAATATAAAATGAAAGTATATATTGACATATTTACTCTGCCTTAATAAAATATAGTTTGAACTGGACCAAACCATTTTAAACCGAATTAATTTGGTTCAATTTAGTTTGGTTTGGGATATAGTTTGGTTTGAAAAAAATATACTCAGAAATCAAACCAAACCAAACCTCGAACACCCCTACCCTCACGTTCAAAGAGTCATAAAGGAAGGTAAAATAGACACCAAGACCGTGGGGTGGGCGACACAAAAGGGTGGAAGATGGGAGCGCAAGAAGAACTTGGGAAAAAAGAAGACATTTAGATTGTCTGGTTTCTAGATCTGGGGAGATAGGTATATGTTAGATGCTTATGTTGAATACCAAGATAATTAATAATTTGATTACAAGAAAATATTAATTTTAGTTGTGGTGGTATATGCACTTTAGTTAATGCAATACTAGTAATAATCAATGTTTATTATTCTCTCAACAACCCAACAATATTTATTGTTTCGGACCTTTTAAAGCAATACTTACAGTGTTGCATTTTCCACACTAGGATGATTGGAAGTTGAAGCATTACATTTTTCAAACAAAGGCCTCAGCACTGCCACTGGCTGAACACGTACTAAAATCCGTAGTCATAGCAGGGTCATCTTTTCCACTTTCCTGCTAGCTATCCCCGTTAGTTTACGGCTGGTGCGAGGGAGTGGAGCCAAACTGAGTACGGTAGCACATTCTTCAAACATTACTCATTTATTTAACACCAATTTGTGTTTGAGTTCGAGCGGTGAACTCTTGTTCAAGTTTGAGTTCGTTACTAATTATTTGAACTGGGTTTGAAAAGTAGCTCAATTCAAATTTAATTTACATCCCGTTCAAACTTGATATAAATTAATTTATAAAATTTAAAATAATCAAAAATTATCTGTGAAATTCTAACTTTAGTTTAGGTATGAAATTCAATCTAAGATTAAACTCAAACAGATTTTATTCCAACTTATTTTGTATATTTAAATAATGATATATAACTATTAATATTCATTATTATATTTTTAAGAATAAATATTTAATTGAATATTAAATTGAGTTATTCACGAATTTTTTGAGACGGGCACGAGTATATTCAAACTCGACTCATTTCAAAAATCGATTTTTACTTTTGTTCAAACTTGCTCCTTCAGCATAATAAATAGCTTGCATATCTAAGCTTGCTCCCGCCATTGGGACAATACCTACTTCCCCTTTAGACACCTCTTACATGCCATCTTTAGAATTGATATAGATGATCACAAATCCTCATTAGAGATGTTTAACTAATAATATCAATATCAAAATTTATATTACGAATAAAATATGTTATGTAATAGAAGAGTTTCACTTATATTAACCTTAATATATTCATCTTATAATATTAGTATTTGATATACCATCATTTTTTATATCCAGACACTGAAGTCAGTGATGTCGGCTGCCGAGAACATCAAAATTTCGAAGGTCCCCACCGGCTATGGCCTGGATGTCACGATACAATTATTGAGGGTGGAAATTCCCATTTAGCGACGAACGTAGCTAGCAGAAAAGGTTGCAGCTTCATACATCAACATATCTGTCTGGCTGACAGAGAATTCAATTGATCTCTCTCGTTAGACCAGAGCTTACACGATTACAAACACCATCAGAGGACGATTTCTAGATCGTAAAGAAGTTATATATATATATATATATATATATATATACAGAGAGAGAGATAGATAGATAGATGTATAGAGTGATCTACTGATCTGTGCCGGGCACAGCCTGCTAGCTAGACAGTTCTCCGTTCCTACGGCACCGGGCAATTAGATAAACACTGGTTGTGTGAGAGTCGACATTGAGTGCTGCAGGGCGTCACCTCACGGCAGAGGAGGAGGCAGCTCATCAGCCAACGGTTGCAGCTGTTGCGGCATAAGAGACCTGGCGTCGTCTGCTGCGCCACCGCCGGAGAGGCCATCAACAGCACCACCACCACCACGGAGAGCAGGACGAAGATGGCGCGGCGGGTATCCGCCATGGTAGCAAGGTAGAGGACCTAGAGGTGGCGTTTGGTGGACGCCGGCGACGAAGAGGATCGATCCAGGTAGATCGAACTTTGCGGGTAAGGGTCAGGACGATATCGAAGATACATAGCTAGAGATGCGTGTGAAGAGTACGCGCACACAGTTGGGTGGACTTTATATAGATAGATAGAACGAGTTTTATATATTTAATTAGGAGCTGGGAGAATTAAATTAATATATCGAGAGATGGAGGGTGGAATACTTAAATTGTTGCAGAAGATAAAAACAATTTGGCTAATAATAAGCAGCAGCTTGTTGCCGACATTGGAACACAATACATACCTACCTACTCCACCATTAGACACCTCCCTACTACACACAAATTTGAGATTGATATAGGTATTAAATCATGTTTGACTAATAATATCGATTTGACAAAATATGTTACATAATTTTAATATTCGACTCTTAACCGCAGAAAATATCAATTTCGAAATTAATATAATATCACTTTTGATATCTGACACATATATTAATAAGTCAGAGATGTCGGCCGCCGACAACATCAAAATCTCAAAGGTCCCCACCGGCCATAAGCTGGAATTAATGTCACGACACAATATTTATTAAGGGTGGAAATTCCCATTCAGCGATGAAGGTATATAGCTTAGCAGGAAAAAGTTGAAGCTTACAGCATAAAAAAATATGTGTCAAAGACAGACGATTAAAGCTGGTTAACAGCATTTATTTCTGGTTTCCTAGAGTTCGATCGAGTTCTCTCGTCAGATCAAAACTTAATTACACGATTACAACAGAGACAGACGATTTCTCTCGTCGGCTTAGATCAGAGAGCTTATAGTTGTTATCAAAACTTGATAGAGTTGGATCGATTTCTATCATCAGAGGATGATTTCTTCAGCGTAATCAAGATATATATATATATACAAGTATATAGTGATCGATCATCTGTACCGGGCACGGCAAGCTCGGTAGTTGTGTTAATGCTACGGCGCCGGGCACTTGAATAAACACTGGTTGTATTGGAGTTGGCATCGGGTGCTGCAGGGCGTCACCTCACGGCAGATGCGGAGGCAGCCCAATAGCTGAAATCTGCAGCCGGTTCGGCAGGAGAGACCAGCTGGAGACGTCTGCTGTGCCGCCGCCGGAGTCGGAGAGGCGATCATCAGCAGCGCCACCACCATCACCACGGAGAGCAGGACGGAGATGGCGCGGCGGGTATCTCCCATGGTAGCTTGGTACGTAGGCGGCGTGGGCGGACGCCGGCGACGAGGATGGTCGATGCAGGAAGAATATCAAAGGCAGATGCGTGGAAGAGTTAGATCATAGATAGTTGGGTGGTCTTTATACAGATGGGTGGTCTTTATACAGATAGATACATAGATATAGTTAGATCGAGTTTTTATTTATTTAATTAGGAGGAGCTGGGAAGAATTAAATGCATAGATCGAGATGGGTGGATTGAATTGTTGCAGAGGAGGAGAACAATTTGGTTACCACCACCAGCGGATGACGACCGGGGCAGGCTGAAGAACGTTTTTGGGATAAAATTCCAATTCGAATATGTCCATATAAAATTTTCCCAGAGATCAGTTTTAATCATATATCTATCTTGCAGGGAGAAAGTTTTTTGATATTTTATATCGTTGAAATTAATAAAGATGAATCACCAACGGAAAAGAGATATATATATATATATACATACGCATGTATGTGTGTGTTCCAAGAACAGGCTTTAGTTCTGTATCATAATCAACAAATGTGAAAAAATATTATCTCTGCGGAGTGGATGTGTCACGATGGCGGCGGCGGCGGCTCGCCGTCGGCTGCTGGTCGTCAATGGCGGCGGCGGCGGCTAGCAGAAAATAAGTCGACGGTGACGGCGCCCAGAAGGATTTTGGACGAAGTCCAGCTTAGCCTGTCCTCTCAGCTAAATATATATATACACATATATAATCTCTCAATCATGGACAATTAATCATGGAGCCGGGATGTCACATGTGACACCTTTCCTATCCTATATGTAAATATCTATACAATCATTATCATTTATTAATAATCGAGAATAGAAATATCTAAATAATTTGTAGGGATATTTGTACTAGCTACAACCATCAAAATTAATCTTACATTTAAAAACTTGACCTCCTGATGGTCTATATCCATATCATTTCCAAAATTGTCAAACCGGGCCTCAGATTTCTTGGGTCCAAGTTAACCAGAAACATATATGAAACAAAGAATAAAGAAGAATAGTATTAATAATATTTTTATCTTCGATACAAATTGCATGCTTCCAAGGATCGATGGCGGCGGATGGTATTAGAAAAGTCTAGAGAGGCATGAAAATTTTTGAAAATATGATTATAGTACTGAAAATAGTTATATATCCGGGACACCGAAAAAAAAAAAAAGTAACCGTGAGGCGGTGTCTACTTAGATGCGTTTAGCCGGACGGCTGGTCCACGGAGCTCGTCGGAATCGCGAAGGCCGCCGGCGGCTGTCGGCGGTGGCGGTGTTCAATATAAAGGGCCACCCAACAGCTAGCGTTCTCCTCCCTGCAGCATATCATCTATCTTCGTCGTCCTCCGCAAATCAAGCTCCCATCTTCCTGCATCTCTGATCTCCCATCTTCGTCTCGCCGCCGCCCGCCAACACCTACGTACCATGGCAGCTGGTACCCGCACCATCTTCGTCTTGCTCGCGGTGGCGCTGCTGCTGGCGGCCGCCTCCCCGGCGGCGGCGACGCCCGCCGGCGACGCCTGCCGCCAGAGCTGCAACAACGTGCGTTTGAGTTGCCTGGGCGGCTGCACCACGGCGTTCTGCAGGAGTAGATGCACCGAAAGCTACTCCTACTGTGTTTACAATTGCCCGGCGTAGATTCATTACTCAAGCATCTCTCCGTTACCAGCTGATATCTTCCGGCCGGATGATCGTCGACGTTCTACTACGGACGATGTGTCAGCTAAATAAATACGTACCTACTTATGTATGCATGTCTGTTTGGAGAAGTACTCTATATTGCAGGCCGCGAGCATGTTGTGCGCCGGCATTATGTTATATATATGCTAAATAAATAGTCCTCTGCCAGTGTGTACCGACGAACTTTGTCTAGTGTGTTGAAGGTATGTATACACACGCAGGGATCGATATTTGTGCTTTGCCATTAAGTTTTGCCGCCAATACATTACTGTAAGTTCTTTTGTCGGTGTACGATGAGGAGAAATATGCATGGTTGCTTGAATTTGAACTGCAACGAGGGGTTAATCGATCAGTACTTGCTGTTGTTGTTGGGGTCTCGCATCCCTGAAACTATACGTCGCACAAGTTAAAAGTGGAATAAATATATCTAAATCTAAGGTAGTTTTCCAAGAATCAAGAATATTGATGTGGTTGGCATCCCATTGCCTGTGTTGCTCTCCTCCACCTTGGGACCATGGTTCATTATCTTGATCTTTAATTCACATGTTGAGTTCAATTTCGACCATGGTTCTTTATTATAATTTATTTCATGTATTTAAATAGTAATATATAATTATTAATGTTCATAATTTATTTTTCTAAAAGTTAATATTTGATCGAGTTGCTCTCGAACACATCAAGCCGAGCAAAAGTTCATTCAGACTCGATTTATTTATCGAGTCGAATCTTATTTTTTTTGTTCAAACTTATTCATTCTAAGAAATGAATCCGTTCGAGTCAAATTTGTATATCATGCGAAGCTTCTGAGTTACTTGGTGAGGTGTATTGGTTCGCTGGTTCCCCTACCCGCGACCTCTTAAGATTACTGCCACCATTGAGACACAATATATATACCTAGCTATCCCGCCATGAGAGACCACCAACTAGGGGTGTTCATGGTCTGCTTATGGGGTGTTTGGTTGCATGTTAATGAAGATTTTTGTTTTAATTTTTAAAAATTGTAAGAAAACTTGTTAAAAGAGGTGTTTGGTAACCATGACAATTTTATGTTTTAAAAGTGATTTTCTTGTGGTCCCCCACTTTGTTTGGTCATGTGCGGTAGTTACTCTTTTTTGTAATCACATCCCTCCGAAGATGATAATTTTATGTCATGAGTTGGTTCACTTTTTATTTTAATATAATTTTTTATCATGAAAGTGTACAAAAAATTATCATGCAACCAAACACCCCATTAGGTTTGGTTTCTTAGTATTTTTTCTCAAATCAAACCAAATCAAACTATCTTCCAAACCAAACCAAATCAAACCAAATTAATTCGGTTTGGTTTGGTTTGGTCCGGTTCAAACCATAATTTATTAAGGTAGAGTAAATATGTCAACATATAATTTAATTTTATTTTTTTTAAATCATATTCTATTAAAATTTAGTGTATTTGTTTACACATTTCATTAATTTGTCTTAAAAACTCTTGAAACAAATTTATTTTTATAAGAAAATGCACATAAACATTGTATTATATATAACTTAAAATAAAATATTTAATCTAATTCAAGTTATTCGGTTTAGCGGTTTGGTTTGGTTTGAAAGACTCTAGGAACCAAATCAAACCGATCGGTAGTTCAAACCAAACCAAATCGAACAAAACTCCTAGTTTGGTTTAGTTTTTCGGCTTGAACCAAATAGTGAACAGCCCTACCTCCAACACAAGTTTGAAATCGACATTGGCACATATCATGCGTCATCATCGATGTTTTCTACTATAAATACTATTGATTTTGAAACTTGTACCGCAAATAAAACATATGCTGCGTGATAGAGAAGAAGAGTTCACTTATATTCAATTTTTATATTTATATTCAAACTGCCTAGAATATCCGCATGAAGATTGGCAGAGCATCATCTTTGACGATGTTCTTCACAAAAGTCGTGATGCCCGCGGCCGAGAACATCAAAATCTCGCAAGGGTCACGACACGATGTGTATTCGAGGGTGGGAATTTCCCATTCAGCGCGCTTAGATCGATGGAAGCTCCCAACATCAGCTTACGTATATGTAGTCAAGGTCAGGTACACAGTATACGTAGTATTATAACCAGGTTAACGACACTTATTTCTGGTTGATAGATCAGTTCCTCTCAACATACCAAAGCCTAATTACCCGATTACAACAGAGACAGACTATATATATATACACACACGCCATCAGAGAGGACGATTTCTTGAGCGTAACCATGATATATATACATACATACATGTACGGGGATCGATCATCTATAACAAAGCACACAGCATATGGTCGGCACAGCTAGCTGCGATGCTACGGCGGCGGGCAATTAGAAAAACAGTGGTTGTACAAGAGATGACACCGAGTGGTTGTACAAGAGATGACACCGAGTGCTAGCTGCATGGCGTTGTTAACCGACCTAAAACTGCAGTCCTGAGTTAGAGTGACTTAAACTTTTAAGTATAGGTACTTCTCTCTTACCTGACCAATACGACACTATTCTAATTCGTCCCTTCACTTGAAAGTTCTTCTAACTTTGTCACGTGTCTATTGTTTACGGGTAACTGTCGACGGAGAGAATTCACAGCTATAGTGAAATTACGAGAAGAAGATCAAGAAGAGAATGCGCGGATGAGAAGGCCGTATGAGAAGAAACAGAGGACTCTGTTACTGAGCTATGAAGGCTCGGCTAAGCCACACAACAGTGTGCACTCAGTACTTATATTAAACATGAGTTTAACATTACAAGTATTTACACTGCCAACGTGGCACAAATTAACCGACAATATCTACGTGGCACTAACTAATCAAGAAAGCAAAAATAAACAATATTACATTCAAGACATTACCGCCAATAGCTCTTGATTCTGGTACCTTGTTAATCTACCCAAAATGACGACTCTAAGTTAGAGTGGGTCGAAAGTTTAAGCATGAGTATCTCTTCTACCTGGCCAATATCACATTATTCTGATGGACACCATGTCGCGGCAGATGGGGAGGCAGCTCATCAGCGAATGGCTGCAGCTGGTTTGGCATGAGACCTGGAGTCGTCCGCTACACCACCGCCGGTTTCGTTGAAGAGGCCGCCGCCGCCGCGGAGAGCTGGACGAGGATGGTGCGGCGGGTGTCTGCCATGTCAGGAGTTGGATCGATCCGGAGACGTCTGCAAATTAACCAATACTCTGCCGAGGATGATGCTCGACGCAGCCGCGGAGAACACAGAAAGGCAGAGCTGAGAGTGTGCAGAGAGAGCAGAAGGTTGGAACGGGCGATGAAAAAATTATCCCATGCAGTTCCTCTAAATTTCATCATGTATATGTGTGTGGGGGGTGTTTTACACTGTTAATTACAAGAGGAGGCATAATCCCAAATTAATACAATACTACCGTACACAGTTTCTGAAACATGTAAACTAACCCGGGTCAATCTTATAATTTTCTTGTCCTTAGATAGACTGATAGATCGAGTTGTATTTGTTATGTGCGGCTCACCTTCGGCGGTTGCATGTGTGCACAGGAGTCTATCCGCGCGTGAAGGCTGCGTGGATCAGCAAAGTAGTTTTCTGGATTTGCATGAAGAGGTAGAGACGTTGTACGTGAGAGTTGCGGATGCACATGTTGCGGAAAATCCCGGCGATCGATCATCCACAGAGTAAGACGCACACACCACGAAGACAACGAGATCTCAGAGAAGTCGAACTCCACTAAACTGCAGACGTACAACCTCTCCCCCGGTGGCTCCCTCAACACCCGACATTCCGAATGAGCCACCGGCCTGGGCTATTTATAGGGAGAACAACCCAGGAAACCCATCCCGACTAGAACTCTCCTAGTCCCTATCCAGAGTCTTGATCGACTTGAATAGCCCCGATGCTTATCCGGTTAACAACCACCGGATCCTTATCCCACTTGAGGATTAACCCATACGTACGTACGTACGTAACTAACTAGTTACGTAACATTCTCCACCTTGGGTTAACTCCACAAGTCTCCGTCCGTCCGCCAGCTCCACCAGCATCGCCCGCACCAATACCAGGTGCCCGCACAGCCTGATTCCGCTGCACGCCCCGACATGGCCCCTCCTCTCTCGGTTGACGCGAGAGATATCGACCACCGTCGTTGGAAGCGAACGTCACATGCTTCCTCCGCGCTCCACCTTCAGCAGATATCATCCTCCGCTGAACCGTACTACTCGCCTGGGATATCGCAGCTGCACCTGTGTCAACCCTCCCTACGAGCCTGTACAAACCTTTCGTCAGCAGCCCCTTTAGCATGATCCGTGCTCCTCTGCATATCTTGAGAGTTCCACCTTCAAGAGTGCATCGGTATCCTCTTGAACAAACGGCTCCCAATGAGATCAGGTTCTTCTTCAGATCTGGCACATGTCGGACCTCCACGAGCTTTCGCACCTTTCCGTCAAACATGCGTATCCTCACGGATCCGATACCAGCAACCGAGCAGCATGCTCCGTTTGCCAATCGGACCGAGTCGCCTTCGCATGTCTGATACCTGTGAAACATCGTCCTGTCCGAGCATACGTGAAACGAGCGACGAATCTAAGATCCAACCTGAATCTCGCTCTCCTGCAGATGTCGTACAGAGGACGTCATCCACGTCCTCCTCGATGTCCTCTGCTGTTGACGCCTCTGCCTTCTCCATCTTAGCCTCCTGCAGCCGTTCGCTCTTCTTACGTTGTGGGCATTCCCGCTTGAAGTGACCTTCCTCGTCGTAGTAGTAGCACCTACGACCCCGAGTCTTGGATCATCCTTTGTTATCTCGTCTCCCCTGCCTGTTGTCCGATCTTCCACGACCTTCACTTGCAATCAAAGCCTGACTCCCATTTGACGTCCTTGCTTCGTTGCTCTTTCGACGAGACTCATTCGAAAGCAACGAGGCTATGACATCATCTAGCCTGAGAGTGTCGGTCTTATACAGCATGGTCGTCACGATGTGATCGTACGACATTGGCAATGACGACAATAGGAGAAGTGCTCGATCCTCTTCCTTGATTTCTTCACCCAGAGATAGCACCTCCGTCAGAATCCTGTTGAAGTCATCGAGATGAGCTTCGATCCCTGTTCCCTCGATCATCTTCAAGCCATATAGCCGTTTCTTCGCTAGCAACCTGTTTGTTAGCGACTTGGACATGTACCTGCTCTCGAGCTTTTCCCAAACATCCGCCGGATCTTCTAAGCTGATCACCTCTCGGAGCGTGTTGTCCGCCAAGAATAGCTGGATCGTGCTATTCGCCAGTGCCCGCTTTTCAGCCCACTCCTCCTCTGTCAGCTTCTCCGGTTTGTCTGCCACTTTGCCAAGAGCCTTGACCAGTCCTTCCCGCGTAAGAATATTCTTCACGCGTTGCTGCCATAGAGTGAAGTCTCCATAACCATTGAAGGGTTCTACGGAGAAGCTTGTAACCCTTCCAACGAACCTCTGATTTGTGCCGGCCATCGATCGATCCTGATCAAGTACACCCTTGATCGATATCGACGCACACCTGCACCTGCACAAATCAGACCGTCGGTTCGGAAATCACCTGATCCAGACCGTCCAATGAACCCGGAGCGCCTGAAAACCTAGGCTTGGACTCCTGGATCACCTGATTCTGACACTGAACGCCCCCGATCAAGCCAAAACAACCTCAGCCACCTGATCGGTAAACTTGCTCCTTCCGATCTCGGATCCTGTTAACGGGTACGGACGAGACCCAACAACCCTACCCGAAACCCAGACCTAGCAACCTAACCTTATTGGATCCAACCGGACTTAAAATTTAAGTCCTAATAATCGGATCCGACAAGAACTAATCTGACCCAATAAATATCTAAATATTGGATCTACCTTTTCTTTTTCTTTTTCCCTTTTTTTTCTCTCTCTTTTCTCTCTCCTGTCCCTCCACGTCAACACCCACAGCCACTCTTTGTTATGTGCTCTCACGTGATTACAAGAGAAAAAGATAAAGAGAAAAAAAAAAGAAAGAAAACCCAATCCCCAGCCCGCCGCACAACACCAGGCTGCGCTATTTCTGCGC
This sequence comes from Cryptocoryne crispatula var. balansae, assembly GCA_036172225.1. Taxonomy (NCBI): domain Eukaryota; kingdom Viridiplantae; phylum Streptophyta; class Magnoliopsida; order Alismatales; family Araceae; genus Cryptocoryne; species Cryptocoryne crispatula. The sequence continues at coordinate 50,711,024 of CM069919.1, forward strand.
AAACACCACTGCGCTGGCTATCGGGACGCGAGAACTCCACTCAGTCTGCTGGCGGATCAGCCCTCCAAAGGTCCGCTGCCACTGGAAAGTCTCCCGCCGCCTTATCCTCCAGCGACGTGTGCTCGTCGTCAACTAAAGCTCCTCGCCGGAGCCAACCCCAGCGCCGCTGCTTGGTCCTCCCCGGCGTCGTCTGAAGACCACTGCCAGACCACCGCGCTGCTGCCGCTCCACCTGCAGTAAGGTTCTGCTGTAGAACCGGTCGGTGTAGGAACGCCACCACCTAACGTCGTCTTCACCGCGTCGTCTTCAACTCCGAACGATCAAGCTATAGCTCTGATACCAGATGTTGCGGAAACCTCGGCGATCGATCACCCACGAAGCAAGACGCACACGCCATGAAGACAACGAGATCTCGAAGAAGTCGAACTCCACTAAACCGCAGACGTACAACCTCTCCCCCGGTGGCTCCCTCGACACCCGACATTCCGAATGAGCCACCGGCCTGGGCTATTTATAGGGAGAACAACCCAGGAAACCCATCCCGACTAGAACTCTCCTAGTCCCTATCCAGAGTCTTGATCGACTTGAATAGGCCCGATGCTTATCCGGTTAACAACCACCGGATCCTTATCCCACTTGAGGATTAACTCATACGTACGTACGTACGTAACTAACTAGTTACGTAACATGCACATTCGCAAGCAACATCCGGACATGGTGATGGAAAGTTTATCTCTTTGAGGGCGATAGGAACGTGGGGTGCTCTCCAAACTCTTATAAATAGAGGGATCTCTTCTACGTTCTGAGAGCGCCGTGAACTTCAAGAGATCCAGACGTGGGGAGCGTGTTGAGGAGAGATCGTTATTGTATTTTAGAGCTTTAGGCAAGGGAATTTGTTCTTCTTAGGGAGTGCGTCTCCTTGTAATATTTTTCTTGGTTTAATGAAGTTTCTGATCGTCGTTGCTCATGGACGTAGGAAGACATATCGTCTTATCGAACTACGTTAAATCGGTGTCTTCTTGATGTGTTCTTGTTCCTTCTTCTATCTCTATTCGTAGGTCGATATTCGAGATACGACTCGATTCATCGGAGTCGTACAGTTTATTCCACATGTGTACAACAGTATTTATTTAATTAAAAGGTGCTGGCGGGGAGAATTCAATTATTAGATCCGGCCAGACGAGTGGATTTATTAATATTTGCAGTAAGACCAGAACAGGTTGATTACCACCAGCAGATGACGACCAGGGAGGCCGGGAAGAGCGGGCTAGCCAGCATTGTTGGAATAAATTCCAATTTGAATATTATGTGCCCATAAAATCTCTTCCGGCGATCTGTTTAATTAATTGAACGGTCTGGGCGTCGCATCGGGCTTTGATTGGAACGCGAAGTTAGCAATGTTTCTCTGTTTCATATAATATAGTAATAGTTTGATTTGATTTGGGTTTGGGGGTTTCTTTTTCTTTTTCTTTTCTAAAATCGAATCAAGCACATAATTAGTTTACCCACCCTCTCAAGTCAAATGTTCAAATCTTATTTTTTTACGTTATATCATGTATGTCAATGTATTATTACCTTTAATTTGTTTTAAACCATGTTCTCTATCGAACCGTTTAACTTGGTACCGGATGAATCTGTTTCATCTTCTAAATTTTGAGGATAAATCAGAAGTTTATCCCCAATATAATATGGCACCAAATATGTCCTTAAATATATATATGTTCGTGCATTTCATTAGCTTTCTCTTAAAAATTCTCAAGGAGTACGTATTTATTTCTTCTTTACGAGAAAGGATACAGAACTGTGTTAAGTTGTTAATATTTTATCCAAACAAAAATACATACTTAGTCTTATTCAAATTATTCCATCTCTTGTTTTGGCATGACTTTTAGGCTCTCAGCAACCTAATCAAATAAAACTAAACCAAGTTACCGATTGATTTCGTTTGGTCTTCTGCGTTGAATCGGATATTGAACAACATATCTTTAATGTGTTTCGTAGTTAATTGTATGTCATACCTCAGGTGAACATTCGAGAAAATCTCTTCAATCCCTCTCAAAAGAGAATTGATGAAACATCGATGGGATAAGCACTCTATATATATACATAATTTGAAGCTTCAAACGTCATTACATGTAATTTTCCAACCAATATATATCACGCGTGTCTCAACAATGGCGGCATGCTCAACAGCCGCCGCCGGCGGCTGCCGGTGGTCCAATTTGATGCGTTTACCCGGACGGCTGGTCCACGGAGCTCGTCGGAATCGCGAAGGCCGCCGGCGGCTGTCGTCGGTGAGGGTGTTCAATATAAAGGGCCACCCAACAGCTAGCGTTCTCCTCCCTGCAGCATATCATCTATCTTCGTCGTCCTCCGCAAATCAAGCTCCCATCTTCCTGCATCTCTTATCTCCCATCTTCGTCTCGCCGCCGCCCGCCAATACCTACGTACCATGGCAGCTGGTACCCGCACCATCCTCGTCTTGCTCGCGGTGGCGCTGCTGCTGGCGGCCGCCTCCCCGGCGGCGGCGACGCCCGCCGGCGACGCCTGCCGCCAGAGCTGCAACAACGTGCGTTTGAGTTGCCAGGGCGGCTGCACCACGGCGTTCTGCAGGAGTAGATGCACCGAAAGCTACTCCTACTGTGTTTACAATTGCCCGGCGTAGATTCATTACTCAAGCATATCTCCGTTACCAGCTGATATCTTCCGGCCGGATGATCGACGACGTTCTACTACGGACGATGCGTCAGCTAAATAAAATACGTACCTACGTATGGTATGCATGTCTGTTTGGATTTAAGTACTCTATATTGCAGGCCGCGAGCATGTTGTGCGCCGGCATTATGTTATATATATATACTACGTACTTAATTATATGTTAAATAAATAGTCATCTGCCAGTGTGTACGGACGAACTTTGTCTAGTGTTTATATATATATATACGCACACACAGTGATCAATATTTGTGTGCTTTCTGCCATTAATTTTTACCGTCAACATTACTGTTCTTTTGCTGGCATACGATCAGGAGAATAATACATTACTGTAAGTTCTTTTGCTGGCATACGATCAGGAGAATAATATGTATATATACACACGCAGGTATCGATATTTGTGCTTTGCCAGTAAGTTTTGCCGCCGATACATTACTGTAAGTTCTTTTGCTGGCGTACGATGAGGAGAAATATGCATGGTTGCTTGAATTTGAACTGCAACGAGGGGTTAATCGATCAGTACTTGCTGTTGTTGTTGGGGTCTCGCATCCTGAAACTATATATACGTCGCACAAGTTAAAAGTGGAATAAATATATCTAATTCTAAGTTAGTTTTCCGATAATCAAGAATAATAATGTTGCGTGTGTTGCTCTACTCCACCTTGGGACCATAGTTCATCATCTTATTCTCTAATTCATGTATGGAATTCAATTTTATTTTGAACTCTAAATCAAATTTTATTTCAATTTATTTTGTATATTTAATTAAATATTATATGATTATTAATATTTATTATATAATTTTTAAAAATAAAATATTTAATCGAGTTACGGATGTATTAAGTTGAGCAGAAGTTCATTCAGACTCGATTCACTCTATTTTTTGTCTAAACTTGTTCGTTCTACATGGTAAATATTGAGTTTAATTCAAATTTTCATCGTGTCAAGTTTGGAACTACCTGTGAGGTGTATCGATCCGCCTACCCGCAACCTCTAAGCTTGCTTGCCGCGGCCCTTGGGGGGCACAATATATACCTACTCCGCCGTCAAAGACCTCCGAACACAATCTTGAAATTGACGTTGGCACAAACCATCATCGATGCTTTTGACTAATACTCACTACAAGAAAATAGGTTTTTAGGGACGGCTGTAAGCCGTCCCAAAAAACCGAAAAGCCGTCGCTAATATTTATTAGCGACGGCTTTAAAGCCGTCGCACACGCGTCGCAAATAACGCCGTCGCCAATAATATTAGCGACGGCTAGTTTTAAGCCGTCCCGAATACATTTATTGGCGACGGCTTATTAGCCGTCGCATAAGTTATTAGCAACCATTTATTGGCGACGGCTTAAACAGCCGTCGCCAATAACTTTACTGGCGACGTCTTAAGCCGTCGCAAACGATAAGGAGATTAGACGGCGGACGAAGTTATTTGGGATGGGTTAAGCCGTCGCAAATAATCTTAGTGGCGACGGCTAATCAGCCGTCGCCAATAACTTTATTGGCGACGGCTACACCCGTCCCTAATATTAAAAAAGCCGTCGCAATACCAGAGGAAAAAACCGGGATTCGGATTTTTTCTCTGGTATTGCGACGGCTGTTTTTAATATTAGAGACGGCTGTAGCCGTCGCCAATAAAGTTATTGGCGACGGCTATAGGAAGCCGTCGCCAATAATAAATTTCTGAAAAAAAAAATAATTCGATTGGCCGGATTGGATCAATTATACGATCCAATCCGGAAAATCAATCATTCTTGAAACTTTCATAAAGATCTAAAATCGGATCTACCAATCCAAAAATTGATTTATATTAATAATTTCGGTGCCGGATTGCTCGTTTCAAACTCGGAACGGACACCGAATTAGGATGAAACAACACACATTAACATACCAAAATTGAAATTCACCAAATTTAAATTCATATTCACATACCATATTCAAAATCACATTCATACACAAAATGTTTTGATACATATGAATAACATTCATAGAGAGTAAAAAATACATCTTAATCTATTCATCTTCTTCATCTTCATCTTCATCATCATCTTCACTCTCCTCGGCATCCTCGTAGTCCTCGTCGTCATCGCCATTTCGTCCTCTCGTTTGTTGAGGCGGAGGATGCCCCGATGTGGATGGCACATCGTGAGTCGGGAACCTTTGACTCAAGCCTTCAATGATCGGATTGAGGCGATCGAAATTATCTTGGAATGATTTCGTTGGTTGTCCAATTGTTGTTTCAATGAAGTTATTTGTTCTTCATAACGTTCATTGATTTCTCCTTGCCTCGCCACTCGATCTCTAAGCTCTCGAACTTCTTGAGTCGAGCTAGAAGCACCTCCGCTTGACTCACCATACCAAGTGTGGCGAGTTTCACCTCGCCCACCACATCGGATCCGTCCTGGTCGATCTCTACCAAACACGGATACGAAAGCTTCCTCCGCGGTGAGTGGAGCCTGCGATACCCCAGCATCCGAGGATTCAGATGCTGGGGGATTCATCAATCCTTGCATATTTTCCTATAAATAATATGAATAAAAATTAAAATCCCACCGTGATGAATTGTGGATTATAAAGAAAAATAGGTAATGATAATCAATAATTACCATCATAAGACGACTTTGGTCATTATCCCAAATGACTGCTCCATCGAGTTCTTCATGCGTTTGACTCATCTGGAATACCTCCGGACGAGTTGGAGGTCGACCTTCTTTTCGTACCTTACCAAAAAATTAAAAAAGAAACATAAGAGATGATTACAGAATAAGAATCAACTAATATGAAATTTTAAGTTTTGACTACTTACAAAGTCTCTTTCTAACTGATGTATATTTGTTCTTCCTCTTCTGTACGGCATTGTTAATTGCCGCCTATTACCGGCATTCTTTTCACTCAATGCCTACATATATATATACAAATGAAACAACATTAAAAAAATGCAAATGAAAAGAATAGGATCTAATTATAAGAGGAAATAAAATTTGGAGTTACTCTAGCATCATCTTGACTCCATAAATGGCACATATGATGCCATTGTTCCTCGTTGCACTGTGGAGGAATGTTGGCACGAGTTTCCTCATTTGATCGTCCTGTAAAATACTGTACACAAATATTGTTAACAAAAAATTGGTTATCTCGAATTTACATTCTAAATTATATTTTACCTTTCTTTTCAAATGATTTCTTTGTTTTCTTTGCATCTCTCCCATATGCCTTAATATCCGTGCATCCGATTGAGGATTCCGCTCAAAGGTAAAATGTTGCCGCATTAATATAAAAATGATTAAAAAGTTCACCAAAATTTAGATAAGATGAAGCTACTTGAATGTTACCTCTAAATCACGGAATATGGCATCCTTTTTCTCCTCGCGGTAGAGCCATGTAATTATGCTCCCACAAATCGCAATGAACTCGTTCATAACTCCTAAGTAGGAGGTAAACTCCTGTCCATGTGATCCAACGCCGGATCCTCCTACTAGAACGACGTTGTAGGACTCATCGGGGCCAAGTGTTCGCACACCGATGGCCTTTGGCCGGACCTCTCCCACGTCTAATCGATGTAGCTAGTTAAGTATCAATTAAAAATTACAATTAGACAACGAAGATTTTTAAAAAAACTTTTTACTAGCATTGATTCAAATATTTACCCGAAGCATGGGAAGATGGACTACTACCATCCGTAGGAGGCGTCGTCGGAACCCGGTGAGAAGGAGTCCGAGATGGACTAGGCTCATGGGGTGCCTCCCTAATCGGCTCGGAAGCAACACCCCTGGAGGTGGAAGGTCGATCCCTAGATGCACGAGATTGACCCCGAGGTCCACCGCCCTCAGATGGTGTAGAAGTCTGAGATGTCCTACGACTTTTGCTGAAAATTCTCTTCATCTGTCACATAAAAATATTAGGCAGCAATCCCGGCTTCTAATTGTGCAATAAAACAAATTTAGCGAATCCGAGGCCGGATTGCCCAATCCGAGGCAGGATTGCCCAATCCGGGGCCCGTTCCGGGTTCCGATCGGATAATCCGGCTTCGGATTGAGAAACTTAGATTTTTTGGCCAATCCGAGGCCGGATTGCCCAATCCGAGGCCCGTTCCGGGTTCCGATCGGGCAATCCGGCTTCGGATTGAGAAACTTGGATTTTTTGGCCAATCCGAGGCCGGATTGCCCAATCCGAGGCCCGTTCCGGGTTCCGATCGGGCAATCCGGCTTCGGATTGAGAAACTTGGATTTTTTGGCCAATCCGAGGCCGGATTGCCCAATCCGAGGCCCGTTCCGGGTTCCGATCGGACAATCCGGCTTCGGATTGAGAAACTTGGATTTTTTGGCCAATCCGAGGCCGGATTGCCCAATCCGAGGCCCGTTCCGGGTTCCGATCGGATAATCCGGCTTCGGATTGAGAAACTTAGATTTTTTGGCCAATCCGAGGCCGGATTGCCCAATCCGAGGCCCGTTCCGGGTTCCGATCGGGCAATCCGGCTTCGGATTGAGAAACTTGGATTTTTGGCCAATCCGAGGCCGGATTGCCCAATCCGAGGCCCGTTCCGGGTTCCGATCGGGCAATCCGGCTTCGGATTGAGAAACTTGGATTTTTTGGCCAATCCGAGGCCCGTTCCGGGTTCCGATCGGACAATCCGGCTTCGGATTGAGAAACTTGGATTTTTTGGCCAATCCGAGGCCGGATTGCCCAATCCGAGGCCCGTTCCGGGTTCCGATCGGGCAATCCGGCTTCGGATTGAGAAACTTGGATTTTTTGGCCAATCCGAGGCCGGATTGCCCAATCCGAGGCCCGTTCCGGGTTCCGATCGGGCAATCCGGCTTCGGATTGAGAAACTTAGATTTTTTGGCCAATCCGAGGCCGGATTGCCCAATCCGAGGCCCGTTCCGGGTTCCGAGGCCGGATTGCCCAATCCGAGGCCCGTTCCGGGTTCCGATCGGGCAATCCGGCTTCGGATTGAGAAACTTGGATTTTTTGACCAATCCGAGGCCGGATTGCCCAATCCGAGGCCCGTTCCGGGTTCCGATCGGACAATCCGAGGCCGGATTGAGAAACTTAGATTTTTTGGCCAATCCGAGGCCGGATTGCCCAATCCGAGGCACGTTCCGGGTTCCGATCGGACAATCCGGCTTCGGATTGAGAAACTTGGATTTTTTGGCCAATCCGAGGCCGGATTGCCCAATCCGAGGCCCGTTCCGGGTTCCGATCGGGCAATCCGGCTTCGGATTGAGAAACTTGGATTTTTTGGCCAATCCGAGGCCGGATTGCCCAATCCGAGGCCCGTTCCGGGTTCCGATCGGATTTTTTGGCCAATCCGAGGCCGGATTGCCCAATCCGAGGCCCGTTCCGGGTTCCGATCGGGCAATCCGGCTTCGGATTGAGAAACTTGGATTTTTTGGCCAATCCGAGGCCGGATTGCCCAATCCGAGGCCCGTTCCGGGTTCCGATCGGACAATCCGGCTTCGGATTGAGAAACTTGGATTTTTTGGCCAATCCGAGGCCGGATTGCCCAATCCGAGGCCCAACCTTGTGGCAATTTGATCCTATTAAGAGATGTAATTACCTTTGTACTGTCTTGGCATGGAATTGGTTGCTTCTATCGTAGATTCAACTGACATAGACCTGATCAACCAAAATCATTATGACAACTCAAAAATAGAACCAATAGACTTGGACCAAACTACTAAGAAAGAATCACCGCTCATTCAAACAACTCTTGTTGTAAAGAGATCACCAAGGAGAGACTTAGACCACAAAGAAGTTGACTCGGAAGAAGTCCCACACCCCTGCTCCTCACCCGTCTAAGACATATCAAATTTTATTTTAAATTTTGCAAAAGCTCATCATGCCTTAAGTAACTTTAGGTTGATAACGGTTATATTTTTTATACGATATTTGAACATATCTATATATATGTATTTATTTGGTAACTTAAGCACAATTTAAAAAAACAAGTTAATAATTAAATTAAATTAATATAAATTATTTTAATTGAAACAATGAGCACATCTGCCTGAGTTGGTACAACAAATCATGATGTTTTTTTTCAAATTTACGTCGCAATGAGATCAATTTGTATATTTTTTTCTTCGGAAGAGTTGAAGTGATATTATGTACATCCATTATAAGCAAAATCATTACTCGGCGTATGAGCAAGCTTTATCCAGTGAATATATTTTTTTCATTTAAACATACGTGATATTGATGAAACAAGTGAATATACATATTTTTTAATTTTAGATTTGGCTTGACAAAGAAATTAAGCCACATATTCCAAAGTGAAATTACATATACTAAAGATGGCCCATTAAACAAGATCTCCGTATAACAGCTTGGAGTAAAAATACTTCCCTACTGCATATAAAAGCTCTTCCAAGATATGCGATTTAAAAGCAAGAGTAGATAAAAATGAGGTTCCCAAATTGAAGGTGTAGGAAAAGAAGTAATATAAATTAAATATATAATATAGGTGTTCACGCCTTCTTTTTTCTTAATTTACCAGCCTTTTAAACAACTACACATTTACATAAACCAAAGCGGACCTAGACACATACTTCCTCGTAGCTCTCCCCTCACGAGGCGGCGACGGCGACGACGGCGGCAGCCACGGCGGCGGCGACCGGCGGCGGCGACGATGGCGGCGACCGGCGGCGGCGACGACGGCGGCGGCAGAGCGTGCGCGAGAGAGAGAGAGAGAGAGAGAGCGGGGGGAGTCGGCGGCGGGGGGAAGAAAAGAGGGCGTCGAGGGTTTTTTAAGCCAAACTTATTAAGCCGTCGCCAATAACATGATAAGTTACATTGGCGACGGCTACCGCCGTCGCCAACAAAAGTCGACCGTGCAAAGGTCACCGTGAATTAGTGGCGACGGCTTAAGTCGTCGCCACTAATATTATTCGCGACGGCATAAGAAGCCGTCGCCACTTTTCCGTGTAAAAAAACCCGCACGGGTCGTTTTCTGGGTATTGCGACGGCTTAAGCCGTCGCCACTAATATTATCCGCGACGGCGTATGAAGCCGTCGCCACTTTTCCGTGTAAAAAAACCCGCTCGGGTGGTTTTCTGGGTATTGCGACGGCTTTGACCGTCGCCACTAATATTATCCGCGACGGCTTATGAAGCCGTCGCCACTTTTCCGTGTAAAAAAACCCTTTCTGGGTATTGCGACGGCTTTGACCGTCGCAATACCAAGCATTTGCGACGGCTATATTTAGCCGTCGCTATTTACCAATTATTAGCGACGGCGTTCATTTAGCCGTCGCTTTTAACATTATTGGCGACGACTTTAAAAAGCCGTCGCCAATAACCCGTCGCCAATGACCCAATTTCCTGTAGTGACTATTGATTCTGAAACTTGTACCGTAAATAAAACATATTGATGTGTTAAAGATTATTAGTTCACACCAATTTAATATTAATATTTATACCATAACTGCCCAAACTAAAAAATATCCATATCAAGATTGACATAACATCATCTTTGACGTACGTTATTCTTCATGTAATTAAGTCGGTGTTGTCCGCGGCAGAGAACATGAAAATCTCCGAAGGCCGGGTCGCCGACGGCCATAACCCAGCTGGGTGCCACGATACAATGTGTATTTTGTTGACCATACAAGACAAACGTGGCATCCTGGATGAGGTGGTATAGTAATTTCACATTTACATTTCATTTGTATCTTTATTTACAATGTTTCATGTACATCTCACGGTTCAATTGAACCGAACTCTGTAACTCAATATATATAAAGAAATACAGGAAAGTAGCCGAGCCTCAATTGAAGGCGTCTGCAGGTTTCCCGCTCTTCTCTGTCTCTTCTCTGTATTCTTGAGATCCGCAGTGTTACTCCATGAAACTCTCAGTTGGTGAAGACGAACTTCAAGCTGAAGCTTCTCTCTAACTTATTTGAGGGTGGAAAATTCCTATTCAGCGCGCGACGAAGCAAGCAGAAAAGATGGAAGCTCCCAACATCAGCGTACTTATATGTACTCAAGGTCAAGAACAGTACGACGTAGCTTTACGACCGCTCAATTTATAGATGGTTAGCGACACTTATTTCTGGTTCACAGATCAGTTCCTCTCATCAGACCAAGGCTTAATCACCCGACTACAACAGAGACATACTATGTGTACACGCCATCAGAGAGGACGATTTCTGTAACAAAACACAGCAAATGATCGGCATAGCTAGCTGTGTTGCTACGGCGGTGGGCAATTGGAAAAACAGTGTGGTTGTACAAGAGTTGACACCGAGTGCTGCAAGGCGTCACGTCCCGGTAGAGGAGGAGGCAGCTCATTAGCGAGCGGCTGCAGCCGGCTCGGTATAAGAGACCCGGAGTCATCTGCTGCGCCACTACCGGCGTCGGAGAGGCCATCAGCAGCACCACCACACACCACCGCCACCAGCGAGAGCAGCACCAGGTTGGCGCGGCGGGTGTCTGCCATGGCAGGAGTTGGATGATATGGAGACGTCTGCACATTAACCAATAATATGCGGAGGATGATGCTCGACGTGGCCGTGGGGAACACAGAAAGGCGCAGAGCTGAGAGTGCGAAGAGAGCAGAAGAATGGTACGGGCGAGGGAAAAATTATCCCGTGTGCAGTTCCTCTTAATGTCCTGTACTTATGTGTGTCGTGTTTTACACTCTTAATTACAAGAGGAGGCAGATAATCTCAGATACCATACGACTACACACAGTTTGTGAAATAGGGTAAACCAACCCGGGTCTCATTCTTGTAATTTTCTTATCTTTAGATAGACGGATGGATCGAGTTGTATCTATTTCATTAGGAGCTGCTGGCGGGGAGAATTCAATTAGTAGATCCGGCCAGATGGGTGGATTTATTAAGAGTTCGAATCACCGAGTGAAGGGAACGGTCTCAATCTTCGATCAGAAAATGAATGACAAGTTCCAAAACGAGTAACGGTAAGGGCTAAACCACTTCCGTCGGTAACAAGTAGTATTAACTTTGGTAGTGAGTTAATAAGACATTGGTAATGATTCATCTTTTTTCGGTAATAAATTTGTAAGACGTCAATGACGATTTAACTCTTTTTAATACTGAGCTAACGAGTTAATGAACTATTACCAAATCGTTACCGACATCTTATTAACTCGTTATTGAACTTAATACAATTCATCATCGACAAGTAATGATTCAACCCTTTTTAATAACGAAGTTGTTATTAAATAGTCACTTATGATATGGGATAGTGACCCTTTCTGCGTAAGAACTGAGGTGATCAGAACTTATTTATTGATTACCACCTGGTGTGCGTACCAGCAGATGACGACGTGGCAGGCCGGAGGAGTTCGCATTTCCAATTTGAATATTATATGCCCATAAAACCTTCCGGCCGTCGGGCGATCTGTTTAATTGAACGGCCTCGGGCTTTGATGGAACGTGGAGTTAGCGATGCATCTATGTTTCGCCAACAGTTTGATTTGATATAATTTTGAGAGATTACTTTTTTTTCTAAAATCTAATCAAGCCGATTAATTCACCTCTCTCTCTCTCTCGAGTCAAATGTTCCCACCATATTTTATTATCTTATCTCACATATGTCAATGTAACTGTTACTTTTAATTTGTTTTAAACCATGTTAACGTTTAGCTTGGTACCGGATAAATCTGCTTTATCCTCTAAAATTTGAAAATAAATAAATAAACTATCCCCAAAATAATACGGTACGTATATCAAATATGTTCTTAAAGTTTAATGTATGTGTCTACGTATTTCATTAGTTTTCTCTTCAAAATTCTCTCGAAGGAGATTATTTCTTCCTCGTGAGAAAGGACACAGAAGGGTTAAGTGGTTAATATTTTATCCAAACAAAAATACATAATTAGTCTTATTCAAATCATCCGACTTTTTTTACATGATTTTTATGGTTTTAGCGACCAAATCAAGCAAAACTAAATCAAATTACCGGCTTATTAGTTTGGTCTTTTGCGTTAAATCGGATATTGAACAACATATCATTAATGTTCCGTAGTTAACTGTATGTCGTAGAAATCGCGATGCTTGTGGCACCGAGCTAGGCTTTTAAACGAAGAACAATAATAAATCAGTGATGGGAGACAAGATAAAGTATCGAACTTAGTGGTATCCAAGAAATAATAAGCGGCAGAGCCCATCCTCTATAATATGTATATACATAATTTGAAGCTTCAAACATCATTACCACGTAATTTTCCAACCTACGCATATCATGTGTCTCAATAATGGCGGCATGCTCAACAGCCGCCGCCGGAGGTCCACGGCGGCGGATCGGCAGCCGGCGGCGGCAGAAGAGTCCACGGTGCCGGCGGTTGACAGCATTTTGACCATGCTCAGCTCTGCCGTACATCTTCGCTAAAAAAAATTTTCAATCTTTCAATGATCTTGGACCGTGGGTCACTCTTCTTATCCTATAGGCAAATATCGGTTTAATTTGTCTCTTGTCATCAGTAAATGTTCTTAACGCAAGACAAAAAAAATAAAATAATAAAATGATTGATTTCTTTTATCTTGGACACAAATTAGCTAGGGTCCGGCGGCAGATACTTCTAAAATAGTCTCGTGTCGGAGTAGACATAAAAAAAATTACGAAGATATAATTACGATATGCCTACTCCACTGTTTCTATTAAAAAAATGGCATATCAGAATAGTGCCAGATATCCGGAACATCAAAAGAAAATGAGGGAAATATAATAATAATTAATCACAGTGTGTCTGTATATATCTGCTTCTTCGGATTTTGAGCTGGACGGCCCACGGAGGTCGTCGGAACCGCGAAGGCCGCCGGCGGCTGTTCAGCTGTCAAATTGTTCTTGTCTTCTGCAACAAAAAATATAATATCCTCCCCATTCATCTCTCCTAATTAATCAAAACTCGATCTATATATAAAGGGGCCTCCTCCCTGCATATCGTCTATATATCTTCGTCGACCGATCGTCCTCCGCCGCAGGTCAAGTTCCGATCTCGCTTCCTGCATCGATCGATCGTCTTAATTCCCATCTTCGTCTCGCCGCCGCCCGCCAACACCTACGTACCATGGCAGCTGGTACCCGCACCGTCTTCGTCTTGCTCGCGGTGGCGATGTTGCTGGCGGCCGCCTCCCCGGCGGCGGCGACGCCCGCCGGCGACGCCTGCCGCCAGAGGTGCAACAACGTGCGTTTGAGTTGCCTGGGCGGCTGCACCACGGCGTTTTGCAGGAGTAGATGCACCGAAAGCTACTCCTACTGTGTTTACAATTGCCCGGCGTAGATTCATTACTCAAGCATATCTCCGTTACCAGCTGATATCTTCCGGCCGGATGATCGACGACGTTCTACTACGGACGATGTGTCCAGCTAAATAAATACGTACGTACGTATGTATGCATGTCTGTTTGGAGAAGTACCATATATATTGCAGGCCGCAAGCATGCTGTGCGCCTACACTATATTATATATATATTTATCTTTACTACGTACGTATATATATATATACATATATGCTAAATAAACAGTCCTCTGCTAGTGGTGTGTACCGTGTATCCTTCGTCTAGTGGTTGGTGAAAGTGTGTTTACACACCGGGATATTTGTGCCTTCAGCTATTAATCTTTGCCGCTGGTATCACTGTTCTTGTTCAATTATGTATGATTCGGAGAGATATATGGTTGTCTGATTAATCTCCGAACCTGCAGAGAAATAGACACAGCTGCTGCTTCATTCGGAGATAGATATATATATATATATATATATATATATATGATTTCTTTGAATTTGAACTGCAACGAGATGACGAGGGTTAAGTAGTTGTAGTACTTGCTAGGTGTTGTTGGGGATGATAAATAAGAATAAATATATTTTTAAGTCAAAGATAGTTTGGCAAGAATTAAGATTCTCTCTTATATATATATATATATATGTATATTGGTATTGCTGGGGATATATAGCTGCCATGCATGATGTCGGCAGACGAAGATGCAAGAAGCTGATGTTAGATGGCCCAGCTAGCTAGATTTTGGAGCTGAGGAGACAAGGTAGTTATGTAAGATGTTAATACAATTTCTTATGAGATAGTTGATTGCCAAGATAATTAATGATTTGATTAAAAGAAAAGTCTATTAATTTTAGTTATGGTGGTATATATATATTATAACACAATCACCGTTCAATATCCAATATCCTCTCTCAACAACCGCGGACCGCATTATTCATTAACTATTGTTTTGGACAATCTAGAGCCATTATAACATGGCATTTTTCGCACCAGCCGGATGATTGAAATGTTGGATTTTTTCAGCGCAGACGTACGGCCGTCGGCTGAACATACAAAAAATCCATATATAGGCTCCCAGCTTTCAAAAATAAATAAATAAAACTTATAGGCGTATATATATTTATTTATATAGATTTAGCACCCAATAGTCATCTTCTTTTACTTTTCCGCTTGCTGGCTGTGCCATGGGCGACCTCTGAGCTTGCGGCCGCCATCGGGCATATCCCCACGCCGGCAAGCATATGGCCCTGAGAGCTATGCAGAAAGAGGTCCCCCTTTTTCATAGAGATGGTCCAGATATATGGAAATAATTCATATCGGCTGAGAGGTCATTTTCCATGGATATATATGGCACTCCATTGGATTGAGTAGCTCAACTGTAGTTACACATAAATATCTTATTACTAAGGAGTTCGGGTTCCTTCAGTTGACTTAGAAAATTTTCTTCACTACGAATACTAACACTTCTGTGAGATGGTGGATCTCACTAATCGAATTATGAACAAATCATGAAAATTTTTTACATGCGGTGGAGTTGTATATGCAGTGGAGGAAGTTTTCTTAGTCGAGCGTCGACTGAGAGTACCCGAACTCATTATCAAGCGGGAAGTGAGAGAGATCGTGGTGGCCACTTGTTAATGACAACAGGAGTTCTCTCTTCTCGGGGACTGAGACAAATTTTTCTGTATTTATATAAATACACGTGGAGGTTACCACTGATCTTAAATATTATGATAATTATCGGCTGACAAATTATGTTAATGTTTAACTTTATTGGATTTCAATTATCTTGCCTATTAATCGTTTTAATTAGTTTCAAGAAAGGACACGCCATCTCCGAAGCAACAACGTAGATATAATTAGCTGTGTGTTCTTTGCGGTGCAGATTCGAACAGCCCATCTCCGAAGCCCCAGCAAGAACCACCCAACACACCTTGCACCCTCACAGTCATGGCGGCAAACAATGAATAGCAGAAAGCACTATATATATATATATACTGTGTGTGTATACTTCATCATGAAGCGTTCAAGATAAATTCAATAAGATCAGTACACACCTCGTACGTACGTACGTACGTACCACGCCACACATGTATGTTCCTACACACGTACGTATCTATGTAGCAGACTATACGACGTGCGTACGTAGACATCTCCGTCCATCAAGAAGTCAAGAAGAAGATGGTACGCACGTACGTATTTATTACCCGCCGCCACTTATTTAAGTCAATCAGGAGAAGACTAGCTACACGTACGTAGATACGTATATAATCAATATGACGAACGCACGGCATACATATATATTTATATATATATATGGTTCGTTCTTGGATGATGTGAAATATCACTGCCGCAAAGTGCAGAATACACCACGGAATCGGATTAACCGTCGGGCATGCTGGAGCGTAGACGACGGTATGTACCGTCGGGCAACTCATCACGTTCCCTATCAAATAGGCGACGGGCGTAACCGCGCGCAACTCTCCCATAGGAATCGGGATCCGCTCTCCTCCTCCAAATCGTCCGTGCTCGTCTCGATCGCAACCGCTGTCGTCCAAGGCTCCGTCTCGCAAGGTCTCCTCTGACGCGCGGTGAAGTCGCGAGCGCAGCGTCCCCAACTACTTCCCCCATCCAGCACGCTTCGACCGCAAAGTTCCCGCATCGTCCATACGGCTTTGTCCCGTACAGAACCAACGTCGCCTCCCTTGAGCCGCTGGTGTCCGTCGGCAGCAGGCACGTCCGAGGCGGTCGCAACGCGTCTGCACCGCGCGCTCCAAAGCCAGCCGCTGGTCCGTCGGCGTTGCGCTTCTCTCCCGGGCGCTCCAAACCCTGCTGCGTTTGAGTTTCTCCCCCGGGCGCGCGCTTCAAACCCCGGCAGCCAGACTGAATGTTGCAATAACACCAAGGTATTTTCTCAGTACGCGATGGTGAATCATTTTTTTACATTTCAATGATTAGTGTGGTTGATTGCTGTATTTAAGCACTATAATGAGGAATCAGAATTTTTTTAATTTGGTGTACCCAAAAATACATGTCTTAATTATTGGAATTGCTGTTGTAAAAGAGAGCGCAGTATTTACAGAGAAAAAAGATAAAAAAGGGAAAAATGCTTTCCAATCAGAGAAATAAAAAGGGTCTGAACATATTTTACAAAGTGGATCGACTATGACCAATCTGATTATGCAGGCCATGGACCAATCACTAGTTTAGATAGCCCAGATTGAATGAACAAAATAGGGGTTGCTGATTTGGCTGAAAAGTCTTAGCTGGCTTGAAATCAGAAATTATTGGCAGATGATGAGTCCGGACCAGCCTTTTCCAGCAAGGAACTGGCTGGGCACTAAGGGCGTAAACGGTTCGGTTCGGTTCGGTTTGGGCGTTTTTTTCCAAACCGAAATCGAACCGATAAGGGGAACCGAACCGAACCGAACCGGTTCAAGAAGCCTCGAACCGATTGTATTCGGTTCGGTTCGGCTCGGTTCATCGGTTTAATGTATATTTAAATAAATAAAAATAAACATAAAATAAAATATACATTATAATAATTATTTAAGATTAATATGAAGACTAATACTTTATTTATAATATATAATTATATATTTATACTAATTAATTTAAATGTATATTATTATATATTTAAAATTGATATAATATATATTTAGATGTAATATAATATGTAAATAGAGTGGGTCAAACTTTGCCAAATCGGTCAACCGGTTTACCGGTTCGGTTCGGTTTGGGGAGATGCCGAACCGAACCAAACCAATAAGAAATTATCGGTTCGGTTCGGTTCAAGAAACCGAATGGATAACCTGTCAAACCGAACCGAACCGATCGGTTCGGTTCGGTTTACCGGTTTTACTTGAACACCCCTACTGGGCACGACATATTCCGGCTTCCTTAGGCCGTATCGAACCAAATCAATAGTCAAGTCTGACTAAGTCAGGTTGATTCCTTGACTCTTGGCAAATTGTCAACTTCTCTCGAATGAGACAAATCATTCTCCGTACCCAATCCTGAAATCGTTGCAGAAAAGACTTTTAAGTATTTGCCTTCAACTCTATTTGTAAGCAACATGCCTGTTGTGAAGTAATAGATTTTTAATTTTGTAGCAATGAATGATTATAAGCAATTGAGAGTCTTGTCCAAGCATTTTTCTAAAGGAAAAAAATGAGTCTTCAATGGTAATTTTGTTTTCTAATTTTTTAATAAACCCTCTCGAATGAGACAAATCATTCTCCGTGCCCAATCCCGAAATTGTTGCGAAAAGACTTCAAGTATTTGCCTTCGACTCTATTTGTAAGCAACATGCCAAAGTGAAGTGACGATTTTTAATTTTGTAGTAATGAGTGATTATAAGCGAGAGTCTTGTCCAAGCATTTTCCAAAGGAAAAAAATTGAGTCTTCAATGGTAATTTTGTTTTTTTATTTTTTTTATAAACCCTCACCCCACCTCACAAACTATCCCTGACATCCTGTTGAACCTGAGAAAATAACGATTGTACCTGATAGCCATCTCATACTATATTTTCCAATCTCTCATATGCTTAAGGGTTGAAATCTTCTGAGCTGTGTTCTTCTATATAGCTCATATATCTTTCACAAAGAATAAAATCTTTATTAGAGCTACATATTGCTGCATCGAATGTGGACCAATACCTAAATTGATGACTTTAACCATGTTTGCAGACCGGCTCATCCCGATGAAAATCGTCGATCTAGTTTGTTATCCGCTATGGCCAATTTAATTCTACAGCCATGCCATGATCCCGGCGTACTATATCCAGGACTGGCCATAATCGCCTAGTCTGTCGTAATTGAGCAGACTAATATTCCCCTTCGTTTAACTTCAAGATTTAAGACAAGACCTTATAATTTCAAAGAACATAAAAATAGAATGAAAAAGAATAAATTTTTAAGGACCTATTGGAACTTTTTATCTACACCTTTTTGTTTATTAATGATATTTAAGTCTCACACATCTAAGTTTGTAAGTCTATGTTAGGAATCTTGAGTGCTAACTTACTAGTTAATTGCTTAGAGGCTGTAGCATATAAATTTTATTTTGTGAATCCTTAAATAACATATTATACCGAAGATAATTGAAACTTTAGTTATTATTGTTATACTAATATCTTTTCTTTTTCAAGATGGAAGAAGACTTTATGAGTGATAAGAGTTGGATGTATATGTATACAACAAGGCATGAACGTGTAAACACATCTTTCTTGAATGGGGTCAACTATTTCATGGACTTTGCAATTAAGAATTCGAACACCAGTGACTTATCAGTTATTCGTTGCCCATGTTCAAAGTGTCAAAATAGATATCATTATGAGAAGGATACAGTTCATCTTCACATTGTTAAAGAGGGATTTGTGACAAACTATACAATTTGGAGTTTTCATGGAGAATCTCGTAAGCGGCCTCGTATGGAGACAAACACAAATGTTACTTAAGCTGATGATATAGAAGGATTATTGAATGATACTTTCCTACATCAATCAGTCTCTCATTCGCGTAAAATTCTGAGGCAAAAAGATTTGATGAACTTATGCAAGAAGCTAAGAAGCCACTATACACAGGATGCACCAAGTACTCTAAATTTTGTTTTCTTGTACACATGTTTCAGCTTAAATGTTTGCATAAACTGACCAACAAGGCATTCTCAGACATTTTAGCTTTGATTAAAGATGTTTTGCCAGAAGAAAACACATTGCCAAATAGTTGGTATCAATCCAAAAAAATGATGTCTGAATTAGGGTTAAGCTGCAATAAGATACATGCATGCCCAAATGATTGTGTGTTATTTTGGAAAGCACATAAAGATTTAGACAATTGCCCGATTTGTGGTATGTCTAGATGGAAAAAAAGTAGAAGTGGAAAGAATAATTCTCTGAAGAAGGTGCTTCGCCATTTTCCTTTGATTCCAAGACTTCAACGACTATATATGTCTAGCAGATGTACCGGTTTTATGAGTTGGCATCATAATGCACTCAGAGATGATGATGGAAAAATGAGTCATCCTAGGGATTCTGAAGCTTGGAAGGATTTTGATCTCAAACATTCAACTTTTAGCATGGAGCCTCGAAATGTCAGACTTGGACTAGCAAGCGATGGGTTTAGCCCATTTAAGATTTCAATAGGTAGTAGTCATAGCACATGGCCAGTGATCTTAATAGCATACAATTTGCCTCCTTGGTTGGCTATGAAACAATCATTTTTTATGATGAGTCTTCTCATAGATGGTCCAAAATCTCCTGGTAATGACATCGATGTCTATCTTCAACCATTAATTGATGAACTCAAGTTGTTGTGGGAACATGGTGTGCAAACATACGATGCGTATAAAAAGGAAAATTTCATGATGCGTGCAAACTATCTTGTGGACTATCAATGATTTTCCAGATATTCTATGTTATCAAAGTTGGAGTACAAAGGGATACATGGCATGTCCAAGTTGTCATACTCAGCATGGTTCAATTTATCTTCCGTACAGTCGTAAATGTGTATATGAGACATCGGCGTTTCTTACCTATAGGTCACATTTGGAGAGATGATAAAAACTCATTTGATGGCAAAGTTGAATATGAGTTAGCACCAACTTCATTTTCAGGAGAAGATATACTAAGAGCTTGGGAAGGTTATGAGAATATCACATTTGGAAAAGCTTGTGACAGTTCTGGTCAACCAAGAAAGGGTAATGAACAAATTTTACCAAAAGGATGGAAGAAGAAAAGTATTTTTTTTGAACTCCCATATTGGAAAACATTACTTGTAAGGCATAACATTGATCTCATGCATGTCGAAAAAAATGTATGCACGAACATCCTCAACATGATTTTACAAAATGATGGAAAAGTCAAATTTAACATCAAAGCACGTCTTGATTTGGCGTAACTTGGGGATTAGAAAAGCTTTGCATCCAATACCGTCAAAGAGATTTAAAAATAAGTATGTAATACCTCATGCTTCTTATGATATGACGGACGAAGAGAAAGAAAGATTCTTAGAAGTCTTAAAAGATTTAAAGTTGCCTGATGGATTTTCTTCGAATATTTCTCAGTTGGTACATATTTCAGAACATAAGCTTGTAGGAATGAAGAGTCATGATTGCCATGTTCTTATGCAACAACTTCTTCCATTGGCAATTAGAACAACACTTCCAGAGTCGCTGGACTTGCTTTGAACGAATTTTGCATGTACTTTAAGGAGTTGTCTGCTAAAATCGTCCATGTGGAGACTTTAAAGAAGCTTCGAGCAATCAATTCCGTTGATCTTATGTAAATTAGAGAAGATCTTTCCTCCAAAGATTTTTCAATGTTATGGTGCATTTAACTATTCATCTTGCTACGTGCTAAGCTTGCAGTGGCTGCTGGAATATAGATGGATGTATCCAATTGAAAGATTTTTACTTACACTTAAAAATATATACGCAACAGAAGTCGTCCAGAGGGTTCAATTGTTGAAGGATTTCTTATGGAAGAAGCTACAGTCTTTTGTGCACACTACCTAGATAATGTGGAGACTAAGTTGACTAGACCAAAGACGGGTATGTAGATGGTCCAATTGGAACTCGGGTTGCCTATTAATATGTCACTCGTAGTCATATCAAGCACACAGGTTTTTATTATTCAATACAGAATCAATTGAGCCATATATACTGTAAGTTTATTTTTTCATTTATAAATTACATTTTTTATTTCATTATATTAATTAATTTGTCATATGTAGAATGCATAAGAATCTCTTAGAAGGTCAACATCCAACTTGGGACGATGAACGAATTCAACTTTGGAACAACATAATACTTTTGTTACGCGGTTCGTAAATCATGTAAGTATAATCTCATTTTATCTATCACTTCAAGCTAATTATTACTCACATGATTGGTTTATGTTTGTAGATAGACCAACAAAGGTGTCAAATAGATATCTCTCGAGGAAATTACAAGTCTCGCTTCGAGGTCCTAAACTCAACGTTATTTCATATCATGGGTTTTTTATGAATGATATAAATTTGAAACACAATCGGGATACGTCACGTATAACTCGACCGTGGCATTGCAACCATTGGTGAGAATTAAGAAAGTTTTTATGGCACATTGCAAAATATTGTAGGGATTTTCTTTGGAACATTGCCTCCAGTATACCTCTTCAAGTGTATTTGGTATGACATAAGTGATGAGCTTGGTATCAAAGTAGATAAATACAAGTTAATCCTCGTCAATACAACAAAATTTTGTTACGTTGAAGAGCCATTCATCTTTCCATCACAAGCTCAACAAGTTTTTTACTCAAAGGATCCTATAGATGGAGAGTGAAGTGTTGTTTGTAGGTGGAAGCCAAGAGATACTTATGACATGCAGGCAGATGTTGAAATTGAAGATGAAATAGCTCTTAAACATGCGGAGCCAAGACTTTCAAATGAGACCTTAGAAGAAGAGCAAACTAATGTTTCTTGGGTCAGAAATGAAATTGGAGTTGGTACATATGTTCCAAGAAAATTATTAAAAGAAGCTCGAATGAAAGATGCAAATAAACTATGATGGTATCTTCTGCTTTCATGTCATGAGCATTGTTATATAACTAAATGTATTTTATAGTTTTACATGCTTTCATTTTGTTTCAGTGAAAATGCCTCCAAAAATGAGATTCAAAGCCATTATCATTAGTGTTAAAGAATACGTACTCTTCGTATAAACAACATCAAGGTAATGAATTTTTTATATCATTTTTATAAACTTTCATTGTATGTGTACAAATCATTATCTCTTTTTGTTTGATTACATTGTGTTTGATAAATTTTATAGGAGCTCAAAATAAAGAGCATGATCATGATGCCATGATGCAAACCACAAGTACACCCTTAACTTTGTATTGTATATTTTCATAAAATTTTACGATATCATTCTGTTGTTATATATTGAATTCCAAAGAAAATTTAGTCATCCTTTTATTTAATTGTATATGTTCTCGCAGATGAATCTCATATAGATCTTCTGGAAGTACTTAGAGTTCAAGGTAAGGTGTTCTTATATAATATTGCTTGGATGTTCTGCATAAATTTATAACATAGCATGATTTCTTCTAAATTGTAGATTCCATATTTCAAAGAAAACGCACCACTCAACATCATAGCACTTCTACAACTACAAGTTGTGTTCCAAGAGAGGAGATTAGCTCACCTCATATTAATTCAATCAGAGAAAATGAAAGGGAAATATCAACAGCAAATTTCCATCAACCAGATATGGTGTCGGCACCAAACTCTAGTTCTACTTCAAAAAGAACTAGAGGTAATATCAAGATGACGACAACTGAACCACCTAAAGGACAAAAGTGGAAATGCATATTTATAAATGGTCAACCGGTAGGAAAAGAAGGTTTGAAAGTTGCTCAAATGTTAGGGTTATATGCAAGGTCGGGCAATTATTTTTCCTTACATAAAGAATGGGATGATCAATGCGATCGAAGTTTCAGTGATGTCATGCAAGAAATACATGTAAGTAATCATTTGTCTCATTTAATATGCATCTTATTTAATAAATTCATTGTAATATTTTAATATTTTCAGGCAAACTTCGAGTTTGTTGATGAACAAGGCAATTCTACAAATTTTTCAAAAGTTTTAGACTATTGTAGACAATCCTTACAAGCAAAAGTAAGAGATTGGAGGAGTAGACTAAAAAGGAAATATTATGTGGATGGTGATCAAGAAGCAACACATTCAATAGCCCCTGAGGAGAGAATAACTCAGCCGAGGGGATTCTCTTTTAGAGTATTGGAGAAAGGAAGGAAAAATAAATGAAACTCAAAAAAATAAAGGAAACAGGGGAGAGAATCGTGCAACACATACACTTGGAGGAAAATCTATTGCTCGTCATAATCATTCTGAAGTAAGTTTAACAACAAAAATTTGTTTATCTTTTACATTTCACTACACCTTCTAATCATGATTTTATTCTATTTGTTCTCGGTTGCATGCAGCGTGAGAGTTTGGGAGCTGACTACACTACTCTAGGAGCATACTTGAAGGCTCATCGAAAAAACAGAGAGTATCCAAATGAATTTCCTCGTGATTTTTGTGTAAGTTCCTTTATTCATAGAATTGTATGTTATTTTTTCTTACATGATAGTATATATTCTTATCTTATTAGGTGATTTCAAATGTATCTTAGGAAAAAATAATGTAAAAGATGTGTAGAAAAGGATGTCACAGAAGCTCGTATCCATCAATTCTATGTCCTATTTTAGATGAAGTATATGATGGACATCATGGAGGTTATGTAAGAGGATATGGAATAGGATGGAGTAGGCAATCTACTTGGAAAGGAATTCAAGAAAATTTAGCTAATAACAATGTGAAAGAACTTTCAACTGAATTAGAACATACAAAAACGGAGCTACACAATACAAAGACAGAGCTAGAAGCAATGCGTACTCGAGAGAATGAACGTGATAAACACTGCATAAAGAAGCCGAGATAGAAATATTAAAGAGATTAATGTTTTCTCAAGTATCACATCCTCGGTAAGTTTTATTATTTATTATTTAATTTTAATTAATACAATTAATAACTTTATATTCTATGTGGTATGTATTCTTTTGTAGGTTGGGACTTCAAGAGGGGATGCTGCATCATCTTCTCGCCAAAGTTGAAAGATTCAAGATATGTTTTTTTTTACTTTTTATTTTTCGTTTGGAGCATGCACAACCATATTTGACAAGATACGTAAAGTATTTTATTTTTTCTTCATGCAACACATATTGTTTATAAATTTCTATTCATAAGTTTGTCTTTCTTATCAAGGTTCTTATGGAATCACCGTAAAGTGTCGATGAAGGTCCCGGCTTCATGAAGCATATATATGGTCTCCAAAGAAAATGGTAAACTTTATTTTTACTTCTATTTTGTTTTTTGGTAAGAAGTTATTTTCTTTATCCTAAGTAAAACATGAGTGAACCCATGAGAAGTATGAATGAAATAGCTCATCTGTTAAAATTTTCCGGTGTTTGGCTGCATAGTATTTTTTACCATGGAAAAATAACAAAGAATTAAATGTTGGAAAAGTAAAAGCACAATGCATATAGATCGCATATGTAACACAGTTGCAAGACACTTTATGAAACATGTATATTAAAACCACCGGAACAGAACTCATGGCTTTCTCCCTGTCTTAGAAAGAAAAAAGCTATCTCATACAATTCCCAAGGTTATTCCTCAATGAAAGAAGCATTTTTTAGCGCTATCCTAAGGACTGAATAGTTTCGTGGGGCATATTGGAGAGCATGACCTGATAATCCAAACAGCCTTGTCTCCTTTTTTCTTGCTAGTTTTTCTTATTAACAGCTAGGACCGGGAGCCCACATAGACTCCAACTAACAATCAAATCAAGGCAGAGTATAGTGCTCTTAACCGTAGGACTATTGTGCACGGTTGCCATTTGGTAACAACCACTCCATCCTCTTTTCTTTGTATTTTTTTCTTGATTGCAATGCATGATTAACCAACATTACCAATTTTCAAGGATATACCTATTTAAGGAGTCACAATACGGCGGTGAAATAGAAACAACATTTGACTCCTATTCCAAACAAATTAATAACATTATCATTTTACATACCTTTGTGGATCAACAGCCCATTCCATCGGATATATCCATGCCAAAGACATCAATTTTACCATTGAAACACAACCATGCAGGTAAATGATGACCATCTTTAATGTTTCAGAACTTATGCAAAGAGTAAGTGTTCACGTAGATTTTTCATAACATAGAGTAAACGATCAAATAGGGAAGGTGGTTAAGTAGAATTTACCACTATATATGCTTAATCTTTTTTTTGTGTGGAGGACAAAAGAATTATATTTCTTTGTATTTTTGCACATTTCTCTATTTATGAAGAACAAATGTTGTCTGTACATTCTTTCATATCATGTTTCTTAGAATAAGGAGAATATGAGTCTTACATAAATTCTAGCAGTCAAATAAGTGTTTTTGCTTTGTTTGAAATGCTATGTCAACGTGTTGATAAAGTCCATGATAGAAATCTCTTTTGACGTATGTATGGTTCATTGTCTTTATTGTGCCATTAAAATATTATGTTGAACATTTAACTTTATTTTTTGTTTCTATTTCTGAAAATGTGCTCGAATTTTAAATTCATAGTTTTATTTTATTTCTTAATAGCATTCATATTTTCCAATGTAAAGTGCTAATGACTATTTTTCTTTTATGCAGAATTTTTATATTGAAGAATGTGGTAGCTCGTTCGTAAAGTGGACGATCCTGAAATTTTAGTTTTAGTTTAGGTGTTCTTTACGGAAACAGTTGTATATACAATTTTTTATGTCATCACGTATCATAAAATTTGTCAAGGAACATGTTGTGTTTGAACATTGATTGTGTTATAATCAAATTTTTAGTTATTTCATTTATTTAGATTTTACTTACAGTATCGATCAATCATATTTTGCGTACGTTTGTTTATACATAACGTACAGAAAATATAAATTAGTATTATTTATTAATAGCGTAGACACAGTTAGTATCAAATGTTTATTATGTGTTATTAATTAAAATACATAATTATTAATATTATATTTAATTAAAAATATAATTATAATACTTATCTTAAATAAAAAAGACGACGCAAAAAGCCCACGGTCAGTTCGTTATCTATGTGAAAATGGCGACGGAACCGGTGTGTAAAGCCCACGGTAAACCACGTTGCGTATACAGGATGATGTTTACGATGCGCTGGGTGTCATAGCCGACGGTTCTGGTTATACCCCCATGGTGTTTCGGCGTCGGCTATTACAAAAGCCAACGCCTCAGGCGACGACGGATCGTGGCCCACGGAAAACGCGTGGTGCATGCATGGCCGACGGACGTTGCCGTGGGCCAACCTTGTTTACGCGACGGACGTTGCCGCGGTGTATTCTGCACTTTGCGGCAGTGATGCTACGCCGCCGGGCAGCGAGAAACACACTGGGTGTACGCGAGACGACATGCGGTCCTGCAGACCGCCGCCGGGAGGGAGCTCCCGGGAGCGCAGCGGCCGAGGCAGCTGATCTGCGAATTGGTGCAGTTGAGGCGGCACAGGTAACCTGGCAACGTCCCCTGCGCCGCCGCCGGAGAAGTCATCAGCGCCGCGGAGAGCAGGGCGAGCGCCGCCGCCAGAGCGAGGGTATGGCTGCCGGCCGTAGCTGCCATGGTACGCAGGTGTTGGCGGGCGACGAGACGAAGATCGATGCAGGAAGATGGAACTCTTGCGGATCGGGAGACGAAGGCATGGAAGAAGAAGTCGTTGGGGTTCACGGCCTTTATATACAGGAGTTCGGATTGCCCCCGGACGACGGTACGACGTAACTCACCGATCAGCCCGAGCCACCTCAAAAGGGGAAGTAAGATTTTTAATTTTTTTTCTTATTGAATAACACATGTTAATAGTTATATTTTAAGGAGTTCTGGTCGTCTCCGGAGTTCCACAAAGAGAGTACTTTCCACTTAGACACAAAAATTAGTGTGGCTCACATGACAGAAGTAGACTCTATGGTTTAAATCGACATTTAAATCACGGTGAGCTCTATTTTTTGTGTTTTTGACGGAGTACTGATCTCTCCTGTCTCCGCTGACCTCTTTATTAAGAGCTTAATAAGACTAATAAACAATTAGGTTGTTAATATATTGTGTGTACCCGTAAATAAATTACTGAAGTGGTTATATGATGGTATTAAATGAGAGAGAACATGACTCAACCTCATTGTCAGTCTTAGGAGTCAGCATGTATCAAGTTATATGATGGATTAGGCACAAAAAATGTGAGAAGAATATTTATATCGACTAGCCATGTTGAGGGAGAGGCAATCTCGGGACATAGGACAAGTTTGGTTTATTAAAGAACGAAGGATATCAGAGAGTTGACCCAAGAGCAGGACATTCAGGAATGATAGAAATATTACTTTGAAATGTTCTTCAATGTGCTTATTCCGGAAAGTGCAATAGAGTCAGAAGAGGACAAAGACAAAGGTCGGGCAGGGTCATGTCAACAATTACTCTTTTAAAAGTGTGTCTCGCACCAGGAACAATAGGGATCGTAAAGGCATATTTTCCTAATAACATCCCGATTAGAGTCTAAAAGTGTTTGGGTGAGAAAGAAGTAGAGTGACTAGTTCTTCTTTTCAATAAAATAGTTAACTCCGGAAGGATGTCAAACAAATGGAAAAAGAGCATTCCAGATTGTGTGAACTACGCAGATATCAAACTCTACAAAATCGTGGGAGAAAATTCCGGAGAGAAGACTTCAAGAGTTTACTAAGATCTCAGAAAATCGATTTAGATTCAACTCAAATAAGCTAGTAGACTAGCTAGGGGGAGACATCTTCCTGACTTGATCCCGAACGGAGAAAGTGAGATCATCTCAATTTCCCAACAGAGGGAGCCTCCACGTTCACCAACCCCTAGCAGCCCCATTCTCTACCCACTCGACATGTTATTGCACGGTAACAAAATTATTAGCGTCCGCTGACATGTTACTGAAAAACAACGACAATTTGCTACTGTCTATTGGGACGAAATTTCAAAGCCGTCCCTAATAAATGGTCTATAACACCTCTTTTTCTCGGATTTTGGAGCTCGTAAAGCCATCCATGCGTTGCATTTTCCGCACCAGGATGATTGAAATTCGAAAGATTGGATCCGTCGGCTGAACTAATTAATTAAGCACCATCGTCAACATCCATCAAATTAAGCGCCGTCACCATCCACGCACTGTTCTGCTAGCTAGCTGCCATCCTTTGCGGCCAGCGCAGCCGCCGGCGACTGTACTGGTCCCGTGGAGCTTGCCGCCACGCCACCGGGACACATCACATCCTCTCTCCGGCAAGTAACACGAGGCTTGGTCCAGTGCTACACGCAGAGATGCCCCATTTCTCCGCAGAGATGGGCAGCAAGTACCTGCAGCTCTGACTTCTTGTTATCTCCCTTTTACAGTTTACGCCCCCCATCTCTCTCAGCCGCCACAACCAGTACTAGCTAGCTAGCATTTTGGCTTGGCGTAGCGAACAGAGAGAGAGGTCGGTTTTGCATAGAGAAAGCAATATCGGATTGCGTTTGCCCCCACAGCAAATTAATGGTTTCTGACTCCTGCGTCGTCGTCTCTAGTTAATTACTTGCCACCTTATCTATGTGCTGATCATCTGATCTTGTGATTTCTTGGATAGAACGGAAGTTAATCCGACGCTTAATTAACCAGGCTTAACCCCCAACTTTGAACGCTGATGCCAAAAACATGCCCTGATGGTTAATTTTCTAACAGCCCTTTCCGGAGCTCCTCCTGATTTCTTTGCTAGCTTCTTCATCGGGATTTTGGACCTTGTAAATTAAGCATCATCTATATACAGTTTCAATCAAAGACAGTTCTTGTTGACTTGTACATATAGCATCTAGCATGATATATATATATACACAGTACTGTTGGGCAAATTAATTATATGCTGATGTTGGAAGCTTCATATATATTATATAGAGGATGGGCCGGCGGCGACCCCTTGAAACTCCGATGTCTTGGCCGCCGCCATCGTTAGCTCTCTTTAGCTTGTCTCCGGAGGCGGCTGTGCAGGTCATTTTCCATGGAGATGGCGTCGGATTGTGTTGCCCCCACACATCAAAATAATGGTTTTGTCTGACTCCCTCTGTCTCTATATCTTTCTATATATCATGCTCTTGTTATTACTTGGACAATACGGAAGATTGGTACTCATCCAGTCTCCCATTATCTTATTTGTATGTTGTTGTTCTTCGTTTAGTTTTCGCCGCTCTCTTCTAATTGGGCGTGAAGGCAAGTACTGTTGGTCTTCAGCGAACAGTTTTGCATCCAAAAAACAAAAAAGATTTAAAGACTTGGCTATGAAGCATGTGATATCGACTAATGGCCGGTCTTCTTACGAAGACTGTTAAGTACCATTTTTATGCTTTGAAAGGCTAAGGGAGAACTTAATTATACGAGGGTGGTTCATCTTAGGAAAACTCTTGAGAAAGTTTTTTCAACCCCTTTCACAGAGTTCATTAAATATTCTCATTAAATTATGTATTTAATGATCTATTAAATCATGTATTTAATAAATTTTGTGAGTGGACAGAAAGGACTCTCTCACGAATTCTCCTGAGTTGAACCACCCTCTAATTATATATATATATATATACGTCAGCAATACAACTCTTGAATATTATAATTATCACTCATCGACCAGCTATCTTAATCTTTTAAATTTATTTAATTTTAAGTATATACGTGTGTAATCGTTTTAGCTTCAAGAAACGTATACGCATGCGGTGACCCCCCCCAAATACGTACGTACAAACCATCTCTCTTTTTTTTGACACAAAGAAAGCGCAGTAGATTAAGAACGAAAGGTCAGAGTACAGCTGATCCCTCGCGACTGAGGGAAGCTCGAGAGGAGAGGGGGAGGGGGGAGGATAGTCCAGCGCCCATCTAGCCAGTAAGTGGGCGGCATGGTTACAGGACCTAGGGATAAACGTTAAAAGGGAATTTGAACGCCCCAGCCAGGACTTGCAGTGGAGAATGATATGTTCGGCACGCCAGAGCATGGGCCCCGAACCCTGAATAGCTTCGACAACTCCTTTGGCATCGCTTTCAATCAAGACTCTGAGATTGGAATTTGAAGACCAGGTGCATGCTTCCTGAATTGCTAACGCCTCAAGAATCTGGGGGTCATCATAAACAGAGTGATTAATCTTCCAATCGACGAGAACGCCGGATTCATCACGAGCCACCAGACTGAGAGAGCCTTGGCCATTACGGGTACCACAATCAATGTTAACTTTGAAAAAACCCTTCGGCGGTGGACTCCAGATGAGAGGACTGCAAGCTCTGGCTTTACCCTTTCGCTCAAGAAAGAAGTTCGCTTCCTGAACCGCAAGCTTCATGACAATCAATGGCTGGATCTGGAAGTAATTGAACACTTTTTGACATCTCGCTTTCCAAATTTGCCAGAGAATAGATATAGCTAAAATACCCTGATAAAACAAATCAGTGCTCCCCTGGATGATCTAGGATAGCCAGGTGCAGATAACAGCATGGAGATGAGTTTCCTTCCACTTATCCGGACCACCCAGCGGAGATGCTAGCCAGATAGCCCTGCTCTTGGGACATTCCAAGAAAATATGCTGAATGGTCTCCTGCTGGCCAGAACATGTGTTGCAAATGTCCTCCGCCAGGGGGCATCTTCGGGCAATAGCAGCATTCGTAGGGAGGTTGTTTGACAGGCATTTCCAAAGAAAGGTGATAATCTTTTGAGGACAAACTTGAGCAATTGAAGGGTGCCAGAGCTTCTTCCAGATAGAAGAGTCCGAAGGTCCAGGTGGTCTGCACAAGTCCGCTAAAAATCTGTAGGCACCCTTGGCGGTAAGTTTCCCATCATGAGTATGAGGCCAAACAATGGTATCCTGTGAGCAATCAGAGAAGATAGGTGTCTTGAGGATTCTCCTAGCTGAGTGCTCATCAAAACAGGTACTAATTAAGTTTGCATTCCAGCTGCCTTGGGAGATAAGGTCTTTAACCCAAATGGGTTTGTTAACCGCACCTTGCTTAGGTAGAGGAGGTCCCAACCTGTCAAAAATCCATTGGTGTTTCCAAATATTGATCTTGTCCCCTCTATTGACTTTCCAAATGGCTCCTTTGAGGATATTTGTCCGAGCAAGAAGAATATTTCTCCATATGTGGGAGGCCGACTGGGTGCATCTAACCTCCCAGAAATCAGCACACTTCAGGTATCTTTTCTGCAGAATGTTTACTCACAATTTATGGCTGTCATGTATGAAGGACCAGGCAAGTTTCATGATCAGCGCCTGGTTCAAAATATTGTAGTCTCTGATTCCGAGTCCCCCATTCATCTTGGACTGCTTAATAGAGTCCCAAGAGCTAAAATGAATTCTGCGTTTACCGCTAGGGGGGTGCGCCCACCAAAAAGACTTCTGAGAGAATTCAAGGCTCCTGATAACTTCAGCAGGTAATCTGAAGGCAGACATCAAGTGAATAGGTAACTGATTTAGTGTAGATTTAATCAAGACTGTTCTACCCCCAGTAGATAACAAATTCGTCTTCCAGGAGGCCGGTTTGGACTTGTAATTTGCTAAGAGCTTGTCAAAATTTGTCCTGCTGATTCTCGACTGGCCCATGGGTACCCCAAGGTAGAAATCTGTCCCCGAGCCCTGGGGTATGCCGAAAGCTCTACAAATAGAAGACCTGGTATCCATGGGGACATTTTTGCTAAAAAAGAAACTGGATTTAGCTTTGTTCACTAATTGGCCAGAGTGTTCGGCATAAATATTGAGAATGTGCATTAGGTGCTGAACTTCTTGAATGCTGGCCTTCCCACAAACAATGAGGTCGTCAGCAAACATAAAGTGGGTGATGACAGGCCCCCCTCTACTGACAGTCGTACCAGAAAGCTGCCCCTCAACCAGAGCTTTATGAATAAGACCAGAGAGATACTCAGCACACATGATAAAGAGATAAGGGGATAAGGGACATCCCGGGTGGATACCCTCTAGTCGGTTTGATAAAACCGCATTTCTCACCGTTGATGTTGAGAGAATAGGTGGCGGTAACAGTGCAAGCCATGATGATATTGATAACATTACTTGGGAACCCCATAGCTTGGAGGATTCTATTAATGAACGGCCATCTCAAACTATCAAAGGCCTTACGGATATCCAATTTAAGCATAAAAGAGCCGGTTTTTCCTTTTTTGGACCTGAAAGTATTTAAAATTTCTTGCAAAATAATAACGTTATCCAGGCCGGATCTGCCCGGGACGAAGGCGGCCTGGGTTTTACGGATGAGATGAGGAAGAATGGGCTTGATTCGAAGGGCCATGACTTTGGTTAAGCCTGTGCAATGTCATTCTTAAAATCCTAGCCAAAGTCATAACGTACAAGCCATCTCAGAAGCAACAAAACGTGTCTAACTGTACGTGGGTGCAGATTCAGAGGCCCCAGCGGAAAGAACCACCCAACACACCTTAATGGGGTGTTTGGTTGCATGATAATTGAGGTTTTTATTTTAATTTTTAAAAATTGTAAGAAAACTTGTTAAAAGAGGTGTTTGACAACCATGACAATTTTATGTTTTGAAAGTGATTTTCTTCTTAAACAAAAAAAGAGGGTCTCACCTCTTTCTTTTTTCTTGTGGTCCCCCACTTTATTTGGTCATGTGCGGTGGTCACTCTTTTTTGTAATCACATCCCTCCAAACATGATAATTTTATGTCATGAGTTGGTTCACTTTTTATTTTAATACAATTTTTTATCATGAAAGTGTACAAAAAATTATCATGCAACCAAACACCCCATAAACCCCAACAGTAATGGCGGTTAAAAAATAATAGCAGAAAGCACAACATATACATTTATATATATATATATAAACTGCGTGCGTACGTGTATTCTTCACATCATGGCACGTACGTACGAGACAAATTAAGATCAGTACACGCTACGTGCGTACGTATCTCGCCACACATACGCACGTATTTATTTATTTATAGCTAGACAACCAGCCAGGTACGTACGTACGTACGTAGAACATCTTCGTCACATCAAGACCAACGTACGTATATGCGTAGATACGGGGAGCGTACGTACGGTATACACACACACACATAGATATGTTTATAAATATATATGGATCGTTCGATGGATCGGTTCTGGCCGGGATCTGAGAGAGATGCTACGCCGCCGGGCAACCAGAAACGCACTGGGTGTATATGGTCTGGCATCCGGCCCTGCAGACCAACGCCGGGATGGAGCTGCCGGTAGTGCAGCGGCTGAGGCAGCTGATCCGCGAGTTGGTGCAGTTGAGGCGGCAAATGTAACCCGGCAACGTCTGCTGCGCCGCCGCCGGAGATGCCAGGAACAGCGCCGCGCAGGAGAGCAGCAGGACGAGCGCCGCCGCGGAAGCGCGGGTGCTGCCGCAGGTCGCAGCCGCCGCCATGGCAGGTATAGGACGCGAGACGACACGGAGGTCTGATGCAGGAAGATGATGGATGGACGGACGGGAGCTAACTCTGGCGGATCAGGAGGACGAAGAGGGCCGGATGAGGGAAGAAGAGCGGGTGGGTTCGTGGCCCTTTATATAGGGTCCGATCCCCCCCCCCACGGTAGGTGCGGCGTCTGAGCGGTGTTTCTACACACATGAGATTAGTCTTGTGCACTTGGTTGAGTGGTGGATCGATCTCACGTTGATGAGATATGTATGGGATCAATCTCATTGAGTCCGGGACCAAGGGACTCTCCTAGATATATCTACGTGAGGGTGAGGGGATCCGGAATGGTTCACCTCAATCTCTCAGTAGTAGACAAAATAGAGTCAGTGTTCAATTAGAAACGACCACCACTCTTCAACCACTTAATTGACGGTCCAGTAATAGTTCGACAAGTTGTTATCCAAAGAGCTGAATTACTACCGTCGGTGACGAATTGTATCAAGTTCGATGGTAAATTAGCAAGATATCGATAATGGTTTATTAATTCTTCCCGTAACAAGTCAGTAAGACATCGATAACGGTTTAACCCTTTTCGATAGCCGCCGGTGACGTTTCAACCCTTTCCGGTAACGGTCCGATGAACCTTCACCGAATGGTCACTTAAATGACACGAGAGTAGTGGTCATTTTTTATTGAAAATTAAGATTGTTCCCTCCACTCGAAGGTTGATCCATTCTCGTCGATTAAGTCCTCTCCGTCTGGATTAGTGGTACATATATTGAAGGGTTGCTGACTAAAAGTAGAATGATTAATAACGTATTGTAATGGTTACTAAAAAATAAATGAATAAGAATCATTACAACTTTAATAAAAAATTATTAAAATAGTACTCACGTCCCCATTTAAAAATGAGAACGGAGAAGTGACCGTTACTCGAGGAGATTCGCACCCTGTATACGTACGTACGTATAGAGAGAGAGATTCACGACATGTGAATGGTCATATAAAAAAAATGGATCGTAATTTTAGTTGCGGTGTGGTGACTAGAATATGCACTTTTAATTAATATAAAAATCAACGTTTATCCTCTCTCTCAACCTTAATCATCGATTTGGATCTCGTAAAATATATTTCATGATGGTTAAAATTTAAAAACTCCAACTAAGAGGTACGGCCATCGATATAAATAAATATCCATGTATTTAAGCGCCGCGCCAGCCACCGGTGGCGACGCCTGCAGCCTGCCCCATCAATCAGCACACCGCCTGTATCTAGCTAATTAATATACTGTCAAGTTTGATAGGCGCCGCATAAATCCATTTAAACAATATTAATATTTAAATAAATTTAATAAATTATAAATAAGTTCAAAAAAAATTTACTATCACACTCGAATTAATTTTTACTGTAAAAAGATACGTTAAAATAAAATGTGAGTCAACCCTTAATCACCTTGTAAAGTTGTCATATTTGGGAAGATAGGATAACAAAAGGAGTTGAGATATCATCCATGATCAAAAGTGGTGAGGGCATAAAAAGGGAGGGTCTCAGTTTTTCCCTTGTGCCCAGTAAAAAAATCCTTTTGCCTGCATAAATATGTCATAGTCGTTGACAACGTCTTTTGATAAATTTTGTTACGAAAATATAGAATTGTAACAAAGGTCTCGAGCAACCAAACACTCCATGAACAACATATATAACTAACTAAGATTAAAATCACATTCAAATAACCAATCAAATTCTTAAGAAATTGGACTTGATTGGTGTCGACTAAGCCATCATTAGCGTCAAGTAGTAGCAACAGCAACCAATGTAGTAACAATAGTGATGTTTGTAGTTGTCGCTAGTAGATTTATTGCGATGACACTACTTGTCTTGTATACACTTATCGTCTGCGACGGGCCTTCTAAGCTGTTGTGACTAATTTTGTTGGGGACCGACCACCTTTCAAAAACCATCCCAACAAATCGTCTCTAGTACCCCCTTTTCTTCCACTGTTCTTCGGGATCTTGGACCTTGCACAGCAGCTGTACGTACACAGGTGCATTTTCATCACCAGCATGGTTGAAATCGGCCGGGAAGATCATTCTTTCCGTCGGCTGATCCAAATAAACTCCATCAACATCCATCCAAGCGCCGTCACCATCACCTCTTCTGCTAGCCAGCTACCTGCTGCCATCGTTTACAGCTAGCCAGCCCGGCCGCCGGCGGCTGTGTAGCTTGCCGTCGCCATCGCGACCCATCTTCTCCGGCAAGCGACCTGATCGAGGTTGGTCCTCCTCCTATATATGCTGCGCAGAGATGTCCCTTTTTCCTCGAAGATGGCCGGTAATATATCTGCCCTCACTTGTGGTTACTTTGTATCTCTCAGTTTAATGTTGATTGTGATACAATTTTTTATTTTTTTATTTGGTTTACAAGAGTAGTGAAGTTGGTCGAGTTATACAACTAGTTTATTGATCCGATTAAGGTTGAGGAGGTGCTGAACTAAATCAAATTGTTAAAAAGCATGGGTTCAGATCCATTCAATGAATCAACGGACAATCTGAGAGTGTTCGGTTGCATAATAATAAAAATCTTTATTTTAATTTTTAAAAATGATAAGAAAACTTTTTAAAAGAGGTGTCTTGAAAATAATTTTCTTCTTAAACAAAAAAAGAGGATCTCATGTCTTCCTTTTTCTTGTGATCTCCCCCTTTATTTGATCATGTACGGTAATTTCTCTTTTTTGTTGTCACATCCCTCCAAATATGATAATTTTATGTCATCAATTAATTCACTTTTTATTTTAATATAATTTTTTATCGTACAGAAAAATTGTCATGCAACCAAACACCCTGATCTCAAATCAGTCTTGTGGGAAAAAAAAGTAAGATAGATTCATGACTTGAATATTGACTCTTGAATGTGACAAGTTTACGTCGAAAAACCCTGTGATCGAGAGGTCCCACTCCCAGAGTCTAGAACCCCCCTTTTTTTAACAAAGACCAGATAAAAAAACACTAACGCAACCCCCTTTTTTTTTAACAAAGACCAGATAATCATTGACAAAAAAGAGTAGAAACACGATGACACAACACGACCATAAATCACACACGAACAAAATAGGAAAGATTAAAATTTCAAAAGAACTTATCTTTTTTAAGAAACTTAGATATAACCACAACTCGATCGGCACAAAAATATTTGAAGAGTCGAGTAACAGATAAAATGATTTCATCAAAAGAGTTTAACAAATATCTCGAGATCGGATGTTCACATCAAAAAAAATAAAAATCCCACGGATTATGGGTCTCGAACAAAGGTGAGTGACCACGAAGATAATCAGACGAAACTCAACCACATGACATCGAAATAGAACATGAAAACTAAAGAAACTAATCAAGTTAAGTAAGTCGAACTCCATATTTTCAGTGCAACAAAAAGAGACAAAAAAGTTAAAAGCAAATTTAGGCGGAACACTATAAAAAGAGTGTAGGAGGGAGAAATTCCTAAAACAAAAACAACTTTAAAACAACGGAAACGGAACTTTCGAACAGGCGAAAAGGGTGTTGAACGAGGAGCTGCCGGTTAGAGAGAGCGGATCACCTCAATTCCCAAGTGGAAGGAGTACCCTCAGTCCTTAATGAAAATCAGCCGTGACCCCAGATCACTTGAGTGGTGAACCGCTATTGAAAAGAACTGAACTGCTATTGACATCTTATTAACTCACTATCCATCGGTAGCGAGTTATATTAACTCGATAGTAAATTTGCAAAATGTCAGTAACAGATCAATAACGGCTCACTGACTTGTTATTTCACTACGATGGAGGTTAAATCACTATCGACATCTTACCATTCATTATCCATCATTTAAGTAGCCGGTATCATGACCTCTTTTTTTTTCCCATTGGGGATTGATAATACTCCCTTCACCGGGAACTCTGCTCTCCCGGTTAAGTGCCGCTGACCGAGGGGGAGGGGGCTAACGCAACCAGCTAGTCGGTTTCACAGGATCGCATCCCTAATAAAGCAAAAGCTCTTTCTGCCCACATACTCTCTCGTTCCATGGGCACTCCCGCTGCCGGGATGCGCGCGGCCGCGCTGGCGGCGGCCTTGCTCACCGTCGTGCTCTCGGCGCGGGCGCAGCTGCCGGGCCTCCTCTGCCGCGCGACCTGCGCGGCGGCGCAGGAGAGTTGCCTCGCCGGCTGCCGGCAGGACAACACCCCCGTCGTCTCTCAGCTCTGCAGGGGGCGCTGCTATCTCAGCTACGACGCCTGCCTGGGCGCATGTCCCGCCGGCTGATGGAGGAGACTACACCAGCCGTGGCTTCCGAGAGGTCTTCCGAGCATCTTCGTTTGCCTGGGAAACGATCGCAAGCCGGCAGATTAAGAAGAAGGCTTTCATGACGTCCCAAGCCGATGAAGACAGAGAGACGAGATGATAAGGATCTTGTTCTTGTATCGCCCTGTTTTCTTTCATCGATGATATGATCTACGTTTTCATCTTGTTGCCCACTCCACGTTGAATGAAATGAACACCTCTGCCCCCATCGGTTCGGGACACATCCTTTCTCTACCTTGTTCCGAACAATCTGTTATGCCAAAAGGGCCGGAAAGATCAAGAACAAACACAAAGACGAAGCATCAGATCAGATATTCCATCAGACCGTAACAGGTCCCTTGCTGGATTTATGAAGAGTATCGTCATCGTCAAAAAATACTTAGAACTTCCGCATGAACATCCGTCCATGCCTGAACATGTTCGGAAAAACAGTAAAAGCGGGGGGGAAATGAACCAAAAGCAACTGGGTTTAACTGGATTTGACGGAAATCAGGTGAAAAAAAAAACCCCTCAAGGCGCAAAAGATGATTGCGTGCGTCTATAGTTGTTGATCAAGATAAGGGTCCCTGGGGCTCCGGTCGCCCAAGTACTCTGTGACGCTTCCAGCGACTTCCTTCAACCACGACGTGCTACGCGTCAACCAACCGCCGTGAAGCTGGGTGCTTGCTGCATCGGGCGTGCTGTTTTTCTCTTCCTCCAGCAGATTTTCAAGCCGCCTTCTTGACATGTACTCTTTCACGGCCTCAACCCCCAAGTTCGCGACGTCCGGCGGCGGAATAACCAGCGGATTCTGCTCCAGGTTCAGCTTGACGAGGTTATCGAGCCGACAGAAGGTGTCCGGGAGGGCGTGGATCTGGTTGTTGCTGATATTGAGCTCCCTCAGGTTGACAAGATCACCGATCGTCTCAGGGAGCGCCGTCAGGTCGGCGAAGTTACTGCTCAAGTTCAGAGTTTCAAGACTGGTCAGTTTTCCGATCGCGTATGGCAGGCTGCGGATCTCGTTGAAGTGCACATCCAGATGGCGTAGGGATTTCATCTCACAAATGGAGGTGGGGAGAGAACGGAGCTTATTGAGATGAATCGAGAGTCTTTGGAGATTTATGAGCTCATATCCGATGCCGGTTGGCAAGTATGTGAGCTCGTTAAAGCTGGCATCAAGCTCAACAAGGCATCTGCATTCATACATTTCATTCACAGATGGTCTCTTAGGAGAGGTCACCGAGAGGTGAAGTTAAAAGAGAGGTGAAAAGATGAGGATACCTGCAGTTGGAGATGCTATCTGGCAGTGACCTAAGCTTGTTGCCGGATACATCTAGTATTTTTAGATTAAGCAGAAACCCAATAGAATCTGGAAGTGAAAGTAACATGTTGGAAGAAAGCCGAAGCTCCTCCAGATGCTCTAGTCTGGATATAGAATCAGGAATGGCCTTCAAAGCATTAAAAACTCCATTAAACAATATGATAATGGATAACTGAGAAGTGAAAGGTAATGCAGCACGTATATATTTCTGCATGCACATGGGCAACGAACAAAAGCATCTTGATGCTTAACGAAATATTACTCACCCTAAAGATTATCTCAGCCAAATATTCGAGAATCTTGAGAAACCTTGAAATATTGAAGGCATGACCGGTGGCTACTTTCTGTTTTATAAATGCAGTAAAAAGGGCAAAAGCAACGAAGATGTAACACTGCTCAAATGCGTTGCATAAATGAAAAGAAACTATTCTCCTTCCTCTACTATGTTCTTCCACCTCACCTAGTTTGCTACAGCCAGAAAACCAGAAGAGCCACCCGAGGCCCAGGGACAAATCTAATCTCTGTTTCAGGCTTGGACTTTTCTGTGAAGCGTCACTCAGTTTCATCCTGGAGACAATCTGGTGGACGATCCTACAAGCAACTCTTCAAGGGGTTTTGGATAGAGTAGCTATTGCTGAGTGTGGAAACGGCTGGAGATGGATGCCTTTTGTACCAGGTCCAGCTCAATGTATTCCCTTTTTGATTATGTAAAAGGTTCTGCTTAGGACCTGCTTGCTGTGTCATTGATTTTTGCATATGGTCTTACCGTCTTAGGCACCAGCATTCATGCGTCAAAATATTCTCTTTCTTTTAAGCAATCATGTTTTTATTGAATGAAAAATATGACATTACGTTCCACTTCAAGAAAAAAAAAAACCGTGTCAGCCAAAAGGACCAAAACTCATGTGCCAAACCTCAAATTCTGACAGAAAATGATAAATGAGCCTCTTGTTCCAATCACAGAGAATTATCACTGCAGTGTCAAAAATTACCGATATGTTATTTTTCCTTTCGCCTTTTCCACGATTGAAAACTGTAGTGAATGTTTCAATGTTGTATGCATTTCTCCATGTTACATTTTTATGATTGACTGTACAAAATATTTACGGTCAGGTTATTTACTGGACGCCAGTGACAATCAAATTGCCTTAAATCTCGTCAGCCAAGACAAATAATGCCTTTTCAACATGGCCCAGTCTCATTGCTCGTCTAGCTAAGGTCATAGAGAGATCAAATATGAACCGGAAACAGAAATTTGAGATCAAACTTCCGTGAAAAAAAAAACCACATGGAAGTGAAAATGAAAGAAAGCATTACAAGCTAGAACCATTAAGTAGCTAACAGAAGTAAAACCTTTTACGCACCTCCAGCAGTTTAAACCCAATTCAGACATCGAATGGGTTGCTTCCTGCCAGAGGATTGGGTTCAGAACAGAAGTATTGTATCAACCGATCTGGTTAAAGATCCAGGTCACTATGGCTGTCCGGATGGGCTGACTCAGGGTTGATCAGAGCAGGACCAGCTAATAGTAATGGCTATGTGGGCTAGCCACTGGAGGCCAATTTCAAAGCCCCCCATGTATGAATTTATATAAAATCTGATTAATTCAGTGTTGGAACCACGTTTTTTTCAAAAAAAAAAATGAAAGAGAGGGTCGGACCAAGGACCAAGCTGGTCCGGTCCCCAAATGGCCCAAGAGAGGTGAGCTAAGGCCCATCGGATGGGCAATTCAGACCCATCAGCAAGCCCACCAGCTGGTCCGGTCCCTAATTGTCCAAAAGAATGCATGTGGATTGTGGACCCACTAATTGGCCCAATTGTGCAACCCATCAAGGAGTAGGATGGGTGGGCTGCGGTCAACTAAAGTGGCCTGGTCAACTTTGGCCACATCAGCTGCCACCTCATCCCATCCCATTAATGGGTCAACATGGAACAATGGGAAGTTTAGTGAAGCTTAATGACCAAGACATTAAGATGGCCTAGAAAAAATGAAAGGTCAAGTTAGATTAAATAGCCTAGGAGAAGGGAAGAGCCATCTTACATTTAATCCTACATATCCCTTCATCTCCCCCCTCATCTTATAAAAGAAGAAAGCCACCCCATGCTTCAAAGGTTGAACACGCCATCAGCCTTGCTGCCTCCTTGTGCATGGTCCTCCTGCCAGCCACAGCCAAAGAGGAAGGAGGAGGAGAAAAGAGAGGAAGAAGGAGAAGAAGAAGGTAAGGGCAAACCTCGACCATGTAGCCCTCCATGGGTACCCTTCCTTCACCCCTTCTCTTTTCTTTCTCTGTCTCTCTCATGGCCTGAACCGGCCTTCATCGTCATCGGCATCCCATTACCCAAACAGGTCCCTGTACAGCCCCCTATTCGACCCATCAAACAGCCCCATTTCGGCCTCCAATCAAGTCCCTTTTTCCAAACCCTAAACAGGTCCCCATACAGCCCCCTATGCGGTCCAATAAACAGTCCCTACACAGCCCCATTTTGGTCCACAAATCAGACCCCACTTGGACCCCTTAAGTAGTCCATCTGCAAACCCCAATCAGGTCACCTGAACAGTACCTTTGAAAGCCCAATTTTGACCTCAATCAGATCCCACTTCGGCCCACTTCGATCTCCCAATCAGACCCCAAACAACCCCTGATACAGGTCCCTATTCGGCCCATGGAACAGATCCCTCAATAGAACCTGTTCGACCCATTAAACTGCCCTTACACAGATCCTATTTCGGTCATCCAAACCGATCCCAATCAGATCCTATTTTGGTCCTCCAAACCGACCCCAATCAAGTCTCATTAAACAACCCCCTACACAGTCCTATACCGGACCCCATTCCAGCCCCATTTGGGTGCCCCAATCAGGTCCCAATTTTGACCCCAAACAGGTCCCACTTCAGACCAATTTCAGACCCCAATCGGACTCCCCTTTGCAGTCCCTTTTCAGTCCCCCAAACAAGTCCTATTTCAGCCCATTAAACAGTCCCATGTCAACTTCTCCAACTGACACTCAAACAGGTCACCAACT
Source organism: Cryptocoryne crispatula var. balansae (assembly GCA_036172225.1). Taxonomy (NCBI): domain Eukaryota; kingdom Viridiplantae; phylum Streptophyta; class Magnoliopsida; order Alismatales; family Araceae; genus Cryptocoryne; species Cryptocoryne crispatula. Next base: position 50,753,644 of record CM069919.1, read on the forward strand.
GGTCCCTAAAACACCCTGGTTCACTTCCTTCTAGGATCCTAGGTTAAGGTGATGACCCGAGGCTTCTTGGAATCCGTCCGACAGGTCAAGTCTTCCCCAGGCAGACTCTCAACTTCTTACCTAAACAGTCTTACACAGCCCCTTTGCAGCCTACCCCTAAAAGGCCCCATTTCAGCCCCTTTGTGGCACCTAAAATCCCCCTGTTTCCTGCTCTCCAAGCAGCCCCAAACAGGTCCAAAATCTACCCCTTGTGCAGTCCTCATAACTGGTCTCCAGCAGACCTATTTTCAGCCCTCCCTTGGCCTACACATCTCACCACCATGGCACATGAAAATCAGCCCCAAAACAGGTCCTGTAGAAGCAAAAAAAGGGAACAACAGTCCTTTGCAAGGGTCAGATTGAGGGTGATGGCCCAGCACCCTTTGGAAACTGTCCGACGGGCCAAGAGCATAGCCGGGTGGCCTTCAAGACCGGCCCAAGCAGGGACACCACAGCAGGACATGGCATCAAAACAGGCCCTTCAGGTCTAAGAAGTTCAAGACAAACCCACCGAGCCCATGAAGACACGAAGATTGGCCAACCGGGCCGATGGAACTAGAATCGGCCCATTGGGCCTTGACAAAAAATGATGAAAATAAAAAATTTGAAATGTGAAAAGCAAAACTAAAGTTAAGGAGTTAACACCCTTTCACGGGCACTCCACTTTAGACAGCTCCCCTAGGTCCATCCCGAGATGTCGATCTAGATGGTAGCATGGGTTAGCTCCTATTGCTGATGATCCATCCCCTGATATGATGAGTCCAACTAAATCAATCCAAAATCAAAATCAAATCCGAAACTTGTAAAACCAACTCCAAACCAATAAAAATCAACTTCAAACCAATTGTTCGCATCTCATCAAGCCCGAAAAACCACAGCCCTTTCTTTTGAGTTCATGATGTTCCGTGGATGCACACGCTCTTCAAGATAACTCGCTATAATGGTTAATCAAGAGTATTCAGACAGTTGCTTAATATAAGATAACACCGATATTCACAACATCCAACAGAGAGAGGTCAAAACAAAATTTTCATAGAAACCGAACCTCGATTCTACATATTTTACAAGTATAGTCAGACCACTTAATACATTTATAGGCTATCACCTATTTTCCTAAGTAGTTCAAAAGAGATACTTCATGCCCATCAAATTTTAAAAGTGAGGTTCTCACATAAAGTTTCTTATTTTTATATTGTCTATATCTTCTTGGAATAAATATGATCAAAGGGCTGATCTAGGCGTGATACAGAGGCCCTATGGTCGATACACGAGAGCAGGCTGTTGTGTGTTTACATGTAGATCACAAGTTAACTTCTAAGGTAAAAATAGATAAGAGCAAAAATAATTTACACTATACTGGAATGGAAATCGTTCTCTGAAATTTGAAATTTATTTGGTCAATCATAACATAGGTATCAATCAACAACAAAGCCCAAAACTCCAACATGACTTGATCCCAATTTGGCCCCCTTTGATGGGATCTGGTATTAAACTCAATCTAACTTTAGAGCCACGGGACATAACAGAACATAATTTGGATATATATTTTTAACAAAATCTTAACATCTAAGAGAATATCAAATGAATAAAAAAACATCATCATACTTTTAAAAAAATGAGATATATAAAATTGTTTAAATTACAGAAAGAACAACCTCAAAAGTCAAACTATAAAATTGTGAAAGAGATTTATAGTATCGCTTACAAGATATTATAACTAATTTAGTCAGCTAATTCAAATTTATGCATGGTTGATTTCCTTAGAAGTTATTTTTCTTACTGAAAGCTTGATGGGGAGATATCAAAATAAGAAGAAGAAAAGTTTTACTTATGATGTTTATTGACTTAAAAAGAGGTTATGATATAGTTCCGAGAGAAGTTTGTAGTGATTGTTGAAGTGATAGATGTTGTCTATTAGATATATAAAGGTGATAAAAGATATTTACGATGTAGTAACCAGTACTAGTGTTCGTACAATTAGAGAAAAATAAGAGCTTTTTTATTTTAATTGACTTATATCAAGAATTTGCGGTTAGTCCTTACCATAGATCGCGGCATCGGTCGAATCAGATCGGAATCGGCCGATTTCGATCTGACTCTTGCTTGAAGAACTGATTCTGACCTGAATTCCGCCAGAATCGGTCTGAATTGATCGAATCGGTTTTGAATCGGTCAAATCGGATCAGAATTGGAATCCTGACTTTTTAAAAAAAGATTCAGGCTGAATCGGACCGAATTGGCCTAAATTGGTCAGAGTCGAAATCGGAATTGAAATTTTTTAACTTTTTTTAAAAAAAATCTCGATTCCTGATCGGTTTCTCTTCTTGAGAATTGGTCGGAATCGGACCGATCCAATCCGATTCAAATCGGATCGGTACTGACCGATTCCAATTTCAATTCCGGAATCCTAGGACCTTACCTAGTTTGCATTAGTTATAGATGAACTAACAAAAAATATACAAGATGATATACTATGGTGCATGATATTTGCAAATGATGTTGTATTGATAGATGAAACATAATGAGTTAATAAGAAGCTATGTCTTTAAAGAAACATCCTAAAGTTTGAGAGTTTTAAGATAATTAGAGCTAAGACAAAATATGTGAATCATAAGTGTAATGAAAATGAAAAGAGAAAAGATAGGAAAGTTAGCTTAGATGGAGCAATATTGTCTTAAAGTATTTAGTTTAAATATCTAGGTTTAGTTATCTAAAAGCATAGAGAATGCAATGAGGATGTTAACCATAAAATTAAGGAATGATTGATAAAGTCAAGACTGCTATATAGGACTTACGTAATTGTAAGATTTCACTAGAACTGAAAAGAAAATTGTAGCAAGCAACTATTAGACTCCACAATGTTAGCGAGTCTTAGACAATGAAAAAAAAACATAATTCTAAAATAAGTGTCATTGAAATGAGAATATTAAGATGAATATGTGGACATACTAGATTAGATATAATACATAAAAATATTTTAGAGAAAATGTGAGGATAGCGGCAAAGATGACAAATTGTAAGAAGTGAGATTAAGATGCTTAGACATATTAAACTTTGAGCTAAAGTTCTAGTTAGAAAAGTAAAAAACATCAAGATATTTAAAACAAAAAAGATGCAGCATACCTAAGTTAATCAGGAGGAAAATAATTCGATATGATTTAGTTGATTTAAATATCTTTGAAAGAATAACTCAAATCGATGCGAGTGAAGAAAGAGAATCCATATGGATTAATCCCAAATAATTTAGCACTAAGGCTAAAGATGAGTTTAGTTGAGTTGATTTTAGAGCCACACTTTTTCAACCTGATGCTCTTGTATACAGAAACAATCAAAATGTCCTTAAAAGTGTTTAGGGAAATGTAACCTTGCCATCTAAAGAACACCATCTAAAATGTCTTCCATAGAAGCGAAGTTAATATTCACACCCAATTTCTAACGTATGACTGGAGAAGCACCAATGCAAAAGATTATAAGCAAAGTATTAATACAGGTGGAACTGACATAAGCATGAACAGAAGATATTACTCAAACCTCAAATGAGGCAAGGCTAAGTTAGATTAGGTAAGTAGTTAGTTATCTGGTCCTTTAAGGCATTTGTATACCATATACCCCTGGATCTTCCTGATGCCCTATAGGTGCTCCCCTACATATTGTTCATCTACTATAGACTTAGTGCATGGACATATATATACACAGTAAATTGGACTTCTGTATGCATTTCAGCCTAACTTTTTAATCTCTAGCAAGTTTGCATGGGTGGTGCCCTTGGATTCACATGCTTATGCAACCTCTATAATAACCACACAGAAAAAGTTAAGAGGCATGATACCATAGATTTCGGAATTGGTCGAATCGGATCAGAGTCGGCCAATTCCGATCGGATCGGCCGATTTTGATCCTTCTCTTGCTTAAAGGACCGATTTTAACCTGAATTCCGCCGAAATTGATATGAATCGGTCAAATCGGTTTTGAATTGGTTGAATCGGATCGAAATTAGAATTGGAATCCCATTTTTGTAGATTTTTTTAAAAAGATTCAGGCCGAATCAGACCGAATCGGCTTAAATCTGTTGGAATTGGTCCAAATCAGAATCGGAATCGGAATTTTTTAACTTTTTTTTAAATCTTGATTCTTGATCGGTTTCTCTTCTTGAGAATCGGTCGGAATCGGACCGATCCGATCCGATTCGAACCGGATCGGTACTGACCAATTCCGATTCCGATTCCGGAATCCTGGCATGATACAAAGGTAGGCAAATCATTTTCAAGTCTTCACCTCATCTTTGGAGGTAGATATTTCAGAAATTTCAAGTGGACAGAGATGGGACCATGGAAATGCATTTGTATCATAGTTGTCAAGGCGACAAGGTACCCAAGGCATTAAAGGGCACCAATCTGCTTAGGCATGACCTGAAATTAGCTCTTTCTCATAAAACATATAGCAATACATACATACTTACAAAATAAAATAAAATTTACATGTATGCACATTTAAACACACATATATATATCTATAATCACAAATCTTAAACATATGCAATAGTATATAAGCGATAGTAAAATATGTTTATGCTATCATTAAATGGGCACCAACGAATTGCAGATTGGCCACCTAGGCAAGCGCCTTGGGTGTCTTTTGGCCCCCCAGAAGATGCCTTGACAATAGGTAAGGCACCTAGGCAGACACCTTGATTACTATGATTTGTATACATTGAATTTTCTGACTATAGGTAAGGCACTTCAAATTCTACATACTAGTCCTATATTATAGCTTTTAAATTATCTGACTTTACCTAAGTTTCCTTGTTTTCCTTTAAAATGCTTTAAAGCAACAAATAGTGCAAAGACAAGGGCAAACCAAATCTGGAAGACCTGGATAAATCAAAATGTGGATAGAGGCAAAGCAAATGGATATTCCCCCATTGGTCAATGCATTATCCGAATCTATCCTTTCAAATAACCATTTTATTAGATATTATCATTATGAAGGTACATATAGTATCTACAAAAGGATGACTATCAGGATTCCTACAAATGTCATAACACTAGAAATAAGGAAAGATCATGGGATCGTACAGTTTACAAATTGTTACATATAAGTTAACTCCCTTCGTCAAATATGGAATGTTCTGAGAAAAGTTTTACTTCATTATGTATCTTATTAGACTTGTTAGTTGTGTAGAGTAAAATATGAATAATTCGAATATTTTACCATAAGAAATGTGAAATGTCCACCTGACTATTGGGATTGTCAGAGGGGGGCATCTATACTTCCAGAATAATTTTAAAAATAAGATAATTGTTCTGTGGTATTATCGTAAACCAATTGAATTTATAAATTTGATGAATCATCTAGACTATTGAGCATGAACATGGATAGCGAAGACGAAAACAAACACCTAATAGAAGTATATGAGAGAATCAACACGAAGTAAGTAATAGTTTAGGCAAACCTCCAGTTGATTGTTAGAGAGATCGAGGACGAGCAACCCTCGGATCCTCCCAAAGGCCTCCGGCAGATGGCGCAGTTGGCGGCCTATCAACTCCACCCTCGCCACACACTTGGTCGACGCTTCCTGCAATATCTTAACAACTTCCTCATCGACCTCGTCCTCTTCAACCGTCTGCCCTTCCGCACCGCCTTCGACCTCCACGGCGGCTCCTGATGCCTCCGCCTCTGCCGACCTATACATCTTCTCGAGCTTAGCCTCGGCCTCCTTCAGCAGCCCCTCGTACGCCTGATGCATTTCATCGAGTTGGATCACAGCCTGATAGGGAGCCCTCTCCCTCTCCGCCCGCGCCCGGCATTCCCCCACCCTCTCGGCCGCCCCATCGCCAAAATGCCCCAGCGATTCAACCTCTGCCGCCACCGTGGCCTCGATCTCGGCGATCCGCGCCCGGGCGGCGTCGACAGCCTCGTGGTCGGGCCGATCGCCGAGGGCGCGCAGGACGGAGCGCGTGCTCGAGACGTCCGAGATGGCCTGCGCCATGGACGCGAACAGCTCGGGGTGACGGAGGCGGGGCATCCGCTCCATCAGCTCGACCTGGTCGGCTCCCTCGGGGGTCCGCGGGGACGGCAGCTGCTGCTCTACGTCGCCCCCGGCGGCGGCCGCGGCGCGGGGGCTGCGTGCGCCGGGGCCCATGTGGAGGCGGGACATGACGTAGGAGAGGATCGGGAAGGTCCTCGGGCTGGGATCCATGGCGTCGTCTTCCTCGCCCGCGCGCTTCCTCCACCTCCCTTTGGCCATTTATAGCAGACGACGGAGCCGGCGAAACTTGTGGAGAGGGAAGCGCAGGATAGCATATCGGTGCAAGATAGCTATATTTATATTTTATATACTGGTAACTTAATAGGGTTGTGCATCATATTCCATTTTGAACACCTCTATCACCATTAATCCTAAAATTAAAATTTATATAAATCTTTACAAAATATTTTAATATTAATATTACTTTTAAATCTTGTAATACGAATAAGACATAAATGGTAGTATAAGTATATATATATTTAATAATCTATCTTCTAAAAATATAAATTTAAAAATGTTATAGTATCATTTTTAATACTCTGACCAAACTGAGAACAAGGTATCAAAAATGATATTATATTAATGTTTTTAGATAATAGAATATTTATATCAACATGTGATGTATATACATAGCCCCATTTGTTATGGATACTTTATCTTTTAGAAATATTATAGTCAAAATTCATATATTATCAATTTTAATACTCTAACCAAATAGGGTATTAACTCTCCAACTGTTTTGGTTACCTTTTTTGGTGTGGTTGTGAGCAAGAAGCTAACAATAATCATCATAATGATAACAATCTAATCAAATCTTCCAATCTATTTAGTAACAATTTTAAACAACTCAACCACTACTGTTTTTTATTAATATAGGTCATGAAAGAGTCTTTATTTATAATATTTAGAATGATATTATATTGATTTTTTTATCAAGATTCCTAGAGAAGATCTATCACAATTTATGCTAGGTTTGTACTTTGAACTCAATTTGGTAATAGTATTAGATATTCCTACAACTATTAATTTTGAAATTGATATCACTGTTTATTACTATTGATCTTAAATTCTATAGAACAAAAAAAATCACATTATGCAATACAAATGTCGATTTCTATTCGTGTTAATATTGATATTCTGTCTTATAAAAATATCGATATCAATATTGATATAGCATTATTTTTAATACTCCGATCAAATATGATATTAAATTTAAAAATTAACATCAATAGTTAAACATCGACTTATATCAACATCAATTTCAAAATTAATAGTAATGGTGATATCTAATACTGTTACCAAACATGTTATTCAACAATTAACTTGTTAATAAAGATGAAAGGGTCACGTAAAGGACTACTTGCTCGGTTGAATTACCACAATATTCTTGTTCTTGGATCGATTGGTCAATTTATACATCATGGACAGGGAGTGCAACTAGCACCCAAATCAGCCTGATATCAAGTCAAGTAGATCCACTTTTCCTTTTTAAATTTATTCGAGCATTTCTAATTTCAACACATTATTTTTAAAAAATTGAAAATTACATCTTTAGAAAAATATTCTCCTTTATTTTATAAACTAGATATTTTATACATTAAAGTATAAATTTTTTTCTTTGAACACCCATTAAAAAGATATAGTTGATGTCTATAAATTTAACCCAACTGAAATTTAACCTTAATTCCAAATTATTTGAGCTCGCTTACATTATATGAATTTTATTTCTACGCTCCAATCAATGTTATGTCATTTATTTAGGGACATTTAAATCACCCAAGTTGTCTTGGCTTATCCTCATCCATATTGAACTTTGATCTGCTGTATCTTCTTTATGTTTATACTGTTTTGGTGTGTTCAAATTTTCCAACAAGGGCTTCCTCATGTGTAAGTTTATCATGTCCAAGCAATCTCAATCTCTCTTTTCTTTGATTTGAGCTAAATTGTTCCTACATTTTTCTGATTTATTCATTATATATATATATATATTCTATCTAATATAGTGGTATGACCACAAATCTACCTAATTAATATTCTCGAGATATGTTTTTCCTTACTTATCTAGTATGTATTCACTATCACGCAACCACAGGGGCCTTATAGTTGAAAGATAAAAATGTTTGTTTTAAATTTGACAAAATATTAAGATCACATAAATTCTCTATAGTAATTCTTCATTTCATCAATCCCATGTTTTAACATTCTCATCACATTATTTATATTTTTTATAATTTAACCAAGATACTTAAAATAAGTATTTCGAGATAATATAAATACATCCTAGCTAATTTCTACATCAGTCATTTTTTAAAATTTTTTTATTAAGTTTACAATCTATATATTCAGTATTAGTCCTACTTATCTTAACTAGTTTAAACTACAAAATGTTCATCTAAAGTCCCAACTTTTTCTATCAACGTCAGGTTGTCCGCAATATCAAGCACTTTAAGTCATATTCCATGTTCTTTGTTAAATGATTCATTACTAATACAAAGTAATAACAATTTATTACATATCTTTGATGTAAGATATATTGTTTTCCATCCCTTTATTGTAAGTGATATTTATTGTTCCTTGATGATGCCTTTTATCACTTGTATATACAAAAGTGTCACCCTTTGTTTCAACACCCACCCTAAAAAAATAGGTATGGTGATACTTGTTATCTATTCACTTCCTATTTTACTAAATATTAAAATTTTGTTAAAAAAAAAATTAAGTTAACATGCCACCCCTAAATTCTCCAAACGTTTCTATACTTCAATAATGATTATATCAATGCCATAAAATTCCCATAAATCTTGTTTCCATTGTGTTCAATGCCTATTTAACTTTAAAATTCCAATCCTCTTATTATAATTCGTATTATGCATCATCTTATCATTTATGTCTTTCATGATTATACCAAGGTTATCATTAAAACAAAAGTACCGAAAGGTTATTCATACCTTTCTAAATCTTTTCTTTTCTCCGTACTTCTAAATCTAATTTATTGATGATAATTGATAATTACAAACTATATTAATTATATATTTTTATGATTATTTTTACATGAATAATTTATCTCATACTCTTTACCCTAATCTGATTGAATATTTATCAACAACGATATCTACTCTATTTTTATTTCTCTCATTTCTTATGCATCATAATTCATAGCATGTACTTCTTATAATTTTATGTTTCTTCTCTGTTCATTTGGTTTCTTAAATGCAATGATTATTCATCTTTCTTTTCTCTATACCATCAACAAGTGCATTAAATCTTTCTATAAGAGACTCAAATTTTTAAATACTCATTCTCACCCTCCTCTCAATCTTATCTTTCTTAGATTTTTTTTCAAAATAATGTCTATTTATCTTTAATTTTATCCTAGAATTCATGTGTTGTCCCACTCTATTGATTAGCTTCTTTACCCACATCTCTCTCTTAAAACATTGAATTAAGGTGCTTATGTGGTGTATCACCTGTGTGGAGCACCTCTCGGCCTTGCTATCATTTCAACACATCAGAACTTCCATATAGCATGTACGAGGAGGTCACTCAATATTTATATTATATGAATTCACATCATGAGGTGTGATGATTGTAAAAAAATATCTGATTAAGTAATTTTTACTCATCATTAATATAATTGACTAACTAAGTACTTTTTTCTTTTTCTATAAGATATAAGAACTCGAATTTTATTATTTAAATTTTAAACATGTATGATACAAATAATAGGTTCGAATACAATATTCTAATAATATTGTATGCATCTTAAGAATTTGTATCAGCCAATTTAAACCCATCAAGGGTACATCACCCCACCCATCTCACAGCCTTCCTTTATACATAGGCTTTCTTGTTGTCTGGTTTGATCAGAGTTAATGGGCCGGTGTTGGCCCAAAACCTCGTTGGATAGCCTGTCATACTCTAAAACGTGGGCCTCTCAATATTCGATTTTCTAGAAATATCGGCATCTAAATTGATACATTACCATTTTTATCCGTCTAACCAAACAAGAGACATACGATTTTATTTTAATATATAATCTCATCAAAAATATATATAAAAAAATGGTGTGTAGCCAACAAACACACCCTGCTACCGCCTCACTGAACAGAAATCCTTTTAACCATTCTTTATCTAAACCACTCGATACCAGCGAGAACATACCATAGGAATATCGCTAATTCAGCTGCCACTGATTTTGAATCCTATCTTATAGAAAGATGTGTTTCTTTATATCTTGTTGGGCAACATTATCAAACATCTCTATCCTTATCTCGACCGCAATCACTTAATCAAAAGTGTTTGATTAATAATATCGATTTTAAATTATGCAGTAGAAACAAAACATGTTAAAGTAATACAAGTATAATTAATATCAATTTTGATATTCATATTCTAACTTATAGAAATATCGATATAGATATTCTAACCAAACATACCATTAAATAAGGACTATTGAAAACTTTTTGGTATGCATGGTTAACATGCAACTATATATATATATATATATATTTGGCCGCCAGATATTAAACGTTCAAATCCACAGTTACAAGTAAATCTTTATCTAGACGGATACCTTTGCCGGAGTATTTTAGGATACTCCAGAGTATTTAGAAAAAAAAATTAAAACAGATTTATCACTACCAGATCATTATTTAGGAGATAAAATGGGTTTATCCCCAAATTAATATATTGTACCAAGAGTCCCTTAAACCGGTGAAAAAAAAGGGACCACCATGGTTATCATTAATATATATATTGTGTGCCTTACTAGAAGCCACGGTCAGAGATTGAATATAGCATGAGCGTGCATGCAGTACTAGGGGTCATGGTTCGCCGGGTCGCCACCCGGACCTGACCCGGTCGATTTTGATGCCGACCGACCCGGTCGCGACCCCAAGACCCGACCCCATTTTTAATTTATTATTATTATTTTTCGCGACCCGAGTCGGTTTGGGGCCAAACCGACCCGATCTTGACTCCCGACCCCACCTTCCTTGCTAGGGGTTACCTACAGTCAGACTAAACACACCCAGGTCACATGCCACGTCTAATTTAGAACATAAAATTTTTTCTAAATTTTGAATTAAATAATTTCAAATGACTTTCATAGGCACCTACACATTGTGAAGTATTATTGGCATTGATAGTGATAAACAGTTACATATACACTGTCAAAATTATCACCAGTGAGGAGATTGAATATTGTAACATGCCTCTTTATGTGTGGAATGTCAAATCTCTTCTAAGAAAGTAGATTGTGATACACCAAGATATTAAGAATATGTCAGAGAGACTAAATGAGTAAACTAGCAAGGACTATGGTTAACTATTTTTTGAAAGTTAATGGGGTGTTTGGTTGCATGATAATTTTTTGTACATTTTCATGATAAAAAATTACATTAAAATAAGAAGTGAACCAATTCATGACATAAAATTATCATGGTCGGAGGGATGTGATAACAAAAAAGGTGACTACCATACATGACCAAACAAAGTGGGGGGGACCACAAGAAAAAAGAAAGATTTGAGATCCTCTTTTTTTGTTTAAGAAGAAAATCACTTTCAAAATATAAAATTGTCATGGTTACCAAACACCTCTTTTAACAACTTTTCTTACAATTTTTAAAAATTAAAATAAAAAATCTCATTGTCATGTAACCAAACACCCCATAAAGTTAAAAAAACTCAGAAATTAATTATATCTTATTAAGAGTATTCTCGGACTTAGTGACATATCTAAGATTGCTGATTAAGATAGTTACTGGGTTAGTTTAGTTATTACATTTTATGAGATATAATATCAAAAAAGTGAGAATCATGCATAAAAAATTGGGAGACCACGAAAAAAAAAGAAGAGAGAAATCACCTGTTTTTTTTGTTTAAGAAATCTCTACAAAAATATTGGTTGTAATGACAGCAAACTTCCTTTTAAACAAATTTTGTCATAAAAATATAATTTTATGATAAAAAAATCATTTTATCATGTAGCCAAAAACACCCATATCTCAGTTATGCCATCCGCCGGTTTGACAACTTGATTATGAGGACGAAAAGCAGGTGCTCGATGGCATAATCATTTCTATATTTTTTGCGATAAAATTATATGTTGAAATAAAATCCAGGATGATTAAGGACGTAAGATTATCAAATACTTTGTATATGAAACATTCTAAGAAAATAAAATCAGTGGAGACATCCAAAACAATTCTATATAGTATATATTTTTACAATGATTGTCAAATACTTTTAAAATTTTGTTAAAAAAATATTTTTATGACAATAATTCAATTTGTCAACTGAACACCTTCATTAGTTGAGAAGGTACAAGCTAAACCCAATTAGGACAACCTAATTAATTAGGGTCTGCCCACCCCTTGAGAGGTCCCCTGAGAGATCTGTTATTGAGCATGCGAGAGGAGCCCGTGCCCTTTAATTAAAATATACTCCACAAATAAATAAATATTATCTCCGACAAATTCAGAAAGGGAAAAATTATAGGTTCATTGACTAAAAATTATCAACAGTTATACCTTCTATTCTGTTACCCAATTCTTTGTATATTTCATGTTAATTTGCCCATGTCACACGTCTTACTGTTCATCTAGTTAATAAGATGTTTGAAAATTACATAAATGTGTAAAATATAATTTTATTTCGAACATAAAATCATCTTGTTTGGTTAGATATGACAACAAAGAGTGTGAGAACAAGCATGTATAGCTTAAAAAAAGATATCACAAGAAAAAAAAGTCCAAAATTTTCTTGGCTACATAAAAAATACTTGGTAGTATAAAAATCATGTTTGGCTGGATGAAAAAAATAGTCTTTACCATAAAAATATATTTCAAAAAAATTTGTCGAAATTGTTTGATAGCCAAGATAAAAAAATTTACTGGAAATTTTCTTGTACGATAAAAAGTGAAATCTCCTTTGGGTAACTTTCTTCATTATCTACACCATCTCTTTTTGTTATCATATTTAACCTGACATGAACAGAATTTAAACATTATTTTGTCAGAGAGATAAGCAATGAATGAACACTGCGCCTGTTTATTTTGACTTACTTAATGTCTAACGTCCAAGCCTGTTAAAGTTTGAACATTGAATTTTTGGTAAAATTTTTGAATACAATAATGACTTCTTTATAAATCACTTAATTTTAAGTGTTTCATTGTAAATTTTTTAGAGATGAAAAACTAAGATTTTATGTTCTCCGAGAGAAATTAGAAATAAAAATATGAGTTTCTAAGTTTCATCAAGTCAAATCAGACGCCACCTACATTTACATCATACATATACACGGTGAAAAAATCATTGTAAATCTTTTCTGACTCCTTTCTCACCGTACCATATTAAGATTTGGAGCGGAAGTCAAAGAAAAATAAAACTTTAGACCTTTTACTTTTAAAAAATTTTAACTGTATTGAACCGGGCCGGGTCCATGCAACTGAACCAGCTGTTGACCTGGCCGCAGGATGCCACTAGGGCAAGACTTCTCGGCCGCCGCCGCCGACGACGACGACGACGACGCCGCCGGTGCTCTTACTATATGATCTCCAACCGGACAGTTGCCTCCCCCTCCACCCTCCCCCATCCCCGGCCTTCTTCCCTCTCTCTAGACGGCCATCCCCCGAGCTCGGAGGTGACCAATATGGCTTCTTCCCCGATGGCCTGGTTTCCGAACGCCGCCGTGCTGGTAGCCATCTCACTCGCCGTGGCGTTGCTCAACTCGCCGGCGTATGCGCGACCGGCGAACTCTCGTCAACTGCTTTGCAGACCTCCGGCGCCAGGTCCGGGGCGGAAAGCTCCATCGCCAAGTCCGAAAAAGGGTGCACCAGTTGCGCCGCCCGAAAGACATACTCCAACTCCGGCGCCGATAACTCCATCGCCGAGTCCAAATGCCACAACTCCTTCGCCAAGCCCGGAAATTGGTGAACCATTTCCCCCACCGGAAAGTCCCACTCCTACTCCAAGCCCGACGGTTGAACCATTTCTACCGCCGGAACCAGAACCACCTCTGCCGCCGGAGAGTCCGACGCCTACTCCAAGCCCAGCGAGTGAACCAGTTCTACCGCCGGAGAGTCCGACACCTACTCCCAGCCCATCGAGTGAACCAGTTCTGCCGCCGGAGAGTCCCACTCCTACTCCAAGCCCGACGAGTGAACCAGAACCACCTCTGCCGCCGGAGAGTCCGACGCCTACTCCAAGCCCGGCGAGTGAACCAGTTCTGCCGCCGGAGAGTCCGACTCCTACTCCAAGCCCGACGAGTGAACCAGAACCGCCTCTACCGCCGGAAAGTCCGACGCCTACTCCAAGCCCGACGGGTGAACCAGTTCTACCGCCGGAGAGTCCGACTCCTACTCCAAGCCCGGAGCCCACAACTCCGACGCCCAGCCCCGAAACAGAGGGACCAGTTCCGCCGCCGGCAAACCCTCCGTCGACTCCGCCGCCGCCTCCCCACCGTGCGCCGCCGCCTAGTCCTAAGCTGTGTCTCTCCCACTGCAAGGCCATCAAGCTACGATGCGTCTCCGCCTGCTCGAGCGTTCGACCGCCTCCCCTCAAATTATTCTGCATCAAACGTTGCATTCTGAATTTCAAAAGCTGCGCCCGAGCTTGCATCCACGTCCACTAAGAACATGCATGCGTGTGTATGTTGTTATAAATAAGGCGGATCGATCTGCCAAGGCGTGCATGCCGCCGTCATATATTCATATACATACAATTTTAGATAAGGTTAGGGTTTCTGCACTCCATGCAGGCGTACGTACTTACATATATACGTACGTAGGTACCATCGCTCTCTGGTTACTACTTTAGAGGCCCAAAAAAAATGTATACCGTGCGTTTAATTACGACCGGATAATAGAAGATACATATATATTTATTTATATGCACCATGTTGGGTTGGCGTTCGTGTTCTCTTTGGAGCTGGGCACGCATGTACTTAAGGTAACCCGTGATTAATAGGGATGTAAACAAATCTAATACTCTGAAATTTGGCATGAATTTCGATGAAAATGATAGATGTGAGACTCCTTAACATGTTCCGAAATCTGGATCCAATTTTGTACTCATGATAGTTTATATATGAAAATTGGGATCAATTCAGGATGTTTCTTTTCTTCAGTTTTTGATGTCTAAAATCTACATCTTTATAACGTAAAATAAATAAAAATATATATTTAATGAGAAGATTTTATGATAAATTTTTGAGGTGGCTACATCAGATTGTAATGATTCATCAGCTTATTTTTAAATAACAATTAGCATATAAGACATGTATAGTTTGGAAATTATCGTATCCTTGGTTCTCATTTCGATAACACAATCAAATCAAAGTTAAATTATAGTATATAGTTAACATTTTAATGAATATCTCAACTCGTGTTGAGATGGGTGTAAAAAATAATTAATTTAAGCACCAAACTTACAACCCTACCCATGTATTAATCTTTCTTTTCTCAGGGCAAAGTTGGATAATTAAGTGAGGTGAGAAGCATGTGTTGACCAAAACAGGATGACATGGCGCCCAAATTGACGTGGACAGTATATGCTATGCCTTGTAATTTACATTTCATTTCTCATTTCAATTCATTTCAGGTTCATATGTACATTGGTCAGTTCAATTAATGAACCGGGATTTGTTCTATGTACCATGGAGAGGTATAAATATAAAAAGGGGAAATGGAAGAAACTCAATTAAGCCAGTCAGAGTTTTCTTCTAGAAATATTGGTATCTAAATTGATACATTACTATTTTTATCCGTCCAACCAAACAAGAGACATACGATTTTATTTTAATATATGATTTCATCAAAAATATAAAAAAAAAATGGTGTGTAGCCAACAAACACACCCTGCTACCGCCTCACTGAACAGAAATCCTTTTAACCATTCTTTATCTAAACCACTCAATACCAGCGAGAATATACCATAGGAATATCGCTAATTCAGCTGCCACTGATTTTGAATCCTATCTTATAGAAAGATTTGTTTCTTTATATCTTGTTGGGCAACATTACCAAACATCTCTATCCTTATCTCGACCGCAATCACTTAATCAAAAGTGTTTGATTAATAATATCAATTTTAAAATATGTAGTAGAAACAGAACATGTTAAAGTAATACAAGTATAATTAATATCAATTTTGATATTCATATTCTAACTTATAGAAATATCAATATAGATATTCTAACCAAACATACCATTAAATAAGGACTATTGAAAACTTTTTGGTATGCATGGTTAACATGCAACTATATATATATATATATATTTGGCCGCCAGATAATTAAACGTTCAAATCCACAGTTACAAGTAAATCTTTATCTAGACGGATACCTTTGCCGGAGTATTTTAGGATACTCCAGAGTATTTAGAAAAAAATTAAATCAGATTTATCACTACCAGATCATTATTTAGGAGATAAAATGGGTTTATCCCCAAATTAATATATTGTACAAAGAGTCCCTTAAACCGGTGAAAAAAAAGGACCACCATGGCTATCATTAATATATATATTGTGTGCCTTACTAGAAGCCACGGTCAGAGATTGAATATAGCATGAGCGTGCATGCAGTACTAGGGGTCATGGTTCGCCTGGTCGCCACCCGGACCTGACCCGGTCGGTTTTGATGCAGACCGACCCGGTCGCGACCCCAAGACCCGACCCTATTTTTAATTTTTTTTTTATTATTTTTCGCGACCCGAGTCGATTTGGGGCCAAACCGACCCGATCTTGACTCCCGACCCCACCTTCCTTGCTAGGGGTTACCTACAGTCAGACTAAACACACCCAGGTCACATGCCACGTCTAATTTAGAACATAAAATTTTTTCTAAATTTTGAATTAAATAATTTCAAATGACTTTCATAGGCACCTACACATTGTGAAGTATTATTGGCATTGATAGTGATAAACAGTTACATATACACTGTCAAAATTATCACTAGTGAGGAGATTGAATATTGTAACATGCCTCCTTATGTGTGGAATGTCAAATCTCTTCTAGGAAAGTAGATTGTGATACACCAAGATATTAAGAATATGTCAGAGAGACTAAATGAGTAAACTAGCAAGGACTATGGTTAACTATTTTTTGAAAGTTAACGGGGTGTTTGGTTGCATGATAATTTTTTGTACATTTTCATGATAAAAAATTATATTAAAATAAGAAGTGAACCAACTCATGACATAAAATTATCATGATCTGAGGGTTGTGATAACAAAAAAAAGTAACTACCATACATGACCAAACAAAGTGGGGGGGACCACAAGAAAAAAGAAAGAGTAGAGATCCTCTTTTTTTGTTTAAGAAGAAAATCACTTTCAAAACATAAAATTGACATGATTACTGAACACCTCTTTTAACAAGTTTTATTACAATTCTTAAAAATTAAAATAAAAATATTTATTATGATGTAATCAAACACCCCATAAAGTTAAAAAAAACTCAGAAATTAATTATATCTTATTAAGAGTATTCTCGGACTTAGTGACATATCTAAGATTGCTGATTAAGATAGTTACTGGGTTAGTTTAGTTATTACATCTTATGAGATATAATATCAAAAAAGTGAGAATCATGCATAAAAAATTGGGAGACCACGAAAAAAAAGAGAGAGAAATCACCTGTTTTTTGGTTTAAGAAATCTCTACAAAAATATTGGTTGTAATGACAGCAAACTTCCTTTTAAATAAATTTTGTCATAAAAATATAATTTTATGATAAGAAAATCATTTTATCATGTAGCCAAAAACACCCATACCTCGGTTATGCCATCCCCCGGTTTGACAACTTGATTACGAGGACGAAAGTCCCGCCCTCCTAGTGCAGTGGGACGTCACCGCCCTCCGGGGCGGTAGCTTGCGGTCTCGAATCGCGCCCGCCCCGTCGAGGACGGCTTCCTCGCGCACGCAGACCACTGCGCCATGACCAAAAAAAAGATTACGAGGACGAAAAGCAGGTGTTCAATGGCATAACCATTTCTATATATTTTTGCGATAAAATTATATGTTGAAATAAAATCTAGGATGATTAAGGACGTAAGATTATCAAATACTTTGTATATGAAACATTCTAAGAAAAGAAAATCAGTGGAGATAACCAAAACAATTCTATAGAGTAATATTCTTACAATGATTGTCAAATACTTTTAAAATTTTGTTAAAAAAATATTTTTATGACAATAATTCAATTTGTCAACTGAACACCTTCATTAGTTGAGAAGGTACAAGCTAAACCCAATTAGGACAACCTAATTAATTAGGGTCTGCCCACCCCTTGAGAGGTCCCCTGAGAGATCTGTTATTGAGCATGCGAGAGGAGCCCGTGCCCTTTAATTAAAATATACTCCACAAATACCGACAAATTCAGAAAGGGAAAAATTATAGGTTCATTGACTAAAAATTATCAACAGTTATACCTTCTATTCTGTTACCCAATTCTTACTGTTCATCTAGTTAATGAGATGTTTGAAAATTACATATATGTGTAAAATATAATTTTATTTCGAACGTAAAATTATCTTGTTTGATTAGATATGACAACAAGGAGTGTGAGAACAAGCATGTATAGCTTAAAAAAAGCTATCACAAAAAAAAGTCCAAAATTTTCTTGGCTACATAAAAAATACTTGGTAGTATAAAAATAAGTTTGGCTGGATGAAAAAAAATTAGTCTTTACCATAAAAATATATTTCAACAAAATTTGTCGAAATTGTTTGATAGCCAAGATAAAAAAATTTGCTGGAAATTTTCTTGTACGATAAAAAGTGAAATCTCCTTTGGGTACCTTTCTTCATTATCTACACCATCTCTTTTTGTTATCATATTTAACCTGACATGAACAGAATTTAAACATTATTTTATCAGAGAGATAAGCAATGAATAAACGCTGCGCCGGTTTATTTTGACTTACTTAATGTCTTAACGTCCAAACCTGTTAAAGTTTGAACATTGTATTTTTTGGTAAAATTTTTTAATACAATAATAACTTCTTTATAAATCACTTAATTTTAAGTGTTTCATTGTAGATTTTTTAGAGATGAAAAACCAAGATTTTTTGTTCTCCCAGAGAAATTAGAAATAAAAATATGAGTTTCTAAGTTTCATCAAGTCAAATCAGACGCCACCTACATTTACATCATACATATACACGGTGAAAAAATTATTGTAAATATTTTCTGACTCCTTTCTCACCGTACCATATTAAGATTTGGAGCGGAAGTCAAAGAAAAATAAAATTTTAGACCTTTTACTTTAAAAAAAATTTAACTGTATTGAACCGGGCCGGGTCCATGCAACTGAACCAGCTGTTGACCTTGCCGCAGGATGCCACTAGGGCAAGACTTCTCGGCCGCCGCCGACGACGACGACGACGACGCCGCCGGTGCTCTTACTATATGATCTCCAACCGGACAGTTGCTCCCCCCACACCCTCCCCCATCCACGGCCTTCTTTCCTCTCTCCAGACGGTCATCCCCCGAGCTCGGAGGTGACCATGGCTCCCTCCCTGATCTCCTGGTTTCGGAACGCCGCCGTGCTGGTAGCCATCTCACTCGCCGTGGCGTTGCTCAACTCGCCGGCGTATGCGCGACCGGTGAACTCTAGTCAAATGCTTTGGAGACCTCCGGCGCCAGGTCCGGGGCGGAAAGCTCCATCGCCAAGTCCGAAAAAGGGTGCACCAGTTACGCCGCCCGAAAGACATACTCCAACTCCGGCGCCGATAACTCCATCGCCGAGTCCAAATGCCACAACTCCTTCGCCAAGCCCGGAAATTGGTGAACCAGTTCCCCCGCCGGAAAGTCCCACTCCTACTCCAAGCCCGACGGCTGAACCAATTCTGCCGCCGGAGAGTCCGACTCCTACTCCAAGCCCGGAGCCCACAACTCCGACGCCCAGCCCCGAAACAGAGGGACCAGTTCCGCCGCCGGCAAACCCTCCGTCGACTCCGCCGCCGCCTCCCCACCGTGCGCCGCCGCCTAGTCCTAAGCTGTGTCTCTCCCACTGCAAAGCCATCAAGCTGCGATGCGTCTCCGCCTGCTCGAGCGTTCGACCGCCTCCCCTCAAATTATCCTGCATCAAACGTTGCAGTCTGAATTTCAAAAGCTGCGCCCGAGCTTGCATCCACGTCCACTAAGAACATGCATGCGTGTGTATGTTGTTATAAATAAGGCGGATCGATCTGCCAAGGCGTGCATGCCGCCGTCATATATTCATATACATACAATTTTAAATAAGGTTAGGGTTTCTGCACTCCATGCAGGCGTACGTACTTACATATATACGTACGTAGGTACCATCGCTCTCTGGTTACTACTTTAGAGGCCCAAAAAAATGTATACCGTGCGTTTAATTACTACCGGATAATAGAAGATACATATATATTTATTTATATGCACCATGTTGGGTTGGCGTTCGTGTTCTCTTTGGAGCTGGGCACGCATGTACTTAAGGTAACCCGTGATTAATAGGGATGTAAACAAATCTAATACTCTGAAATTTGGCATGAATTTCGATGAAAATGATAGATGTGAGACTCCTTAACATGTTCCGAAATCTGGATCCAATTTTGTACTCATGATAGTTTATATATGAAAATTGGGATCAATTCAGGATGTTTCTTTTCTTCAGTTTTTGATGTCTAAAATCTACATCTTTATAACGTAAAATAAATAAAAATATATATTTAATGAGAAGATTTTATGATAAATTTTTGAGGTGGCTACATCAGATTGTAATGATTCATCAGCTTATTTTTAAATAACAATTAGCATATAAGACATGTATAGTTTGGAAATTATCGTATCCTTGGTTCTCATTTCGATAACACAATCAAATCAAAGTTAAATTATAGTATATAGTTAACATTTTAATGAATATCTCAACTCGTGTTGAGATGGGTGTAAAAAATAATTAATTTAAGCACCAAACTTACAACCCTACCCATGTATTAATCTTTCTTTTCTCAGGGCAAAGTTGGATAATTAAGTGAGGTGAGAAGCATGTGTTGACCAAAACAGGATGACATGGCGCCCAAATTGACGTGGACAGTATATGCTATGCCTTGTAATTTACATTTCATTTCTCATTTCAATTCATTTCAGGTTCATATGTACATTGGTCAGTTCAATTAATGAACCGGGATTTGTTCTATGTACCATGGAGAGGTATAAATATAAAAAGGGGAAATGGAAGAAACTCAATTAAGCCAGTCAGAGTTTTCTTCTAGAAATATTGGTATCTAAATTGATACATTACTATTTTTATCCGTCCAACCAAACAAGAGACATACGATTTTATTTTAATATATAATCTCATCAAAAATATATATATAAAAAATGGTGTGTAGCCAACAAACACACCCTGCTACCGCCTCACTGAACAGAAATCCTTTTAACCATTCTTTATCTAAACCACTCGATACCAGCGAGAATATACCATAGGAATATCGCTAATTCAGCTGCCACTGATTTTGAATCCTATCTTATAGAAAAATGTGTTTCTTTATATCTTGTTGGGCAACATTACCAAACATCTCTATCCTTATCTCGACCGCAATCACTTAATCAAAAGTGTTTGATTAATAATATCAATTTTAAAATATGTAGTAGAAACAAAACATGTTAAAGTAATACAAGTATAATTAATATCAATTTTGATATTCATATTCTAACTTATAGAAATATCAATATAGATATTCTAACCAAACATACCATTAAATAAGGACTATTGAAAACTTTTTGGTATGCATGGTTAACATGCAACTATATATATATATATATTTGGCCGCCAGATATTAAACGTTCAAATCCACAGTTACAAGTAAATCTTTATCTAGACGGATACCTTTGCCGGAGTATTTTAGGATACTCCAGAGTATTTAGAAAAAAAAATTAAAACAGATTTATCACTACCAGATCCTTATTTAGGAGATAAAATGGGTTTATCCCCAAATTAATATATTGTACCAAGAGTCCCTTAAACCGGTGAAAAAAAAAGGACCACCATGGTTATCATTAATATATATATTGTGTGCCTTACTAGAAGCCACTGTCAGAGATTGAATATAGCATGAGCGTGCATGCAGTACTAGGGGTCATGGTTCGCCAGGTCGCCACCCGGACCTGAGCCGGTCGGTTTTGATGCCGACCGACCCGGTCGCGGCCCCAAGACCCGACCTCATTTTTAATTTATTATTATTATTTTTTGCGACCCGAGTCGGTTTGGGGCCAAACCGACCCGATCTTGACTCCCGACCCCACCTTCCTTGCTAGGGGTTACCTACAGTCAGACTAAACACACCCAGGTCACATGCCACGTCTAATTTAGAACATAAAATTTTTTCTAAATTTTGAATTAAATAATTTCAAACGACTTTCATAGGCACCTACACATTGTGAAGTATTATTGGCATTGATAGTGATAAACAGTTACATATACACTGTCAAAATTATCACCAGTGAGGAGATTGAATATTGTAACATGCCTCTTTATGTGTGGAATGTCAAATCTCTTCTAAGAAAGTAGATTGTGATACACCAAGATATTAAGAATATGTCAGAGAGACTAAATGAGTAAACTAGCAAGGACTATGGTTAACTATTTTTTGAAAGTTAATGGGGTGTTTGGTTGCATGATAATTTTTTGTACATTTTCATGATAAAAAATTACATTAAAATAAGAAGTGAACCAATTCATGACATAAAATTATCATGGTCGGAGGGATGTGATAACAAAAAAAGTAACTACCATACATGACCAAACAAAGTGGGGGGGACCACAAGAAAAAAGAAAGATTTGAGATCCTCTTTTTTTGTTTAAGAAGAAAATCACTTTCAAAATATAAAATTGTCATGGTTACCAAACACCTCTTTTAACAACTTTTCTTACAATTTTTAAAAATTAAAATAAAAAATCTCATTGTCATGTAACCAAACACCCCATAAAGTTAAAAAAACTCAGAAATTAATTATATCTTATTAAGAGTATTCTCGGACTTAGTGACATATCTAAGATTGCTGATTAAGATAGTTACTGGGTTAGTTTAGTTATTACATTTTATGAGATATAATATCAAAAAAGTGAGAATCATGCATAAAAAATTGGGAGACCACGAAAAAAAAAAGAGAGAGAAATCACCTGTTTTTTTGGTTTAAGAAATCTCTACAAAAATATTGGTTGTAATGACAGCAAACTTCCTTTTAAACAAATTTTGTCATAAAAATATAATTTTATGATAAAAAAATCATTTTATCATGTAGCCAAAAACACCCATATCTCAGTTATGCCATCCGCCGGTTTGACAACTTGATTATGAGGACGAAAAGCAGGTGTTCGATGGCATAATCATTTCTATATATTTTTGCGATAAAATTATATGTTGAAATAAAATCCAGGATGATTAAGGACGTAAGATTATCAAATACTTTGTATATGAAACATTCTAAGAAAAGAAAATCAGTGGAGATAACCAAACCAATTCTATAGAGTAATATTCTTACAATGATTGTCAAATACTTTTAAAATTTTGTTAAAAAAATATTTTTATGACAATAATTCAATTTGTCAACTGAACACCTTCATTAGTTGAGAAGGTACAAGCTAAACCCAATTAGGACAACCTAATTAATTAGGGTCTGCCTACCCCTTGAGAGGTCCCCTGAGAGATCTGTTATTGAGCATGCGAGAGGAGCTCGTGCCCTTTAATTAAAACATACTTTACAAATAAATAAATATTATCTCCGACAAATTCAGAAAGAAAAAAATTATAGGTTCATTGACTAAAAATTATCAACAGTTATACCTTCTATTCTGTTACCCAATTCTTACTGTTCATCTAGTTAATAAGATGTTTGGAAATTACATATATGTGTAAAATATAATTTTATTTCGAACGTAAAATTATCTTGTTTGATTAGATATGACAACAAAGAGTGTGAGAACAAGCATGTATAGCTTAAAAAAAGCTATCACAAAAAAAGTCCAAAATTTTCTTGGCTACATAAAAAATACTTGGTAGTATAAAAATCAGTTTGGCTGGATGAAAAAAAAATAGTCTTTACCATAAAAATATATTTCAACAAAATTTGTCAAAATTGTTTGATAGCCAAGATAAAAAAAATTTCTGGAAATTTTATTGTACGATAAAAAGTGAAATCTCCTTTGGGTACTTACTTTCTTCATTATCTACACCATCTCTTTTTGTTATCATATTTAACCTGACATGAACAGAATTTAAACATTATTTTATCAGAGAGATAAGCAAATAAAAAGTGAAATCTCTTTTGGGTACTTACTTTCTTCATTATCTACACCATCTCGTTTTGTTATCATATTTAACCTGACATGAACAGAATTTAAACATTATTTTATCAGAGAGATAAGCAAATAAAAAGTGAAATCTCCTTTGGGGTACTTACTTTCTTCATTAATTATCTACACCATCTGGTTTTGTTATCATATTTAGCCTGACATGAACAGAATTTAAACATTATTTTATCAGAAAGATAAGCAAATAAAAAGTGAAATCTCCTTTGGGTACTTACTTTCTTCATTATCTACACCATCTCTTTTTGTTATCATATTTAACCTGACATGAACAGAATTTAAACATTATTTTATCAGAGAGATAAGCAAATAAAAAGTGAAATCTCCTTTGGATACTTACTTTCTTCATTATCTACACCATCTCTTTTTGTTATCATATTTAACCTGACATGAACAGAATTTAAACATTATTTTATCAGAGAGATAAGCAAATAAAAAGTGAAATCTCCTTTGGGTACTTACTTTCTTCATTATCTACACCATCTCTTTTTGTTATCATATTTAACCTGACATGAACAGAATTTAAACATTATTTTATCAGAGAGATAAGCAATGAATGAACGCTGCGCCGGTTTATTTTGACTTACTTAATATCTTAACGTCCAAACCTGTTAAAGTTTGAACATTGTATTTTTTGGTAAAATTTTTGAATACAATAATAACTTCTTTATAAATCACTTAATTTTAAGTGTTTCATTGTAGATTTTTTAGAGAAGAAAAACCAAGATTTTTTGTTCTCCGAGAGAAATTAGAAATAAAAATATGAGTTTCTAAGTTTCATCAAGTCAAATCAGACGCCACCTACATTTACATCATACATGTACACGGTGAAAAAATCATTGTAAATATTTTCTGACTCCTTTCTCACCGTACCATATTAAGATTTGGAGCGGAAGTCAAAGAAAAATAAAATTTTAGACCTTTTACTTTAAAAAAAAATTAACTGTATTGAACCGGGCCGGGTCCATGCAACTGAACCAGCTGTTGACCTTGCCGCAGGATGCCAATAGGGCAAGACTTCTCGGCCGCCGCCGCCGACGACGACGACGACGACGCCGCCGGTGCTCTTACTATATGATCTCCAACCGGACAGTTGCCCCCCCCCTCCACCCTCCCCCATCCCCGGCCTTCTTCCCTCTCTCTAGACGGCCATCCCCCGAGCTCGGAGGTGACCAATATGGCTTCCTCCCTGATGGCCTGGTTTCCGAACGCCGCCGTGCTGGTAGCCATCTCACTCGCCGTGGCGTTGCTCAACTCGCCGGCGTATGCGCGACCGGCGAACTCTCGTCAACTGCTTTGCAGACCTCCGGCGCCAGGTCCGGGGCGGAAAGCTCCATCGCCAAGTCCGAAAAAGGGTGCACCAGTTGCGCCGCCCGAAAGACATACTCCAACTCCGGCGCCGATAACTCCATCGCCGAGTCCAAATGCCACAACTCCTTCGCCAAGCCCGGAAATTGGTGAACCAGTTCCCCCGCCGGATAGTCCCACTCCTACTCCAAGCCCGACGGCTGAACCAGTTCTGCCGCCGGAGAGTCCGACTCCTACTCCAAGCCCGGAGCCCACAACTCCGACGCCCAGCCCCGAAACAGAGGGACCAGTTCCGCCGCCGGCAAACCCTCCGTCGACTCCGCCGCCGCCTCCCCACCGTGCGCCGCCGCCTAGTCCTAAGCTGTGTCTCTCCCACTGCAAAGCCATCAAGCTGCGATGCGTCTCCGCCTGCTCGAGCGTTCGACCGCCTCCCTCAAATTATCCTGCATCAAACGTTGCAGTCTGAATTTCAAAAGCTGCGCCCGAGCTTGCATCCACGTCCACTAAGAACATGCATGCGTGTGTATGTTGTTATAAATAAGGCGGATCGATCTGCCAAGGCGTGCATGCCGCCGTCGTATATTCATATACATACAATTTTAAATAAGGTTAGGGTTTCTGCACTCCATGCAGGCGTACGTACTTACATATATACGTACGTAGGTACCATCGCTCTCTGGTTACTACTTTAGAGGCCCAAAAAAATGTATACCGTGCGTTTAATTACGACCGGATAATAGAAGATACATATATATTTATTTATATGCACCATGTTGGGTTGGCGTTCGTGTTCTCTTTGGAGCTGGGCACGCATGTACTTAGGTAACCCGTGATTAATAGGGACGTAAACAAATCTAATACTCTGAAATTTGGCATGAATTTCGATGAAAATGATAGATGTGAGACTCCTTAACATGTTCCGAAATCTGGATCCAATTTTGTACTCATGATGGTTTATGAAAATTGGGATCAATTCAGGATGTTTCTTTTCTTCAGTTTATGATGTCTAAAATCTACATCTAGATAATGTAAGATAAATAAAAAATATATTTAATGAGAAGATTTTATGATAAATTTTTTAAGTGGCTACATCAGATTGTAATGATTCATCTGCTTATTTTTAAATAACAACTAGCATATAAGACATGTATAGTTTGGGAATTATCGTACTTGGTTCTCATTTCGATAACATAATCGATAACATTTTAATGAATATCTCGACTCGTGTTGAGATGGGTGTAAAAAATAATTAATTTAAGCACCAAACTTACAACCCTACCCATGTATTCTTTCTTTTCTCAGGGCAAAGTTGGATAATTAAGTGAGGTGAGAAGCATGTGTTGACCAAATTAAACAGGATGACATGGCGCCCAAATTGACGTGGACACTATATGCTATGCCTTGTGATTTACATTTCATTTCAATTCATTTCAGGTTCATATGTACATTGGTCAGTTCAATTAATGAACCGGGATTTGTTCTATGTACCATGGAGAGATATAAATATGAAAGGGGAAATGGAGGAAACTCAATTAAGCCACTCAGTTTTCTTCCCGCATATCTCCCTCTCATTTTATATGCTCAACAGGTCTCACCATCTTCAGTTGCAAGTGGTCTTCTCCTTCTTATATGCCTACAGATCACCTCTGCTCAGCCTCAGGTCTGGAATACCTTGGACTCCTTCGTCATTCCACCACAGGGTACCTCTGTTCAGCATTAGATCCAAAGAGGCATTGGTAGTCTTTCTAACTTGGTATCAGAGCTAAAGGCGGGTGGACCCCCGCAGTGGACACGTAGGAAGAACTTGCACGTGAGAGGACAAGTCAATAATCTAGTATTAGGTACAGAGAGGAGGTTCTCTTGATTAAAAATTTGAGCCTCTCTAACCCAACGTAGTAGTTTTGAGTCTGTTAACACAAGGTGAGTTATAATAGCGTTGCATTTCGTATCTAATGGGGTGTTTGGTTGCATGATAATGAAGGTTTTTGTTTTAATTTTTAAAAATTGTAAGAAAACTTGTTAAAAGAGATATTTGTTAACCATGACAATTTTATGTTTTAAAAGTGATTTTATTCTTAAACAAAAAAGAGGATCTCACCTCTTTCTTTTTTCTTGTGGTCCCCCACTTTGTTTGCTCATGTGTGATAGTTACACTTTTGTGTAATCACATCCCTCTAAACATGATAATTTTATGTCATGAGTTGGTTCACTTTTTATTTTAATACAATTTTTTATCATGAAAGTGTACAAAAAATTATCATGCAACCAAACACCCCATGAGATTTGGTTCAAGTGGGTGAGGATGGGGGTGATTTTTAACCTAAATCGAGCAAAAAAATGGGTGCTGACCTGAACGGAACCAAATCAAACTAGTTCTAAATCAATTTAATTTAGTTTTAAGTATAATTGAATAAATAAAATATAAAAAAAAATACTATACGATAACAATTTGTAACTATGAATATTTTAACATTTATATTTTGACAATAATATGTAACACTAACTTATAATATATTATAAACAATTTCGACTCGATTCTCCTTGTATATAACAGTTTGGTTTGGTTCATAGGTTAATCAAATGGAACCCAAACTTAAGATTTGCTCAACTCTAAGCAAGCCGACTGAACCGGTTGATAAACACCCCTAGCATAAGGTATCGATAACTCTTATTTAATAACGTAAAACTTAGTACAGTGATCAATGCATTTAATTGTTGCACTCTATTTTCTCCATCGGCAAGCTAGCTAGGTCTGAGCAGAAAAGAACTTGTCCCCATCAAGAGATTGTGTTAAAACTTCAAGGAGAAAGATCTTTGAGACAGCAATCTCTCACTCTCTATCCTCTCTCATATTTTTGCTTTGGGCTTATCTACAATAAAATCAAGTTTTTCTTAATATTATTTAACTTCCTTCATGTGTGTGTCTTCTTGCCTATACTGTTTTTTACAGTAAAATTATATGCTGGAATAAAATCCAGGATGATTAAGGGCGTAAAATTATCGAATACTTTGTATGAAACATTCTAAGAAAAGAAAATTAGTGGAGTTTTCTCAAACAATTCTATAGAGTATATATTTTTATAATGATTGTCTCAAATACTTTTAACATTTTGTTAAAAAAAATTTTCTATGACAATTATTCAATTCGTCAACTGAACACCCTCATAAGTTGAGAAAGTACAAGCTAAACCTAATTAGGACAACCTAATTAGGGTCTGCCTACCCCCTGAGAGGTCCCCTGAGAGATCTGTTCTTGAGCAGGCGAGAGGAGCCCGTGCCCTTTAATTAAAACATACTCCACAAATAAATAATTATCCCTCCATTTCAGAAAGGGAAAAATCATTGCTTCATTGACTAAAAAAAATACTGACAGTTGATCCATGTTTTGAAATTATTTTTATACTGGATCCATTCTGACACCCAATTCTTTATATATTTCATATTGATTTGCCCATTTCACATGCCGTACCGTACTGTTCATCTAGTTAATAAGATGTTAAAAATTTACATATATACATAAAATATAATTTCATTTATGGGGTGTTTGGTTGCATGATAATTTTTTATGCATTTTCATGATAAAAAATTGTATTAAAATAAAAAGTGAGCCAACTCAAAACATAAAATTATCATGTTTAGAGGGATATGATAGCAAAAAGGAGTAACTACCATATATGACCAAATAAAGTGGGGGGACCACAAGAAAAAAGAAAGAGGTGAGACCCTCTTTTTTGTTTAAGAAAAAAATCACTTTCAAAACATAAAATTGTCAAGGATGCCAAACACCTCTTTTAACAAGTTTTCTTACAACTTTAAAAATTAAAATAAAAGCCTTCATTGTCATGTAACCAAACACCCCATTTTTGGCTGCAAGATAATTTTTTGTACATTTTCATGATAAAAAATTATATTAAAATAAAAAGTGAACCAACTCTTGACATAAAATTATCATGTTTGGAGGGATGTGATAACAAAAAAGAGTAACCATTATACATGACCAAACAACGTGGAGGACCACTAGAAAAAAGAAAGAGGTGAGACCTTCTTTTTTTGTTTAAGAAGAAAATCACTTTCAAAACATAAAATTATCATAGTTGTCAAATACCTCTTTCAACAAGTTTTCTTATAATTTTTAAAAATAATAATTTCTATTATAATGTAACCAAACACTCCATTAGAATGTAAAATTCTGTTGTTTGGTTAGATATGATAACAAATAGTGTGAGAATAACCATGTATATATAGCTAAAAAAGATAGAAATCACAAGAAAACATTTTTCATCTCTTTTCTGTTGAAAATTTCCTGGGCTACGTAAAAAAAATCTCTGTAGCATCAAAATCATGTTTGGCTGAATGAAAAAAAAATAGTCTGCACCATGAAAATATATTTCAACAAGATTTGTTAAAATTGTTTGATAGTCATGATAAAAACGTATTTTACTGGGAATTTTCTTGTACGACAAAAAGTGAGATCTCTTAATTTGTATTATCTACACCATCTCTTTTTGCTGTCAAATTTAACCCGACATGAACTTAATTTAAAAACTATTTTATCATAGAGATAAATAATGCATGAACGTTTCGTCTTGTTTGTTTTTGGCTTAATTGGTGGGCTAACCTCTCAATCGGTTAAAGTTTAAACATTGAAATCTTTGGTAAAAATTTTTAATACAATAGTAGCTTCTTTTAAAATCACTTAATTTTAAATGTTTCATTATAAATTTTCTATTTTTAAACGTGAATAACTAAGATTTTGTGCTAATAAGATTTTCTACACTCTATCAAGTCAAATCAAATGCCATGCATCATGTATATACACAGGGTGAAAAGATCATTGTAAATCTTTTCTGACTCCTTTCTCATCTCACCATAGTAAGATTTGGAGCGGAAGTCAAAGAAAAATAAAATTTTAGACCTCTTTTAAAAACAATTTAACTGTATTGAACCGGGCCGGGCCCATGCAACTGAACCCGCTGTAGACCTTGCCGTGGAATGCCACTAGGGCAAGACTTCTCGGCCCCCGCCGCCGCCGCCGCCGCCGACGACGACGACGACGACGACGACGCCGGTGCTGTTACTATATAATCCCCAACTGGACAGCTGCTCCCCCTCCACCCAGCTCCCCCATCCGCGGCCTTCTTCCCTCTCCAGACGGCCATCTCCCGAGCTCGGAGGTGACCATGGCTTCCTCCCCGATTGCCGGGTTTCGGAACGCCGCCGTGCTGGTAGCCATCTCACTCGCCGTGGCGTTGCTGAACTCGCCGGCGTATGCGCGACCGCCGAACTCACGTCAACTGCGCATGTTTTGGAGACCTCCGGCGCCGTCTCCCCGAGCACGGCCACCAAGTCCGCCGCCCCGCGGGCCAATAACAATAATAGATAGATTTCCACCACGGCCGGTGGGGTGTAAACCTCCATCGCCAAATCCGGTGCGGAAAACTCCATCGCCAAGTCCCAAAAAAAGAGCTCCAGTTCTGCCGCCGGGAAGACATACTCCAACTCTGTCGCCCAAAACTCCATCGCCAAGTCCGAAGAAAGGTGCACCTGTTCCGACGCCCGGAAGACATACTCCTACTTCGGCGCCGAAAACTCCATCGCCAAGTCCCAAAAAAGGTGCACCAATTCCGACTCCAAGAACGCATACTCCATCTCCGGCACCTAAAACTCCAACACCAAGTCCAAAAAAAGGTGCACCAACTCCATCGCCACGAAGACATACTCCAACTCCGGCGCCGAAAACTCCATCACCAAGTCCAAAAAAGGGTGCACCAACTCCATCGCCACGAAGACGTACTCCAACTCCGGCACCAAAAACTCCATCGCCGAGTCCCAAAAAGGGTGCACCAGTTTCAACACCGGGAAAACATACTCCAACTCCGGCGCCGAAAACTCCATCACCAAGCCCGAAAAAGGGAGCACCAGCACCGTCGCCCGGAAGACATACTCCAACTCCGGCGCCGAAAACTCCATCGCCGAGTCCCAAAAAGGGTGCACCAGTTCCAACACCGGGAAAACATACCCCAACTCCGGCGCCAAAAACTCCATCGCCGAGTCCCAAAAAAGGTGCACCAGCTCCGACACCGGGAAGACATGCTCCAACTCCGGCGCCGAAAACTCCATCGCCGAGTCCGAAAAAGGGTGCACCAACACCATCGCCAGGAAGACATACTCCAACTCCGGCACCGAAAACTCCATCGCCGAGTCCGAAAAAGGGTGCACCAACTCCATCGCCAGGAAGACATACTCCAACTCCTGCACCAAAAACTCCATCACCGAGTCCAAAAAAGGGTGCACCAGTACCGTCACCAAGAAGACAAACTCCTACTCCGACGCCAAAAACTCCATCGCCGAGTCCCAAAAAAGGTGCACCGGCTCCGACACCGGGAAGACATACTCCAACTCCAGCGCCTAAAACTCCATCACCAAGTCCGAAAAAAGGTGCACCAGCTCCAGCGCCAGGAAGACATACTCCAACTCCGGCACCGATAACTCCAGAGAGTCCCACTCCTACTCCAAGCCCGGGTGAACCAGTTTTGCCGCCAGAGAGTCCTACACCTACTCCAAGCCCGGCGAGTGAACCAATTCTGCCGCCGGAGAGTCCTACTCCTGCTCCAAGCCCTGGTGAACCAGTTCTACCGCCGGAGAGTCCTACACCTACTCCAAGCCCGGCGAGTGAACCAATTCTGCCGCCGGAGACTCTCACTCCTACTCCAAGCCCGGGTGAACCAGTTCTGCCGCCGGAGGGTCCAACACCTACTCCAAGCCCGGCGAGTGAACCAGTTCTGCCGCCAGAGAGTCCTACTCCTACTCCAAGCCCAGGTGAACCAGTTCTGCCACCGGAGAGTCCTACACCTACTCCAAGCCCGGCGAGTGAACCAGTTTTGCCGCCGGAGAGTCCTACTCCTACTCCAAGCCCCGGTGAACCAGTTCTACCGCCGGAGAGTCCTACACCTACTCCAAGCCCAACGGGTGAACCAGCTCTGCCGCCGGAGAGTCTCACTCCTACTCCAAGCCCGGGTGAACCAGTTCTGCCGCCGGAAAGTCCGACTCCTACTCCAAGTCCGACGGGTGAACCAGTTCTGCCGCCGGAGATTCCCCCTCCTACGCCAAGCCCGGAGCCCACAACTCCGTCGCCGAGCCCCGAAACAGTTCCGCCGCCAGCAAACCCTCCGTCGACTCCGCCGCCGAGAAAACATCCGCCGCCTCCCCACCGTGCGCCGCCTAATCCTAAGCTGTGCCTCTCCCAATGCAAGGCCACCAAACTACGATGCGTCTCCGAGTGCTCGAGCGTTCAACCGCTTCTCCTCAAATTATCCTGCATCAAAAGTTGCACCCTGAATTTCCTCAGCTGCACCCGAGCTTGTATTCACGACCACTAAGAACATGCACGCATGTGTATTATTGTTATAAATAAGGCGGATCGATCTGCCAAGGTGTGCATTGCTGCCGCCGTCATATATTCATATACATATCATTTTAAATAAGGTTAGGGTTTCTGCACTCCATGCAAGGAGTGCGGATCCCCTCAGGAGGGGTCCTGAGGGGATCCCCTCAGCCCCCTCACATGGGGGGCTGACAAGACGTTGACGCGATGTGATTTGAGGGGGTCAAATCACATCGCGTCAGCCCCTCATGTGAGAGGGGCTGAGGGGGTCCCCTCAGGACCCCTCCTGAGGGGATCCGCCCTCCCATGCAAGAGTACGTACGTATATATATACGTACGTTGGTACCATCCCTCTCTGGCTACTGCTTTAGCCACTGCTTATTCTATACTTTAGACCACCCCCCCCAAATTTTATCCTATGTGTTTATTTATGACCGGACAATAGAAGATATTTATTTATTTATTTAGAAGCACCATGTTGGGTTGTAGTTCGTGATCTCTTTGGAATTGAGTGCATCCTCTTATAAAAAATAGAACCCGTCATATTTAAACGATGATTTGACTTGAGATGATCATATGGACCTCATTTTTTGTGAGAGAGTAGAGGATGTTTCCCTGTCACCTTCTTGAAGTGACCTAAACTCGTGTAAACAAATCTGTTATTCTGAAATTTGTCTTGAATTCCGATGAAAATGATACACACGAAACCCCATAACATGTTCCCAAATCTAACTCCAATGTTGTACACATGGCAGTTTAATTATAAAAATTGGGATCAATTTACTATGTTTAATTTCTTTTTTCTCAGTTTTGATGTCTAAAATATACATATATATAATAAAATAAATAAAAATAAATTTCATGACAAAATGTTATGATACATTTTTGAAGTGACTACATCAAATTTTAATGATTCATCAGCTTATTTTTAATCAACAATCAACATATAGTA
Source organism: Cryptocoryne crispatula var. balansae (assembly GCA_036172225.1). Taxonomy (NCBI): domain Eukaryota; kingdom Viridiplantae; phylum Streptophyta; class Magnoliopsida; order Alismatales; family Araceae; genus Cryptocoryne; species Cryptocoryne crispatula. The sequence goes on from CM069919.1 coordinate 50,787,688, forward strand.
TGCAGTGTGGAAATTGTCATCCTCCTTAGTTCTGATTTCACTATCAAAATCAAATATAAATCATAATATATAGTTAACATTTAATGGATATATATCTCAACTCTTGTTGAAATGGGTGTAAAAAATAATTAATTTAAGCACCAAGCTTACAGCCCTACCCATATATTCTTTCTTTTAATTATCAGGGTAAAGTTGGATAAGTGAGGTGAGAAGCGTGAGAGTTACAGCGGTGTTCCGTTTGGTATTTAAGATTTGGTTCAAGTGGGTGAGGATGAGGTGATTCTTAACCTAAATCGAGCCAAACATGGGTGCCGTCCCGAACGGAACCGAACCAAACTAGTTCTAATTCAATTCAGAGTTAGTTTAGTTCAGTTCAAAGCATAATTAAATAAATAAAGTAGAAAACGATATACTACATGATAATAATTTGTGAGTCTAAATATTTTAACAATATTTATGTTTTGACACTAATATGTGATACTAACTTATAATATATCCTAAATAATTTCGAGTGCGTTCATGTTGTATAACGGTTTGGTTTGGTTCACCGGTTAATCGAATGGTACCAAAGGTACATATGATTTGCTCAACTCGAAGTAGACCGACCGAACCGATTGATGAACACCCCTAAGCATTTTTTCTAGGCATCGACAACTCTTATTTAATAACGTGAAACTTAAATTAGATGAGAATTACCTCACGCAAAGTACAGTGATCAATGCATTTGAGTATTGCACTCCATTTTCTCCATCGTCTAGCTGAGAATATATGAGTATTGCACTCCATTAATCGCAAAGTACAGTGATAATTAGATGAGAATTATCCAAGTCTGAGCAGAGAGACACTGCCCCCATCAAGAGATTGTGTTAAAACTTCAAGGGGAAACATGCATCTTCGAGACAGCATCTCTCACTCTCTATATATCCTCTCTCATGATATTTCTGCTTTGGACTTAATTATCTCTACAAAAGCTAGCTCTAATATTGTTTAACTTTCTTCGTGTGTGTCTTTTTGCCTAACTGTTTTTTAGGGTGAGCGGCAGAGAAAATAATGCTCTCGTTGTCACTTCTAGTGTGTCTCTCTAAAAATAAAGAGACATTGGAGGATGACATATATATACATAAGTATATTATTTTGGCAATCTAATCACAGAAAATTAGCCAGACAACTCTAGCAACCGACAATCTCCTCTTACCAGGCTACCAATCTTGCCATTACTCTCAACGAAGTATTTCTCAACGTCTTTGGTGCTCTTTCCAACTTAATTACCTCTCGAAAAATGGTGAACTGAATTTGTTTCGAGTTAGAGTGTGTTACTATATACACACACACACCTCTTATGGGGTGTTTGGTTGCATGATAATTGAAGTTTTTATTTTAATTTTTAAAAATTGTAAGAAAACTTGTTAAAAGAGGTGTTTGACAACCATGACAATTTTATGTTTTGAAAGTGATTTTCTTCTTAAACAAAAAAAGAGGGTCTCACCTCTTTCTTTTTTCTTGTGGTCTCCCACTTTATTTGGTCATGTGCGGTGGTTACTCTTTTTTGTAATCACATCCCTCCAAACATGATAATTTTATGTCATGAGTTGGTTTACTTTTTATTTTAATACAATTTTTTATCATGAAAGTGTACAAAAAATTATCATGCAACCAAACACCCCCTTAAGGATTTTTAGAAAATCAATTATCAGTTCATTTAACAAAGTCTCACTTTATTAACAGAAGGTCCTTTCACCGACCATATGTAAAAAAGATGAAAAGCTTCAGGCAAATAATGCAGATTCGTTCGAGTTTTCTTTCTTTCCTTGCGATCCCTGATGATAGGATCTTCACTGTTTTGTCATCACATCTCATCAAACATGATAATATGTATTTTAGATATGAATGTTTCCGCCGTTCATATATATTCTTTGTATTTGAGTTAAAAAATCTCAAGTCGAGTGGGACACATGTTTTCGTGATGTCTACTCCGATCAATAATCAGACAATATTCATATTCAACAGTTATTTGAATGGATATCTTATGAATAATATCATTTGGATAAACATATATATATGTGTGTCCTTTTCAATAATAAACATGCACAATACACCATGTCTTATAATAAATAAAGGGCAATATGGGGATTTTCTATTATGGGTACGTAAGAGTCATCTAACGACGTCAACCGTTGAAAATGGAGCGGAGGCTACGAATATTTGAAAGAACAAAAATAAGAGACCTACTCTTAATTAAGGTCACTTTGAAACCGGGCTTAGTGTGAAAGTGGACCCTTCGAAGGAGACCACCTCCTACTAATTTCCTCGAAATTTTATATACCTATGGCATATATACGATCACGAATACATGCTTAATGGGGTGTTTGGTTGCATGATAATTTTTTGTACACTTTCATGATAAAAATTATATTAAAATAAAAAGTGAACCAACTCATGACAAAACATTATCATGTTCGGAGGGATACGATAACAAAAAAGAGTTACCATCGTTCACGACCAAAGAAAGTGAGGGACCACAAGAAAAAAGAAAGAGGCGAGACCCACTTTTCTTTGTTTAAGAGAATATCACTTTCAAAACATAAAATTGCCGGCGTTGTCAAACACCTCTTTTAACAAATTTTCTTACAATTTTTAAAAATTAAAATAAAGACCTTCGTCATCGTGCAACCAAACACCCCATAAGCGAATATTCAAAAAGTGTTCTAAGGTCTTATGGAAGTGCTAGAGAGTTTTTCTCTGACCATAGTTTAATTTTACTAGCATCTAATTAAAGAGTAACTTTATTCATGTTTTTTTTTCCGAAAACGTGGTGCATGCACTCAATTTTACATCCAAACAACGGACACTAACAATCAGCATAGTTGAGCTGATTAACCATCTTGACTATTGTTACATCAACGGGTACTGTTCATGGTTTGGTTTGATTTACTTTTGAGCATTTTTTTTTCATGCCAAACCAAATCAAACTGCATGTCTCCCTGACCAAATATAGTTTGGTTGGTTCGATTTGATTCGAACATGTGTAACATATATGTCGATGTATAATTTTACTTGATTTGCTTTGAATTATATTATAAGTATATATGTTTGTACATTTTATTAATTTTATCTTAAAAATTCTTTAAACAAATATATTTTGATAAGAAAAGATATATATAAGTATTATATTATATATTGTAAAATAAAATATTTAATTTAATTTGGACTATTTAATTTTTCAAACTACTTTGATTCAAAGAACTCTAGAAATCAAATCGAAATTAGAGCAGTAGTTCAAACGAAACCGAATTGTTGACTTGGTTTAATGTTCACGGTCGCACCAAAACCTTGAGGGCATGTTTGGTACCATAAAATTTTGGGGATAAATCCGAGTTATCCTCAAAATTTCGGGGATAATCCAAATTTATCCCCAAGTTATCCCGGTACCAAAAGCAGCACCCGAGGGCCTATTTGGTATCGGGATAATTCGAGGATAAATGTTATTTATCCACTAAATTTCGAGGATAAACTAAGTTTATCCCCGAGTTATCCCAATACCAAACTTGTTGCATGCGTGTCTCCGTTGAAACCGACGATCTGGCGTTGGTGTTTACGTCGACCTGTCCATGCTCAAGCCTTCCTCTGTATACAATACAGGTTTACTTCTTGATCGTTTGGATTAGAAATAGGGGTGTCAAATGCGGTGTTGGCCCAAAACTTTGTTGGATAGCCCATTATGGACTAAACGTGGGCTTCTTACATTCTCTCTCTCTCTCTCTCTCTCTCTCTCTCTCTCTCTCTCTCATCTATATGATAATTTCACATCTTTAACATCATATAAAGATATTACGTACTAATGTCACTTTTAATTCTGATGTTGATATTGATATAAATCAGCACAGGGTGTTTGTTAATATTCTATTTTCTAGAAATATTGATATACTATTATTTTTATCAGCATATAAATTAGTAAGGATAAGAGAGAAAATATTTCAAGATCTTAACAAAGTCAGATACATCAAGAAGAAAAATTTTGAATAAATATATGATATCAAAGAAAGGCGAAAAAATTATTTTGATATTGTTGTTATGGCAATTTTACTAAAAACATGCACGACATTGAGAAAGTGACAACATTTAATTTGAATTATATTAAGATAATTTAATTTTTAAAAATTAAAGAAACATTGAAAATAATGAAAACAAGTAATGCATGTGGTCCATAACATTTCTATTGAAGTGTGAAAATATTTTGAAGATTTAAAGATGACATAGTTAACTCAACTTTTTAACAAATTTCAAATATCAAAAAGAATGCAAAATGAATAGAGAAAAAACATCATTGTACCTATTTTTAAGAAAAATGAGATATACAAATTTATGCAAATTATAGAGGGATCAAACTCTCACGAGTCATACTATGAAATTATGAAAAAAAAAGTTATTGAAAAGTGATTATGAAATTGTACAAATATTTTAGCAATCACTTTAGATGTATGACCAGTCAATCTACAATTGAAGCTATTTTTCTTATTAGAAGTTTGATAAAGAAATATTGAGATATGAAGAAAGGTTTGCATATGGTGTTTATTAACTTGTAAAAAGTCTATGATAGAGTTCTAATTAAGAAAGGTTTTGTGGTGGATGTTCAAAAGAAACAAATATGTATGTTAGGTATATACAAATAATAAAAGACATGTATGATGAAGTAATCATTAGCATATTCACAATTCGAAAAGAAATAAGATATTTTTCTATTTTAATTAGCTTACATCAAAGGTCTACAATAAGTCATTATCTTTTTGCTTTAGTTATAAAAAATAATAAAGATTATACAATATGATATGCTTTGGTGTATGATATTTGAAGATGATCTCATATTGATAAATGGGACACAATAAGAAGTGAATAGAAAGTTAGAATTATAAAAACATACTTTAAAGACTAAGGGTTTCAAGATAGATAGAATTAAAATAGAATACATACATTGTAAATTTAATGAAAACAAAAAAGAAGTAGGTGATGGTGCTAGTTTAGATGGGATAATATTATTTTAAAGAACTTAATTTAAGTATCATGAATCAATTATTCAAAAAGATGAAGAATGTGATGAAGATGTTAATCATAGAAATAAACTAAGTTGGATAAAGTGGAGAAGAGATCGAGGATAGTCTATGGGATGTTAGGACTTCCAACAGCCCAATTCGGGGTGATTTCTAAGTTTTCTTAACCTATTAAATGTTCATTTGCATCTAGACTTGCTATACGTGCACTTAAACATTTATTTCATGCATTTAAATGTTATTTTCATAATAATATGCTTTAAAAAATACCCAAAAAAGGTTAGGATCTAGCCCCCATCCGGTCCGTGTTATTTCAATTGTCTTTCATGTTTATTTCTTTTATGAATTTTACACTTCTCTCTTATTTCTAATGGTCTTTGATTTGGTTTGTCTTCTTTGTTTTATGCAGCATCAACAACATCATCCAGTGAAAAGAGCAAACTTGAGCTCTTTACCTTTTTAGCCAACTGAAGAAGAAGAAGAAGTTGAAACCCTCACATCTCCTCCTATCAAAGGTACATGGTCCACAAACTCAACACCATGCACTCTATTTCTATTTCCATTTTTCTTTTGGAGCCCGCAATTCCTGCCGACCACTTTACTTTCTTTTTCTTTTCTGAATCTCCGTCAACCTCCCCTTTTCTTCACCACCTTCTTTTACATGACCTAGACCAATTCTTTGATATCCAAGTGACACCAAGAGTTAAATGTTCGAGGTTCAATATAAGTGTGAAACAAAAAGGAGTGAAATGGAGAGCGCTTCCATTTGAGCACCAGGAGGTGATCCTATTCGAAAAATTCGTGCTCACAATCGTAAGATTTTGATAAAATTGAAAGAAAAACTTTATCATAAAAATATAAAACTTAAAACATTGTATGGTAGTGATTGTTGGACAATAAAAGAAAAATATACTTCTAAATTAAGTGTTGTTGAAATGAAATTGTTAAGATTAGTAGTTTGGTCATACTAGATTAGGTAGAATCAGAAATAAATAAATCAGAGAAAATGTAAGAATAGCGGCAATTGTAGATAAATTGAAAGAATAAAAATTGAGATTGTTTGGACATATTAAATGTAGACTTAAAGAGTCTCTAATAAAAAAATAAAAAAAATAATAGAAACAAGAAAGGACGGTAGTAGTGCTAATTTAACTTAGAGAAAGGTAATTTAATATGATTTAAATATATCTCAAGAAGTAACTCAAATTGACAAGAGTGGAGAAAGAAAATCTATATAGTAGATCCCAAATAATTTGAGACTAAAGTTTGAGTTGAGTTGAGTCTAACCAAACAAGTTATTCAAATTATTTTAGTATATAATTTTGTTCTAAATGAATAAATAAAAATAATATGTAACTAAACACCCTATTAATGACTCAGTGAACAAATCCCTTTAATCTAGACGCATTGCAGCGCTTGATCATTGAGGAGATTAATGTCTGTATTCTACGTCCTCATTGTCACGTAAAATTCTTCACATCTCCTCGTTGTTAATGTTATTTATTTTTTATTTCAATTTTGATTAAATGGGAATCATAATATCTTGATCGTTGTTCTTATTTACATTTTGCTATATTAGAATAATCTTATAATTTCTAAAATTCATACTATATATCAATTTTTATCAAAAATAAAAAAGAAATCTCATTCTATGTATTATTAATTTTTGATACAATAAACTTGAAATTTATTTTTAGCTTTTAAACATTTATAGATTATACTTTTAATAATTTATATAATTTTTATTATAATATTATCTTGTACATAAATATCATTTTTATCAAAATTATATGAAATACAAAATTGGTCCTTTCCGATTTTGATTCTATTAAGCTTTCAAAATATACCATTGTAATTCTTATAACTTATACGACACAAAAATATATTACAAATCCATTAATTCTTATTGGGGCCGAATGAAAATATCAAATTTTGTTTACACCTTTGCTAGCCATTGATTAATTAATACCCGATTTGTTTAGGATATCAAAAATGATATTATAACAAACTCTGATACTAATATTTGTTAGGGATAATAGCAAGGAGGGAGGGGTCGCGGGTCGCGACCGGGTCGCGGGACCCCCAGGCCGACCCGGTCGCGATCCTATTTTTTAATTATTTTTTTTAAAAAAAATTCAAAAAAAAAGAAAATTACAAAAAAATATGAAAAATTACAAAAAAATTGGAAAAATTAAATGACATGATTTAAATAAATAATGCATCAATTTTATTCCAATGTGATATGTTCTACACTTTGTAGGTAGTTGATGTACTCTTCCCATGTCATTTGGGTTGAGTACAAAGCTTGATACATGTACACATGACGATCATATTCGTTAGTCCCTCGGAAAACTATCCTAAGACTTGATCCAAACGAGTCACCATAACTATAGGTCGATTGGATCGAAGTATCCGATGACTCCACATAATTCAGGCATCAATACTCTTGATCGTATGTAGGGAACCAAGCCGGATCACTCCGGTCACGCCGGTAGTTTGGGTTGTTTGGCTTGGAGAAGACATATTTTTAAGTAAATAATTACTTAAGTAAGTAATTAATTATTTAAAAAGCTAATGACGTTAATTAGTAGATACTAATGTAAGTATACTTTTAATTATGTAAAATGAATGATTAACTAATTATATGATTAAGTAAGTAATTAACTACACCTTCCAACTAATGATGTGTTAAGTAACTACTAAACTAAATATCTAACTAATCTTCTAACTAACTAACTATGTAAGTAAGCAAATAAGTATTAAAAAGAAGAAACTACTTAACTAACTAATCAATTGGAACAAATATTAAATAAATATACTAAATGAACTAATGAAATGCTTAATGAAATAATTAAGTAAATGAAGAACAAAATGAGAGCAAGGTGAGCAATGAGAGCAATGGGAGCAAAAATAAGAGCTTGGGAGTGAGAGTGGGGGGTGGGAGGAAGGGGAGCCCCTTGGGATCTAAATGGGGGGGCTGCGCCCCCCCCCCCCATGACCGTTGGCAACGGTCAATGACCGTTGCCAACGGTCTAGCAACGGTCATATGACCGTTGCTGGCCGGGTCGCGCGACCCGGTCGGGTGGGTCGCGCGACCCCACGACCCGGCCGGGAGAGTCAGCCCGGCCGGGTCGCGACCGGGCCGGTCGGGACTAAACCCGACCGGGTCGGGGCCGGGTCGCAACCCGGCAAACCATGGATAATAGTATCGATATCAAAATTGATACAACTGGATATTTGTATTGCCGGTCATATTTTGCTTATACTCGGAGAGCTTCGATATCAATTGATATTGATAATCAAAGGCTGATCAATGACTTCTATCACTGTCCATTATGAAGCTGACCATGATGGGAGCCTAAGATATTGCATATGCTTACTCTGGATTCTTGTCCACATGGGGTGTTTTACCCTTGACATTTTTTAAAATATTGCATGTGCTTGTGCTTACTCTGGATTATATATAGTCCACATGGGGTGTTTACCCTTGGACATTTCTTAAAAGATTGCATCTGCTTACTCTGGATGATTGTCCACATGGGGTGTTTACCCTCCACATTTTTATCAATACCGAAAGGGGGAGAATGGATGGTGGTGATGGAGAGTAAAGCATTGAATTGTGTCCTAATTAAAATAAATAAAGTCAGAATATTTTTTACAATAGAGGTGGTCCACGTAATTAAGAAAACAATAAAAAATTAGGAGAGGACAATTAAAACTTATTGATGTGATATATATATGTAATGTGAATGAAGTGAAAATGAGTAATTAGTTAGAAATGACTCGAGGCATTAAGACTGATTCTTAATTAGTCTCCTTCAATGTATAATAGACATGGTTTACTATAAGGTGTATTTACTTTTACATTAATCTAGAATTCTTTTACGTTAACGACATATGGTTTACATTAAAACGTACGTACTGTGTGAGATACATATACATATATATATATGCAGTATGAACGAAGTTGAAAATGACTAATTATTAGCTAGAAATTAATGACTTAGGAGATGAAGACTAGTTCTTGGTCTCTCTCTATGTAATGAAAAATAATGATTTACCAAAGCTAAATACTTGTGATACTAAAATTTAGATGACGTACGTACGCAAGATAATAGAGAATGAAGAGAGGGGGAAAAGGTGGCTATTCCTTTATTTTATTTTTTATTTTTTGATAAACGCGTGTAGTTCAATCAAAAATCACATTCTATCCCCCGTTGACATTTCCCTCTTTTTAATTACCCTCCCACCAAACAGCTAAATGGGTATATATTGCGTAGGACGTGAAGATCAAATTCCAAGAAGTCCTAGCTATATAGGGTAGAGAGGCCGGATGCTTCTAGACAATGACGTTGAGAATAATAAAATACACATATAATAGAGAAAAAAATACTAACAATCAATAAAACACCTAATTAATAACCAAACATCAAAACGTTCAAACATTCAAATAAACGTCGTATAGGAATACTGATTCAGCTAGCTGCCATTGATTTTGATTCCTCCTCTCTCGAAGAAAAATTAAGCTGTTTCATTAAATAAGGACTGTTGAAAGCTAGCTTGTTGGTACAGTTGACATATGCAACTATATATATATATACATATATATTTGGCCGTCAGATAAACGTTCAAATTAATTTGCAGTTACAAATTAATAAGCCCTTGTCTAGATGGATAAACGTTCAAGTTGCATCTTTTCTTTTCTTTTCAAAAACTTGTTTGGCCGCGTAAAAAATACTTTGCAGTGTAAAAACTATGTTTTGGCTGAAGAAAAAAAAATAGTTTTCACTATGAGAATATATTTCAGCAAAAGTACGTACTTGTCGAAATGGTTTGATAGTTATGACAGAAACGTATTTTACCGGACATTTTCTTGTACAAGTGCAATCTCTCTTCTGGGTACCTTACTCTTTCATCACCTACATCATCTCGTTTTGTTATCATATTCAACCCAACGTGAACAGAATTTGAAAACTATTTTATCAGAGAGAGAGAGGGTAATGAATGAAGGGCCCATTGCCTTCTTCGCATATATACCACTTAAGGGGCAAATCACCTCACAAGTCTACAGGAGAGGAAATTCTCGGCCACCAACTATAGAGAACCACATATTCGTGTGTCACTTAATACATCAGATTCTTCCTTAATTACTAAACCTTTACTATAGTTATTAAATGATATATATATATGATTACTAAATTTATTATTTTTGAGTTATTAATCGTTCTAAAATATTATTAAAATATGTATATAGTTACCAAAAGATTTGGTAACATTTTAAAAAAGTTAGTAATTTAAAAATAATAATTTTAGTAACTATATATATCGTTTAGTAACTATAGGGGCGATTTAATAATCAGATGAAAAATAAATATTTTTTTTATTATAACTAAGAGATTTATCTTTTACGAGTATCTAACGCTATATGCACCGAAGCCACTAGCGCAAGGACAGTGGATCCCCTCAATCGTCTGATATTGAGGGCCGTCTCTCGTTCTCTTCACAAAAAAATAATTATTAAACATTTAATGATGATTCGACGGTGAACACTTTAATTAATTATTAAATTATACTTCTTTCTAAGGAAGACCGAAATATTTTTTTTAGCTGAACGACCGAGGAGATCCGTTCTCTCGAGATAATAGTTTTCGAGTTGAGATCATCTCAGAAGGACTCCTAAATCTTAAATCGCAAATCTTAAATTTCCTTTCCGAACATTAAATAACGAGACCGGATCCCCTCAGGAGACCTCCTGAGGGGTCCGATCAGACCACTCATATTTTTTTGACGTGACAGGTGATACGATGGGCATTAAATGTGATACGATGCCTGTCACATCAAAAAAATGTGAGTGGCCTAAGAGGAAGTCCGATCTCTTAAATAATTTGCGAAGAGACGAAGGAGCTCCACCGAGCCCCGCGATCCCAATACATGGTGGCGGAAGGCACTCTTACTGACCAACTGCACTGTTGCTTCCCCTTCACCCCGGCGGCTTCTTCCCCGATGGCCGGATTATTTCCGAATGCCGCCGTGCTGGTGGCCATCGCACTCGCCACGGCGTCGTTGCTCAACCCGCCGGCGCATGCGCGGCCGCCAAGTCCGTCCCCGCCATCTCTCTGCAGGATCCCACCGGGTCCGCCGCCGGAAAGCCCTGTTATCCCGAGTCCCGAGCTGACAACTCCGACGCCAAGCCTGCAAACAACTGATTTAGTTCCATCGGGTCCACCGCCGGGAAGTCCCACCCCGAGTCCGGCGCCGACGCCAAGCCCCGAGGCACGTGAACCAGTTCCACCGCCGGAAAGCCCTACTCCAAGTCCGGCGCCGACGAGTCCATCGCCAACCCCGGAAATCGGTGAACCAGTTCCGCCGCCTCCTACTCCGAGTCCGGAGCCCACAGCTCCGTCGCCAAGCCCGGAGACAGGGGAACCAGTTCCGGCGCCGCCGGAGAGTCCTACTCCTACTCCGAGTCCGGAGCCCACAGCTCCGTCGCCGAGCCCGGAGACGGGTACTGAACCAGCTCCGCCGCCGGAAAGACCTCCGCCACCTCCCCACCCTGCGCCGCCGCCTAGTCCTAAACCGTGCCTCCCCCAATGCGAGGCCGTGAAGCTACGATGCATCGCCGGCTGCACAGGCGTTCAACCGCTTCTCCCCGGATTATCCTGCATCAAACGTTGCAGTCTGAATTTCCTCAGCTGCGTCCGTGATTGTTTCCACTACAACCACTAAGAACATGCATGCAGGTGTATGGTTGTTATAAATAAGGCGGATCGATCTGCCAAGGCATGCATGCTGCCGTCATATATTCCCATACATATCATCTTAAATAAGCTGCTGGTTAGGGTTTCTGCCCTCCATGCAAGAGTATACGTATACGTACATATGTGTACGTGGGTACCAACATCGGTCTCTGCAGGTTGCCGCTTTATTAGCCACTTTTTATACTGTGTTTAATTGTGACCGGATGATAGAAGATATAAATATATATATATAAATTTAATTATGTGCATCTTTAGGATGCAGCTCTTTCATGTTTATGTACTACTTATATGCATCTTTAGGGTGCAACTCTCTCAGCATGCCAGTAGTCTAATACCAAGTGTGTAATGAATCCCTCCTTTGTCAGTTAACTAGAATAAGAATAAACCCTGCTCATCAAAAATTTTTAAAAAAAAATCTCTTTGGGATTGGTACGTCTGTACATAGGGTGGACAAATTTAATATTCTGGAATTAGGCTTGAATTTCGATGAAGATGATAGATATATGAAACTCCTTAATTAACATGTTCCCAAATCTAAATCCAATGCGGTACATGATATATAGTTTACGAAAATTGGGATCCACTTACAATTACGTTTCTTTTCTTTTAGTTTTGATGTATAAAATATACATATGCAGGATACAAAATAAATAAATATAATGATAAAAATTAGTAACAAAATTCTAAAGTGACTACATCGAATGTTAATGATTAATTATCAACTTATTTGTAAATAACAAATAGCATATCGCATATATGTGTAGCTTGGAAATTATCGTATATATATATATATACGTACTCTCCATTGGTTCTGATTCCGATAACATAATCAAAATCAAAATGAAGTCACTGATATAATGATACATGCATGTTAACGGATGTCTCAAGTCTTGTTGAAATAGGATTAAAAAATAATTAAATTCAATACCAATTTACAACCCTACCCTCATGTTCTTCTGATCTCTTATCAGGGCAAAGAGAGTTGGATAGGTAAGGTGAGGTGAGAAGCGTGAGGTATATTTAGGATTTGGTTCAAGTGGATGGCCTAGGTAAGAGCGATTTTCAACCCAAACCAAACCAAATAGGGTGCCGACCCGAACCGCGCGGAATGGTTTCGAATTCAATTCGATTTAACTTAGTTTAGTTTAAACCACAATTAAATAAATAAAATATAAAATAATATTTACACAATGATAAGAATAATTCATGAGTTTAAATATTTTAAATCTTATGTTTTTGCAATAATACGTAATACTTTTTACTAAATTTATGACATGTTTTAATTGATTCAGAGCCAATTCGACTTGTCGGTTTGATTTGGTCGATCGGTCGGTGAAACTAAACCAAACTTAAGATTTGCTCAACTCAAGCCAACCTGGACCAAAGTGCCGGGTTCGATCCGATCGAGTTGAACCGAATCGAACCGGCTAATAAACACCCCTACCATAAGGTACTGGGAACTCTTATTCTACCAGGTGAAACTAAATTAGATAAGAATATCTCACGTAAAGTACTGTGCTCAATCAATGCATTTAATTATTGCACTCTAGTTTTTCTCCATCTCGTCTAGTTAGGACTAAGCAGAGAGGAACTGACCCCATCAATACATAGATTGTGATAAACTTCAGGGGGGGGAAGAAATATCACTTTGAGACAGCATCTCACACTATCTATCCCTCTCATGATTTTGCTTTGGACTAATCTACAATAAAATCAAGTTCTAATATTGTTCAAGTTCCTTCGTACGTGTTTCTTATTACCTAAATTGCTTGTCATCCTTTTAGTGTTCTTTTTAAGAATAGAGAGACATTGGAGGATGACATATATAAATATTTTATTTTGATAATATATTATATAGTCAGTCAGCTAATTGGCCTAACAACCCTGGCAACCGACAATCTTCTTGTGAGGCTGCCTATCCTGTGGTTACTCTCAAAAAAATGGTTTTGTGTTCTTTTCAACTCAACTTTTGAAAAAGATGGTTGATTGTATTGAAACTGTTTTAAATTAGAGTGTTACAATATGCACACACCTCTTAGAGAAGTGATGCCCTTGTCAAAAGATCAAGTGTGCATCACAGATCACAGAGACATGCAGCCACTTTCAAGTAATGTCATGATCATGGCGCCTTCTGTGACAGTCAAAATGGTTAATTAGCTCAGCTATGCTTATGGGTAGCACTCATCAGTTAGCCCCAGCACAATTAGAAGGGGATAGGCACAAGAACAGGGAACTCAACGTCCAACGTGTTTAACATGGGGGTGCAAACAAAATTCAAATAACTTATGAGGATCAAAAACGGCCATTTTTGTATCTATTTATCCTGAAGAATGATAATATATTGACATAATAAATAAAAATATAAAAATTATGATATATACAAACACTATAAACAAAAACCAAATTGTAAGCGTGTTATATCAAAAAAAATTAACAAAAAAAATAATGTTCTTTCGAAAATAGACTATTCGGTTGACTAATCCGACCCGTTCGCAACCCTAGTTTAAGATTTGATTTAATAAGATGTGGCGACTTTCAAAACATTCAACACAAAACTCGGTACTAATAAATCGAACTGAGTTATCGTAGCACCATCTTACAGTCGTAACCTGCAGTGTACTTCACAGCGAAATCCAACACTCAATGGAAAGAGGGTATAGTATCCAACAAAGGCAACTGCCTCGTGTTCATGACCTTTAACTAGGAGGAAAAAAAAAAGAGGTATGGCTAGTTGCGCAAATGACCAAGCCCAATATAAATCAATTGTCCCTCAGCTTTCAATGCCATGATGCTCCTTACCCTTAGAACAGAAACGAATTCCCCAATCAGCAACTGTGTTGTAAGCATGGTTGGCAAATTGGCCAGTCTCGATCAGAATCATTGACGCTCAATCCTTGCCTATAAGAAATGATCCTTGCCCGATTCCGGCAAGAAACAGTCAAAAACAGCCATTTTAAACCAACCGACAAAGCTCAGTCAGCCTGATCATGACAAAGCCGATAATCTAGAGAAGGATGATCCCGGCCTGTAAACAGTTAGAAGGCTGATCCGGATTCGATCTGGCACATCTGGTTCTGATCTGATCTGACTTCCTTGGTTATAAGAGGCAGTTAAGAAAACCACCTGAGCAGTGTAGTCTATAGATGACTTATAGTGAGATGAATGAGATATATATATATAGAGAGAGAGAGAGAGAATCTATTGGCATCAGATCAGAAGACAATATATGCATTCCCACATACTCTGTTTCAAATTTTTTTCTAAAAGTGGATGGAACCATGTTTTCATTAATAAAAGGAAGAACACACAACAGAGGTGATCAAGGACAAAATATTTGCCCGAGGAAAAGAACATATATACAAAGGCTACATCACCGATAATCGTATCACACGGAGAACAAACCAAGAAGACTCCTACATAGTCAGCTTCAAAGTGAGAAAAATCAACACAACAAAACCACAGTATCATACAAATGTCCTCAGTGGTTTAGATGTTAGTACCTTCAAGATGCAGCTATTATTGTATCTAGCTATATGCGATGGTCAGCATAAATCAGACATTCTTGCCTTGAAGATTGATTTTCACGGAAGAGAAAAGGTAATTTCGAAGGGGGCAGTTGTACGATATGTCGGAACAAGATGAACTATAAACCCCACCCTTGCAGTGCAAGCCAAAACGAGGAATTGGGTGGAGAACATGGCACAATAAGAAAATATGACAAAAGGCGTATCTTATTTGAGCTAATCAAGGAGAGCTGCAGCACCTCCTATGGGAATGAACCGTCTCCTCCCAATGTTGATCTTCATATCACTAGGAAGGATGGGACTACCAAATCCCCATATATCCATGACTTCAGGTCATTAAAGAAGAAATTCCATAAGTGAGAAGAAAAGTAGCTTGATCAGCCAAAGCAGAAAAATGAAGGATAACGTTATTTGAATTTGAGTTGTCTACTAAAAAGCTTGTACATACATCAGTAGAGTTACAAAAAACATGGAAGACATCAGGTATGCAAGTAGCAACCGGGTCGGCTTGGCTGACCCAACCCAATCGAACCCATGTTGAAAAAATAAAAAAAAGAAAGAAAAACTAGTAAAAAATCAAAAAAAAATTGCAAAACCGATTGTAAAAAATTACAGTATATGACAAAAAAAATCATTCACAACTATACAAATTTGTTGTTGTTCAATATAATTTATATAATCTCCTCAAAATATTTGGAAAGACTATGTAATGGTGAAAGAATAAATATGTTCATTGTACTAGTCACTCCCTACAAGTATTGTATGATAAGCTCTCCAAGATCTACTATAATTATCATACATGAAGTGCATAGAAATGTTGGATGAAGATTTATGAGTAGATTTAGTCATCCCATGACCCTCTTGGTAATATGTAAAAAATCAAGAGTCATGCGATGACTTAACTCCATAAGAGTACTTCCCTACACCTCATTGAGTGTGTTGCTCTCCTTCACCTTGTGACCACATGATGGCCAGATCTTGCATCGCATGTGTATATTGACCTTCTCCCATGACATGCATTGTTGTAAGGTCATCCATGGATCCGTAGACCTCCTTGGATCAATAGTAGTTCCTTCGTTGTCAAATGCTCCATCACTACTACTATTTGAAGTCAAACCATCTAATATTTGATATTGAACTCAGATATTCGATCCCAATATGTCATCTCATCCCTCAATCATTTCTTGATCTGCAGTGTCCAATAGATCAGTTACAACATATTTACCTTTCTTAGCAACTTTTTATCTTGACAAGAAGACTCTCCAATCTTTTGTCTCTTGGTCAATGAAGGAAGAATTCAAAATTTATCGACTATAGATACGTTGTCTAACTCTCCTCCAACCCATTCTCGATTTTCTACGTCGAATTCAAGTTCATTTAGTCCTTCTCGATCATTGACACTAACTTGTAAGCCCGCCAAATATCCTGTCCAAGTCTATGTCTTCATCATTTACGGTGACCAACTGACTTCGTCGTCTCATTGCTATATCTCGCCATCTTTGTTCCTCCTTTTGATTGTATTTTATCATTTGCAAATTCTTAGACTTTAACATTATATTGTAATGACATTATAATAACTACTCCAACATTTTTGATGTCAGTGTATTCCTCTATTTTGTATGAATTAAGTTGAACGTCAACAATTCATTTCACATCATAAAGCTGGCTCAGAATGCTTATTGCAATGTCCACTAAATCTTTATATCTCGTTGTTTTGTCATAGCCTATTCATCAATCAACTACATGAGATTATTGTATGTTACAACATAAGTGCAATAAGATGCAATCTGAATTGGAAATTTGATGATACATACTAAGACTTAAGAGCAAAATTACTCATTATGTTCTTGACGTCACAAAATGTATTGACATCAACCTATAGTCATGTATCTTATGACATGTTATGTTACAATTGATCAATCATCTTTGAGAATTCTACAAATAACATATTTGACACTCTAAAAACTCATCGCGCTACTTGAAAGAAGAACTATAAACATATCTAGGGTTGCAAAAATAGCTTGGACAACGTAACATACATATCATTAAAGGACCAAGAGCTAACAAAAATTATATTCTTAATTCAATAAAAAGTATCTATTGCATGAATAGGACGATATAAGGTCCACTCTCACTGACGATCGATAATATCTCATCAATTGGTAAAAATTATCATTGTCTTTGAGATTTTTTTCCTTCGCCCACTCAAGAGTATCAAATAGGTAGCCAATGTCCGCCTTCTTGTCCCCATCAACTATACTAACTATCCTCTTTACCACTCACCAAAAATCGTCACTCTCTAACAACACTTTTACTTTTCTCCCTTTTTTTCTTATTTGAAAGATTGACCTTAACAATACAACTTGACCATCCCGGTGATAATATTATTTGAGTAAGATGACGCCTCTATTGTATTAAACTCTCTAAAAATATTTAATGTGAAGCGAACCTAGTTGCACCAAGCCGTAGGAGCTCTCAGCCTTTTGTTGGCTCCCTCATTAGGTTCAAGATAAAGTTATAGTTATAAATTAAAGATGATATGAATTTGGTCATCTTAGCTACCTAGTCAATCTAACGATCTTTGTATGTATCATTTAACAACAAGTCTACAGAATGAGCATAACATGGTGCCCAATACAAACATGGTTGCTTGATCATTATCATTTGTCTAACTACTTCGAGCACAACCATTACTAATTAGACAATACGATCATTTCATATCTCATCGATAACATTGTTGATTAATTGAAACAAGAAGTTAACATTCTTTACTTGTCTGAATGCATCCACTGACTTCTAGAATATTATATCAACTTGACAATATACTAAGAAATTGATCATTACCTTTCTAGTTATACCTATTAAGAAAGATATCATGCATAAGTTATAAATTGATATATATAGAAATCATACTAACTAATATATATGAAAAACAAAGTTTAGTATACATGACTAGCCATCCATCATCAAAGTGTATCATCTTTCTTACCAAATATGTTCAAATGATTTGATGTATTGTTTAATATCTTCTACTTCTATGAGAATATGTGTTGTAAATTTTCTTCAAATTTAGTCCAAGAACGTCCTTACTGACATCAACTATGGTGTCAATCATAGACTTGTAATACGGCCCCTTTGCATTGTTTGCCAGTATGTTACTAACCAAGAAAGGTAGGATCCTGGATCGCGACCAGGTCGGCCCGGCTCTGGGCCGACCCGGTCGGACCAGGTCGCGACCCGGTCCGATCCGAATTATTTAATTTTTTTTTATAATTCCAAAAAATTTCGAAAAAATTTCGAAAAAAATCTGAAAAATCAGAAGTATAACAATAAAAATATTTTCATTCATTAACATAAACTTTACCCAACAATTTACATAAACTTGACTTGATCTACATTTTCTACATAAGCCTTATACTCTTCCCACGACATCGTATTATACAGTATGCCACACATGCTGATGAATATTATATTCTGGAGTCCCTTCTACAATGACCCTAATGTCGCTACTGGGTCCTAAAAAACCACCAAAGTAATGTTCATGTGGGGATTGAATCGGGGTGTCCATGAGTGATCTATAACTCATCCCACTCCACTCTTGGTCATTTGTAGGAAACCAAGAACCTTGAGATGAATCATACCCGTAGGTCGGTTGTTCATATCCATGGTACTGATGTCCACCATGTTGGGTATGTTGAGCTCCTCCACCTTGCGACCTCGCCCTACGGTCCATGTCTTGGGTCGCGTGGGTATACCGGTCTTCTCCAGGTGAAGCGTTCGCCGTAGTAGGAGCTCTCCCCACATCCGCGGATCTCTCGCCTACTTGAAGCCGTGGCTCCTTGCCCTCGGTGCCCCACTCCATCACCGCCGCCGCTCTTCGAAGAAGAATCCTCCGAAGTTTGATACCGCGGTCGGATGTCGAGCTCGGAGTGTCTTCCCGATCCTCGTCGAGTGTCTCTGCATCTGCTATGTCAAGAGGATCAGTTAAAATTTGCTTACCCTTTCCCTTACTCTGTGCACCTCTGCTAGATCCTTCACCGGTCTTCCTTCTCTTTGCCACGGCAGGCGGAATCTGAAATTCTTGGGCGAGAGGGACGTCGTCAAGCACTCCTTCAGCCCATTGTCGATCTTTAAAATTGAACTCAGGCTCGCCCATCCCTTCTTGATCATTCACCCACGCTCCTAATGGATTTCTCTCATCAAAGATTTGATCCAAGTCGATGTCTTCCTCTTGGATCATTGGTTCCTCAATTTGACCACCTAAATCGTCGTCCTCCACCGTTGTTCTTCCCGTTGATTTTGCTTCATTCTCGTCTAGATTTTTCAACTTGAGCCTCATGTTGTAGTGGCAATACACAAGGTCTTCAAGTCTTTTTGACGTCAACCTGTTTCTCTGCTTTGTGTGGATCAGGCTGAACGTCGACCAATTCCTCTCGCAGCCGGATGCCGAAGTCGTTTGGTTAAGCACTCTGATAGCCACATCTGCCAAATCTTCATAACCGGGTGCTTTGCCATGGTCCATCCATCAATCAGCTACAAAAGCAGAACTACGTCAGAGAGATTAATAATCAATGTTAATATAAAGAATTAATGGATAACTACATAGACTTAGGAGCATAACAGCTCATTCCACTCTTGCTGTCCCAAAATGATTAGACCGCATCCTATAGTGATACATCTTGTTGCATGCAATTATTGACCGATCATCATCATCAAGCATCCTTGTGATAACCTTTTTGACATCATCAAGTAATTCATGTGTTGCCTCGAATTGTTGATCGTAATAAAGAACGAGGGTCAAGAAGTAACCTAACAAGATACAAATGTTACTAATCAATCAAATCATATTTTCAAATATAAATGAATGAAGTAAAAGAGAAATGAAATATACTTGCAGCATGTATTGGCTGATGTAATGTTCGCTCCCACCGATGGTCAATAATGTCCCACCACTTATCAAAGTCAGACACGGTTTTTGCAATCTCATCCTTTGCCCTATCTATTGCATCGTATAGATAGCCCATGTCCGCTTTTCTATCACCATCGACTATCCTTAGCACCTTCACTATAGGACTTCCAATGCTCAACGTCTTCTTCACAACTTTCCGTAAATCTCCGCTCTCAATTGTTTCCTCAACTTTCCTCCCTTTCCGCTTATCTGACGGGTTACATCTAGCTAACCAAGTACCCCACCCCGGTGAGATGACCATGTGACAAAGAGCCCTCCTATGAGTCAATAGACTCTCTAAGGAGATATAATGGGAGGCGAAGTGGGTGGCACTAGGTCTGAGAAGCTCTCTTCCCTTCGTATGTTCCCTCATTAGGTTAAGGATGAAGTTGTGGTTGTAGATGAATGATGAGATAAATTGGGCTAACTTCACAACCCGATCTATTTGACTATCTTTGCAAATGTCCTCTAACATTAAATCTAGAGAATGTGCGGAACATGGTGTCCAATACAATTTCGGTCTCTTGACCATCAACATTTGACCAGCCGCTTTGTATGCAGCCGCGTTGTCCGTAACTACTTGGACAACCCTGTCCTCCCCTATCTCCTAGATAACTCCATCTATCAACTCAAAAAGATTTTCGGAGTTCTTGACCTTCCCTGATGCATCAACCGACTTCCAAAACACAGTGCCGGCTTGACAATAAACTAGAAAGTTTATCATCGTCTTTTTAGTTATACCTGTTAAGAATAATATTAACAAATTAGGTATAACGTAAAACAAATTAAGTAAAATCGTTTGTAAAGTGTGCTTACCGGTCCAACCATCTGTCATCAACGTACAACCTCTTTCATCTCAAATCCTTTCAAAGGACTTGACGTACTTTCTTGTATCATCCACCTCCATAGGAAGATATACGTTGTATATCTCCTTTGGGTTAGGTCCAGGCACTCCTTTTCCAACATCACCGATGGTGTCGATCATGTTTTCATAGTACGGTCCCTTGGCAGCATTTGTCGGTATACTATGATGGAAGAACCACCTTGATGTCGCTCGTCCGATCTTTTCTTTGCAAATTTTCAAATTCTTCAATGCCGTCGTTATTGATGTATGGCGTTGTCGTGGTCGGGTGACAACGGGATCAACAGGACCCACTCTTGGGTCATCATCTCGAGTGAGATCATGAATCTCCTCCTCCACAGATGGGTTAGATCCCCTTCCACTCCCGGATCCTTGACCAATTGATCGGCCGGTGCGGCGCAAATGGTCTTTGTCGGCGAATGACTTCCGACTTGCCTCTATAGCCTGATAAAGATCCTCTAATTTTCAAACATAGAAGTTGTTGGCACCTCAAAATCTCACAAAAATTGAAAGGATGTCTGTAGAAGAACAGTTTATTTCAATTGCTGGGTCTTGATGCGTAGGAGAGCTGAAAAAAAAAAAGAAGAAGAGAGAAAAGAGAGGGAGCCGGGTAGTCACGACCAAGGTAGCTCAATGGAGCTAGCTATCTACGGATGGCCCAAATGCTGGCCCATTTGGTTCTTCTCGTATGACAGGCCCGTTCAAGAGAAATCCACGTCAGAAAATAAATAAATGAATAAATGGAGAGGAAAGCGTCGGATTAAGGAAGCGAGACCGACTCCCGTCGGACTCTCCCCGAGCCGTGCCCGCGCGCGGCAAGGCTTGCCTTAGGAAGGCAGTTGAGGATAGGAAGGGAAGGGGAGCTCGATCCCAAGCAATCCGGGATTGCTCCAAGTCCCCCTTGGGATCGCAATCTCCATCCCGGGAAGTCTCCCGACGGAGGGAGGGTACCGCACCAAGCCTATAAGAAGACCCCCCCTCGTGCGGGCAGACGGTGCGGGAGAGACCCCCAGAAGACCCTCTTCCGTGCAGGACAGACACCCGAGAGGAGAGAACAGACCCCCAGAGGCTGCGCAAATATCCCCAGAACCCCGCGTAAACAAATCCCCCCTCCAGAGAGAGAGCTATCGAGAGACCGAGGAAGGGAGTAAGAGGAGCAGGGCTTACCGGAAGTCCTGGCCACGGAGGTGCAAGAAGCCTCGCCGGAAGCCCCTCGTCGCCGGAGGTTCCTGCCGCAAGGAGTCCTCGCCGGAAGCTGCTTGCCGCAAGGAGCCCTCGCCGCAAACCAGCCCGAACTGGTAAGGATCTCCTTCTGCCGCCGCCGGAGAAGCCCGGAGCACCTCCTGCCGAAGCTGCCTCCGCCGTCGGGCGCCGTCGGGTGCCGCCGAAGCCGTCGGGAGAGCTCCGAGTGCCGCCGCAGCCGTCGCCTGGTCGGGGGGAGGAGAAGAGGACGCCGGGTTTATTTTCTCTCAACAATAGTCCACCTGGCGGATATGAGAAGAAGAAGGCGGGGCGTGAAGCCGCGGGGGTTCCGATTTTGACCCGAGGTCAAAATTGGCGCGGGGCCCACCCGAAAAAAAAAAAACCCCGCGGCCGCGGCCAGAAGCCGCGCGCGCGCGGGGACAGCTACGCAGGAGGGGCCGGTTGACCCGAGGTCAACCCATTGTGGGGCCCACTATTGAAGGGTGTCAAAAAAAAAAAAAAAAAAAGAAGAAGAAAAGAGAAAGGAAGGGGAAGAAGAAGAGGAGCTACGGCCCAATATCTCCGGTGACCCGTGGCAAAAAAAAAAAAAGATTTTTTTTTAAAAGGAACAATCAAGTTCGAAACTTAAATAAAAATGCACCTAATTAATTAAACAAACCGAGGCGAGCATCACGCTAAAAACCCGCCTACGGTCTTGGCATAACTTAAAAAGAATCGAAATAAGTGGGCAAGCAATAGGCCGGCTTTAAGCACGTTGGCCCATAATTCAAAAACAAAATAAAATAAACAATAAACATAAATTAAATAACAATCTACTTAATTAATCAACAAACCAAGACGAGCATCCGGCCGGCTAAAAACCCGCCTCATGGTCTTGGCTTAACTTAAAAGAATTCAAAACAAAGAGGGAAAGCAATGGGCCGGCTTTAAGCACGCCCCTTGACCCTTTAAGGTGGACATACAAAGGTCTGGTTAAAAGACCCCAATGTCTTACCATCCCTCACGAGGGAGTTATTTTGCCCATTATGTCATGGAGAGGCTGTGCATGATCAACATGTCAACATGCCCAAACCATAGGCTAATGAGGTAGACCAACCATGGGATGAGTGCCCACAAGCTTTTCAAAAGCCGGGTATGCTCAGCCTTGAACCGGTTGGGAGAAGACTGCATGTGCCTATCAAAGGCAGGACCATGCTCAAATTTCTGAAAAGACAAGGCAGGATTTCCAGATGCCTATCAAAGGCTGGAGACTACACTCGAGACCGGGTACATGCCGCCCATGGATTGACAGGTTCATCGAGAACTCAAAGGACCGAATTTCTGGTCAAGATGTAAATCATGTCTCATTTTGAGAGAACAAGTAAAAAAAAAAGAAAGAAAAGAAATTTCATGTTCGGTGCAACGGACTTATATCACAAGAAGAAAACAGTCCCTGCCGGACTGAATGGATGCAAGCACATTAAAAAACCGAACTTAAATCTGAGATTTCAATGAAAATAAAAAAAAAAAAAACATTTAAGAAACTGAAATTCTGTTAATTGCTAAGGACCTGCCTGGCTCAAAATCAGAACCGATAGGATCAGAACTGAATTCTCTGAAATTCTAAAATCCAGAGATTAAAAAATCTGAAAATTTGAACTAAGTCCGAAATCTGTTTTGGTGCAGAAATCTCTGAAAGTCTGTTATTCTGAAAATTGGAGCTTAAAAATCTGAATTTCGGGAGTTTCAAAGTCTGGATTCCACGCTTTCTGAAATCTGAAACATACAGCAGAGAACTGAAATCCGTGAGAAAATCTGGGGTCTCAAATCTGAACAGAAGTCTGAAATTTGAAGTCAGCAAGAAATCTGAAGTTTGAATTGGTACAGAAGGCCTGCAAATCTGAAAAATGCAGGAATCTGGAGTTTGGAATTTGAAGAAATCAGGAAAACTGAATTTTGCAGGGGTCCGAAATCTGAAAACTGTGCATTACAAAGTCTGAAAATGCAGAATCCATTTCAAGTCCGAATTTCAGTAGTCTGTAGGCAAATCTGAAATCTGAATTCAATCCATTTAAATATCAAAATCTGAACTTTGCATTTAAAACAAAGAACCGAGAGTTTGAGAGCCTGCAATTTGTAAGAAGTCTGAAATTCAGGTTAGGTCCGAGAAATCTGAAAGCAAAGTGTGAAATCTGCCGACCTGCAGAACCCAGAAATAGAAATCAGAAATCAAAACATCCGTTGAAAATCAAACTCCACCCAGTTCCGAACCCAATTAGAATTCTGTAATTAGGCCTTAATCAAACTGAATCTCATCCAATTCGGTCATCTTTGAGCCAGGCAGTTCATAAATTATGAAGTGGGTTAACCCTAAGCTTAATTAAAAACATAAGCCGACATTAATAAAAGATGCTCAAGCAAATCAGAAATCTATAAGTTCCAAGGAAATCTGAATTCCCAAACCAGAAGATCAACAAATTGTAAATCATTAAATCTTAATGCAGAACATTAAACCAGAATTGAGAACAAATCTGTTAAAAGAAATTCCAAGTAAGGCAATCTGTCAAATTCAATTTCAATTAACTAAATTCAAGTGAATTCTAATAAAATAAAATTCAACCCGAATTAAATCAAACAATCCACCGAACAAATTAAATCCACCAGATTCAAAACAAATCCAAAATTTAATTCAAACTCAATCAAATCAACTCAAATTAAATCAAAGTCAGACTCAATAAAATAAATCCAAATTAATCGAGACAAAATTCAAATTCAACTCCAATCAAACTAAAAAATCAAACAATAAACAAATTAAATCAAACTCAGATCAAGTTTAAAATCAATCGACAAATTCAAATCAAACTTAAATTAATAAGCAACTCAAAAAATGAATAAATCAAATTCAACTCAAAACTAAATTCAATTCAATCAAATTCAAATCAACTAAAAGCAATTCAACCCATTAAATCCAACTCAAACTAAATTCAACTCAAATCAAATTCAAACCAACAAATTCAATTCAAACCAATTCAATTCAAATCAAATTCAAACTAAAATTGAGTGTTTGCATTCCATCAATTTTATGGGATTGTTTTCTCCTATGTCCATGTGTGTGAATGTTATTTTTGTGGATGCATGTTTTCTATTGCTATGACGTTTAATCAAGGGTATTCGAGTTATCTCGATGTAATTAACGTCGGATCTTCGCACCATCCGACGGGGAGAGGTCAAAATAAATTTTCAAAGAACCTAACAACCTCAACACATAATTTCGACCCTAGTTAGTACTTTTATGAAATATCATCTATTTTCTTACAAAGTCAATGCTAAGGTCTAATTCAAATTCAAAAGGAAAATGAATTTCCAAAACAAAGAGAATTAATCTTTTTGTTAAAATTCGAGGTTACATCAGAAGTAAAGAAGGTAATAAACTTATTAGGGAAAGAGATAAATAATACATAATACATACCATCTTCGAGGCCTATATCACGACGAATGTTCGAACGCTCTTGTCCGGTTCCATATATGTGTACGGAATGTCTTGCCGGTTCGGCAATTTCTTCCCGAATTGTATCCTTATGCCGCTTTGAAGTTCCCTTCAACGCTTCCAATTCTAGTAGATGCCGTCGGAATTGTGCTCTTACCTCTGGTAGAGCACGATAGCACGGGAGCACATTGCCCTTCATTCCAGCTAGGTGGTGTTTTAATCTAAAAATACTACCGTGCATAACTTTATCACAGTATTTACATTGCACTTTCCTGGCCGTCATGGACAGTAAAGTGCAATGTAGCCAAGCCGGATCATTCCGGGTTGACCCAGTAACTTCGGTGTCACCACTTGGAGAAGCCATGGTGAACCAAAGTAAACAACAAGGAGAAGAACAACTAAACAAGTTAACCTTCACTAAATAAAATAAGGACCTTGGGGGGGTGGGAATTAGCCTTAAAACGTAAGGCTTAGAGGGCTTAGAATGAGGGGGGAGGGGTGGGTATGAGAGCCTCCCCTTGCTTGCCCCCCACGGGCAAGGATCCCTTGCGGGATCCTGGGGTCGCGCGACCCAGTCGCTGGGTCGCGCGACCCAACGATCGGGTCGTGACCCGAGGGGATCCCCCGCTCGGGTCGGACCAACCGGATCCCGATCGTGCCGATCGACCCAAATTCCGACCGGATCGGGTCTGGGTCGCGACCCGGATCCCGATCCGGCATTCCATGTTACTAACCATCAAGATGTCATCCAGCCGATCTTTTCCTTGTATATCCTCAGCCTTTTCATTGTCGTTGTGATCGTAATTTGTCTATGTCTTGGCCATGTGATTACGAAAACCACGGGACTTGTGGTTTGTCTACATGGGACATTATTTCTTTTGTTTATAAAAATAAGTATTAAACATAAATGCCATTTGATGTTGATGTAAGTTTTTAAGTTCTAATAGTAACGTACTGTCATCGAAACCTTCTGTAAGAGGGGTACTTGAACCTCTGGGCACTATTGTCTAGTTCTATAGACATATGGGAAAATCGGAATCAGAATCAGTGGGTAACGATTTGATCTAAATTGGATCCAATCAGGAGGAATTGGCCAATTTTTAAAAAAGAAAACTTGTTCAAAATCAAGATTTTAAAAAAAATAAGTGTGTAACGATTTAATACAAATTGGATCCAATCAGGAGGAATTGGCCAATTTTTAAAAAAGAAAACTTGTTCAAAATCAAGATTTAAAAAAAATAAAAAGTTTTGATTTCAATCCGAGTTTAGTTGATTTGCCCCGATTAAAACCAAATCTAATTCCGATCCGATTCAGCCTATTCTCGACGAATTCAACCAATTCAGACTAATTCCACTGGGAATTGACTTTAGATCAATCCTCCACACAGAAATTAGATCAAAACTGGCTGATTCGATTCTAAAATCAGCTGATTCCGAACCGATTCAGTTGATTCCATAATCCACAACGGTAAGGTTGAGAAATTTCTTTATGGACGGAGTCCTTATGCCGTTTTGATGCATCATTAGCATATTCCATAGATTGTAAATGTTTACGGAATTGTGCTTATACCTCAAGAGTCAATGTGCATAATAAGAGAACATTGTATTTCATCCCGGCGAGGTGATACTTCAATCAATATATTCCCCATACATGATCTTCTCACAATATTTACAACAGACTTTTCTTTCTGCCATGTTAATCAAGTTGCAATGAAGCCAAGTCGGATCATTTCAAATCATGTTGAAGATTTAAGTGTCACGATTTGAAGAAGACATTTTGAAGAAAACTTAAATAAAGAAAGATAACACTTAAATAGCACAAGTAAACAAAACACAAGCTTTAGGAAGCCTTAAAAAAAAGTAAAAAATCAAGAATTTTGAAACATTTTAAAGAGAGAAAGATCGCTTTGAACGCTTAAGAGAGAGAGAGAGAGAGAGAGAGAAAATGTGAAAGAATGAGGGGGTGGGGGTGGGGATCTTAGGAGGACCCTTGAACGTCTGTGTGAACCTCTCTTTTTTACGACTGTTCTCGAGAAAGAAAGACTTTTGTCGATATCCCGGACTTATCTAGCAAAGCGGATGATATCTTAAAAGTATTAGGTAGCCGAGTTGTAGTTTAAAAGTATAAGAATCGAGTTCGGGTTCTTTGAACAATTTGATTTTTGACCTTTCTTCGCCGGATGGTGCGAGTAACCGGCGTTAACTTACATCGAGTAA
This sequence comes from Cryptocoryne crispatula var. balansae, assembly GCA_036172225.1. Lineage (NCBI taxonomy): Eukaryota > Viridiplantae > Streptophyta > Magnoliopsida > Alismatales > Araceae > Cryptocoryne > Cryptocoryne crispatula. The sequence continues at coordinate 50,815,711 of CM069919.1, forward strand.
CGGCTCAAATGCCCTTGATTAACCGTCATGGCAACCTATTTTTGGAGAACGTGCACATCCACAAAAGATAAAGAACTCAAAAGGGCAACGGCCTGTTGGGCTGATGAAATGCAAACTGATTTGTTTGGGTTGATTTTTATTTGTTTATGTTGATTTTGATTGACTTAGAGTCGATTTTGTTGATTTTGGGTTTTAAATCAATTTGTTTGATTTGTTTATTTGTTGTTTTGACTTGTTTTCGGTTTGGTTTTTTTATTTGTTTTGTTTTGAATTTGATTGATTCAAGTTGTTTTGGTTTTAATTTTGATGAGCTTTGGAATGTTTTAAACATTATGGAATTTTTTGTTTGATTGATTTTTTTATGGCTTCAGATTTATTTGACAATCTGGATTTTCTGTTTTAGATCTGAATTTTCTGTTTTAAGTTGATTTTGACAAGTTTTAAATGTTTGAAATGTATTTTGTTTGGTTTCTTTTGAGAAGTTGATCTTTTGTCATTTATTTAGGCAAAGGTTCGGTGCCTTTTTAGTTGAATTTTCAGATTTTTATCAAACCAGATTTTTAGGTATGCTTTAAATCGGTTGGAAAGCACTATTTTGTTTTTTCTTGCAGATTGTTTAAATCTGAATTTTATGCTTTTGATTGATCAAAATCTGATTTTTGATTTGATTCAAAATCGGTTCCCTCTTTGTTGAAGTTCGGTTGTTATGTTAAATCGGAATGAGTTTTAAGTTTAAATCTCAATTTTTTGATTTTTCAGTTTTGTTATTGAATTTGCAGATTTGTTTATGTTATTTTGTTAATTGATTGTGTTCGGCGGTTTGCATTTCATCCGGCCCATCGGGCTACCATTTAGTGCTCGGAATCACATATTCCAAGTTGACATCGGAGTTCATTGCTTTGAAAATAGAGTACATCTATGTACAAGATGGTCGGCTCCTTCCCCCAATTTATAGGTTCCTCACCAACTTAGAAAAATTTCGGCATTACGACGATATGCCGGCCATTTTCTAAGTTGGTGAAGTTTACCCATCCAAAGTGGCCAGCCTTGACTTAGTCATATTGGGGGAAGGATCGACGGCTACGGGAACCTGCCCGCGCCCCTGTCTGGATCGATGGCTACGGGAACATGCCCGCACCCCATCCAAGGTGGAGTTCCCCACTATAGGTGAAGCTCCTAAGTTTAATGTAGCTTTCGCATTCTGATTTTTATTTGTTATTTTTTTGAGACCATTTAAGGCCGATTCAAGTTCCTTCGGTATTCAAAGTCGGTCTTCGATTTTGCATGAGTTGGAAGGACTTCTTCTCGGAGGCAAAGCCGGGCCCGTGAAAGGGCCGTTGAGGCTCACTCCTTGATGGGGACATTTTTTTGGAGCTTTAAAAATAGTTGTTTACATTGAGTCTTCAGTCTGTAAATATTTCTTTTTATCAATTTTATTTCAGATTTATCATTTTTGTAAATAGTCACAAGAGTTGGGTCTTTTTTGTAAATCGATTGGACTTTTCTCCTTATATAAGGAAACGTCCAGTACACACATTTCAGTAGTGATTGGAATTTTTGGAACCTTCAGGTGGGTGTCCCGCGTAGGGGCTTTGCCCCGTCTCTCCTTCCTCTTCCCCCCCAAAGCGATATCCAGTCTCTCCCTCCACCTTCCGACGAGGCCGTTCTTCTTCCTCCTCCTCACCCTCCGGCCTTCGTGTCATTCTTCCCTCTTCCCCTTCACAGGTCCTCGTTGAGTTTGAACGGAGCATCCATCGTTCCGGCGATTCCCGGAAGGGCTCCCCATCAAGGAAGATGGGGTCGGGAGTCGGGACCAGGTCGGTTTGGCCCCAAACCGACCCGGGTCGGCCGGGGTCGCAACCCGGGTCGGGATGGGATCGGCCCGGGTCGCGAAAAATAATAATAAAAAATTAAAATTGGGGTCGGGGTCTTGGGGTCGCGACCGGGTCGGTCGGCCCCAAAATCGACCGGGTCGGGTCCGGGTCGTGACCCGGCGAACCATGCTCCCCATCGGTTCCCCTACTTCCGCAACCCTCCTCCGAAGCCGTCCGCACGAGACCACCCTGCAGGACCCCTCACACCAGACGACAGAGAAGAAAAAGGAGCATCGGGAGGGTAAGATCCGGCGATCCCCGGATCTGCCCTTCTGTGTGGCATCTTCCCCAGTTGGCCCCGCTCGCGGATCATCCGAGCACCCGCCGTGATCTCTCTCCACTTCCCCGGTGCCTCCGTCCACCCCGCCATCGACTCCGCTGGCTCCTCCCCTAGTCCGCAGCAGCCACCTGCGCCGGCGGGGCAGCATCGAGGTGCCGAGGCCGTCGTCTGCGCCAGCCCTTGCTCCATCCGGGCGTCCTCAAGGCGACCGAAGAAACTGAGGCAGCGGATGAGGCTGCCGCCTACCTCCTGTGCCGCCTTCGCTTGGCTGGACAACACCGACAGCGCCGGGATCCCTCCCAACTGCCCCCTGCTCTGTCGCCTGCACCCTAGCACCGCCGGACGAAGACGACGACGATGACGGATGGATGAGGACGGCGATCACCCCTCCTTTTGTCACAACCCTCACACGTGCGGGATCCCCACCCCGTCACGATGTCGCCACGGTGGCTGACGGCGGCGGCGGGATGGTCAGCCATGCGACCACCCGGCATCGACACGCAGACAGTGACACGACCCCCCCAGCAGCGGTCCCCCGCGCTCGTTCGTGAGTGGCCGGCCGCAGTTCGCGAGCAGACGGCTCACAATCGCCGATTCGCGGCCCAGACCGGCCGGCTGGCCAGTTCAACCCGGTTCAAGCCATAAACTGGCCAGTTCAAGTCGGTTCAGGTCATTTTGAGCCGGTCTAGACCGCTTCGGAGTGGTTCGACTTGGTTTGGAATGCAGTTCGGTCCCTTTCGACCGGTTTGAACTCGGTCTCTTCGTTTTGGGTTCGTTTTGCTCAGTTTTAGGGGCGATTAGCGCCGGTCCATTTTATTTTCGGTCTGTTTAGTCCGGTCTAGCTGGTTTGTCCCTGATGTGACCTCGAATTTAACAAAAAAAGATTCATTCTTTTGGGTTTTTGAAATTCATTTTCCTCTTGAATTAGATTTGATTAGACCTTAGTATTGACTTTATAAGAAAATAGATGATATTTCATAAAAGTACTAGCTAGGGTCAAAATTTATTTATTGAGGTTGTTAGGTTCTTTGAAAATTTGTTTTGACCTCTCCCCGTCGGATGGTGCGAAGATCCGACGTTAATTACATCGAGATAACTCGAATACCCTTGATTATCGTCGTAGCAATCATGCGAGAAGACATACATTCACAAGCATTCACACAAATATAGGAGAAAACAACTCCATGAATTTGATGGAAGGCAAGCACTTAATTTGTTTGAGTTTGGTTTGAATTGAATTGAGTTGAATTAAATTGGTTGGTTTGATTTGAGTTGAATTTAGTTTAGTTTTGAGTTGAATTTAATTGATTGAATTGCTTTTGGTTTGAGTTGAAATTTAATTTGTTTAAGTTGAATTTAGTTTGTTGATTGCTTTTTTAATTTGGATTTGATTGATTAAGTTTGACTTGGATTTGATTTGGAAAGTTTGATTTGTATTTGAGTTGACTTAGTTTAAATTTAAGTTTTATTTAAATTGGTTGAAATTTGGATTTGGTGTGTGAGTTTTAATTTGGTTTGAATTTGATTTAATTTGAGTTGATTAATTGATTTAAGTTTGTTTCAATTTGAATTTGTTGATTGATTTTAAATTTGGTTTGAGCTTGAAGCATTTTGTTTATTGATTAATCTTGAGTTTGGTTTATTTTGAATTTGTTAACTTTCGGTTTATTCAGATTACAGATTTGAGTTTCAAATTGCTTGTTGGTTTTAGTTTGATTTGATTTAAAGTTTATTGGATTTTACAGTTTCAGATTCGCTTGAGTTTGGATTATTTAGAGAAATTGGATTTGAATTAAAGTTGAGTTTTGATTTGAGTTCAATTTTGATTGGTTTAGATTTCAATTAAATCTGCAGATTTTGACAGTTTTCTGGGTTCTCTCTTATGCAACTTTCAGATTTTCAGACTCCAGATTTCTGCACTTCAGATTTCTGCATTTTCAGATTTCAGATCTGCAGGGTTCTTATTCCAAATTTCTAGATTTCAGACTTCTGAAATGGGTTCTGGTTTCTTGTTTTCGGTTTTGCTTCAGATTTGGGTCACAGATCTAAGTCTGGCCTTAAAGATTTGAGAATTCCAGATTCGGTTCAAATGGTGACTCTATGTACGGATCCAGAATTCAGACTCTGCATCACTCCAAATTCAGATTTTTGTTTCTCTTCCAAATTCTCAGCCTCCAGATCCTGCAGCAACCCAGATTTTGCAGATTTTACAAGCTTCGGACCTACAAGTTCAGAACTCTGATTTTTCTTCAGATCTGGGATTTCCAGAATCGACCATCTTGCAGAATTTTCCAACCTCAGATTTTTGATTCATACATTTCGGTCTCCGACCTCTGATTTTCAAACTTCAGATTTCAGACCTCTGTTTTCCAGATTTTTTTAGATTTTTATGGTGATGACAGATTTGGATTTCAGATTCTACACCCTCAAATCCTGGAATTTATGGAGTTCAAACCTCATATGCTTCAAAAAATTTCAGATTCTGAATATTCCCATTTTTTCAGATCTGCAAATTTCACAGTTTTCAGATTTTCAGACTTGTGCGTATTGCTGCTAGATTTCAGTTTCTGGTTTCAAACTTGAAGTTCTGATTTTCTGGGTCAAATTTCCATGTTCAGAGATCTCCAGACTTCTAACATCCGAACCTCAGATCTTTAATTTACAGACTTTGTGTGTTTTAAATTCAGAGATTTTTTTTTTACAGGTTTGGTTTCAGACTTCAGATTTTTACAGTTTTCAAGTCTTGCCTTCCGGGAGTTTCATGTGATTGCTCTCTCCTTGTAGCATCAACATGTGCACCGGATATGAATTTTCATTTGTTCTCTCAAAAAATATGAGACATGATTACAATTTGTCCAGGAATCTGGTTCCCTGAGTTCTTGATGAACATGGAACCTGTCTGATCGATTTGAGATGGAAAACACCCGGTCTTTGATAGACTTATGGGCATTCCTCTCACTGATTTGAGATTGAGCATGTCCCGGCCTTTGATAGGCTTGTGAGGACTCATCTCCTTGTCTTGAGACTGAGTATATCCCGGTCTTGATAGACTTGTGGGAAATTAGCTCATGTCGATCTTCATGGCTCCTTCATGAGTTGATGAACTTGTCATTTCGTGGGCGGCATGTACCCGGTCTTTGATAGACTTATGGGCATCCCGTTTTGAGATTGACTACACCCGGCTTTTGATAAGCTTGTGGCGATCATCTCACCGATTTGTCATCCTCATTAGCCTATGGTTTGGGCATATCGGCATGTTGATCATGCACGCCCTTCCCATGGCATAATGGGTAAGTAACTCTCTCTTGGGGGCATGGTAAGACATTGGGGTCTTTTCATTAGACCTTTGTATGTCCACCTTAAAGTTAAGGGGAAGGTTTAGAACCGACCCACACAAATTCTTTATGTTTAGCCGAGACTCATGTGGCGTGGTTTTAGCCGGCCGTATGCTTGCCATCGGTTTGTTGAATTAGTTAATGAATTTTTATTTAATTTCTGTGAATTGTTTGTTTTTATTTTGATTTTTGAATTATGGGTCGAAAGCGTGCTAAAAAGCCGGCTTATTGCTTTCCCATTTATTTTGATTCTTTTAAATTATGCCGAGACCATGTGGCGGGTTTTTTAGCCGGCCAGATGCTTGCCATCGGTTTGTTTAATTAGTTAATGAATTTTTATTTAAATTTTCATTTGATTGTGTATTTTAAAAGAGAGAATTCTTTTTCCACAGGGCTTCAAGCTTCATGGGCCCGGCCCATCTATTCCTCCTTGCGCCCGCCGCCAAGGTGCCTCTTTTAAACTCCCTCAAAAGGTGGGCCCCACAACCGCATTGACCCGAAGGTCAAAGCTCCTCCCAAGGCTTGGCCGCTGTTTTCGCGCGCTTGTTTGTTTTTTTTCTTTTCCTTTTTCTCCGCATGGGCCCCACATCCTATTTTGACCCGAAGTTCAAAATTGAACCACCGCGGCCTCCCCTTCCTCTCATACGCGCACTCGGACTAAAGTCGAAAATAAGTCCGGCGGCCCCTTTCCTCCTCCCGACTGTCGGCGGCCTCCGCACGGCTCCGCAGTGACCGGCGGAAGCGGGTGAAGGCCTTGGCTACTCCGGGCTTCTCGGCGTCGGCGGGGGACCTTGCGAAAGGTAGCTGCGGGAGAGGGGGCTTACGGCGGAGCTTTGGCTTCCGGAGGGGCTCGCGGTGAGGCGGCTTCCGCAGAGGCTTCCGGCGGCGCAGGAGGTGGAAAGGTTTCGGCGGCCGGCCGAGCTCCAAGCGGGACTCTCCGGCGACGGCTCCGGCCGGGTCCCGGAGGGGGTTGTCATCGGCGGCTTTGACGGAGGATTCCCGGCGATGGCGACGGCAGCTCGCGGAGGGACCCGCGGTGATGGCGGGGCGACAGCCTCGCTTCGGCAGACTCGGCGCAATCCTGCGGCAGCTCCACGGTCCTCCATGAGCTTCAACGATCTTGGAGAAGCTTCAGAGCTCCGGCGACGGCATTGGAGGAGAGGTAAGACCTCAACGGCAGTCCCCTCTCTCTGTTTTTTTTTTCTCTCTCGGGCGAGGGTCTTCCTTCTTCGCGCTCTCGGGGGGTCCCTCTTTTCTGCCTCTCTTCCCTCCCGTCCTTCTCTCCCTTTGTCGATCTCTCTGGGGGGTGTTCGCGCACGGGGGATCTTCTGGGGGTCTCTCCCGCACACCGTCCGCTCGCACGAGGGGGGGGGTCTTCTTATAGGCTTGGTGCGGTACCCTCCCTCCGTCGGGAGACTTCCCGGGATGGAGATTGCGATCTCGAGAGGGACTCGGAGCAATCCCGGATTGCTTGGGATCGAGCTCCCCTTCCTTCACATCCTCGGCCGCCTTCCTAAGGCAGCCTTCTTGTGCGCGGGCACGCGGCTCCGGGAGAGTCCGACGGGAGTCCTGATCTCCTTCCTTAATCCATTGCTTCCTCTCCATTTATTCATTTATTTATTTTCCGACGTGGATTTCTCGAACGGGCCCGTCATACGAGAAGAGCCAAATGGGCCGACATTTGGGCCATCCGTAGATAGCTAGCTCCATTGAGCTACCTCGTCGCGAGACCGACTCCCTCTCCTCTTTTTTTTTTGGTTTTTTTTTTTTGAAAATTTTACATAACAACAAATGCCCCACGGTGATTCTCGCAGACGGGAGTTGCGGGAATCGCGGTAAAAATTTAGTCGCAACTTCTTCTTTCTTCAATCACGGCATGCCTTGATTGAAAATTGCGGGAATACTGTGTATGGTTTTCTTTTTCAGTCACTTCGCTTTGCCATGTAATGAAAAATTTGAATTGTTCAATCGTACTCCTTTTCGTCATTCTGCCTTGATTGTAAATTCTTCAAATTTACTGTGAATTTGAACCATTTCCTTTGTTGGTTGGACACTTTTGGGTGAGAAGGGCTTGGGCCCTCTTTGCTCTTTCGTTGAAAGCCTCTCGTACGTCGAGCTCTTTGCCTTTACTGCCACGCGTGCTTCCAGTCAGATATCTCTCCGAGTCCGGTCAGAACTTCTTTTTTTTTTCTTTCCTTGTTTTGTTTTGTTTTTTGTTGTTTTGTTTTTTGTTGTTGTTTTTTTTTTCTACTGATCCGACCGCCCTTTTCGGGTTTTCACCCGGACCAGCCCCCTTTGCTTTTTTGCCTACATGCCTCAAGAGAGGTTTTCATGTAGCGGGGTTACCCAATTTTGCCTAGAGCGCCCTTTCAGGTTTTCACTCTAGCCAGGTTTTCTTTTGACATTCTTACCCTCAACCGATCAATGAGATCAGATCAACTAAGTCCGTCGGGCATCTCCATTTTTAGCCCATTCTTTTTTTTTTCTCTTTTTTTTTCTTCTTCTTGTTTTTTTTTTGCAGGGAATTAAGGCTTCCCTCAAGCCTTGAAGTTATTTTGGGGCAGTGAGGAATTAAGGCTTCCCCTGGGCCATAGAATTTTTGGGCGGTGAGGAATTTAGGCTTCCCCTGAGCCATGGGCTTTGGTGGCTTTGTGCCGGTGGACCCGAGACACATCGCGAGTATGAAGAAGTCACACTCGGTCTATGTGGTATGGAGTTTGGGTATATGAACATCAGACAAAGGCTATGGGATGTGTTTTGAGGTGGCCGCCGTCGGTGGCCCCGTAGACTTATGAATCGCGGAGAGGCCGCATCCGGTCCATAGGGTATGGTATTGGGGTGGCTTTGTGCTGTAGGAATTCGTGGGACATTTGAGTATGAAGTGATCACACTCGGCCCATGGAGTTAATGTTTGGGATGGCTTGATGCCAAGAGAATATGATGGCTTGATGCCGAAGGGATTTGCGAGACATATGAGTACGATGAAGTCATACTCGGCCCATGGAGTGTAATTTTGGGATGGCTTGATGCCATAAGAAACCCATAAGACATGTGAGTATGGAGAGGCCACACTCGGTCTATTGGGCAAAGTATAATGGCTTCGTATGCTTGAAAGGATATGGTGGTTTGATACCAAATGATTGTTGACACATATGAGCGTGATGAAGACACACTCGGCCCATACGAGCATTAAGGGTATCAACTTTTGGGTGGCTTTGTGCCCATTAGAACTCGCCGGACTTGTGAGTATGAAGAAGTCACTCGGTCCCATAGAGTGTAAAATATTGGGTGACTTGATGCCAAGGGACTCGTGGACGTGAGCGTGAAGAAATCACACTCGGCCGGTAAATATGTGGTGGCTCGATGCCGATGGTTTACAATTTGTGATGGCCGATGCCGAAAGTTGTGGTGGCTTGATGCCAAAGGAGTGTTATGGCTTGATGCCAGGAACATTTTATGGCTTGATGCCATAATAACTCGTGGGACATATGAGTATGGGGAACCCACACTCGACCTTTTGGGTATGATTATGGCGGCGGCTTGATGCCAAGAAAGGACCCGTAGGACATATGAGCATAAAGAAGTCATGCTCGGCCTATTGGGTATGCGTTTTGTGGCTTGATGCCAAGATATTGCGGCTTGATGCCAAGATGAACCCGTAGGACATATGAGCATGAGGAAGTCATACTCGGCCTATTGGGTATAAATTTCGTGGCTTGATGCCAAGATATTGCGGCTTGATGCCAAGATGGACCCATAGGACATGTGAGCGTGAAGAGGCCACACTCGTCTTGTTGGGCAATGTATGATGGCTTCATGCCGAAAGGATATGGTGGTTTGATACCAAAATGATTTGTTAGACATATGAGCATGACGAAGTCATACTTGGTCCGTATGAACATTAGGGTATCAATTTTGGGGTGGTTTTGTGTCATTAGAACTTGCAGACTTGTGAGTATGAAGAAGTCACACTCGGTCTATGAAGTGTAAAGTATTGGGTGGCTTGATGCCAAAAGGACCTGTAGGACATGTGAGCGTGAAGAAATCACACTCGGCCTGTCAGGTAGGGTTTGGTGACTTGACGTCAAAGAGGAACCGTAGGACATATGAGCATGAAGAGATCATACTCGGCCTATTGGGTAGAGTTTGGTGACTTGATGTCAAAGAGGACCCGTAGGACATATGAGCATGAAGAAGTCATGCTCGGCCTTCTGGGCATGAGTTTGATGACTTGATGTCAAAGAGGACCTGTAGGACATATGAGCATGAAGAAGCCATACTCGGCCTATTGGGTATAAGCTTTGTGGCTTGATGCCAAGCTATTGCGGCTTGATGCCAAGAGAATATGGTTTGTGATGGCTTAATGCCGAATGTGGTGTGGTGGCTTGATGCCGAAAAGTGAGATGATGGCTTGGTGCCAGTTTGGTTATGGTGACTTGATGCCAGAAAATAGGGTGTTGTGGCTTGATGCCAAGCGGGGTTGACAAACTTTGATGCCGTGACGGGGTATTATGGCTTCATGCCAAGATGATTTGGTGGCTTGATGCCGAAAAAGAGGTTGTGGCATGGAATGACTCCATGCTGAATGTGATGGCTGAATGCCGCAAGATACAGCTTATTGTCCGCGATTCACGGCTTGATGCGAAAGGACATGACGTGGCTGACGATGATGTAGTGGCTTGGTGCGAAAAGAGGTATGATGGCTTGGTGCCAAAGAATGTCAGGGCTTAGTGCCGCTACGGGATGTGATGGCTTAATGCCGAATGTGGTGGCTTGATGCCAAAAGTGACAAGGTGGCTTTAATGCTGCGAATTTAAAGACTTATGAATGCGAAGGAATCGCATTCGGTCCAAAATATGAAATATGGGATGGCTTGCCGCTTGAAGAGTTGTGGAACATGCAAGTATGAAATGATCGTACTCGGCCCACGAAAACATGAATTTAGGGTAGAACCCAAGCTTAAAGGCTCAAGGCTCGAAATGTTGCACGGTGGGATTTGGGGACATAAGAATGGTTCCATGTCCGGCCTTGGTGGCATAGGATCCAAACAACATTTAGACCAAAACATGGTGGTATGGGATTTATGAAAACCATGTAGACCGGAAGGGTCATACTTGGTATAGACGATCGCATAGACCTTGGGGTCATGATGACGTAAGAATTGGGGACCGTGAGACCGGAAGGGGCCATGATGGTATGGAGATTTGAAAACCATATGGACTGAAGGGTCGCGATGGTATGAATTTTGGAAACCATGGAGACCTGGCCGGTCATGATGGTATGAAACTGTTTGAAGCCTTGTGCACATGCAAGTCATGATGGCATGAAATTTGATATGTTTAGAGAGGTTGAACTTTTCCAGAGTTTCTCACTCTCTCCTTTTTTTTTTTTTTCAAACTAACTTGACTGCCTTTTGAAAGGTTTTCACCCAAGCTAGTCCCCTTTTTCTTTTGTCTGTCATACTTTTGCGGGGTTTTTACATTGCAGCGAGGGTGATCATTTGCACGGTGCCCCTCAACGGGCCATCACCTCAGCCGGATTTTTTCTTTTCTTTCCTTTTTTTTCCTTTTTTTTTTCTTTGGAGTCCACACAGGGGAACTGTGTAGGGCTGGTCATAGGAATATTGGGACCTTGGGAATGGCTTATATGTGGGCATAGGCATGTCAAAGCCATTTAGAATGAGTTGGGATTTAGGCATGTCAGAGGCCATGGAGGGGTTTTTTTGCATGGGCATGTCGGGGGCCATGGAGATTGTTTCTTTTGTGGTATGTGAGAGCATATAAGCAGTTGTTTTGGGCACATCTGAGGGTAGGTTGATGGCCTACTTTGGGATTGAATTGAAGAGTTGTGGAGGGCTGTCCTATGGACTCTTCATTCCCCAAAGGGATAAGAAGATCAGTCCCTTGGCTCTCTCTTTGGGAGGTTGGTTTGAGGATTCTTTGTGACACGGATGTTAGAATTTCCGAAGATCATTTGAAAGTGGGCCAATCCCTTGCCAATCTTGAACGAGATGAAACCCATTCTTTGCCCTCTCAATCTTTGTTTGAGGCAAACTTAGCCTGTTGTCGCAACGGGGCTTAAGGATCCGTCCCTCGGCCTCGCACGACCTCCTCAGACCTGTTTGTCGGATCGGTTGACATCGATGAGCGTATTGGACGTAGATATGCTCACGGGAGCAAGACTTAATCGTACCGCAAAGAACGGCTCGATTTGTGACAGTGTCGAAACTTATTCCCCGTCCGAGCTTTATGCTAACAGTGATTGATGGTTGACCCTGGCGTGTTGACATGTAGGGATAGATCCCTTGTTTGCCAAAAGGCATAATTAGGTCGAGTCGTTGGCTAGCAAGACTGATTTGAAATGTCAAGTTGAGAGTTGGTCTCCCACTTGAATTGCAGCATCGGGGGCTGTTGGTCGGCCTGATCTGCTAACTTGAAGGGTGGAGGGTTGCTCCCTCGCCCTGATAACATGACTTACTTCATGTAATCTTCTGTTGAGACAATGATTTCTTCTGTCTCCCTTTGTAGTTAGCGCAGAATGGCGATTTTCTGGGGCTTCACTTGTAGAGGTTGGTCCTCTTGCTCCCTGTTACCTTTTTAAGTGGAGAGTTCTCCCTCACACCCGCTTGGTATGACATGGCTTAGGGGCATGCCCCCGGCCGGATGAGTAGCTCCCAGAATCAAGAAACTACCTGGTTTTTTGATGCATAATGGGTCGAGAATTGCTTTCTCTCCCGAGCATAACCTTATCAGGTGATGCCATATAGACATCATTCAGCGAGGGCATAAGATTTGTTCTGAGCCCAAGTGCTATCATGATAGTTGCATCCATTTGCCCGATAAAGGATTGATTCCTCACTTACAAGCAAGAATTGGAAGACCGGACCATTGGTTGATCATATGGTTGAGAGAAAGGGCAAAAGACTGATCTCTCTGTAGCATCATAGGCCGTTGATCGGCTGGCTCCTTCTAACTTGAAGAATATAGGGTTGAACCCTTGCTTCATTGAAAGCCATGTTTTCGACCCTTTATTGGCTAAACTTATTGAAATATGGAGGATTGCTTCCTTGCTTGGTGGCCAGAGGACCGGTCATTTAGTTGAATGCATTCCTTTCGTGCGCCAAAGATTTCTCCTTTGCTCCTTACCAGTATGATGGGCGTCTGGTTGATCTTTAGCCCAAGCTGTACTGGAGTGTCTTGAAGGCCTGCCCCCAGTTAGATGGATGACATTGTGGGTTGACCAGCAAACCAACCAATATCTGATGCATACCGGGTGACAGATTGATTCCGAACCCGAGCATGAAAAGATGCCGCATCTGGGTCATTTTGCTGTGGTCATAGGATTTCTTCCAGGACCAAGGAGTACTTTGAAGTTGCACCGATAAGCGGGCAGCATTCTTGTAACTGGGCGACATAGGATTGATTCCTAGCCCGTCGAGTTGTCACAGTTGGACAACCCGTTGATCGGTTGTCCCGCTCGAACTAATGAGCCGAGGGTTAACCTCTTACCCAAAAGATAATGTCCGGGGATGAAACCGTTGATTGGTTACCCTGGTTGACGTCACGGCGGCCCCTTACCCGAGAAATAGCATGGCTAGCCGTTGATCGGCCAAATTGGTTGATTTTCGACAAGAGGACTGATCCCTCTCTCCATTAAGCAATTGGGACCAGCGATTGGTCGTAAATGAATTGACGGGTGAAAGGTTTTTTCTTCCCCGTGCAACCGCAACAATCTTGGCAAAGGGCGGCAGTGCCACATCCGGGCAAGTTTTGATTTGGTCATCGGATTGTTCTCCAAAGACGAAAGGATATTTTGGTTGCACCGATAACCGGGCGGTATTTTTCAATTGGTGAGCCTAGGATTGATTCCTAGCCTATCAAGCAACATTGGGGGATATGACCGTTGATCGATCATCCCTGTTGAACTAACAAGTTGAAGGTTGGCCCCTCACCTGAAGATAGTATGTGGGGATGGATCCGTTGATCGGTTACCCCTGTTTGAATTATGGGCCGAGGGTTGCTCCCTCACCCGAGCCATATCTTGGTGGGCCGTTGATCGGCCGAAATTGTTGATTTTTTTAAGAAGAGGGATGCTCCCTCTCTCCAGTAATGATTGGGACCACTGACCGGCCATGAATAACTTGACGGGTGGGAGATTTCTTCTCCCCCCGAGTGTGCCTTGCAGCAGTGTTGGTGGGAGGTTGGGGAGTAGCCTCGTCCTTTTTCTCCAACCGGGCCAGGGTGGCATAATGGTTAGTAATGTTGGAACTTGTACCGGCTTTCCCTTTGAGGTGGAGGATTGCTTCCTCCCTGATCATTTTGATGACACATGGGGTTTATCCTTGGCCTATGCTGTTGTGGTGCAATTGGGCAATTGCCCCCAGCCAAATATAAACTTCTGAATTTTTTTTTTCTCGAGTTTGGTGAGCCTTCCATCGAGTTGGGCTGTGCGCATGGGCACTTGATTTCTACTTTGCCCAAAAATTTTTCCTGGACTCGAGAATTAGTTGACCCCGACATACGAGCGAGACAAAGGATCGATTCCTTGTCCGAGGAAAGCATAAATTAACCAAGCCGTTGGTCGGCATGACTTGTTGGAGTGTTGAGCTGAAGCTTTAACCCTTCGCCTGACCAATATCATCATGGACCGTTGATCGGCCTGCCATCCTTGGACTGAGGAGCAGAGGGCTGCCCCCTCATCTTGGTGGTAGTGGTTCAAGTCAACTTGTTGTCGACTTAACATGACATGTATAAATGAGCATCTTGCCGCCCGGCCACCGGTCCGGGAATGGCCAGCTCGCATACCGGGTGGTGGATTGATTCCGCACCCGAGTAGAGTGTGATGATGCCCTGCATGTGCAAACTTTAATGTGAGCATCGGATTTATTCCTAGCCCGAGGAATATCTTAGAGTTGTGCCACGCCCAATGAGCCGGCCACGAGACAAGTATGGGATTAGTTCACGACTTGAAGAAGATTACGAGGAGCTCGAATGGCCAATCAAGCTTGGTTGAGATCGTGGGTTGAGGGCTGGTCCCTCACCTGCTAGAACATGTTGGGCCATTGCTCGCGTCAATTTTCGGGACAGAGGGCTGATCCCTCACATAACTTTGATGTTGCCCGTCGGTGAGCAGCCCTTGGCATTTCAAGTAGAAGATTGACTCCTTACTTGGTTAGCCACCATAAAGACTTTATGTCATGTGAGCGAGGATTGATTCCTCATAAAAATGGCATTCGTGGCATATGCCGGCCGACAAGCTCCCCGTTCGCATGTTGAGGATGAAGGCCACCGATGGCGGCATTGTGGATTGAGGGTTGAGGGTTGTTCCCTTCTTGAAGCGGGCTTTGGCGAACCCGTTGACCGGTTAATCACGGTGCTCTCATAGATTTGTGGGTTAATCCCTCTCGAGACATCTTTGGTATATGCGTTGACCGGGCAACCACGCTTTGATGATTTTGTTTCCTTGGGTGTAGAATTCTGTCTCGCCCCAGTGGCATTTGGGCCGAAATGAAGCCACATTATTCTTCCCAGTCAAGGGTTAATCCCTTACCCAGTTGAAATACCTCGTGATTTGAGCCCTCAATTTAACGACCATAGTGAATTGAGAGATGGCACCTCAATGAAATGTGGGCCACCACCCAATCTCGACATCTTTTCTCGTGTGACGATTTGTTCTCCTTACCCAGTAGTATGTGTTTTACAGTTCGGAAACACGATTGATCTCTTGTCCTGAATATCTTGAGCCTCGGTAGGTCACCATGGCAGGTTCGTGCATTGAGAATTGATTCCTTCGATTTGTCATTTAGCGCGGTCATTGCTTGACCGGATATGACTCTTGGGTGAAGGATTTGTCCTTCCCCCATTTGATTGACGGAGTTCATCGGATTTAGGGATTTATTCCCCGCCCGAATGACAACCTCACCGGCTTGAGTGTGAGAGATTTCACTACCAATGATGGCGATCTCACGAATGGGAATATGTCTGGGGTGGCCATTGCTTGACGGATAAGACTTTCGGGTGAAGGATTTGTTTCTTGCTTTGGGTCGATAGAATTCTTTTCGGACTTAGGGACCGTTCCCTGCCGAACGACATCTTGCCGACTTGAGTCCGAGAGCTTTCTTTGCGGTTGGCCAACAGCCCCATTTTCTTTATTTGTGGTCAACCCTTCTGGTTGTAGTTGCCCAGGTGCCGCACTTGTTGGAGGTGGAGGAGTTAGACTTTGTCTTGGCATTGTCCTCCCATTGCCAGTCGGTTATGAAAGACCGACCCTGGTATAGTTGATGGGTCTTGAGACGGCATGTTTGGTGCCTCTTTGACTTCTTTGAGGGTTGGCGGTAACAGAATCCATAACCGCATGCCCCCGGAGTTGTTTGTTGTGGAACTTCCGTGGTAAGCTCTTTGAAAATAGGGTCAAGTTTTTTGACCCTTGAAATATTCTCGGTGTTGGTTGAACTCCGAGAGCAGCTCCTTGAGATGCTTGCAACATCAGGATGAAGTCTTCATGACGGGGTGATTGGACCCCACCGGGTCTCATCCTTTGACATTTTCCGCCTCCTCCTCGCACAAAAAGGAAAGAAGCATATGTTAGATATATATGAAATTTGGGATGTATGTCTTCTTGAATTGCTATGACGGAGAGATGAAGGGAAGGAGAGGTCCCACCGGGCGTGCCAATTGATGTGACCTCGAATTTAACAAAAAAAGATTCATTCTTTTGGGTTTTTGAAATTCATTTTCCTCTTGAATTAGATTTGATTAGACCTTAGTATTGACTTTATAAGAAAATAGATGATATTTCATAAAAGTACTAGCTAGGGTCAAAATTTATTTATTGAGGTTGTTAGGTTCTTTGAAAATTTGTTTTGACCTCTCCCCGTCGGATGGTGCGAAGATCCGACGTTAATTACATCGAGATAACCGAATACCCTTGATTATCGTCGTAGCAATCCATCGCAAGAGAAGACATACATCAGTAAGCATTCACACAAATATAGGAGAAAACAAACTTACGAATTCGATGGAAGGCAAGCACTTAATTTGTTTCGAGTTTGGTTTGAATTGAATTGAGTTGAATTAAATTGGTTGGTTTGATTTGAGTTGAATTTAGTTTAGTTTTGAGTTGAATTTAATTGATTGAATTGCTTTTGGTTTGAGTTGAAATTTAATTTGTTTAAGTTGAATTTAGTTTGTTGATTGCTTTTAATTTGGATTTGATTGATTAAGTTTGACTTGGATTTGATTTGGAAAGTTTGATTTGTATTTGAGTTGACTTAGTTTAAATTTAAGTTTTATTTAAATTGGTTGAAATTTGGATTTTGGTGTGTGAGTTTTAATTTGGTTTGACTTTGATTTAATTTGAGTTGATTAATTGATTTAAGTTTGTTTCAATTTGAATTTGTTGATTGATTTTAAATTTGGTTTGAGCTTGAAGCATTTTGTTTATTGATTAATCTTGAGTTTGGTTTATTTTGAATTTGTTAACTTTCGGTTTATTCAGATTACAGATTTGAGTTTCAAATTGCTTGTTGGTTTTAGTTTGATTTGATTTAAAGTTTATTAGATTTTACAGTTTCAGATTCGCTTGAGTTTGGATTATTTAGAGAAATTGGATTTGAATTAAAGTTGAGTTTGATTTGAGTTCAATTTTGATTGGTTTAGATTTCAATTAAATCTGCAGATTTTGACAGTTTCTGGGTTCTCTCTTATGCAGCTTTCAGATTTTCAGACTCCAGATTTCTGCACTTCAGATTTCTGCATTTTCAGATTTCAGATCTGCAGGGTTCTTATTCCAAATTTCTAGATTTCAGACTTCTGAAATGGGTTCTGGTTTCTTGTTTTCGGTTTTGCTTCAGATTTGGGTCACAGATCTAAGTCTGGCCTTAAAGATTTGAGAATTCCAGATTCGGTTCAAATGGTGACTCTATGTACGGATCCAGAATTCAGACTCTGCATCACTCCAAATTCAGATTTTTGTTTCTCTTCCAAATTCTCAGCCTCCAGATCCTGCAGCAACCCAGATTTTGCAGATTTTACAAGCTTCGGACCTACAAGTTCAGAACTCTGATTTTTCTTCAGATCTGGGATTTCCAGAATCGACCATCTTGCAGAATTTTCCAACCTCAGATTTTTTATTCATACATTTCGGTCTCCGACCTCTGATTTTCAAACTTCAGATTTCAGACCTCTGTTTTCCAGATTTTTTTAGATTTTTATGGTGATGACAGATTTGGATTTCAGATTCTACACCCTCAAATCCTGGAATTTATGGAGTTCAAACCTCATATGCTTCAAAAAAGAATTTCAGATTCTGAATATTCCCATTTTTTCAGATCTGCAAATTTCACAGTTTTCAGATTTTCAGACTTGTGCGTATTGCTGCTAGATTTCAGTTTCTGGTTTCAAACTTGAAGTTCTGATTTTCTGGGTCAAATTTCCATGTTCAGAGATCTCCAGACTTCTAACATCCGAACCTCAGATCTTTAATTTACAGACTTTGTGTGTTTTAAATTCAGAGATTTTTTTTTTACAGGTTTGGTTTCAGACTTCAGATTTTTACAGTTTTCAAGTCTTGCCTTCCGGGAGTTTCATGTGATTGCTCTCTCCTTGTAGCATCAACATGTGCACCGGATATGAATTTTCATTTGTTCTCTCAAAAAATATGAGACATGATTACAATTTGTCCAGGAATCTGGTTCCCTGAGTTCTTGATGAACATGGAACCTGTCTGATCGATTTGAGATGGAAAACACCCGGTCTTTGATAGACTTATGGGCATTCCTCTCACTGATTTGAGATTGAGCATGTCCCGGCCTTTGATAGGCTTGTGATAGACTTGTGGGAAATTAGCTCATGTTGATCTTCATGGCTCCTTCATGAGTCGATAAACTTGTCATTTCGTGGGCGGCATGTACCCGGTCTTGATAGACTTATGGGCATCCCCCACTGTTTTAAGATTGACTACACCCGGCTTTTGATAAGCTTGTGGGCGATCATCTCACTGTTTTGTCATCCTCATTAGCCTATGGTTTGGGCATATTGACATGTTGATCACGTACACAAACCTTCCCATGGCATAATGGGTAAGTAACTCTCTCTTGGGGCATGGTAAGACATTGGGGTCTTTTCATTAGACCTTTGTATGTCCACCTTAAAAAGTTATGGGGAAGGTTTAGAACCGACCCACAAATTCTTTTAAGTTTAGCCGAGACCGTGGCGGGTTTTAGCCGACGATGCTTGCCATCGGTTTGTTGAATTAGTTAATGAATTTTTATTTAATTTCTGTGAATTGTTTGTTTTATTTTGATTTTTGAATTATGGGTCAAGAAGCGTGCTAAAAAGCCGGCTTATTGCTTTCCCATTTATTTTGATTCTTTTAAATTATGCCGAGACCATGTGGCGGGTTTTTTAGCCGGCCAGATGCTTGCCATCGGTTTGTTTAATTAGTTAATTAATTTTTATTTAAATTTTCATTTGATTGTGTATTTTAAAAGAGAGAATTCTTTTTCCACAGGGCTTCAAGCTTCATGGGCCCGGCCCATCTATTCCTCCTTGCGCCTGCTGGCTGTTCCAGCAGGCCTCTTTTTTTTTTAAACTCCCTCAAAAGGTGGGCCCCACAACCAGCATTGACCCGAAGGTCAAAGCTCCTCCCACGGCTTGGCTGCTGTTTCGCGCGCGCGCTGTTTGTTTTTTTTTTTCTTTTCCTTTTTCTCCTGTGGGCCCCACATCCTATTTTGACCCGAAGTCAAAATTGAACCACCGCGGCCTCCCCTTCCTCTCATACGCGCCAGCTGGACTAAAGTCGAAGAAAATAAGTCTGGCGGCCCCCTTTCCTCCTCCCGACCAGTCGACAGCTCCGCACGGCTCCGCAGGGACTTCCGGCGGAAGCGGGTGAAGGCCTTGGCTACTCCGAGCTTCTCCGGCGTCGGCAGGGACCTTGGCAAAGGTAGCTGCGGGAGAGGGGGGCTTACGGTGGAGCTTTGGCTTCCGGAGGGGCTCGCGGTGAAGGCGGCTTCCGCAGAGGCTTCCGGCGGCGGCAGGAGGTGGAAAGGTTTCCGGCGACGTCGAGCTCCGGCAGGACTTCCGGCGACGGCTCCGGCAGGTCCCGGAGGGGGTTCTGTCATCGGCGGCTTTGACAGAGGGTTCCGGCGATGGCGACGGCAGCTCGCGGAGGGACCTGCGGTGATGGCGACGGCAATAGGTGCTTCCGGCAGACTCGGCGCAATCCTGCGGCAGCTCCACGGTCCTCCATGAGCTTCAACGATCTTGGAGAAGCTTCAGAGCTCCGGCGACGGCATTGGAGGAGAGGTAAGACCTCAACGGCAGTCCCCTCTCTCTGTTTTTTTTCTCTCTCTCGGGCGGGGGTCTTCCTTCTTCGCGCTCTCGGGGGGTCCCTCTTTTCTGCCTCTCTTCCCTCCCGTCCTTCTCTCCCTTTGTCGATCTCTCTGGGGGGTGTTCGCGCACGGGGGATCTTCTGGGGGTCTCTCCCGCACACCGTCCGCCCGCACGAGGGGGGGGTCTTCTTATAGGCTTGGTGCGGTACCCTCCCTCCGTCGGGAGACTTCCCGGGATGGAGATTGCGATCCCGAGAGGGACTCGGAGCAATCCCGGAGTGCTTGGGGTCGAGCTCCCCTTCCCTTCCTATCCTCGAACGCCTTCCTAAGGCGGTTCCTTCCTTGTGCGCGGGCACGGCTCCGGGGAGAGTCCGACGGGTCGGTCTCCTTCCTTAATCCGACTGCTCCTCTCCATTTATTCATTTATTTATTTTCTGACGTGGATTTCTCTTGAACGGGCCTGTCATACGAGAAGAGCCAAATGGGCCAGCATTTGGGCCATCTGTAGATAGCTAGCTCCATTGAGCTACCTTGGTCGTGACTACCCGACTCCCTCTCCTCTTTTTTTTTTGGTTTTTTTTTTTTGAAAATTTTCTGTTACAACAGTCCCGCATCACTCCTCCCTTGATAAGTTGAGGGGAAAGCCGGACCCATGAAAGGGCCGTTGAGGCTCACCCCACTCTTTGCCGGTACAAGCCACAAGGGAGCTGCTGCGACCTCTTCTTTTCCATTCTTTTTGCCATGCCACAAGGGGGCTGTTGATGGGGCTTCTTGGGAAGCTGGCCGGACCCGTGAAAGGGCCACTCGGTTGAGCCACAAAGGGGCTGGGACTTACTGCAAGGGTGCTGGAAATGGGCCTGTTTCGGAGGCCTGGATTGGGCTGCAAGGGGGGCCAAACATGGGCTGGAAATGGGCTTGCAGATGGCTGTTTGAGGTGTCTACAGATGGGCTAGATTAGGTCACAAGGGGACCGGCTATGGAGTCTGGATATAGGCCTGCAAGGAGGGCCGAAATATGGGCCTGGGAATGGGCATAACATGGGCTGTGCACGGGCTTAGATTGGGCCTGTTTAGGTTGTCTGCAGGTGGGCAGAATTGGGTCACAAGGGGACCGGCTATGGAGTCTGGATATAGGCCTGCAAGGAGAGCCAAAATATGGGCCTGGGAATGGACATAACATGGGCTGTGCACCGGCTTAGATTGGGCCTGTTTAGGGTGTCTGCAGGTGGGCAGAATTGGGTCACAAGGGGACCGGGTTTTTGGGGGCCTGAATTGGGACCTGTGTAGGGGCCGAACAGGGCTGGGAATGGGCCTGCAGATGGCCTGTTTAGGGTGCCTGCAGATGGGCTGAAACCGGGACACAAGGGGACCGGCTATGGAGGCCGACATGGGGCTCTTCTGGACACCTGCAGGTGGATGTTCGGATGCCCCTAAGTGGGCCTGTGGTTGGTAAAATATGGCTCATGCTGGGGCCGGTGCTGTCCATATCAAGGGGGTTTAATCGGGCCAAGATGGAGCATTTTTTTGAAGACAGGCCATGGGCTGAAGATGGTCGCTGGAACAGATAGAAAGGAAGCCCTTAGAGGGCTACATAATAAATATATATTACCTCTTCCTACCTTGTCTCCTTCTTCTCTTCTTCTTCTTCCACTTGGCCGCAGGCAGCAGGTAGCAGCAGGGGCACAGCAAACCAGCAGGTGAAGGTGGCAGACCGGCAGCCTGTCAGCGTCTCCAACCGCCCCCCTTGGCCTTGTCGCGCCCCCTTCCTCTTATAGAGGCCGATGGGGCATCAGGGGTCAGCCTGGGCTTCAATGCCCGGTGACCTTTGGCATGCCCCATCGGGGTTACATCACTTAACTCTAGATTAAATGGCCTGACTGTCCCTTGGCCTCCCCCAGGCTTACCGGTGCGGCTGGAGGTGCTGAGGTGGCAGAAGAGCCAGTGTGCACGTTCACACCAGGACTGTTCAGATATGGCCCAGATGTAGGCCTGCAGGTGGGCCAGCAGGTGGGCCTGCAGGTGGCCGCGGCCCAGTCCCCCTCCTCTGCTGGGCTGTGCGCAGGGCTTTTCCATGGGCCAGAATTTGTTCAATCATGGGCCGGCCAACCAGGGCTCCTGTTGGGGCTTCTGATTGGGCCCAATTTGACTGAGCTATGGGCTGTGGGCCCTGCTCCTAGGCCGGGCTCTTGCTGGCCCAATTTTTTCTGAAAAAAAAAAATGGACGCCAACAAGGTCTTATATAGTCCCCCAAGAGGCCTTGGGTTAGCTGTTGGTAACCTAGTTGCCAGGTCACGCGACCTTGCCCCGGGATCCGGTTGGATCAGGTGCTTTCGAGTCGCAACCGGAATAGTCACGACCATTTCCGACTGGGTCGGGCTGGGTTGCACAACCCAGCCAGGACCCAGCTTTCCCTGATTGAAAGTATGTTGCATGCTTGAGTAGCTGTACACTTCTTGCTAAACAAAAACTGGATATGGAATTAATAAATGTAAACATAATACTAAAATGAAAGGCAAGCAAAAGACAGAACAAAAGTCCAGATCAGTTTGATGATCTTGTAGAAAAACAAGATTCATGTATGCAAAATGGAATCATAATGGAGAAGAGAAATGAGTTCCAACCATGTTGGAATTACTGACCTTGTCTTTGATGGGTACTACAATGGACACCATACCAATCAAATGTCCATTAGAACTTCTGCTGGGCATAGTTGAGCTTCCAGGAGTTTTGTATGATAATTTTTCAGACAATGTATCGCATGTCCCCACATTATTTTTATCAGTGCTAAAACTCATCTCTTAAGTTGATGAATATTCAAATTAGTTTCAATGTTCAGTGCACAAGTGAAACATGATGAAGATGCTACCATGTGGAAATTTGGATTATCATCTTTCTAGAATCCAGATGGTCTTTTTCAATAGCATCGAAAAAATTATAGTCAATCACAGAGATGTTTACTTGTTTAGAATGTTGAACAGCTGTGTCAACAGAAACCACCCATCTAAATTGTATTGCAGTTGTCAGACACTTCATCTTGCTTACGTCTCTCTCAGGCAAATGAAGGTCTTCCTTCGATAGGCTATCCTCATGTTCCACACCTTGACTACAATCATCAAAAACCTGAGCGATTTTTTCGTTGATTAGATTTTCCTTGTCTATATTTGTTGGTTTGTTGTCTTCTGTCAAAGTAATCGGGCTTTCCTCCTTGCTCATATCCAAATTGGCCATTCTTAGGTCTATCAAACCTATCAAAATCAGAAAAGCCACGTCTTTCAGATTTTTCTCTTCTTGTGAAATAGCCATCAGCTCTTGCTCCTTGAATCTTTGCAGTAGGGCCTCCATATGTCCCATCCTCCCGAGTGTGGCCAAAAGAATTTTCTCTTTGTCTCCTTCCACGGTTTACCTGAAATTTTTGAGGGACGGGAGAATCAGTGTGAGCAGGCTCTCTGAAGTTGTTCCTCAGGTTTCTGCTGCCTCTGTTTGGTGCCAAATTTCTGCCATCCAAACGTCTGTAGCCATAATCCTCAGACTTGGAACCAAAAAGATCACCATCAGAATCATATTTCCCCATTCTTCTTGAACCACAAGTATGAGATTCATGTTCGACACTTCTTATCTGTTTAGATGATAAATCAAAATCAAAATTGCCATCAAAATCAGAGTCTAATTCAAGATCATCATTTGACATCCCATTGTTTGTATTATTGTCAACAAGTACTTGTGAACTCCTTTTAGATGATTTCCGCTGAGGATGACCAGAGAAATCACTGTCAGAGCCAAGGCTTTGGTTATCATCATCACTCCATGCAGAAGAGGTCCCGTGGGATCTTCCGTGGTATTTATGATCACTTTCAAAATCATCAAAATCATCTAATGCACTATCATTTTCAGAAATGTACTTGTTCTTTGATAAAACCTCACGACTTCGACTGTTAGTTTGGTTGTCAATCTCATAAGAATCCACATCATCATCTTCATCATCAAAATCATCAAAACCCATCTTTGGAACATGAGATAATGTTTTCTCATCAGGATTCAGGAGCCGCCTGTCCCCATTACAAATCCGGGGGGTATAATTACACTCGGAATAACTATTTTCAAGTCCTCCTCCTCCAACATCTCTTCGTGGGGGACCATCCAAAGATCCATCATTCATACGAGGAGGATCTGCAAATTCAAAAGCTGCCACATCTGCACCATCAGATTCATTGTCATCAAAATCAAAATTCCATGCATTAGAAACATTTGACCGTTCAGTTCTGTCAAGTTTGATTTGTGAGCCTTGCGGTTTGAATTGCATTCTGTTATCTGTGAACTCATCCGGGGGACGCTTCTGGTCACAGTGAAAGCATGCCATGTTACGCCTATAGTTTAAGAAGTTGCACCTAATCAGAAAGCAGAGGAAACAAAGTCAGACCCTTCTCTAAGCTCCATATCCAAATCAAGAATCTTGAGAAAAAAAACAAGTTGCCTTTAATATGTTGCTTAAGCAACAAGCAAAAATCTTACTGTGGGCACTCCCATTCTCCTGGGAGCAGTTGTCTCTTTGGACGCTTTGCGTCACACTGTAAACAGACCACATTCTTTGCAAAATTCATAAAATCACATCTGAAAAAACCAACAAGTATTAAATATGAGACCTAGAAAATGACTTCAAGATAAAGTGGGCACTTCCAGCACATCTAAGTAAAAACAAATAGCTTGATATGCAAAGGTTTTCTATTTTTGCCTATAACATCTTTCTCCATGACTAGAAGATAGGTTAATACAAGACTAAGGAACAGCAATTCACCTATGACATGTTACAAGATGCCCTTTTAACAGTGGCAGCTTGTGTAGAGCAAGGAATACTGAATCTGCTGATCCCACTGTGGATCAAACAATTTGAGTCAGGATTGCCAGGCAAAAATCCAAGCCTATATGCATATACGCTGAGGGTATTTGCTCCAATGTATACCAGTAGAGTGCGGATAATTCCTAACCATAAACTTTAATTGTTGTCTCTGAGTGTTATGTTGCAGAGGATGCTTCATGATTGGAGACTTAAGATAATATCATTTGTAGTTTAAGAAACAAATGAAGTCCAGTTTAAACAGTAGTATTTTTTATATCCTGGCCATCCTCTGCTAAATAGTGTTATTTTTGCTGCTGATCCTTGCTTGAACACTAGTGTATGAATGCATCCTAGAACATGGTAATGTTATTTGATGCAATGTGTGCATACTAGTACGTGATAATGTTGATTGACACACAACAGAACTATCTCCATTTCAGGCATAATACAAGTTTTGGTAAGTGAATGGACATGCAGGATGATGCATAGGTTATATAAACAATATACATAAGAAGAGAAGCAAAAAGTACTTGGGACAAAGCCAATCTCCTTTCTTCATTTCAACATCATCACGTCCAACCCTTTTCCTTGGTGGAGGGGGTGGCTGCTTTACTTTTGGAGGGGGTCTTTTAATCACTGGCAGTGGAAGGTTGGGATCAATTGGGACTGCACCTAGTTTGACCACTTCATGTAGCAGCTTGCGGACTATTATTTTCACAGATTTCATTTTTATAAGGGTTTGATTCTCCACTGAACCGTTTATTGAATCAAATGCAAATGTCAACAAGACACGCATGACATCAAGAGTCCGTGCCTCATCTTCTTTTTTTGTTGCCAAATATCCACTACTGCAGATGCTTCTTAATTTGCAAGCACTGCAGACCTATAAAACAAAAACAAAATTTTAATCAATAACCTCATACTTAAATCAACAAATTAAGTAAAACAGACAAGAATCAAGAAAATATTAAAGCATTCTATGGACCAAACAGAAATCAAATTAAAGTTAGTCCATGTAAGGAAATTCCCATTTCCAAGAAAACTATAAGAGCACAAACCAGAGCAGTGACCAAACGTGCATTACATGATACCTATCAGGGGATTTATAGCCCTAATGACAATAGATGGCCTAAAACTAAAATAGCAATGACAGAGTGATATTTTCCATTTTAAGATTGTAAAAGATAAGACTAATCGTTCTACGGTTCTACCATTTTACCTTTTCAGAAATGAGCAAGCAAACCACGAACCTTTTGCAACATATACAAAGGGCTTTTGGAAGTTTGTTGGTCTACATCTTTAAGCTAATTTCAGCCCTTGTTGCACATCTAATTTCATGTCACTATCCATCGTCATAAAAAGAAAAAAGAAAGATAGAGCAATATGTTTAACAACTCTTCTATAATAGTGGATAAGATGGACTGTAAAAATGAAAACAGCAAAAGTAGGGATTGTACAAGTACAAGTTTATCCGATCTAAGATAAAAACTTGTACACATAAAATCCAACCATTAGAATTCCCTTATAACATGGTCGAAGGAGTAAAAGCACTGTTTATGGAAAGAGGAAAATGGACATCAAATATAGACATTAGCTAAAACGCCTATAATCTCATTTTAGTATTGAGCATCAATATGAAAGATCATTTGATTCCTCCATCCTTAATAAGATTAAAATATGCATAAGGTACCAGCGACCAGATAGTTCTGTTTGCCTTACTGAAATGACAATCCCAGGAGAACATAAGAGGATTACAGGATCAAGACCCATTAAGTTCGAATCAGTGAAGATGCTCCTCACATAAAAAAAAGTCACAGAAAGCAAATGATCAAGAGACTTTGCATCTGTAGAAAAGTTACAGAATGAGCTGTGCATGTATGATCCAACTGTTGGAGAAGAAATCTAATGACCCCTGGTAGTAACCTAGAGTGAAATAACGTATAAAAAAGAATCTTCAGTCAGAGAGGACTTGAAGCGCAACATCACCATGAAAAAAGGTGTGATCTAGCGCCCAACAATGTAACAGCAATCATATTGGAGGTAGGTGATTTCTACCCTTCAGGAAATCTCCAAAGCTCAAGACTCTGTTCTCGATCACAACCTAATAAAAGACATCACCAAGAAGTAAATGGTAGACATAGGGCCCCTTGGCAGGGCCCTCTACCACTATGGAAGCATGCAATGTGTGTAGCATATGCTCTCAAGTCCATAACATCCCCTTGTACAGGCTGCAACTGCTTGTTCGCTTTATTCTAGCCTTTACATGTCAAGCAAACCTCCAACTGGAAGTTTGTTGGGTATAAGAAAGTTGAGGAATAACCAGCGAGGCAGGAATTGGTTCTAGAATTCGAACTCAAAGTTGCATCTTTTATGATGTATGTGGTTGCACCTAGGCACCTACCAACGCCTAGTGAAATTTAGTCTCACCAACTTCACTAGATGACATGGACAACAGTACAACTTTCTCATAGCTTACACTAGATATCATCTAGGCAAATTACCAGACTTAGGTAGCTGGGTGTTAAACTTGTCATAGGCTTTTACACCAAGAGTTGGAGAATCCAAGAACCAAATTTTTACACCATTTCTTAAAAATTTTTCTAATAATTATTGATATATTTTTCATCATGCCACCAAGCTGTCAATTTTTTTTTGGAAGTGGTGAAAACAACAGTTCATTAATTCAAAATGCAAAAGAGTTACAAAAGATAAAATTATATATAGCGGAGGTTACAGACAAGTAAAAGGAAAGGAAAGAAGGCTTGAGTAAGGATCAACTACGAAGGTGGTAGAGATCCCTAGACCAAACTAACAAGTGTAGCATTTCCCAAAGAATAACTATTCTTTGAATGCACTTCATTTTGGAAACTGGCCTAAGCTTGCATACGACCAATTTTTCACAACAGAAGCCATCGAAAAAAAGATAGAGATAAGATTTTCAAACAATTCATCAAAAATTCTTTTCTTGTAAGATCTCCAAATGGTGCAAAGTATTGTGGTAAGGGTAAAAGCCCACAAGCTTGAGCCATTGCCCCCATGGATTTAATTTGTGCCAGCTGTATAAGCGTGATGAGATGTCCCTAGGATTAGGCCAAGCAATTCTCCAACTCCTAAATAGAGTGCCCCACAGGTAATGAATGATACCACAGTAGAAAGAATAGACGATCTAAATTTTTATCCATAGTCCTACAGAACACATGCCATGTAGAATGGACTGAAAGGAAGTTTAGACGATGAGCTATGGTAGGTAGCCTGCCTGATGCGGGACGAGGCGGGACGGACCGGCGGCGCGGCGCTGCAGCGAGCCTTCAAGAGGCGCAAAAGACCTAAGAAATGCATGAAACAAGCAAAACCGGACTTAAACCGGTCAAAACGGGCCCAAAATGCATCGAACCATGCCCGAATCACTCAAAACGGGCCTGAACCGGCCCCAAAATAGGGTGAACCGGCCCAAAACATAGTGAACCGGCCGGTTTAGGCCTTGAACCGGCCCCTGAACCCTTGAACCGGCCCTGAACCGGGTTAAACCGGGCCCAGAACCGGGTTTGGGAGGCTGGCCCGGTCCTGTTGAACCAACCGGGCGGGTGGGCGGACCAGCAGGGCGAGCCGGTGCGCCGGCCGGCCGGGCGGAGGCGAACCGGCGCCGGTTCACCCGGCCGGCGACTTAACGCGGGGGGGGACGTGGTCGCTTGTGGTTGGCGGCGGGGCGAGCGACGCGGCCGTCTCACCGGCCGCCGCGTACCCCCGTCGGGTGACGCCCGTGGACGCGCGCGGGCGCGTCGCCTTCCGCCCGTCTTCGGCCGCGCGAGGGCGAGGGCTCCGCGCGGTGTCTTCGCGTCGACGGCCGCGGCGGCCGCAGCGGGAGGAGGGGAGCCGTCGCCGTCGCCGCCGTTGGACCTTGCCGCCGCCGCCGGCGCGGGTCGAAGGAGCCACCGTTGCGGGAGGGGAGACCGGAGGCTGCCGGAGCCCTAGCGGGGCCGCGCGCACGTACAGAGCCGCGGACGCGGGGCTTCTTCTCCTCCTCCTTCTTCTCCGTCTGATAGGGCTCCGAGGGAGGGTTTACAACACCGGGATGGGGGTGGAGGTACTCCGGGGATCGCCGGAGGTGGGGGTGGACGGAGGGGTGGAGATCGACGCGGTCGGAGGTGTCGAAATGGACGGAGACGGGGTGAACGGTGTCGATAGGGCTGCAAAACGAACCGGTGAAGGGGGAAGGGGCAAGAATGGCTCGGAGGCCGCTGGACGGAGGAGAAGGGGAAGGCACCCACGCCGGAGGGTCGCGAAGGGACCGGTCTGCACCGGAGGTGGAGCTGGACGACCTCCATCGTGGAGGGGGTGAAGAGGAAGGGGCAGCGCCCCAGCACAAGGGGGCAGCCCCTAGGGTTCCAAAAATTGGACAATAACACTCTCTCTCCTTCATTCAACAATGTGCCCTCTTAAATAGAGGAGCCTATTACAAATAAGACACCCTAAATGACTATTTACATACATGTCCTCGTAAGGACTCAAATTAAAGGAAAAGACCACAAATAAAACTGAAATATTTACAAACAAGTCCAAATGGACGTAAATGCAAATAAACCCCAAAATGGACCGGACCGGGTCCCCATCATTCTCCTCTACCAGGAGAAAACTCGTCCTCGAGTTTTGACGTCTTCAAATGTTGCCGCCGTCACGTTCTACCAAGCGCCGCACTTCATCGGAAGCATTCCAGGAGTCGGCTCATGAGAATGGGCCGATCCCAGGCTCTGATACCATTTGATGCGGGACGAGGCGGGACGGACCGGCGGCGCGGCGCTGCAGCGGGCCTTCAAGAGGCGCAAAAGACCTAAAAGTGCAATAAACAAGCAAAACCGGACTTAAACCGGTCAAAACGGGCCCAAAATGCATCGAACCATGCCCGAATCACTCAAAACGGGCCTGAACCGGCCCCAAAATAGGGTGAACCGGCCTGAACCGGCCCAAAACATAGTGAACCGGCCGGTTTAGGCCTCGAACCGGCCCCCCGAACCCCGAACCGGCCCCGAACCGGGTTAAACCGGGCCCGTAACCGGGTTTGGGAGGCCGGCCCGGCCCCGTTGAACCGACCGGGCGGGTGGGCGGACCAGCAGGCGAGCCGGTGCGCCGGCCGGCCGGGCGGAGGCGAACCGGCGCCGGTTCACCCGGCCGGCGACTTAACGCGGGGGGACGTGGTCGCTCGTGGTCGGCGGCGGGGCGAGCGACGCGGCCGTCTCACCGGCCGCCGCGTACCCCCGTCGGGTGACGCCCGTGGACGCGCGCGGGCGCGTCGCCTTCCGCCCGTCTTCGGCCGCGCGAGGGCGAGGGCTCCGCGCGGTGTCTTCGCGTCGACGGCCGCGGCGGCCGCAGGCGGGAGGAGGGGAGCCGTCGCCGTCGCCGTTGGACCTTGCCGCCGCCGCCGGCAGGGGTCGAAGGAGCCACCGTTGCGGGAGGGGGAGACCGGAGGCTGGTGGAGCCCTAGCGGGGCCGCGCGCACGTACAGAGCCGCGGACGTGGGGCTTCTTCTCCTCCTCCTTCTTCTCCGTCTGATAGGGCTCCGAGGGAGGGTTTACAACACCGGGATGGGGGTGGAGGTACTCCGGGGATCGCCGGAGGTGGGGGTGGACGGAGGGGTGGAGATCGACGCGGTCGGAGGTGTCGAAATGGACGGAGACGGGGTGAACGGTGTCGATAGGGCTGCAAAACGAACCGGTGAAGGGGGAAGAGGCAAGAATGGCTCGGAGGCCGCTGGACGGAGGAGAAGGGGAAGGCACCCACGCCGGAGGGTCGCGAAGGGACCGGTCTGCACCGGAGGTGGAGCTGGACGACCTCCATCGTGGAGGGTGAAGAGGAAGGGGCAGCGCCCCAAGACAAGGGGGCAGCCCCTGTGGTTCCAAAAAATTGGACAATAACACTCTCTCTCCTTCATTCAACAATGTGCCCTCTTAAATAGAGGAGCCTATTACAAATAAGACACCCTAAATGACTATTTACATACATGTCCTCGTAAGGACTCAAATTAAAGGAAAAGACCACAAATAAAACTGAAATATTTACAAACAAGTCCAAATGGACGTAAATGCAAATAAACCCCAAAATGGACCGGACCGGGTCCCCATCACTGCCTCTATAAATTTTTCATACAAAAATTCTGATTTTAATAGGAATAGGACAATATGGTCAAAGCAGATACTTAAGCAGAACTTAAGCAACAAAGCAGTTTTTTTACCCAAAGTCAGTTTTCAAGGCGACCAAGGTGACAATACCACTTGTCGCTTAAGCAATAAAGTGAGGTATTAGGCGACGCCCTTTTTATAGAAAAACTAATGAAGACACCTATTTAGAACCCATGTAAATCGATTAATAATATGCAAGTGCATAGTTAAATAGACTAAATAACATGAATACCTACTTAAACTACTAAAATTAAGTTAATTTTAATACTTAATTTGTATTAATTATTAATAAAAATCTATGAAATTACTTAATCCTAATTATTATTCCATCAAAATATCTATTTATTATCAAATTAAGTATTAGAATTAGCTATTTTTATTTCAAAACTACTCAATTTAATGATAATTAGCTCATCTTTAAATTAAACATAATGAGCAATAATATGATGCTCGCCTATGCGCTCCCTCCCCTTCACGAGTGAGGGGTGCATTGTCGCCTAGGTGACATCTTGTAAACACTATCCAAAGCAGATGTCCACATTATCAGACCTTTAAAAAGTAACCACTTTGGGCCGATTGAGCAGTAAAGCACCCATAGCAGTCTCTTTGGCTACTTAGTTCCAGTGGAATCGATCAATCAGTCTCTTTGGCTACTTAGTTCCAGTGGAATCGATCAATTTTTGTCGGAAACTGCTGTTGCATCTTCCCTGCGGCCCTGCCTCATTGGGCTGGAAAGAAAGTCATCAGGTCTACAAAATCTGGTCACTTATGTGGCTGTATCATTGTTATCGGGTCCATTGGACCCAATAATATGTATCCAATAACTTAAGTCTTCGGATCTTCAAGAAAAGACTGAAGTCTTTGAATCACCTTGTACCGGGTCTGGGGAAGACTCAGTCCAACACAGTAGCATCGGTCTGAGTGGTGGCAAAACCACTGATCAGTGGATTCTGGCCCCCAAATCGACTCACAATGAGTTGAATAGGACCGGATTTTTATATAGAATCCTCGTGGCATACAGAAATCTTCTTTTTTTTCTTCATTTATTTCTAATTTTAAAGAAGTTATTGAGACCCATTTTTTATATATGTGCCTTATTGTTAGGATTTTTTTGTTATGGTTGGTGGGCAGACCACTCGCCTCAACCCCGATTAGCCTTATCACTTAAGCAGGCACTTTGTAACTTAAGCAGTGAAGGGACCCCTTGGGTCACTTTGGTCGCTTTGCCGCCTTGACAACCAAGGGAGACACAGAGACCATACCATCCTCCACATGAAATTCAATACCTCCCATACTCAACTTGAGGCTAGCAGATCTCACAGAAAAAAAAAAATCGAGCGATCCACAGCAGCTTATCCATTAGTGAATCTATAATGATTGTAATGCTTGAGAATTTCTAGTAGGCCCAAAAGATTGGATATTTCATCATCCTTCAGATTTCTCATAAAAACAAAATACCCTTTATCATCAATAGCATCAATAACTCAAATATCCTAGAAAACTGCTTCTTTGTCATCAGCTAACACAAAGATTAGGGGGAACTGAACTGCCAGAACCAAATAGCCTACCCATCTGTCCTCCTAGAATGGGGTCCTCCCACCATCTCTAATTTTAATGGCCACAGAACTAGAAGCAAGGAAAGGGAATCTGAATTGGAGACTGAATTGGCTAGTACCAATTCCAATTCAATCCAGATCGGATTGGCAGAATCGACCAATTCCAGGGGAGAAAACCCGATCCAGAATCAGATCAGATCGGTTCTTTAAAAAATTAAAAAAGCGTAAAACATAGCATATACACCTAAAAGGATTTCGATTCAATCCAATCTTTTTATGTCGGATTAGCACTGGAATATGGCCCCAATGCTCCAGCAGCTGCACCATGGCATCTTCCCCACCCGATCATCTCACGTTGGTCAGATCTTATGTTATTGGATACATCAGACCCATAAACCGGATCCCGATGAAGACACTGTTGTGGCTCTGCCACGGCCGTTAGCCACTAATTCCCATGAAAGTCACCGGAATCGGTCCGGAATCAGTCAATTCAGGTCAAATAAGTCCCGATACATGCTAATTCGGTCAATTCTGGCCAATTAGAGTAGAATTCCGCAGGGATTGGAGTTCTCCCCCTGAATCAGGTCAGCTTATGCCAATATAATCCCTCGACCGATTCCAATTGAGATCCACTGGTTCTGCAAACCATACATAGAAGTGTTGAAGAAATTGGAGATAACCTTCTATGGTGAGAAAAATCAGAGATCCATCCACTATTGTTACCAATCCATACTTTGAAAAAATAAACTCTGCTCTGGTTTAAGTCTCCACCATAGTTGTTAAGGCGACAAGGCGCCCAAGGCGTTGAAGGGTACCGATTCTGCTTAGGCGACAAGGCGGCCGCTTAGGCGTCGCCTAGGCGGTCAAGACGGTACTCGGAGGTTGTGATACATAAAAATATACATAAATATAATTATATTTTTACGTTATAATTGAATATGAGTGTTTTATCTATGTATATAAGTAAATATGATGTGTATGTGAAAGAGAAATGAGTTAAATAGATTTTTATAAAATTTAAGTATATAACACATTTTATGATTATAAAATTTATATATATGTGCGATAGTATAAGTGATAGTGAGATATTGTTATAATTTTATAAATTAAGACTTAAGAGAGACAAAGAGAGGAAGAAGAAAGAACTGAAAGAGAACTTAATTAAGTGAAATATATTAATATGTTCAAACTATCATTAAATAGGTGTCCCTTGTGAGGGGTATCAAGAGGGTAAAACTCATCAAAATTATTTTTTAAATCATGTAAAAATACCCAAGTCGTCTTGCCTGGGTGCCTAGGCGGGCACCTTGGACGTCTTGGGCGTCTAGGCGGGTGCCTTGGGCACCTTTTTGGTCCCAGGCAAGGCACCCTGGCAAGGCGCTGCTGGAAAAGTGCCTTGTCGCCTAGGCGGCGCTTGGTGCCGCCTAGGCGGGCGCCTTGACAACTATGGTCTCCACAGCCATTCAGTCAGAACAGAAGAGCTCGGTTTGTAGTTTTCCAAGGACACTAAGCCAACTCGTTCATAGTTTGAGCTCCACAAACAACTGGTTAAAAAAAGCACAAGTTGTGTGAAGTTAACCAACATTTCCATTAGTGACTCTGCCTTAACTGGAAGATGCATGGTTTGCAGGATTGGCTTATATGAACAAGAATTGACAGAAAAGTAGATCCATGACATGATGAACCAGGCCAATCCAGCTGAACTGATTCAGCCAGCCTGAGAGTGGCTGATCCAGTCTGGAACTGACTGAGTAGAGCTGATTTCTGCCAAGTCTGCCTGAGTCCCAGCATCCTTTGATTTTGCCCTGGATTGGCCGACTCAAACGAGATCCAATCGAATTTCGATCCACTGGCCTTGAATGGCTAGAGAACCAATCCGATCTGGGATATCTTGCGAGGACATCCTTCTGAAGGACTTATCAACAACCCAGAAGCTAATTAACTATTTTGTTTTCCTTATCTTGAGCTCTATGAGCCACGATTATGCTATCCAAAAGGATTCAGTTGGCAGGTATGATAAATGTATAAGTGGGTAACATTGATCAGACAAAGTGCATTCCCCCTTATCGTCAAATAACAAAAGGTTTAACTGGGTAAAGAGTTTTTGCCATTCAAAATGTGTTATTAGGTACATATATAACAATGGACAGATAAAAGCACAGGAAGTAAAAATGTGTGCACCCATAACATATATATATACAACTTACAAGAAAGAGCATACAAAAATAGCATCAAAAGGAGCAGGGAAAGTTCCCAAATGGGAGAAGCATCCGGAAAAGGAAAAACTACAGAATATTAAAATATATATATAATAAATATCTCACAGTACATATATGCGTCTAGTTTCTTTTTTTTATTAATAAATTATGGTATGTCCATCATCATAAATAAATAAATATATCCTACATACTAAAATATATATGATTACAATAATAAACCACGCACTCTTTAATTGGCACAGATATATAGGCATTTGTTACTGTTATTTTTTTAAGCATTAGTTAATATGTTTGTGTATATAAAATTTCTTATCCATGTATCTACATAAACATCTTTTGTTTGCCTGCACGCTACCACTTGTCTTTTGGAATGTCGTTCCTCAATTTATTTCCCATTTCCATTTCCCATGTTCATATCCATGTTAAAAAAAAGTAGCAGACAATTTTTCTTCTCTCATTGCGAGTTGTTAAGGCTCAGATGTGATTCGTACATCTCCTTCGTCCAGATGAGCGTGCTTCCTCAATAGCTTTGCGGAAAAGACCACCTTTTTGTCCGTGCTTGGACAGCCATTTCCAACAAGAATTTGCAAATCCTTCTTTGACAAAGACCTGTATCCAAAGGAGATCAGCGGCTCAGGTAACACAGGAAAAACAACAAAGACGCTACAAACTTGTGTGTTTCAAATCAATGTCACATAAATGAAATTATTAAATAATACTATCATCTTAAACATACAATATACTTGACAGAAAAACTTCGTGTCTCCCAATTTTCCTCTGTTACCTCAGGATGTCGAAGCGGTCTCGGCCAAAATTAAGGCAGGCAGTGCGGACAGTGACCCAATCTCTCGTGAAATCGAAACCTGTTTCTTCTGCAACACCCGAAAGGTCGATAGAAAGACCCTTCGCGACCTGCTCTTCACTAAAACGCCGATGATCGAAGTAATTCCGTTTCACCAGCAGTTCCATTAATTCAACCCACTCGGGCCACGGATGAACGAATTCCACCTCCCTCGTAAAAACATTTCCTCCCTCCTCCCTAATTGCCACTTGCGGGGCCTCCGCCGTGCCCGTATCGACCTCTGCCGCCATCACTCCGTGCGAATCAGATCCTCGACTGGGCTCATTGACGTTGGCTCCTCCTTGTTCCGGCTGTTCTTGTTGCTGCAGCTGTTTGCTCTGCCGCCATGCGCGGATTCTCTGCAGAGCCTCGTCTTTGGCTCCACGCGAACGTTCGATGGCGTCTATCTGATCGAAGATGAAGGACATACGGGCAGAGAGGCCGGCCTTGGGTTCGGAAGAAGGTGGTGGCACCGGGGGAAGATTGGGCACTGGATCGGGCTGCCACAGGGGCTGCGGCGAGGAGGAAAAGGGCGTCGCTTGTTGGACCTTCCTCAGCCAATAGGAATGGAGGGAAGGGGAAGGGCGGAGCCGGTGCCGAAGACGAAAGAAAAGTAAAGAGGGAGTAGCCATGGCGGCGGAGACGAGTGAAAAAGATGCTCGCCACTACTCGCCTAATTCATAGTGCCGAAGTTCGTGGCGGACGGGAGGAGGAAGGCGGCGCTACTTCGTCCGCCGATGGTCATGGCGGAGGCCGGAGGCGGGAGGGGCTGTCACCGGCAGCCATACTGGTAAACCCTTGGAGACAGAGTTACACAATTCTCAAAATTTAAAATGTTTAGATAAAATGCTCCGTAAATTATATTATGCTTTTAAATAATTAACAATAACTCAAAATTTATATAATTATATACACAATAACATAATAAAATATTTCACTTTCTTGAAATACTTTGTTCATAGAATGGTATATTCTCGAAATACTTTCGGTGATACTGATACATTAATGATTGAGTGTCAAAAAAATTAAAAATGTAGTATAAATATATTTTTACTATTGTTATTTTAAAATACATAATTATACTATTAAAATAATAGAAATATAAATTTAAGTACAATATATTTGAGTAAAATAAATGTAAATTTATATTAAAAAATAAAAAAAGATGTATAGCCAAAAGTATAAAACAAAAATTGTGTGGTAAAAATAAAATTATATTATATAATTTGCATAGAAATCCACCTCCGTAGTATATAATGTTATATAAACTAATATACACGATATTATAACTTATTTTAACATATAAATACATAAACAATAAAAAATCGTAATACATAGATAACGAAATACAATATATGAATCCGTGAGATGGAAAATTAGCTTGAAAAAGGTTATAACAGAAATAATTGTTGTTACTTCAAAATTTTGCTTATAATAGCATTAGAAACTGGGAAAAAGGGAAATTGTAGAACATTTTCCAAGACAAATTATTATTTTTTATAAATGGACGTAGGGGTGACAGAAGAGTTTTTTTTTGCTTAATAGTTGAAAAAAAAGACACTAAGTCTTATAAACAAGACATCTATAAATAAGAAAGAATACATTAAAATGGTCAACTCATATAAAATATTTTGTAAAAGAGATAATGGGCATGTTTGAATAAAATAAACGTTGGAAAAAAAGATGTTTTATTTATCCATCGACTTAAAAGATTTTTATATCTTACAACATATCTATTAGTGAAATGATTTATACCAAAAGTGTCTATTTAAACGTTAAATTAATGAAATGATTTGACCACTTAAACTTGTTATTTATAGGGTGTTTCGTAACGTGGAAAATTAAAATTTTTATAAAAAATATGTTCTCTGACCGAACTCGCTGATAAAATAATTTTGTAATACTGTCAAATATTTTTAACGAACTTTGTCTCCAACACTTATCTTATAATAAAATCTATTTTTATCGTGCAGCCAAACATTCTATAAGACTCCTAACAAGGGTAGAAAAATAAATGGATTTTATGGCTTTCAGTTATAAATCTTATAATAGTTTGAAGTCTTCTAAAATTTTGTTGTCTTAGATTTTGTGATCAAATATAAAATATTTTATTCCGCCAGAAGTTATAGTATTTAGGTTATTCATTAAGTAATCTTGATTCAAGTCTTAACATATCTAGTATGCCTCAATAAGATTTTAAATCAAGCTATACATTTTATTTTATTTTTGGTGTCTTAGACAAAACATTGAACACTTGTTATGATTTTACTAAACAGCTAGTTAACTTACATATAAATTTATCAATCCGGTTAGTCACTTGTTTACTGCGGTGTAAAAGATTAGAGGCAAGATAGAACATTAGAATTTCAGATAAGTTTTTTTTGGTCACATGGCCGTATTGGCCGGCAACCCGTTGCATGCGCGGGCGACAAGCTCGATCCCCACTTGATAACTCCCCCCCGGGGAGAGCCGGACGCCAGCCGATGTCCTCGAATCCCCACCCTCCCGCAAATCCGGCGGGAGAGTATGTCAACTGAGTTAAGCTTGGTCGGCAGAATTTCAGATAAGTTAAAACGTCTAATCTGATTTTATTTATTTTTTTAATTTTACTGATTTAACATAGTTACCGAGTTTTGTCTTTTTCTTGCGCGCTTAAGTGGAGTTGTTGAACTTATAATGTTATGTCCTGCACTCGTAACGTAATGGGACGCCACCGCCCTCCGGGGCGACAGCTCGCAGTCTTGAACCGTGCCCACCCCGTTGAGGGCGGCTTTCTCACGCGCGCAGACCACTACGCCAATGTCCAAAAAAAAAACTTATAATGTTATGTCTTTTAGTATATTATATTGATCTGTTTGATTGTCTTCTCTAATTATCATTGTAATCGCTAATCTATATATGAGATTAATAATCTGAACATTATTTTCACAGATACGATGTGATTATTCGGTTTCTCTCGATAAATGTCAAATTTTTCGAGAGTTCTAATTCTGGTTCTCAACACATTTCATTGTGTTGGGAGATTTTTACCGAGAGTTTTGGTGAAGATCTCGTGTTTTATCGATACTTTTATAAATTCATGTTTAAGTTCTTTAATTTTTCTTTTTTGTTATAATGTTAAGTTGTATTTTTGATTTATCCACGTGAGATAAATATTTCTCTTTGTTATAATGTTGGAGTTGTATTTTTTGACCGGGTCAACTTTTTTTTCCCTCGTACGAGTCAACAGGTGGAGGGCGCTAATTTCCACACTAGGGGATTGGAGCCACGTCAGACGCCTTCGGTCAGACGGCTTCGGTCAACAGCCGATCTGGGAAGCAGAGGAGCCGCCGCCCTAGGCCTCCTCGCGAAACGTGGAATTCCACGTGGCACTTCTGTAAACAACGAGACCAGCAAAGTCAAAGCTGACCGCCCGGAAGGTCTCCACTCTCCACCGTCCGCCGAACGGACGCTCCCACGAAGACACCCCAACATAGGAGTTCGGCAGCCTTTCATTTCCGGCTGACTGGTCGGCGTGCCCAAATTCCGCCGCCGCCGGTATAGTTCTGGTCGTCGATCCACGATGAGGAGGGGAGCAGCTTCTTCACGGTACCACAGAGGGAGAGGAGGACCATCGAGGTTTCCGTTCTGAAGGAAGTCCGGCCGGCCATCTGAACGTCCCGGGATGAGGAAACATCAGAACCAGCCCCAACACCAGATCGTCGGTTTCCGCGCTCTCTGCTACTTCCTCGCCGTCGTCGCCTGCACCTGGCCGGTACCTTTCGTTTACTTGTCCTACAAGCGCTGCCGGGAGCCGGAGTTCCCCCGGGAGGTCGACCCTTCCGCCTGGTCCGGCCACCTCCGCGACCTCCCCTTCGCCTGGAACCACCTCCGGTACTCCGATCACCCGCCGGCCAGGCGACTCAACATCGCCCTCTTCGTCAAGCGCTGGCCCAAGGGCGACCGCGCCGGCGGCATGGAGCGCCACGCGCTGACGCTCCACCACGCCCTCGCCCGCCGGGGGCATGTCACCCACGTCTTCACCCCGGACCCCGGCGGCCCCCCGCGGCGGCCGCCGCCCAACATCGTCTACCACTTCTCGCCGCCCGACCCCGGCGGCGGCTTCAACGCGCGGCTGGCCTACCAGCAGTTCGCGCGGGCCAGCGCCGCGAAGCCCTTTGACGTGGTGCACAGCGAGAGCGTGGGGCTGCCGCACTTCCTCGCGCGGAACCTGTCCAACCTCGCCGTCTCCTGGCACGGCATCGCCTACGAGGTCGTCCACTCGGAGATCGCCCAGGACCTCGCCCGGCCGCCCGGCGAGCCGCGGGACAAGGAGACGAAGAAGCGGATGGAGGGGAGGCTGTTCCGGGTGGTGGAGGAGGTCAAGTTCTTCGACAGCTACGCCCACCATGTCGCCACCAGCGACCACGTCGGCGACATCCTCCGGCGGATCTACATGATACCCCCCGAAAGGGTTCACGTCATCCTGAACGGCGTCGACGAGCACATCTTCAAGCGGGACGTGCGGAGGGGGGCGGCGTTCCGGCGAAAGCACGGCGTGCCGGAGACGGCGAAGCTGGTGTTGGGCATGTCCGGTAGACTGGTCAAGGACAAGGGGCACCCCATCATGGTGGAGGCTCTGCGGCAGGTGTACCAAGAGGATGCCAGCGCCATGGAAGGAGTCTACTTCCTGGTGGCGGGCGACGGCCCCTGGGGCGAAAGGTACAAGGAGCTCGGCCCCAACTTCCTGGTGCTCGGCCCGCTCGACCGCCCGGCGCTGTCCGATTTCTACAACTCGCTGGATGTCTTCGCGCATCCGACGCTGCGGGCGCAGGGCTTGGACCAGACGGTGCTGGAGGCGATGGTGTCGGGGAAGCCCGTCATGGTGGCGCGCTTCGCCGCCATAACGGAGTCCGCCGTGGTCGGGCCGGAGATGGGCTACGTGTTCTCGCCCAAGGTGGAGAGGCTGAAGGAGGCGCTGTACGAGGTGATCCGCGACGGCAGGGCGGCGCTGGAGCGGAAGGGCGCCGCCGCCAGGCAGAGGGCCTTGAACCTGTTCACCGCGACGAAGATGGCGGCCTCCTTCGAGCGTCTCTTCCTCTGCATCGCCGCGGAGAGCAAGAAGGGAACCGCGGACGGTGATTACTGCAGATACCCGCTTTCATCCGGCGACTGATCATACGGCGGCGCATCCACTCAAGAACACAGCTGGTCTGCTGTTCCGCCGGCGACGGGGATGTCGTTCCGGCGCATCAAAACCGGGATTTTTTTTCACCGTTCTCTAGATTTCCGCCGGCGCAACTTCCGGCGATTTTCAACCCCGATGTTAGAAAAGAAGGTTGCCGCAGATTCCGCAGAAGTTTGATGCCGTTCAGGCGCATCAAACTGGGATTTTCTTTCGCCGTTCTCTAGATTCCCGCCGATTCGTGGCGCAACTTCCGGCGATTTTCAACCCCGATGTTTGAAAAGAAGGTTGCCGCATATTCCGCAGAAGATCTGATAGTGGGATGGGAAGAATATTAATTACTATGCAGCGGGAGCCGAGAGACGCAGGGGAGACGACGATGAATTTGGGTTTGAATATGGGACTCTTTGAATATATATTTATGTCAGCCTCATTTTTGTTTGAACAGCGATATTTCAGCCTCAGATGGCTCCTCGGTCAAGTAATCCCGGTCAGGTCAAAATAAAATAAATTTAAAAACTTTCTAGAGTCCAAGCGTCTGGCTCGAGTCTTCGGATCACAGATGTCTAAATATGGAGACTCTTTTAAGATGATCCGAACTCTTTTCCGTGCAGTCTACAATCTGCACTGCAATTATACGACATCTTTTTCTTTAAACAAAAAATCAATTTGAATCATATCATGTGCTCGAATCATTGATTTGATTTTTCTTGAGATAAAATATTAACTAAATATTTAAACTCAACTGAACCCAATTCTACTCTTCCATAATTAGTTTCGAGGAGAAAAAGGAATGATGCTAATACATGACAATCGAAATAAAAATATCGTCACAGATTCTAAACAAGTATACGTATACTTATGTGATTAATAAGTTAAATATAATATTATGTTAATATAAATTTATACAGATAAAATTTTTATTACTAATGTATTAAACTTATAATGGTTTAACTTAATTAATTTGATTAAGTTTTTATCCATTTACAAGGCTTTCGAAATAGTTGACTGATTATTCAAATCATTCAGTTAGATTGACTTTGACAGGTTAAACCGATTGATACACACCATTACTTCAGTTAAATCAAATCAAATTATATATATATATATATAAAGAGAGACCATATGACGCCCAAATGATAACTGCAATCACGTCGATCTGTAGATGTAACCCAATTCAAAGCTAACAATCAATGGAATTGAAGTTCTAAGACTTGCCAGAACTGGGCAAGGTATGTTACCAATTAAAGGTAATGTTATAACAGTTAATGCTGATGATTCAAAAGGAAAGGTAGAACAAGATGTCTTCATGTTGTACAAGAAAACAATTGCAGCCGCCACCCCACAATTGAACAAGGATTAGTCCCACCGCTGCATTTGAAGGCAGATCAGCTTATGACCAAAGATCACCTTTCATAAACCAGATGGTACTTCGTCTCATTTCCAGGCATGTTACGACAATCTTTCATGCCCTCACGACTTGAACCTCTTTTTCACCTTGAACTTCTTTTTTGCTCCTTCGGATGCCTTTGCGC
This sequence comes from Cryptocoryne crispatula var. balansae, assembly GCA_036172225.1. Taxonomy (NCBI): domain Eukaryota; kingdom Viridiplantae; phylum Streptophyta; class Magnoliopsida; order Alismatales; family Araceae; genus Cryptocoryne; species Cryptocoryne crispatula. The sequence continues at coordinate 50,857,850 of CM069919.1, forward strand.
TTTTCGCTGCCTGTAGTGGAAGGAAAAGTGCATATAAATATTAGACATGAAAGGAAATGGTAGAAGTAGAACAGGCAATTACCTTCAAAAGGCGGGTACCTTCTTTTTCTTTTTCTTTTTCTTGCGCTTTTTGGTTTCTTGCATAACTTGTTTGTCGACTTCCTGTGATTCAATTTCTCTTAAACTTAGAGGGGGAAGATACAGAAAAAGAATATAAAAGTTTGATCATGGTAATGAACTGAGAAGGTAACCTCAGAAGAATAATCTTCAAATGAAGCAACATGCCTCACAATTCTTCCCGAGATGGATGTTTCACCTGACGTATGAGTACACAAATGTCATTCCGGTTGTTTCCAGTGACAACCAAATTAGTAAACGATCAGTTCAAAACATAAGAATAGACCAAATACATTTGACAACCTCAACATACTTGAGGCATCTCAATTCTCAGACAGTAAAAGAACAAACAAACAAAGCCATCTTGACAGGGAAAGCAACTTCACAGCAAGTCCCCAAAATGTTTTACCAGTGACAATACCAGCCAGGTACAAAGTTTATATATCAGGCTTTAGAAGCAGCCTGCACCAGTCAATCTACACCAGCTTTTAGCCAAACACACCAGGCACCTTCCACCAATCAAATTCAGTTGATCAAATGGTCTACCAGCTTGTGACCACAAAACCTCAGTCAGACAGATCAGTATTGTCTATTATCAATTTTTGACTAATCAACCTGGGGACTGATTCCATGTTCTTGATCTAAGGGTTTTCCCATTTTTTTCATGCATCTGTCTGGTCAATAGCATCACGTTATAAAGCAATAGAAGTAGGAAAGTAAATATATTATTTTAGTTCAATGTTCAAATACCGAAGCATTTGAAATCAAATATTCCATGAGTTATGTAAGACACCTACCAACAAAGATTCAACTGCTTCACTGAAAGATGTGCATCTTTGAAGCAATGATTGCGAAATCAAATCAGGAGATTCAGGACCCTGGATTGGCAGGACCAATTAAATCATTTTCCTCCCTCTTTTATTCTCTCTCATCTCTTCTCCCATGCCTCTGTCCCCCGCTTCACCATGTACCCTCTCTCTCTTACACACGCGCGCGCACGCACACAGTAACAGTAACGCACACAGTAACAGTAACAATGGGAAATGGGTATATGGGGAGCTCAGCAGCAACAACGATGTGCAGCCATGGTGGGCTCAACATCATAACAAGAGCTTCCTTCACGATGAGCAGCTCAAATGTGAGCATCCCATTTTGAAATGCAGATTTGCTCCTTGAACATACACACATGCATGCCAACTATGCTCATTATGTCCAAGCAAAGCCCATGCCCTTGTCTGCGAGCTGCTAGCAACACAAACGAGTAGGGGTGTCAATAGGCTGGGCCTAGCCAACACGAAGCCAGCCTGATTGAGGCCCGGTCCAAAATATATTGGGTTGGCCTAGCCCAACCAACCCAGCCCATAAAAAAAATGCTAACTTGGCCCAACCTGACCTAGCCCTGCCCAAATTTTTATACCATAAATATATTATTATTAAATTTAATAAACTCAATAATTAAAGACAACACTATAAAATTGAAAATAACTTAAATTAAAACATATTCTCAATAAGTAGAAGTGATATTTTCAATCAAGTTACATCATGAAGGTTGAGGCCTATTTGACCCATTTTAACTCACTTTGGCCCAATTGACAGCCCAAGGCCCGCGGGCCAACACTTTGGACCTGTATGTTGGCCTGCAGCCAGCCTGGCCCGCAAGCCAGCAGGTCAGCCAGGCCCCTTGCCATCCTACAAGCGAGGGGAGAATAAAGCGATAAAGATGTTTAAGAAAAATAAAGCAAAATTCATAAGGATAAATGGTACTTACTCTTAGGACATAACTGCAACCTTCTAGGGGGCTAGGGGGAAAATGGTACTTACTCTTAGGGGCATAACTGTGACCTTCTAGAGGCCTAGGGTGTAAAATGTAGTAGGTGCTTAGCAAGATATTTGTGCAGTTTCCTTGGTGTAGGGATATATATATGCAAAAAAGAACAATTAAATGTGCCCATTAAGACAGTTCAATGCTCATTTGAGCATAAAAAGAATTTTGAATTAAGCATGCTAAGTTGGAAGTAGTCTCTAGGGAAGCTACAAACTAAAGCAATCATTAGGTCAATTACTGATCACTGTAATAAACTACACAATCTCTATTCTCAAAGCTTTGATAGATTGTATGGAAAAAAAGAAAATGTCAGAACTATAGAGATTAACCAAGAGGCCACTGGCCATGTCTGAAGAGATTCACACTTTTAAGATGCAAGTAGAGAATTCTGTATGATATGAGCAAAGAAAGGAAGTTCAAGGCCTACTAGGCTCCTTAGAGAAGCTATCGTTGCTAACTGGCTATTTGAGTGTTTCAGTCAGCTTCACTTTTCCAGATCGGATGTGGTTTTCAGTGGCTTGTAGTTGAACTTAAGTAATGCTGCTTTTTGCAGTTTATGCACTAGAATCAGATAATATTATATTTTAGATGAAAAATGTCCCTTACTTTCAGGAGTATCACTATGTCATAGATGACCCTTTCAAAAGTTTTTTCTACGCCCAATTACCGACTTCCTCATTCTTCTTAACCCATATCTTGTCCTATAAATTTGTATGGGCTCCATTTACATTTGTTAAGATACATATCTTCCAACAACGAAACATGATGGTAGACCCCCCCCCCCCCCCCACACACACATCTTGTTAAAAAAAATTCTACCTGAAACTGGTCAATAGACAAAATGAAGGGCATTTTTTACTGTATAGATGCCCAGCTTTCCTATCCTGCTTAACTAGTAATATCTTGTTTACAACCTTTTAAAGGCTCCAATTCCATTGTCACAGATAAAAGCAAAGAAATGATACATAAGGATATGCCTCTCATCTACTACCAACATAACAAGATTCTCTTTTTCTTGTAAGGGCTTTTTTCATTGGGAGAGAATTAAGTTGCAGAATGCCTAAGGGCTTTTCTTTTTTATAAATCTCTTTTTATCAAAATCACTTATTTAAAAACAAGTTTCTTTATGGATTTTAAAACAATAGTTTTTGTTTGGCTAACTTTGTAAAAGGCATGAACAAAAGTAGATAATCACATGATTAGAATCTTACAACTACAAAATTTTCTTGTTTTGGTTTCTATCCCTCATGTAATTTTAAACAAGAACCATTGTTTCAAAATACAATATTTTACATTAACCCAAACAATTGAAAATGCTGGAAAGTGGAACAAGTGCACTCAACCCAAGCCTTAGTCCCTCAACAAGTGCACCATGTCGCATAATTTTACAATCCAACGAGCAAGCCCTAAGTGAAAGGTAAACATACTCGCTTTGACCGTTTCCTTGGCGTTCTTCACGGCAAGCTCAAGAATGTCGGGATCAATAGAATCCAACCCACCAGGTTGCTGGAGCTTCCTCTCTAGAAACTTCGCCAGAGCTGCAGCTTTGTTCGTCTTCACGGGCCCACCGGGGTGCGCCAATCTTCCCAGCGATCGCCAACAATCAGTAGATAACACAAGAAATAGACGCACGTTCGGAACAAAAACTGCACATTTACGGCAACCAAGAGCACGGAAAGACACGAAATACCCTCTCCCAACACGAGAGTTCGAAGGATAAATTATGGAGAGAGAAGGGGAAGAGGCGAGTTTGGCCTCCCCGGGGATGTTTAAAAGGGTAGATAAAACGACGGAGATGTATAGAGGGGATTACCTGGGCTCGGATCTATAGGAGGAGGAAGAAGTATGGTGGGAAGGGGGAAGAGGAGCGAACTTGCTGCCTCGCAGGGCGCGGCGCTCCTCCTCCGAGAGCTCCTCTGCCTTCATCTCGGCGACCTTTTGTCTTCCTTGCCGTCTGCTTCCTCTTCCAGCACCAAGAGGGAAAACAACAGCGGACCAAGACGACGGACGCCGGCGCACTGGATCTTGGACTAATCGCCGGGTGATAAACGTTTTAAAAGAAACCCCTTTTTTCTTTTCTTTTTTTCCGAAGAGAAAAAATAAACCCGTTGAACCCGCGCTCGAAATCTTTTTTTTTCTGCTCTTGTTCTTACTCAAAATTATCTCACAGGAAAGTGAGAAAAAGATCATTAAAAAATAAAAAGAGAGATTTTATCTAAAAGTTTGATGTACCATGTATCCAAATTTCCTGTAATTGTTTGATTGCTGGTAAATTAATTATATTATTTGGTTACCTTTTGTTCGTTTAGTTGTCTAGATAAATTCAATATAACTCTCACTACATAATTTACGGAACAAAAGAAAGGAGCTCATCTTTTCAAAGGCGACTGTTAATATTTTTGGCCAGAATTTACCTCGACTAAAATTTTAAGAAAAATTATTATTTAAAATATTTAACTGCTCGGCCCAAAGAGAAAGCCCGTTTTATAGTTGCGGCCCAATTTCGGCCCATTTGGCGAGGGTGTGGGGCCTGCTGTCCGAACAGACAAGAAAATGTCGCCGAGTCTTCGGAAGCTCGGCGGTAGGCAGGTCTTGCTCTTGCGAGCAAAGCCGGTTATAACGAAGCCTGGCCCGTCGGTGCGCCCCGCCACTTTCTCTGCACCCCCCCTCCGCCTGCCTTGCTCGTCGCTCTACCGCTCTCTCGGAGCGATGGCGAGCGCCGGCCTCGCATACCCCGAGAGGTTTTATGCTGCAGCAGCATACGTTGGATTCGGCGGATCTCCGAGCTCCTCGTCCACCAGCGTGATATCCAGGTTCCCCAACGACGTCGCGCTGTTGCTCTATGGCCTGTACCAGCAGGTACGCGGACCGCTCGGTACCATTGCAGTTTTGCGGAGATCCGGGTATCGTGTCGTGAACTTTGGCGTGTTCCCGCCTAAGTGATATGGTAGCCGTTTAGATCTGTGCACCCTTCGAAATTGTGGAGTCCGTGAGTTTTTCTACTGATTTCTGCTTGTGTTGTTTTCTTGCGTGTGGTTAAGATCTGTATATTTCACGCTGTATGTTTGTTGATCTGATCGAATTCACCCCCGATCTCGGTTTTTCTTCTCTTCTCTGGCTTTTTTTTTCTTTTTAGTTTCTAGATGTGCACAAAATTTGTCCGATCGCTTACATTTTTTATCACTTGGTTGTTATCTTTAAAAAAAGTGAAGTTATAGTAGATCTCCTGTTGTCTTGTCTGAAATTGTTTATCTTTCTATGCATCTGATTGCAGGCAACTGTTGGTCCTTGCAATGTCCCCAAGCCTCGAGTCTGGAATGCCGTGGAGCATGGCAAATGGACCAGGTTTTTTTTTTCTTTGCGCTATAGTCAGTACATGTACACTTCTCTGCTAACATCACGGTCTGGACATGTCAACATCGTGTTTTTGCTATTTGCTAAGATTAAACTTGACTAGACCTTCAAGAAAGCCTTCATTAGGGTTCATCGTGGTAGGAACCCTATAGTTTGTCACCAGCTCTAAATAAATTAACTTGTCCATAAAGTTCAACATTTATAATGATGTGATCAGGGCTTTTTCCTTTTGTGCTCCAGTGAATTATACATTTTATTTTCAAGTGGTGGAAAAAGGGTGCATGTGTTGGGATGCCTTCGCATCTATCAACTCGATAGAATTTTGGGTACTTTTGTTGTGTTTTATCTTTTTCAATTTTCGTAATTAATGAAATGAAATTTGTTATGATTGATGAGAGTTAACTAAGGATATATGATAGTTTACCTTGGTGCATCAAACTCGAACTCAAAACTCAAACTCAGAGCTTCAATCTCAAATGGTTGGGGTTGGCTATATGAATTCATCATTTCCATTCTCCACGGTTTTCTGCTAACTCATATCCTATGCCTAATTCATCCAAGTCATACTAGATATGCTTATGCCAAGTTAACTTGAGTGGTGTATAATGCTTGCAAATGATATTGTTCTACTTGATGAGACTCGAGACGATATTAACAAAAAACAACTTGAATGATGAAGAACCGAGTTAGAAGTTAAGGGGTTCAAAATTAGCAGGACGAAGATGGAGTATATGCACTTCAGATTCAGCAAAATCTCAGGAGTTGAAGAGACTGAAGTAACTTTACATTAAACTATTCTCACACTGAGTATCCAATTTAAATACTTGGGTTTAATATTACATATGGACGAGGAATGTGATGAGGATATCAACTATAGGATTAGTGGGATGACTACAATGGAGGCAGGGGACAATGATACTTTGCAATTGTAAAAGCTCTCAAAAATTGAAAAAAAAAAATCACACAGCTATAAGGCTTGCCATGTTTTATGATAGCAAGTGTTGGACAATTAAGAAAAAGTATAGTACCAAATTGAGTGTAGTCAAAATGTAAATGTTATGGTGGATATATGGTCACACAAGTTGGACAGAATCCGCAATGAGTGCCTTGAGGACAAACTGTTCATTAGTATTTATTCGATGTGGTCCTGTGGATGAATGTATTGGTTATTTTTAAAAAAATTTCTAACTCATTTCCTATTTTTTTAGAATTTTTCTGAATTTTTTGAATTTTTTTGACGGAAAAAAATTTCAAAAAAAAACCCGATTCCGGACCGATCCGGAATCGATTCTCTTCCCAGGAATCAGCCGATTCCGGCCGATTCCGATTCTAGAATCCTTGGGACAAAGTGAGGGTTGCAAGAATCGAGAATGTAGTATAGAAGAGGATACTTTGTTGGTTTAAACATATCAAGAGGCATCCTCTTGAGAGTTGAGACACCTATCAGACAAGTTGAGATATTTGTGTTGCTGACATAAAAGAAGCAAAAAAGTAGATCCAAATTAGTTTGGCGTAGACGAATCCAATCATATGAGATCTATGTAGTCAAGGGTGCCTGACGCAAGGGGGGCCTCACCTCACCTAAAGCACTTGGGGCGGACGCTCGAGGTGGACACCCGGGGTGAGATTTATTTTATTGAAGAACCCTTCAAAAAACTTATATTTAACATTGAAACTTTTGAAGAACATAAAAAACAAAAAAACTCACTTTTAGGGCTTACAATGCATCAAGATATCGGAGCCTCGGGATGGAAGACTGGACATTGGAGATTTTGGTGTGGGAAAAGAGGATTTAAGTTATCAGATGAGGCATTTTTTTCCCTTGCCTCACCTCGACTCAATACCAAGGCACTTGAGGCGAGTGCCTCAGATGACATAGTTTGGGACTAAGGCTTTGAGTTTGAGTAATTAATGAAATGTGTCTTGTCCGCCTTTAAAAGTAGTGGAAGAGGGGGAAATGGTTTTTCACAAATGAATCTAGCATAACATGTGTAGCTTTAAAGCTAAATTGTTGGAGTTAAAACTTGCATAAATGTCATTCATGGAAACAACCATTAGTTGTCTGGGGTATAAATCTAACTACCTGATTTCTTTTTATACAAACAAGAATGATATGTTACACCCATTTTGAATCATTTATCCCAATGATAGATGGTGTTTTCCACTATAGTATTTACTTTGCAATTTTAGTTCTATACATTTTTATGGGTAATGAAATGCACTATACTTATGTCATTTATGCATTCCATGACTTTTAGTTTATAGTACTTCATATTTTATTTCTTGAATGAAGGCATACCATTTGTTTGCTTTAAATCCGATATCAATGATTTTATCACACTTCATTTGTTTTTTAAGTTATGATTCTTATTTATTGTCATGTTGTTGACATGCCAAAGCTGTTGTTTTAGTCAAGTCTTATTCTTCAAAGATTTTTCTTGAAAATGGTATGAAGCACCATATGTGAAATCTGCCACCTTATTGTGTAGGATGGGCTGAAGAGCCTGCCTTCACTTGATGTATCAAACCTGAGTTCAGAATATCTTCATAGCCAACCCAAATCAGACTCTTCGAACTATCCAAGATACGAAATGCTTCATCCTATGGACCAGCATCTAAAGTAGAGCCAAAGAAAAAAATGCAACCCTTGTAACAACAAGTGGTCTAATGTCATTTCTCAACCTCCTTCCACCCCCAAGTTAAAGGAAACAAACAATTCTTTCAAATAATCTTACAATTGCATCATGGTTATTAAGGCAACAAAGTGAACAAGATGATCAAGCGGTCTTTGTTTGTTTAAGCGTTAGGAGTTGTAGGGTAATATGACCAAAAATTTCTATGTTATCTATAGTTATATGAAGCGCTTGCCTCAACCGCCTAGGCGGTTGAGGTTGGAGAGGCGTTGGCAAAATGTCTCGCCTCACCCCGAAACGTCTCGTCCGCCCAAGTCAAACAAATATGGTCAAACATGATCTATTTCTTAACTTAATTATAATATTTGTCTTCTTTTGTTACTTATTTCTACTCTCATTAGGTTGTTATGTTATGTTATGCTTGATTTGTACTCTACTCTTGCTAGTTGTTATGATGCTTTTGTTATTGACTTTCTTTTGTTGTTATAACATTATTGTTATTAAAATGATGCATTTATTTCAATATTACAAGTATTTTTTAGATTTATTTCAACTATTTATATTAGTGTTGGCACTCAAAAATAGTTATGTACGATGAAGGGTATGCCACGTAAGTGTTTAAAAAAAAGAGAGAGAAAGCAGGCCAGCAGCTAAAAGATGGTCGGTTGGGGGAACAAGTTAACTAATCAAAGCCTAGAATAACCTGATCAGGCTAACAGTGCATGAAACCAGCAATTGGCAGCCCACGAAGATCACTCTCTCTACGACAAGCCCATTCAAGAGGAGTTCAAAAAAAAAGAGAAAAAAAAATAAAGGAAGAGAAGCTGTCGGAGTAGGGAAGGAAATCGACTCCCCATCGGACTCTACCCCGGAGCCAATGCTAGCAACGGCAAGGAGCTGCCGTAAGGAGGCAGCTGAGGATAAGAAGGGAAGGGAATCGATCCCGCCTGCTTTGGGATAATCCCGAGTCCTTCTCGGAGCCGCAACCCCGATTTTGGGAGGTTTTCGGCGGAGGAAGGACAGTACCGAGCCTATAAGAGAACCCAGCCTCCTCCTCGGCTGGACCCTGCGTGAACAGACCCCGAGAGATCCTGGAGAGCAACCGAGAGGCCACTAGAGAAAAATAGAGGGAGCCACCAGAGAGGATCGAAAAAACAGGCGGGCGTAGCAGCCGAAGTCTACCTGTCACCGGAGTGTTTGGAGGTTCCGCGGTCTCCCTTCCTTCCACCCATTGTTTACGGAATCGGTGGAATCGGACCGATTCTGACCGATTCCGGAATCGGATCGGTGGATTCCGATCCGATTCCATGCGGAAGGACCGATTCCGGCATGAATTCCACGGAATCGGTCGGAATCGGTAGGAATCGGTCGGAATCGGTCCGGAATCGGCCGGAATCGGCCGGAATCGGTCCGGAATCGGAATCGGAATCGGATCATTTTTTTTCATTTTTTGCTATTCCAGTCGGATCGGCCAGAATCGGTCCGAATCGGCCGGAATCGGCCGGAATCGGTCCAGAATCGGTCCGAATCGGCCGGAATCGGCCGGAATCGGTCCAGAATCGGTCCAGAATCGGAATCGGATCGTTTTTTTTTTTTTTTTTGCTTTTTTTCTTACCGATTCTGGATCGATTTTCTTCCATTGAATCGGTCGGAATCGGTCCGATCCGATCCGATCCGGATCGAATCGGTACCCACCGATTCCGATTCCGATTCCGATCCCGCGATCCTTGCTTCCACCCTGCTTGCCGTCAACCGGAGAAGGCTCGGAGGGTGCCCAATAGCCCGCCGGAGGAGTCTGCGGGGTTCCCTTGAGTCCTTGGGGTCAAGCCGATCGCCGGCCAGCCGGAATCGTCGTCTCAGGAGTCCAGCGTCTTGGCCGACCACCGCTGGTAAGGACTAGCACCGCCGTCGTGGTCTTGGTCACCCTCTTCCGCCGTCGGAGGAGCTCGGAGCACCCTGCGCCTTCGCCCGCTTCCGCCGGAGAGCCCCGCAGTACCGCCGTCTGGTCGGGAGGAAGAGAAGCCCGCCGGATTTATTTTTTGCCCAACCTACGTCCACCTGGCACATATGAGGAGAAGGGGAGGCGCAGCGGCGTCGGATTCGATTTTGACCCGCAGGTCAAAATGCATGCGGGGCCCACCAAGGAGAAGGATTTAAAAAAAAAGAAATGGTGCGGCCGCCTGCCGCGCGCACGCGAGAAGCAGCAGCCAAGCCGCCCTCGTGGGGGAAGAGGGTTGACCCGCGGGTCAACCTATGGTGGGGCCCACCTTCTGAACATGTTTAAAAAAAAAGGAGAAAGAGGGGGAAGCAGCCGCGGTGGGCTGTGCGTCCAAAGGCTGAAGGCCCAATGTGGTGAACAGTGCTCCGCCAGAAGCTAAAATTTTTAAAAAGGAACAATCAATTGAAAATTAAATAAAAATGCACTTAATTAATTAAACAAACCGAGGCGAGCATCCGGCCGGCTAAAAACCCGCCTCATGGTCTCGGCATAACTTAAAAGAATGAAAATAAATGGGAAAGCAATAGGCCGGCTTTAAGCACGCCTATTGACCCATAATTCAAAAATAAAAAATAAAATAAACAATAAACAGAAATTAAATAACAATTTACATAACTAATCAACAAACCGAGACGAGCATCCGGCCGGCTAAAAATCCGCCTCATGGTCTTGGCTTAATTTAAAAGAATTCAAAACAAAGAGGGAAAGAAATGGGCCGGCTTTAAGCACGCCCCTTGACCCTTTAAGGTGGACATACAAAGGTCTGGTTAAAGGCCCCAATGTCTTACCATGCCCCAAGAGGGAGTTGTTTTGCCCATTATGCCATGGAGGGGCTATGCATGATCAACATGCCAATATGCCCAAACCATAGGCTAATGAGGAAGACCAACCATGGGATGAGTGCCCATAAGCTTATCAAAAACCCGGTATGCTCAACCTTGAACCGGTTGGGAGAAGACTTCATATGCCTAGCAAAGGCAGGACCATACTCAAACTGCTGAAATGACAAGACAGATTTCCAGATGCCTATCAAAGGCTGGAATGTGTTCAAGATGACATTCAAGACTGGCACATACTTGATCCCGAATTGAGGGGATGTCACAGTTTTCTTGTAAAAGAGAGGAAGCAGGAGGACTTGTGAACCTCAAACAATGAAGAATTCAATGTTCAATGCAAGCCAGAATGAGTGAATGCAAGCACATTGAAAATTGAACATAAATCTGAAATTTCAATAAAAAAGAAGAAAATCTGAAAATCCTTAAATCTCAAGTTTAATCATCTGGGGGTAAGCTTTGCAGCAAGCTTAACCGCCAGAAATCAAGTTTGCCCAAAATCCAATTTTCTTATGCAATCTGTAACATAATCCATCAACGGAAATAAAAAAAAAACAAATCTGACCCAAATCAGAACTGACCCAAGTTGAATCTGAAAATTCTGAACTTAATCCGAAATCTGTCAATCTGCAGAAAAAAATCACAGACTTGAAACTGAATTTTTTCTGAAATCTGAAATCACCTCTAAAATTCAAAGATTAAAATCTGAAATCTGAACTTAACTCATTTAAAAAAAAATCTGAAATCTGCAGGGGATCCGAACTAAAAAAATCTGCAATTGAAACCCTGAAAATTAACAACCTGAAAATCTGAAGTTTGAATTGGTGTAGAAACCCGTTTAAAAAAACCTGCAATCTGGAAATCAATTAAAATGCAGAATCTGCAAGAGATCTGGAGTCTGGAATTTGAAAGGATCAAAAATCTGAACTTTGCAAGGAACCGAAGGCTGTAAAAAAAATGCAGAATCTGAACTCGGCAAATCTGGAACTGTAAAAAAATCCGAAATCTGAAAATCTGTGATCTGTACAAGATCAGTACATTTCAAAAATCTGAATTTCAGGAATCTGTAAGAAATCTGGAATCTGAACTCCAAGAATCCGAACTTCAAAGATCTAAAATCTGAATGTCATTTTAAGAGGATCAACAAATAAAGATAACAAATAAAAATGTAAAATCTCTGAAATCAGAACTAAAACAGATCCTATTCAACTTCAATTCAGCCGAATCTGCAAATGAAAAATCAAATTTCCAAATGAACCTTAAATAACTCAAGTTCAATCAAACTTCAAGCTTAATCAGGTCAGTAAGCAGAATTTAAGTCAAATGAATAAACCAAATCAAGTTCCAACAACTCATGTTCTAGCCAGGACTTAAAAAAACAATCCAATTTCATAAGTAAATTTTTTTTAACCAAACTCTAACCAAACAAGTTAAGTTCAAAACAAACAAACTGAATTAATAAACAATCCGAACCTAGCCTTCTGTCAAATTCATGAAATTAAAATTTCTGAATTTAACTGAAATCTGATTTAAACCCATCAGATGAAGCCAATTCAATCCAAATCAACCCAATTCAAAACAATTCAATTTTCAATCCAAGTCAAACAGATTCAAATTGATTTTAACCAACTCAAACAAACTCAGATTAAACAAACCAAGCTAAAATTAAACTCAAATCAAACTCAATTTTAATCAATTTCACTCAATCCAAATCAATCTCTTAAATCAAACCTTAAAACGAATTAAATTTAACCAAATAAATCTAAAGCAAATCAAAGCAATCCATAAACAATTCAAACTAAATTCCAGTCAATTCAATTAAGATCAGATTTTCCAAATCAGGTTTAATCAAACTAATCCCAATAAAATCCATTTCTAACTAATTTAAAATCAGTCAATTCAAATTAAATTCAACTCAAATCAACTCAATTTTAATCAAAACCAAACTAAATTCAAACACATTAAGTGCTTGCATTCTATCAAACTTACGGGATTGTTTTCCTATGTCCATGTGTGAATGTTTATGGATGCATGTTTTCTGTTCCAATGGATTGCTATGACGTTTAATCAAGGGTATTCGAGTTATCTCGATGTAATTAATGTCGGATCTTCGCACCATCCGACGGGGAGAGGTCAAAACAAAATTTCAAAGAACCTAACAACCTCAACATATAATTTTGACCCTAGTTAGTACTTTTATGGAATACCATCTATTTTCCTAAGAAGTCAATGCTAAGGTCTGATCCAAATTCAAAAGGAAAATAAATTTCCAAAACAAAAGAAATCTTCTTGAGATTTTTGAGGTTACATCAATTAGATATATGTATTATTAGAATTAAAATAATTAAATAGTATAAAACATCTCGAGCACCTGAGGCGCCTGCCCTAGGTGCCTGAGGCAAGGCACTTGGTCCCTCGCCTCGGGCGCCTCATGCCTAGGATAGCATAGTTGTTATCTAGAATATAATATAAATACTAAGTTTGACATTTCATACAAGACATGAATGTACTAAAATTAGTGTAATGTGATAACTTGAGAGCTATGTTATTAAAGGTGGTTGAGGCAACTGCCTAGGAATCAAGACGAAGTGAGGCGGCTTCTTCCTACGTTGATTCAACCTAGATTGGCTAGGCCAACCTGGCAATGCTGTTGCCACTGTTGCTTACATTTCAGGCACCTTAAACGACTCAAAGGATGGGTGAAAATAGTAGGGCGGTTCCTTTACTGGATGGGGAGATGAGACCCTTAGCGGGAACTGCAATCCACTATGGCCACCTGATAGTAGTTGGATTAGGCCAATCTGGATTCCGCCTAATTGAAGTGCTACCAGGCAGGCATAGCAGACTATGGGATCTGCTAAGGATCTTGCCCCCTTGATCACTATTCTGGTCATACCGGGTCAGATGGAGCGGATCCTTGTTGTATGTCTGTCTTCCCTGCTTGTTAGGGTGCAGAAGAAATAGGGCTGGTGCCTCTGCCATCTCTCAGTGATGAGGGTTGGATTGGCCTGGATTGGGCAGCGGGTGCATTCTATGTAATTTTTTATGTTTTTTATTTTTATTTTGTCAATCTTGGCTGATCCCGGATTGGCTTTTCTTTCCTCAAATCAGCCAATTCAATCCTGGCCCTGATTTTGACTTGGAGTTCCTTATTGCACACCTATAAAGTTCATCTCCTACTATTGCAAACAACCTTCCATTCTGTGTTCCCACTTGATATATCTTAGTGATTATGTCTTCTCCTCCAGCTCTTTTTCATCCTATTCACTATTGCTTTCTAGAGCACATACTTCTTCATAAGTTCCAATTATCTAAGAAGATGGATAAGTGCGTCAAAGGATGCACCATCATTGACACTGATGGGAATCCAGGTGGAGAAGGGCTCAGCTTCTTCAAGTAATAATTGGAATTGTGGTGATTGCCACCTTTTAAAAAGGGGTGCAGTTGTGAGTTTGTCATGCTACTTTTCTTTCTTAAACTGGCAAAGATGGCTCCTTCCATCAGAGAAAGCTCAAACACCAGTGTACATACATCCTTTTGAATGGTATGTAATTATTCTGCCTTGACAGAGGCATGAAGAGTTCAGAACCATTCTCTTCCCTGACAGAAGCTGACCTGGTCATTTTTTTCTCTGTTTGATTCTCACAAGTCTTGTCTTTGCTGAACCAACTAGCCAACCCCTCACAAGCCTGGTCCGCACACCTACCACCGATCAGATCTAAATATGCAATATCCACCTCAATCCACTTTTACCACGGTGCACTTATGTCACCTATACAAAGAAGTAGATTCTCCTCTGTCTCTGATGCCCATTCTGCCATGATACAAGCAACATCCAAGGATCGCTTTCCTGTGTATTTCTAGTTGATTTATATGGCATTTCATGTGGCTGTTATTATATCTGACCTGATTAAATCTATGGCTAGATTTGAACATTTTATTTTTAAGGTTATTCATGACATGAGATTATTTTAATTAGTTAATCGTTGACCTACTGTTGCAGTTGGGATGGACTTGGAAACATGGCTTCAACTGAGGCAATGCGCCTATTTGTGAAGCTTTTGGAGGTTAGATTATTGGACTTCATTGAGTACGATGAAATTTAATTTGCTAGTTGTGTTGTCTCAGAAATGTGACATTCAACCATTCAAATAGGAAGAGGATCCTGCCTGGTATTCAAGAGTACCTGAAATTGTTGCTGAACCTGTTGCCGTTGTGGAAGCAAATGTAAGTCATCCTTATGTTTTGCTTTTGGTGAGATGGCAGTGAGTTTCTCTCCTTTGGTTGACTAAAATATTGAAATTTCCAATCGCCTGCATGCATGATCATAGTGTATTTCTTTTTTTGTATGAGCATGATCATAGTTATCAGGGTTGTCAACTCATAAGCAAGGAAGGCAGGACCGGGTGAACATGAAATTTCTGGTGCTTATCCTATCTGTTTTGGGGAGACCAGGAACCAGCCCAACTCAGTCTTGACTGGCCTGACTTGGTCCAAAGACGAGCCAAAAATCAGCTGACCTGACCCTGGCTGATTCCAAGCTGAAATCAGCCATTTGAACTCAAGACTGGTCTGAAAGAATATTGTTGGGCTGAAATCAGCCATTCCTTCTCTCTTCCCCTTCCTGGTTACAGTGCTTCATGGTTCATCTTCAACATTGCCGAACATGATTGGTCTGCATCTCCAATTCCTCTTGAACTCATTTGGCATCAGCACACAACTCGATGTTTTCTAACATTTTGAACAAATACAAACTGGCAGTGCCTGATTCATTGATTAAAATTAGAGTTTGAAACGTGCCTGGACATCTTATGATTCTTATCTGTCTCTCCAGGAAAATGAATTTCCCCATGTAATTTTTTCCTCTCCACTTTACTTCTTCACATCCAATACTTTTTTTCTCTCCACTCTACTTCTTCACATCCAATACTTTTTTTCTCTCCACTCTACTTCACATCCACCATACAGAGATCCAGCAAACCCCGGTGTCTGCAAGACGGCATCCGGGCAGCAGCCTACTAGCAACCTGCATGGAGAGGGTCCGGCAATCCTGGACTGATAGACTCCTTCAAGCACTCTATTGGCTGAACTGATAATATTCGGCAGTTGCCTCTGTTGTCCACAGCCTCCACGAATCTCCGGCGATCTCTGGAGCTTCCCTTCGAACCCCTTCTTCACCCCAGCATCGTCCTCTTCCTTCTGGTCGATCTGGCTCCTCTGGATCTGTCAAGGGGACTCCGCAGCTATTCAGAACTTCTGCCACCTTCATTGCCATCATATGCATAGTTGTCAAGGCGACAAGGCGCCCAAGGCGTTGAAGGGTACCGATTCCGCTTAGGCGACAAGGCGGCCGCTTAAGCGTCGCCTAGGCGGTCAAGGCGGTATTCAAGGAAGGCTGAGTCGGGAGGTTGTTATATATAAAAAAACATAAATATAATTATATTTGTTATGTTATAATTGAATATGAGTGTTTTATCAATGCACATAAGTAAATATGATGTGTGTGTGAAAGAGAAGAAAGTTAAATAAATATTTATAAAATTTAAGTATATAACTCATTTATGATTATAAAATTTATATATGTGCAATAGTATAAGTGATGGTAAAATATTGTTATAATATTATTAAATGGGGGGGCGCAGAGTAGTCGCTGTGGGGGGTTGTCAGGGGGGCAAAGCCCCCCGAACCCAAAAAAGTATGTAATAGTATAAGTGAGACAAAGAGAGAGAGAGAGAGAGGAAAGAGTTGAAAAAGAACTTAATTAAGTATATAATATATGTTTATAATCATAAATCTTAAATATGTATGATAGTATAAGTGATAATACAATATATTAATATATTCAAACTATCATTAAATAAGTGTCCCTTGTGAGGGGTATCAAGGGAGAAAAATCCCTCAAAAACTTTTTTAATGATGTAAAAATACCCAAGGCGCCTTGCTTGGGCATCTTGGGCGCCTAGGCTGGCACCTTGGGCGCCTTGGGCGCCTTTTTGGCCCCAGACAAGGCGCCCTGGCAAGGTGCCTTGCCGCCTAGGCGGCGCCTTGACAACTATGCACTACTCTGAAGAATGTGGATTGGAACCAGGTGATTAGAAACTTTGAGGATAGGTTGCAAGTATGGTTTTCAGTATCGGCTGATCAAGATCGTATTTAGCATAGGCCGACCGAGCCAAGGTGGGAGCTCAATCCTATTACTAAGATGACTGCTAAAGTATTGCCTAGTTTAACTCCTTGGAAACAAATAATAGGTAGAAATATAATCCTATTACACGAATTATCAACCATTTTAAAGTAAATTATAATAATAGATAAATAATACTTAAGTACAATAAAAATAACCACTATTTACCTGAGAAAATGAATTAGATGGACTAGAAAAATAGTTTATTTTCTAAAGTAATGATCAAATAAGAACAAATTGCATCAATTCACCGCATTTTTGGATTGGCTAGCTTACCTTGTCTAGGGGATTTGTCACTCCCCTTTTTTACTTGAAGGCAGCTTGAGAGCTCATGCCTCATGGGCATATTGCCTATTGCGTATACTTAATCAAGGCACAAAACCAACTATGTATATCAATCCTATAATATGAAAAAGTATGCTAAGTCCATTTCAGATGCAGAATATCAGATCTAGAGTGCCATTTACTACTTTCATCGAGCTGTTTTACTTCCTGTCCTGTGAACCCTGGTAACTTAATCAGGGTTTATTTTTGTCATCCGTCCATGTTACTATTGCCCATGCAATATACAAGGAGATCAGCAGAAGTTGGTGAATTTGAGGAGCTGCAGGCCATAGTTGCCACTAGTTCTATTCACATGCTATTTTCTTTTTTTAAAACAATGGATAAGCATCCACTAGGCAACTGGCATGGTGAAATTGGGTGGTCATATAAGAACCTTTGATATTGGTGTTGGTATTCTCCTATAGCTTGGTCGTTGGTGCAGTGATTTCACACGTTGGCAGATTATTTGCTCTATTTTTTAGTGAGAGGTTGCTGTGACTAGCTTCATGATGTCTGACCTTTAGAGGAATTTAATGTATCAGGAAGCTGTCACGGGGTATCCTTGGTAGAGAAAAAAATCATATAATGGAGTGTTGAGGTGGCCTTCCCATCATCGATTCGTAGTGAAACTTGCATATAGCTTATTATATGAAGGCAAGGCAGTACAATTTTTGTTTTGCAACTCAAATTTGGTTCCAAAACAAATTTGAAGATTGAAGTCTTGATGTGGAAGATGGTACCTAGGATAGTGCCGACATGTGATCATCTATCCTTGAGAATCCGTATCTCAAAGGACTATTTGTGGTATGTGTTACGTGGGATTGGGTACCTTAGACTACTCATTTATTGGCTATCCTTCTACTTTCAATGTTCAGAAAGGTGTTGTCCAAGGGTCAAAATTAGGATGGTTCTGGATACGCCTTTGAATTATGTGAACCTCTTTCAGCTTTGGTTTGCTTTTAGCAGGAGGTGTAAACGGGATGACCTGCAGATCTGGCAGTTGATTCTGCATGCCACCACACAGTATTGGGAACTGGAGAATCTATAATTTTTTAGCTTGAAGCTAAGCCTATAGTGTTTTATTTAAATGTGATGTTTTTTTTTTTGCATATGGAGCCTTTGAGGGAAATTTTTTAAATTTTTTCTTGTACATCTTCAAGATGGATTGTTAAACCATACACTTTCTCAAAAATTCTTTTTGTTCTATGCTGCCTAGTCCAAGAATGTTAAGGACTTAAAGTTATTTTTGTCAATGTCAGGGTATTTTTTTTATTTGCCCTCTTGTATCACTTATGCTTTTCTTCTCCTGCAAATTTCCATTTTCAGAAGTCAAAAGTAGAGCTGGCATCCAGTGAGAACTTCCATCCAGAGCCAGTTTTCATACCTACAGCAAACAGTAACATGTTGGAAACACAGGATAAAGATGTCATATCAGAAGGACTAGGTACTATAAGCATATATGACCAGTGGGTTGCACCTTCAATATCGGGACAGCATCCCAGACCCAGATATGAGGTAATACTTAAATTTCCATATACGTTAATGCTATATTCACCATTTGTTTCAACTTTGTTGATCATCATGACAGCATGGGGCAGCTGTGGTTCAAGAAAAGATGTATGCTTTTGGAGGGAACTGCAATGGTCGTTATCTCTCTGATCTTCAGGTATGTTATTGAAATTTCATGTTGGTTCATATGATTTTATACATAAATTAAAAAGAAAATGCATGTAGAAATTTTTATTTCTGTTAACTGGTTTTCCTAAATAATTCAATTTGGATTTATTGAGGTTCTCGATTTGAGAACTTTGATATGGTCAAAGGTAGAACCTAAAGCAGCTGGTAGTCCTCCAAATTTATCTGTTCCAGTACATCCAGTTCCGTGTGCAGGTCATTCCCTGGTAAGCAGGAATAGATCCAAAAAACTTGCAGTATGAAAATTCACTGACTTGCTTTAAGCAATGTGTTTGATGAGTTACCCTTTCTTTTCTGAAGGTATCATGGGGGAATAAGATTATTTCTATTGCTGGTCACACAAAAGACACTTCAGAGACTGTTACAGGTCGGATCCTTTCAGACACATACTTAATTTGTGGACACTTAAATCAATGCCATGTTTAACCATATTTAAGATGACCAATTGTCAGTTAAGTTTACTTTCTTTTTTAATTGCAGTGAAGGAGTTTGATCCACAGACCTGTACATGGTCAAATTTGAAGGCTTATGGGAAGGCTCCAGTATGTTCTTAATTTCCTTTTTCACTGCATCATCTAGCTTTTGTAAAACATTTTTAAGAGTTATAATTTGTTAATTATATACATTATCTTTTTTCTTTGAAATTGCCGTCGTGTAATATCCAGTAGGGAGATGGAAGAGTCAGTAACACCACATACTTATTAGCTGAGGGAAAATACAAATGTAAAGTAAGTTTCAGAAAGTAGTCAAATGCATCGGTAATGGAGGTCAGTTGCCCAAGAAAGCACTACCTGGAACCATAGTTGTCGGCGACAAGGTGTTCAAAGGTGCCAATTCCTCTTAGACATTATTTAGGTGGTAGCATTAGATATTTGTATATATATGTACATACATGTGTATATACATATATATAATCAGATGTTAACACTATATATTTTTATGTATACGTATAAAGATATATATACAATTATATTCGTATGTTATAATTGATTGTGTGTTTATGTGTGCATACATGTAAATATGATTTTATTTATGTAATTATGTATATGTATATATTTTTGGGGAAGAGCTAATATTGATAAACTAAGTGAGAGGGAGAGAAAAGAAGGTTGAGAGAAGTTTATAATTTTTAAGTATACAGTATATTTGTATAATTACAAATCTTAAACATATGTAATAGTATAAGCGGTAAAGAAATATGATAAAATGTTTACACTATCATTAAACTTGCACCTAAAAGACGCCTTGGCAAGGTGCCCCTGAAAAATGCCTTGGCTCCCAAATGCCACCTATGCGGCACCTAGGTAGCCACCTTGACAAACTTTTCTGGAACAACTAAAAAACACCATGTATCTCAGCCTTTAGAAAATGATATGTTTTGTGCTTTGATCTTTTTCTGCTCCTGGCAAACGCTAGCTTTTAAATCCAACCATAGCAGCTGTCTTTTTACCATCTGCATTGCCACATGCTGTTTCATCCTTGAATATCCCAACATTCAATTTCCTGCTTTGTTAATGTGATGCTTTTATGGCTTACAACCTGATCCATAATTGACAACCAATATATTGCATGCTTTTGGTTTGATTGGTGCTTGCATCAAAATTTGGGTGGTTAAGCTTAGCTAACCATTTCTCATTGTATGGTTGATAGTATCTTAATCATGGTACACTGAATTGGCTGATCCAGATTGAAATCACCCAATTCCATGATTGCATCGGCATAAGCTGACCCAATTTGGGGGGCGAGGGGGAATGATTCACCCCCAGATTGGTTGGATCGGGGCAGAATCAGCCAATTCTAGCAATTTTCCTGCTAGAATGACCTCTTAGGGGGGGGGGGGGGTGTTACCATGTTTTCTGATTTTTGAAGAACCGGTTTGGAATCTGCCGCAGGCTTCATTTCAGACCAATTCCGGCCCCAAAAGGGTCGAATTGGAGTCTGGACTGGAATCCAATTTCATCACCGATTGTGTTTTTTTTCTGGTTTTTGAAGAACTGGACCAAACCAATTCCAGACTGAATTTTCTAGCATGGAATTGGTATATTCTACTTATTCGATCCGCATTGGAATCGGCACTGGCTGATTCCACTCTCCTTTAATCTTTCGCAGAATAATGCTTGTGCATCATTGTGGGTTATTTAGGGATCACACTGTATTTTGATGAGTGGATGTGTGCTCTGAGATATCTGGATCTTTAGGTTGTCTTATGGGTTGAGTATTTCTCTTACTCATCTTTTTATATGTTTGAATTCAGGCAATATTTACATCTGTTGTGTTTTAGGAAATGAAAGTTCTTTTATTTTCAATAGCGACGAATTCATGTATTTTTACTTCTTTGTTCGTTGTGCTCTGTTATATTGTTCAATAATTCCCATTATATTTGTGGTACAGCCTGATTTTGTGTTTTTCCCAGAAGGTTTGCAAAGGAACCTCACTAATAACTGGGTTGGGCTTCAACTATAGGTTGCTCGTGGAGGTCAATCTGTTAACCTAGTCGGGACCAGTTTAGTCATGTTTGGGGGTGAGGATGCAAAAAGATCCCTTCTCAATGACTTGCATATCCTTGATCTTGAAACCATGACATGGGATGAGGTTGATGCTGTGTAAGTAGTGATTTTATTTTCGTTTTACTTCTTAATGTTTTCTATTCCTGGTTTTGCTTCATAAGCATTGTCAATGTGCATTGCAAATTTGCAACACTGCAACTTCACGGCACTAATATCTTTGCATGCTTATGTTAGGGGAGTGCCACCATCTCCAAGGTCAGCTCATGCGGCAGCTGTACATGCAGAAAGATACCTGTTGATCTTTGGCGGTGGTTCACATGCAACATGCTTCAATGATTTACATGTTCTTGATTTGCAGAGTGTAAGGCTTTTCTTTCACGTGTTTATCTTTTTTTTGTTTTCTTTGTACACTTTTACACTACCCATATCTTACATTCCTTTGTCATTTTCTTACAGATGGAGTGGTCCAGGCCAAAACAACAAGGTGTTGTGCCAGCTCCACGGGCTGGCCATGCTGGTGTAACTGTAGGAGAAAACTGGTTCATTGTTGGTGGTGGTAATAATAAGAATGGTGAGTTGCACTTGCATATGTGCCTATCTCCAGAAAATATAAAATCCATGTCACTTGATGTGTGGGCTTCATATTGTTGCCATTATGTTTGGTTATGTCTGAGTTGTTAATATCTGTCTTTATCATGAATAGTATTTTCAAAACGCTCATTGAGGAAGCTGATGAATTTTTTTTTCTCTGTCAATGGGGACTGATGTTGGTTTTACCTAACAAGTCATCCTTTACTAGGGAGATGGTAATGAATAACAAAGCACATTGGAAAAAGACAATGAATATAGATTTTGATTATTTTCCATCAGTGTGGTCTTTAGCTTTTCAGTGGCATGGAGTGCCTGCAAGTGTTAACTACATGCGATGACTGTATCTTGGTCTGTCAGGATGACCGTATCTTGGTCTGTCAGGCAATTCTCGTGGCCCTATCTTGTTTTTTTATATTTATATGCTTTCCAGGACTTCAACCCTATTCAACTTCAACCTACTTCTACTAGAATCTTTAAGTTTTGGGATTTTTTATATTGGCTCTATAATTATGCCTAATCTGAAATGTATTATTTTTAATCCCAATATTTTTAGCTATTTTCATATTAACTCCTGCTATTATCATCCGTGAAAATATCTTCTCTGAAAAATATTTCATCATGTTAGAATTAAATAACTTGTGTAAAAGTTTCTAACATCCCAACTTTTTTGCTGGCAGAAAATTGGGAAATAACAAAGTAATTGGAAGGAGTACAATGATATTTGTTATAATTGGGTATAATAATAGGGAGCAATGGAAAACCTCTTGATTTTCAATAAGACCTTTTGATTATCATTATTTTTGTTTAGTTCCACAGAGATGTGCCCATTGGGCATGGTCCTATTCATGCATGCTATTAGCGAGTTCCATCCTGATATCTTGTGCACCATACACACCATCCTGTGTCTATCCTGTCATGCCAAAAGTCATGGTACTGATGGCAGCCTGTAAACAGTTATTGTGTTCATAATCTTCTCCTAACTGCGTTGGCAAAGTGAATTGGTTTTATATCACGAAAGAACATGACAACTGGGATTAAAATGATATACCTTTATGAGAAACGTGTGCTCTAAATGTGATGAAAGAGAGTTGAGATTTTGACTTTACCATCAATCTCTTGATCAGTCTATTGTGTGCTGAGCTTTCATGAATACTCATGATTATCTCATGCAATACACAATACTTTTTTGCAGGGGTCTCTGAAACGCTTGTTCTAAATATGTCCACCTTGGTTTGGTCAGTTGTTACCACTGTTGAAGGACGTAGTCCCACAGCAAGTGAGGTATGTTTCCTTTATGATTTAAGCTAAAACTAATAATTAGTTAAATATATATGTATTGAAGGTATGGGATTACCATCTTCCAAGTATGGGACTACCATCTAGTGTTATTTCCTTAATTAGATTATTTGTAGTGCTTGTTTGCAAATTTCTGAGTTTCAATTAAATTATAGGTGGTGTACAGGCATAGGAAGACAATTTTGCTTAGCATTGCACAAGGATCATAATTAAGGACAAAACGAACAGCATGCTAACTCATGGCTATTGTCTTTTTCATGTCTTATTTGATAGTGTAGCCTTGGAAACTAAAGCTGTTGTCCATATATGTGCGGCACATCCCTTCCCTTCCGTTTGCCTTATTTGGATGGGTAGCTTCCGAAAAGTTTTTTAAAATCTGCTTCTTTTGTCCTTTGTATTTGATCATGCTTCTTGACTCCTTTCCTGATTGGTGATACCAAATGATGAGTCCCAAGGAAAGAAATATTAAAGGCTAAAAGACACATGAAACTTTTATGTAATTTTTTGTGTAGTTGTTGATTGGTAGTGTGAATAATTTTTCCCCTCTTAAAAATCATTTATCTACAGGGGCTGAGTTTGGTTGTGAGTTCTTACACGGGGGAAGACATCCTTGTGTCTTTTGGTGGATATGATGGCCGCTACCACAATGAGGTTTGCTGCTGACATTTATTTCCCTTAAGGTACTTCTGGAGCCTCCTCATGTAGTCCAATGCTGCTAGGTCTATGCTCTTAAACCAAGCCACAAATCATCATTGCAATCCAAAGTTTTGGAAAGGCCTGCTTCAGGGAGCGTGGCAGGCTTGCTTCCTGTAACAAATGCTTCCAGAGGTGTTGAACCTGAGGCTGAAATTGATCAAGATGGGAAAGTAAGGGAAATCATCATGGACAATGTGGAATCAGAGCCTCTGGTAATTTCCTAAGCACATATCCATGAGGAAGATTCTTTGGCAGCAGGGAACACTTTTTAACTTTGCAGCGTAGACTTTATTTAGGATACAGACGGTCAATTATAAACAGTAATATATTATGTATTTGTAGCCTGACAGAGCATATTAAAATGGGTATACATTTTTTGGCAGAATGTTAAAAGTGATGATGTAGAGGAACATCTTATAGCAACCATCAGAGTGCAGAAGGAAGAACTAGAAGCAGCACTCTCAAAGGAACAGTTACAGTCACGTCAGCTCAAACAGGATTTAGCTGAAGCAGATGCACAAAATGCAGATCTTACAAGGGCGAGTATCTGATGTTTTAACTGCTTCCATGTTTCTTTTACTGAAAATGAATAACCTGAAGTACTAATATATATAGCTGTATCTTATTTCATGTTCACATGGCTGTGTTTTCAGTGCTGCACTTTCTTGTCGAAGGCAAAAAGATGACAATTTAGAAAATCACAAACACTGATCTTTCTCTTTGTTCTGAAATCTGTAGGAACTTCAATCTGTCCGAAGCCAGCTTGCTGCTGAGCAGTCACGGTGCTTTAAACTTGAGGTATGCACTTCTGATGTTCTTTTTTTCCTACACTTGTGCCTGCACCCATTTTATAGGAGAAAGGAGGATTGGTATTGGTATCATGTGTTTTCATAGACCAAAGCATGCAAATCCTCCCTCCTGCGTGGCCTTTTCCAGCTCTTCATGTGGCTTGTGAATCAGCGTATACTCCTTTGCAATAACTCATAGGAACTATGAGGTTTTAGGGTTTAGGTTGTAGGGTGTTGATATCATGTGTTTTGATAGACCACAACATGCAAATCCTTCCTCCTGCGTGGCCTTTTCCAGCTCTTCATGTGGCTTGTGAATAGCGTATACTCCTTTGCAATAACTCATAGGAACTATGAGGTTTTAGCCACAATATTAGGAATCCTGAAACAGGCAGAAGTAGGTAGATCTTCATATTTGTTCACTTTGATTGTATTTTGGGGGGGGGGACTATTTAGAGAGGAAATCATTCTTAAGCTTCTAGATCAAGTATTGAAACTTAAGATTCTGCCAAAGGATGTTACGAAGCTCCAGGAAACCCTAAGAGGAGAAATTGGTGTGTTATTCCAAGTCTTCTCAGTTTTCTATGACCATATCGCCTAAACTTCTTAGTCAGCTTGTACGTAGTTTTGTACTTCCAACGTCTGCAAGACTTGGCATCACTTGACTTGCTATATTGCCATCCTCTTCACCCGAAATTTGTTATGATCAACGCCTGTGACTATCCGGGTGGAGTACTTGAAGTTTTTATCTGCACTTAATTAGGCTAAAAAAATGATGCCGGTGGGATTGACTCAAGAAAGTTGGTCAATACGAGCCCCAATTTAATGCGAGCTTCCCTAAGCCCTAGCAAGTTATTAGTTTACTCCATTTCCATTTCTTTTATTACTCATGGATAGTTGGACCAGTTTGGATAGTGCAAGCAAAATTAACCACTTCTGTAAGCGTTCTCTACAGGTTGACATTGCAGAACTACGACAGAAGCTGCAGACTTTGGAGACCCTACAAAAAGAGGTCGAACTGCTTCAAAGACAGAAGGCGGCTTCAGAGCAGGCTGCGATGGCTGCGAAGCAGAGGCAGAACCCGGGAGGCGTGTGGGGCTGGCTTGCAGGAAGCCCTCCTGAGAAATAGATTCGTGAGCGACACCGCTCCTTATAAGGCACATTGACGGTTTTTATTTTTTATTCTTACACCTTAAATTCTTTGTCTTGGTGAGATTGCCCCAAATAAGAGGATTTTTTTTTCTCTTCCCCCCGTCACATTTTGCAATGTCGTGTTGTGGCTGGCCGAGCTGCTGTCCTTTCTTGTATATTTCAAACAGGGAAAACTCGTAGTTTTTTAAACAGGAATGTAGCCAAACAGCTAAAGAAACGGTGAACAATACATTTGTCAACTTGCCCTACCTTTTGCCGTGAACGGTAAGGGGTTGGCTTGCAGGAAGCCCTCCTGAGAAATAGATTCGTGAACAACACCGCTCCTTATATAAAAGGCACATTGACGGTTTTTTTATTCATTCACCTTAAATTCTTTTGTTCTTGATGAGATTGCCCCAAATAAGAGGATTCCCCCCCCCCCCCGAAATCACAATTTTCAATTTCGTGTTGTGGCAGGCCGAGCTTCTGACCTTTCTTGTATATTTCAAAAGAAGGGGGAAAACTACGGGTTTTTTAAACATGAACGTAGCCAAACTGCCAAAGAAATGGTGAGCAATACATGTCATCTTACACTTTGATCTTTTGCCGTGAATGGTAAGCCTCGTGGCGTTCCGTCTCCCTCAGTAATCGAGTTTCAATTAAAATCTAAGGGCTCTTGTAATGCTGGTTTCGCTTCCACGCAGGGATCAACAAAGACCACACCCTTGCTAATCCATTCTAAAGCTGGTGCGATGAGCCAAGCAACATCAACGTGGTGAATCTAGTGATGCCCACAAATATCCTCCTTTCGTGTTACTGACCTAGCAGAAGAAGGCAATAAATAATAATACAACCATGATTGGTGACCCCCCACCGAAAAAGAATGAACCCACGCTTCAATGCCATTTTAACCTCACCGTCGTAGTTGGCCATGGCCTGGCAAAAGAACACAGCGTCTACCATCCACGTAATGGAGGCATGGATTTCATTTCACAGCACTACCTTTACGTGCCGACACCAGAATCTGTTTAAAGAGATTTGGGAGCCAACCGCAACCAGGAATTGAGAAATACAAGACGTTGAGCATAGACAAGCCATGTAGGAAACGGAATCACACACCTGTCTGTACTGCGCGAAGAAGGAAAAGAGATCCCGAAAGCTTCATAGATGGAAGAAAAAAAAAGCGATGTGTGATAAATAAAAGGTGTCCACTTTATCGTGGAACAAATTCCAAAAATAAATGTTAGACTATTGGAAAACCTGGCTTGACATCGCCTGTGGTTTATTCCAGTATGGGTGGCTAACCGGTTATATACTTGGCAGTCGGTACCAAGAGAGTTCTCGGCCCACTGGAAATTGAGAATTAAAATAAAATAAAACAAAGTAAATGAAACTTCGGGTATAAAAGATTCAGGGCACGGTAGAAAAGAAAGAATCAAGGTTGCTGTCAGATTTTTTTTTTTTTCACGTCCAGGCGGATTCCAACCAATCTGATGTACATTCGTATGCCACAAAAGTAACAGCCGCAGCGGGGGCTGCCTTGATTATTGAAGGCAAAATGCCCTTGTACAGACCGGCCATGCCCTCGTTCTGCACTATTTGACGGAGGGCGTCGTACATGTTCCTGTAGGCACGGCTCTCCAATCGCTCCCCATACTTCGGGTGCCTCTGAAGGCCTTCAATCTGCAATCGTGGAAAGCGAAACCACGCAGGGAGAGACTATAGTGAGCTGTTTTACGACATTCAGGAACTTTGTGAGAAAACAGCTAAAAAATAACAGCCACTCAGGGCGTCCGTTTGTTTGTTCCGAAAATAATATGCAGGTAGCAACTATTTCCACAAAATATGATCAAGACACTCATTTGGTTGCATACAAATTAGGAGTTCGTGGAAAACAAACTATGACAGAGCCCTCAAAAATTCTGATTATGGCACCCCACTACATCCAAGGAGTGCCATTTTTCAAAAACATTCTAATAAAACTTTAGACAAATGTAATTCGATGATTAAAAGTCAAAACATACAGATAATATATTGAAATCCAATAATCTTCCTGAAAATATCCGAACATAAATAAGCAACTCAGTAATCCTTACTTAACACATCCACAAATGAATAGACACCCCACATCATAAGAAAAAAAATTATAAAAAACACAATAGAAAACAACACAAATTTGAAACAGATAAACCAAAAAAAACAAACCCAGAAAACAAAAAAGTTAAAAAATAAATTTGAAATTAAAACCAGAGAAGGGTCAGAAAATCCCCCAATCTCTCCATTTGAAGATAGCCCCAAAACAGCAAAAGACAAAACAAAGAATAACAAATAAACCTGAAATGAATCTTTTCAATCCAATAAACAAAAATGAAATGAATGGTCTTGGATTCAAATGACAAAAAATGAATAAGCAAATAAACAATAAAATCCAAAACATTAAACATAAACACAAAAAGACCAATGAAACAACCCAATAAACAGAAAATAAATCAATATCAGAAAATAAACTGAAAACAAAAATAAACAAGAAAAAAAGCCCACCAAAAAAAAATCTCATTCAAAACCCAAATCAGTTCTGTAATGAAACACCAAAACAAAACAAAAATGATAACCCCCATAAACAAAAAGAACTCAAAATCCAAAACAAGCTTCAAACCCAAAACAAATAAAACCATAAATCAAATCTCTAAAGGCATGCCACCTAGTTCCTTTGCGTTCCACTTAAGCGGACGGCTTCAATGAATAAGTTACTATGGTGGTTAATCAAGAGTGTTTGAGTAGTTGCTTGGTGTAATAACACCAGAATACTACAAATCTAGTAGGGAGAGTCAAAAGAATTTTATATACCCACATAAAAACATCAAACAAAGAAAAAAAGATGGTTTGAATTTTCTAAGTTACAAGAATTTTCCTATTCCAATTGTATATACCAACCTATGTTTACCACACCAAATTCACATATTTTCATGCCACATCACTCATCATTCATTTTCAAATAATGGCTGTTGAACTGAAAAAATCTCAATCCCTAAAAAGGGCCAAACAATGTGCGTGTCGATTGGCAAAAACTGATATCGGTACGTCGAAACCAAAACCGGGAAGGGACAAGTCCCAACTGGTTAAATCTTCAACGGTTTACTAAATTAACCGGATCAAAAGAGGCGAACACAGTCTCCCAAACGGTTAAATCAATCCAATCGGAATGATAGTCGAGAAAATCGATCGTTGGAAAGAAAAGTCAAAAGGCAATGTCGTCGGAGAAAGCGGAGATCGAAGATTAAAAAAAGATTGTATCAAAATAAAACAAGCAACTTTCAAATTTAGTTATAAGTGGCCACCTGCACCTGGTCAAACCAGATCCCCCCTGGTCAAACCGAGGGGTTTAAAAAAAATAAGAGAAAGTGGGCCACGCCGGCCACATGCGGGCCTCACGTGCACACGTGCAGGCACGGCCGCACCTCCCTCGGATCAACCCCGATCAGCAGCACCCAGAAGCAAAAAAAAAAGAAAAAAGAAAAAAGAAAAAGGGGGGAGACCAGGTCAAAACCGGCCTCCCCACAATGGCAACGACTCGGAGGTGCACCCACTCGCCCCACTCCTTGGATCCGGTCACCCCAAGGTGGTCTTACCTCCCTGTTTGGCAACCAGTCAAACAGAAACATAAAGAATGAAGAAATGGGGGTAATCTAACCCCAAATATGGTCACCACCCCACTATTGCAAAAATAGACTTAGTGGGGTCTGTCAAATGAACGGAATGCCCTTCAAGACTTTTAGCTTCCCTTGACCATACGTACAAGGGGTTGGAAGGTGGGAAGATTGGGAGGAGAGAGAAAGTCTGTTCTTCAAAGTAAGAACCAATTTTCTTCGAATTGACTTTTGGCCGTTCGAAAAAGAAGAAAGGGTTTTGCTCGATCTCCAAAGAAAGTTCCAATCGCCTCGAATTGACTTTTGGCCATTCGAGAAAAGAGCAAGGGTTTCGTCCGAGCTCCAAAGTCCAATCGATCTAAATCCCACCTCGCTTTGCGAGTGGGATCGAATAACCCGCATTTAAAATGCAAACTTAAGCTACTCAGGATCAAAAATGAAAACCCAAGTCGGTAAAGTCGAAATGTCGGTCAAACCGAACAAGAATTCAAAAAGAAAACTCAAATCATTAAAACTGAAATGCCAATCAAACCGAATGAGAATTCAAAAAGAAAATCCAAGTCGGTAAAACTGAAATGCCGGTCAAATCGAACGGGAATTCAAAAAAAACCCACGTCGATAAAGTTGAAATGTTGGCCAAATCGAATAAACTCTGACACGTATTGAAGAACAAAACTTGCATGCCCTCTCATTTATTGTACTTCTATGTACTCAAATCGACATGAAATAAAATTTAAGTTCGATTGACCCAATGACATCGAATCCCCATAGACTTTAAAGAGTTTGATAAAAATAATTAAGTCATTTGAATATTCCAAACGTAATCAAATAATCAAACTTCATTAAATCAAAATCAAATAATAACTTATTTATTAACAAAAATGTCATGTTAATCAAATTAAACTCATATCATACAATTGCACATAAAAATGATCACAAATAGTTACAAAACATGTTAAGTTCGAATTCGATTTAACCATAAAAAATTAAATCAACCCAAATAGATAATGCTACTTAATTAAATAAGTGTGCATAACAAAATCTAAATCAAATAAATGATTAAAATATTAATAAAATGTTAACATAATCTAACCAAAATTATATCATTAAATAATGCATAAAAATGTCATAATCAATCACTACAAAAACATGTTAAGTTGGATTAAAATCAACCATAAAAATTAAAGTGGTCAATATTATTAAGAATAAATCTTAATAATAATAATAAATCCATTAATATCAAACAAAAATACTAACCAACACAAAAAAAGAAATCAATTCCTATAAACAAATAAAAAAAGAGATCAACTCAAAATTGTCTAAGTCAATAAATGACCAAAGACATAAACAAATCAAATCAAATCTCAAACTAAGAAGAAGATCAATGAACCCAAACTAAAAAGTTTGAATTAAGTTCAACCAAATCCCATCTTAAGGACATGGGATATGATTCCAACTTTGTGTTTGCGTGGAAGAATGACTTCCGTTCGATATGTTGTTGTGACAGTTAATTAAGAGTGTTCAAGTATTTGCTTGATGTAATTAACACCGGAATATCGCAAGTCCGGTAGAGAGAGATCAAAATTTATTTTCAAAGAACTCGGAAAACCTCACAAATTAAATTGTGATTCAAATCATCTAACTGGTAGGTGATACCCATATCGACACTTAGCAAATCTATGAAACTATTGGTGTTCCTATAAAATAATACCACATCACATTAGCTACTACTCCTATAAATACCATATATTTTCATAATAGTCAATGCTAGCCAAAAAAAAGAAAAAAATTCAAAAAAAATCTTATTCCAAAATATCTTTCTTTTCTCTTTTAAAATTGAGAGGTTTCAACAAATCTCTTCCTAATTAAAAATAAGGCCAAGTCTAGTTTTCTTTTTTCCGAAAGAAATGCAAAGGTGGGATTTAAGAGGTGGGACGTGCGCATGTTCCAACTCGCTCTCTCTCTCTCTCTCTCTCCAGCACGAGAGGAGACAAGGCATCATTCTTGCCAACATTCAAAAATGCAAACATAGGTAGAAACAACTTGGCTTCACCAGCGTCAGCGTCATTCTCACCGGCACCGTTGGCACGTCCTTCAGCTCTGGCAACCCGTAGAATCCATGGATAGCCCTCGAATACTCCAGCAACTTCGCCTCTTTACCCTCTCTCCTCAATCCCTTGTAGTATCTACGCTGCCAGTCTTGCAACAGATCGAAACCTCCGACTACACCATCGCCGATGGGAAGTCCTCCCCGAGCTCCACTGACACCCTCTCCGGACTGGCCACCTCGTGGTCTTGGTTGTGCCAACTAGAAGACTGTCATGGCCTGCACCCGAGCTTTTACCCCCACTGTGGCAGACCTTCTTCTAGGACGACAACACAAAACTAAGAACAACGAAACTGGCAAACACTGCTCTACAATTTTTAAAAATCGTGACAGTTCAGCCAAGACAATTTTAAAATTCAAAAGACAATTTTGAATTGATACTAACACAAAAGACAATTTTTATTTCAAA
The DNA here is from genome assembly GCA_036172225.1 of Cryptocoryne crispatula var. balansae. Classification (NCBI taxonomy): domain Eukaryota; kingdom Viridiplantae; phylum Streptophyta; class Magnoliopsida; order Alismatales; family Araceae; genus Cryptocoryne; species Cryptocoryne crispatula. The sequence continues at coordinate 50,889,986 of CM069919.1, forward strand.
AAAAAACTATCTAAATTCAAAAAGAGAAACCAGACACCCTATTAATTATTTTTTTTAAAAAAAAAGATATACCAAATTACTCAAATTATAGGAGGATCAAGTTCACGAGCGATACTAAGAATTTGTGAGACTTATGCAGCACCACTTATGGAATATTATAATTACTTCAACCAACCAATTTGATTGTTTGATCGGTCCACAAAGAAAGTTATTTTTCTTATAGAAGTTTAATAAAGAAAGATAAAAAAAGATTTGCGTATGATGTTTATTGACTAAGAAAAAAAACTTGAGAAATAGCTCTAAAAGATGCTTTGTGAATAGTGTTATAGTGAAAAATGATGCTTATTAAGTATATAAAATTGAGAGAGAACAATGAAACAACCACTTGACTATGGCACGCACAATTGGAAGAGAAAACACAAGAATTTTCTATTTCAATTGACTTACATCAAAGATTGCAATAAGTTCTTACCTTTTTGCATCAAGTATAGATGATTGACAAAGAATATATAAGATTACAAACCATGAAGCATAATGTTTGTAGGTGATGTTGTATTGATAGATGAGATACAAATAGTCAATAGGAAATTCGCAAGTGACATAATAATCATTTCAAAATGGGACATGAGAATTAGGGGTGCAAATGAACCAATACACTCGACAAAAAACTCGAACCTCGACTCGGCTCATTCATTATGTTAAATAAATAAACTTGAACAAAAAATAAAGCTAGATTCATTAAACAAGTCAAACTTGAACAGACTTCTTCTCGACTCGATAAATTTGTGAATAACTTGATTAAATACTTGATTGCATAATTATTTAAAAAATTAAATTATGAGTATTAATATTTATATAACATCACTTAAATATATGAAACAAGTGGGAAAAAATGCTTTGAGTTTAAACTTCAAAGAAGTTTCTAAATGGACTAATAATATTTAGTTTTGTAAACGAGTTCATATCGAGTTTGAACTTACTAACTAAAGTTGAGTCAAACTGTTATTCGAGCTCAAACTCGAGCTTAGTTAAATAAAGAACCAAACTTGAACAAGAGTTTGACATACTCGTAAAAGTTTGAGCTTAAACTCGAACTCGTGTACAAGAAACGAGTAGAACTTGAACACTACACTGTTGACTCGGCTCGGCTCAACTTGTTTGCACCCCCTAAATTGAGTCTTGAAGACAAAAATTAGACAAGTTAATGGGAGGAATCAAGACAGAGAGAAATGATGACCAAAATTATACATCAAAATGTTCTACATAAATTTATACTTTTTCTCAAATAACATCAAAAAAAATCTCTTTAAAAATCGAGAGATTGTGTGACCATTTGAATCATTTTTATAAATTACATCACATAGAAATATTAATTTATAAAATATAGTAAAAATGAGTTAACAAATAACAATACCTAGATAAGGTTTTGTATAGATGTAACATTAGAATTGTTACCATGTAAAAACTTTGTAAAATCATATAATTGAATTAATAATAGAACAAATAATGAAAGATGATATGAGTGATATAAACAAACTATATTAATATGGAACTTTAAAGTTCGATTTATCAACATATAGTAAAAAATAAAAATTAATATATATTTATCTTGATCTCGTATCAGGAATCTTGTTTCTTGAAGTAATGGAGAGAGAAAGAGATTGAGTTCAATGAAAATCAAAACATAAGATTAAGTGTAAAGTTCTCAAGATAAGAACTAAGACATTAATTATGCATTGTAAATTTAAAATAAGCCAAAAGAAAAAAAAGTGAGGCCACAGTTAGTTAGAATGGTACAATATTATCTAAAAAATTTAAATATCTTAATTCAATTATAGGAAAAGATAGAGAATGTGATTAACCATTAGATTAAAACAAGATAGTGACAAAGGTCTTATGTGATCATAAAGCTCCAATAAAGTTACAAAAGAAGTTTTATCGCACAATTATAAAACATGCAATGTTGTGTGGTAGTGAGTGCTAGACAATCAAAAAAAAATTTGTTTCCAAAACAATATGGTGACATAATATATTAGACAAAATACATCATTAATATATAAATGAATGTGAAAATAGCAGCAATTGTAGACAAATCTAAAGAAAGGGCATTTTAGTAGATTCAACATATTAAATGTAAAGGTAAGGAAGCTCGGTTAGAAAAGCAAAAAATATTTAGATAGTAGAAACAAAGAAAAGAAGGAAGTGGTAAACCTAGGCTAACCTTGAGAAAGAAAGTTTTAACATGATTTGGATAATTCAAGCATCTTTTAAGAAATAACTCAAAATCGACACTAGTGAAGAAAATGAATCCATAGGCCACCCAAATACTTTGAGATTAGGGCTCGAGTTGAATTTAGTAGATATCTCCATATTTCCCAATCGGGGAGCATTCAACACCAGTTCAAGCTTTCTATATTTGTCCTTACATTGAGGATCAACGCCTCCATCAGCTCCTCCTGCCCTGTTTTTTTACACTTCATGTCAATCACATTTATGAGCATAACCACCCAGCAACATTGCCGAAGGAAAATAAAGAGTAACTTTCATCCATCTAGTTTGTGTAGATAATGAGAGAAAGATTAAAAATAGGGACTACATGTAAATCATGCGACCTTCAGAGAATACTTTCTCAGATACCACTTACTCTCAAATCCATCTATTCAACGGTCATTTCCAGAAAAGCAGGTTCTGTCTTCATTTCCATCAAATCTTCTTATTGTGAAATTGTCACGTCATCCAACTCTCCTGTCACTTGTCTTTTAATTTGTTGCATTACTCAACTAGTGAAGAACCATGAATCTTGATGTAGCAATCCAATGCAGCAGCCTTTTTTGACAATGAGACTGCAGCATGGTCACAGAACACATCCTTCTCTCAACAACGTTACACACCTCATAAGAAAGGAAGGCAGGATCATAATTGGAGGCTAGATCGGCTAGTGTCCATTCTAATCCGATCCGGATAAAATTGGCAGAATCAGCTGATTCTAGAAGAGAAAAATCAATACAGAATCAGCTGGATCGGTTCTTCAAAAAATAGAAAATTGTAAATAAATAATATATTGGTACCCTACCCCTATCAGATTGGTGCTGAGGCAACGTCTTCCCTGTCCAATACGACTATATACGATCACTTAAAGTCATTTGATACATGATATCAGGCCGGTCCACCCACCTTCCCTGCCCCAAGAGAGCAGGGAGGAAGTTGCGGCATTGCAGGGTGACTCCACCACCATCGCGACCGATTCTGTAAACCATGCTCTCTAGCAGTTCAACAATTGATGGGGATCCGGTTAAATAGATTTTAGGTTCTTTTACATTTCAGAATTTAGGCCTTGTTTGTAAATATTTTGTTCATAGGGTCTTTTTGCAAAACTGGTTCTCTATACAAAGAGACTGCATGTAGTACCGGTGAAAGCAAGGGAACAATGAATTTTTGAGCATTTGGGCGTGAGTTGGAGTTGCTGGCCTGTGGGTATCAACTTCTCCCCCTCTGCTGGGAGCCCTACTCCCTCACTGCTGGCAGGTGATCAGCTATTCCCTTCACCCCATAATCGGTTGAGAGCCATTCTCAGGAACTTCACCTTCTGGCGAGAAGCCTCTCCACCAGGGAGGCACCACGGCACTGGATTCCTTCTTTCTTCCCCGACAATGATGGCTGAGTCCCGAAAGCTCTGGAGCTGGAACTGCCGGAGATGCCCTCAATCGTCGTCATCATCCTCACCTCCTGCATCCGCACAATATCGCCTGACTATTTTGTCAGGTAGTGCACTGCACCCCCCCAGTTTGTCCACGAGCCCAGCATGGGCCTTCAAGGCTTGAATGGTCGAGTTAGCTACGCCTTATGCGAGCAATGTGCCCTCATGTCCAAGTCATGTGGATCCCCAACTGAACGATCCCCTGCGGGCCCAGTTCTTGCCAGAGACTGCCCCTACCCCCACACCCAACATGGTTCCATCCGGGGTGGCCACAACACCCACCCGGTTAAGTCACAACTGATCCCGCCGCATCAAGCCGGTTCAGAATGGTTCAGTGCATTTCAGACCAGTTTAAGTCCAGTTGGCTTTAGTTTGGTTTGTTCTTAGTTTGTTTACAGCAATTCTAATTCTGTTTTGCAGCATTTCAGCCGGGTTTCCACCACGTTGTCCCGCATCAACAACCCTCATCCAACTTGATCTATCCTTTGGCCAGGACCGATAGGTCTAATATGCATCCCTTAAACAGGTAGAAGATATGCAGCCATAAAGATATCTCAAACTGGCACTTCACAAAATTCAAAATGACAAAAAATAAAACAAAGAGCAATGTAAACTATGAGCACATTTGATTCCTAGATACACTAGCAGCAACTGATAGTTTCTATCAAATGTCTCAATGCAGTGAATGTTTAGTACCTGGAATCGCTTCTTTACAACATCAAGTGGATGACAGATTGCCTTTGCACAAGTTCCTGATGCAAAGCCACAGACAAAAAGCTGGAAGCTTGAAAGGCTGTCATCTGGCTGGATGGTGCTAATGTGAGAGGATCCGAACTTATTCCATGCCTATAGAAAGAATTTATAACGATTAAGGCCCTGCTCAATTACAATAGGAGGCCCTTATGTAGATATTAATTTTGATAAACGTAGCATCAATTAATACTGTGTCTACTATCAATATCAAAATTGACAATGTATTATTTTCAATACTTGAATCAAAATGGGGTACAACATTGTGAATGTTAGATCATGCTACTATGTTACGCATCAAACAAAACTTCTCATGCAAAGTGACTATTTGCAATAAATATTTGTGATGTTATTAAAGCTCACGTAGATCACTAGCTACTACATTTGAGTATACTAGTATAGCATAATCTTTAGTATCTGGTAAGGCTTAGAAACCTTTATAAAGAAAACTCACAAAGTACTTGTGCACTCAACAGAAAGAAAAATGATTTTTTTTTGTGTAGCGATGAATGTGGCACTTCTGTCGCCACCTTAAAAAACACACGGACAGTTTTCAGAAAGTAGGTAGTAGAAAAAGTTTATAAACATAAGAGGATGAACAAATAAACATAAATCCCTATACAAACCCGACAAAAGCAAATGTGCCAACAACATCCCCTTTACCAACAAACAAGTGGGAAAGAGCTTGATCAGAATGTATAAACTACGTTACACAGAGACTAGAGGTGGCTAGGCATGGTTGGCAAAATCCCCCGAACCACATAGGAAAAGACCACAGCCAATGCTAATTCTGCCTCGAGGACCCATACTTGGCCGATTCCAGCCAGGATCAAGTAATCCAGTTGAACTGGCTTGGACTGACTGAGACCTGCCGGGTAGAGCTGACCTTGAGCCTAGACCTGCCAATTCTAACTTGTGACCAGTCAGAATCAGCTGACCTCACCTTCCTTGGGCCGAGTCAGGTCAAATCTATCGAGTCAGGCTGGAATTGGCTGACTTCTAGGTCCGATACCAACCGTAATTTGGGTTGAGAGAACTAAAGACTGCCTCACCTAAAAATTGACAAATCTGATAACCTAGGTAATTGAGACAACTGATGGGGAAACTAGTGTCAACATCTTTGTACGTAATATTCTGTATTTTTAGTCTTTTTTTGTTCTGAAGGGTATATTTGCAAATAGAATTTTTTGAAGGATCAAGTCAGCAAAGTTCTCTACATAAAGAGCCTATCTTTAGGGATGTCAATGGTAGCGGATTATCCGATTATCCGACCCGTTCGTTAACTTAATGGACGGTTAAAGGATCATCAAAAATTTCCGAATAGGGTATCCTTAGCCGTTTACCGATTATCCGTCTTTTTAACGGATACGGTCACGGATACAGTATAAACCGAACCCGATAAACCGTTTTCGAACCCGTTAAGTAAAGCTTGATCCAACGATTGAAAATATATCAACATCTAACGTTCAAGAAATATGTCAATCTCAAAAACCCTAAAATTAATTTGTGAGAATCTCCGAAATCGACTTTTCAACTTCTGCATGTTCCTTCTTCCTTGCCCGACGCCCTACCTGTTGCATCATTGCACCTTCACCTTGACGTGACGGCCGGCGGCTACGTCATGGACCTGTTGGTTTTAGGTGGCCGATGTGACCTCGGCTGCACTGTTGCGCCTAGCGACGTCCGCGTCCGCGTGGTGCCTGCGAGGCTCCCAACTCTCTCTCTCCTCTGGTTCACCTGCAGCACTGTCACCCCTCTCTCGCTCTCGTCTTGGAACATTCTCATGAACTTGACAGATGTGGGCCATTGTATGCAATTGTCTATGTTACTTAGTTATCTTGGATCATAGGTCAAGTTCATTCTCTACTTTTGTTGCAAAGGCACATTATTTGACAAATATTTATTTCGTGGTGCTAGTATACATGATATCTCTGTAGTATCTTACTACGATATTTAAGTATACATGTTAGAAGGAAGCTAACATTTTTTGTGTATATTAGGTAGTTTCTAGTAATGCTTATATATTCGTTAATTGACCGTTAACCGACCGTAAACCGTTTTTAAGCGGATATTACAATGCGGTTCGCGGATACACCAATTACCGATAGTTAACGAACAGTAAGTGGATACTTCTTTTTTTATAGGATACGAATACGGATAATACTATTATTCGACCCGTATCCGACCCGTTGACATCCCTACCTATCTTGTAACCCCCCGCCACTCCCCACCCAAAAAAAAACAAAAGAAATAGAACTTTTGGTAGGGCGAAGCAAGTGACCAATTGCTCGGTTCAGCTCTCCATTCTGGCGAGTCCAATCAAAAATGCCAATCCGACTACCAAGAGTCAGAATAAGCTGGATGTAGATGGCAAGCAGAGGCTCTGTGAAGATCCAACAATCCACACAGTGGCCCAGTCTCACCTCTGAATGCTCCCTCAGTAACCGACACCAACCAAAGCAAGGATCAGATCAAATTGGTCTAATTCGACCGATTCTCAGAAGAAGAAAAAAAACCAATTCGGAATCAGTTCAAATTGGTTTTTTTTGCTTCAAAAAATTCACAAATTTCATAAAAAATTTCTAATAAATTATGAAACACTCTAAAAAATTGTTAAAAATATAAATTCAGTATCTAACATGTCGTAAGAACGATAACGCATGATCATTACAAATTTAAAATATAAATAACAAATGATAGTGATACAAATGATATACATTTCACCAAAATTAGTAATATTGTGTTATCATCATTTTCATTATACTCGTGAATACCTCATTCATTATCATCCCTCATGATTGGTGCGGGACTTACAGGCCATATAAAAATTGTGATTCAGCCATCTAGCTAAAATCATAAACTATTTCTTGGAGAAGATCCATTGAATAGTATGGTTGAAAACCTGAAGGAGAAACAACCTCTGGATAACTAGCTACTGCATACTCATCAAAGTACTATTGATGCCAACATTGACTGCTGGTGAAATCAATGCACCTGCATCAAAATAGAATGTTGCTTGGAACCCAAATCTAATGCACCTGCACCACTAGTATGTACACTAAAAGTCAAACCACCACCTCCTCCTCCAAATCCTCTTCCTCCACTACCACCACCACTACCTATTCTATGTGAAATCAATGAAGGCTAGGTAGATGATATGCACTCTTTCTCATCATCCTCTGAGATGGTACTACCGCTTCCAATGACATGACGTCGCCTAATGTCTAACTTTCTCTTTTTAGATTCTTCTTTTTCTAATTGGGATGAAATCCCAAGTCCTCTAGGCTGCCTCCATATATGTATCGACTGTTAGGGGACTTTTAGTCCCAGTCCAACCTTAGCTATAGCATCCACCAAAGTTTAAAAGTAGAGGCTGGTAGATACATGTGCAGGAATACTTGTATAAACATACGTGCGTAAAAGTTAAAGAAATTCGAAAAAAAAAGTTGAAGAAAATAAATTAATATTGTAAATTTCATACATGAATGTAAGAAAAACTTGACAATATGTCTTACTACTCTCTTAGCAGCTGTGCCAGTTACTTTGATGTCTTTAAATGTTCTTTTATGTCTTTTGGGAAGCACTCTACTTGTTAAAACAGTAGGGGTCATCCACTGCTAGTGTGGTGGCCAGGCGTGTGGATTGTGAATGACAATACGCCCCAAATGACCCCTCACCTACTCCCACACCCTCACTAAGTGTGGGTCGGCTAGATTGTGAACGACATAATAAAACATCCTTAGCTATAGAGTCTCCTACTCCCTTCCTCCGCTCCTCCTCCTCTCTTTGTGCACACTTACTTGCATGCCTCGCCTTAAATGGGGACACCAAAGCGCAGCATCAATTTGATCGGGTTTATCGACGTCTATGTCACCAAATTGGTACCTTATGGTTACGAGGGTTTGATACTTGATTTTAGGTCTCATTTAATTTATGTTATGTTGCCTCCTTTAAATTCTGCATAAAGTTTCTTTCTACTATCATCTTTATTAGTCTAAGAGATTTGGACCACATGGACCCCACTATTTTGGGCCCAATAGGGCGTTTCTCATTTTAGTGGATTTACTAGCCCATTTTTCCATTTATTTCTCCCTTCCCTATAAATAGAGGGGAACACCAGATGTAAAGTCATGATGGATTGAAATGAAAATTTTCCCATTATTTCTCTCTATTGGTTTTGCCATCCCAATTTTCTTTTAAGTTTCGAAGTGTTCTCTCTCTCCGGGATGGGCTCATTTTCTTCCCCTCCGGTAAGTTTGCAATGGTAGTGCCTTTCGCCATAGCTCTTCTCCTATTCTTCTTCCTCCCTCAATGTAGTTGGCTTTCCTCTTCCTCTAGACCTCCTCTCTATTATTCTCTTCTACGTTGGCTGGAGATCTCGACATGAAGCTTCTACTCCTCGCTCTTTGGTATCTCGTTCTCGTCCTGGAGATCTGTCGACGGATGTTGCTACTTCTATCTCTTCCTTGGATATCCGTTGAAGGAAGCAGCCAACATGCCTTTTCCTTCTGGAAAATCTGCCTCAGTGTGGTCTCTTCCTTGGAGATCCGTTGTTGAACATTCTCTCTCTTTGAAAGATGCTGTTAAATGGCTCTTTCTGAAGTGTCAAATGTTGTCTGTGTTACATTTTGGAGCATGATGGAGGCTAATCAAATAAGTTGACCATAGGGATTTCATTTGCCTTCACGGTCTCTATCAATTCTGTTAGATCAGCTAGTTCTTTAGATTAATCGGGTGACTAGACTCCGGATCTGCTTCAAATACATCTCAATCCTTTTTATATCGATGGTGTACTGTTGAAGAACTGGTCCTTTACTTTTGCGTGGTTTTGGAACAGTTTTTCTTTCCTGGCTATTTTAGATGCGTGGAATATCCACCTTAGTCTCCCCGTGACAAGGAAAGAGATGTTCTGGAATTAGTCCTATGCTGTTAACCTTTCATCTGAGCATGATCCAATGAATGTTTCGCTGGCTTGGGAACTGAAGACCGCAATGCTCCTGTTGATCTACCTTGATGAGTTCATTTGAAAGATGACGTCAAGTGTTGTTCCTTGAAGATTTATTGAGATCTATAGATCAAATCTATGAACTGAAGTTTATATGATAATTCTTATTAAACCGAGTTGGTTGAAATAGGAGCTATCCTTGATGAAGAACACTGGTCTATTCCGGTTGACTTCTTACAATTAAGCGCCGCTGGCTGCTCCTGTTTCTCTCGGTCTGTCTCTTCACCGATTTAGCATTCTGGTGACTCTTCATGAGATGCCAATGTTGAGCCCGTTCACAAATAGCATCACTTGTTCTACTCTGGTAGAACGCTGATCCCTTTTAAGAACATATTGCACATCGGTCTTACTGATTTCCTATCCACCGCTTCATTTGTCCGTGGACCAACATTGAAAGAACGAAGACAGAGAGGCGTCTGGAAGTCTTGATTCTTAATGGACCTGGATATAAGCATCATCCCATAAAATGTGTAAATAACCTATTACCGCTCTGCGAAGCGTAGGTTAACTTATGGTTCTATATGTTCCCTTAATTGAAAAGTTGTATAAGGAATTGTGGAGGCTACATGAGAAAATCAGCTACGTGAGAGTCAATCGAGGCTTAGAATTCATTCAAACCAAGTTGCGGAGGAGGGAGACTCACCAAAGGAAGAAAAACAAGAATCAGACGAGGAATCGTCGAAAGACGTAGAGGGCATCACCGGAATTGTTGCCAAATCACTGAAATCGATGCCAAATAGCCTAAAATAATGCTAAATTGCCTCGATCGTCATCAAAACATAAGTGTCGATGTCAGAATTGCCTACAAACAAATATCGTGGGATCGCAATCGAGTCCAATCCGATCCGGATTGGATCAAATTGGTTTTATTATGATCGATCTGTTAGAATAAAAATTAATCCAGATCGATCCTTAAAAGACCCTAAAACACATAAAAAATACAAAACAAGGAGCTATTGGGAAGATTTCGGGTTCAGGCTCAAAATAGGCTTGAAAGTGCCACCACCACAGTGTCTTCCCTGCCCTATCGGGCGAAGAAGACGTCCTTACCAAGTTCCGTCGAGCCAGGTAAGGTCGGGATCAAGTCACCAGATCCCAAACCGGTTTAGCATATTGGGTCCAATGGAGCCAATATGTTTTAGAGACAAGATCCAATGACTTTTCCGTGGCTACTGGGTCCCAATGGACCCGATAGCCCGTCTTCCCTGCCCGATAGGGGAGAAGAGGGCCGCCGCAGTAGTCTTTGGGTCGATTAAGGCGATGAATCGCCGGAATCGGTACCGGAATCGACCAATCCGGAATCGATCCAAAATCGACCTAATTGGTCAATTCCAGTACCGATTCCATCCAAAAACATCAATCCAGACCAATCTTTTATCTGGATCGATAGTTCTGCCGAGAATCGGATCGATCATGGCCAATCCGATCCAAGACTTAGCCAATCCCGATCCGGATCAGCCGATTTTGCAATCCATGCCTGTAGGTCGCCGGAATCGCAAGGAGGTTGCTGGAATCGCAAGGAGGTCATCGGAATCACCAGTAGATCATTGGAATGGCCAAGTCTTAGGACTGAATCAATCTTCTGGGGCCAATATCGAGCCAATCATAGACATCTAAATATGGGCATATAAATGTTATTCACAAAATCATGAGGTACGTTAATTAACATCAACATGATTTCACCCGAATTGATATGATATCATGTATCGAGTATATGATATATCCCTTACCGGTACCTCACTTAATCTAATAGTCAGTATAACATGACGACATGCATGACCTCCCCCCTTAAATGGGTGGGATTACCCTCCCATAGCAGATAAAGTTGAATACTCCCTACTTAAGGAGTTAGGGGGGAAAGAAACGGCAAGGAATGGGAGGCTTGCCTATCTACCCGTCCGAGATTGATACATGCCAGGCCTTGCCCGAGTGTCCGTCCATCATTACGAGGGAGCCTAATTTAATAGGCTGACCTCTTAGTCATGTTATTTTAATTTTAATATAATTAAGATTTTTTGTCCATGGCCGTTCCATCTTTGTTGGACACGGTTGGCCCATCTTCATGTCATCTCAGTCCCAATTGGCCCATCTTAAAGTCTTTAAGTCCAATGGGCTGCCATCATTGGTTGTAACCTTACACGCCTGCTGTCCGATGCCTTTTTAAGTATGTAAACGTGCTGCGATCTTGCTTCGGGAGAACCGGCTGTACATGGTGGTCAAAACAGGTCCTGTTCAGAGAGATATAAGCATGTGGTTAATGGAATATGTAGGATATAGGTATGACATACAACTGGACCGGGCATCCTTGAACCAAATGGGAATTAACAGAGCCAGTTCCTCCTGGGTTTAGCTACGGGTTATGTGTAGACTCATAAAGATGAGTAGATAGGCATGTCATAGAGAAGGACTCCTCCACCTCCTCTTCTTCTCCCTTCATGTGGCAGCAACTTCCACGTAGTTGTGGGTACCTGCAGCAACATCACAATAACCTGTGCGTAGACATCACATGCAGCAGCCTCACGAGGGACTCAGAACAATCAGCAGTATGACAGCAGAGGATCATCAGTGAAGCATCTTCTTATCTCCCAACAATGAGGAGGCAGCAACAGGATCTTGACAGCAGCAAGATAGCACCCTTCTTCTCCTCCTCCTTGGGTAGGCAGCAGCAAGAAGAGGGAGTAGCATCGAAGTGATCTGCAAGGGGTCTCCAACAGCCACAGCAACATCATCAGAGGGGGTGGAGCCTCTGCAGCAACACAGCAGCATCTTCATCTCCCTCCTTTCTACTTCTCCTTGGTCTCCTCCCGTTGGAGCACAGCAGGGTGACAGGGTCAGAAGCAAAAAGCAAAAGAGGGACCACCTCGAGGCATGGAATCAATCCTCCTTCATCTTCCCTAGTGCAGAAGCATTTGGGGGGGAGGGGGGGGACACCAGCAGGAAGAAGCATCTGCCAAGACAGCATAAGGAGATGGCAGTGGCAGCATCTGGTAGGAGGGCAGCAGCTACAGCTGCCTCTTTCTCCTTCTCCTCCTTCATCTACCATGGATGAAGCATCCTTTCCTTCATCCTCCACCATTGGTGTAGCAACATGGAGAGGGGGAAGGAGATGGGGCGCAGCAGCATGAACAAAAGGATGGGGAAGCACAGCCCTTCTTCTTGTTCTTCTTCTTCTTTCCTTCTTCCCCTACTGTCACAACAGCAAGGAAGCAACATCTTCTTCTTGGTGCGCAGCACCATGGGCAGCGGGTGGAGCATCAAGCTCCTTCTCCTACCTCTCCTGTCTACTTCGTTGGCAGCAGGTGGAGCATCCTCCCTTGGCACAGCATCAAGGGGCAGCAAGGTTGGGCGACGGCAGCATTTTCATCCCTTCCCCATAGGCGCAGGTAACAGGAGGAGGAGAAGAAGATGAAGCATTCACTACTAGAGGATCTACCAGAGGTTTTGCCCACTTTTTTACATAATGCACAGGTCTGATTTTTCCTCAAGAGAAGGCAGCGGATAGCTTGTGCATAAAGATAGGAGTCAGAGAGAGTGAGACCCGGTCAATCCTAGAATGTGGGGATATGCACCAGCTCATTGGGAGGTGCACCTGATTTTTTTTCTCCCACATCCAATGGGAGGTTTGACCAAGTCTTGACGGCTGGATAGAGAAAATCGCAGGAAGCTTCTCATTTGACCTAAGATCTCATCATGTCTCATATATACAACAGATCACATTGATCTTCACTTAACTATGATCCAAATCCTTTTAACTTAAGAGATGTTGAAATCTCATCCATCAGATTTCATACCCATTGATTTAATCACAACTGTTCGTCATTTAAGTAGGTCCAGATCACGTTAAGGACCTATTAAGCTCTAGATCCAAAACTTAAGTGAAAAACACATCTTAACCAGTGAATCTGGCACCAATCTGATCATCTCATATCATGCCATCTTTTAATCTCGGATGTTGGTGTTTTAAGTAGGATCCAAACCTTGTTAAGAATCCATAAGCCCCTAATTAATAGGGATTGGACCATACTTAATCTCTCCCCCTAAATAATGACATTTGTCGATACTAACATCACATAAAACAGAATAACAGAGAGTTCATAGGCAAAAAGGTGCATGTGTTACCAGACATACAAAAAGAACAAAGCTCAAAGTTACCATTGTCCAACGCTTGAAAGTGTCATATGTACCAAACTGCAGTCCTGCATATGGAATAATTTCAACAAGAGTCGGTGATAACCCAGCATATAGTCCTCGAATACCACCACGGTTCTTGACAATATCAAAAAAAGCAGACCTCATGTTACTATAGACCTGAACAACAAAATAAAAAAATAGTTAGAAATCCATACTCTTGACATCACAAGTGGCATTATACACATTCAACCACACTTCTAAATGCACATCCAATATAGAAGTTGAACTACCGCAACTGCACAGCATGTTTACTCCTAATTGTTCAATATAGAAGTTGAACTACCACCCTTCCGGCACTCCACTGCTAGATGGCCACTCTCTGGACATCGGCTGCACAAAGGTCCCCCGTGAGCAACCTCAGACAAAAACTTCCAACCATGACTTTCCCCCAAGGTCGGTACCTTTTACCATAACATCAACATATGATCTTCGGGAAGATCCATGGAAGAAGTCATCGGGCAGGGACATCCTTCACCACAGAGCAGATCTAGAGCTCTGTCCCAACCATACACCCTCCAGGATGCTGCAAGCAAATTCCAAAATCGGCAAAGACTCTCACCTCCCATCCTTTCAGCTTTCAACTGATCCATGTACACAGTTTTTTTTTCCTTTTCATTTTTTTTATCTGCAGGAAGTTAGTAACACCACACCGACCACCAGCCCAAACCAACCACACAAACGCGAAAGCAAGAAAAACAATAGGATCTGATAGGTAATTGATTTTCTATCATCGTACATGTAAAAGTACTTTTCCTGAGATCTCTTCCCTACATACTCCCAAGATGAAACCAAGAGCCAAGTTTGGAATCCTTGCTGGCAACTATTACTGCCTAGTGCCTTTCAACCAGCATTTACCACACAGGAATCTTACTACGTTACAGGAAATCCTTAGAAAGAAAATAAGTTTATGTTTACATTCTGAATGCTCAAAGGTGAAAGGATGCTATAGTAACATCAACATTTATATATATATATATATCACTTGCTCAAAGTACACAGACACAAGTTCAAACTTCCAGTTCCCATCTCTCAGAACAAAAAATTGCTCCAAATGTCTTTTTTTAAAGGTGGCTTGGCTCCTCCAAATGCTTGTGACACTAAATTATGTTTCTTATTGCAATTGAGTCTAAAAATCAAAAGAAAATAATTGATGCGAGTGTCAGCCGGGTGCTCTACCTTTGGTTCCCCTTGTGATGCCAAAATTGTTCGCAGGAGATCAAATGGATATGATCCAACTGTTGCTGCACACCCTGCTAGCGCACCGCTTACATAGGACAGATATGAACTTAATTGTAAATGGTCCTCTGCAAATAACAAAAAGGCCATATGAGAACCTACCTTATCCACAGCTACCCTCGTCTCAAGCTCATCAAGGCGATTGAGTCGGATGCTCACTGCATGCTTTATTAACACATATAATGCTAAATATTAAAAAATGTAAAATCAACAGGGGCATAATAGGAATTTGCAGAGTGACTATGTATTGCACAAGTATGCATGATGAGCATAAAAATATTTTTAAAAAATAATAAAGCTAGAAATGACCAGAAACGTTTACAAGTACAATGACCTCATCAAAGTGATAGCCTCAACCACCCTTAACTAAACAGTTAAAAATATTGAAAAAATAACTAGCCATACCAACTGAAGAAAACATACCATGTAGCGTGGTCATCAATAAGCATCTACATGCTAGGGTCATCTAAAGTTAAGATCTTTCTAATAATCTGTCAAAGCAAATTCCTACAGCATAACTGAACGACAAAGGCTAATGACATCCCACTATATTTAACTTATGAATCCCATCAAAGGCTTGAAGAGTTGGTAATTGGTAAGTGAGCAACCCTTTCCTCCGCATATCCACAAAGGAGTTGGCAAGTATTTGTTCATGCAAACTGAAATAAAACACATTTTGAACAAATCCTATCATGTTAAGACTGTTTGATTCAGAACGAGAGTGCTATAGATGTTAAAAGCAAGATTAACCATAATAACAGTTAAATGCTTTTCATATGAGCTGTAAGTTTCCACCAGTAGCACATAAAGATGGCCTGGGTTGATAACTAGAAAATTCAAGCTGTGAAATCGTGACAAGACAATAATCATGATAAAGAAAAATTCACATCAATTGATGCATAGACAGAACCAAAAAAAGGTAACATGAAATGAGAAGCAAGGTAGCAGGATGTACAAGCAAGCATCTACATGTACAACCAGTATAAGAACAAACCTCTCTTGGATGAACCTGCTGCTACAGTTTTTACCATATGCAATACTGTGAATTGTATGGCTGTGTATGGCACGACCATAAGCAGAGCAGGAACATTGCCCCTCCAAAAACCCTAATGAAAAGTTCACCAAATAGTACAAATTATATTACACATTGACAAAAATCATTATACGATAAGACAATTAACCAAAAAAACAGTGACAACTGACAAGTACACAGGATATGCATATATACGCGCAAAGAATATGCACCTGAATAAAAAGAATGTAAAGAGTTGTTGACACCAAAAATTTTCAGTTTTTTAAAATTTTGATTAAATCCAATCCAACTCTCATTTGGTCAAATAATGTTCAAATTTCCAGAATTTATCCATTAATTGGGCCCACTTCAATTGCCAATTCATTAAAAAAAACCAAAACAATGCTCATATGCCTAGCCCATTTTTCATATGCATAGTGGGCTACTTAATTTGTCTTAAAACAGACCCATTAGAAGTCAATTTTAACCCAATGTGACGTCAATTTCGCAGTCCCCTTTGTATGCACTTAAAGGGCTATGTTTTGATGACAAAACAGGCCCATTAAGGTATTGATCTTGGCCCACATGTGAACTAAGTTGCACAGCAATTTATTCTGGACGAAAATGCACCTCTGCCACATCACTGAAGGATCCTAAAAAATAGGAAGATACCGCAAGATCAAAAAAATCAGAAAACTGTCACTGTGGCCAAGACTTGCTGGCACCGGAGGATACCAACAGATCCTCCAAAGATCTAGGAGTCACCAGGGGCAAGGAACCATCAAAGAGGCTGGCCGAGGTTAGCCATATGTCACCGGAGGCAAAAGATGGCTTCAGAGACCTAAAAAATAAAGGGATACCATTGGAATACAAAGAACTTACCAGAATTGCAAGGCAGAATCCCCGCAGACTCAACTAGAGTGCAAATTACCCATCAGAGGTGCAGGCTGTGACAGCTGGCAGATCTAGAGGTAGAGAGGGATCACCGGGCATCCCTGGAAATTTAGAGAAGGATCCCCGTGAAGATCCTACAAATCAGCAAGCCCGTGGCTAGCCTTCTCCAACTGGAACTGCCATTGGATCCCCTTCTTCCAACCGGAACTGCCTAAAGGAGAGCCTGCCAGAGTTAGAACTCTCCCCTGACAAATGCAGCCCTCTTTTCTTAGAAGGGGTCGGGAAGTTCATGTTCTGCTGATGCCCAAGCTACACTGGTGTGAATAAGAAAATCCAAGAAGATCTGCGGGCTCTGGAGACCAATCACCCGCAGTCAAGAAGGAGATCAGATCTGCACACTCCAGCCACCACTGGCGAAAGAAGAGCAAGGAGAAGAAAGACCTTGCAGTCAGATTCTACTGCAGCTATCAACAGGAAAAGGAGGAGAAAATCCAAAGAGAAGAAACAGCCTACAGAGGTCTGATTTGCTGCGCATTCTCTTGAAGACAAGAAAGAATAGAGGAACCGAAAAAGAAAAGTAAGATTGAAGGTTCTGCCAGACTACAACAGCAAACGGGCTCAAGAAGAAGCGAGAAGAGTATGCCGAGGAGAAAAGAAAGGTAAATAAAAACATGTCCAGCAACCAGGACCTATACATATGCTGTCTACGTCCGTAGCCAATTAGCCATAGGTCCATATGTCATCTATTCCATGCTATGAAGAGGTTTGTGCCTTACCCTATACCCAGTCCCCCAAATCAGTCTAGATTAGGCTCTGTACGAACCTGATCCACCTCCTGTAGAACCACATAAATCCATTCTTCAAATCAGCCCTTAGGCAGGACATTATACTCAATGAGTAGGACCTGTTTCGATGGCCTATAAGCCCATGCCCTGCCTCAGTCTCAACTTTGACTAAATTCTAGAAAGGACTGTCTCTTAGCAAATCCAGAACCCGTCATCAACTTCAGTAGAAACTGCCCCCTAGCAAATCTATTTCAGGCCTGAGATACCCACCCTTCAAACTATCCGAGTCAGGCCATGATACTGTCAGGTAGCACCCCAAAACAGGTCGCAAAACACCTTTCCCAGTCTTGCATGCAAAGCCTGCATAGAATATAAGCCAGCCAGTCAGCTTCGCCCAACCCTTAAGCCGACTGTGCAGGAGCCTTACACTAGACATTCAGCTATGGTAGAAGTCAGATCAGTCTGGAAGATCAACAGCATGATAGAAGCTCCAGAACAAGGAGTTACAAAAAAGTAACACCAGTTCCAAGCAATAGGCCACCAGGGAAGGGACAACTTCAGTAGGCCTATAAGGCCCAATGATGACAACTGGCCTCAAAGGCCTTAGACAAATACATCCTAACCTTATTAAAATTTAAAGAAGATGATAAAAGGCAAGCCCATTAACTTAGCCCCCCTCATAATGGCAAACGAACACTCGGACAAGTTCCAGGAGAGGATCGATCCAGTGCACGGATGTGGGCATGCGTCCATCATAACCGATCCTTCCTCAATTAATTAGAAGATTTTGTGAAGTCTTTGAACCAAAAAAGTTGGAAATAAAAAAAACTTCAGAAATACAAAATTGCAAATCAAACCTTCAAAACCTCAAATGATTAAATTTTAAATTTTCAAACTTAAAGCTCAATTCCTAAAGTTACTGAATCTAAAAATGGAAATTAAACAAGAGGTTATCAAATCCGAAATACTAGGAAATCCAAATCTAAAAATCTAATAAGGTTGGAAATCCTAAAAGTCTAAATTTCAACTTTTTAAATAATAATAAACATCAAAAAGGCACAAGGTAAAGTTCAGATTTAAAATAAAAAAATCTCTCGAATCTAATGTCTTTCAAACTGAAACTAAGACCAGAAACATCAAATCTCAAATTCATGGGGTCCCACCCAAGAATACAAACTTCTTAGATCTGGAATAAAAAAATCTGAAATTCCCAAGCTCAAATTCACAAAACCTATATCCCAAGAGAATATCTCAATTCAGAAGATAACAAGCAAGAATTTTTGAATCAGAATCGGTCACCGAATCAAAGGAGACCGATGCAATTCAAATGTGATCGAATCGGTCTAATTTTGACTGATTCTCAAAAAGAGAAACCGATCCGAAATCAGGATTTTTAAAAAATATAAAAAAATCCAATTCTGGCTGATTCTGCCTAACTTTTAAAAAAATCTAAAAAAATCAGGATTTGGATTCTGATCTGAATCGACCTATTCGACTGATAGTCTGATTCAGATCGATTCCGATGGAATTCAGGTCAGAACCGGTCCTTCAAGCAGGAATTGGATCGAAATCGACCAATTAAATTCGATCGATTCCATAATCTATGATAAGTTGATAACAAGTTAAAATGAACCAATGCAGATGGAAGTCAAATCTAAAGAAAAATGTCATCCCAAACATGAGATCTAAAATCTGAAGCCCATTAAAATCCCAAAACTCAAAATCTGAAATCTGAAACCCGGAATCTTAAATCAAATCTGAAATTAAGTAAAAAAAATATGAAACTAATATTAAAATCCCCAAATGTCAAAACCCAAATCAATGCAATCCAAGCTTTAGCAAATCTCCAAAATCATAAAATCTGAAAATAAAACTTGGAATCCCAAATCTTGAAGTGTCTGATATGAAAATTAACTCAAAATGAAAAACCCATAAAACACATCAAATCTGAAATCCAAAAGACAATAATTTGACATAGGATTGACAACTGAAACACCTCAAGTCAGTAAGGCATTAAGCCAAAATATGAAGAAGCTAAACTTAGAAAAAATCCCGAAGTTAAAAGGCATTAAGTCTTGAACAAAACAACAAATCCAAATAAAATACATCCCAACCAAAATCACAATCAAACTCCAACCAAATTCAAACAAAAAGACATCAAGTCTTCGTAAAAAAATAAGCAACCATCACAATTCAAACCAAATCCTTAAATGAACTTTAATCAACTCAAATTAAATTCAAAATGATCTCATAGATAAAACACATCAACTTTTGACCCAAAAAATGAAGTAAACTCCTAAATAAACTCTAATCAAATCAAACCAAATCCAAAATATTATGTTTTGCATTCTATCAAGTCCATGAAGCCGTTGTTCCTAAATGTTTATTGTACAGATGTATGCCTTCTATGAATGAATTGCTTTGATGGTTAATCAAGAGTTTTGAGTCTTTGCTCAATATAATTAACATCGGAATTTTACATGTTCGATAGGGAAAAGTCAAAATAAAAAAATTTTAAAGAATCCAAGAACCTCAATAAATATTTTTATACATCACAAATTAGCTAATATTCATCTAGAATACCATCTATTTTCCTAGTTGTCAAAACTAAATCTAAAAATCAATTCTTTTCTAGAAAGGTAAAAGAAATGTTATTTTTAAGATTACATCATGAGTCAATGAAATAACATAAAAAACTTAGTTCATAAATTTTACTATTCAAAATAAAGCCTGCAATCTTTACAACAAAGAAGATAATCAAGCAACACATTCACTCGGGGAAAATAGTGTGCTTCCCACAAGGACCTCAGTCTCTCAAATGAATATAAAAGAGTCATTCTTTTGACTATGTAAAGTTAAAGTGTATCAGTATTTAATCGCTCGGGTTAAGCATAATATACCAATCTCTCTCCTTAAGAGACATCAGGATATGCTATGTAAAAGTCAGTCAACCCAACAACCATAATTTTCAGCATTCATTCTACAACTACCATTCACCAGTTCCATTCCACCATTCCGAGTGTCATCCAACGGTCAAGATAGGCATATCTTGAGAAAAAAATACGGCTCCATGCAGCCATGATTAAGACTTGTGAGCCATAGTCAATCCAAATCATGTTTCACCTAACATCCTGAGTACATCCCAACCAAGCAATCAAAAGTAAATAAGATATCTCAAAATCCTGGCCAGTGTCCTACTTTGTAGCATAATTTTGCACATTCAAATACCACTAGAGAACTTCTCAACACTTATTATCCCTCTAAAATGACACTCCACTAGTCAGTGCCAAATCTAAGAACAATACATTCAGCTATAGAATGTTCCTTACCCAAGCAGCCAAGCATCGTTCTGATACTGACTGGCAAGAAGAATAAAGTGCACAATCCTACTGTCTGACTGGCACCTTAAAAGGCTTAAATTTATTTGTACTGACTAATTAAAAAGTCATAATAAAAACAAATCAACTTAAATAGCCAAGTTTTTCTCATCGAAGAAGAAAAAGAAAAATATGGACCTGAGGAAGAATCAGCAAGTCTAATAACCAGCATAGAGGAGAAGAAAGAAAAGAATCAAATGCAAGATCGACAACGCTACCTCAGAAAGGAGGTCAAAGCTATATACAAGAGAAAAGAAGGGACTAAAGAAGCAAAAAATATGAGCCATCACTAGAGCAATCAATTACATTACATGGTTAGAGAAAACAGTAAAGAAAGAATCCTCCATTTTCTGATGTGTTTTTGACAGCATAAAAGTTCCAACTTAGTTTATAATCTGTCAATCCCTATGATGTTCGATGGCGTTCCAAACAGATCCATGTAGCTGATTCTTTTTGTAAATTTGAATAATGAAAGCAGAAACAAGAAGATGCCAGCGAAGGAAGTCAGAAAACATTTTAAGATATAGCTGCCAATCAGCAGAAGGTTCATGCCATGGCATCATCTCCATTATATATCTAAAGAGGCAAAAAAAGCAAGAGCACATATTGTTAAATAGACATCTGCCTGGAAAGCCATTATACTTGGTTCAAACTGGAAAAAGTTATGAGAGACAAACAGAACAGAGAAGTGTACCGGAAAACCTTCCTCACGGAAAATGTCTTTTGTAGCTTGCAAAACACCTGTATACTTTGATGGTCTGTACAAATCTCTCTGGAGCAAAGCCCATGAAGAAGTGGGCTCCAGTTGCACCTGCAAAGATATAAATGATCATTTTAACAAAATGATGCAATTAGAATTGCATCACTGATAGAGTTATGAAAGAACATGTGGCTAATCTGATCCTATCTTCTACAAATATTAAATAAAAAAGTCAACATTGAGAATCAGATCTTTTTTTGGGCAGACAAAACCTGTTACTTGAAAAAATTATGAACCCATATCGTGGACATATTGGCGCATGAACCCAAAAATTATGTTGTAAAAATTCCATACATAACAGATAAGTTAAATAACTAAAAATTCTATTTATTTATTTTCAGAAGGCTTATAAATTTCTGGTGGCTGATATAAACAAAAGTATGTAAACCTCAAAAAAAAAGTTCTAAGTTAAACAAAATACCACGTTCGATAGTGCAGAAGCATCACTTGGGGGTGTCCACATGTGAAGTATTATACCCAAGTTTCAAATGAATATATGTGGATAAATATTAAAAATGCATCCCATAAACTCAAACAGTTAATCAACAAAAAAAGTAAAATAACACCTTCCAAGTTCAAAAAATAGATAAATATGGGGCACGAACCACTTGTTTGTAAAACAAGGAAACTACGATGAGGCCCATAACTATAGGCCAAATGCTTAACTATAGGTTTCTTTCATTTGTGTTTTCCTTTGTATGTTCATTGTACAAACAAAGGCCGTTCTCACTGATTGAAACAAGAGCGTGATGTTGAAAAATTCAACCAAACAATTTTCAACATCACGAAGCTCCAATCTGGCTTATTATTTGTTCACAATGCTTGAGAAAATAATTCCATATTTCATTTCCTGAGGGCATCTCATCCTAAGTGTTAGGTGCAAAAAAAAGAAAAACATTGTCAAAAGTAAACAGCAAGGTAGACTGGCAGAATACCTCAGAAATATTTATTTAAATTAGGGTTGCAACCTGATATCCCGACCCATTTTTAATTACCTTATCACTGAATGGAGGTTTGATAAATTTCTAATAAGTTGTCGGAACTGGAATTGGATTTCTGATATATACCGATTCCAATAAGTAGGGCACTAGGGCTGAAAACTGATCCCGATAATATCCGGATCTGATTCGGATGATATCCAATTAGCTTAATCTGTCAGATAATAATTCAGGGTTTGGATATGTTTGCACCAAAAATTGTCATTGTCCATGGGGTGGGATTAAGTGCAATTCAAACCCCATCAATTGAGGACTTAATAAATCCTTAACAAGGTACAGATCCTACTTAAAGCATGAATGGCCCTGATTAAAATATAAGATGAAATGAAATTATGAGATTGATGCCAGCTCCAATAGCCAAGATCGTTTAATCACTTAAGTTATGGATCCTCAGCTTATTGGGTCCTTATTGAGAATCGGATCCTACTTAAATGAAAGACGGTTATGATTAAATTATAGACATAAAATCGGATGGGTGAGATCTTATCATAACATAAGTTTCGGATCCTACTCTTATTGGGTCCTTGAAAGCATCTAGATCCTACTTAAATCATGTTTAATGTAAGCCCATGAATCGGGTGACATGTCATGAGATGCTAGGTCAAGATCATGTTGTGGTGATTCTCACAGCCGCACAAGGACCAAGTCAAGGTAGTCTATTGGATGCTTCTAAAAATGAGGAGGCTTGGAAGAAAAAACTGGCACACATCTCCCACATTCAAGGCATGACCGGTCCATCATCATCCTTCGGAAGATGCCTAAAAAATAGAAAGTCGTGCACCCACTTTCTCCTATCCAGATATGCATACTGCCATCCCCTTCTCTATAAAAATAGATGCTGCTGCACCAACCAGTTGGTTGGAAAAAGAAGACTCCCGTTGGAGATCCCCTCATCCAGACAGCTGCCACCTCTTCCTCCTTTCTGCTTTGCTTGCAGTGCACATAGAAGAGGAGGGAGGTGAGGGGGCTGATGCTGCCATAAGATGCTCCTGCACCTATGGGAGATAGAAAAGATGGAGCTGAAGCCATCTTCCACCTTCTATGCACCATGCGGAAGATTCCGGAGCTTCAGAGACCTTCATTTCCATTCCTATTGGCCAACACCCTCTCCTTCTGCCGACGCTGCCGCCTACCCAAGGAGGAGAAGGAGATGATTTATCATCAAGTCAAAAACCTGCACTCCAAGAAGATATGAGTTATGTCTTCAGAGCAACTACCATAAAGAATGCAATTAACTAACTGAATGGAGAAGATGCCCTTTACGAAATTCTTAGTTGATAATCTTCCCTTGAAAATCGTCCACAAGAAAAGTCTTATTCTCACAGGAAATAATGGATTTTGACCTTCTCTCCACCAGTTAACCTCAATGCGCCCCAAATTAAGCTTGTGATAGGTCGATTTGACAATGAAAAATTGATTTTTGCTAGGAAGCTATAATAATTTGTCCTCCCGAAACATCTGACATCTTTTAAGCAGTCCATTAGATCCATATATTCCAATATTTCCTCATATTTAAGGACCCTTCTAAAACAAATAGACCAATTAGCATGGTTATCCCATGAAACCTTGACCCCGACATCTGAGGCAATCCTGAAGAACCTGGGGAACTTTTCTGCAATAAGTGCATGTCTCATTCATTGATCTTTTTCAAAACAGAGTCTTGCTGCCATTACCTATCTCAATCAAAGTTGATAAATAAAAGAAATCTCAGTTCAATAAAATTATCTTCCATATATTTGAAACTCAGTCATGGCTGCTGAAGTGATTATTAGATCTATTGTTGCCATACACATCGTTAGCCTTCCTTGTGATGATTATCATCCATTACTTGGAGGATAGAAAAATGACTCAAAAAAAAGTCTAGTCATGCCTACGTCTTAGGAGCCTACTAATATCTTAAGCTACATATTTTGCTGACTACATTAAATTACTCTCCCTCATTCCTAAAGACGTAATGTAGTGTCTGATTGTCAAATCAATAATACTGTATGATAAAAAATACATCACACTATCAAAAAATAAAAGAAATCCACCTCCAGACCTGTTAATGCTATGGAAAGTGATAAAAAAGGTGCGTAACTTTATAACGGGACAGAGCAGAAGCAAGATCCTAGCGACAATCCAAACTCCTGTCTGAGCGTAACTTTAGCCACCAATCTACCGTACACTTTATCACCATTTGTCTAATTTCAAGCAAGCAAAAGCAAATTCCACCGAATAATGAGGCGTCTCCCGTTGCAACGGCAAAGCAGAACCAACAAACCTGAAACCTGATCTTGATGACGTCCAACGGCGAAGTCAAGGTTCGCGAAATGCCCCCCGACATCGCCCCAGCCGTCGCGTCAATCAAAGCCCGTTTAAGCTGCCCGGGCTCTTCCATACGCGTCAAACAACGCCGCCAACTCTCGGCGACAAATGTTTCCCCGAACAAACCCAACAGGAACCGGAACAATGTAACAGAGGCAGACGCCAAATCGTCTCCTCACGGCGAAATCCCCGACGGCAACAGAACCCTAGAAGCGGCCGTCGAAGCCTCCGGACCGGGGAGAAGAACAAGAAGAGGGAGAAATCCACCGGGGCCACGGCATGACGCAGGGTTTACCGCGGGGGCAAGCGACGCCGCCGACATTGGACGGAGAACGCGAACATGGGGAAGAGGAGCGGAGAACGGAGACGGAGTCTATGCAGCCGCCAGCCGCCCTTCTTCCGCTCCCTTCCCGCCGCGCTCCACCCTGGGAGGTCGTCGACTCTTGACGGTCGAGAAAAGCAAGTTACCGTTCGTGCCCGTCTGAACAAAACGCGAGCAGGAAGGGCTGGGATCCGATGTGTATCGACAGTCCCGGCAGACATACGCTACAGAAACAACAGGGCATGTGGCTTGACTCTGCCGGGTACGGAACCCGTGCTTACCGCTTTGCAGCGCCGACGGTCTGGGCTACGGATTGACTCTGTGCTGAGCCGTGGGCGCGTCTGGTTTCTCGCGTGGTTAGACGGTCAATCCGCCGAAGGCGGCAAGGAGAACAAAGAATATTCGTTACTTGGATTTCGGAAAAAGTACCGGATGTGTAAACTTTGTGATTTATTTTTTAAAAATTGTGTGGAATCACCGATATGTCCTTTTCGTGCTCGAACTCAATACAATTTGTTCAGCGTCATCTTTGATATTTTATGCCCTATTTGGTAACACTATTAGACATCTCTATCATTATTAATTTTAAAATTGATATTGTTGGTAATCATCCGGAGATGTTTGGCTCTTAGTATCAATTTTGAAATTTGCAATACAAACAACACATATTATGTAATACAAGTGTCAACTTGTATCAATTTTGATATTGATACTCCATCTTCTAGAAATATCAATATCAATACTAATATAGTATCATTTTTGATACTCTAACCAAACAGGTCATTAGGCACTATTTGGTAATACTATTTGACATCTCTATCACTATCAATTTTAAAATTGATATTCTTAGTAATCACTAAGATTGTTTGATTAGTAATATCAATTTTGAAATTGGTAGTGAAAACAAAACACATTATGTAATACAAGTGTCAACTTGTATCAATTTTGATATTGATACTCTAACCTGTAATGCCCTGTTTGGTTAGAGTTTTATTTTTAATACTATATTAATATTGATATTAATATTTTCAAATGTTGGAGTATCAATATCAAAAATAATACAAGTTGACATTGTATTACATAATATGCTTTGTTTGCACTACAAATTTTAATATTGATACAATTAACCAAACACCTCTTAATGGTTCCTATCAATATCAATTTCAAAATTTATATTGATAGAGGTACCTAATAGTGTTATCAAACAGGGCGTAAAATTATCAATATCAATATTGATATAGTATCAAATTTAAAACTCTAACCAAACGGGCCATTATGTCTTGTTTGATAACATTATTAGGTACCTCTATCACTATCAATTTTAAAATTAATATTGATAGGAACCATTAAGAGATGATTGGTTAATTGTATCAATTTTAAAATTTGTAGTACAAACAAAGCATATTATGTAACGTCCCGTTTGGTAACACTATTAAGTACCTCTATCACTGTCAATTTTAGAATTGATATTGATAGGAGCTATTAAGAGGTGTTTGGTTAATTGTATCAATTTTAAAATTTGTAGCGCAAACAAAGCATATTATGTAATACAATGTCAACTTGTATTACTTTTGATATTGATACTCCAACATTTGAAAATATTAATATCAATATTGATATAGTATCAAAAATAAAACTGTAACCAAACAGGCCATAAACATTGACAAATTTAATCGTGTGATTGTATAGTTCACACTATATTTTAATATAATTTGTGTATGAAAGGTTTTTATGCAATCAAATATCTCATAAAATAATCGTCGAATATAACTAGTTCATTTAATCATCGTTACTTAATGCCCTGTTTGATTATAGTTTTATTTTTTGTACCATATCAATATTGATATTAATATTTTCAAATGTTGGAGTATCAATATCAAAAGTAATACAAGTGGACACCTGTATTATGGGGTGTTTGTTTTTTATTATAATTTTTAAATGTTGTAACTAAAGTGTCAATCAAGAGGTATTTGGCCCGTGTGGATTTTTTTATCTTAAATTTTTTTCAACTGTCTTGCACGTTTTTGAAAATTATAATTTTAAAATGTTGCACATTTTTTTAAACCCTGTCCGCTCTTCCTAATTAACTCTCATGAGGCACTTCTCTCTCCCCACGAGCTCCCTTTCTTCGCGAAATCGCCATCCCATCTTCGGGCCCCCCTTCTTCGTGATGCGATCTCCAGCGGTGACACATCTCCAATGGCTTCCTCTTCCTAGTGCGGGTGATGCAACAACAGAAGAGGTGGCGGCCTGTGGTGGCGATTAAAGGCAGGCAGCGCACCTAGGGGAGACAATGAGGGGGAGTCGCAAGCATAGATAAGAAGGTTGGTCTTCGCCATCATCATCCCGGGGAATACCCAAGGCACTACTACCAAGAACAAGAGCAGGGGGGAAGGCGGAGGGTGAAAATCGTGGATCTACCTTTTTGATGCACCTCTGTATCGATTGTTAGATTTTTTTGATTGGGCGACGGGGAAGAGAAGGAAGGGAA
This sequence comes from Cryptocoryne crispatula var. balansae, assembly GCA_036172225.1. Lineage (NCBI taxonomy): Eukaryota > Viridiplantae > Streptophyta > Magnoliopsida > Alismatales > Araceae > Cryptocoryne > Cryptocoryne crispatula. Next base: position 50,917,811 of record CM069919.1, read on the forward strand.
ATAGTAGATGGCCACGAAGACGGAAATAGCCATTTAGATATTCTTGTTCGCCATGGCCCCGACGTCACCACTACGCCACCACCTTCTCTGCCAATGGCCGGATGAATTTGTTAGCCAGGATAGCGTCGTCATGGATAGATCTGAGGAAGAGCTCCCATGGTTCTGGGCCTCCATGCCGATGCAAACCTCCTCCGATTGCGTCGCGATCACGAACTTGCAACTGTTGCCGTCACCGGGGATGGGGACTCCGATCCACTCCAGGTCCAACGACTCCGGACAATTCAACAACTACAAAAAATCGATGGTGATAGTGGGAGTTCGAGTAGAGGATCTCAGCAGTGGACAAGGAGCATCACACCTACCCAATTCCATCCGTCATGGGTGTCTTCTCCTGCGGTAGCATGGCATCCTTCAAAAAATTCCCAAAAGGACTTTTTTTTTTGAACAACGGATACAATATATTCATAACACGAACAAGTACAAGAGTATCATTACAAAGACACAAATAAGAAAAAACAGACAGACTACGATGACGAACAGACCAACTACAATTCTATTAGAAATTATCTTGTCCAACAGACACAAACATAACCACCAATCGACTAAGCGTCGACGAGCTGAGATAAGAACTCTCTTCACGGAGTTTGATGATTTCAACGAGACCGGAAGATCACACCAAAATAGTGTGGATTTCGCCCAGACTATCGGTCTCGAAAGTGAGATCGTGATGACGAAGGAAATATAGAAAATTAACTTAACTAAACCTAACCAAAACACAACTGAGAACAAAAGACTAAAATGTAGACTAAGCAAGCATAGATACGTTAGGCTCAATATCTCTAGTGCATATAGAGGATACAAAAAACCTAGATAGACATATAAACAGAGCACTAGAGAATGAGCGACACCACAAAAACTAAACATTTTGGGAGGAAGGCGTTAAACCTTCCTCCCGGACGAAGAGACACTCAAAACAGCAAGCTGACGGTAACACCGAAAAGGAGGTCGCCGATCACTCACCAAGGCAGAAAGGAATTGGGGCCCAACGGACAGGGAGCTAAAGGAGCGGGATGAGGGGAATCGCAGGGAGAATGTCGGAAAGCCGAGGAAGGGGGTTCCTGGGGGAGGCCGGCGCCTAGATGGGATTCGGGGGTCAGGGATCAGGTGAAACCGTCGGAAGGGTTGCCGGAAGGGTGCCCGATAGAGCAGGAAAGGAGCTTTCGGGAGGTTAAACCAAAGCCCGGGGCAGCCGAAGGGGATGGGGGGTGAGGAGTCTACCGGGAGGCGGTGAGGGGGCTTAGGGGTTTAGGGCCAGGGGGTTGCCGGAGGGAAGAAATAGGGTGGGTGCCGGGTGATCAAAAGGAGGGGAACGGTGAGGGGAACTTAGGGGTTTAGGGTCGGAGGGGTTTGGAGAAGAACGGATAAGCTGAAATGGGGGCAGTTGAAGGAGAGAACAAAAGGAACAAGAAGGTTACCGAGATCCAACGAGGGACGATGAGAGCGTCGATGGAGACCGGCGAGGACGCCGAGTAACCTCCTGGAACCGGCGAGGTCGATGCTGCTTCCACCGCTGCGAGAACGGCGATGATGCCGCCGAGCTTCCGGCGAAACTTCCGGAGGAAGCCCTCCGTCGGGACTGCGTACCAGTCCCTTGCGGTCTCGACTCCCAAAAGGACATTAATCGGTGGTGATCTTCAACAACAGGCTCTGTTTGTGGCGGCATCAGGAATATGATGGAGGTAGGGTGGATACAAGAAGTCCTCAACCCAATTCCGCAAGGTCCAATTCTTTTTTATCTCTATTGGAATTGCTTGATTTGATAGGTCTTGATTCATCCAAAAAAGTTTACGACGATGGTTCAGTTGCTTCGGAGTAGTTGTCTATTTTTTTTTAAAAAAATACCAAACACCTTATTATTATTTTTAAAAAATAAAGAGTGTTAGCGAAACATCATTATTTTATAAATTTCACTTTTAAAATTTATCATGTTTATGTTTATAATATAATTTTTTGTCATGAAACCTTAAAAAAATAAAATGCAACCAAACACCCCATAATGTAAGATGGTTAGGACTAAAAATTGTCATGTTTTATTACATATATATATATATTGTAAGCTTCAGTCATATGCAACGTAAAAAGTGAGGGCCAGGGAAAAAAATATATCATACCCTTTTACCAGATAAGAATCTCCCATATGAAAAAATATATATTCTTTATCATGATTACCCAAACATTTTATTTGGCAAGCAAAACATCATTTTATCATGCAATATAACACCACACAAGTCTCTGTCTCTTCTGAAATGGTTTGAGATCGATAGAGCTTTTTATCTGACAACGTTGATGAAACCGATAATCCATTTAACACATTATGTTACATTTACATTAATGGTTGGTGTGCTCGTTTGTAGTGGTATAATAGTGTCGAACTTGATACAATTCGGCAAGAGATGGCTGACTATTAATATTACCATTTTTCATATATATATATACTCGACGGTTTCTTCTTCTAGAGTATTAAAATTTACAGTATATCGAATTGGATGATAAATATTTATAGACGACGGAGTATTGATATCATAATTGTGCTACAACTGTGAACACTCACTGCTTAACGACGTGTTTGATTAGAGTATCTAAAATGATACTATATTAATATTGATATTAATATTTATAAAAGTTAGAATATCAGATATAAATTGATATTTGTATTACATTACATATTTGCATGTACTATAAATTTTAAATTTGATATTATTAGTCACACATTTTTAAGTGATTATTATTGATATCAATTTTAAATTTGATAATGACTGAAATAAGTTTAATAATGTTATCAAACATGACTTAATATGTTTTGTGTACTATTCCGGGGTTTCATAGCACTATTTAGATTGTTATCGTTGTGTTTTAATTATTTTCGTAGTGTGTTTAAATTATTTTTAAGACGTTTATATAGATATGTAAGTGTTTTTATTTATTTATATTGTGTTATATTGATTTTTTGGATCACTTTTTATTTATAATAGGTGTTAATTATTTATTTAATCTCTTCTTAAATTTCTCTTATATCTCTTATTAAATCTCTCTCACCCTTTCCGTTTTTTTATCCTCTCTGTCTTAGCCATCCTCCTGATCCGCCATCTCCTTATGTTTTCTCCCTCGTCGTTTTTCTTGTCCCTGTCGCATCCTCTCTCTCCCCTCACCGTCGTCGCCCGCCGTCTCGCCCTTGGCCTCCCTCTTCCTCTCTCTCTCCTCTCCATCGCCCGCGCGTGTTGGCGTTGCCCCCCCCCCTCGCCTTTGCGTGCCGACCACAGCCCGCCGGTCGCCGTCCAGCATCGCCTCCCCCCCTTCTTCTCGTCGTCGTCACCCATCCGTGTATCCCGCCGCATGTCCACCTTGCCAGCACCATGCAACCGCGTGGACGCTACTAGCATTGCTGCCCGCACGTCCACATGTTGTTGAGCCTCATCAGCCTCCATGTCGTCGCCGCAGTCGCCTCCTCACGTGTTCCTGCCATTGCCCACTGCGCGTGAGATGCTGCCGTCCTCGCCTAGGCCCTGCCTCCCCATCGCCGATGCCGTCCATCTGCGCGCCAGCAGCGCCCCTACGCCCACGTGCGTCGCCGCTCGGCCGTTCGCCTCCACATCGCCGCGGACACCGTGGTCGTCACTATCCGCCAACGCCTCGCCGACGTTAGCAATCAACCCCTCCTCGCCAGCCCCACTTCGTTGTGCGCCGCTTCCCCTTGAGTGCTGCCGTGCGCCCTAGCCCCCCTATCCAACGTGGTAAAACTCTCTCTCTCTCCTATTCTATCTTCCTCTCTCTCTTATTATCCAATATATAATTCCTCTTATTTCCTATCTCTTTTCCCCCGTGATCCGACGGCATAACCCTCCCCATTCTATATGTCTTTTCCAGCAGCCTTGAAGGAAGGAGATCTCTTGTTTTGATGGTTTGATTGATGCGCTGCGTTCTGGACGTTCGATATCGTTTTTGGTTGTCGATCTTTTAATTTTTCAGCATCGATCCGGTAGGCACCCTTGATGTGTCTACTATCATTAAAATTCTTATTTTAATTCTCCATGATCTATAGAATTGACCTTCTAATTAAAGGGGTGTGTGTAGTTACGTTTTTGTGTCATTTGTGAGTTAACATGGGTTAGATAGATAGATGTGTGTAGTATCTTGTGATGATATATGTTTATGTCTCTATTATGTGTATATGAGATCATGTTTAGTTGATAGTGTAATATGCATCCTTTTAGCTTGTCATCCTGTTAGTTTTTAACATGTTTAGATTATGTTAATCTTGTTAAGTAATTGTGATAGGTTAACGATATTAGATGGTGTGGTGATTAGTTTTTCCAGCACCTAGCTAGTTATATTCATGTTCAATCATATTTAGTTGTTTATATAGACGTTGTCTCATTTTGGTTCATTTCTAACATGGTTGTCTAGCATGACAATAGTTGTGTATATGTTCATTTTATATTCATAGATCTTGCACATTTGTGGTCTTGGCATGGCATGATGGGTACGGATGCATGATGCATTGAAACTGTGAATGGAAAACTGACTACACCATACTAGTTAGTCGTGACCCGAGGGCAGCGGGGGGTTAGAACTGTCTGGTGCATCCTTCGATCCCATATCTCGCGGGCATCCTAAGTGCCACCACTGCCTAGGTGCACTATGAGATTTCAATCAGTATATGGTACTTATATACAATAGATCTGGTGGTAACTAGTTGAGATGACAAGACGACGCATTCCTTGCTAACGAAAAATCTTTACAAAGGATATGTGCATCTATTAGAGGATAGGTGCATTTGTGAATGTGGTTCTTCATTAGAGGATATGTACACTTATTGCATGGTATTGTAGAGGTGGTCTAGTAATATATTTCATTTTGTCAATTATAAGGTTGTGTTGCATGGTGTATGTATGGTTTCTCATTTATAGAATATTATCTTATGTAGCATATAGTAGGTGTCTATGCATATGTTCATACCATCTTTTTAAGTCATATTATGGTGCATATAGGTGCTGGTCAATGTGATTATAGGTGTTGGTTGGTGGTGTAAAACGTGTGGATTAAATCATATGTTTAATATATTGACTAGTCTATATTTATATATAATGAGTGTAGGTCTGGGTACCTATTTAATTAACATATAGGGTCATTTGGCTATCCGATTTGGCGGATGATGGGGTGTCTACTGAGTCGTCGTACTCATTCCAATTCTCTTATCAATTTTCAGGTAATCAGGTTTAGCGCAGTAGGAACATGGTGGATTGATTTTTCCCGAGAAGGCACTTGGATGATATTTATATTTAGATGGTATTTAGCTTTGTTTAGAATGCGTAGCATAGCAGCGTATCTATTTAAAATTTGTGAAATTATGAACGGGGACCTAGTTATCTTCATTTTTTTCAAATCGATGTTTTTACGGGGTTAATTTTCCCAATCGCGTCGTCGAATTATTCCGCTGTGTATGTTAAAAATTCGGGATGTGACATTTTGCCTGCGTTAGAAAAGAATATAGTTGATATCACCCACCAAATAAGTGTTGGATGATTTCTATCAATATCAAATTCCAATATAATAAATATCGAGGTGTCTAATATTGTTCTGTCTTTGTTAGATTTGAAATTGATATCCACATTTATTTAATTACCAATGACAATGTACAAAGTTTTAGTATAATTAAAATATGATATTCATCTGCCTTAAATTATATCTTTTTTTTTGTCACGCGCTGGCCTAGTGGCCGCAGGTGCCCGCTGCGCCGCGGGCAGCGGAGGTTCGAAACCCCGTTCGAACCGCACTAAACACCCCCCAATGGGGTGCCTGGCTCTGACGCCGCCAGGAAGCGAGGCCCAGATCTGCAAGGCCGTGCCAACCGAGTGAAGCTCGGCCGGCGTCTTAAATTATATTGATTTTGACATTTAAAACATGTTTTAAAAAGTATTATATAGTTCTTACAAAAACATTTACGATAAAACATTACTGTCTATGAGAAGATTCTAGACGTGTCACATATTTTTACATACCTGTATTTTAAAGTTCGGCGAAGACAAAATAACTAATAATAATTCGGTCACAAAACCAGGATTGACACTTCAAGGTAAGCACAATTTAAAATTGTACCGTTTTATATGACGCCTAAAATTTTAAAAGATCGAGACCATTTAGCATATGTACGTTGAATCTAGAATCTCTAGGTTTTACTTTTGTAAACATGATAGAAATATTTTCTTATTATAAACTTTTATGAGGTGTTTGGTTGTATGATAATTTTGTGTGCATTTTCATCATAAAAAAATAAATTAAAATAAAAAGTGAACCAACTCATGACATAAAATTGTCATATTTAGAAAGATGTGATAACAAAGAAAAGAAGAGTAACTATCATTCATGATCGAACAAAGTGGGAGACCACGAGAAAAAAGGAGGAAGTGAGACCTTCTCTTAATGTTTAAGAAGAAAATCGCTTTCAAAACATGAAATTGTCAAAGTTGTCAAACATCTATTTTAACAATTTTTTATATTTTTTTAAAAATAAAATAAAATTTTCTATTGTCGTGCAACCAAACGTCCTATTAGAATCTGTTCGGCACCATAAAATTTTGAAGATAAAACTGAGTTATTCTTAAAATTGTGGAGATAACTTAAGTTTATTTTAAAATATCCTAAACTTATCTCCGTACCAAACAACACCTCAAAGGTGATTAAGATCGAAAGTTTTTTTCGATGAAATTAACTTCGCAAAATTGAAAGTTGGTATTAAATTCGAAGGGTAACTGTCCCATTCGGATCGTACGGCAACCAGGTAGGGGTGTAAACGGAATCCGATATTCCGATATTCCGATGTTCCGATTCGATTTCGATAAAAATTAACGGGTTTGGAACTTGTTTTTGTATCCTATAAGTTATCGGAATCGGAATCGGATATTCCGGTAGCTTATCGGAATCGAAATCGGAATCAGTTGGTTCCGTTTCCGTTAATCCGATTTCGATAAAAAAATAATATATAAATAAAATTAAATAAAATAAAGTTAAATAAATTATAAAATATAATATATAAATTGATAAAATAATAAAAATAAAACTTTAAGAAGATTATATCAAAATTTATTAAGTATATGTAAATTATTGACTCACTTTTGAATAAAAATTAATATTTAATATGTATTTCGGATTTTATCGGATTCGGTTCCGATTTCGATAACGGAATCGGAATCGGATCGAAATCGGAACATAGTGATTCCGAAATTATCGAAATCGGAATCGGAACCCCTTAACCCTTATCGGAATCGGAATCAGATTCCGGTGAATCCGCTGCCGAATCCGACCCATTCACAGCCCTACAACCAGGCCACCCGCGCAGCACATCACTGTATCACAATCCGAACACCCAGATCCGAACCATGTGAGTCGGCTGAACTCGTCGTGGATTCGGATTCGGATTCGGATTCGGACAGCGATGTATCGGAAATCACCGGGCATTTGTAAAGCGGATCCAAATGTTCGAGTTGCTCTCGTATTTACATTTTCCCACTCGGAAGTCGGAACAGTCGATCCCCCATCCGCATTCCGCAACCGCTGGCTTCAGGTCGGCTCGCTCGCCGCGTCTAGGGTTTCGCGGGCGCGCTCGCATCGCCTAGGGTTTCGCGACGGCCTGCCATGAGCGATTGCGAAATCGGCACGAGGTTTGCGGCCGCGGCAGTCGACGAACGCCTTCTTCTCCGCGGGGAGCTCGCCGAAGAGCCGAGAGATGGCGTCTACGTCGGCGAGGGTTTGAAGGAGGTGCGTCCGATCTTCCCACAGTTGGCCGAAGAAGGGTTTTCTGCAGATCGCGGTCCCGGGGGAATGAATCCCACAGCAGGTGCTGCTAGTGTCTTTGCAGATGGAGTCGGAGAATCTAGGGTTCGATCTGGTTGTGCTTTTACGGTGTCCGAATCCGGCGGTGATGGGAGAGTTCTTGGAGGTAATGGGGCTAGGGTTGCAGTGCCTAAAAGGGGGGACGGTGCGATTAAGTGCGCGAGCAAGCAGTCCCGGGCGGGAGCTGGATCATTTAGCGAAGGAAGTGAAGAGGCGATAAAGGATAGACAGGAATGCGGGCGGACCGCCGTTTCTCCGTGGCACGCTCAGCGCTCGGAGGAATCGGGGGCACCCGAAGGTAGGGGCAGCTGGATGCATGATTTTGAAGTGGGCGATATGGTGTGGGGGAAGGTAAAATCTCATCCGTGGTGGCCGGGTCACATATTTAACGAGGCGTTTGCTACGTCTTCTGTCAGGAGGATGAGGAGGGACGGACATGCATTGGTGGCTTTCTTCGGGGACAGCAGCTATGGCTGGTTTGATTCATCAGAACTCGTCCCGTTTGATTCACACTATGCTGAAAAGTCTAAACAAACAACATCCAGAAACTTCATTAAGGCTGTCGAAGAAGCTGTCGATGAAGCAAATAGGAGATGTGCTCTTGGCCTGTCCTGCCGCTGCAGAAACCCCTCAAACTTTCGTCCTACTTTTGTATCAGGGTACTTTGTTGTTGATGTGGCAGGTTATGAGCCCGGAGGTGTCTACTCTTCAAAGCAGATCAAGAAAGCAAGGGACGATTTTGCCACCAGGGAAATGCTTTCATTTGTTAATAATCTGGCAGTGAGGCCACATGATCCGGAACCGGGGAACATTGGCTTTATCAAGAAATCGGCCACAATTCTTGCACTTCGCAAGGCGATGTTTGAGGAATTTGATGTCACCTATGCTGAAGCTTTTGGGGTGCAACCTGTGCTGCCTCCGCGCTCCACACTAGCCGGCTCATATCAAAATGAGCAAATATCATATCGAGGTATTGACATGTGTATTCTTTTTTATTTCATGTCCCTCATGAAACGTGGTTCTGTATTTGCACACATTTTCTGCATGCATCTGTTGCTTCTAAGTCAAATAATAAGTTATCTGAATATCAATATTACTTGTGACTTTTTTATATTCACTAGTTCTTGTCGCTGGTAGACATGTTGATTTTCTCTTTGGTTCATCCGTTAGGTTTTAAGACAAAATATGTTGATTAATCGAATGACTGTCATATTAACTATTTGTGATTTTCATATATATATTATCCGGTATTAAAATTCACATCCGTTATATTTTCAGATACAGTTCTAGTCTAGTAATCTAGTAAAGCAAGTGTACCAGAGAGATGATGAAGGGTTCACACTCACTTGTTAACTTGTACATCTAAAAGAAACTAAAGACTTCTTTGCAAGCTTTACACGTTATTTCTTTGGTGTGTTTGATACATGGGAAGGTTATTATTCAAAGCTTTAAAAAATTCTGAACAATTGTACCAGTTCTTTGTTAACTCAATCCACATCATGAACTTTTAGCATGGCGTCTGGCCCTCTTCACTAAAATTTATTAGCGTTTGCTTTTCCTAGAGAAATTGTCTCTGTTTTACCTGTTTTTTCTATCTTGGTACATACTATGTCAGCAACATATTCGACCATATTGTTCAAAGCCCAAGTTCATCTCTCTCTCACATATTCGACCATAAAATTTTGGAGATAAATCTGAGTTATCTTCAAAATTTTGGGGATAATCTAAGTTTATCTGGGGTTATCCTCAACTTATCTCCGTACCAAACAACACCTCACAGATTCTAGTTATATGGTGCCAAACAGATTCTAATGGGGGTGTTTGGTTGTATGACAATGGAGACTTTTATTTTAATTTTTAAAAAATATAAAAAAATTGTTAAAAGAGATGTTTGACAACTTTGACAATTTTATGTTTTGAAAGTGATTTTCTTCTTAAACATAAAGAGAGAGACTCACTTCCTTCTTTTTTCTTGTGGTCTCCCACTTTATTTGATCATGGATGATAGTTACTCTTTTTTGTTATCACATCCTTCCAAACATGACAATTTTATGTCATGAGTTGATTCACTTTTATTTTAATTTAATTTTTTATGAAAATGTACACAAAATTATCATACAACCAAACATCCCATAAGAGTTTATAATAAAAAAATATTTCCATCATGTTTACAATAGTAAAACCTAGAGATTCTGGATTCAACATACATATGCTAAATGGTCTCAATCTTTTAATCTTTTAAAATTTTAGACATCATATAAAACGGTAAAATTTTAAATTTTGCTTACCTTGAAGTGTCAATCCTGCTTTTGTGACCGGATTATTATTAATTATTTTGTCTCTGCCGAACTTTAAAGTACAGGTATGTAAAAATATGTGGCACGCCTAGAATCTTCTCATAGACAGTAATGTTTTATCGTAAATGTTTTTGTAAGAACTACATAATACTTTTTAAAACGTGTTTTAAATGTCAAAATCGATATAATTTAAGGCAGATGAATATCATATTTTAATTATACTAAAACTTTGTACATTGTCATTGGTAATTAAATAAATGTGGACGATTTATATCAATATCAATTTCAAATCTAACAACGACATAACAATATTAGACACCTCGATATTTATTATATTGGAATTTGATATTGATAGAAATCATCCAACACTTATTTGGTGGGTGATATCAACTATATTTTTTCTAACTCAGGCAAAATGTCACGCCCCGAATTTTTAACATACACAACGGAATAATCCGACGATGTGACTAGGAAAAATTAACCCTGTAAAAACGTCGGTTTGGGAAAATTGAAGACAATTAGGTCCCAGTTCATAATTTCACAAATTTTAAATAAGTACACTGCTATGCTACACAATCTAAACAAAGCTAAATACCATCTAAACATAAATATCATCCAAATGCCTTCTCGGGAAAAATCGATCCACCATGCTTCTGCTGCGCTAAACCCGATTACATGAAATTTGATAAGAGGATTGGAATGAGTACGACGACTCAGTAGACACCCCATCATCCGCCAAATAGGATAGCTAAATGACCCTATATGTTAATTAAATAGGTACCCAGATCTACGCTCATTATATATAAATATAGACTAGTCAATGTATTAAACATATGATTTAATCCACACGTTTTACACCACCAACCAACACCTATAATCACATTGACTAGCACCTGTATGCACCATAATATGACCTAAAAAGATGGTATGAACATATGCATGGACACCTACTATATGCTACGTAAGATGATATACTATAAATGAGACAAACCATGCATACACCATGCAACACAACCTTATAATTGACAAAATAAAATATATCACTAGACCACCTCTACAATACCATGCAATAAGTGTACATATCCTCTAATGAAGAACTACATTCACAAATACACCTATCCTCTAATAGATGCACATATCCTTTATAAAGATTTTCATTAGCAAGGAATGCGTCGTCTTGCCATCTCAACTAGCTACCACCAGATCTATCATATATTAGTACCATATACTAATCGAAATCTCATAATGCACATAGGCAGTGGTGGCACTTAGGATGTCCGCGAGATCTGGGATCGAAGGATGCACCAGACGGTTCTAACCCCTCACTGCCCTTGGGTCACGACTAACTAGTCTGGTGTAGCTCAGTTTTCTATTCACAGTTTCAATGCATCATGCATCTATACCCATCATGCCATGCCATGACCACAAATGTGCAAGATCTATGAATATAAAATGAACATATACACAACTATTGTCATGCTAGACAACCATGCTAGAAATGAACCAAAATGAGACAACATCCATATAAACAACTAAACATGATTAAACATGAATATAACTAGTTAGGTGCTGTAAAAACTAATCACCAGCTAATGCCTTTTATTTGGCATGAAAAATAGATGTTAAAAAAGATAGTTGACATTTTACCAAAATTGAGATTGGTTACTTGTTAGAGGATAAATGTCCATTCAACCGAACCAATCTGGACAAAGATTCCACACAGCCCATAGTGCCAATCGATAATAGTCAATCCCAATCCAAGTACCATAACGCTCCAAACTCCCCACAATCACAACAACCTGAAGACATAGTAAAGCCAACTACAATGGCCTTGCCAACCTCAGCTAAGTCCTCTGAAATTATAGATTTCTCAGACATTATTTTTGCTCTATATAGTCCAACTCACCATATTATTGTCTCTAATAAGCAATACTTATACTTGAAATGTTAAAAGAGCTTCAAAAATACACCATTTGTCTTTAGTAATCTATGGTGAACAAACAACATATAGGGAGCATAATCCAAATTCAACAAGATAAGAGTACTCAATTAAGAAAGTTGGATGTGCCCCCAAATTATATTTCGTGAACTTAAAGATTGAAATGTTTTGTTTTTCACAAACAATCTTTGATGTCAAAATTAGTGTTTTTATTAGATAAACATGTACTCTATCCAACTCTACAATTGATAAAATGATTCATTTATCTGTTTATGAAATAAAATTTTATGTAAAAAAACTTTTAGTCATATATAAATTCATTTTATGGTATCTTTTGAAAAAAAAAAGATTTGATTATTTAAGGTGAAGCGAGCAAAAGTGCTCACTCTCAACCGAAATTCTTACAAGTGGCACCGCAGTGCCCTTGCTAAGAAGGATACAAAAGGTGCCTCAACTAGACAATGTCTAAGAGGTTGCGAGAGGCCGGAAATAGTAGGGTTGTTTACTATTTGGTTCAACCTTAAAAATCAAATCAAACCAACAGTTTGATTCTATTTAGTTTGGTTTGAACTATCGATCGGTTTAGTTTGATTTCTATGACCCTTCAAACCAAACCAACAAACTAGATAACTAAAATTAAATTAGTTTTTATTTTAAGCTATATATAATATAATATTTATGTATCTTTTCTTATTCAAAAATTTGTTTCAAATTTTTTTAATAAAATATGATTTAAAATAAATAAAATAAAATTACATATTGGCCTATATATCATACATTAATAAAAATATGGTTTGAACCGAACCAAAACAAACTAAACCGAATTAATTCAGTTCGGCTCGGTTTGGTTCAGTTTGATTTGAAAAAAATACTCCAAAATAAAATCAAACCAAACCAAATCATAAACACCACTAGCTAGAAGGCTTCAAAGCCTAGAAAGCCATAAATATGCCATAAGCCGAGCCACTCCTGAAACCAGTGAATATAGTAGGCCTTGGACATGAAACCATCTCCCACATAACAACACTCTCCCCTCCATTATATCAGGCCAGCAGACCCCACAGGCGTTGGGGTAGCGATGAGTGCCCCCTCAGCCTAACCTTTGGTGAACTCATTGCTAGATCACTCTGGAACTAGCCAATCGAGGCCAATCCAACAACGTTTGGCCCCATCCTGAGAAACACTGGCCCGAAGATCGGGGCCCCATATTGGGTTGACAGCCGCTGATTCCAATCTATGCAGCACGCCGTGATCACACCTCAGACAATTTATACATTTCAAGTCTACCTGCTCATCTGTCGTATGGTCATTAATGAATTCCTAAAAACTAGATTTATGCTCTAACATATAGATGAATGGTCCAAATATAATAGATCATATTCATTCATATTTTAGTTCCCGTAGAAAATGTTAAAAGTTCGTAAAACACTATTAATCAAATAGCATTACATAAATTATAAAAAACAAATAAAATATTTTAAAATACCTGTTATATTTTCCTGCTTTCAACATGCTAATCAAGTTTCATTTGCATGTTAAAATGCCAACTAGCCAAGTTAAAGTCTATTATTAAAAAGGAATTCCAATCTAAGACTAGCGATTACATTTTAAACCATAATAGGCTGCGAAATACCAAATTAAAACAGGAAGCTTATCAAATATGTTCAAAATTTTTAAATCTGCCAGCTCATATAATCAGCTGAAAATATAAATATTTCAACTTTGTATTTATAGTACTAAGATGCTACATGGTGATTGATAATTAACTAAATATTACTGTTTTTAAGTATTAAATACTTCTTGGTCAAGCAAAAAAATCTCAGGGAACTGGTTATTCACCTAATCATGTTATATAAAATTTAGATGATAAAAAAATAAAAGAATTCCTGCCTTTCATGTTTCCAACTATGGAAACAAGCTTAACCTGATTCAGCTGCCTCACTTCAACAAGAACACTCCTCCAGTCTAGATGTAATCATTGTAAATTCGCAATCATTTGCCTTTGCCTTGTACTTCGTAGTCTTTTATACAAAGACATACCTCTTTAAAACCAAAAAATGCAAGTATCTAAATTCTGTCACCTTTATCTTGAGACATTTTAAGGCTTTATCTCGTCATATACTCTCATAAATATTGTTAATTCCTTCGTTAGCTCATCATTTGCATGATTGCACAGAGTTTTCCTTAGGCTCGGGGAGTAGACTGGAGACTTGCAAACCGTTTCACCTTGTGGCAATACCCACAATATGGATTTGAGTATATGACCTTTCCGTACCTTCAAAGCATCATAAATTTTGTCCCATGTAGTGATGAGTGGAATGAAATCAAGTTGGTCAAATTAAACATTGAAAACTATAAAAGGTGCATATATTGCATAGTCATCGAGCCATGAAATCTTTACTATCTATTTTCTAATCAAAATAACAATTATAATTTATGAAATAAAATTACATAAAAATTAACAAATCATAAAAGAGCCATTGAAGATTTTCTATGTTGTGTCATGATTATATATGATTTAGTTAACTTAATACAGAAGAAAATTTTTAATATATAACCCTTAAATCAGCAACAGGTTACAGTTTTTCATTAATCTTCTTTTAAAAGAAGATATAAACACATATGTGATAGAAAATATGTAGAGCAATTGAGTTTCCAAATTATACTCAAGTGCAATATATATCATAGCAATGATCATTTCAAACTAATCATTTGCTTAGAGTGAGACTAACTCAGGTAATGGTGTATCGCTAATAGAAATTATACATTGACTTATAGGTACATCATATCAAGGAAGGTGGGGTCGGGAGTCGGGACCGGGTCGGTTGGGCCCAAAACCGACCCGGGTCGGCCAGGGTCGCGACCCGGGTCGGGCCGGGGTCGCCAAATATAATAATAAAATATTTATTTTGGGGTCGGGGTCTTGGGGTTGGGACCGGGTCGGTCGGCCCCAAAAGCGACCGGGTCGGGCCCGGGTCGCGACCCGGCGAACCATGCATCATATATCAAAAAAAATACAGAGATATTTAGATAAATTAACTATCTTAAAGAAATATATATTTAAGATTGGACATTGCATTTCCTAAGACAAACTTTTATCACACTCTTATAAATGAAATGAGTTGTAGTCAATCTAATAGACTTCAAAAAGTTCAACTATCAAACAACAAACAATTAGAAAGTTCTGATGGGAAACAAAAAAGAACGTTTAAATTGGAAACACAGATAAGTTGAGGATAACTTGTACATCTAAAAGAAACCAAAGACTTCTTTGCAAGCTTTACACATTATTTCTTTGGTGTGTTTGACACATGGGAAGGTTATTATTTAAAGCTATTAGCAAGTCTGAACAATTGTAGCAGTTCTTTGTTAACTCTATCCACATCATGAACTTTTAGCATGGCGTCTGACCCTCTTCACTAAAATATATTCGCGTATGCTTTACCTAGAGAAATTGTCTTTGTTTTACCTGTTTTTTTATCTTGGTACATACTATGTCAGCAACATATTCGACCATATTGTTTAAAGCCCAAGTTCATCTTTTTCTCTCTCACATCTTATAATTTTATGATTAACTTTGCTTAGTTTTTTTTATTTTACTGGATTCTGGAATGCCTAGGTCGGCCACACAGACTTGATTTGACTAATTCTTGTACCCATGTTCTGTTTACAGTAAGCACTTTCTTCACCAATGTGGTTGCACATTTTTTTAATTATTTTTTACCATATTTCAAACTATTTGGAGGAAAATAAATATTATGAAGAAACTAAAAAAAATTATATTTATGTTTCTAATTTAAACGCTCTTTTTTGTTTTCCATCAGAACTTTCTAATTGTTTACTGTTTGATAATTGAACTTCTTAAAGTCTATTGGATTGACTACAACTCATTTCACTTATAGGAGTGTGATAAAAGTTTATCTCAGGAAATGCAATATCCAACCTTGAATATATCTATATATATTTAAGATAGTTAATTTAGCTAAATATCGCTGTATTGCTTTTAGATATATGATGTACCTAGAAGTCAATGTTAATTTTTTTTTAGCGATACACCATAACCTGAGTTAGTCTCACTATAAGCAAATGATTAGTTTAAAATGATCATTGCTATGATATATATTGCATTTGAGTATAATTTGGGAACTCGGCTTTACATATTTTTTATTACATATGGGTTTATATCCTCTTTTAAAAGAAGTTTAATCAAAAGCTGTAACTTGTTGCTGATTTGAGGGTTATACATCAAAAAATTCCTTCTGTATTAAATTAACTAAATCATATATAATGTTGACACAACATAGAAAATCTTCAATTATTTCATGAATTATAATTGTTATTTTGATTAAAAAACAAACAGTAAAGATTACATGGTATGATGACTATGCAATATATGCACTTTTTATAGTTTTCAATGTTTAACTTGACCAACTTGATTTCATTCCATCCATCACTACATGGGACTAAATTTATGATGCGTTGAAGGTACGGAAAGGTCATACTCAAATCCATCGTTTGCAAGTCTCCAGTCTACTCTTCGAGCGTAGGGAGAACATCTGTGCAGTCATGCAAATGATGAGCTAATGATGAATTAACAATATTTATGGGAGTACATGACGAGATAAAGCCTTAAAATGTATCAAGATAAAAGTGACAAAATTTAGATATTTGCATTTTTTTGGTTTTAAAGAGGTATGTCTTTGTATGAAAGACTACGAAGTGCAAGTCAAAGGCAAATGATTGCAAATTTACAATGATTACATCTAGACTGGAGGAGTGTTCTTGTTGAAGCGAGCAGCTGAATAAGGTTAAGCTTGTTTTCATAGTTGGAAACATGAAAGGTAGATTTTTTTTATTTTCTTATCATCTAAATTTCATATAACATGATTAGGTGAATAACCAGTTCACTGAGATTTTTTTGCTTGAACAAGAAGTATTTAATACTTAAAAACAATAATATTTAGTTGATTATCATTCATCATGTAGCATCTTATTACTTTAAATACAAGGTTGAAATATTTATATTTTCAATTGATTATATGAGCTGGCAAATTTAAAAATTTTAAACATATTTGATAAGTTTCCTGTTTTAATTTGGTATTTGGCAGCCTATTGTGGTTTAAAATGTAATCACTAGTCTTGGATTGGAATTATTTTTTAACAATAGACTTTAATAACTTGGCTAGTTGACATTTTAACATGCAAATGAAACTTGATTAGTATGTTGACAGTAGGAAAAGACAGCAGGTATTTTAAAATATTTGATTTATTTTTATGATTTATGTAGTGTCATGTGATTAATATAGTGTTTTACGAACTTTTAACATTTTCTAAAGGAACTAAAATATGAAAGAATATGATATATTATATTTGGACCATTCATCTATATGTTAGAGCATAAATCTAGCTTTTAGGGATTCATTAAATGACCATACGGCAGATGAGTAGGTAGACTTGAAACATATAAATTGTCTGAGGTGTGATCACGGTGTGCTGCGTGGATTGGAATCAACAAGTGCCAATCCAATATGGGGTCCCTGATCTCCAGGCCATTGTTTCCCAGGATGGGGTCAAACGTTGTTGGATTGGCCTCGATTGTCTGATTCCAGAGTGATCCAGCAGTCAGTTCACCAAAGGTTAGGCTGAGGGGGCACTCATTGCTACCCCAACGCATGTGGGGTCTGCTGGCCTGATATAATTAGGGGTGCAATCGAGTCGAGTTGAGCCGAGCAGGGCTCTATTCGAGCTTTGCATAATCGATTATTTAACTGTTTGAACTCGGCTTGATACTCAACGAGTTCTCAAAGATCTTGTTTGAACTCGGCTCAATCTAAGCTCGACGAGTTCGAGCTCGGCTCGTGGAGCTACTTGTTTAGTTAAACGAGCTAACCCAGCTCGAACTTGAATCAAACTCATATTCGAACTCATTTTCAAGATTGAAATTAAACTCGTTTACTTAAAATTTGAGTTCAAATACTAAAAAAATATTTTAAATTACTATTTAGAAATAAAAAATATAATTTTATATAATATTAAAAAATAAATATATAATAAATATAATATATTTATAATTTAATTATTTAAAATAAATAGTTAATTGAGTAATTAATCGAATATTTAATCAAGTATTTAATTGAACATTTAAACGAGTTGTTCGTGAACTTATCGAGCCGAGCAGGTTTTTGTTCAGACTCGGCTTGTTTATAAGTCGAGCTTTTTTTTTCTGTTCAAACTCGTTTATTTAACTTAATAAATGATCTGAGTTGAGTTTTTAGCGAGCCGAGTATCAAAATATTGGTCGAGCGTATTGGCTCGCTTGCACCCCTGGATATAATGGAGGGGAGAGTGTTGTTACGGGGGGAGATGGTTTCATGTCCAAGGCCTACCATATTCACTGGTTTCAGGAGTGGCTCGGTTTATGGCATATTTATGGCTTTCTAGGCTTCGAGGCCTTCTGGCTAGTGGTGTTTATGGTTTGGTTTGTTTTGATTTTGTTTTTGAGTGTTTTTTTCTCAAATCAAACCAAATCGAATCAAATTAATTTGATTTAGTTTGTTTTGGTCCGGTTCAAATCAAATTTTTAATAAGGTATAATATATAGGTCAATATATAATTTTATTTTATTTATTTTAAATCTTATTTTATCAAAAATTATTGGAAAAATATTTTATAAGAAAAGATACATAAATATTTTATTATATATAACTTAAAATAAAAAAATTAATCCAATATGAATTATCTAGTTTGTTGGTTTGGTTTGAAGGGTCATAGAAATCAACTTAAACCAATCGGTAGTTCAAACCAAACTAAATCAAATCAAATTGTTGGTTTGATTTGGTTTGGTTTTTCATGTTGAACCAAATAGTAAACATCCTTACTTTTGGCCTCTCGCAACCTCTTAGACATTGTCTACCGGTGGGACCTTTTGTATCCTTCTTGGCAAGGGCACTGCGGTGCCACTTGCCAGAATTTAGGTTGAGAAGGGGCACTTTTGCTCGCTTCACCTCAAATAATCAAACTTTTTTTTTTCAAAAAATACCATAAAATGAATTTAGATATGACTAAAAGTTTTTTACATAAAAAATTATTTTATATAAAGATAAATGACTCATTTTATCAACTGTGGGGTTGGGTAGAGTACGTGTTTATCCAATAAAAACACTAATTTTGACTTCAAAGAATGTTTGTGAAAAGCAAAGCATTTCAATCAAGTCCACAAAGTGTAATTTGGGGCACATCCAACTTTCTTAACTGGACACTCGTATCTTGTTGGATTTGGATTCCGCTCCTTATATGTTGTTTGTTCACATTAGATTACTAAAGATAAATGGTGTCCTTTGAAGCTCATTTAACATTTTAAGTATAAGTATTGCTTATGAAAGACACTAATATGGTGGGTTGGACCGTGTAGAGCAAAAATAATGTCTGAGGAATTTATAATTTCAAAGGATTTAGCTAAAGTTGGCAGGGTCATTGCAGTTGTCTTTACTATGGCTTCAGGTTGTTGTGGTTGTGAGGAGTTTGGAGCGCTATGGTACTTGGATTGGGATTGACGATTACCGATTGGCACTATAGGTTGTGTGGAATCCTTGCCCGGATCTATTTGGCTGAATGCACATTTATCCTCTAACTAGTAACCAATCTCAATTTTGGTAAATTGTCAACTATTTTTTTTACATCAAATTTTCATGACAAATAAAAGGCATTAGTCAGTATCTAATTTTCAATTAAATTATTTATCTTTTACCTTGTTATTTTATGTTTTTTGACAAGGATGAAAAATTAGTGTCATGCATATGGTGTTTAGGTCTATCAACTCATTTTCCATTGAGTTATTTATTACATCTCAAAAAATTAGAAACTTACGTTGGTTTTGATAGATGACTTGATTATAGTATACATATATTAAATCTACTTCTTTAATATTATTTTTTTAGTAGAAGCTGAAAATCTAAATATTATTTTTGTTATTCACATAACTGTTTCATGAATTATAAAACTCGGGCAAATCATTAACAAAAATATAACATAGTTTTTCTGTTTTTTTAATCACTTATCGTATGTGCTTAGAGCCACGAAGAACTATTTTTTTTTGAAATAGTCAGTCTAAATTATCCAGAAGCAACAGTGGTGTTCCTAATTTAAGGAGACACTGATAGTTTATCAAATTTGTTTATGACTTTTAAATCTACCAGTTTTCATTACTAAGCACTTGGGCTATCAGGATCTCATGCTCTTGCAACTTTAGTGGAAAGGTATGACATGATAAGATAACAATTAACTAAATATTGTTTGGACTTTTGAAGTGTTAAGTAGCTGCCCAGTGCCTCTTAGGCGTGTCTCCAGTCTCCATGGATTAACTATTCATTTGTTCAGATTACGTGCTACATTGAAATCCTTGGGAGAGCTATAGCCAATTGGCAAACTAGTCATATTTGGTGATTTTTAAAAGATATTCGGAAGAGGTATTAGGTGCTGCGATTGTCATGGACAGAGGCAATTGATTTGTATTGTTCTGTGGTTGCTGACTGCTGCGCCAGATATTCGAATTTGACCTTTAGCCGCATATGGGTCGATGAAGGTCGTGATTCCCCATGCAGGTGGAAGGTGTATGCTTTTGTTTTAAGGGGTCTCTGGAGGCCCTCGAAGGTTGACAAAGTTTGCAGAATGGCTGTTCTACTAGAGGTGCTGTTGACTGCTAGAAGTCTAGAAAGTCATCCTAGTTTGTGTAGTAGCTTCAAGGTTTACTGGAAACGAAAGGGGGGGGGGGCTTTATTAATTTGTACAAGGGCTCAAGACGATCAGGTGCAAGTGAAAAGGGTACAAACATGGATTAGCTTGGACAACGAAAATGGGACTCGGCTTGGACTCCATGTCATTACTGTGTAAATTGAAAACGCTCAGTTTGTAGATTTCTTCCATGATTTTATCCACTAGACCATCGATGGCAATCAAGGTCAAGAAATAGACGAAGTCAAAACCTATAATGCATCGATTTTCTTGGTTCATGCTTGTTTAGTAAGTGCTAGGTGAAGTAGTGTGGGTGTTGTCCGTGTTGCTTGTAGCATGTTTGTTACAGACCTCATAATAAGAATGAAAAGGCATGCTTTGGAAATGGTAGATGAGAAACAGGTGCTAGATGCATACCTGACCATCCGAGATGTGATCTGGAGAACAGTCTTCTATTAAATTAGCGAAAAAGTGAAATAATTAATGTAGATGCCCGAAATTTGCTTGTGAATGAAGATATGGGAGCCGTTACACATTTGTTGGATCTAAGCATTTGAGAAATTTCAAGTTACTCTAAGAACCCTGCGACATCTACGTTTACGGGCAGAGCTTCATCTAGGAGAGCTTCAGCAACCATCTATGGAAATGCCTCTCTCTGGTTTTGGTGGAAAATCGTTGGTAGAAAATCGAATCTTATAAGATACTTGTTCTGCCTTCCTCAGGAACAAGGATGCACACACTTCATGAACCGCCATACGCATGGGGAAAAAAATTCGGACTAGTATGTGTAGGTTCCCTCCATTATAAATTTAAATTAGTCAGAAGAAACTTTTTAAAAGGACATCCATGAATGATCCATAGTCAGTCTCTAGTTTGATGTGATATTTGCCCATTGCCTTCTCTTGCCCTTTTTTCCGTTGAAGAAGTCCGTCGTATGTTGATTCGTCTTATCATTCTTGGAACACGTGCTGTAAATTTTTTTCTGATTGTGTATTGGAGGTTTACTTCTTTCAGTGAGCCAAAGAACTGAAGACGACAACCATGGGAGTATTTTTATGCATCCCTGTGAGATTGTCTTAACATTTTCTTAATTTTCTAAGTCTTCCTTCTTTGCCACACTTTTTATTCCTATTTTTGGCGGCGTGGTGGGCGCTGCTTACGTTAGCCTGCTGTTCCGGAGGAACAACGTTGTGTATTGGATCTTACTAGCTGCTGCAAATGGAAGTTTGTTTGATTCCAATTACATGTCTGTGTCCTCCGCTTTCCTTTTTCCCGTTTAGGTTGTTCCAGTCTCTCACTAATGCTCAACTATTTAAAACTTGTTTTCATGCTGCTTCCAAAGTAATCAACTTAAAAAAACACATGATTATTAGTTATTAGTTACTACTACATCTAACTGCAGCAGTCACATACAACCAGCCGTATGTAACTTGCGGGTGGGTGGGATCATTCAGATGTAATCAGTAATCACAATCAAACTCCTGAACTGAGCTATACAGCATGATAAAAACCACATCTAAGTCTTCTAGTCGTACAGAAAAAAAAACATTTTAACTTGGTGGTTCAGAATCTTTAGACATCCCGGGGGTGGCTCGCCATCTAAGACCTCCAATACGAAGTAACCATCATCTTGCTCGGAGGGTCATGGGTGCTCTAACTTGTTTTGGGGAGAGAAGGGGGAGGGGTGTTGGACCGTCGTAGCCCTCAAGGCCACCGTCTCTTTAAAGAGAACTCCGGCTTAGTTGTGTGCAAAGAGGGGGTGGTGTGAGCTTAGTTTAGTTGGCTACCCGCTACCAAACACTTTTTGATAGTTCATTAGCCTCGCCGGTTTCTGCGAGTCCGTCAGCGCCTCACTTTGCCGGCGGTCGTCTCCCTCCGCTTGAGCTGCTAAGGTCTCGCGCGGAGGAGTGTAAAAGGCTGTGACCCCTGGAGCCGGACTCTGCCGTCGGAATACCCCTTTGATCGCTGCCTTCGGATAACGGGTCTACCACGTGCGTCCATCACGACCGCTCTGCCTCCCTCGGCCCCACATCGCTCCAGATTCCAGCCACCCGCCCACCCACTGTTTTGATATTTTCATCCATTTTCACTTGAAACAATGAAACCACCACCCCAGCTTCATCCCCAAGTGACGCGCTGCTGGCTGTCAGCTTCTCTATTCCAAAAAAAAACACTAAAACATGGACCCGAATCAACTCACCCAGGCCTCTGTTTTCACCTCACGTGCTCTCCCACGTGACGCCTCATTATTATTGTTATTAAATTTTGCTACTTCCTCGCTCTAGTTTCCTTTTTCTTTTTTTTTTGGTCGTCGCACCGAGTTATGGATGGATATCTATCTGCCTATCTGACGCTTCTTGTTCGATGGTTGTTCTCTGCCAGCGGCTCCGCTGAGCGGGCCCCTCGTCATCGCCGAGGCCCTCGGCGAGCGCAAGGCCTCCTCCGGCAAAGCGGTCGTGCGAGCCAAAGTCCCTGCCGCCAAGAAGAACAAGTACCTGTTCAAGAGGAGGGAGGACCCCGCCTCCGCCGGCCTCAAGGCCCCCCCTCCCTCGGGCGCCGCCGGCGCCAAGCCGAGGCCATCGTCGGCCGCGCCCGGTCTGCAGTATGCTGCCCGGGGACAGGCGGCGGCCGCACCGCAGCCCCCCGGCGCGGGTGCTCCCGGCGTGCACTACCTCCAGGCCGACGTCATCGTCGCGGCGGCCGACGGGAGCTATGCGGCGGAGGTGGGGAACTACGTGCTCCAGAAGCGGGCGCCGGAGAAGCATCAGAGTGGCGCTCTTACGAAGCAGGAAGAAGTCGGCACGGTGTCCCCAGCAGAGATCAGTCTCGAGGGCAAGGAAGCCGGTGGGAAGGCCTATCCCGGTGCTCAAGACGATGCCACGGTGAAGCCGGAACAGCCGGGGTTGCCTGCCCGGGAAGGCTTTGCCGCCCTTCCCAAGGCGGAGCCCGCCGAACACAAGCCTGTCGCTGCCGGTGCAGCCATGGACCAGGCGGCGGGCACTAGCGAGGTTGCTGCGTCTGCCGCCCCTCCACCTCCTATGGACGTCGAGGCGCATCGTCAACATCAACAGGCTAATCAAATCAAACTGGTTATCGATGGAGTCAAGAAGGAGAAGATTCGCAAGCATCCGGCAGACCGACCGGACGGAGAAGAGAAGACGAAGAAGAAGAAGAGGAAGATAAAGGAGGGCGGCCGAGAAGCCGGTGCCGACCATCCTGCTGCTCCCAAACACAAGAAGAGCGAGGAACCCCCCAGGTCGTCGTTGGCCGGGCGATCCATCGGCGTCGGTTGGGTCCATCCGGATAACTCGTTTGCCGAGACGGAGAAGGTCGACGGCGCGCACAGTGCGGCCGCTCCATCTTTTCCTGCCATCCTCCACCAGCTGCCGAAGCTCGACGCCCCCCTCCGGAGCCTCGACACGCCGGCCATCTTGGACGACCTGTCGGCGCTCGCGCTGGATCCCTTCTACGGGTCGGAGCGCCACGCCGCCGCGGTTGTTCTGCACGTCTTCCTCCGGTTCCGCTCCCTGGTCTACGAGAAGGCCTTGCCTTTTCCTCCGGCCGGCGAGCAGGAGACGCCCGAACCCCACCAAGATGTCAAATTCCGGCCGCCCAGGCCCCCGCCGGAGGCGGCGCGCAGAGAGCTCGACAGGGGCGGTGAAACACCCAGAGAGTCGGCCAAGCCCCCGAAGATGAAATCCATCCTGAAGCCCGACGATCCGGCGAAGGCGGGCAGGAAGCGGCTGCCCTCGGATCGGCAGGAGGAGAAGCTGGCGAAGAGGCTGAGGAAACTGGACAAGCTGAAGGCGTTGGCTTCGGAGAAGAAGGCCGGTGTCGGCGTCTTCAACAGAGCGGCCGATGCGCTACCGCGGGGGGAGCAGGGCGCCGCCGCTCCGGCCAGGTTACCGAAGTCGGATTCCGTCAAGAAGCACGAACCTTCACCTCCCGCCGTCCAGACGCTTACTCCCACCTATCTGGTGATGAAGTTCCCCCAGCGGTCGACCCTGCCGTCGATCTCCACCCTCAAGGCGAGGTTCGCGCGCTTCGGGCCCCTCGACCTCTCCGGCACCAAGGTGCTCTGGAGGTCCTACACCTGCACCGTCTTGTTCAAGCACATCTCCGACGCCCAGTCTGCGTACAACTACGCCCAGGGAAATGACATCTTCGGGCAGATGAAGGTGGCCTACTCTCTCCAGGACTTCGACTCGGCGGACGGCAGCGCCGCCGACCCCTCCAGACGGCCGGCGGTCGACGCCCGTCCCGAGGACGCGCCGCCGCAGTTCCGGCCCGGGGCCGGCGTCCCCCCCGCCCAGCTCAAGTCCATCCTGAAGAAGCCGTCCGCCGACGAGGCGGCGGCCCCCGCGGGCGGCGGCGGCGGCGCCGCCGCGGTCGCCAGGGACGCGCCGCGGGTGAAATTTATGTTGGTGGGAGACGAGGCCGCTGCCCCGGCGGCCGTCGGTACTAGTGTGCACAACGGCGGTAGTGGTAACGCCGGCGGGAACGGGATTTTACCCACTCCGGCCGCAGCAGCACTGATGGTAGACATTAATCGCAAGGTTCCGAGACCCGCCGCCTTCCTTCAACCCCTCCACCCCCCTCTTCAACCCCCATTTCGCCCCCAGGTCGTGCACAGAGTCCCCCTCCAGCCGCCCCTTGTCCCCCGCGCCGCCGTGCCGGAGACGCCCCTCCAGCAGCCCCACAAGCCCCCGCTCGTCGTCCCGCAAGCGTTGCACGCCGACGTCGATCCAAGAGAGAGGAAGAACGGCGTGGACATCTCGCAGCAGATGCTGAGCCTGCTCGCGCAGTGCAGCGAGGTCGTGTCCGCCGTCGCGTCCGCGCTGGGCTACCTCCCCTGCCACCCCCTCTAAGGCGGCCGCCGGCCCATCCGGACGTCGTTCACCCGCGCAGCGCCGCCCCTCGGTGCGGATGCGCGCCGCCGCACCGCAGCCGCCGGGGTGGGTGGGGAGGAGGGGGCGGGGGTGGTCCGCGCCCCCCCCCCCCCTCGAAGCTCGCGAGCATTCTTTTTCGTCGTCGGAGGGGGTGAAGTGTCTCACCTCGCGTGTACGAGTTCCGGCGGAGGTTCCTTCTTGATCAGAATGTACTGCGATGTAATCTCCAGTGATAGCTTCATTTACTAGCTCCATCTTGCTTTATAAATTTAATTTTGATATGGGGGTTTCTGTGTTGGGGATCCGGGGGATGAGAGCCGAGGGGAATGGGTTGCCTCAGTTTCTCGGCGGAGAGAACCCGGTCGCAAATTGGGATCAGTTACGGTATCTTCCTCGGTAACATGTTAATGTTACGAAGTGGGGGAGAGGATCGTGATTGTTTTCTGCTGGTGACCGGTAAGAGTTTTCTCCACCGGGAAGTTAATTGAGGTGAATCTGTCGTATTAACGGATGGGTCTTCGTTTGATGTGGTCGCGTCAGGTTCGCTAATCCAAGATGCAGTGCAGTTCAATCTCCAGCGGTAATTGTTCTTAGAGTGATGGATGGCACTCCAAGATGGTGACAACAAGAAACCTTGAATTGCCCGGCAACACTTCACAACTAGATTGCTAAGATTATTAATCATCTTTATCATTGTTAATTTTAAAATTGATATTGATATAGATCATCGCAAAGTGTTTGCCTGATCAATTTTGAAGTTTGTCTTGACAAACAAAGTACGAATTGCAATACAAATTTTCACCTGTATCTGTTTTATTACCGATACACTATCTTCTAAAAATAACAATATTAAAATTGATACCGTATCATTGGTATTACTCTAACCAAACAGAGCATACTATACATATTAAGCACCTATATCGATATTAAATTTAATATTAGAGCTTGTCGAATACAATCAGATACAAATACATATCCATTATTGATGTTTTACATTTCGTAACTAATATTAATTTCAAAATCAAAATCAGTAGTGATAGACATGTTAATGTTGGAATC
This sequence comes from Cryptocoryne crispatula var. balansae, assembly GCA_036172225.1. Lineage (NCBI taxonomy): Eukaryota > Viridiplantae > Streptophyta > Magnoliopsida > Alismatales > Araceae > Cryptocoryne > Cryptocoryne crispatula. Next base: position 50,944,615 of record CM069919.1, read on the forward strand.
AACTGACAAATTTTTACGAGATCAATACGGTATCATGTTAGATATTGTAATCCGATAATAGTCCCTTAATTCGACAAGGCTAAAATGAGGACATATAAAAAGCTTTATCATTAGTCGAGTAAAACGAGCCATTTTTGGAACTATATACTGGATGCGAATGACCTGTCTTTAGGGTGTGCTTGATTGAGATTCTATATGAAATTTTAATTATTATAGTCTCTATGAAAAAGATTATAATGATCGTGTTAGAAAAGGAAAAAAATACTCTTGCCTTATCTTTTCTCTTATGGGGTGTTTGGTTGCATTTTAATTTAAAAAAAAATTTCACGATAAAAAATTTAAATATAATATCAAACAAGATAATTTTTAAAAGTGAAAATGTGACAATGAATGTGTTTGGCAAAAACATTTTAATTTTTAAAAATGACAATGAGGTGTTTGGTAGCTACCCAGATCGGGATCACCGCATTGTCCAGGTTCGTAGAGGAGCTTCTGCCGCTGCTCCTCCTCCTCCTCCTCCTGGTGATTCGATTCTTCGCCGTCTTGCGCGCCTGACTCGCCTTGCCCTGTTTATCATCATCGATCGGGAGGTCTTCGTACCACAATGGGATCGGGGTGTCGGAGGTGTCCAAGCTGCGGACATCTCCGGCGTGCGACCTACGTCATCAACGGCGCCAAGATTGTCTTCCTCAACGAGCGGCCGCAGCCGAAGCCCGGCAAGGGCGTGACGACCACCCGCGAGGTCCGCAGCCGGAGCCTCGTCGACGCCTTCCGCTTCGCTCCCTCGGGCCGCAAGGTGCCGTGCTACACCCCGACCACCGCCCGATCCGTTCTTCCGAATCAAACTTGCTCCCGAAGAAATCGCGAGAGCCTTGTGATCAAATCGCTCGGTTTGACTTGCGGCGGCGGAAATGCGGGAGTTGACCGCCGCGATGTAGGTTCCGTTTGGTGGCGGCGGCGGCGGCCCGGTTTCAATCTTCCTCTTCCGTTTTCAGGTGGAGGGGATGAAGCACGACGCAAGGCTCACCTTTCTGCTCCAGCCCAAGTCCGGCGGGGGGCACCCGACGGACGGGTGGGAATCGGACGACTCCTCGACGGCGAATAAGGTCGGGACGGCGTCGGGTTCTGGCCGGTGGGCGGACCCGCCTACCACGGCGTCGGGCAGAGAGGTCGTCGGAAAGCGCCCACTACCGCCGCCGTCGCCGCCGGGATGAGGAGGCCGCCGCTGGGATGGCCGGGAGGCCGCCGAGGGCTTCGCGAGGGCCGGGAGGTCGGAGGTCGCCGAGGGCTTCGCGAGGGCCGGGAGGCCGCCGAGGGCTTCGCAAGGGCCGGGAGGTCGGAGGTCGCCGAGGGCTTCGCGAGGGCGAGACGCCGTTTCGCTTTCAAAAAAAATGTGGTCTCCACCACTTTTTTTTTTACGTTGCCCTTCCGATGAAAAACATTTTCAAAATAAAAAATGATAAAACTAGCCAAACGAAACTTTTAGAACACTTTCACTACAATTTTCAAAAATTAAAAAAAAGAGTCATTATCACGTAACCAAACACCCCATTAGCTTTTTAAAAACGTCAGAAGATAGATTAAAATAGGTATTATTAATTATTATAAATTAAAGATATCTTGCCTGAGCTCACCCACACCATTGTTAATCTTAATGATACCCAAGCAACAAGTTGACCTTAGAATATCTTATTGGCCTCCCTGTACAAGTGCCTTTATTTTTACCTATTTTTGGCGTACAACTTAAGAGGGTGTTTGGTTACACAATAAATTTTTATATATTTTCATGATAAAAAGTTGTATTGGAATAAATTATGAACTAATCAATGACATAAAATTATCATGTTTGGAAAGATACGATAACAAAAAACTTTGATTCCATACATGAGTAAACATATTCTTTTAACAAGTTTTGTTACGTAAAAATTTGATTCCTTACAAAGAAAAACTCTTTTAAAATATAAAATTGTAATTGTTGTTAAACATCTTCTTTTGACAAGTTTTGTTACAAAAACATATAATTGTAGAAAAATCCAATTTATCATGTAGTCAAACAGTACCCCGTAAGAAACATAAATTTTATGCACGGGATGCCGGATTCGGTCGAGTTAGCCGGGTCTGGTCGAGTCAGCCCGATCCGACCCAACCCGTTCAAAGTAATCATCGATCCAATGCGGATCCAACCACTCATGTTGATTACATCGGTCGGGTGAAAGTGGGTCAGGCTGAGATGGCCAACTTGGCTTAACTCAGGCGATCCAGTCTCCGATCGGACTCCGATCAGGGTGGATGATCAAAGGTCAAGCTTAGCTTACTAGGATCAACTATTCATTGTCTTTTTACCTTAAATTTTTTTTTTCAAAACTATTCTTTTCTAAAGCACTAAAAACAATAATACCGGATCTTTTTCGTAATATCCTCCTTCCGGCGTCACCGTGACTCTCGCCTCCCCCTATCCTCATTAGGGTTAACCTCGTCATCCAATCGTCTCCTGCCACGTCGAATGCCTCCCTCCGGAAACTTCTGCCACCTCCGCAGCGCTGTTCCCACTTCACGCGTCTCCGCCGCGTAGCTGTGGGTCCCGCAGTTGATCTACTCCCTCGCTGGTAGCCGCCTTTTAAGGTTACCGCCCCCGGATACCGCCCCTCCCGGAAGCGAACACGAAACGCCAAGCGGGAGGTATCTTCACCAACCCCAACCACCTCTTTGACGTGCCCGCCGGGGACCTTCCTCGCCTCTTCTCACCGGTTCCGGTATAAATACCCTCCCCCGCGCGTCGTCTTCCTCGCCGTCAAGAAGTGTTGATCTGTCCGCTGCGAACCCTAATTTCGACCCCCCCCCTTCCTCCCGACCTCGCCAAACCCTAATTCGACCCCTGCGACGTCGATCTCGGTGGCCGATCACGCCATGGCAACACAGCGCGCTCTGGATGTGACGCTGATCTCGGCCAAGGATCTCAAGGGCGTCAACTTCCTGTCCAAGATGGAGGTCTACGCCGAGGTCTGGCTCTCCTCCGATCCCCAGGCCCGCCACCGCACCCCCGTCGACCGCGACGGCGGCAAGAATCCGTCGTGGGGGAAAGCCGCCTTCCGCCTCTTCCTCCCCCCCGGGGGCGCCGCCGACCTCCGCGGCGTCACGCTGCACATCCTCCTCCGCTGCGAGCGCGCCCTCGGCGATCGCGACGTCGGAGAGGTCCACGTCCCCGTCAGCGAGCTCGAGTCCACGCCCGGAGCGGCGAAGTCCGACCAGTTCATCAGCTACGAGGTCCGCCGCCCATCCGGCAAGCCCAAGGGAATCATCAACTTCTCCTTCAAGTTCGCCGACCCCGCCGAGGTTCCGGCTCCCGCCCCCTCCGCTGCTCCCTATCCCGCCGCAGCCGCCGCCCCACATGCTGCGGCGGCCTCCTACCCCGCCCCGGGTTCTGCCTACCCTCCTCCGAACCCGGCGGGCGGCTCATCCAAGGGCGACGAGCCCGTGACGGCCTACCCCGCGGGACCCAGCGCCGGATATCCGCCGCCTGGTCCGGGGGCGCCGTATCCACCCCAAGGATACCCCGCCCCGCCGCCGCAGCCGTACGGCTACGGTGCGCCGCCGCCGGGGTACGGGTATCCTCCTCCTCCGTCGGGGTACGGCTACGGCGCGGCGCCCGTCGCAGCGCCGCCGCCGCAGCAGCAGCCTAAGAAGAACAAGTTCGGTTTGGGTCTGGGCGCGGGGCTTCTCGGCGGCGCCCTCGGCGGGCTCCTGATCGGCGATATGATCTCGGACGCCGCAGATTACGACGCCGGCTTTGACGATGGCGGCGGCTTCGGCTTCTAGACGCGGAGGCGATTTTTATTCGGTTAAAGATCCCCCCTTTCTTTCTCCCTGTGTTGATATCAATCTTGTTCTTGATCATATGACATGGTTAGAACATATACGAAGGAGAGGATGTTGCTTTTGTGTACAGATGCTTTGTGATGCAAGATGTTCTTAATAAGCTCTTCTAACTAGGGTGGTTTCTAGAGGAATTCATACAAGCTAGTGTTTAGATTTGAGATTAATTTTAAGCACTTATGTGTCAAAGACTATGTAAAATTTGAAGGCCAATGAGCTTTGGGGCCAAATTTTGAAGAAAAAGAGAATATGATGAAGTTGACTTTGTGATATCTAACAAGGGAGGGGCATCATCTCTGTCAAAATCTGCGCCCCCCCCCACTTGCCATAAATATTCATGGGGGTGTTTGGTCGACAAATTAAAATTTTTTTTTGCAAATGTTTCTGTAACAAAATTTGTTAAAAAGAGGTGTTTGAAAACTATTACAAATATATATTTCAAGATATTTTCTTTTTGGCCTAGAAAAAGCCTCCCACTCCCACCTCTCTCTCTTGTCCATTTATAATCCCTACTCTTTTGTTTATAATTGAGATTACTTTTAAAAACTTATATGTGAAAAAAAAGCTATGTGAAATTTGAAGGTCAATGAACTGTGGGCCAAATTTTGAAGAAAGAGAATATGATGAAGTTGGCTTTGTGATATCTGACAAAGGAGACATGCATTATCTTTCTGTCAAAATCTGACCCCCCCCTCCATACATAATTTCTACTCCTTTTGTCATCGTCTCCGATAATTTTATATTATTGGTTAGTTTAAACTTTATTTTAACATAAAAATATAAAAAAATTATCTTGCCACATAACATTTATAAAGTACAAAAAGTAAAACATTGTGAGAAGGGGAGATCAGGTATTCCTAGCAAAAAAAGTCAATTATTCTTTTTCCTCCTAGAACAAATGCTCCGGTTTTCATAACGTGACCTCCACATTCCCAAATAGGAAATGTAAAATTATAGTAAAAATGTGTAATTAATAGCGTACATACAATAAAGCTAAATAAGTCAAATCTGAACGTCAAAAGTGTGGTAGCGTTCGTAAACTTATAATAAGAATAACGCAACTATTTTAAGTTGCATACTTTAAAATTTTCGGCAAGACTTCAACTGGTGTTTGAGCTGTGTTTCTTTGAGTTACATTGTCGTTATCCGGGTAGAAATGGAAGTTTGTCATAAAATGGGATGCAAACAAATAGGGGTGTTCTTTGTTTGATTTGAGTTTCGAATATTTTTTTTTTCAAATTAAATCAAACCAAACTATCTCTCGAACCGAATCAAATTAATTCGGTACGATTTCGTTTAATCTGGTTCAAACAATATTCTATTAAGATAAAGTAGTTACCTCGATATATAATTTCATTTTATTTGTTTTAAATCACATTCTATTAAAATTTAGTATATTTATTTATATATTTTATTAATTTATCTTAAAAACTTTCGAGATAAGTTTATTTTTACAAGAAAATATATTAAAATGGTATTATATATAACTGAAAATAAATCAGATTAAACGAATAGCTGTTCCTAAAATGACATAAATAGCTCGAATTCTTATGTATTTATGAAACATATCGTCTCGTGAGATGGACCCGGTCTCTTAAACGTCACGTGACACGAACTCCGGGCGCACCTCCAAGAGGCCTTCCGCAACGACACCGTTGATGCGATGTTCCCTTCATGGTCACATCCATCAGACGGTCGAGAATGCTCGCCGGAGAGAACCAGCTCGGCCCGACTAAACCGTTTTCCTCGCCTGACTGAGCGGCACGAACCGCACCGCACGCCACGCCGTCCCCGAAACCGGTACCCGAACGGATGATCCGTCCACGACCCGTACCCGATAATCATCTTCCTCGTCAGCCTCTCTCCAGGATAGATCAACGTCGGGGACCGTCCGATCAAAGGCATACGGGCGCTCTGTAACCCACTGGCGTGGTTTTAAAGAAAAATTAAAATGAAAAAAAAAAAGTCCAATCGGGAGCTAGCGGTACCCGGGTTTCGGATATCCGTCCGATAACGCGGCAGATTCCGCAGCTAGCAGCAGTTTCCCGGAAGGAAAGGAGCCTCCCCCGTTTTCCCCTCCGCCACCATCACCACCTCCCCCTTCCGTCTGCTTCTTCTCCACGGAGGCCTCCGCCCGGAGCTCCCCGTCCCATGGCGGCGCTCTCCGTTCCTTCCTCTTCCCCCTCGCCTTGGCCCCTTACCGATCCCTCCGACTCTGGACCACGCGGCGACGCCCCCTTCTCCCCCGCCCCCCTTTCGCGGGGCTCTCCGTCGCCCCGCTCTGCTTCGCCTCCTGCCTGGCAAGAACCCGACGAGGGCGGCGACGCCGATGGCACCAAGCAGCAGCAGATACTTCAAGAGTCGCCGGAGCAGGCGCCCCCCGTTCCAGCCGCAGCCGGCAATAGCCCTAATTCCGTGGCTCAGGAGCAAAGGGTAGGGTCTCCGCCCTCCGTGGCGGCTTCGCCCGCGCCACTTCCCGCTCTTCTCCACCTCTCCTTCAATCAGGACCAGGGATGCTTTGCCGCTGGCACCGACCAGGGTTTCCGCATCTTTAACTGCGACCCCTTTCGCGAGATCTTCCGCCGCGACTTCGATGGCGGAGGGATCGGTGTAGTGGAGATGCTTTTCCGCTGCAATATCCTGGCCCTCGTCGGCGGAGGGCCGCGCCCGAACTATCCGCCGAATAAGGTCATGATCTGGGACGACCATCAGAGCCGATGCATCGGGGAGCTTTCCTTTCGCTCGGAGGTGCGGGCCGTGCGGCTGCGGCGCGACCGTATCATCGTGGTCCTCGATCACAAGATCTTCGTGTACAATTTCTCGGACCTCAAGCTGTCGCACCAGATTGAAACTGTGCCGAACCCCAAGGGCCTGTGCGCGGTATCACAGCAGCAGGGGTCGCTCGTACTGGTTTGCCCCGGCGGACAGAAGGGACAGGTGAGGGTGGAGCACTACAACGCAAGAAGGACGAAGTTCATCGTGGCGCATGACTCGAGGATCGCCTGCTTTGCGCTGTCTCAAGACGGAAAGTTCATCGCCACCGCCAGCACAAAAGGCACGCTTGTTAGGATTTTCAGCACAGTTGATGGAGCTCTTCTGCAAGAGGTATGTTTTGAGCTTCGGTAAATTCTCACTCAAGTTTATGTGTTCTAATTTGCTAGTTGTTTTTTCTTCGCGAGGACATAACTTACAATGTGATGAGTATGCGTGTGTGGGTGAGTTTGAGGGGGGGGGATTCGCATGCACAATTCTTGTTCGAGGTAGTTATCGGGATGGAACTTCTTGCAGGTCATTGTGTTCGAACTATAATGTGAAACCAGGCATATTTCGATAGGTATGCAAAAGCTGAAAAGAAATTCCAGATGCTACGATGTGGTAATAGTCAGAGTTCAATATTTTATGAGTGATTGAATTATTTGAGAACTCTGCAGCTGATCATGTATACGACCTGCTTTTCATATTATCAGAGAACGACGTGTCTCAACAATTTCTGCAGCTGTGAGTTGTGTCATAAGTATATCTAGTTGAGAGGGAGACCAAGAGATTGGGATTGTACGGGCAGACTTTAGGAGCTTTTAAGTGTAAATGAGAACTTATTTATGTTAATTAAAAGGTGTATACACATAATGACCAATACAAGTGAACAGGAAAAGCTTTAATATGACTAACTTTTCTATTGTCGAATGGTGTAAGTCCTTCCCTATTTTGGACCCATGGAAAGTGCTGGTGTGAATACCTTTACACCTAAGCATCACCTACATACACCCCCTAAACTATGGCAAATGCATGTTTTCCTTGCTTATGTAGCACTTTCTGTTTATGGTCCAATTATCTGCAGCATAAATGACCTATTATGTAAAATACTTTAGGTGACAGTTTTACATCAACTGGATGTGTTAGAAGTGGAAGTAGATATGTTGACATGATATCACGTTTGTGCTTGTGTCTTATCATGTAACCAGTTGATTAAGTGTTTACTCCATTCTAGATGGCAATCATAAAAGCTGTGTTAAACAGGAAGAGTTCCCGACTTTGAGGTATATATTCAACCTAACCTCATAATAAAACCTAACAAAAAAGTGCCTTAGTGTAAGAATAAAACCACTCATCACTGATCCAAGGGGAGTCTGTGGTGCATTGACAACGTCGATAAGCGTGCACTGGATCATACTGAAATCAAGTGCTTGTGTCCTCATCAATGAAGGACTCTGTTTTGTGCCTGCACACGCTGCAGACAGAGATAGCTTTTATGACTACTATAGACAACACAAGGATCACCATTTCACAACCCTGGATGTAGGGTTCCGAATAGGTATGATAACCTGGTAACCTTCCCTGGTTGTTGACGCTGAATGACCAGGGACTGTTCTGTGACTGCACCTGCCACAGACAGAGATAGCTTTGATGACCATAGCCAACATAAGCTACACCTCCAGCCTTCCCTACGCTCTGTGCACCACTGTCCCTTACCATAACACCAACCACTCATCCCTCTCCCCAAGACCGCACCAATTCCATGCCACCAAGACTCACAACCGAATGCCATCTTTTGTGCCACCCCACCTTATGAGGGGGCTTGAGCATAATTCCGGCAGTGAATCCCCAATGCATTGACTCCGGCAAGGGCGGCCTTCCCTAATTCGCAGTTATGGATAATCAACTGAATCTGCCATGGATCAGATCGGACCGATGCTGCAGCTGCCTACGGGTTTGCTCGGCCCTGGTATAAGGGGATCCAATGAGGCTATATCGGGTCTTGAGTATCCGATATAGCTGACTGAAGGGCCAAACCAGATAGGCCAACTTCCCAGCACCGTGGCGTGGTCCAACTTATGATGCTGGAACTTCGATCCAGACTGCAACTGGTCCGACACCTCTGGACCCAGGTGACACGTGCAGAAAGGGGTGACACGTATGATGCCGGGAGGGATTCTTACTGACCTGTCTGGTCCACTATTGGCACGGGTGTGTGGCCTAGCACGGTGCAGGTCGAACCAGCTCGATTCCATAGGTGCCAGCTAGGTCAGCCTGGGCAAACAGCCATAAGTTCCAGTAATTGGTTCGACCTGAAGGGGCGGATGGTCAGGCACTTTTTGACCCGGTTGGCGCTGAACTCGACGGTGGCTCATGCGGAAGGCCGTGTAGCTCGTGTGAAGGCAGGCTTGGATGGGGTTTGTGTCAAGATGAAGAGGCATGCAAGAGAGGGCAAAAGACGACAAATTAGGAGAAACTACAATAGTATTGTACCTTCATGAATGAGGCACTGTTTGTGGTCTCCACGCCTTGCTGCAGACAACAGGGGAGTTCATCGAATCGATGCGATGTATCACAGGGAGCCAAAGATGAGTGATTGCATGAGTGTCTGACGGGCTTGAAGGACTCGATTGGCTGCACTCTGGTAGGCTCAAGCCGTGGAAACTGGCCACAAGCATAGTTGTCAAGGCGACAAGGCGCCCAAAGCGTTGAAGGTGCCAATTCCGCTTAGACAACAAGGTGACCACTTAGGCGTCGCCTAGACAGTCAAGGCAGTATTCAAGGAAGGTTGGGTCGGGGGGTCGGTATACATAAAAATATGCATAATTAGAATTATATTTTTATGTTATAATTGAATATGAGTGTTTTATCTATGTATATAAGTAAATATGATGTGTGTGAAAGAGAAGAGAGTTAAAATAGATTTTTATAAAATTTAAGTATGTAACACATTTATGGTTATAAAATTTATATATGTGCTATAGTATAAGTGATAATGAAATATTATTATAATATTATTAAATGGGGGGCAGTAGCGCCGTTGTGAGGGGTTGTCAGGGAGACGGAAGTCCTCCGAAAGAAAAAAATATGTAATAGTATAAGTGATCTTATATATGTAATTATAAAAGTGTGGGTATTTATTTTTGGATAAGGAGTTAATTTTGATAAATTAAGTGTGAGAGAGAGAGAGAGGGGGGAGAAGAGAGAGCTAAAAGAGAACTTTATAAATTTTAAATATATATGATAGCATAAGTGATAGTGAAATATATTAATATGTTCAAACTATCATTAAATAGGTGTCCCTTGTGGAGGGTATCAAGGGAAAAAACCTCCCAAAATTATTTTTTTAATCATGTAAAATACCTAGGGTGCCTTGCCTAGGCACTTTTTTGGGCTCCCCAAAAGGCACCTTAGCAAGGCGCCTTGGCGTCTGGGCATCAGCAGCGCCTAGGCGTCCGCCTTGACAACTATGACCACAAGCCTCCACAATGCTGGAGACAAGAGTCTTGAGACAGAGGACCCCATGATTCTAGCAAAATTGGATGATGTTGTACTGATTGGAGGTCACTGGAATCCTTTGGATGACAATGGTGTGAAGTCGTAGGAGGGATGAAGATCAATCGGGGTAGAGGGGCGGAGTATGAGGAGTTCTGGATTGGGGAGCACTGCAAACTGGTTACAGATGAGCCAGGAGATATGGATCGATGGAGAAGTGGTGAAAAATGTCTACTGGGAATGACAGAGCGATCGGTATCAACGACCCGGAATCCCGGTGCATTGTTGGTTTCGTCGGGTGACTTCGGTGCAAAGTAGGAAGTGTGGTGATAGGGATTTGGGAGGAAGGTGGTGACGAACATGAAGGTGAAGAATAGGTGAATTAACTGGAGGACACGAGGTAAGTTCTGGGAGAATGAAGATACTGCCCGAATGGTGCTGCAGCTTTGGGGTAAGAATGCACCAGACTTCACAGTTGACTGCCTTGAATAGCATTGGGTTAGCGCAGTGCTCCTTAGGAGGATGCCAAGAGGGAGAGCTTCGCGCAGGAGAAGAAGATCACGCAGTTCTTGTGTATTCTTCATCATTTCATCATCCAATTTGCTACAGTGCTGAGATTTTATAGAATACTTCAAATTACACTTTAACCCCTCTTAAAGACCTTATTACAAGTTGACCCAAAGTGTAGAAAATGCAAAAATTATTAATCCTAAGCTCTACTAATTATTACAATATAAATGTGTTGTCTCCTCCAAACTCGAACCGCATTGTCTTCAAAATTCTTGTATATTTGATCTGACCTCGTTCTAATCAGTAATTCAATTTGGTCTCGGTGATTTACGTATCTATAAAGAAATAACTCAAAATTGACATTAGTGAAGAAGGTGAATTCATATGGCTGACCCAAAATAAGTTGGTATTAAAACTAGACTTGAGTTGGGTTTTGTGTTTACCGTGATACTTAAGAAATATACTATCACAAGCCAAAGATTTTGATTAAGGGCTTTTTTCTTTTGAAAAATAGAGGGTTGCACAACTACATCCTTTTTCTGGTAAGGAGAGTATCAGCCAAAATTTACAGCCTTGCTTTTTCTTCTAACGATCGAATATGTTTGTAGATAAGATTGGCATGTAATTTTCATGTCTTTTATTGCAATTAATTTTGACATGGAATGCCGTACTCTTAACGTGAATTCATCTTTTGATTAGGGACTACACATTGGAAGTAAATATTAAGCTATTTCCTTTTCCCGCATTTTATCTAGAGGGTTACCTAGATACATATCCATTTTCAGGTGAGAAGAGGTGCCGACAGAGCAGAAATTTACAGCCTTGCCTTTTCTGCTAACAATCAATGGCTGGCAGTATCCAGTGACAAAGGAACCATACATGTGTTCTGTCTAAAGATTGATCAGGGGTCTCCAACAGGGGAAAAGGTTCAGCCTACGACTCCTGAGCCTAACACTGCTGCTCCGACTATCAGTTCATCCCTGTCGTTCATAAAAGGTTACCTTCAATCTTACATGGACCATTGCCATGTGTTCATGATTTTTGTTACGATATCTATCAGGATTTGTCTTCTTTTGGTTGCTCTTCAAGACAAGGATCACCAACGTTGCTGTATTCCGTGTTCATAAAATGTTTTGATATGCATCTCTTTTTGTGAATAAGTTGGATACGTGAGATTTTATTATCTTTTTTTGTGTTTGTTCCCAGTTGGATATATATGTTCAGGCGATGGATAATTGAATTTTGTTGTTTTAGAAACATATCAAACTTTTGCAGCAAAGCTGTTAAGACTTTGACAATACATTTCTTGTGAGTTTCTACAGTCTTCGGAAGTCTCATGTTAGATCGTTTAGACATTGGTTTACGTTTATCATGCATATGATGAGTGAGGTATTGAGGTACCTTCTATTTCTTATTTTAGCTGGAGACTGACCGTGTATGGCATTAGTTGACGTCCGTCTTCTGTTGCAGGGGTTCTTCCGAAATATTTTCACTCGGAATGGTCGGTAGCTCAGTTCCGCTTGCATGAAGGTTCACAATATGTGGTTGCTTTTGGCCACCAAAAGAACACCATTGTGATTCTTGGCATGGATGGCAGGTCAGTTGGAATCTGTTTTAGTGTCCACGGGTGTTTGGTCACACCTTTTTTTCTTGTCGCCCTGCCAGTTCATTGCATCACATACCTGCGGATTAAGTTGTTCTGATACACGAATTAGCATTAGAGATGTAAAATTTTTACACAAAAGCTCGCTGTGTATTCGTCGGTTGAGCAGAAATCTTTTCTTCGGTTATGGAGCACATTTTTAGCTCCCCAACCTTACTGCTGAATGAAAAGTAAAATTGGCCATAACTGATCCCTAAAAAAAAGAAAATCCTAGAGCAGATATTTAACCATGTCCAAGTTGCGCCCATCAAGGGCTCCGGCGATGGGGCAGCTGTCTTGTACCTGACTAGTACAGAGTACACACCCGTGATCTTTGGAGAAATTTGACGCATTATCGTTATCAATTACTCGTTCTTAATCTGACTGCAGCTTTTATCGATGTGAATTTGATCCTGCTAATGGGGGGGAGATGACGCAGCTCGAGTGTCACAACTTCTTGAAGACGGAGGAGACCTTTTAGTCTGACTGGAAATCGTCGCCATCCTCCTCCTCCCTTCCCTTGATCATTGCCGACAGCCTTATAACTTATTGACTAGCTATTCTTCTTTTTCTTGGAACAATAATATGTAAATATCTTGGGAAAATGATGGTTTTGCGACTGCTGCCAATGCCATCCTGGATGTGTTGCCTTTCCTTGTGAATATGTATGCATGAGACTGTATATCTCGCCCTATGAAATTAGTCAAAAATGTGAAAAAAGACGGTGGTAATGAAATTCTTGCGGCGTTTTTGTATTATAGCGCGTGATAATTGGTTTTCTACTTCGGTACTGTAATTCATGGTTACGCGGAGGGGGTGCCTTTTTGTTCTTTGAAATTCTGTGTTTGAGTTTTGTTTTTAGAAAGACAAGGCTTACCGATCTTCAGACCTGCCCGTTACCGTACGTATAATGGTTCGACGCCGAAGCGGAAGCTTATCGATCGTCTCCAAACACTAGGTTGCACCCATGGTTTTTGTCCGTAGACAGAGGATGTCTGGGTGCCAGAGATAGTAAGAGTGATCACGTTGCGGTAAACTGGGTAATGGTTCGACTGTTCATAAATTTTAAAGACTTCATGACATGAATTTTGTTTCTTCTAATGAAATTGGTGTAAAACTAAATCTTGCACATCTTGATTTTCCTTAGCGAAAGAGTGAAAAAGAAAACTCTACAAATTGATTTAACCCACTTCATTTTACACACATTTACGGCATCCCAAATGTTGAAATAACTTCTGTTGGTGATTATTTGCAGTTATATACAACGCCCCCCAAACAGGTCCTTGGGACTTGTAATGGGACGTTATATTCTTGTGAGTTAAACTAGTTTGAAGAGCCTAAAATGTGGCTGATTTCTGTGGTAGAGTTGCAAAAACTTCTAAATGAATATCCTACATCAGAGCCGAATTTATTTTTTGGGGGGGTCGTGAACAGAGTTGAATTTCATTTAGCTAAGGAATCTCTTTCTAATTACACGCTCAGCAAGACAAAAATTTGAATAGCGTGCTTGCCCGAATTCCTGGTGACACTGCACAATGAATACGGTAAGCATATAACATATGAAGTCACGGCACTGGAAGAAACAGGTTAATGTTTACCATGGCATTAAGGCAGGATCAAAGTTTGGAAAATGGCGCCATCTTAAGTACTCGAAAAACTTGTAATACATCCAACTTTGGAGCTCAAACACGGTCCACAGGCAACAACTAAAGAAGGAACACACTCAAAACTGAAAGATCTTTAGCTGCCTGGAGTTCTAACGGTTTGCCTCAGATCCCTGAAAGTACATGAAACCATCCTGCGGTGCACCAGCCGGAGAGGGTGCAGCAGGTGCACCTGGAGCAGAGGTTGCCGGCAATGGATTGGCCTGAAACGTTGCAGGGTTGATCGGAGGGGGAATGACACCAGAGACCATGGAAGCAGATTGGCCTCCAACAGCTGGAGTCAACGTAGGTGGTCTAAGGAGTCCAACCATGTGCATTGGTGCAGAGGTTGACCCTGGGGGTGCAACTAATGACCCAGGTGGTACAGCCCCATAACCTGTTGAGGTCAATAAAAAGTGGTTGGTCAATTTTGTGAAAACTGAGATCAATCTAAAATGAGATCAACTTAAAATCAATCGGTTGAACCACAAAATTGATGACATAAAGCCAAAATACCTATGAGCACAAGAGAAACAGCCAAGAGTTAATATGTAGCAAGGAAGCATATTGATACTTACCAACATGTGACCTTCTCCCTTGGAAAAAGAAAAACTATATCAACTCAGACTTAATGTCTTATACTACTGGAAACTATATACCATATGCCTTGTTTGGTTGAAGTATTAAAAATGATACCATATCAATTTTAACATTGATATTTTGAGAGCATAGAGTATCAATAACAAAATTGATACAAGTGGACACTTTGTATTACCATCCATGCCTTGTACTAAAATTTAAAAATTGATATTAATAGTCAAACACCTTGTGATGATTTATATCAATATCATTTTCGAAATTAATAATGAGAGGTGTTTATACTGTTCCCAAACAGGCAGTTAGTAAATGACCTAATAGGAATTAGGAATATTGTTTTCATCACTAGGTTTCATCTTGATGTCAGGCTTTTCAAGGACCACGGCATTAAAAGGGTTAAATCATGCAGGCAGACCACAGAGCCATGGTTGCACGTGTATGAGCTGGAACAATATTCTTAATAAGCACTTTCCCATGAAATACCTTCATATCCCATGGACCCAATATGGATGTAGTGCCGCTGTGGCAGTCAATTCTGGATCTGGACTATTCCAGCAGAAATCAGCGTTTGGACCAGTCCCCCCCCTCCCAAATGGATTGGCCTATGCCCATCCAATCCCAGAATCATTCAGCGAACCATCTGATGAAGGTTATAAAGTTAGCACAGATTGACCATGCTCTCTGGGTTAGGAACGTCCAGGAAGATCTTTCATCAAAACCAGTTCCTAATTGGATACCTCCAAGACCAGGTACCCTGAAAATCAAGGTGGATGCAGCAGTAGATGGTGGAAGCATCTGTCTGATAGTAAGAAATGCAGCGTGCTATCTTGTATTATGTCAGATCAACAGGTTAACTAACAGGCCAACCTTACATTCAGAGGAAGAGGCTGTTCTACAAAGAATATCACTGGCAGCCCATTTTGTCGAAAAGGTAGAGATTGAGTCTGACTGTAAAAGTCTTTGTGGATGCGATAGCTGGTAAAGGACCAATTCCCTGATGCTGAAGCAGTGTAAAAATGTAACAACTCAATTAGGGCTGGTAGATGTCAGTTGGTTTTTGCTAATTGAACGGCAAACGACATGGCCCATGCATTAGGCAAACTAGCTTTGCAGTTGACTACAGGAGGATTGCACTCTTTTTTCGGTACAACAGTTCAAACTAATATTGTGCATAGTATATGTAATGAGTTTTCAGTTATTTAAAGATTATGCAAACCAAGTTTTCCTCAAAATAAACAATAAAAACTTACGCTAGATGGATCCCAATCCAGACGTCAATTGTCTGTATTCTCTTTACTTGCATCTCCTTTTTTGTGTTAATGAATTGTGACCTACGTCACCTTGGCTTCAAAAGAAATGCAATCTTCTATTTAAGGTCCATTGAAGCATTGACTAACTCATTTTAACAGAAAATCCAAAATTAAAAACTGATTTTTCACTTCAAAAATTAGATAATACAGTTAAAAAACTCATGATCTTTATTAAATGTCCAAAATGCTCTTCTCTAATGGTACCTTGAAAATAAATATAACACTTTGAATTAATAGATATCATTTTTGTTAACTTTGTACTGACTAGTAACACGTTTGCCTTAATCCAAAGAAGAAACTTTATCAAACCACAGCAATGCAACAGAAGAAATATCATCAAACCTTCACCTACCTGGAGCTATAGGGAGAGGGCGTGGCAGTATGGGAGGCCTAATTGCTGGCATAGGTGGCTGGGAAGCCCCAGGCATTGGCAGTATTGGTGTAGGTAAAACAGGAAGTCTGGGACGTTGAGCATTTGGCCCAAGAGAAGCGAAATATGTGGCACCAACTTGGAACGCTGCCTGTCCAAGATGTTCTTTAATCCTTTGATCAATCAAACTTTGAGTCTGTTGCTCTTCAAACTGCTGGTAATATGATCGCACATTCGCCTGAGAAGCATATATAATCATATGGTAAAATATCAGCAGTATATAAAGAAAGCTAGAAATAAGAACAGAAGATGCTGCAAAAATACCTTGTGCTTGTATCCAGCATTGTGTTGCTTTCTAACAGAAGGCTGTGCGGGGAAGAAACATTAAAAACATTATACTCCAAGCATGGAGTAATGCATAAAAAAATAGAATTCAGTTGATATTTAACAATGCAAACCAAATAAAGAAAGATACCCATAACCATATGGTAGAAGATGCTACCCTATGCAAGTAGAAAATGATACATAGTTTTTAAAAGTATTGTTGAGATGCTGTAAAATGTCTTGAGAAAATGTGTTTCTCCAACTAAATACCAATCCAGAGCAGCCAATTGCTATATGAACATGTTAAAGGCAATCGCTTCATTCCTCAAGGGGACGACCATTGGCATTACTAGCCAAAAAAAACTTGTCACTTCATCCTTGTAGCATTCAAGACCTTATCAAAATTGCCTTAAATGGAATTCCTTTATAAAGACAAACAATCTCATGTCTTTTAGCTAGATATATTCAAACAGAAACCGTTAACTGAAATTTTTTTTGAAGACAATATTGTATTGAGAGATGAGACAGGAAGGACTTAATAAAAAGATAAAACTACAGAGAAATATTTTAGAATCTAAGCATTTCAAGGTAAATAAAATTAAGACAAAATATATGCATTGTAAATTTATTAATTTAATAAAAGCTAAAAAAGAAAAGATGGAAGAGTTAGTATGAATTGAATAATATTATTTCAAAATACTCAATTGAAATACTTTAGTTCAATTATCTAAAAGGATAGAGAATGTGATGGGAATGTTAACTGTAAGATTAAAACTAGGTGGATCGAGTGGTTTCACAAAATTGACAAAGATTTTATCATATGGCTATAAAAGCTACAATGTTGCATGGTATACTCAATTTAGATAGTTTAGTAGTTCAACTATCCAAAAAGGTAGAGAATGTTATGTGAACGTTAACCATAAGATTAAAATTAGATGGATGTAAGTGGAGATTGGCTATAGAGTCCTTAAATGATCGTAGGGTCTCATCAAATTCTAGGTTATCGGAGGCATGAGGCAGGCAAGGTAAGGTACCCTTTGCCTCACCCCATCCCCTCCAATGATGGAGGTGATCTCCAGCGCCGTCGCCACAGATGAGCAGGGCAGCATGGGCCTGTGGAAATGCCAGAGGAGGCACCTTAGTGCGGAAACGATGAGACCCAGGAATCCGTTTTCAGACCTGTGGGCCCAGACCAGGCGGATCAGCAACTTAAGTTGCAGTCTGGTTCACTGGGCACTGAACTGCCTGTTGGACAGGGGCGGTTCAACATCCACGGGGCAGTGCATAACCTAAGTTGTGAATCCGCCTTTGGTTGCCCGATCGAATAAAGGATTCCTAGATCCATTTTTCCTTGCCCAAACAGACACCAGAGGCGCCCTGCCTCAATGCCAAAGGCAGCAAAGTCAGTTGCCAAGGAAGTTCAAGCCGAGGCAAGGCGAGGACATCTTGCCTTGTCGCCAAGGCAGTTGTCTCGCACACGTCCGATAACTTATATTAAAGCTGACAAAACAATTTATCTTATAACTATATGACCTACTACAACTAAAATGTTGCATGGTAGTGAATGTCAAACAATAAAGGAAAAGTATACTTTTAAAATAAGTGTTGCTCAAATAAGAATGTTGATATTGATATGTGGTCATACTAAATTAAATAAAATACATAATGAATATATCATAAAATTATGGAAGTTGTGATAATTGTGAACAAATTGAAAGAAGAGAAATTGAGATGATCTGGACATACTAAACATAAACAAAACTCCAATTGGAAAGGTAAAAAAAAAATCAAAGTTGTTGAAATAAAAAAAGGTGTGATAGACCTTAGCTAACTTGGAGGAGTGTATTTCACTAATTCAATATGAGTTAAATAATTTAAATATCTTTGGAGAAATAACACATCAAGGTGAGTGGAAATAGAGAATCTATATGGATGACCTCAAATAATTTGGGATTAAGGTTAGAGTTGAGTTGAGTTACATATCAGTATTGAAATTTGTTATACCATAGCAGGGGTAAATGCATTAGAATTTATTTTGAATTAAAATAAAATTCTCAAGAAATAATGCTATCTCTGAAAATGACGTGGTGGTGTTACCTTAGCTTTGTATAGTTTCTCTCCAACATATCAAACTTCATAGTTAAAGAATGGTCTATCATAATTCACTCATCCAGCCTCAAGTTTCTCCACAAGAAGTCCACACAGGACAGTAGAGCTTTTTTTTGGTCGAAGGGACAGTACAGTTTAAGGGGCCAGATAACCCACCTGTCCTTGCCACCCTAACTTTTCAATGTCCTTACAATTTTCATGTTTGTCATTGTTATTTCAATTATATCCATTACTTTTATATATCGCCTACCTAAAAAAATAAATAGAAAAAATTACCCATCTTAAAAAGATTCTTCATCAACCCCTTCCTCTCCCCAAAATTGGACATAGATCAACAAGGTTAGAATGCATTCCCCAAAATTGAACAGCTCCTGACACAGGCAGTGAGCATAATGCCCCTCGTAAGCAACAGATATGGATCCAAATGGGGCGTTATCAATCTACTTTGATGGCCAGTATTCTCCAGCCCTCACAAAAAAGATATTCACCAACTATCACATTAGCCACATTAGAGAAAAAATTCAAAAGATTATGACACAAAAGTTCCCACAGAAGTCAAGGTGGAGAGCGGTACCCTTGTTACACTCAGGATATCAGATAAGAAGATACATAATTCCTCCCCATAGTTGTTTCCAAAGTCCGTTAAAACAACTCAGAAAACAAAAACAATGGACTAACGCAAAATAAATATAAAAATTGAGCCCAAACCAACTTATCAAATCTCACTCCCACATTCATCATAGATATAGGTATCATACTCACCGAATCATGGGTCAAGTAGGTGTCACAGTAGTCACAATAGTACCTACAAAAGGGGGAATGAAAGTAACTCAAAAACATAAAAAATATAGGGGTAAATGTGGGCACACACCCACACACACAGAGAGCAAGCTCATTACCGGGGCATTGTGGAATTGATAAAGTTGCTGCTGGGGATTGAAAAATTCCCTACAAAAAATGGGAAATGTGAAATGACAATTGGACAAAAAGATATCAATTTAAAAAGAACAACATTTTCACAGTGACCAATGGCAACAAATGTGGGGAATAAAGTCTAAAATATTCCATATTAACTAAATAAAAAAAGTAGCACATGCATTCTAAAAGCTGAGCAAAATGTTTGTAAACACAAATAGGAACAAACAATTCCGAACTCTAAACCCAAATTCTTCGCAATGTCCAAACTAGGTGTTAGCACCATACAAGCAGCTGACACTGCCCGCACAAGAAGAGCAGGTGCAAGAGCATCTTTAAATGGCGCAGGGTTGTGGCAGAGTGACCGTGAAGAGTAGCAGGTGTGGGGCAGGTAAGAAGATCCAAGAGTAGCTTCACCTACGGGCTAAGGCTTCTGTAAGGCAATACAACCTGGCATTGATAGAATCATATAATAATTAAAAAATAACTATAAATACAATAACAATTGATTCGTAGAAATAAAAAAAATCTATATTATTAGATTATATATCAATAAAGTATCTATTATCATGCATATACCCTTGTAAACTTCAAAGATTTGGGGCAACAAAATCATAACTACTCATCTCATTTCTAAGTTTTAAGGGCTCTTATTACAAACACTAACAGTATCAAGATTTAGAAAAAAAAACTATAAAATCCAAGTCCTTCTAAAAATTGTTAAATATAAAAAAACTGTAAAAATTACGTCAATAATCTTAAAAATGCAACAATATCCACAAAAATATGCAAAGGACCTACCAAAAACTTCATCATTAAAAAAATCTGATGAGAAAAAAATCTACATTATGACCTTTAAATTTTAACAAAACTATGAGAAATTTTCTAAAAAGAAAATTTCTAAAAAGTATGCATACAAACTGTTGAAGATTTTAACAAAGCTTTTAAAACATGTAGAATAATATCTTAAAATTCAAAAACTAATCTTCTACATCTCTCATGTTCTTGTTGTCATGCTGCAGCTATTCTGTGCATTGTCTTCATCTACATGCCGTTTGTTAGGGTCCATTTGGGAACCAAGTGGAAGCGCTTCCTTTTTACTTCCACTCCTAATAAAAGTTCTTATTTTAAATGACCTGTTTGGTTAAGTAACGACCTCCGCTTCTCCTTTTCATGGGAGGTGGAAGTAAGAAGGAGATTTTTTTTCTCCTTCAAAGATTACAAAATCTCCTCCCAATAACTACTCTGTTCATCCCTCAAGCAAACACCAAACTCCTGTCATCTTCACGTGAGCATTCTCACATTGACAGCTCTAACAGACTTCATCAAGACAGATTTGAAGGACAAGGTCAGTTGATCATCTCAATGGATCCATACCTCAGCGCTCTGCCTACTCTCTCCTGGCAGCTCTCCATCCTCCGTCTTTCACTGTTGCCTTGCCAATCACCATTCATCCCCGCACTCAAGGTTGTCGATATCGACATCCTCATCCTCCATCTTTAATACTCACGGAGCTGCAAAAGCAGCCAGAACAATGTTGCAGACGAAAGGTCGGCAATGGAGACAAGAAGGAGGAGCTGGATGCCAGGAACCTAGGAGACTAGATGATTGAGAAAAAAAATATAATAGGGGAGACAAGGAAGAGGCCACAAAGGATCCCATCGGCGTGACGGCGTCAGCCATGAGTAGCATGAAATAGGAAAAGGAGCTCCGTGAGACTAGAAAGGTGCCATCCATGTGTGCTATCACTGCATGCCCCCTGCTGCGTGTCCGGATGCAGTACTCAATGGAAGCAAACACACACTTCTCCATAGCAATTGCCAGCCCCTTTTTGCCTGTCCAGATTACTGATATAAGCATTCCTGTGTGGGTCTCACTATCAATGTGAACAAATCTGATATGGTATTATTTGTATAAGTATCAAAGTAAAAAGGGTATTAATTGTTGAACATTAAGAAATTGATATATCCTACACTTAACTATCGGATATAATCACAAATTATTTTTTACTATCTATTGAGAAATAATTATCAGTTGATTATAAAATGTTTAACATATATATAAATAAAAAACAAAAAGATCCAAGTAATCATGAATTAAATTAATATGAATCTAAATCTGAATAGAATCATATAAAATTTGTTATTACAGAAGCATTTCTAGCTTTTGATAAAATAGTACCAAACAGCCTTAACTTTTATAACAAGGGATTACTTTTTGAAGTAACTTCTACAAGAAGGTAGTTCAATAAGAAGTACTTCTCTTAAGTTTCCAAATGGACCTTAGCATTCACATGTTCGAGTTCGAGTTTTCATACCGCATCAGCTCATTTGGACTACATATCTTATACCCTGTAATGATATGCTTCTGATTCTTGGTGTTAAATGAAGAAGAGAATGATACAAAGGCAAAGCAGGAGAATAGTATGAGCCTTGAGGAGAAGGGAAGCGAAAGTAGTGACTAGAAATGTCAGCAGGACAACTATCAACATTATCTAGAAGTCAAAGATAACATTAGCCAACAGTCTAGGAATGCAGATGATGTGAAGGCTAAGGAAGGAAGCCTTACAGACGCCTACTGTGCCACTGGAGGAGGAGCCATCTGACAGCTGAGAGAGAAGAGAAGAAAGCCCGCCAGCACCGCCAAAGGAGACTAGGGCTTCGCATGGAAAATGGACTGCCGAAAGAGCCACTGCAGTCGCCGGTCAACATTAGGGAGAATGTGATTCCAATGAGAAGGGCCGACATGCTAGGGCTATAAACAGAGCAAATATGTGATTACTGTATCTGCTCACCATGATAATTAGGGCTGTAAACAGAGTGGATATGGAATTTCCAAATCCACTTCGGATGGCAATTCAGATATCGAATATCCACTCCGGTTACACTTTGGATACAGAGCAGATATTAAATCCCGGATATGGAGTGGATATGGATAATATCCATTTCGCCCATAATCTGTATTCACAATACAAACCTAAATGCAAACATGAAAAAGCTGTAAGGTATTTGAAAAAATGGATAAAACAGTGTCAAAATTGTGTAATAGACCTCTTAAAAGGCTTCCAAAAAACCTATATTAACTCAAATAATGTGTGTACTATCACCATGAAAAAACTCTCAAAAATATGTTCAAATAACAGCAAAAACCTGTAAAATCTTGAGAGAGTCCGCAGAATCTGTAAAATGACAATTGATTTTGCATACGCATCATTTGTATAAAACGTTGAACTAGACATCAAACCGCAACATTGTTTAATAATCACAAGATTTAAGAACTAAATCTTTTAATTTAAATTCTACAATGATGTAATCAAACATACTAAAATTAATCACAAGATTCTACACCTTAAAAAGTCCGCGTCTTCACCTAAACCTGGTGTCCACCCACGCAGCAAAGTGCAAACTGCCAGGCCGCTGATGACTGATCCTTCTGCAGGGAACTGGGGAGAACAGAGCGACCACAAGCCGTCTACAAGACGCCACCCAAACTCTGCTGTTAGAGACATTTCCATCCTCCGCTATTAGAAACTCAAGCAACCTAGAGTAAGAAGATCGATACCTGACAGAGGAAGAACAGAGAGCGAATCTGCAGCCGCTTGGAGAGGAAAAATATATCTGCAGCCACCACCGGGGAGCCTTGGAGAGGAAAAATATATCTGCAGCCTCCACCGGGGAGCCTTGGAGAGGAGAACCACCGGAGTCTGGAGAGTCCGACACCGTCGAGCGGAAGCCGTCGCCAAGCAGCCGAATCAAGGTGGGAACGGGGGAACTGGGGAAACTGATGTGCTTCTCCGCCCTCCGCCGATATGAAGTGGGAAGTGGCAAAAGGGGAAGGGGGAACCGGAAAAGAAAATTGCTTCTCCGCTGATCCGATGTGCCGCGGCCGGGAACTGGGAACGGCTGAGACTGGAGGGTGGAGGCGACGGCGAGGCTGACGCTGGAGGCGACGGCGACCGGACGAGGGAGGCTGGCGGCTGAGCCCGCCGAGGGTCTCAGCGACGGCGACGAGGGGGGCGAAGGCGACTGCTGCTGTATCAGGTAGGATTTATCATGAACCGTTGGATCTTACATCCGATAAAAACTTATCGGTATCCGACGGATAATATCCGAATCCGAAATCCGGATCAACCTAATCGGACAACATGCGATCAATCGAATACGGAATACCAATCCGAATTCTGAAAAGGTATCCAATCCGTTTACAGCACCAGATAATTCAAATATCTAATATCCGCTCTAATTAGGTTGACTGAATATTAAATAATGAATTTCATTCGCTTATGGGGGTGTTTGGTTGCATGATAATTGAGGTTTTTATTTTAATTTTTAAAAATTGTAAGAAAACTTGTTAAAAGAGGTTTTTGACAACCATGACAATTTTATGTTTTGAAAGTGATTTCCTTCTTAAACAAAAAAGAGGGTCTCACCTCTTTCTTTTTTCTTGTGGTCCTCCACTTTATTTGGTCATGTGCGGTGGTTACTCTTTTTTGTAATCACATCCCTCCAAACATGATAATTTTATGTCATGAGTTGGTTTACTTTTTATTTTAATACAATTTTTTATCATGAAAGTGTACAAAAAATTATCATGCAACCAAACACTCCATGAGAATTTGAAATCTGAAATCTGAACAAACTTGAAGATAGCTAGCCGAAACTTGCATAAGAGAGAATCCAGAATCTGAAAAAATTAAGAATCCGCAGAATTTGAAATCTAAGGTCGGCCAACTTTGCAGAAATCTGAAAATAATGACTTAATCCCAGCATATTCAAATTAAGCTCAGTCAAGATAGACTTGTTTGAATCAATTAAAACCTGAACTTCACATCTAAAACAAGAAACCAACAACTGTAAAATTCTGCAGAATTCCAAATCAAAAAATCTGAAATTCGGAAACACTAATCGAATTCAATTTCAACTCTTAAATTAGACTCAAGTTAATCTCGATCGAACAAACCAATCCATTTCAAATCAATTTCCCAAACTAAATTCAAACCAATCCAATTTAAAACAAACTAATTCCAAATAAAAATTTAAAATAAATTAAGTGCTTGCCGGTCCATCAAGTTCATGGGGTTGTTTTTCTCCTGTGTTTGTATGAATGTTTATTTTTGTGGATGCATCGTTCTTCTACTTCAACGAATTGCTACGACGGATAATCAAGGGTATTCGAGTATTCTCGATGTAATTAACGTCGGATCTTCGCACCATCCGACGGGGAGATGTCAAAATAAATTTCAAAAAACCTAACAACCTCAATCTATAATTTATAGATACAATCGACCCTAGCTAGTACTCCTACGGGATACCATCTATTTTCTTAAGAAGTCAACGCTAAGGTCTAATCCAAATAGGAAAATGAATATCCAAAATCAAAAATCCCTTTTAAAAATGTTTTCGAATTTTGAGGTCACATCAGTCTATAATTAATATTTTAGACTTTTGATTAAGTCAAATAAAATACTTAATTTGACTAAGATATTTACATATTATTCGATCTAATGTTTATTTAATGATATATTATCTACGTTATCTTATCCTCTACGGATAATTACATATAAAAATAAATAAATAAACCATAAAAATAATTTTTATTTGTTTATTAAGATATATGAGATATGTTTAAAGCTTAATCAAGACAAAGAAATCAAATATTATAAATCTACCCATTTCCGAACTGAATCTGATCAAGGTGGTTGGCAACTCAAACGTTACTTTAAGTTTACCAGTATGTTATAAATTTGAGTAAAATAGTTATTGATCAACAAGGTATTTTTACAACATAAGAAATTAGATGTGAAACGAAAAGGAAGACTTCATATTAAGGTAAAATCACCAACGTCACAGTCAGGATTCTCATGTTGAGAGAGAGAGAGAGAGAGTAAATACCAGGGACACAATATAAATAATAGGTGATTTCTTACATGGTGTAATTTATGTAAATGATATTGGATATATGTACAAAGTAATATAATTTATTGTCATGTCCTTTGATTTCTTTTTACCAAATTATGAAGGATGTGACAGAAACTCACATGTTTTCAACAGTCTATTTCCTTAAAATAAATTTGGCTGGATTAAAGGTCCGGTGCCGTACAATTGTTTCCTAATTATTCGAAATAGGAAGTGGCTGTTTTTGAAATACAGAATAGATTTAGAAAAGCAAGTATATAATTGTATATTTTTACATAAGATACGAAAATTTAAATAAAGTCGAGCTTTAATTCCAATAATCTCAGGGATATTCTTTTTGCCCCCCTATTTTCATTAATTGCATTCTTCACCGTCCCTAAACCGAAACCGAGCAAAAAACCGTTAGCACGGCTCTTGCGCCGGCCCGTTAATCTTAGTATCGGATTCGGATCCTTCCTGCTGTGTAGGGCTGTTCACTGTTTGGTTCAACCCGAAAAACCAAACCAAACCAGTACTTTGGTTTGGTTCGGTTTGGTTTGAACTACTGATCGGTTTGGTTTGGTTCCTAGGACCCTTCAAACCAAACTAAACCAGTAAACCGAATAACCCAAATTAGATTAAATATTTTAGTTTAAGTTATATATAAGATAATATTTATGTATCTTTTCTTATAAAAATAAATTTGTTTTATGTGTTTTTAAGGTAAAATTAATGTAATCTATGAACATATACACAAGATTTTAATAGAATGTGATTTAAAATAAACAAAATAAAATTATATATTGATATATCAATTATATATTGATATATCTATTATACTTTAATAAAATATATATTGATATATCTACTATGCTTTAATAAAATATGATTTAAACTGAATCGAACCAAACTAAATCAAATTAATTTGATTTAATTTGATTTGATTTAGGAGATAATTTGATTTGAGAAAAAATACTTGAAAATCAAATCAAACCAAACCATGAACTCACTCCCCCCCCCCTACTGCTGAGGTCAGCTGGTGCCTGCTCACAGGCGCAGCCATCGTGATTCCTCTGGACCGCAGGGGTATCGCACTGCCCGACACCAGAAAAAGGGCCCACGTCACGTGCGTTGCGACACGTATTCATGCTCTTGCCAGATGGCATGCCTCGTGGACGGTTCCACGCTCAACTCTCCCTCTCAGCCTCTCTCGCAGACACCGGGACACGCACGTCCGCTGTGCGTAGCGAAGTGCAGGATGCTCCTTCATGTAGAAACAGACGCAGGCGCCGTAGGCGAAGGCTCACACCGGTCACATGTGCCACCCGATCGGTTCTGCGCCGCCAGCTTAGCCCTGGAGCGCATGCCACCTGGTGTCATCAACGGCCACCATTGGGGTACACAGATCTGATCAGACGGGCCATATTAGATCATTGCAGTATATAGCAGGCGCGTCCCTTCTCTTCCTTCCCCATCTCGCACCTTCTGGTCCTTGTTTCCTCCGCCTGTTCCGCATCTCTTTCTTTTTCTTTCTCTGGCAGAAGAATACGACCGGGAAGGTCGATCATGGCGGAATCGGCGTCGGAAGGGAACTATTCAGATGGCGTAAGTCTTATTCTTATTGCTTTGAAAATTTTCTCGAGGATCATGCAATCCTTTGGTTATTGCTCCGATTCACGGTTAGGGGTTTTTGCTGATTTTTTTTTTCTGTGCCTCTTCGTCCCGTTCCCGGCTTTCGATCTCCAGGCGGCCAAGCCGCTGCCGCAGCGGGAGTTGAAGCATCTCGGTTTCTTCCGCCTGGCAACCCTGCAGGCGGTTGTGTGGCTCTCGACTCTTTACGACATCGCCAAAGAGAGTTCCGGTCCACTGAAGCCCGGTGTGCAAGCTGTGGAGGGCGCTGTTAAGAGCGTTGTTGGCCCTGTCTACAGGAGATTTAGCGGTGTCCCTTATGATGTCCTCAAGTTTGTCGATCGGAAGGTTTACGCTGTTCCTGAACCTCCAAGCCCCGTTGTTTCTTCACATCATCTCCGTACCTGCTATCTTCTTCTCGGGGATTTTCGGTTCTCCATGAATCGGCGTGTGGATCTGCTAGTCAAGGTCCAAATAGTCTGAGTTCCATCTTTCGTATCTCACAGGTCGACGACTCGATGGGTGAGTTGGAGCGTTTCATTCCGCCGGCGGTGAAAAAGGGCGCCGGTGTCGCTCGCTCAGTTGTCGACGAAGTCCAGCGTGACGGGGTCGTCGCGACTGCAGCCTGCCTGGCCAAGAGCGCGATTGCCAAGTGCCAGTCTGCGGCCATGCCACTTTACGCCAGGTGCGAGCCCGTCGCCGAGCACTACGCCGTGGCAGGATGGCGCGCAATGGACGGGCTACCTCTGTTTCATCAGGTGGCGCTGATTGCGGTGCCCACGGCGGCGCACTGGGCGGAGAGGTATAACAGCGCGGTGGTTCATGGCTCCGAGAAGGGATACGCCGCTGCCGCTTACCTGCCGCTGGTGCCGATCGAAAGGATAGCCAAGGTGTTTGGTTCATCTCGGGAAGGCGGCCTCTCCTCTGCAGAAGCCCACTGAAGAAGACGCATGCGAATGGAACTGGGAGCACCACACCACGCGATGAAGCCAATCGAACCTGTTTATTAGGCGACTTGTAAGTTGGTTTCTTCTCTTCTCAGGCCCCTGTAGTATGTAAGAACTTGTTGCGTCTGGATCTGCTTGCAGCTTTCTAACTTCTACTTGTGGTAGTACTGTTGTGGTTAGCTTTTAATCTGGTGAAGATCAAGCCCCTTGCCTGAACACGGTGGATAAAAGGGTTCACTTTTTTGTGTCTAATTCTCGTTTCACAGTTTGGCGAGCGCTGTAAAACAAAGAATTCCGCTTTCCCCGAGAGACTGAACTTTGCAAATAATTTGGGGTTCTCTCAGCTGCGTTTATATATCCATAAAGTTCATTGAAATATGTACGGCTTTGTCCTGCTAATATCTCAAATGAAAATTTTTTTCTTGGAAGAGAGTATATTGGTGGTAGGATCAATCTCTATGTTATGGTAGGGTTAAGGAATTCTTATTTTTCTAATACGAAACGAAATTTGAGTAATCTCTACGTTGGAAAAAAAGCATTCTTATTTTATCTTTCAAACAGACATGTAACTCTCAAATTTTGGGTAGTCACGACCAGAGAAAGTGTTTATCTATCGCTCCTGTTATTCATTTTAGAGTTTTATTTTTGATATTATATATATTAATATTTTCAAATATTAGAGTATCAATATTAAATTAAAAGTAATATAAGTTGACACTTGTATTATCTAATATGTCATGTTTGCACTATAAATTTTAAAATTGATATAATTAATTAAATATATATCGATTTTAAAATTAATAGTGATAGAGGTACCAAACAAGATTCTGACCTTTTCCAAAAAATCAAATATAATACCCATGTTATTAATTTCGAAATTGACATTGATATAAATCAAACCAAACGGGTCAAAAAAACCATCAATTTGTTGACCGTTGACTTCTTACGAAATAGTTCAAGACACTGATTGCCCACATGTAGGATCCGGATCTGATATCTCTAGTTACGTAGCACAAATGAGAACAAGTCTGGTAGTTTATGGGGTGTTTGGTTGCATTATAATGGAAATTTTTATTTTTATTTTTAAAAATTGTAAGAAAACTTGTTAAAAGATGTGTTTGGTAACCATGACAATTTTATGTTTTGAAAGTGATTTTCTTCTTAAACAAAAAAGAGGGTCTCACATCTCTTTTTTTCTTGTGGTCCCCCACTTTGTTTCGGTCATGTATGGTAGTTACTCTTTTTTGTTATCACATCTCTCCAAACACGATAATTTTATGTCATGAGTTGGTTCACTTCTTATTTTAATACAATTTTTTATCGTGAAAGTGTACAAGAAATTATCATGCAACCAAACACCCCATTAGATGTTACTCTTTTTCTCATTTGTGATCGGGGTTGTTTTCTATTTGGTTTCAATTCGAAAAATTAACTCAAATTAATACTTTAGTTCGATTTGATTTAATTTGTAAGATTTTTAAATTAAATCAAATTGATAAATCAAATAATTTGAATTGGATTAAATATTTAATTTAAATTATAAATAAGATAGTATTTATGTATTTTTTTATAAAAATAAATTTATTTGAAATATTATTAAGATAAAACTAATATAATATATAAATATATATACAAGATTTTAATAGAATGTGATTTAAAATGAACAAAATAAAATTATATATTAATATATTTATTATATCTTGATAAAGTATGATTTGAACCGAATCAAATCAAATCAAATCAAATTGAATTAATTTGATTTGATTTAATTTAATTTAAAAAATAATTTATTTTGATTTGATTTGAAAAAATATTTAAAATTCAAATTAAAACATAAACACTCTTATTTGTGATAACCGCAGAATTTAACAACTTGGGAGAGTCAGACAGGAGTAACAACTACAAATTTGTGTTTCTTTTAAGAGTATTCTTGCGTATTAAACAATTTACCAGAGAATTAATGCAGACACATTAAATTTCTAGATATATATTTTTATGAATTATATATACGAAAGAGAGAGAAGCCAGCCCAGTCATAAGAATAAAAGAAGCACGGTGGGATTTGAACTAGCTCGTGAAATTTGAATTCTATCTGAATTGGTCTGCGAAACTCAATTTTGAATCTGTTTGTAAACTCGATTTAAGTTTAAACTCGGATTAAAATTTATCTCAACTTTGCTCCGTATTCACCCGAATAATTAATCGAGTTAGTCACGAATTTATCCGGTCAAGCAAATTTTGTTCTAGCTCAACTGATGGACGAATTGAATTCATTTTACAAGATTATTTATTTATTTGGCATCATAAATAAGTTGAAGCAAATTTGTATCCGGTCAAAGTTCAAAGTTGGTTTGCTTTATATCATATGGGTATCATTGAGTTCAGCGGGCAGCGTATGGACTAAAAAAGGAAGGTGCATGGGAGACATGGACGACCCTGCTGGATATCCACAAGTATTTTTCTCCGAGAGAATTAGATCGGGTTCACGTAGTTCTCGAGTCCTTTCTCTCGTTATCGTGAACGAGAGATCATGTTAATCGAGCCACACTTGACCGACAACGCCATCCTCTGTTGGCCTGCAACATCTATGGGGGTGTTTGGTTGCGTGATGACGAAGATTTTTATTTTAACTTTTAAAAATTGTAAGAAATTTTGTTAAAAGAGGTGTTTGGTAACCATGACAACTTTATGTTTTAAAAGTGATTTTCTTTTTAAACAAAAAAAGAGGGTCTCACCTCTTTTTTTTTCTTGTGGTCCCCCACTTTGTTTGATCATGTGTGGTAGTTACTTTTTTTGTAATCACATCCTTCCAAACATGATAATTTTATATCATGAGTTGGTTCACTTTTTATTTTAATATAATTTTTATCGTGAAAGTGTACAAAAAATTATCATGCAACCAAACACCTCGTAAGGTTAGCATTATAAAACGAAAGCTTTTTTATATATATAACGATTATATTATAAAAGCCACCGGCTTTGTTCATATCGGACGAAATTCTCGTGTAAGCAGAGACGTAAGGCAAATGCAAGGATGCCCATGACCGCAATCTGTAGCTGTTCGGGTGTTTGTCCTGATTGTGACCTGCCCACCCAACTAGGTATTCTATGGCATGTTTAGTTAGAGTATTAATATTTGTAGATGATAGATTGTTTATACGAAGGCAAGAAATGACTTTTGTATTATATGCCAACAATATCAATTTGAAAATCGGTAACTAGGAAGCTATCTAATACTGGTATCAAACGTGGCCTATTTAATAAATGATACTGCTTTTGTTCTTCAACTTCTTCAACCTTGTTTATCCGGGTTACTGGTTCGCATTAGTTTAAAGGGTCATAAAACTACCAAAAAAATATATACAACCCAAAACACAACTAGTTATTGGGTGTTTGGTTTATGTTTTTTCTTCTCTTTTTCACGCAATTTTTAAAAATAACGCAGTCAAAGTGTTTGGTTAATTTTTTAAGTCCTTTATCTTTTTGAAAAAAGTTACATATGGTTGTTAGTATATACCGGCCACAACTTTTGAAATAAGAACAAGGAGAGAGTTATCTTATTTTCGAGACAGTCGGGAGGGTAATGTTCGCAAGGGAAACAACGCGCTGTTCTGGAAGACATCGTGAGGAGGAGGGACTTGTTCATGCACAAACGACGGCTGTCGTCGCGAAGGTATTATCACATTCTCGTCGTCGTCTCTGCATGATCACTTCATCTTCGCATTGTTCCATCGGTTTGCACTTCATCTTCGCATTGTTCAATCGGTTTGCGTTGGGGGAGGTCTTCATCATAGAGGAGGCCCAATGCCGATGAGTTGCTACGAGAGGAAGGCCTCATCGCCTCGTCACCACAGGGAGGACTCAAATGTAAGCAGTCGTAGTAGCTTCGGGGGTGGGAATGTCATTGCGCAACAACGGCTGTGGGGATGCTCTCCCTTCGGTCCCGGAGGCTACAGCTTTCATGCCCTTGTCGCGGGGCTTAGCGGGGGTTGCCTTGCCTTCTTCATGCCCTTGTCGGGTGGGTGAATCCCCCCCTTATGGTTGATAGTTGGGGGTCATCGCAGGGAGGTTGTCATGAGGAATGACATACAGGGGAAAGGGGTTTGAGGGTGCTACCACGTTGGGGCGGGGGGGAGGTGGTTGGAAGGAAGGGGTTTGGGGTTGGGGGAACGCAAGAATTAGGTGCTACGGTAGAGCACTGAGGGGGACGCAGGGTTGGGCCCTACAACTTTGGGTTCTGGATTGGGACTGCGGCTTTGGCTTTTGGTCGCGGCCACGAGGGTGGGCAAAGGAAGGGCAATTAGGATCATCGCCAGATTATTTGCCTTCGTGAGAGAACTGTGGGCCTACGAGGATTGGGGTTAGGGGCTTACGGGTCTAGGCTAAGCAGAGGTCATGGGGGTTTGTCAAGAACTTGTCATTGGAGCAACTATTGTTGGTATCATTGTTTGACATGGACAAGGAGCATTATGACAATGATGATGACTCCTGAAATGCAGTTCAACATCAAGGATGCCTCGTGTTTGGCTATCTTTAGCATGGAGGGTGCAGATGACAGTCCTCATGTCAATGTTGACTTGGAAAAGAATATGTAACAAACTAATATTTGAAATTTGAGAAGATTATGTCAGTAAACGAAATTGATATATATAGTTCATTCTTTAAACTTCTAAGTTCACATTAGATACACATAACTATTGTGAGATTCTTGTTTGTATTAACATTTATAATGTGTGATATAATTTTTGATTTTAAAATCATTGTTAAACATCACTATATAAATTTTAAAAATTATAACAATTTTGCTAAACGGAACAAATTTTGTGCTTTTCTAAAGTTTAATTTAAAAATGAGTTATCAAGTGATCTTGATTTCAAAAAAGAGATTGTATCAATATTAAAAGAGCTAGTAAACACCTTGTTTTGGTCAGTTAAAATCGGATTTTAGTTTAGATTTGCCGAATGTCCATAAACCTCCACCAAGGGTTTGGATCGGTTTAAATGGTCATAAAACCCATTAGAAGGAGATAGAACTCAAATTGGGGATAATTAGGCCAATCCAAACTAGTAATTGCATTGGTTTAAATGACCAAGTCCCCAACAAAAGAGATATAACTCAAAACACAGTTGGTTAGATCAATCCAAACTAATTGTTTATTTGTATTTGCCTAATGACCATAAAACTCAAAGAAATTGTTAAAACCCAAACAGACGTTTGTTCATGTTTGAATTGACTCAAATTGTTCTAAAACCCAAAAAAGGATAAAGAAGTTAAAACACAGTCAGTTAGACCAATCTAAACTATTTTTCGATTTGAATTTGTTAAACAACTATAAAATTCAAAAAAAATGAAAAGGAACCCAAAACATCACTAGTTAGGAAAATACAAAATCATTTTTAATTTAGATTTGTTTGAATGGTAATAAAACACAAAAAAGGGATAGAACTCAAATCGCAGTCGATTTGGATTAGAGTAAATGGCCAGAAAACCCCTAAAAAAATATATAGTCCAAAACATGATTGATTAGGTTAATCTAGATCGGTTTTTTAGTTGGATTTGCCTAATGGCCATAAAACTTAAAAAATTGTTTGAATTTGCCTAATGGCCATCAACCTAGAAAACCCGTTGGGGGGTTTGATTTGGTTCAGAATTATTAATGGTGACAGCCACCATTAAATACTGGCAATGTCTATTAGCCGTCGTCAAACCAAATTAGAAAATCTCTAGCGGTGGTTCGGTCTAGTTTGGTGATAGTTATAGCCGTTGCTAATATCTGTCGGCGACGACTTTTGAAGTGATCTCCTATACACACAATGGCAATAATGATAGAAGTCATCGTTTATAGGTTTAGCAACGATGACTAATAGATAGTCGTCACCAATATCATTTGTGATGAACTTTTTCCCGCGGCTGAGTTACGGCTTTGAAACTGTCATCATTAACTTTTTGTCTTGTAGTGAATATAGTATGAATATGAAAATTGAAACAAGTGAGCACTGATATTAGTATTCATGGACTGTTTGTGTTACAAATTTAATGTAATATATCATTTTAATAGTCATGTTATATTATTTAATCTAAAATTAATAGTAATATAATGTTTGATAGTGTTATCAAATAGTTTATACATTTTTTCGTTTTATTTGAATATACTTATGTTAACCATCCAGCTGTCTCTTTGCATGTGCCACAAAAGATGTGTGCAATTGCATACCTATCAAATTACAGGGTGTTTGGTTGCATTATAAATTAAGAATTCGTAAATATTTTTTATTTTGGTAATAAAACTGGTTAAAATAGAGGTAAAAAATGTTTTGGCAATCCTTACAGTTTCATGTTTCCAAAGAAATGTCTCCATTTCACAAAAAATAGATAAATCTTTTTTTTATGTTGCGATCCCTTTCCTTGCTTCGTCATATATGATTTACGCTCTTTGTTTTTGCCGACCCATCTCATTGGATGTAAGAAAAGTTTTCATTAAATAGTTTACATTTTATTTTAAAACAATTTCGTTGTCACAAAAAATGTGGAAAAATGTATTATGCCACTGTGCCCGATATGAAATACAAGATCCTATTATCTTACGCCCTGTTTGGTAACACTATTAGGTACCTTTATCACCGTCAATTTTAAAATTGATATTGATAGAAATCATTAAGAGGTGTTTGGTTAATTATATCAGTTTTAAAATTTGTAGTGCAAATAAAACATATTATGTAATACAAGTGTCAACTTGTATTACTTTTGATATTGATACTCTAACATTTGAAAATATTAATATCAATATTGTTATAGTACCAAAAATGAAACTCTAACCAAACAGGGCATTAAAAAGATTCATTGAAAATTACCGCATTGTGTCGGATGAGAAGAAAAAAAGCTGTCTTTTTGCAAAGTGCAGGTGTTATTGAAATCCCATATTTGCATATCAAGTTAATTGACATAGAAGATGATGTATCCGGATATGTTGTCATGTACTACTTTGTGGATGCCAGAGTTTTTTTTTGTATTCTTACTGCTTCATTATATCAATATTTAACTGCAACAAATCATCTATAGAACTACATAAAATATATTTTTTCTAAGATTTATCAGTTAAAAAGTATAAATAATAGAAATTTTTATTGTACGATCAGAATATCAGTCAAAAAAATAAAATATTTACATTCAACGTGCATACTAAAATAAAAATAAAGTGCCAAACATAAAATTAACCGAGCGTTTAGTTGCACGATGTATCGAGTTTTTGTTACATATGTGCGTTTTTTAACCAAAGTAATTAAATAAATGTCGACAATTATTTTAAAAAATTGATTTTACACAACATGTTAATTTTACATTTAATATTTCCACGTTCAGTCGTATCAAACACCACTTTAAATAACATGCCTTGACGAGAATATTTTATTCTCTCTCTGTAAACTAAGAATTTGTGCACGAAATTAGAAGTTACGATTCTGTATTGAGCTGAAATACATTTTTCATAAATTGTAAATTTCAACCGAATGAATGCATTGGAACGTAGAGTGTGCACTTGAGGCCCTGTTGGGCACATATTTTATTTAGGAATAATAAACTTATGTTTTTCTTAAATTTTTTTAACAAGAATTAGATTTATCTGTTTAATTAGTCTCGTACCGGACAGTCTTTAATCTGAAACTAAAAGATATCACACGACCGGGATATTTCGGTTATAAATAAAAAGTCCCTTCATAAAACGTCTCATCCGCCTCGGTACATCCGGCGGTCGGCTTGCGGGGCCCGCCGCGGGCCCCGCTCGGCGATGCTGGTCTGGTGCCACTCGCCCGCTTACTTCGCCGTACGTACCTGCCGATCACTCCGGGACCGGATCCTCTGTGCACTACGGTGTGCACCTTAATACACACCACTTCAATAAACTATCTTATATTCCACTCAAAATAATTATTTTTAATATTTTTAAAATTGTGAATATAAATAAATATCATCTAATAATATATTCTATATAAATTAGTATCAAAAATATTTTTTACATATTTATTTAAATTAAATGCATAATTAACTTATAACAAAGTATAAATGTTAAAATTATTTGATAATATTATATTTTTATTGATATATAATCTTTATTTATATTCACAATTTTAAAAATATTAAAAATAATTATTTTGAGTGTAATATAAGATAGTTTATTGAAGTGGTGTGCATTGAGGTGCACACCGTAGTGCACAGAGGATCCGGTCCCGATCACTCCTCCGCGAGGTCGACGACCCGACGGGTCACGTGGGAGACCGGCTTCCGCGAGTAAGCTCACCCGCTGGTCCCCCTATCTCCTCTCCCCGCTCCGACCCACCCCGCGACCCCTCTCTGGCGTCTCGGAGATGACCACGCATTGAAAGCCATGGATTTAAACCCGGTTCGGTTCTCGCTTCCGCCGGTCCGTCGGCTCCAACCATCCGATAAATGCTCGGGATTTGGTTAGTGGATTTTTACGCAGTGGTGCGTAAATCAATGAGCTATGACGAGAAATCGTTTCCGTGGACGATATTGACGCATATGTCCCCGATATTTTCTCGGTGGCGGGCGGGCGACTCCATTTATATCTGCAAAATTTAAAATCAAAAATTTTCAGGCATTAACGCTCTTTAAGAAACAAAAAGTATTAAAAAATTCAAAAGTATATGGTTTCGAACAAGCGCCGCTATTCAAATTTTTTA
Source organism: Cryptocoryne crispatula var. balansae (assembly GCA_036172225.1). NCBI lineage: Eukaryota > Viridiplantae > Streptophyta > Magnoliopsida > Alismatales > Araceae > Cryptocoryne > Cryptocoryne crispatula. Next base: position 50,981,323 of record CM069919.1, read on the forward strand.
GACAAGAAGTCTTTTGAGATGGATGGAATGCAGGAGAGAGATAAAGATACATTTTTATTCATACAGCTTTGGGGTTACTAACGCCATTTAAATAAAATACAACTAATTATCAAGTGTAAATGGGGCTCGAGTGCCATCGAGTTAAATTGTTCTTGAATTAACTCGGCAAGTCACAGAAAAAATAATCTAAAATTTGCATGAATTATCATTAAATCACTTAATTTAATTATTTTAATAATATTTTATCTTGCATAAAAAAATAAGAGTTGCTTGCCTGCCAATTGTGTCCTTTAAGATATTTTTAAAGAATGTAAGCGCAGATACGATTCTTAAAAGGGTAAGCGAAAAAGTGTACCAGGAAGTAAAAGTACAAATAAGAGAAGTGGAAGCGACGTTAGAAAAATATCCTGGAAGGAGAGGTCGTCCTCCGGTGCGGCCTATAATATGTAACCCCCTCCTCCTCTCGTCGTCTCTCTCTCTCTCTCTCTGCCCGTTCGTCTTTCTTTTCCTCCGGTTCTTTCCCTTTCTATCTCTACCGTGGGGAAGAGACGCCGGGGACTTCCAATTCGGATCGGAGCGGCGAGGAACGAGGAAGGAGAGAAAGAGGGGTGAAGGGGACGGGGGAGAGCAGAGCGCAGCAGAGCGGCGGCGGGTACAACCAAGATGGTGGAAACAAGGAGGAGCTCGGCGTCCAAGCGCTCTTCGCCATCGCCGTCGTCTCCTCGTTCAGATACAAAGCGCTCGAAGGTTTTCGTTGTTACTTGGTTGCGCTTAATGTTTCCCTTTAATCGGTAGTATATATTTATTTGTTCTGACTACATCTTTCGGGTTGTTGCTTGATCGGGGGTTACGCGGGAATTTGTCAGGTGGAGTCGGCGGCAACGGCGGAGGCGGTCGTGCAGAAGGAGGAGAGGTCGAACTCGAAGGGGCCGGCGGAGGTGCCTCTCGATCTGCCCATAGCTCTCGCTCTGCCTATCGAGTCAGCAGAATCTGCGGCGCCAGCAGAAGATGCCCCTTCAGAGGATGTGGCGGAGCTCTGTGCAGAAGAAGAGTTTGTGCCTCTAGGTCCGATCTTGTGCCCGACGCTGCTGCATGCATGTTTCCGGCGGCTGGTGTTTTCTGTCGCCTTTATTTTGTGTTTGCCCCCTTTCCCCCATGTAAAGCTTTAAGACCTTCATTTTGGTATATTAGAAGGATGCACTTCTACAAAAGATAAACAGCTGACGAAGCCTCTGTCAGTCATCGATTTGGCCAAGAAGAGGGTGGGGAAATCTCGGTCGAAGGTTGCATGGGGAAAGCTTCTTTCACAAAGTTCACAGGTTAGTATTAATCATCTGTGTCGTCTATTAAGTTGTCTCTCAGTTGGGAACTTTGACACATCTGCTTTTTCTTAGTAAATTAGTTTATTGAGAACAAATCGTTCGGATTGGCTGATTCGTCTACTGTTGGCTTGCTATAACTAGCGGTCATGAACTTTTAGCTTCTCTCATGCCACTGCCTCAAAGACGTTTACTTTTTAGAAGTTTTAGGTTCAAATGTTGCTATAATTTTAATAAATGGTCACGCGTTTGATGGCCGATCTTCTTTATTGACCAATTATGAATGACATAAGCAAGTGGTTGATTTTATACAACATATTTAACTTCATGATATGGAAAAATGCATAAGATCTCTGTTTTTTATTTTTATTTGTTAAATTGAAGTATATCTAAGCTGAAACACTATTCCCTGAATCATATATTCATAGTTGCAACTCTTCCCACCGAAATGTACCAGTAGTTTTTGCTGGCTTTTGATCATTCAATTCTTTTGGTATCTGAAGAGAAGAAAACCAAAGAAAAGTTCAAATATCGTATTCAAGTTTGGATTTGTTTCTTCTGTATTTATTTTATTTTAACTTGCTAAAACTGGAACAAGTTTATGACATGGCATGTGACCTAAGTTTGTAATACAATGAGAGATGGAAATGCTACATGGATTTATACTTGTGCATTTTTACTTTTAAAAACAATTACTAATGTGCACCTTTTACATCTGCGGCTAAATTTATATATATATATATGTATTCATGTATGCATGCATTTGTTCAAATTCTAAAGTACACTACTACAACATCACTCTTTCGAACAAGTCCCTGGTACCTTGGAGACTTTAAGTCAAGGTTCAAAACTCAACCCTGATTTTCATGGATTAGATGTGCATAATTGAGTTTGGTTGTCCTTGATGAATTTTTTGACAGGGTTATCGCTGCCATTGATTCTATGGAACTCTAACCTGCTTCAGATAGGATTGTTTTGCACTATATACTCAACTCAACTCAAGCCTTAGTCCCAAATTACTTGGGGTCGGCCACATGGATTCTCTTTCTTCACTCATGTTGGTTTTGAGTTGCCTTTTCAAAGATATTTAAATTTTATAAATTATATTGAATTACTCTAATCCAGGTTAATTTAGATCTACCACATCTTTTTTTATTTATTTTATTTTAATATTTTTTTACTTTTTTTACTAGAGCCTCCTTAGATCTACGCTTAATATGTTCAAACCATCTCACTTTTTATTTTTTTAATTTATCTACAATTGTCACTATTTGTACATTTTTTTAATATATTCATTTCTGATTATACCTAATTTAGTATTGCCACTCATGCATCTTAACAATTTTATTTTAACAACATTTATTTTAAAAATATGTTTTTCTTTTATTGCTTAACATTTACTGGCATACAACATTGTAGGGTTTTATACTTGTACGATAATTTTTTTTTTAACTTTAGTGGAATCTTAAAATCACATAGAACTCTTATAACTAATCTCCACTTCATGTAGCTTAATTTAATTTTATGATTAACTTTATTTATCACATTCTCTATCTTTTTGAATATTTGATATAAGATACTTGAATTGAGTTCTTTAAAATAATATTACTTCATTTAAACTAACACAATCACTTACTTCTTTTTGGTTTTCATTAAATTTACAATGCATATATTCTGTTTTAGTTATATTTATTTTGAAACTTTTAGTTTTTAAAGCATTTTTTCATAATTTTAATTATTTATTCACGCCCTGTGTCTTATCTATCAATACGATATCGTTTGTCAATATCATACACCAAGATATATCATCTTGTATAGTCTTTGTTGATTCATCCATAACTAATGCAAAGGGATATAGACTTATTAGACTCTCGATGTAAGCCAATTGGAATAGGAAAATTTTATGTTTTTCCTCCAATTGTTCATAAGCTACTTGTCTTTTATTATTTATATATATCTTACATGCACCATCTTTTGTTCCAACACCCACCACAAAAGCTCTCTCAAAACTGTATTATAGGTCTTTTCCGAGTTAATAAACACCATATGTAAATATTTTTTTTATTTTAAATTTTTTATTAAATTTTTAATAAGAATAATAGTTTCAATTGTAGATCGATCAGGTATAAATCTAAATTGATTAGCTGAAATATTTTTACAATTATGTGATTGTTGCTCAATAACTCTTTTCCATAATTTTATAGTATAACTTATGAATTTGTTCCCTCTATAATTTGCTTAATCTAGTATTTTTTTTAAATATGTATAAGGATACTTTTTCTTTGTTCATTTGACATTCCTTCGGTATTAGAATTTTGTTAAAAAGTTGAGCTTACTGGTCTACCCCTAAATTTTTTAAACATTTCCACACTTTAATAGAAATGTTATCTGGACCACAAACTTGACTTGTTTTCATCATCTTCAATGTTTCTTTAACTTTTGAAAATTGTATTCATCTAATATAATCCAATTTAAACGTTGTCACATTCTTAATGACATCTATGTTTTTAGTAAAGTTGTTATTAAAAAGAGTATCAAAATAATTAAAATTTGCCTTGCTTGTTTTGCTTTGTATGTTGGATTAAAATTTGCTTATTTGGCCAGGGCCAGTTAGGGAATAGCAGAAGGATTAGTCAATGATTTTGGAGGTTATATGGTTGCTTTGTTTGATTTGGTTACACAGGGCGGTGACTTCATTATTCTAGCAATTTCAGTTATAAGCAATTTAAGTTAGATGGGTGAAATACCAATATTATGTGGTAACATAACATGCCATTTTGCCCAAAATTAAATTTTATGTCATTCAGGTCAGGTATAGGCCAACTTTTTTTTTTTGAAGGCGTTCATAAAAGTCTGGTGATAGTTCTTCTTAGAAGTCTAGTGTCACTTCTTTCATCGAAGAAATTAAAGATACAAACCATTACATTTGGAAGAGTAAAAGTTGAAACTAATAGCATACCTTGTTGATGTAATAGGTAGACAGCAAGTGGCCACAGTTCGTTTGTTGTGCAAATTAAATATACAAATCATTACATTAGGATGAGTAAAAATAGAGGCTAATAACACACCCTTCTGAGATAGTCGGTAGACAGAAAGTTGTACAAGAGGGATCACTCAAGTGATATGAACTAATTCACACAAGAAACCCCCTCCACCTAGAGATACAAGTAAAGAAACAACAGGGTGGCCTTGAACTCTCTTGAAGAGGCCTCAGCCCCTCGATGACAATATTACACGTTCGGATGATGACAAGGATATGGGGGCAGCTTGCTGGTTGAATTCTTATTTTTTTTAACCATCCACAAGCTGGCTGTTAGGAGCATGGTCCATGCGTCTGTCTGTCCTCTTTCTAAGGATTTAAATCGTCCCATACCATTGGTTCTGGTATAGGCTACTATTGGATCATAAATTTTCTAATTCCACAACCTTATTAAAATGGTGCTTAATGGGCAACAGATCCAAGGGTCAAAAGGATGTTATTTGTCCCACCCTGAGGCTGAGGGAAAGCATTTACAATCATTGGGCAACTCATTTGAGCATAAATTGTTCCTGACAGTATTATTTGCTATATTGGGTTGGATTGGCCCTTTAGGTTTTTCTCAAGTTCCAGGATGGTTTAATGTTTTATTTCTTTTGTTGCATTGCATTTTGGGTATGTTGACTTAATCTATTTGAGATCTAGCAAATTTGTCTGCCATCAGCAGTATGAAGGGACTTTCTTGACACTTGTTGCATTAGATGTTCAAGTTTGACCTCTCTTGTTTTTTTCGGTAAGGTATGAGTCATGCAGTTATTGTCATGTCATTCCCTCAAACACATAAATGACTTATATTTATCTTTATAAATTTTGAAAACACAAAAGGTCTGGTAATCCTTGTTGCATTAGATGTTCAAGTTTGACCTCTCTTGTTTTTCTCGGTAAGGTATGAGTCATGCAGTTAGTGTCATGTCATTCCCTCAAACACATAAATGACTTATATCTATCTTTATAAATTTTGAAAACACAAAAGGTCTGGTAATCCTTGATTCAGTCCACAACATTGAAAATGTCTACCGTTTTACTGAACTTGCCAAGGACTGTCTGGTTGTCGATTTACTTTTAAATCACCATAAAGCATCACAATGCATGGAATCACATTCAAGGTAACCTAATATTATTCTATTTTACAGAAATATAAGCATTTTATGTGACACTATCCAGAAGCCCAAATTACACTCGATAATTTGAAGATACTCATTGGTTTCTGTGTCTGTTAGGAAAATAACAAAGTTTTGCACCATAGTTAGGTGGAGAGGAAGATGCAATGCAGTGATGTATATGTTGCATAGCATACATGTCATGTTCAATTTGGAATCTTTGGATTAGTGTCTGTTATTTTTTTGTGACATTGTTTGTGGGTTATAAAATCTACTTCTAAGGGATGGTCAAATGAAGATGATATTTTTTCCAAAGAACAATGTTGTACTTAGAACCTTTTAAGGAAAAGTGTACATTTTTGGACGTTTCTGCTGATTTGTTTAAATGTTAATTTTTCTGTTCTTTATGGCTCAGGTTCCACATCAACCCATATATGCTTCTACTTTCACTGTGGGTCATGGTAAAAGTTGTGATTTGTACTTGAAAGATCCTAACATCAGTACGGTTCTTTGTAAACTCAAGCAAACAGAGGTTTGATTTCTGTACCTTTTGATAGAATCTTATTTTTTATTTAATTTGGTTAATCTTAATAAAGTGTTTTATTTAGCGAGGAGGTACTTCAGTTGCCTTACTTGAAATATCTGGGAGCAAGGGTGTCGTACAAGTTAATGGAAAGATAGTTGAGAAGAACTCAAATATTATTCTTACAGGTGGAGAGGAAGTTGTTTTCAGTTCCTCAGGGAAGCATGCTTATGTATCCTTTCCTTTCATGTTTATTTTTTATTTAATTTTTGGCTTTCCATGACTCTGTTCTCTTGTTCAAAAGTTTGGAGTAAGATATATTTTCTGAAGAGTTTTGAATGTGCCTGGTATTTCTGTTTTTTCTGGGTGTATGTTTCTTAACCTATTGCAAGATATTTCAGCAATTCCCTACAGAGAAGCTTACTGCACAAGCATTGCCATCATCTTTTGTCTTTCCAGATGTGCAGAATGCCGTTGCTAAAGGAATCCATTTTGAATCAAGACCAGGAGATGCATCAGCTGTTGCTGGTGCTTCAATACTTGCATCGTTGTCAACTCTTACTAATGATCCACCAGTAGCTCCTCCATTAACCCAAAATGACGAGAATATTGAGCAAAGACAAGAAATATCTGCTGCACGACCTCCCTGTGAAGTGTCTGAGAATTTTAGTCCCGACCTTGATCAAAATGCTTCAAATGGTAAATACACAACAACAGTCTTTATATTTTTTGGATGACAGCGGCTATTCTGTTCACCAGGTTACTGTGAATGATTTGAATGCAGCTTTCTTATAATTCTGATTGGCTTGTATACTCTTTTATTTGTCAAAATTAAGTTTTTTTACAGGACTTATTACTGACATAGATACATCGCAGGACTTATTGCTGACCTAGATATGGGAGGAAACGTGAGGAAAGTTTTGGTGGATCAAAGAGATGCCATAAAAAATATTGATTCTTTGCCTTCAACAAGGAGCCAAGCTTTTGTGGAGAACTTGAAACAAGGCATTCTTAATCCTATTGATATCAAAATCTCTTTCGAAGATTTTCCTTATTATCTAAGGTGTGTATTGGTCTTTTCTGTTGGATGTTACTTTTTGTGTTCTTAGGTGCATTTAGTTTGTATTATTTGACACAAACTATTCAAAGTTTTCTGCACTTTTTATTTGTTGTTGGGTACTGTGCAACTTCGGCTTAAAGAGTTTTAATCATTGTCAAGATGACAAGGTGCTCATGGCGTTCACAGTTGTCATTTCCGCTTAGGCAAGCATTTGTATATGACAATACAAATCATTAAAATTTATGATAGAATACGTGAGGGTCAAGGTGGCAGTGCACCTTGTGGGAGGGTATCTGGGAAGCCTTTGGAAGTTTTTTTTTAATTGCTCATGTAGTGATGTGGAAGGGCCTAGGCAGGCAATTTGGCACCTTTTGGGACTCCAAAAAGGCACCCAGGTGCCTAGGGCTTATAAAAGCACCTTGTCTGGGCTGGTGTTTTGACAACCATATTTTCAATTTACTTGTTTGGTTGATTGGTTCCATGCTGTAAAGGCTATCAATGTGGATTAATTTTATAATCTGCTAGCTCATTACTTGCTACGGATGTTAGAGGCGATGTTCTAAGCCCCCTCTTAATAGGGGTGTGCACCTGTTTTGTTTAACTCGTTTGGTCATTGGTGCTTTTCCAAATTGAGCCTAATCAAACAAAACTGATTACATTGAAGTATAATAAATATACTACTGTATTATTAGTAAAAATGACATTTATATAGCTTTTATAATAAAGTAATATTTATGACTAAAAAATCATCATATAAACAAACAAATAATTATTTTGATTATTTATTTATTTTTTGATTTCAAGCTAAGCCAAACCAAATTGGACCTGTTCGGTTTGGTTTGATAGTGAGCGTGGTTAAGTTCGGTTTTGAAAAAATGGTCCAAAATTGAACTAAACAAAACTTTGCATACCTCTACCTTTTAACAGCCTTATAAACAGTTCTTCAAGGTGACACAGGTGAGGTCCCTTTCTTTTTTTAAATACTTGAAACGAAGGGATTTAGGATTGCTAGTGCCAATCAGGATCAGCCTAGAATAGGCTGCCATCCGTGAGAAGTGGCTTGACAGGCTAATCTCATCTGGATCAGAGATGCTAATCCAGATCCAGATTGCTTGTTTCTAGTCCAGATTAACTGATCCTGCAATCCATTTTTGAGATAGTTCTAGCAGGGCCTTCATTTTTTTTTTTCTGAAATAACTTTTATGTTGGTTATGGTCATGTATTTGATTTTTTTGACAATTCTTGAAATTGGTACTTTTTAAGATATGCGTATTCTTACAAAAATATGGCGGCCTGTGGGAATCAGAGAGATGAGGAGAGAGATGCAAAGGAGGCGGTTCAATCGTGGCATTCAATGGAATTTGCTGTGCATGGATAGGTGCTCATGTCGGTGAGTTTCGTCGGTACTCTGACTTCATGATTTCTGAGGAGCAATTTGGTTTGGAAGGAGGGTGCTTTAGTGGCTCATGGTGAGAGAGCCCCTGGTGGCATGGGAGTTGTTATCCAGTCAGGTGGTGGCAGGGTTGGGGAGATTATCCGTAACCGCGATATGGTGAAGACCGCTCTTGCTGGAGTTGATGCACTGGGGATACACTGCCAGAGTTATGCTCAAGCCCCCTCAGAAGGTGGGTGGCACGAAAGATGGTGTTTGGTTGCGAGTCTCGGTGGCAGGGAATTGGTGCAGTCTTGGGGAAGGGTGTGTGGTCGGTGTTATTGGCAAGGGATGCTGGTCTTCAGAGTGTAGGGAAGGCTGGAGCTGTAGGTTCTGTTGGGGCTATGGTCATTGGAGCTGTCTCTGTCTGTGGCGGGTGCAGGCACAGAACAGAGTCCCTGGTTTTTCGGCTTCAACAATCAGGGAAGGTTATCAAGTTTTCATGTCTTATTTGTTACCTTACTTCTGCGGTTGTGGAACGGTGATACCTATGTTGTCTGTAGTGGTTATCTCTGTCTGCAGTGGGTGCATGCACAAAGCAAAGTTCTTGGTTGGTGAGAGTACCCACTCTTGAGTCCGGTTTGATCTAGCACATGTTTGTCGACATCATCGATGCGCTACAGACTCCCTTTGGATTGGTGGTGTGATTTTATTTTTACAGTGGGGCATTTTTTGTTAGGTTTTATTTTGAGGTTAGGTTGAGTATATACCTCAAACATAGTTGATATAGTGTTCTTTTTTACATGAGAGATACTCATACTTTTCGATTTTTTTATGTTTGTACATAGGCCTATAAGGGCCACGTACACAAATTGGGATGATGAGCAGTGGATGAAATGGGCTTGTTTACTCTTCCCACCCAAATCCTCTATATTTTTGGCCTCGTCTTCCTTTTGGTGTTGGTGCATGCAGTCTTCCTTTTGGTGTTGGTACATGCAATTGAGATGGCAGTGCTCCACCTCTTACAGTGTTGTCAATATGTAACTTTTAGCCCCTCCCATTGAGGTTACTTTTCCCGACCCTGCAAGTTCTTTTCGGAAGTCTTCTGGCTCCTCATTCTCTTCCTTACCCCTGAGGTTTTAGAATTTTTTGCTAGCTACCTTCCTCTTGTTCTTCCTCAGTTCTGGTGTTTCCTTGTCCCCTCTGGAATTATTTTGGCGTGTTCTTCCATTGCCCTTTGAGCTCTTTGTCACTATCACTTCGGGTTCACTTGAATCATCTGGTGTGATTGTCTTTCACCTTTTGGTCATAGGTTTTTAACTGACGACCATTCTTATATACCGTACAACCTCTACCGATCTATCTCTTCGTCCACGTCGCCTCTACCATCCACGAATCTTCATCACCTCCCTCCCTCTTCCACTCACGGATTTAAATCCATTCTATATTGTTTAGGCCGAGTTAACCATTCCTCCCACACTTTGCCAACTGATTCTTCTAGTTGTAGCCTTCTACCATCTTGAGAGGTGTGGGTTAATAACTATTTATAATTTGTGGTGTATAAATCAGTCTCAGTGGATGGCCAGGCGATCAACTCCCATGTCAAAACGTGAAGATACATTTTTGACTCGTATCTTTCTTGCTCGCCTATTATGCATCGAATGCCATGCTATTTGGTTGTTGGGATTTTCTAGTATGTATTCATTATTACTGATTGTGAATGAGCATCTAATTTGGACTACTCCATCAACTACATTGATTTGAGAGCATCTTAAACTTGGTAGTGTTCATACTACATTGGTCCATCCACTTAGGGATGTTTATCGGGCGCACTTTGTTTTAAACTTAACCAACTACCTGTCTACCTCGCTCAATTTAGCATTAACACGTAGTAAATTCCATTTGTTTGCAAGCCTCATTTTGTCCTTTGTTGGGGTGCGAGGTCAGTTTGGTTTCAAAGCAGGTTGAGTTAGGATGTCATTGTTTTTAGTTGCATCATTGTGGTTAGATCTATCCTTGCATGCCCACTCGTTGTGAGACCCAATATCATTTGACCTATCTTATGTTTGATCCGCATCCTGTCTACTCTTGAGTCTGCTATGGACCTTTACTTAGCTTAGTTGATAGATTGTGTTGACACTTTAAAGGCTCTAGTTAGAGAGTCAGGTGAGTGTTTCATCCATTTTGACTAGTCAATCTATGATGTCTCTGGTTGACTTGTGGCACTGGAGAGATGCTCACCTATACCAGACCTTGACCTGGTTTACATGGCTGCCAACTATAAGCCAACAGTTCCTCCGCTTGTTCCCTGCATGGTCCACCCAAGACCGAAAGGGAATTCATGTCGGCTTTGAAGAGCTCGACCAGGGACATCAATCTGTTTGTGATTAGGCAGAGTTGATCGGATTCTCTGCAACGTTAGAGTCAATGCTACCAATTTTGATGATTTTTTTGATCCAGGCATTTATCTAGATTGTAATGCTGACATGAACTATTATTTTGAGTGGTATCACATGTCAGATGCTTAACAAGTCCGGTTTGTCAAAATGCTCATTGAAAGTCTAACATCGAGGCCATTCTAAGGTAGTGTCGTTAGAAGCTTATACAAATCTGGGATGAGACGAAGGCAAAAGTTTGTGAGAAGTATCTACCTTCATTATATCATCAGTGTATCATCAATCGTTGACAGGTTCTCACCCAATGAAGTAGGCTAGTCATCACGTACATTGTTGACTGTTGAGTTTGATGAGTATTTTCTTAAATGTCATGTATGTGTGGAGAGTGCGATGACACTCACAGTTTTAGAAGGGGCTCAGTCTTGAGTATCGACATGTGTTGTTCCGTCAGGGTGTTAGCACCCAAGGAAGGTAGGATCATGGGTTGGTCATGGATTGACCTGGCCCAACCCGATTTAGGTCGGCAATTCGATTCCCAGATCTGACTTGAAATCAAGAATATTTGAAAAAGAGGAAATAAACAAAAACAATTTTATTTTATCATTTTTGGGAGTGATATTAGATCTGATCTGAAACAAGGAAGACTCTTTGGCATCTTTTGGGGGTGAAGCTTAAATTTTCCATAGCTTATCTCCAAACTATAGTCAGACTGAGGTTGTTAATAAGAGTCAAGGTGAGCTAAAGCTGTTTGGTAGGAGACTATATTTATACTCTTTAGCAAAGTTTGTTTACCGGAACTTATTCAATATGTTTAATGGTTTGTGCCTACTTAAGATGGTTTTAGGTCTAAGACTTAGGCAAATCTCTGTCAAATCATTAGTAGAGCACATATGGAGTCTGCATAGTCATATTTAGCATCAAATAGATGCTAGTAAGGAACAATATGTGATTATGTCATGGTTAGAGTCGTACTTGAGTGATTCCCCACGAGTGTTGTCAATAAGCTTTAAACTCAAGGGGTTGATATTTTCATAGTGGTAGACATGATCGTGATCATTGCTACATTGTGAATTTGTCTACCGATTATGGGATTAGTTTTACATTCAACGTCTCTGATCTAGTAGCGTACCGAGACCCAACATTGATCGTAGGAGAGATTGCTAAGCTTTGTCCTCTCCCTTCGAGAGAGCTCACATGTGTGTGTTCACATCCACCCACATACTATCATGGCACAAGTAGATTAAATGGATGAGCAAGTTGTGACGACACAAGTAAGTGTGTACCAATGCTACCTTGTGCATTAGAAGGGTCAGTTGCCTTGATAGGACACATGATTCAAGTAAAGCTACAACAATTGAACCTGAATCTTATAGAGTGAATGAGATTGACAATGACGACCGAGAAAGTTTCTCACAGTTGGGGAAGGATTGGTGAAGACACTTGTACTCGAGTCCTGTCTGTCTGATCTTGTGCTCGAGTCCTGTTTGATCTAATGCACATTTGTCGAAGTTGTTGACACACTACAAACTCTCTTTGGATGGGTGATGAGTGATTTTATTATTACACTAGGACATATATTTTTAGTCAGGTTTTATTTCGAGACTCGGTTCAGTATAGGTGTTCATTCTCATTTGAGAGATATTTTTGAATTTTTACACTTGTACATAGGCTTTTGAGGCCGCTGCACTGTATGCACATTGGGACGATGAGCAATACATAAGATGGGTCTGATTTTTCCTGCTCAAATTTCTCCATACTCTCTAGGTGTTTTCTTTCTTCTTGCATTGGCACGTGTGATCAAGATGGCCTCCCAAGGCTCATCGGATACACCATTGACAGTGCTCCACTTGTTCTAGCGTTGTCGATGGGTAACTTTCCTTCCTCACATTAGAGGTTACTTCTTTCCGGCCTTACTAGTTCTTTATGCAAGTCCTCCGGTTCCTCATCATCTTCCTCACCCCTGAGGTTTCCGATTCCTTTGCCTGCTTCTTCTTATTCTTCTTCTTCTTCTTCTTTTGTTCTAGTGTTTCCTCATTACCTTCAGAATTATTTCAATGCATTTTTCCAATGCTCTTCCGGTTCTTTGTCACTATTACTCCAGGTTCACTCGAATCGCCGCAGTGTGTTCGTCGTTCACCTTCCAATCGTATGTTTTGCACCGGCGACCATCCTCCTACTAGTGCAACCTCTACCAATCTACTATCCCATGTTGCCTCTGCCATCCATGGAGTTTCATCTAGGGGTGTTAAAAAATTGGTGAACCGATAAACTAAACAATACCAAACTTACCAGTTTGGTACAATTCAACTTTGGACTATTTTGTTTTTTTGAATCGAACTGAACTGATAAAATTTTATTGGCTCCTCTAAATTTGACTGAAATGGTAAACTTGTTGAGTTGATCAATTCTGTATTGTATCACCCAGGCTGTTTGGCTCCTTCTCTTCTATGATGTGCAATTGCACTGGGCCCCGACCCCTCTTGGGCTTCCTTTGCCTGCCGCACTGGACTGATAGCTTGGGCCTTGGCATCTTGCACAGCTGCATTGTGCCAGCTTGGATGCCTAGCCTGGCCACCTGGTGATCCTGGGCCATTGGCCACTGATGCCCTGCTACTAGACAAGCCTTAAGTTGCTGCAGCCTGTCATGGTGCCCAACATTGTTGGAGTGTGGACTTGGACCTACTCGAGTGGTTGACCTGCGGTACCCGTCTTAAGCCACTACGGTTCTCCCTTTGACACTACCTTGCTGGGCCAAGTTGCGTTGGTGTGACCGTGTGAGCCACAAGATAAACTTTTAGTTCCACATTGTATGGAATGCCATCTTGCCGAGATCTCGTGAGAATCTCGGTCTCGCCAAGGGCCGAGATACGAGATCGTTGAGATCTCGCCTCATGTAGACTGGTCCATAAAAAAATGATCTGCGACTACTCTGTGCCCTATTTATGATAGTGTAAACACATTTAATATATTTTGCTCACGTATAGTATCACATAAAAATGTGTTCCAAGTTTGATACCATATTAGTATTTTAATAAGATTACATACAAGTTTAAATCTTTTACAAGTACGAAGATCATCTTTTTGATATTGAAAATGTTTTGTAATTGTTCATTCACATAGTTGATGTACAAAATGTGTTATATGTTTCATGTAAATTCATTGATGCACTTTTATTTTTATAAGATATTATGTTATGTTTCATACATATATATATATTTTGATCTGAGATCTGATCTTCCGAGATTTTTTGAGATCTCTTCTCTTTCACCTCCCGAGATGAAGTCGAGATCCGAGATGGCAATTCTTGCCACATTGGCTCCATAGTAGTAAGGAGATACCTTTTTGTGTATCACACAATGTCAATCGGTAAACAATATCCATAACTAAATTCGATTGGTCTTTGAGTTATTTTTGAATGAGTCATTAATAATATGGTTAATATGTTTGAATATAGGTTAGTTTTTATTTAAAATTTGATTATTGTAATGTTATATATAATAAAAAAACTAACGGTTTGAACCAAACAGAACTGAACCGTTCGGTTTGGTTTATTTTCAGATTGAGGTTTAACTGAATTGGTTGGGTTCAGTTTAAAATTTGATTTGGTTTTGGTTTCAAAAGAATTGGTCTAAAACTGGACGAACCAAAATAAACTGTGAACACCTCTTGCTCCATCACGTATTTTTTTTATTCACTCATGGATTTAAATCCATTCTATACTTTCTTGTTCGGATCATCTATTCATCCTCCCACCCTACCCTTCCTCCGTCCCGTGACCTCATTGATCATTTGAATGATACCAAACTTTCAGGATGCTGAGACCACCAGGCATTCTGTCTTGAACTCCTTCGACGCCACGGAGCCTCATGGTTGGTTTCCTGGTTTGGACGCTAAATGATGTTCTATTGGGCACTTTAGGCTGACATGTGCTCTCCCGAATGAATGTCCTTGACTTTCTGAGAAGTGCATATAGTTGACATTTTTCCTGTTGCTCGTGGAGAAGTCATGAAGGAGATGAACAGAGTCCAAGGCTCCTGTGTGCTATGTCTTCTTTCGCCCTTATATGCCCCTCCAACACACCACAAATCCTTTGGCAGGACAGCCTTCACGCGAGCTTGGCACTGCAGCCATTAGACACCAATCAAACCCACTGCACCGGACCCTACTCTACATGGTCCAACCACCTGCTAATTTATCGATTGCACTCGTCCGGGCCATTGTTAGCCAATCCACCACCACCTTAGCACTAGGGGTCAATGCTTGACAGGGCAATGAGAAAAGGTCCCGTCAACCTATCTATTCTGATCGATCCTTCTAACTTGTATCCTTTTACCACTTTGCGTGGTGCGAGCTAATTACTATCTGTAATATGTGGGGGTATAAATTGGTTGGAGTAGACAACTAGGCTGTTGACTCTCACGCCAATGTGTGGAGGTACATTTTTAATGTTCTTTCATGCTCGTCTATTTTGCGTCATATGTTGTGCCGTCTGAGCATTAGGATATTCTAGCTTGTATGCATTATCGCTGGTTGTGAAAGAGGACCTTATTCGGACTACTCGATTGACTACGTTTATTGGGAGCATCCTAAACTCGGTAGAGCGTTCATACTATATCGGTTCATCCACTTAGGGATCACTTATTGGGTGCACTTCTATTTTAGACTTAGCTGACTACCTAACTACTTCAATTGATTTAGCATAATTGCATAAACATGTGGGGAACACTGTTTGTTTGCTAGCCTCAGTCCGGTCTTCATAGCAGTCCCACATCATCGGTCTTTTCGGTGTTAGCAATTAGGGAGGGCTACCAGGTTATCATACCCTGTACATATTTGTGAGACGGTAATACCCATGTTGTTTGCAGTGGTAGCTAAGAGTGCATGGGTGGAAGGCTGTGCTATTGTGGAGGTCCTAGAGCATCTCTTCATCAGTGTAGCAGCAACATCTCACAAGGTTGATCTTTTTATAGTTTGAGCAATCTCATATATCTTTTCCATTACTTCTTCCTATAATTTCATTGACTCATAAGTTTGATCTTTTATAATTTGAGTGTTCTTGTACATCTACATCTCTCTCTCTCTCTCTCTCAAAATACTCTTTCTCCATTTATTCGACATTTTCTCAAGAGTTTACAATTTTGTTAAAATTTGAGTTAACTATTTTATTTTTATGTATTCAAAACATTTTAATTTTTAATAAAGCATATTTCTTGTTTGTTTTCATTTTACTTCGTTGCTTCTTTTACTTCTAAAAATTTATTTTTTAGTGTAATTTTTATTAAGCCTTGTTACATTATTTATATCTTTTATGTTTAAGCAAGGTTGTCATTGAAAATAGTATCACAATAACTTTTTCATTTTATTTAATGGCATAATATTTGATTTAATTTTTATGTATTTGAATTGGTTAAGATCTTGAGGTCTTTTATCTTTCATTCTTGCTAATTTATAGATGTCTTTTTTGTCTTTTTTAGTTCCAAGCTTTTGATACATCTATTCAAAAGTCTCATCTCTTGCTTATCTAGCAGTTCTTTTTGTTTCACGTTTTGCTATCTTTTACTATTGAAGGTATATTGTCATCACACTTGGACAATCTTTTGTTAGCATGGGTAAATTAGCCAGTTTATTGGAAGTCATAAGCTTTGTCAAAAAATTTAGAGAGGACTTGGATTTGTTAGATATCCCTAAAGCTGCTTGGAAATCGGCGCAGATGAGAGTAGAGTCTAGAGGATTGAAATTCTTGTTGACTAATGGTTGTGTTATTGATTCAAAGAGGAGGAGAAGGGAAGGGAAGACGATCATCAGTTATGCATATAAAATTTTTGTCTAGCAGGATTTAAGGGAAGGATAAAATAGGAGAATTGAGGGCTTTAGTGTTACCGTAGAAATTGGATGTGTTGGTTCTTCATGAAACAAAATCTGACTTTTCCAGGTCAAGGGGATGGAGATAGTGTCAAGCTTGGGAATCTGAGGGTTTTTTTTCCAACTCACCATTAGTTGGAAGAAGGGACGACATATCAATGTGTTGAAACCTCATTTTTTAATTTTCAAGAAAACTCTTAATGGAAAAAAATTCTTTGTTTTTGGTTTCGAATTTTAACATTGACAACTATGAAAATATATGCTATTTATCGAGGTATTAACTAGTTTTGGTGTGTGGTATTTAAATATAGGAATGCTAATGGTTTCACAATTTTTTTAAGTGTTGACATGGGGATGGCCAATCACATAGATGAACTAAACCATATTTTTTGTATGTTGAGGTTATCTAACTTCTTTGAAAATAAATTCTGAATTTTCTTTACTGGACTTGCAACATTCCAGTGTTAATTATATTAAATAATTACTTGAACACCCTTAATTAACTGCTACAACAACATGTTAATTAGAAATCCTTTATCTAAATAAAACACAATGTTGGAAGACATATTCTCATGGGCTTATGAGATTGGATTTTTATTTTAGCTTAACTTGTTTTAAGTTCATGGATTTATTTTTGTGATTTGATTTGTTTTAGGTTTAAAGATCATCTTAATTGAATTCTGAAGATGTCAATAGGTTGTTTGATTTGTCTAGTTTATGTTTGATTTGCTTGTTTGATTTGATTTGATTGTCTTCTGTCATTTATTTGACTTTGAATTGGGAATTTTTTGTGTTTATTTGATGTTTGGTTATTAATTTTTGTTAACTTTTTATATTTTGTTAAATTATTTTTGGTTTGTGGATTTGGTTTGTGTTTTTATAAGAATTAATTTATTTTTTTACGTGTTTTGTTGGTATTTTGTTATGATTTAAGTGAAATTTGTTATTAAGATTTGTTCATCCAACTTAACAATAGGTGAATTGTATGTATTATTTTATGAAATAATTTTAATTACATTATGATAACATTTTATTAATGTTCAAATTATTGCTCTGTTTTTCTTGCATACATAACAATAGTTTGTATACTAACATACAAATATGCATTTGAAATTTTGTTTTGACAGCATTTCGGCTGAAGTGAGTTTGATTGGCCGTTTCCATTTAAAATAGCAATATATTTTGGTTTTTTTGGGATAGGTAGAGCAAAATCAACTATTTTTTATGGAAAGATAGTGCAAAACCACCCCCTTCTGATGGAAGGTATGGTAAAACCACCCCTTTTAGATGGAAAGGTAGGACAAAATTATACCAACTTCAACATCATGCCATTCCTACTTTCTTTGTAATTGGTTGGAGAGTTTTTTTTAGAGAACTGGAACTTCATGGCTTCTTTCTTCTCCTCCTCCCTCTTTGTCAATATACACCCTTGGTACGTAGTGCATGTTGAAGTCTTTTTATAGAGGATTTTGATAACATTTTTATTTTTGAAAATTTTTCTCACTATCACATTTTTGCATAAGTGGGAGTAGCCTGAGTGGAGGTGAAAGTACCTTTATTTTTTTCTCTTTTTTTCAGGATTTTATTTGACTGAATGTCAAACCGGGTGGTATCTTGACCACGGGTGACTGGATTCGAGATTTGACCAGGTCCCAGCCACATTCCCACACGTGAACTTGTGTGCTTGTCGTCGTCGGGCCGTTGTGCGGCGCCAAGGGCTGGGCTTGTTTCGGTTCTTTTTCTTTTTCTTTTTTTTTGACCATAGCTCCACGCCCTGATATATTTCTCTCCCCGATGACATGACATGAATCCACAAGTTCCATTGCTTATGCGGCGGCTCCTCATGGCGCCGGTGGCAGGTCCCAGCGGCAGTAGTGACGGTTGGAGAAGGTGGCAATGGCGGAGAAGGTGGCAATGGCGGTTCCAGTTCTTCCTCCTCCTCCCCCTTTTCTTTTTTTTACTGCCACAGGAACCCTCATGTGTTCTTTTCTCCTTTGGTAGCTGTGCACGGATAGGAGCCTGGTGGGAGTTTTTTCTCTTTCTCCCGATAGTGGCTGGAGGTGGAGGTGTTGGAGATCTTTCCACTCTTCCTACCGATGGTAGCTTGCGGCTGAAGGAGGTGGTGACATCGGTGGAGGTAGAGGTGGAGGTTTGTTGTGGTGACTTCTTAATGTTGGCATCCTTCTCTTTCTCTTTTCTCTCTTTTCGGCACAAAGTGGGGAGCTCACGGGGCTGTCATTCAAAGGGAGTCTGATCATATCTGAGGGTCATGCGGGAGGTTCTGCCCATTCCCTCCTCGTCCGATGGTGGTATCGACGGAGTTGACAGCGACATGACAGATGGTTCATAAACAATGGTGACATCGACTTTTCTTTTTTGTTTCCATCGTCATCGACGGTCGATTTTCTCGATCGATCTCTAGATGAATTTTGAGGAGTTTATGTCCTCATATTCAAGTTTTCGGATGGTTGTACAAACACGTGTATAAGGATATACATATATATACATGTTCAATTTTTATTGAAGCAATGATAGTCTTTACAATGAGGCATAGTTGTCCAGACAGGACAGTGCCTAGCATAGATCGCGGAATCGGCCAATCCGGATCGGAATCGGCTGATTCCTGGATCGGATCGGCCATTGCCGATCCGATTCTTGGCTGAAGGACCGATCCGGAAAAAAGTTCTGGCAGAATCGGTCGGGATCGGCCGGATCGGTCGGGATCGGATCGGAATCGGATTGGAATCGGAATCGGATCGGCCGAATCGGTCGGGATCGGAATCGGAATCGGAATCGAATCGTTTTTTTTCATTTTTTGCTATTCCAGTCGGATCGGCCAGAATCGGTCCGAATCGGCCAAAATCGGTCCGGATCGGTCTGGAATCGGATCGGATCGGAATCGGATCGTTTTTTTTTTTTTTGCTTACCGATTTTGGATCGATTTTCTTCCATTGGATCGGTCGGAATCGGTTCGATCCGATCTGATCCGGATTGGATCGGTACCCACCGATCCCGATTCCGATTCCGATCCCGCGATCCTTGGTGCCTAGGTGCCAAGGCTCTTTTGTCGGGGCTTCTAGGCTGGATGCCCTAGGTCTCTGATACCCCCCACAATGGATACCCATTTTATGATAGTGTGATCATATTGATATATTTTACTGTCACTAATACTATTACGTATATTTTAAATTATAATTGTATATTTAAAAATTTTAAAATTCTCTTCTAATTTTTTTCTCACTTAGCTTATCAAGATTAACTTCTCAAAAAAAACTACACATTCATAATTACTTGTATAAAATTACATTTATTTGTATGTAGACATAAACATACACATTCAATTATAATGTACAAATATAATTATATTTGTGTACTATGTTCAACACCTTGTCACATTGACAACTATGTTATAAGATTCTTGTATAAAGTTAAAAAATCTCGTGGTTTATGGCCGATTTTGATCCGATCCCCGCTTGAAAGACCGATTTTGACTTGAATTCTGTTGGAATTGGCTTGAATCCTTAGAATCAGTTTTGAATTGGTTGAATTGGATTAAAATCAGAATCTTGATTTCTTTTAAAAAGTCTGGCCGGATTGGCCGGAATCAGACCAAGTCAGCCATAGTCGGTTAGAATAAGAATCAGATAAAAATTCTGATTCCGGATCGGTTTCGCAGAAATTTCTCTTCTGAGAATGGGTTCGAATCGGTTTGATCCGATCTGAATCAGATTGTGATGGGGACATCTTGTAGGAAATTAGGTAAGTCTGTAAATAGCTCTTTTTATCCATTTCTTTTATTTGCCATTTATGTAAATAGTCAAAATAGGGGGTTCTCTTTGTAATTTGGCAGGGATCTTCTCCTTATATAAAGGGATGCCCTGTACGCACAAAAATACAGTGATTGAAGAATTTTTGGAAGCCCTCTGGGTGTCTCCCGCGTAGGGGCTGCGGCCCCATTTCCTCTCCCACCTCCGGCAGTGAGGCCGGCCCCTCTTCACCTCCGGGAAGGATTCCCGGCCTTCTCCTTCCACCTTCCAAGTCCGGCAGGTAGCCGATCTGATCCCCCTCCTCATCCTCTGGCCTCCGTGCCATTTCTCCTCTCTTCCCTTCTCGGTTCGACGTCAGCCACAACAACGACCTGCCAGCCCCTACTCCGCCGCCTCCTCCACCATCGATGTCGACCCGCCTACCCCCTACTCCATCGATGATCTCCCGCAACTCCGCCTGCGTGCTGCGACCATCGGACAACAGCGACTGTACCTCCTTCCCTTCACGGATGTAGACGGAGAGAAGGAGAAAGAGAAGAAGAAGAGTCGGAAGCTCGGGAAGGGGCCGATCCGGCGATCCCCGGGTCTGTATTCCCCTTCTCTTCCCTGCGGTCCTCCCGGCGCCGTTCCCTCCTCCGTCGACCGCGAAGGAGCCGGCCGGACAACGCCACGACCTCTTCCCTAGCGGTCTCCTCCCACGGCGATCTCCGCAGCTCCCTCTACCGCCGTCCCCTTCTCCGTCGTTCGCGAGGGAGTCGGCCGGACAACGCCGTCACCATTCCCCCCCTCCCCCCCGTGCTCTGTCGCCGGCGCACGGCTCCTTCCGTCTGGACGGGACGACGCGACCTCGGAGCTGGCCGGACAACGCCGCGACCTCCTCCCCTGTCCCGCCTGCACCCGAGCGCCACGGAGATGACGACGCGAGCGGGCGAGGCTTTTTGTCGCGGCCCGTGTCTTCGCGGGACGGCCGCGATGCCGCCACGTCGACACACGGTTGACGCCGAAGGAACGGCCACGCTACCGCCCGAGAGCCCCGGAGAAGGCGCCACGACCCCCGACGCTCGCGGCCGGTGCCTGTTCACCCGGTCGCCGGTTCGGCGTCCAGACCGGCGGTTCAGCCGGTTCGACCGGGTCCGGACCCGGTTCATGCCGGTTCAGTGTCTGAACCGCCCGGTTCAGGCCGGTTCAGACCATCTTGAGCCGGTTTAGACCGGTTCAGCATGTTTCGACCCGGTTCGGGCACGGTTCGGGCCTATTTCGACCGGTTCGGGCCGGTTTGCTTCATTTTGGGCTCGTTTAGGTCCGTTTAAACGGCGATTAGTCCGGTCTAGCGATGGCGTCTCCTCTTCGATCCGCCTCCTCCCGCGGTGATATCGGCAAGCGACTGAAGACAAATCTCCTCCCCTCGTCCTCCTCTAGCAGAGTTTCTTCAGTCCGGTCGGCGATTGAACCTTCTACGGTCGTCACCTCCCTCGGATCAGCTTGATCCCTTTCTTCCGGTGGTTGTTCCGACGAGCTCCTGTGGAGTTCTTTCTCCACTCGATCGGATCCTCCTCCCGTCCCGATTGTGCTACTGGAGTTTCTTCAACTCCGTGTCCATCTATTGCTGCTATCGATGCTCTTTATTGGTCCTCCCGGAGATGGTCACTGCTCCATTAGCTCCGCGCCCCTCTGTTGCTGCTATCGGTGATCAATCTTGGTCCTCCCGGAGATGGTCCCTGTTCTGTAAGGTCAGTGCTGCTCCTCCGAGCACTGTGGATGCCATTGCGGGTTCCTCTGTCCCTCCCACTCCAAGAGGGTTTGCGGAATGCCTTACCTCCCAAGGCGCAGGTGATATCCGACCCTTCCCATACTATATTCCTCCCTATGAGCTGCAATGGTATTGGTTATGGATTCGGTTTTGGCTCTCTGAAGTCCCTACTGGTCTGCTTTCTATGTTGGTTCTTCCGACAAATTGAATGGCTCCGGTTATCAAGCTACTGCTCCTATTGACACTACTTGAAATGGATATATATATCTTCTGAGCTGGTTGTACCCGTTTTAATCCTGTTTGGATTTTCGGTATTCAAGACTGGTCCTCTCCAGTCAGCTTGATTCTAGCTGTGGTTGTTCTGTGGATATAACTTGATTTCCGTCTGAATATGGGTCTGATTTTCTACACATACTTTGGTTGATTGGAGCCTACAGTAAATGGCATCTTTCAGATCTTGCCTACATTTTGAATATGGAAAGTGATGATGGAACCAGGTAAATAGTTCCCTGGTAGCTTTAATTAGTTGCCGGTTCTATTCATTGGGAGGACTCCTGAATTATACTTGTTGATATACTGGTTTCACTGATTCCAATTATGGCTGTGATGATCATAATCTGAGCCGTTGTCCCTTCATCTACTGCTGTCATGACTGTTGATATGCTTATCATTTCCATGAGGACTATGTGTGCTATTGAGTTATCCTCCCTGTCCCTATTGACACTGTCATGATGATAAATTGCATAATCTGTTCAGTTCAAACTGCTGGGTTTTGAGCACTTCTGGTCTTTAAAAACTGCCTGCTATACTGTTGGTTATGATTTGAGCATATACTGTTGGAAATCTGCTCATATTTGGTCTGTTATCTGCTGGTTCATATCTTTGAGTTCTGGTCAGACCGCTGGTTCCTGGTTACTTTCTGTTTAGCATTTTATCTGTCTGGGTGATATTTTTCGGGTTTATCTAGTATCCATGGGACCCCCGGTCCCATCCCGCATCAAAGTCTGTCCTTGAAAGTGGCCTTGTCCAAGTGGTTGCCAGAGTGAGCATATGTCCAATCTTTTACACAGACTGACATAATATGAATGGTCAATCTCGAAAGATTAAAGTGCTCATCAAAGAGCCCTCTATTCTTTGTGTGCCAAATAGACCACAACATGGTAGGTAAAACAAGAGTTTTCACAATTTAGATTTCGAGACTCAAGGATTCAAGCTTGCCCAAGTACGTGAGAAATAACATTGGCAAGTTCCGGCAAACTTCTAAACTTTGAGTAGGACTCTCCAAAGTGAGTTGATGACCACACATTTGATGAAAAGATGATCAACTAATTCTTTTCTTCTGCCACTGAACATACAAGCTATGGAAATATCTGGAGAATAATTTGTTGAGATGGCTTCTGGTTGGAAGTCTAATCTTTCATAAGAAAGTTTTGATTGTTGTGGGGAGTGAAAGCCCCCAAACTACTTGTACCAAGTCCTTGAAGTCGGGCTCCTTGCACCATGCTAGTTCAAAGCAAAATTTCTTAACGTGAGTTGTGTTGGGCTTGCTACATCTGTCATCTACAACATTGTGATAAAAACCACTCTATGAATGTTAAAACCTTGGGAACACTATGCACATGTATGCAAGAAGGAGACCAAAAAAATGTTCAGTTTTGATTTGCATCTCGCATAAGTTCAATACTTTGATCAGGCCACAACCATTCACCTAGTCATTAAAAGTGTCTTTTTTTATAGAGTTCTTTAACAGAAAATCTGCTGTCATCCCATAGCACCGCCAAGCCTCCACTTCTCCTGGTTGAAGGCACACAAGAGAACCCTGCCAGTTTCCCTTGTTTCAAAGCCACAATGACCTCCGTGTCATCAAAACCAGTTTTGTTGTTTTGTAAAGAATAACATCTGGATTACACAAGGCAACAATATTCTGTCACTTTCTGATATTTTCTTTGCCCAAAATCCCTCAGCAATTCCAACTGATGACACTAATCATGTGTAATTGACGTTGCGCTTCCCCGCCTTCTTCCTCCCCTCAACCACCATATCGTTGCTCAGGATGAAGTTTATTTCTCTAGAACCTACTCTTTGTTGATTACATTTCTTGTTGACTGGAGATACTCCCTGACCTGTGAACTCCAGTCTTATTTTATCAATAAAGCCCCTCATGACCTGTTCTCAGCCCAAAATCCTTAGGCCTATCATGTCACCGATGGATTTAAGTAACTCATCTGAGATTTGCCATCCCCCATCAGCCTCAACCCAGCATCTCAGTCAGCTGGAATAACAGCTAATGGCACATTGTGGACAGTCCCACCCTTGCTTCTACCAGATTGATTTGCTGTTGCAGCAGCTTCTGGAATGATGGTCACATCCAATTCCTTTTCTGTAAGATCATCTTGAGACGGTGCCATAAGCTCCTGTGGGGCCGCCTTGTGTGACACCGGAATCTTCTTCCACTTTCCCTTCACAGGACAAGTTGAAGACAATGAAGGTGACCTGCCTCACAGAACAAAACCTGAACTGCTGGCCGGTTTGAAAGCCAAACCCTCCAGCTTGCCATCTGACCCGGTAGGAGATGAATTGGGCACACCCAGAACCAGAACTGGTTTGTCTGCATGCTGATTCAGAATCATCTTCTCGGCTGAC
This sequence comes from Cryptocoryne crispatula var. balansae, assembly GCA_036172225.1. Classification (NCBI taxonomy): domain Eukaryota; kingdom Viridiplantae; phylum Streptophyta; class Magnoliopsida; order Alismatales; family Araceae; genus Cryptocoryne; species Cryptocoryne crispatula. Next base: position 51,006,152 of record CM069919.1, read on the forward strand.
AATACCTGGTCTGATAGACTTGTAACCACTGCAGGAGCCTAGTATCCTCTGCCTGATAAGACTTCAGGCCCATCTGTGATCTCATCCTTTAATGCTCGGAAGACTCTGCGACCTTCCCTATGTAGTTAGAGGCGAGAGGTGACCGAGGCGAGGGAGGGCTCGCCTCTCCTCAGGCGCCCGAGGCGACATTTTTTTATTGAAGAATTTCTCAAAAAATATACATATAACATTGAAACTTTTGAAGAAGAACATAAAAAATACAAAAAATGCATCAAGATATTGGAGTCTCAAGGTGGAAGACTGGGCATTGGGGGTTTCAGGGTGGGGAAGGAGGATTTAAATTATCAAATTTGACTTTCACAGGGTCCTCACCCGGGCGAGGCGAGATCTGCCGAGGCGAGGCGTTTTTGTCTCGCCTCGCCTCAGCGCCTAGGCGCTTGAGGCGAGTGCCTCAGATAACATAGGACCTTCCTATAATTACCTTGGCACGTCTTCCAATTGCTGAAAATAGGTCTTAAATTTCAAAGATAGTAACCCTCCCTCTAAACCTTCCTATGCACTGATGGAACTGCTGAAGCACTCCCGCCCACCGACGTGATTGAGGCATGGCTTAGGCATACATCAATTTGAACTCCATCGATAACAACCGGAATCAAAATTCTCCGAGTTGAAATTGAGACATCTTTCAATGAGGATGCTAACGGCATCCGATGTTGGTCACCATAACAATTTTCTGTCCATGAAGGTCAATCTCTTGAATGAGGAGATAATCCTGGCATGGGACGATTTGGACCACACAAACACCGGAATGCCATGAATCTTAATCAAAATTTGTCGCAACTCCTCTGTGATAGCAACTTCATGAAATCCTCCTTTCATGGTCAGACCCATATGTTTTTCGCTTCTTCATCAAGACCCTCAACCAGGAACCTCTTGCCCTCCTCCAAAGGCAGTCAGCCTTTGAAAGAATTCTTCGTAACAGGAAAACTTTGGAGGTAGAGGTACCTATCCACCAGGATTTAGTTTCCGGCCAGTTGAGCCTCAAGAAAGCATTGAGCACAGTTTTCTTCTCCTTGAAACCCTCTGGGCCACCCATATACACACACCTGCACTACCACAACCAATTTCACTTCTTTCATTCCAGAGGAGTTTAGGTGGACTACCCCTCCAACACCTTCTAGGAAAGGAGACACCCATATAGGAGTAGACAGGCTTGATGATGGTGCCCCACAACCTGGCAGCTTTGTTCCTGGTGGCCAATTTCTTAACACCTCCGGCATCTCAACCTGTCCCTGCAAGCAAAATGAGCATGATCTGTGCCGTAACTCTGTCCACAGGACCATAACCTTTCTCTGCCAGACAGACCCTTCTTTGTAGCATCTCTACAGGACATCCAGTGGCCTTGGATTCACAAGGATGTCCATCCCCCACATAGTGGTTCCGGGGACCTGTCTCTACCGTTGGAGGAGAGACCCCGGAGGGTTTCGCTTTCACTTTGACCCCATCACCACTGGAGGTGATCAAACCTGTCTCATTGGAGACGGTGTGATGTGGGACAAGACGCTAAAAGCCATAGTATGATGCTGAGCACGAGTAAAGTTGAGCAGAATTAACCAAAACCCGAACTTTAACTGACTAAATCGATCTGAAATGAGTGAACTGATGTGAATCAACCTAACACGGGACAACTTGTGGAAAACGATTAAAATAGAGGGGTATGACTAGCTAAATCTATCTGACTAATTTGAAGCCGAATCATGGTAAAATCGGTAACAAAAACTGACTAAACTGGACTTGAATGAAATTAAAGGGGATCGGACTGATCAAATTGGAATGAGTCGGTCCTAAATTGGGCAAATCAAGTTAAATTGCCTGAAGCAGTCTCAAATCATGGTCAAACCAGGTTATAACCCAATTGAACTGGGCTTGCACCGATGACCTGATGGATATGGGATTGTGGGGGTGGTCGGATGCTCCCAAGGGCCTGGACCATTGGGATCACACGAGGTGAAGCCAGTTCCTATGTCGTGATGGACTTCTCCTTCAACGGGTGGCTTCTTGAAGGTGTCAACAGGGAAATGACATGGATGTCAATTGCAGCTGATGGTGCAGGGGGGCGCAAGCGGCTTTTTGCTGCTGCATAGAGGTACTCTGGTGTTCTTGAGACCTCGACAAGGCGGCTTTGGGCCTGTGGCATAGAAAGTGGTGCATGGGAGGGCAGGGGAAGGCGGCTTTGGTGGTGCAGTTGACACCACAAGGGGAGGTTTCTTGACAGGTGCAAGACAAGGTGCGGTTGGGGGGCTTCTGCAAGGGTGAAGGCAGTCCGAGTCTGGGATTGGAATCCGATGTTGAACGTGAGCGCTGCCTGAGTTTGGGATCACCAGAGTGGTGCTGCTGTAGAGGGGGTGTCGCTGGCGGAATGCTGTGCTGCCAAGGTTGGATGCTGTGAAGGCAGAGACCACTCCGGGGATCACATAGAGCCCTGCAGGCTTGTTGACATCTGGCAGTGCATGCACCTGATTTTAATGCTGTCAACCGAGTGAGCCATTCACTCAACCGGCATCTGCACAACTGTAGGAAGTAGGAGGCTCCAGTTGGGTGACTGACTGTACTCTGTTTGATTGCTGGCACTGGGAGGTAGTCATGGACTGGTGCTCCAGTTCCTGCAGGGTGCAGGTTGTCAATGTCAAGTGTGGATGAAGGAAATGAGAAAGAAGCATGTTGGACAGGGGGAAGAAGGTGGGAGCAAAGGGTGCAGGTCACTGGGGGTGAAGGAGAAGAGGACTCTAGAAGAGGAAAAATGTTGAAGGCCTTCTGGCCAAACAGGGGGGAAAGAGGAGGAAAAGGCAGCGCACTTAGAGGGAACTCCAAAGCCAAAATTCTTTACTAAACGTCTTTTCTTTCTCCTCTTTCAACCTTACACAGAGGGATCTACATATGGAGCACGACTTTGACATTTAACCCCTGAAACCAAAATATTCACAAGTATGTCCTTGTATCAAAATAGATGAAAAGTTAAAACATAGCCATATTAATTTTTATCACGGTGGCTACAGGGCATACATTGATGTCACCCCCGACGCTACCTTCCTTTAATTGGGGAGAACAGCCTTGAAACCAATGAGACTCCCCCGAGAGGCTCCGAAATTGCTGGAGTTTTTCCCCTCCTCTGCTAAATTTTATTTGCGGAAGCTCTATCTGGTGGAAACCAAGCTTTATGTTTTCTGTGGTTTAAAACTGGAAGATCTGTGGTGTTATTGCTTATCTTTGGATATCTTGTTTCGCAGTTAGATAATTAAGTGGGAGTGAATGTATCTGCCTTAATCTAACATTGGTACAAGGGGAAAATGTGGAGTATTGAATTAATGTCGTGGAATCTGTGTTTGCAAGCAATGTTTTTGTCCATTTGGAGAGCCCAGAATAGGAGGATTTTCGAAGATTATTTCGACAATCTGGATGTTATCTTTCAACTGATGGCAGTGTTTGTAGGATTGGTTCTTTGCTTACTCAGGATGCAGTCCGGTTGAATCTATTTTCAGGGATAGATTCTTGGTTTGGAAATCTTTTTGTTTTTAGTTCTTATGTTAGTTGTCTTTTGAAGTGTTCCAATTTCTACCCTCTTGGTGGTTAGGACAGCTCTTCTCTTTTTTTTCTTGCTTACCTCCAGTAGTCTTTACCTGTATTTCTTATTTTGTATTAATAAATTGTGAAAATGTCACATTCAAAAGATGATTAACGTAACTATATTTTGCACATGCATTAACTACTTTGATTGCACTTGGATGCACCTCTCTGTAGCAGTGATGTGACGCATGCCACTGGTCATCTTTTCTGTTTCATTTTTTGATAACAAAATGCACTTGAATTATGTTCATTGCTTGCCTCCGAAGTCTTTTTTCTTGTCAATGGTATCCAGCTTAGCCGTTCAAGCTGATACATCAAAACTTTGAAGATCAGTCTTTTGTTATTGTAATGTTATGAACTCCAAACTATCGTTGTGCAGTGAGACGACAAAGAGTGTGCTGTTATCTTCTGCATATATTCACCTGGAATACAAAGAGTTCATCAAGTATACTACAGAAATTGCTTCGGCAAGCCAGAAAATATTGTTAACGGGTCCTACAGGTAGCTTTCATTCTTTAGTGTTGGCAAAATCTTTCATTCTTTGTTTATCGTTTCTCAAATCTGGTTCACTTTATAACTTGCAGGATCTGAAATTTACCAAGAAAAATTAGCTGGTGCGCTTGCAAAGCATTTTAATGCCAGATTACTTATAGTTGATTCTCTTGTGCTGCCTTGTGTAAGCTTTTTGATTTTCTCTCTTTTAAAATTTATTTCTATTGTGAATGTATGCCTGAAGATCTAATCCATCTTTACTATCAAGTTGTGATGCTGATATTTGTCGTTTGCAACCATCCAGGGGCCATCATCAAAAGATTTGGAACCTTGTAAGGAATTTGTGAGAACAGAGAAGTCGGGAGGCCTTACAAAGCAGAGAACTGCACTTGCAGATTCTTCACAGCACAAGAGACCAGCATCTAGCGTAGAAGCTGATATTGTCGGAATGTCCACGATTAATTCCCAGTCTCAGCCGAAGCAGGAGGCATCAACAGCAACTTCAAAAAATTACACGTTTAAAGAAGGTGTCTTAAATGACATGATCCTTTCTTTCTTTGTCACCCTATGCAGGTTTTTTACGTGAAACTAAGGTCTCAACGTATGTTTTGCTACATTGTAGGCGACAAGGTTCGTTTTGTTGGTCCTGTTCAGTCACCTGGATTTCCGGTTCCAGTTCCACCTAGGTAGATTCTTGGTTCTTGGTTATTTTTTTATGTTCACTTGTGATTCCATGAAATACATAAACCATCATGATGGAAGTTGATAGGACAGTAGGTAAAAATGAGCATGGAAATTGTTTACTTTTTGAGTTAATACAAAAAATTATTCTCCTAAATGTGAAGTGTTTCTTTTACGAAACATGTGCTGAAACAACTAGAATACATCTCATAATGTGATTTGCTACTAATTGATGGAAGCAGGGTTTTTATGCCTTTGATGCCTTGTATGAATTATCTGACGTGTAAAGTGTGAAAGTCAACAATCTTATCTGTCGAATTATAGTAATGTGGACAGGTGCTAAGTTGTTAATTTATTTATTTTATATGTTCGTGGATGTAAGAATTCTTAAAAATGAATATGGTCCATTGAAGCAACGAATCCTGTTTGTTAATCTGGATCAATTGAAGTTTAATCTATGTTGGTCTTCTTGGAATTCGGACGCACAAACTTACTATTGCTTTATAAATGCTTTCTAAAATAGTGACATGCAAAGGCATGCAGGAATTATATTGAATGTGAAGAAAAAATAAGTATTTTATTTTAAATTATATATATTTTATTTTTTTGAGAACTCTGCTACATGATTCTTTAATGAGAAAATAAATTTTTATGATGCACCCCTTATGGGACATCTTTTGTAAAAGAATACGAAAACCAAGTTGGTGTAAAAGATTAAAAGTTTAAAACCTCTAGACTAACAAAAAGGGTAGAGTGTCTACGGATGACATAGAGCCAATCATCACTGTCTAATCTTATCAGAAACACAAAAACCTGCATAATCCAGTGAAGAAAGAAGGTTTGTTCTTGAAACTAGTTTTGTTTGTCTCCATCTAAGTGGCTTCCAGGTCTTGTGGAAAGAGTCATCTTCCAGGTGGATTGGTCTTCTTATGAAGGCCAAGTCCTATCCCAGTTTACGATAAGGTGGGAACTGGAATCCAGCTATATTATTTGCTAGTTGATTTCTAAAATAATTATTTTTATGGCATTAAATAGAATAACGTGTATAATTTCAGCATTATTAAGGAACATGTTTTCGATGTGGTAGGAAGTGGCTCAAGTGGTCAATTGTAAATCTGCCTTTGTAAGAATTCTTCAACCTTAACAACCTCGAGTTGTTGCGTGAATTTCACACCATTCTCGTGCACACGACAGTAAATACATGTTGCTTCACTTATCAGTAAAAGTTTTCCATGAATCTTCTTACTGACATGTCCCTTTTGTCCAATGGAGGCATTAAATTGTGAATAAAATAAGTTTATAGTATTAAGTGGCCTCCTTTTCCCTCAAATTTGTTAATTTGAGTTCCTGGGGAAGAATCATCTGAGCCAGCAAAGGCAGTAGCTAACTCTACTAGTGCTGTGTCCTTTGGCATCCGAAAAAGTAAAGGGACTAATTTTAATAGCAGTAATTATGTCTTACAGTATATGCTGTCAGAAGATTTGCACACTGTGGAAACTTCATTTTTTCATATTGAACAAAATCATTTTTTTATTATTGGTTTGAAAATAGATGATGTATGGTGACATGGAAATATATTTTATGATTTGATGTGGTAAGTTTTTGGATAGGAACATACAATGAGTTCTAAAATCTTGTAAGTTTTGGGATAAGGAAATCTTTGTAACTTAGAAGATCCAACCACTTTTTAATATAATGAGATTATTATTTGGGTTCATTGAAATATTTTTGGACCTCTCCCTACCGAAATTGCAATATTTCATTGTTAATTACATTGAGCACTACTCAAACGTGCTTGATTAATTGTCATTAATGAGGTTATTATTTGGGTTCATTGAAATATTTTTGGACTTCTCCCTACCGAAATTGTAATGTTTCATTGTTAATTACATTGAGCACTACTCCAACGTGCTTGATTAATTGTCATAGCAACTTATTCATTGAAGCCATTCATCTGCATAAGGGAATTAGGAGACATTTCCTGATGGTCTTATGAGATCTGAATTTTTATTATGGTTTTGCATTTATGATGTTACTGTTATGCTTTATTTATTTTGGATTTAAGGATTTCTTATCTTCTGTGATTTGGATTTTTTGTTTGTGGATTATTAGGTTGTCAATTTTTTCTTTGTTTTAATTTGACATTTCATTACCAACTTATGATTAGATTTGGATTTATCTAAGATTTTTTATGTGGGTATTTTTTACCATTTCATTTATCTTTCTTTTAAGTTTATTTTCTGACTACCAGCTTTATTTTTATTGGATTATTTGTTTATTTTTATGTATTTGTTTGATGTTTTTGCTATTTGACTGATTGTTTATTTATTCATCAATTTTTTTGGGTTGTCTTGGGTATAAGTTTACTGATTATTTAATCACTAAAATCTCTAACGTGTAATCCTATATAAATGTACCTGTTTTTTACTTTTATATTGGAACGTTGAGTTTAGATTTTTAAAGAAGAGAGAGATGGGTTCAAATATTATATTCTCTCTTAAAACTTAAAAGCCATTACAATTATTAGAAACTAAATATTTCAAAACTGTTGAGAAGCAAACATTATTTTATAATTTAATTTTTTTTAAAATTTTAACCAAAGAGTAGAGTGATGGAGAAACCACTTGAGCAAGGCCCTTCAGGAGAAGAGGCTGTTGAATTGCCATTAGCAACTTCTTTTGTGAGAAGACCAGAAGTGAAGACATTGTGATGGACTAAAGCGATAACTGACAAATGGATATTCTTTCACTTAGCGATTCAGATGTTAACCTTTTGGAAGTTACTCTGGTTAGATTTTAACTCAAAACAATTATAAAACAGTCTGAATAATCCGAAGTTAGATGATAGGCAGGAGGATAAGTTGCTACGGAATCTGAATAATGTTTCTTGTTTCTTGGTAAAGTCAGCCTGCACTAGGCTATCACTTGGGGGCATTGAAGTCTTGTGCTGGAAGGAGCTATGGTCTGCTGCAGTCCCTGTGAAGATCAAACTGTTTTTATAGAAAATATGCAGAGGGAGATTACCATGCTTTCAACAATAGATAACAGCCATGTGACTAGATATGACTTTCTGAGATCAGAACCTTTCACGCTTCTAACTTGGATTGGTTTTTTGTGTTTGAATCTCTGTAGTTTGGCCTTCTGGTTTTTGTTTTTTGGACTTGGGTGAGGTGGGCCAAGAGTTTTCCTTGGTATGCTTTGATGACAGTACTTGCTGACATTGTTGGCTACCAATATCATGTTTTGCCTTAACATGTGTTTACAACTAAGATTGCCAACTGATTAAGCTGAGTCTAGTTGTTGGTGCTTGGGATTGCATTCACAAGAAAAATTGAGCTTAAAGTTGTTTTGCCTTCTCATTATCCGAGTTGACAAGCTGTTCTATTTATTAATACAATACATTATGGTGACAAAACCCAGAGAGGTTTATAAAGTCTTTTGCTCAAGTGCCTGCTCAGCACTATTCTCTCTCTCTCTCTCTCTCTCTCTCACATTAACGTGGCAGCCTGTTGAATATGGACGTATAGGGCCATAATTCTTTTGTTGATCTAGCCGAAGTTGCCTCCAAAAAAGGAACCTAATAAAAGGCAATAGAAGGATTTTAAGTTTCTGGGCTGAACTTAAATCTTGACGTACTGAAGCTGAAGGATGTTTCAAATGGTCCATGAAAATTCACTTAAATTGAATCTTTATCTTAGTGAGTTTCTCTATGCTTCTGTGATGGAACATCTTCATTCCTATGTTTTATATCCCATTTTCTTTACATGTGCAGATTAATGAACTCTTGTTTGTTAGTCTTTTTCATAGTAAACTATTACCTCAGTGGTAAACAAATAATATTCTAGTGCTCTTTACCAAGACAGTCTTCACCATTTCCCAGTTATTTGACGTCTTAATTTCTGACACTACCTTCTCTCAGGGGCCCTAACTATGGTTATCGGGGAAAAGTTCTTGCTTTTGAAGAGAATGATGCATCTAAAGTGGGAGTGCGATTTGACAGACAGATTTCTGAAGGTACAGATCTTGGGGGCCTTTGCGAAGAAGACCATGGCTTCTTTTGCAATGGTGATTGTTCCCCTTATGGAATCTTTCTATCCTTATTTTATTTATTTGTGTTGATATGTTGTATTTCATCTCATGTTTTAAAATACTGCTTTATTTAATTGGCGTCACTTTTTTTTTTGTATTCTGCTGTCAGCTGATTATCTTCGTCTAGACACTTCCATGGAAGAGACTGAAAAACTTGCTATCAGCGAACTCCTTGAGGTTTATCCTAATTCTTTCTTGTTTTCTATCACCTTTGGTGTTTTTCATGATTTCCGCATTTTTCTTCTCACATTGTTTTATAATGATTTTCTAGGTTTTATCTGATGAATGCAAAAGTGGACCTGTGGTTGTTTTCCTGAAAGACATAGAGAAATCTATTACTGGTGTATCAGATTCATATGCTTGTCTGAAGAGCAAGCTTGAGTCACTGCCGTCTGGTGTTATTGTCATTGCATCACATACACAGATGGACAATCGCAAGGAGAAGGTAGCCTTTCCTATTTGTTGGCTTTGTTGAAAGTGCTGCTAGAGAACTCTTAGATTCTTTGTGTTTATTTTTAATGATATTTACTTTTTTGTAGTCTCATCCTGGCGGCCTTCTTTTTACAAAGTTTGGAAGCAACCAAACAGCACTATTGGACCTTGCGTTCCCGGTATTTCCCTGTTTCTGACCTATCTCCATCTTGAAAGGTGGTATGCAGGACATGCTCTTTCGATTTGTATCAACCGTGGCTGATCTTATTCTGAGGTTTTAAAATGCTGCCAGCCCGAGATCAGCCAATCCAGTGTTGAATCGCAGATCTAGTTTATAGCAGGCCAATCAGGTCTTCTTGGATTTATTTTGCACTTCTATTTTGGTTGATTTGGCCTATGTTAGCTTTATCAACTTTGCTTATTTCATCTTCTCAAACGTTGAAGTGTACTATGGTTATAATGTACACTTTTTTCTATTTGTTTAATTTATTAGTTATGCTGTTTAGAATCAGAGTTCTTGGATTTAGCCTGATTGGTCGTTCAGGAAAGAAGACGCTGAGATTTAGAAACATAAAATGGGATTTTATGCAAGTTTTGAAGCTTTCATTCATTTTTTTCTGTGGTTTGCCGGATTGGCCAATCCGGATCAGGAAAAGCACAATTCCTGCCAATCCTGGTCAATTCTTGCCGATTCCTGGCTGGTGCTTGTTGGGATTGGCAGGTGCGAATCCCAGGGCTGATTTGTTTACCTTGGGTTCTTGGAAACCTGTTGCTTGAAAAACTTTCATCTGTCCAGACGAGCAATGCACTACTTGGTTTTGCATAAAGTGGTTTTTAGGTTATCATCATTGTCTTAATTCTTCAGCAGCATATGTAAGCTAATTAGATTCACATCTGTTTTACTCATCTTGCTTTGGACTGGCACATGCCTTCAATCTAGGAAGCAGTGTCCTTTTTTATGTTGAACCAATTTTACTTTTTTCCTTGCATTACTGTTATCAATTCGATATTTTTTCTTCTATGAGATATACAAAAGGTTGTGCTTTCTTTGTTATGCCAAACCATCTTATATTTTTATACATTTTCTTTTCTGTTCTTTATTAATTTGATTTCAATCTTTTCGATGATCTGTAAAAAGTGAGTTCATTTTTATTTTAATTTAATTATCATCAGATCTACTGCTTGGTTTCATATATAGATGCCTTTTATGATATCTTAGATAATTTGTTGTAGAAAGAGTTTTCTTTTATACTTTTCAAATTTATGATCTTTATTGCTTTTTTATGGCTAGCACAGCACCAATTATAATAGGGTTCCTCTTCCTATCTTGCAAAACTGTTGTTAACCTGGTATGCCAGGTTGGGACCCAGGTCGCAACTCAGGCCTGATTCGGTCAGTTTTTGGGCCAACCAGTTTGATTATGAGCTGGTCGGTATGACTGACCCGATGATCTGGCCATTGGGTCACCAACGGTCATATGACCATGGGGGAAATAGTCATTAGTTAATTGTTTATATTTTTTGAATATGAATAGGTAATACCGTTACTAAATATGACATGTTGACAGCCCTACCATAAATCTTTATCACCCCACACGACCTTGGGTCTCCTGATGATAGAAATTAAAAAAGACATGGTGGACTTGAGTTAAGTCGAGGAGAGTACTTAAATATGATTTGGTCTTAATTGGAAGTTTTAGAAAACATGGAAAGAATGAATATCGACAATCATTTGCAAAAAGAAATTAAATTCACTGTTGTGATAGTAAATGTGTTTCATGTGTATGTATAGGATTGCTCGTTATTTAACCTTTGATATTTTTAAGTATGATACATCTGGTACTTGAAGTAGTCTTGGAATTTCATTTTTTTGGTTAAATGTACTGTGAATTTAGTGTAAATTCAATGATTAAGATTTTGTGCTCGCATCTGATTGTCCGTGCACATAAATTTGTACACCATATGTTGTTGTCAAGGCAGTCAATTTAAGCATAGTGATGCATTTTGGGTCGAACCGGATGTAAGGATGGCTGACTCAAGAAGCTGAGATGCCCCGGTGGAGTTCGATTGACATCAATGCCAATTTCATAATATTTTATTAGTTTTAGTTTTTATTTATGTATATTTTATTTTTTGTTATTTTATTTATAATCCTGAGAGTGTCAAGTAAAATTTTATAGTTAAAAAAGTTGAGTGAGTCACATTTTGTGAAAGAATAGAATGTTAACAAATTGGGGACTAAAATGTAAAATCGGTGCTTCTATAAAAATTCTTATCTTGTACCCTAGTAGACAATGAATGATGAAGGATGAAGTGATGAAGACTTGAGGGCTGATTCCTTTTTCTTTCTCTTCTTTCTTTTTGGCCGACAGACTATTCCTTCGGTCCTCCCTCCCCTCTCTTGTTCACCCCATGAGGAACCCATCCCTTACTTTTCTCCTCCCTGTTCGCGTTGAACCTTCTTTTCTTATCATTTTTCCTTATGAGGCCACACCAGCTCCAAGTCTTGAGTCCCCATCCCTGCCGGCATGACACCCCGCTCTCCTGCCACGCATCCTCCTTCCGGGATGGATTGAGCTCTGCAACACCCATACTGCCCATTCTTAGCACAGCTGCCCTCCCCATTTGCCCTACACCGTCGCCATGACCACTAGACCACCTCACCCAAGCCCCCACAGACTCAGCTGCGAGCTTCCTCCCTTCTCCGCTCGATGTTCTTGCCGTGTCAGCCACAAGGTGTTCCTGCCATGCAGTCTGCAGCCCCACTGGTTAGTCTTCAATGCCTCCCTTCTGGAGTCTCGACACATGCAGCCCAACCCTGTGCACCTGTTTTCCGGGTCAGCTTAGTCGCATGAGGCCACGTGGCTCCTGTCCCGCCCTTCTTCCTTTTCCCCATGACTGTGAGTCGGGCCACTCTGCTGTTCCCTGACACTGCTTGGCTACCTGCAACTGCCTGTCACCACCCCTGCATCTCCACCATGTCCTTCTCCTTTCACCATTTAGCACTTGCAGCTCCATTGGTGACTGCAGCACCTGCAGTTATCAGTTTTGAACCTTCACACTCTGCCATCGCCCCTCAGAAACATCTCCCATCCTTGCTGCACATGAACCCTCTGTTCCAGTCCCACTTGCAGACTAAGTCTAGCCTTATCCTTACCTGCAACACCTCAGTATCCCCAGGCTTCTCCTTTCAATAGCCTACACTGTAGTCTCCTCTGGCTTTCCCTCCAGCGGGTACTGCTCCACCCTTACCCTGTTTAGAGCCGCACCAAATACACACTCTGCTATCCTTTCCAGTTGGTCACTCCCTTCTTTGCTGTGTTATCATCAGCCTCCCTGGCCTCTGCTTGCAGCAACTGCGCAGAGCCCTTTGTCCCTGCATCTGCCTTAGGCTCTGGCCTGACTTCTGAGCCCACGTCTGGCTATCTCCTGCTCTAGACAGGATTGACTCAATTTGCAACTCAGATCGGGTCAAACAACTTCAATGCATCAAGCCCTGTTCTAGCCTGTCCAGACCAACCCAGGCACAGTTCAGGCTGGTTCACTACGTTCCACGTTTAAGCTGGTTCACATCAATTCATGTCTGGTTAAGACTGGTTCATATTGGTTCCAGCCGGCTGAGCCTGGTTCAACTGAGTTCAGGTAGGTTTGAAACCGGTCCGGTCTGGCCTGTCGATACATCAGGTCCAGCTGACCAGTTCAACACAGCTGTCTTCTCCAGTCAGTCTTTTTAGTCAATTTGCATGCTGCAATGAAATTTTATCCTTTGCTCTGCATCAAATAGTGCCAATTGGGGAATTTGTAAGAGATGCTAAACTTGTAGGAAAATTTTGTGGACAGTAACGTTTTAGAAAAGGGTATCTCTGAGAGAGGATATTGGCATTTGAAAAGTCAAATATGCTAGAGAGAGGTGGCATGATTCCAGCTTGATTTCTTTGAGAATATTGACTGTTTGCAGATCATGCTTCATTTATGCAAAGCAGTTCTTTTAGTGATAGATTAATTATCAGGAATATGATGAAACAATTGGTTAATGATGGCCATGAATGCCCTTGGCTAAGGCTCAATGAAGCTCTTCTGTTCCCCTGTTATTGTGGGTCAGTACCCCATATTTTATATCTCGGCCTTGTTCTTTCTTTGTTTATTTGCTACAGTTTTAATCGTACAATTCCTTTTGCTATCATTTGACAGTAACTTTCATGGCTTGTCTTCTTTTTTTTAATGTTAACTGCACAATTGAGCTTTGAAAAATCAGAATCCGCTTGCATCTTGAGATTACAAAATGGGATAATTAAAGAGCCACCTGTTGACTTTTTTTCATTTTAGGGAAATACACAGCGTGAATGTTATGTTCTTTGTTTGGTGCTTTATCTTCACATGCATATGAATCATTGTTGCAGGATAACTTTGGTAGGCTGCACGAGAGGGCAAAAGAAACACCAAAGACAATGAAGCAGCTATCCAAACTCTTCCCGAACAAAATTACCATTCAGCCTCCACTGGTAGGTATCTGATTGTGAAACAAGCTGCTTACATTTATACACAAAAATTCATAAGCCAGTTTATAGGATGAAGACCTCTTAACGGAATGGAAGCAACTTTTGGACCGTGATGTTGAAGCCCTCAAAGCCAAGTCTAATGTTATTAGCATTCGTGCGGTAAGTTGACTTGCTCGAATGTTCTTGAGCTTCTTGCCAGCACATTTTTCCTTGTAAATTTTGGTTTCTATTTTTCTATTTTGGCTGGGTCCATAGTGTGCTTTAGCAATAGTTTTAAGAAGAGTTGAACTTGCAGAGAAGACAACTGATAAACTATGAATTACGTTTTCATGTTAATATATGCATGTTGAGCGGTTATGTATAGTATGAGTTTTCAATTAGAGGCTTGCCAAAGAAATTTAGGCACTATGTTTTGAATGAGTTGCTGGCACCCATCTTTCTTTTGTAGTTCTAGTATACATTAGTTGCATATGATTTCTATATTGTCAGAGGTCAGAGGTGTGAGGTGCGTGGGCAAGAAAGGGGTCATCTTGCCTTAGGTGTCCTAGGCAACTACCTCTGAGGCCCCATGTCCTAGGCAACTACCTCTGAGGCCCATGTCACTTTTGGCACATAGCCTCCAGAGGCCCCTGTTGTTCTCAGCAACCTCCCAAGGATCGCCGGATCGGGATCGGATCCTGGATCGGTGGGGTCCGATCCGATCCGGATCGGATCGATCCAGGCCGATTCCAATGGAGCCAGACCGATCCAGAATCGGTCTGGATCGATTTTTTTTTTTTTTGCTTTTCGAAAAAATATGGAAAAATCGCCAAAAAATCAATAAAAATACATAGGACTCAGGAAAAATGTGAAAAAAAATATAGGGAACACTCATTCATATAACAAATTAACAATCAATCATATAGAACACATATCATATCCAATCACACAATAGAACACATCATGCATCAAATAAGATACATGTTTTTACCAAACAAACAATCATACCCAACTCCACAAATTGTACAACACATATTCTTCTTACCACTCATATTACATTGCGTGAAATAAACAAAGAAATACATTATACATATGCATCACCACCAACTATGGTAACGTCCCGAGTAGGATGGATCCGGATCCGGATCTCTCGTCCCGGTCATTCGATTTTCTGCAAATCTCCATTGATTAGGGTCAGTCATAATTGGCCCGTATCCATAAGAAAATAAAGACTGGGCCATGTCGGTAAACTCATAAACTCCCTGATCAGTCGGAGGTGGAGGTAAAAAAGATGGTGGAGGTGGATAGCCAGGCTCACTGTCTGAGGCGGTGCTCGGATAGGAAGATGCAAACTCGTCAAAAACATTCAACCTCGTCCACCGTCCGCCGCCCTCGCCACTCGAACACGAGTGTCTTTTATCACTCAAATCATCCGGACTGCTCCACTCGTCCGAGCACTACTAGTAGAGCCACCCTCACCTCCGCCACCCCCACCTCCACCTCCAACCCTGTACGCTGTTGTTGTGTGGGTGGCACAAATTCTTCTTCATCCTCATCTGATGAAGGTGGCTGAGTGGTCTCGGTGTCAAGGAGATGATGTCGCCGTTTGATACTTATCTTCTTCCTCTTCAATGTAGGATCTCCTTGACTTGCTTCTTTGTGAAGGTAAGCATGCTTTCTTTAAAGCCCTAAATAATCCACCAGTCTTCTTGGTGGTGGTGGTGGTAGAAGGACCCGAAACTGGAATCCGAGCAGGAGCTGTAGCGGCCGGGGGCGGAGCTGGATGTCTCTCTGGAGAAGCTGTAGTCCGGGGTGGATCAGGAAGTGGAGCTATGCACGGAACTTGACTTTCTTCAACTTCCTGCATGTCTTCATCCTCACCAACAACGCTGTCAAGCTCTCCTTCGGCCCATGATTTGTCGTTCGGGTCGAACTCTGGCTCTCCCTCAGCATCCTTGTCTTCCACCCATGCTGCAAGTGGATGTTCTTCTTGGAATAGATATTCCAAGTCCACATCCGCCTGGGACAAGCCCTGAGTAGCTTGGGCCTGTGCTCTTTCTTGGTACAATCCACCTGCAATCGGTGCAGAGCTCTGCTCCGATGTCTTCTGCCTATCTTTGATATTCTTTATCCTCAGCCTCATATTATAATGGCAGTAGACAAGCTTCTCCAATCTTTCTGTCTTCAACCTATTTCTCCTTTTCGTATGAATAAGGTTGAAGGTGCTCCAATTTCTCTCGCACTGGGATGACGATGTGCTCTGACTTAGCACCCGAATTGCAACGGCAGCGAGTGGATTCCATCCGATTCGTTTGTCACCATAATCCACCACTCACCGTAATTGTAAAGAAGACAATTACATGCATCGATAACCTTATGTAAAAAAAAATCAATTAACCAAAGAGTCATTAATTCGGGTAAGCATATTACTAGGGGGACCCTATCATGTGAGTACTGCAAATCTGGATCCCCGTACACCCCAATCTTGTGCAAGTCATCTGAAAACACAAACTAAAACAATTATCTTCTATTCTTGAGATAAAGTTAAAAGTTTAATTAATATGAAACGTATTACTTACTTCAACCTCAGCGCACGTTCTGTCTTCTTGGGTCTTACATAGTCGTTTAATTACAGATAGTGTGCCTGATAATACTTCACCATCATTACATACTTGGCCATCATACTGTATCCTTGGGTTCAAGAAGTACCCTGTAACAACATTATTACTCCATTAGTTTAAAGACAGTGGGGGTAATACACAAAATATAACTTGTAATCATTAGCATATTACACTACTAAATTATACCTACAGCATGAATGTCGTGGTGTAGGGTTTTGTCCCATCTGTTGTCAATCACCTTCCACCACTTTTTGTAACCCTTGGGATGCTTCTCTTTAATTTTTAACTTAGCTTTATCCATAGCATCATACAGGTTCCCCATCTGATTTTTGTCATTTGAATCTACCAACCTAAGTACCTGCACCAAAGGCTCTATGACAGACAAGTAGTACTGCACCTTCTCCCACCACCTGTTATCTTCTATCACCGCTCCATCTTTAGCAAGATCTCATACCGATCCAAGGAGCTCCTGTATGTATCCATGTACTCCTGATAAGCAGTGGAGAGAATGAACCTTTTTAAACTAGCCTTGTACCTGTATAGGCTCTCTAATGCAATAAAATGAGTGGCAAATCTTGTGGGACCCGGTCTGATCAAATCATGACCATCAGTGTGCTGTCTCATAATATGTAAAAGTCGTGGATGGCCATAGATAAATGAGGTGATAAGTTGTCCTTGGTTGACCAAGGACTTGACATTAGCATCCCTACCAATATCTTCTAACATCAGGTCAATAGAATGTGCGGCACAGGGCACCCAAAATAAGTGAGGTCGAGCCTCCATTAGCTTCTTTCCTGCAGCCTTATATGAGGCCTCATTGTCTGTGACAAACTGCTCAATGCTCGCCCCCCCTATCCCATCCACCACATTGTTCATCCAGCCAAATAGGTAAACTGCATTTTTCACCTGGCCTGATGCATCAACCGACTTCAGAAATACGGTGCCCTCAGAACAATACACAAGGAAGTTTATAAGTGACCTCCTTGTGATTCCAGTCCATCCATCGCACATTACAGTGCACCCCCTCTCCTTCCAGATGGTTTTGAATCCATCTATCCATGAGGTCAACTCATCGACCTCCTCATCCAAGCCTGTTTCATATATATACTTTGATGTAGGGGCTTTCAACCCCGGCCCGACCTCACCAATCGCATCAACCATAGTCTGGAAATATGGACTGGTGGCTGCATGTGCCGGGACACCTACAAATTCAAAAACAAGATAAGGGAAAAGAGAGGGTTGTTAATAATAGCTAACCTAATAAGAAATTCATATCGACAAGCAAATGCTAACCACAACTTCAACAAATCTTTACCTGCATGTAGAAAGAACTTGACCATATGCTTAAGGGCTTTCTTTGCTGCCCCAGTCGATGCCTTCACCCCTTTAAATGCTTGTCTTATACCCCTCTGACCTCTGCCACTCTCCCTATACATGGCAGTGTCTCCTGTCGGCATCGGTCGAACAGAATGTGTCCTCCGAATTTCAGGCTCTCGAACAGGGCGTGTCCCCGCCCCCACATCAGATCGTCTAGAAGCCGAACCTCCTGCTCCTCGTCTTCGTTCCTCATCCTCACGGGCCTGAGCCCTACTCTCATGAACAGCTCTCCTAACCTGGGCATCTTCCTCATCTGATGAAGATGAAGAATCAACTTGGACCCTTTCATGTGCTAGCCCTTTCCCTTTCTTGCTCTTTCCGGCCATAAGATCGGCGTCTCTCCGACCTAGCAACTCGTCATGTAGGTCTTGTCTCTGACCAATTCTCACCTCCCTCTGTGATGCCTTTCCAGTTATATAAGCCCTCATCTCCTCCCTCAGCTCAGCCGGTACTTTATCACACTTCTTTACATTGCCACCCTTCCCGGCTATATGTTGCTTGAGCCGATACACACCTCCATTCATCTCTTTTTGGCACCACTTGCATCTAACTCTCTTCTTATCTGAATCAAGGAGATGGCCATGTTGCCATCCAATGTCACGAAATTCTGCGGGTCCGGTGCCATGCTCCTCGTCCGACATCTTATCTACAACACAAAACCATACACAATATTAGGCCAAGCAATTCCAGCCCCCATTGGACTGTTGAACACCCCCGAAGGGGTGCTAATCACCCCTTCGGGGGTGCAATCCCACCCCCGTTGGGGGGCGAAATAATCCCACCCAGTGGGGACTCCCATCCTCCCGCGGGCCAGGGGCCGAGGCCCGGGGGGGGAGGGGAAAGGAGATCGAAACCCCCCCCCCTACAAACCTTGTGCTGTTTAGGGTGGATCGCCCCTCCCCAAGGTGGATCGCCCCTCCCCAAGCCTTGAATAGGCTGGATCGCCCCTCCAAATGCTGGATCGCCGGATGCTGAAGCCCTAGATCTCCAAGGCGCCTTGGGGGGAAGGAGAAGAAGCCGAAGGAGGCAAGTGGGGGGGAGAATCGGTCCGGATCGACCCCAAATAGGGGGTGATCGGACCTTAAAACAGGACCGGATCGATCCCGGAATCGGTTCGATTCCAGGTCTTCCGGTTTTCCGGCGAATCGGTCCGGATCGACCGATTTTGGGATCGATCCGGGTGGATCGGTCCGGGATCGACCGATCCTATCGATTCCGGCCGATCCAGCCGGGACTCCCGGCTGGATCGCTAATTCCGATAGGAATCGGATCGGTAGGTACCGATCCGATCCAAGAATCGGTCGATCCCGATCCGGATCGACCGATTCTGCAATCCATGCAACCTCCTGCTTTTCTAGGTGACTTCTGAGGCACCTGAAATGGCCTCCTTGATGGCGGTGGAGGTGGCAGTGATCGGGTATGCGATCTAGCCCGAGTCGTGGAGGAGAGGGGCCTTCTTCCCTTGCGTAATCATCTTGATGGCCACCTCAACTGTCTTTGATAACATTGTATTATTCGGAAATCTGGATTTTTTTTGCTCAATGTGTAATTTGAGTTGAAGGTTGCAATTCAAGCCAGGTATATTATGATTTTAAATTTGACCTCTTCCATGCAGTTAATGGTCAAAACGTTTGTGTTTATCTTTGTTTTAGAATTTAGGCTTGCTCATAGGGCTGTAAATGGATCCAGATATTATCCGGATCCGGTTCAGATTCATATCCGATTAGAGAGATCCGTTGGATCTTTTTTTCAGATACGGATATTATCCGATAAGATCCGGTTTGGATAATATCTGCTTTGATGAAGACCATTGGATCAACAATCCACTTTCTCTGGGTGTCTCTGTGAGCTGTCAGCCGTGAGACCCCAACCCCAATGCCCGCCATGCCCCCGAGGAGTGAAGCCGCAACCAAAGCTGCGAGAACAGGACTTCTTTCTCTGCAGTCGGCTCCTCCCTTTTACTTCCCGGCAGTGGCAAGCAGTGATGCGCAACCCGTGATGGTGTGACTGCTTTCTTCTCGTTAGTCGACTCCTTCCTTTCACTTCCCAGCAGCAACGGCAGGCAGCGATGCGCAACCTGCAATGGCACGGCAACTTTTTTCCGACAATCTGCTCCGTCTCCTCCCTTCCACTTACCGCCCGCATCTGCGAGTCTGCGACGACCACTTCCTCTTCTCGGCTACTTTGTTTGACGGCTTCTCCCTTACCCAGCAGTTCTGCTTCCTGGCAGCCCGTGAGTGTGAGGTATGAGTCATGACCACTCCGGTGCTCCCTCCTCGGCTCTTCCCTGGCTCCCTTTTGCTTCTTGGCAGCCCAGATCACGACCACTCCTTCTCTTCCTCGGCTCTCCTCCATCACTGGAGGCCGCCTGCGGCTCCCTCCAAATCTCCATCACGGTCTGCTTTTTGTCCTAATAGAATTGTTGATATTTGTATTCATCCTTGACATTTTGTGAGTTTATTTTTTGGTGTAATATTTTCTTTTCAATGGCGTTGCTCAAAACTATTGAGCTTCTTCCTAGGTGAAATATTTTAGTTTATTTTTCTAAAGTTTTTTTACAAGTTTTTTTTATTGTTGTTTGGTAGAGATTTGTACATGTTTTTCAGATTTTTCAGATTGTCTGGCGAAGCAGATATTATCTGTATCCGCTTGGCTCTGAAGAATATCCAAATTTTTTTATCCACTCTGTATCCGGTGACAGTCGGAGCGGATATCCGAATATCCGAATGTCTTGGCAGAGTGGATCTCGGATAGAGCATATCTGTGTCATATCCGCTCCATTTACTGGCCTACTTGCCTATGTCTTTATAGTTAGTGTATGCTTTGTTTGGTTGTTTCTAGTATGTTTCTATCTTAATGATCAGATTATTTGTGTTTGATTTGTCTTTTTTTTGGTTCCAGTTTTTGAAGCGTTGTGGATTGGAGTGCGCTGATCTTCAGACTGTGTGCATCAAGGACCAAGCGCTTACAAATGAAAGTCTGCAACTAGCTTTTTCTGCCACCTGTTCTCACTGTCTGTTTAATTGATACCTTGGCATGGTTTACGGATCAACCATCTGCTGATCAAGGCTGATACCTGGATTGGTTGATCCGTTTGGCCCTGGGTATGCCACGCTGGATGATTGCCCAGGATTAGCCAGTCCAAAACCTGAACTTTCCTGATCTAAGCTGTGGCTTCTGGCAGATCAGCCCTGCCGATCCAGGTTGATTTTGACTATGCTTTTCTTGTACTTTGGTTTCTGATTACTTGTCATTTGATTTAATCAGGTGTTGATAAGATTGTTGGTTTCTCTTTGAGTCATCATCTCAAGCATAACAAATTGGGGGCTCCAACGAAAGATCTAAAGCTTACGCTTTCTAGTGAAAGGTTCAACCTTTATGCCAACAGTTTTTAACATTGGTGCCGTCTCTCACAAAATAACATTACTGTTGATGACCTTGTCAGCATAAAATATGGGTGTGATATGCTGCAATCTCTGCAAAATGATGCTACTAAGGGTTCGAAGAAATCACTCAAAGTGAGTAAAGTTAAATATTGAATTTAAATGTCAAAACTGGTGTACATTTTTTTATAAAATTGTTATGTTCTGTCATATTTTGTGTTATATTTTTCAATCAATTCTTGAACCTGTGCAGGATGTTGCAACTGAGAATGAATTTGAAAAGAGGCTTCTTGCAGATGTCATTCCTCCTGGTGATATTGGTGTCACATTTGATGATATTGGAGCTCTTGAAAATGTGAAGGATACTTTGAAAGAGTTGGTAATGCTTCCATTGCAAAGGCCAGGCTTGTTTTGTAAAGGGCAGCTTACAAAGGTACTTGTTTCTTTTGATGTCGTTTGCTTTGGCTTTTCTACATTCTAAATTTTGTTGCTCCATCCAGCCCTGGGGTCACAGAACCACTAATATGATGATATATTTTATTTTTCTTGTTCTCCAAAATGATTTTGTGGTTAATTATTATTTAAATTTATTCATGCAAGTGTTTCTGTAGTGACAAAATCAATTAATTTGTCTAACCACGGTGTTGTTTGGTAGCCTTCTTAGGAAGGCCTTCATATTGAGAATTTCTTTTCAAATACGTGTTGATAGTTGCCAAGGCGACAAGGCACCCAAGACGGCTGCTTTGACATCTCCTAGGTGGTCGTGGTGGTAACATTAAATGTTTTTATATATGTATATATCTGTGTATACGCATATATATACAGAAATATATATAATTATATGTTAATACTATATATATTTATGTATACGCACAAACATATATGTATACACATAAATACAAGGAAAAATGCACAGGTGGTCCATTTCATGGGACGCCCTTTAATGCTAGGTCTGGTTAGAAAAATGGTTTACTAAGGGAGCCATTTTGAAAAAAAGTCGTAACTTCTCCATTTTTGACTGCCGACGGTGCAAAGCCCTTAACCATCTCACAAAATGACGTTAACACCCTACTGTTTTGGATAGATTGATGTTTAATTTTTCGTTAAAAAAATCTAATCTTGCTGAACGACGAGCCCTTTGTTTCTCTAAAATTTATTATTGAAAGCTTGATATGTGGGGGAAGCCATTCGGCAAGATTCTAATCAAGATGAAAATAGGAATTGTAACACGAAAGAGTCTTCAATCCATTAAACAAATTGAAGCAACAAAGGAATCCCTACAATTCCATCCAAGGCATCATCAAATACTGAGGCAATTCAACAAGGGAATTCAATTGACAGATACTGATGATACCTTGACTGGTACGAAAGGCAATGGAACAAACAAGTAGTGCATGAGGACACATCGTGGGACTGGTGAGGAAAATGTTGGCCTGTCTCCTCTTACAGGAAAATGTTTTGTTGAACATCGCGTGGAAGACACCCATCAAGCCAATCAAGATAAAGGCGACGATGTTGAGTGTGGAGTGGGTGAGAAGAAGCAAGACAATCTTTGACGAATTAAGAACATGCTGCCGAAGATGGAATGGCCAAATTAGAAAGAACTTGCAGTCGAACATGAAGCAACCACTGAAGAAAGATGCAGTTCACGAGTGTGTCCCACCACCGGTGATAGAAGACACTGCTGCTCTAGGGTCCTTCAAGTGAAATGGGGCAGATTGATTTGAATGGGGGAAATTTTGGAATTTTCAAAAGTAACTTAACAGAACTTGACGGAAAGGACTTAGGGTTAAGAAAATTATGTCGACGGATTGGTGGTTAAAAGTAGTCGGTCAACTGACCTCCTGTTAAACTGATTTGGTTAAATGGACCTATAATTAATTTTTTTTTAAATACAATTATGTTTGTATGTTATAAATGGATGTGTTTACGTGTGCATTCGTTGTAAATTTGATAATATTTTTGTGATTATGTTTGTATTTGTATATATTTTATGGGAAAGAGTTAATCAAGGAAGGTTGAGTCGCGGGTCGCGAGACCCCCAGGCCGACTCAATCGCGACCTCAATTTATTATTATTTTTTCGAAAAATTCAAAAAAAAATCAAGAGAAATGCGAAAAAATCTGAAAAAATAGATAATTTTGAGAAAAATAAATGACATGATTTAAAAAAATAATACATCAACTTTATTCTAATGTTACGTGTTCTACATTTTGTAGGTAGTTTATGTACTCTTCCCATGTCATTTGGGTTGAGTACAAAGCTTGATACATGTAGACATGACGATCATATTCGTTAGTCTCTTGGGAAACTATCCTAAGACTTGATCCAAATGAGTCACCATAACTATAAGTCGATTGGATCAAAGTATCTGATGACTCCACATAATTCATTTTAATAATACTCTTGACCGTATGTAGGGAATCAAGAGCCTTGGGATGAATCATATGCATAGTTGGATGCATCGTGGTATTCTGCTCTAGCTCTATGGCTACGGTGACCTCTTCCACCTTGCGGCCTTGTACCATGATCGGCGTCTTGGGTCGCATGGGTATATTGCTACTCATTGGTAAAACGTAGCGACGTTGTAGGAGATATGGGAGGATCTGGGGTCCCCTGTACTTGTGAAATGCCCACGCTTTCGTATCCAACACCATCATCGCTGTTACTCTTTGACAACGAATCCTCGGAAGTCTGGTACTGCACTCAGATGTTCAGTTTCGGCGTATCTTCTCGATCGTCTTCGACCGTATCAGTATCTGCAATATTAAAATGATCAGTCATAACTTGTTTACTTTTTCTCCTACTTTACGTACCTTGACTAGTTCTTTCTCCGGTTCTCTGTCGCTTTCCTAGGGAGGGAGGGATCTGGAATTCTTCGGCCAAAGGGACATTATTGAGCACTCCTTCAGCCAATTGTCGATCTTCTGTAAAATAAATGACTAACTAATTATGTAACTAAGTAAGTAATTAACTATACATTCTAACTAATTATCTACTTAAGTAATTACTAAACTAAATATCTAACTAATCTTCTAGCTAACTAGCTATCTAAGTAAGTAAGTATTAAAAAGAAGAAACTACTTAACTGACTAATCAACGAAACAAATATTAAATAAATATACTAAATGAACTAATAAAGTACTTAATGAAATAATTAAGTAAATGAAGAAGAAAATGAGAGCAATGAGAACAAAATTTGAGAGCAATGAGAGCTTTGAGGGTGAGAGTGAGAGGTGAGGGTAAGGGGAGCCCTTTGGGGGTTTTAAATGGCCCCCAAGGGGCTGAATGGGGGGGAGGGGTTGGAGCCCCCCCCATCCGTTGGCAACGGCCAATGGTCCTGTGGGCCGGGTTGCGTGACCCGACGCGACCCTGCGACCCGGCACAACTTGGCTGGCTGGGTCGGCCCAACCGGGTCGCAACTGGGCCGGTTGGGACCAAACTCGACCGGGTCGGGCCCAGGTCACGACCCGTGTCGCGACCCGACGAACCATGCAGTTAATATCAACTGAGAGGGAAAAGAGGGTTAAAGGAGAACTTTTTTAAGTATTTGACATATTTATAATCACAAATTTTAACCATATATAATATTATAACTGATAGTGAAATATGTTTACACTACCGTTAAATAGTCACCCACGAATCGCTGATTGATTTGCACAGTCCATAGTTGTCAAGGCACCCGCCTAGGCGTCGCCTAGGCGGCAAGGCGCTTTTCCAGCAGTGCCTTGCCATGGCGCCTTGCCTGGGGCCAAAAAGGCGCCCAGGCAAGACGTCCTGGGTATTTTTACACGATTAAAAAAATATTTTTGAGGAGTTTTATCCTCTGATACCCCTCACAAAGGACACCTATTTAATGATAGTTTGAACATATTAATATATTTCACTATCAGTTATAATATCATATATGTTTAAGATTTATGATTATAAACATATATTATATACTTAATTAAGTTTTATTTCAGCTCTTTCTTCTTCCTCTCTCTGTCTCTCTTAAGTCTTAATTTATCAAGATTAACTTCTTATCCAAAAATAAATACCTACACTTTTATAATTACACATAAGATCATTTATATCATTACATATTTTTTTGGGTTCGGGGGACTTCGTCCCCCTGACAACCCCCCACATTGTCGATCCGCTACTACTCTGCACATCATTATAACAATATTTCACTATCACTTATACTATCACACATATATAAATTTTATAATCATAAATGTGTTATATACTTAAATTTTAGAAAAATCTATTTAACTCCTTTCTCTTTCACATACACATCATATTTACTTATATATATAGATAAAACACTCATATTCAATTATAACATAAAAATATAATTATATTTATGCATATTTTTATGTACCACAACCTCCGACCCAGCCTTCCTTGAATACCGTCTTGGCCGCTTAGGCGACGCCTAAGCGGCCGCTTTGTCACCTAAGTGGAATCGATACCCTAGGAAATTAAGAGACCAAATGTACTATACTATATAGATACTCTTGTTTTGGTGATCTTGTTTCTCGGATGTGTGAAGAGAGATTTTCGGGAGATCGCATTTCATGGCTGTACCAACTTTTAGAAATTAAAGAATGCATTTAAAAATAGATGGACCAGTTCTAATTATAAGACTTGGAAGAAAATACAGAGTCATCAGGCCAACATTCCAAGTGGTCCAATTATAAGACTTGGAAGAAAATACAGAGTCATCAGGCCAACATTTCAAGTGGAAACAAACGCAGGAGGAATTGAAGATAGAAAACATTGTTAAATTGCTGGGAAATATGATGATTCCACTCTCTACGGCATAGCTTGCAAGGTCAGCCTCCATGAGACGGTATGTCTTCTAGGGATCTAAATGACTCTAATCACTACACAACTAAGTGATATTCTGATAAGCTGACCAAACCAATTCTGTACTTTTGAAGACTACTCACTAAAGCATGTTGATGATGTCACAATTCAGGGAAATATGATTAATGTCTTAATTGAAAGCACATGAAGAACCACCCATAATTGAAAGATAAGTTCTTGGTGGGTAATCAACCCAAATGAAGCTTTCATAAGAAGATCCCACTCTCCCTCCTTTTCTAAAACACCTCCCACTCCCAACCAACATATAGGAGCCTAGAGCAAGTAGATCATCTACTGTAGTTGTCACTAAAAAGCATCATCTAGATCATGACGCAGAGCATTACATCTGTGATTGCTAATGAACTCATTGAAAGAGGAAATCAACTTCAACATCCTAAGGTTTCTTCTGAAGGTGACATTCCAACTTGAAGAAGAGGTAGAAAAAGTCCCAAAGATCAGCAATTATGGAAACAGAAATGAAAGAGGCAAATGACTTAGCTATTGATCCTCCCAAAATCATGTTTGATCATCATTGCCTACCAAAATAGATGTAGGGGATTGAAAGAAACTGCAGTTGTGAAGTTTTCTTTTGTACACGGGATAAGGGCTCTGCTTGTTTTAGAAACCAGAAGATCAACCTACTGGACCAAATGAGAAATATTTAGATCGAACAACATCCATCCAGATACCCTTATCAACAATTTTCAGTATTCAGAACTATTTTGTAAGGAGAGCATTGTTCATCACTTCTGGCACAAGACCTATACCACCTTCTTTGGCATTTCTACATTCTTCCAAACTTAAGATGTAGACCTTTTTTTCAGCAGAACCTTGCCAGAAGAATGAAAAATGGATACCCTAGTTTCGAACAAACTTCTTTTGGGATCTTGAGGATAGAAACTAATGTAACAGGAAACAAACAACACTTGAGGAGAATCCATCTGTCCCTTCTAAACGTTGCGATTCTTCTCCCAAGAATTTGATAAGGGCTACCAATTCTTTCTTTTCTACCAACAGAACATAACATCTGGCCTAAGTACTTAATGGGGGGAACCTTTCTTTCTTTTTATTAAAAATCAGTGGTATAAGAGACTTGAATTCTTTGAAATCTAAAGACTCAATAACTTACATTTCTTATATTAATGTTTAGGGCTGTAACACTTGAAACGTGGTTTAATCCTCAAATTGACAATCATTGATTTTGTAAGAGAAGATAAAATGATCATGTTATTTGCAATTGAAGATGAGAGAGAAGCACTTCACTCCTTCCAATGACAATTCCTTCTAAAATGCCTTTCTTCTGGATTTTCTGCTACATTAACCAGAACACCAGACCAGCACAAGTAGTAAATGAGAAATAGGACCACCTTGACGTAATCCCCTTGAACTATCAAAGTAGCCGAAGGACTCACAATTGATGTTTATAGAAAAACATGAAACATTGACACAATAATTAATCCACTCAAGTCACTGGTGTCTGGTGTGCAGGCAGAGTGGAATGAAGGCATTACAGGGATAGGGGGTGCATAGGCGTGCAGTTTTTGTACAGGTAGGAGTGTTCATGGCTTGGCTTGGTTTTTGAAGATTTCTTTTCAAAACCAGGTTCAAGTCATGATTATCTAGGTATAGTATATATGCCTACTTATGACTTATTTAGTTTTATTTAAATCATATTTTAATAAAGTAAATTAGTGTAGTGTATGTGTATGTACATGACTAGTTTTCTCTTAAGGTACTGTTAAAATATTTAGTTTTCATGAAAAAGATATGCAAATATTGTTAATATGTTTAAATTGAAATAAATATTTAATCTAATTAAAGTTATTTGGTTTACCAGTTTGGTTTGGTTTGATATAATTGGTTTGGTTTTTCAGGTTAAACTGAATGGTGAACACCCCTACTATAGGTGGCCTTAGGGGAAGGAAACACCTGCTATGGGTGGGTGCGTGGTCTGCAGTTGACTGCACAGGCTGGATGCACAGGCTTGGGTTCTTGCGGGGGTGGCTCAGGGGTTTCTGGCAGGAGGGATGCCTTCTCGATAGGTAGATGGCAGGCTGGTGAGCTGGGCGGGAAAATGAGAGGTGGAGTGGGAGGAAGAGGATGAAACTGGTGGCAACCAAGAGGTGGCAGGGGCGAGTTGCCAGGCCTCTGCACAAGTGTTGGCATGGTGGTGGCGGGGGCTGGTGAGCATCGTATGGATGACCTCACAGGTGGACATGGGACAGGAGTCTGGTGCAGGGGAGTTGATGCAATCTTGAGCAGACAAGGTTGACAAGATAATAGGAGATGATCCCATTCTAGCTTGGAGAAGATGATGTGACTGTATTTTAAACAATTTATAGGATCTGTGGTTTATTTATGCAGCTTAGTTAGATCTCTTGGGCATCAGTGTAAATTTTAAACATTTCGGGTCTGAAACTTGTCTTATTTTTTAAAGTTGCAAGGATAGTTTTGTAAACTAAAATGTCAAAGTGGAATCTCTATAAGTGTTCCATCGATGTACCCCAAGAAAGGGGAACATAAATAATGAAATGAAGAAGTTGTGTGAGGCCCAATCTTTGCACCCACTTGTTTTCCTTCTCTCCTCCTGGTCAGCCAAGGAGGCATTCCTCCTTCCCGCATTCTCCTCTTATCTGGCCAAGGAGGCCCTTCATCATCACTCCTTCCCCCTGATCGGCCTCCCAGCCATCCTCTCCTTTTCCTTTTCTCCACTGCATCCTAGTCTTCCTGTTCTTCCTGCAGCAACCAAATGCCTCATGACCAAGCCACACTACATGAGGCCCCACTAGGAGGCTCCTTCCATCTGCTTGGCCCAAACTCGCGAGCACTGTGGAGCCCGCAACCTTGCAAATGCCCAGCCAGGTCCTGGCCGGAGCAAACCATGACATGGTTCGCCAAATCGGCCAATCTGAATGGGAATTGGTCAATTCCTGGATTGGATCGGTGCCCACCAATCCAATTTTGGCCAGGATACCAGATCCCAGCCAGACTCTCATTGGAATTGGCCAAATCAATTTGGATAGGAACTGATTCAACTCGATTCGGTCGATTCTGGACTGATTTCAGGAATCGGCCCCCACAATAGCGCTGAACTGCCTCAGTCTTATTGGGTCCAGGGAAGATGCCACGGCCACTATTTCGGTTTATTTTGGGGCTGATTTCAGTCCTAAAAATAGTTACATTGGACTGGAATCTGATATAGGTGGCTGTTTTATGTGTTTTTTTCAATATTCAGGTTTTTTTGGAACAACTGATTCCAGATCAGTTTTTCTTTTAAAAAATCGGCTGATTTTTCTGATTTGATTCAGATTGGATCATAATCAGCACTAGCCGATCTGGTGGTCGATTCCAATCCCGTGATCTTTGAACCTGGTGCAACTGCCACCTGAAACTGTTTGCACATTCGGAACTTGACCCTGAACACCCCCTTGTAATGGCACCCAGTTTTGCTGTACCCCTGGTACCCTCACCCCCTTGCCTCTGCATCACTCATCTTACCCAAACTACGGCGCCTCCCTGAAGAAGAAATCTTTTTCGTCTACCTGCAGGTCATCTGGCCCTCACATGCTATCCTCATATATCACTCAAGTTCAGGGTGCTGCTCTGCAAGGTAGACTAATCTGAAGCAGTTCCAATTACAGTTCCAATTAAATTCATGGAAAAATGGAGAAAAAGGTAAGGTAATACAAATGGGGCACGTAATTACTGAAACTGGCAGAGAGAAGGGGAAAGGAGAGTCTGTGGAAGAGTGCTTGCTGGGAAGGGAGTTGTATGGGTTGGAGGGGGCAGGTGGGGGGACAGTCTGGGGTTGGGGTTTGGTGGACTGCAATGTGGCGATGATCGTCTAAGGTTTCCTTAGCAGTGGAACCTGACAGGATATTAGGCAGCACAATCGGTTAACCTTTTTGTCACCATGGGAAGGTTGGAGATCCGGAGAGCTGCATCTCCTGCTTGCCTAATCTAGTGGTTCCCAGCCACTCTGGAACTTTGTCACCATGGGGGAAGGTTGTATTGTGCTCTTTGACCCACAATTCTTGTGTTATTGGTCAACTATTAAGTTGATATTCATTTATACTTTTGGTTTCATGTGGGTTTTGGGCTATTGGATTCCATGGCTCTAGTTGCTCCTAGGTTTGTCTTCAAATCATCTGCATTCTTATACAGATGCACGCATTGTTTACGGAATCGGTGGAATCGGACCGATTCCGACCGATTCCGGAATCGAATCGGTGGATTCCGATCCGATTCCATGCAGAAGGACCGATTCCGGCATGAATTCCGCGGAATCGGTCGGAATCGGTAGGAATCGGTCGGAATCGGTCCGGAATCGGCCGGAATCGGAATCAGAATCGGATCGTTTTTTTTCTTTTTTTGCTATTCCAGTAGGATCGGTCCGAATCGGCCGGAATCGGTCCGGAATCGGAATCGGATCGTTTTTTTTTTTTTTTTGCTTTTTTTCTTACCGATTCTGGATCGATTTTCTTCCATTGAATCGGTCGGAAATCGGTTCCCACCGATCCCGATTCCGATCCTGCGATCCTTGGATGCACGTATAATGTGGATTCCAGGATGATATATTGATATATTTGTTCAAAAATTTCATTTTATAAAACGTTATAGTCCATTTTCTAAATGTTAGTTGTAGTCCACAAGTATAACAACCCTTGATGACCTGGTACATGAAGAGCTGTAGGAATATGCACAGAAATAAGGACAAAAAGTTGCAGCTGCTTTCTTCTGTTATTTAGAAGTAATTTTAATCTGTGATTCATAAACTTTATTTAATATGGAATATCTCACGAACTTTTTCAGCCTTGCAAGGGCATTCTCCTCTTTGGTCCCCCAGGTACAGGCAAAACAATGCTCGCTAAAGCTGTTGCAACAGAGGCTGGTGCCAACTTCATCAACGTATCAATGTCAAGCATCACATCTAAGGCAAGCCTGGAAACCATGAGAAGATTTTTTTTCATCCCATAATGCTTATTCATGGCATATACTAATGCAATTGCATTTTGATGACAGTGGTTTGGCGAAGGTGAGAAGTATGTGAAGGCAGTTTTCACATTGGCCAGTAAGATTGCTCCTAGTGTTGTTTTTGTTGATGAGGTCAGTTAAAAGGAATCTATTGCATGGTTGTTTATTCTGTTATTCTTTTATCTACTGCGTTTCCTTGTATATGTTGTTATATTTCATATTAATTAGCTTAGGGCTTTCTTCTTTTCATGCAGGTGGATAGCATGTTGGGAAGGAGAGAAAATCCAGGTGAACATGAGGCTATGCGCAAAATGAAGAATGAGTTCATGGTGAACTGGGATGGATTGCGGACAAAGGATAAAGAACGAGTATTGGTTCTTGCAGCTACAAATCGTCCATTTGACCTCGATGAGGCTGTTATAAGAAGGCTACCTCGGAGGTAAATTTTCAAATTTTTTCTTAAAGATCAGTGAGATTGCTGTGCTGATAATTTTTATGTAAATATGTCCAAGCAGGCTAATGGTCAACCTACCAGATGCATCAAACAGAGAGAAGATTCTTCGAGTGATACTGGCTAAAGAGGTGTTGGCTCCAGATGTGGATCTTGAGGCGGTAGCAAACATGACTGATGGCTACTCGGGGAGTGATCTGAAGGTTTAGTTTCTTTGCTTATATCTTTCAGTCTCTCAGTGTTCATCTCCACGGAAGATCTTAATCTTGGTAATCATGATTCCAGAATCTGTGTGTCACTGCTGCACATCGACCAATCAGGGAAATTTTGGAAAAAGAGAAAAAGGTTAGCAATTCTGGATGAAATCTAGTACATCAATGTAGTTTTATTTTCTTATGTTTTTGTGATCTGTATTTTTTTTTGACTAACGGCATTCCTAATCTATGCATCAACTTGACATTGTTTTCATGCTCATTTACAATCTCCATTTTGCATCAAAGTATGCTGCCTTTTGTCACATTAAAGCACTTAATATGCAAATTATCAACTTGGTCATAGCTTGCAGGATCAGCCAATCTGTAAGGAGGCATTCTCTAAAGGAACTTTCACCGGATCGAGCACCAAACTGCTGGATTGGCTGATTGTATCATCCTTAAATCCCTCTCTCCCACTAATAGGTGGGAAGATGATCATATAAACTCCAGAAGACCTAATGATTAGATCTAGCAACTTAGTTTTCATCATAGTTGTCAAGGCACCGACTAGCCCAGGGCCTAGGCACCAAGTGCTTTTGTAGGTTCAAGCTGCAAGGGTGCCCTTTTAAGGCCCAAAAGGTGCCCACCTAGGCACCCAAGGCATCTGCCTCAGGTGGCTTAGGCCTCTAGGATTAATAATGTTAAAGGCAGTGAAATTATATTGAAATTGCAAGAGCCCATTTAAAGATTGCAAAATTATATTAAAATCTTTTATCATTTATATTGTTGTATATGCTTTACATTTTTAATTATACATATATACTTAAAAAATCTTTAAAAGTTCTCACTTAACATTTTGTTTTCATTTCATTTTATCAAACTTATCTTTATCTCAAAAATGTATATATAGTCATAGTTGTCAAGGTGCCCGCCTAGGTAGCAAGGCGCTTTTTCAACAGCACCTTGCCAGGGTGCCTTGTCCGGGGTCAAAAAGGCGCCCGCTTAGGTGCCTAAGACGTCCAAGGCG
This sequence comes from Cryptocoryne crispatula var. balansae, assembly GCA_036172225.1. Taxonomy (NCBI): domain Eukaryota; kingdom Viridiplantae; phylum Streptophyta; class Magnoliopsida; order Alismatales; family Araceae; genus Cryptocoryne; species Cryptocoryne crispatula. Next base: position 51,038,827 of record CM069919.1, read on the forward strand.
CCAGCCTAGGCGCCCAAGGTGCCCAAGCAAGGCGTCCCGGGTATTTTTACATGATTAAAAAATAATTTTGAGGGGTTTTGGTTTTTTGATACCCCTCACAAGGGACACTTATTTAATGATAGTTTGAATATATTAATATATCACTATCACTTATACTATCATACATGTTTAAGATTTATGATTATAAACATATATTTTACCATCATTTATACTATCGCACATATATAAAATTTATAATCATAAATATATTATATACTTAAATTTTATAAAAATCTATTTAACTCTTTTTTTTTTACACACACATCATATTTACTTATGTACATAGATAAAACACTCATATTCAATTATAACATAAAAATATAATTATATTTATGTTTAATTTTATGTATAACAATGCCCCACCCAACCTTCTTTGAATACCTCATTGACCGCCTAGGCGACACCTAAGCGGCTGCCTTGTCGCCTAAGCAGAATCGGTATCTTTCAACGTCTTGAGCGACTTGTCGCCTTGATAACTATGTATGTAGTATATACACATACATGGTTACTCACATAAAACATATATTTATATGCATGTGCATATCCACGTTTAAATATACATACAAATATATATACTTATATGTAGGCTCTCTCTTACTCCTGAACCTTTTAAAATCTACTCTACATTTAGCTTTTCTCTCTCTCTCTCTCTATATATATATACATATAAATCTAATGCTGCTGTATAGGCATTCCTGTTGGCTTAGCTGAAATGACATTTTAAATGCCTTGGACACATTATCACCTTGGTAACTATGACAGCCAAGGGCAATCATCCGACTGCTTTCAGCCTTTACTCCACCTTGGACATGTTACAGATTCTTTTTTTGTTATTTTTTTATATGTCTAGAAGAACCTGTCTAGGCTGCCTTGGCTGGTCCAGGGGTTGTTCGTGACCAGAAATCCATGCCCTGGGTTTGGTATGCTGGGTACCGTTAGAAGCTAGTGTATTACTATCCATGGCCATTGGGTTCAGAATTGACCCAGCCAATCCTGACCTTGGAAATTTTTGACTTTGGTTGTGCGAGAAATCCATGGCCTGGGTTTGGTATGCTGGGTACCATTAGAAGCTAGTGTATTACTATCCATGGTCATTGGGATCAGAATTGGCTTGGCCAATCCTGACCTTGAAAATTCTTGACTTGGGTTGTGCAAGAAGTACTGTTAGAGGTTATGGTATTGTTATCCACGGCTATTGAGGCAATACGGCATATTTGATGGTGTGAGGTGAGGTGATGTCTTTTTTATTCTTGGAGGTAGGTGGAAATTTTATGACCTATGGTGTTTGCCACCTCAAAATATTAAAATGACTTTATATGTTAGTATAGTACCATGCACTGTTTCAGAAACATCATGTAGCCTCAATAATTTGTCAGAAAGGGAGATCTAGGTCATGATAAGGGAGGAAGAAAAAAGATCAAGTGCAGTGCAATGCAAGTGCATCATAAATTCATTGGCAGCATGATTCCCCATTTGGAACTTGATGGATAAATGTAGAGATACTTAAAAAACTGTAAATACCATTTTTTATAGATGTGGAGAAGGCTTATGATTAAGTTGCAATAGATGTATTGTAGTGAGTGTTGGGACACAAATGGTGCCTATGAAGTACATACAATTGTGAGAGGACACTTCTAGAGAAGTTACTAATGTTCATACGGTTGAGAGGAAGTACTGTTTTTTTTTCAGTTGAATTTCAATATAGATTCGTTATAAATTTGTTCTTTGCACTAGTTAAAAATTAATTACTAAATGATATGCAAGAAAATATTACACCATATGTGATGCTTGTATTCATAACTGTCAAGGCGATAGGGCGGCCAAGGCACCCGAAGGGTAATTACTGCCTAAGTGGTAAGATGTCCGCCTAAGTGATAAGGTGGTAAAAAGTGATAAACCTAACTAAGACTTTATCACATGCCTAATTAAAAAAATGTAAGATCTGCTCCGCAAAATCCAAAGCATACAATATAATGATGCATTACGTACAACAATAAATAGATAATATTAACATGGTGGACTGGGTGGTCACTGGTCTGCTGTTGGTTCAGCTGTTCAGGCCATTCAGGGCACTGGGTGGTCATGGTAGGCTGCTGGTTCAGGGCGGTTGGCCAGAGGATTGGGGAGGTGCTTGGCTAGAGGATTTTGGGGGGGGGGGTTGTCTTAAGGGATGGGGGTGATCAGCTCATGTGATTGGGGAGGTTGGCCAGAGTATTAGGGAAATGGGGATTGTGGGCTTGACTTTGGATTAGAGTGGTCAACTCTGATTGAATTGGTCACAACTTAGGATTGGAGTGTCGGACAAACATGGAGATGAACCACAAGAGGGGAAAGAAAAGAGAGATAAACCAAAATATAAATGGGAAGAACTCTTTTAATTTGTTTATTTCTTACACACATAGATTGCCGGATTGGATCGGTCGTAAATAGATGATATAAACACAGTGGACTGGGTGGTCAGTGGTCGCTGTTGGTTCAGCCCACCAGGTCATTCAGGGCACTGGGTCGTCACGGTGGGCTGCTGGTTCAGGGGAGGTGGTCAGCCAGAGTACTAGGGGAATGGGGATTGTGGGGTTGACTCATGATTGGAGTGGTGAACTTGGGATTGGAGTGTCGGACAAACATGGAGATGGACCACAAGAGGGGAAAGAAGAGATAAACCAAAATATAAATGGGAAGTCTTTTTTAATTTGTCTTTTACCTACACACATAGATTGCCGGATTGGATTGGTTGTAAATAGATAACATTAACACGATGGACTGGGTGGTCACTGTTCTGCTGTTGGTTCAGCTGTTCAGGCCATTCAGGGCACCGGGTGGTCACGGTAGGCTGCTGGTTCATGGGAGGTGGTCGGCCAGAGGATTGGGTTGGTGCTTTGGCTATAGGATTTAGGGGGGGGGGTTGTCTCAAAGGATGGGGTGATCAGCTTATGTGATTGGGGTGGTTGGCCAGAGTATTAGGGTAATGGGGATTGTGTGGTTGACTTGGGATTGAAGTGGTCAACTTGGGATTGGAGTGTCGGACAAACATGGAGATGGACCACAAGTGGGGACAGAAAAGAAAAACCAAAATATAAATGGGAAGAACCCTTTTAATTTGTTTTTTACCTACACACATAGATTGCCGGATTGGATCGATCGATTTTTTGGGAGGAAAACTGATCCATAATCGGTGCTGATTTTTTTACTTTTTGATAGTCAAAAATATAGAAAAATCATTAATAATTCTAAAAAATGGGAGATTTTAAAATTGTTAATATAAAAATGTAACATTTAACATTTTTTTTACATCATGCTAAGAGAGTTTAATAAAAGTAGATATACTTTAATGGTAATGATCATTCAATTAAACAAATTTATATTATAAATGTAGTTTTGATACACAACATAATGCTATACTTTTCTTTCACCAATATTTATGGAATTGACCTTCATTCTCATTCTTTAGATTATCTTATATTCTCTATTGCGAGCTATTTGTCATGATTGATCTGGATCCATTTGAGAGTAATTAATTGGCCATCTGCGTAAAATCATATACAGTGTTGTGTGCTTGAGACGTGGCTAGATTATTTGGGGCAAGTCCTCTAGGAATTCTGAATAATTGTTTGCCACGTACTAATTAAAAAATCATTGATTCTAGTGTTGACTCTGTCACTTGAATGTTGTTTCAAGATCAAATCATTGACCATTGTCCCACCTGTACGTGCATGTTTGGAAGAACCTACTTCTCCTTGATGTTATTACTTCAAACAAAGTATTTCTTTTATTATTTTTTGTTTTAAGTTTTTTTGCTAACAAGGTCTTTTTTGGTTACTTTTTATTTGTTCTATTTCGTTGGTTTGGAGTTTTGTTGTCAAACAAATTATGCCTGAAGCAATTTTTTTCTTTGGTTATTTTTGTTTCTAGAGACATTTTTGGTTTGACTTTTGTTGACAAACAAGTAATGGTAGAGAATCAAAATCTTTATTTAATCTTAGGTTAGTGGATTGAAACAAACATTGTGCATTCAATTTTGGGTTAAGAACGTATGCTTCACCAACGTTGAGCGACGTAAGATTTACACTTCTCGCCACACTTAAGTTACTATATTACCATGGGTGTTGGGATCATTGGTATAATAGTTTGATAAGTGAAGAGAGTTTCTTTCATGTTTGGAGACTTACAAAGGTCTTATGGAAACAAATCAGTCGACTGATAGCATAGTTGTCAAGGCTCCCGCCTAGGCGGCAAGGCGCTTTTCCAAAGGCGCCTTGTCTGGGGCCAAAAAGGCGCCCAAGGCACCCGCCTAGGTGCCCAAGGCGTCCAAGGCGCCAGCCTAGGCGCCCAGACAAGGCGTCTTGGGTATTTTTACATCATTAAAAAATAATTTTGAGGGGTTTTTTCTTTTTGATACCCCTCACAAGGGACACTTATTTAATGATAGTTTGAATATATTAATATATTGCACTATCACTTATACTATCGTACATATTTAAGATTTATGTTTATAAACATATATTATATACTTAATTAAGTTTCTTTTCAGCTCTTTCTTCACTCTCTCTGTCTCACTTATATCTGCCACTACTCTGCGCTCTCCCCATTTAATAATATTATAACAATATTTTACCATCACTTATACTATTGCACGTATATAAGTTTTATAATCACAAATGAGTTATATACTTAAATTTTATAAAAAATTATTTAACTTTTTTCTATTTTACACATCATATTTATTTATGTGCATTGATAAAACACTCGTATTCAATTATAACATAAAAAATATAATTATATTTATACTTATTTTTATATATAACAACCTCCCGACTCGGTCTTTCTTGAATATCGCCTTGACCGCCTAGGCGACGCTTAAGCGGCCGCCTTGTCGCCTAAGCAGAATCGGTACCCTTCAACGTCTTGGGCACCTTGTTGCCTTGACAACTATGACTGAGAGGGAGTCCTCGGAGGAGAGGTTTATAACCACAAAAAAGGGTGTTTGAGAAAAGAGTGAGCTCCCATCTTGGATGTCTTACGGGCCATGCAAGTTCAATACCCAATGCAAATTTAATGTAAATGCATGATGTCAAAGATAGGGTAAGCAATGATATGAAAAACGCAATAATAGAGTAGTGATTGAACTAAAAAGCAGTAAAACCTATGTTATCCGAGGCATGAGGCGCCTGAGACGTTTTGAATATTTTAATATTATTTATTTTAATAAAGATATATGCGATATTAAATAATTAAAATAATACATAAAAAGCATGTAAAAATGAAATAAAAACAATAATTTGATAAAAGAATTTATGAACAAAAGAGCACTGATATGGATAACAAGCATAACATCATTAACTAACAAGACTGGCAATTTAATATAGCATAAGTTACATAACACATAAAGTAAGTCTAATTTGCACACAACTATACAAATATCACTCACTAGTCACTATCAATCACTATCAGAATCAAGATTAGTGGGAGCTTCCTGATCATCATTATTGGTATCGTCCGAATCTTCATTAGAAAGACGAACTCTTTTACAGAAGACTTAGAAATTCGTTTCAAATATGTTAGAACGTAACATCGAAATTAGTACAAAAAATGAACCAAACTCTACAATTAGAACTAAGACATGTATGGTTCAAAATACGACATCGTATTTAGACCCTCCTCTTCATCCATTCCAGCAACAACTTCTACATCTCTCCATCTCAAGTCTTTGCCTTCATGGACAAGATCTTCGTCTTCATTTGCAATCCACTCACTTGATTCATCAATGTCATCTAAAGATATTGGGTCTAGACCTGATTTCTCCAACCTTAGATATCTTTCCCTTAGTCTTTGGTTGTTTAACTTGTTTTGGACGAATACCAAATCATTCAATTTCTTTTGTTCTAATCTATTCCTTTTTTTGTATGAATCTATACAACAACAAAGAAAAATGAAAATATCATTCTATTAATCAAATAAATGATATTGGATTAGTTCAAATGTGTTGAAATTGGAAAAGAATATTACTTGCTCAAATGTGCTCCAATTACGTTCACAACTAGAGGCACTACATGTTAAGCTCAATATGTGTATTGCCAACTTTTGTAATTGAAGAGTCGTGCTTTCCCAATCTATCCACCAATTTGCTACAAAATAACAAATGGCTATTATAGTACACTAAGTGATTGATATAAGTTTAATAACAAATAACAAATCATTGCATGCGGAGTTGATGTCTTTCGTAGCTTAATAGTCATGTTCCTACCAAACATACCTTGTGCCTCTCTATACATCGCCAATTATCTAAAAATTTGTTCTTGGTCTTCATGCAAAGGTACCAACTTTTCTATACAATCATACAACTCTCGTTTGATTTCATTGTCACTCTCAATATCGAGATTAGCATAGTGAAACTGGGGATTTGGATAATACCCCGCAGCATACAACGGACGATATAACTGAAAATCCCATCTTCTATCAATAATATCCCATATTGGGTCATATTTATCTATTTTATCATTCAATGCCTTTTTTTATTCCTTCTTTGGCATGATCCATGGTTTTTTATATATATATATCCTATTACTGGCTTTTCACCATCAACTAGCCGCAATACAAGAACAAATGACGGTGTGTGTCCATCAAAATGCGGCCTGCAACCACATACCTCGTCTCATTGTCCGTAACAATCTGTAAGACATTAGATGGACCAACCTCTTCCATAACCTTATCAAGAAGACCTGTTAGCAGCCTGGCATCTTTTACCTCTGATGAAGCATCAACTGATCTCAAAAAAACTATCATAGTAGGAGTGTTTACCAAAAAGTTAATTAATGATCTACCTCTTCTATCTATCCATGCATTTGACATGATTGTACAACCAAATTTTACCTAATTGCTTTTCTCCTTCTCCACCAATTTTTGGGTGGTCTCAATCTCTTTAGACAAAAGAGTCTCTCTTATTTCATGATAACTAGGTCCTTTCAAGCCCGGACCAAACTGACCAACTGCCTCTAGCATTGTTTGAAAACTATTAAGGCGGATAGTGTTGAAAGAAATGCCCGCTTGGTACATCCATCTAGCGATGTGCGGAATACATCGCTCTCTTTCTTCTTTCAAATGTTTCTTTTCCTTTATTGTTTTTTCCTTGGACTCCTCAGGAGGTGTACAAAAACGATCCATGGGTCCATTCATCTGTGGAGGAAGAAATCAGAATGAAAGCTCATCTACACTTTGTTAGACAATCTGCTGTAGTCTTTGCCCAAAGAGGTTGTCTCTCCCTTCCATCTCTCTAATGTTCATTGTCTTTTCAACTCTCGTTTGTTTTACTTGTTGCATACACTGTTTTATCTCCTCCTTAGCTCCATGTTTGCTTTCTTGCAAGTAGTCACATTCGTCCCCAAGTCTGCAATGTGTTATTTCAAACGAAAAATGCCTCCTTTACACTCTTTTTGGCAAAATCGACACTTAACAAGATCCCGGTTCCGAGGATCTACTAAAATCCCATATTTTTATCCAACATCTTTGGATTTAGGTGGTGCTCTTACTATGGAACCGGAGGCGTCAGTTGTAGACATGGGCACAAAAGGTTGACTATTAGAATCTATCTCTGATCCATGATCTTCACGTGTTTGAGACATGATAAAATATAACCTAAAATGAACCAAAATATGAAAACAAGCAAACAAGACAAAATGTTATAAATTAACTCACAAAATGTTAAATATTAACTCCAAGGAATGGAAATGATGTTAACATTTAACAAACATAAATACCTAATCAAATATGTGTTGCTTGAAATAACCAAAGAATAATAAAAAATAAACAAAAAAAATAACCTTCGCACATACCCATGGGTGCAACGGTGTCAGCAGCGTCTGGCGGTGTGTGGCGGCGCGGGCAGCAGCTTCCGACAGCGTGACCAGTGCAGCGTCTGGCGGCGTTGGCAACTCCTAGCAGCGGTGTCTGACAACGGGACCAGCGGCAGCTTCTGGCAGCGGCAGCAGCGTCTGGGGAACCCTTGGTTTCTTCGGGTGGCTCGGGCGGGAGGGGGAGAGAGAACCGAAGGGGGGGAGGGGTGTTTAAGTTACTGGATCCGGTTCTTACCGGACGGGATGGAGGCGGGCGAGGCGCACCAGGTGCTCGATGAGGCGGCCGAGGTGCCGGAGGCGCTCGCCTCAGGCGAAATTGGGCAAAGCAAGGTGGTTTTTAACCGCCTCATCTCGCCTCACCGCTTGGGCGGTTGAGGTGTTCGCCTCTAACAACATAGAGTAAAACAACTAACAAAGATGAGCAAAATAAACTTGGTTCGTGTAGGAACCGAACTGAGCAAATCCTGTCTCATGACATGTTAGAAACCCCCGGGCTCAGGGCACATGCGCCTTAGCCTAGGGTGCTTCTAGGTTTGGGCGACTAGTTCTCTTTCAAACTGAGGAGATGTCTGCGCGGGGCGAAAGTAGGTACTGAATGCAAATAAATTGCAGTAAAGATGCTGGAATGGTAAAAAGAATTGAAAGAAGTGTAAACTGTTCACACTGAAACCACAAGTGAAACATGTATGGTGACAGGGTAGAAGTGCATAGGTCTAGGGCACTTGCGCCTTGGCCTGGGGTGCTTATGGCAATAGGAAACGATTCTCCTATGAACTGAGGAGGAGATGCCCATGCGGGGACGTGATCAGAGACTTGATGCAAATTGACTGAAGTAAATGTGCTGAAACAGTAAATGATAGCTGAAGAAACGTAAATGGTTTATGTGGGAATCATCTGTAGAGAGGAGCTCACGGAGCTCAGGTGGAAGCACCTGGGTGTGGGGTGCTCTAAGAGCAGTTGGTCCATTCGTGGACTGGATCAATGTCAGAAATTGATAGAAAATAGGCTCAGGGCTGAGCCAAGGTTCACGCGGGAACCAGGATGAAGTCGTCTACATGGTGACATTAGAAGGAAATGGTTTATGTGGGAACCAAGATGCAAATACCCACATGGGGGCAAAGAGAGACACGAATGTACATTAACATAACTAACAATGAAAGAACAGGAGATAGTGGAAAACAAGCAGGTGACTCGTGCAGGAGCCATCTAAAATGGGGAGCTCATAGAGCTCTATGGAGGCATCTTCGGGTTGGGTGCTTCCAGCTAGAGGTGCCCCCCCAATGATAGTGTGCTTTTGACAGATGTGCAGGAAATGAAGGGAAGGTGAACTCCCGATCGTTAGTTGGTCTTACCATGGTTGCCACAGTTGTCGATGTGGGTTTTTGCGGGACAGAATGCTCTGAATGTTTGATCCTTGGCGCCACTTGGGTGCTGAAGGATCTGATTCGGGGGACTAACGTCATTGGTCGGGCTGGACCAGATCTGGAAGAGAGTAGAGATATGGTCACCAAAAACTACAGCTTTCTAATAAATAAGAAATAAATAGAAACTGACCTGGAAGCATGAGAGATGTGGTAGGTCATAGCTTTCTCTTTTTCAGCCGGCCAAGGACGAGAAACTTGAGATGTTCTTTGTCCTTTAGAAGCTACGGGAACCAGGCACTTTTTTGACCATATATAAAATGAACATGAAATAATAAAAGGGGTAGGACCAAGGATATCGGGATCGGGATCGGTCCGGATTGGGCATAATTTTTTATTTTTTTAAAATCATAAAAATTTTCAAAAAAAATGGTCCATTTTATGGTTCCAATAAGGGGGAGATCGGACCGATTCCCCCTTCTCACCCCTCATTCTCACTCCCCCCCTCTCCTTCATTGTCTAGGCCTTTCCCTAGACCCCTCCCCCCAACAATCCACTTTGAACATTGGCCGATCCCCCCCCTAAACAGGTAAATTTAGGGGGGGCACCGATCCCTTCTTTCCCCTTCTCTTTACCACCATAAAAATAATTTTTCTTCGGGGGGCTCCGATCCGCGACTACTCTGCGTCCCGCTGATGATAGTGTAAACATATTAATATATTTCACTATCACTTATACTATCACATATATAAAAAATTCATAATCATAAATATATATTATATACTTAAATTTGCATAAAGATCTATTTTAACTCTCTTCTCTCTTTCTTTTATATAATAATTTATACTTATATGACAGTTTCTTGAAAGAAACTTACGTTGTATGGCATTATTTGATAGAATGTCATCCACATTATTTTTTATTTTTTTGAATTTTTTATTTATTTCTATGAATGAGAATGAGGGGTGGGGGGGGTAAACGAGGGATTAATTACCTATACCAGGCTTATCCTTTCTAATCTAGATGCGCTGGTCTAATCCCATTCTTTTTTTTGAAACAGGCGTCCTAGATATGGTATCCGTTCAAATATTAATGTGCCAAATGTCAATACTACTCTTTGTATGATTTTCAATAATCAAACCAAACAGACCCCAAAATAGCACCGAAGAACTTTTGTTCCTAGTAGATGCATTCCCGTTAGATTTCATCATACTTACACGCTATATGATGCTTGTGGTTTATATATATATATATAGCTTGTCAGTCATCAGTTTATTATGTTGTTTAACCAAGAGGAGGTTAAAGTAGAGCTAATAATCGATCGCATCAATTAATTAACCACGCACGTCGGCTATATCTCGTCACTGTTAGTCTTACTTCCTTTTTTTTTTTTTGAAAAACAACTTCCATTCAACTAAAACTCAGATAATTACTAACGACTGACTCAAGTACAAATAGATGAATGTGGGCTATCAATATTAATTTTAAAACTTGAAGTATAAACAAATTTTCAACGGTAATGTTCTCACTAGCTAACATCAATTTTGACATTAATATTTTACTCTCTAGAAAAATCAATATTAAAGTTGACATAGTGTTATCTTTATTTATACTCGAACAAAAGAATGCATCAAGCTGGACATCCCCCACACGCCGCCTCCGTCAACGTAGAGCGGCCCTGCCATGCCTTGCTTCTTTTTAAGCCTCGGTGACATGCTTTCTTTTATCTCCTAGCTCTCTTTTGAAGACTAGACATTGAGTTTTTTGGTAAATTATATACGAACGATACCACGACGGCGACTTGTACGTAAACTATTTAATTTTAAGGGTTCCATGTGATTATTTTATTTGGGAGGTGGTAAAAATTATGATTTTTTGTTCCGCGAGATTATAACAATATTTAGAAAATGGTCCATAATCGGGTCCTGAATGGATCCGATTCTGGACCCTTCCGGGTTCTAAGGAATCGGTCCGGATCGACCGATTCCCAGATCGATCCACCTGGATTGGTCTAGGATCGACCGATCCGCTCGATTCAGACTGATCCAGCCGGGAGTGCTGGCTGGATCGGTAGTTCTGGCTGGAATCGGATCGGTGGGTACCGATCCGATCTAGATTGGCCGATTCTGCAATCCATGGGTAGGACGGATCAGGTTGGGACTTGGGATTAGACCCCAACCTTTTTTTTTTGCTGTTTTTGGATGCATAAGATGGATGCTAGATGCCTAAATGCATACAAGACAATGCTAAAACACAATAGAAGAGGTAGGGAGGCAGTAAAAACTCAAGAAAATCGAATTCGGAGCACTCCCTGTTAGATGTGAATGTGATAGAGGCAGGGTGCTTCTATGATGAACATGGAGACTTGGGTGCCTGTATGAGTGGGGTGGGGAATGGAGGTGAAGATTGGCTATCTCTCTTTCTCGGCTCTTGGGGGGCTTAGGAGGGTCCTACATGAGCTTTTTATAGAGGAGACCCCCCAATTCTGGCCCACATCTTGGAAATTCAGTGTTTGACCGCCATCTGTCAGAAGAGCCATGTTGTTGGGCAACAGAAATGCCCCACTCACGTGGTGCCTGTATCAGGAGATTGTGCAGATTTTGGTATGGCTGACCAGAAACACCCTGTCGGCGGGGCATTTCTAGTTAAGGTCCATAATCATTACACAAAGATCTTGTTGTCAGATGGCCTTAACTCTGAAAGTGCTCTGTCAATGGGGTGCTTCTAGTTATGATAAACAACAACGCATGGAAACACTGGCGGATCTGGTAAAGATCCGATGGAGGAAACTCCCACCCGTTGGAAGCACCCTAGGCTGGGGTGCCAGTGCCTTGGCCTCAAGTGCTTCTGGCTGGCAGGTTAGATCGTGTCATCTGGTCGACGGTAATCAGCTTATTCAGGTGAATACTTGAACATTATCTATAAAACAAGAGTTTCAAGCTTCATTATTAGGCCAATTTGACGTGTCTACACCCAATACTTCCTCCCTCTTTCTCGAGCTCCTAAGTATGTTAGATCATCTGGAGAGTACCAAGAGCGTTAGTCATAAGATCAAAACAGAATGACTGAAGTGGACGCTAGCTATGTGAATCTTTTGTCTCCAAGATTTTGATCTAAGTCCACTGAAAATTTATCATATGATCAAAGGACTTGCAATTTTATGTAACATCTAGGGTTGGCCATAAAAGAGCATCATTCTTTTAAAAAGTGCTGCTAAGGTGGACACAAGAATATAACATATTAGATAAAATTTATAATGAGTGCATTGGAAAAACATAACATTTAAAAAATGAAAACAGGTTGTGGGAAGACTGCAATTAACTAAGAAGGGTAATGTGATATGATTTGGTAGTTAGGTGATGGATAATTCACTAATGTCTTGCACCTCAAGGATTGCTGTAGGCTGATAGGAGAAAAACTAGATTTTGAAAAGACAATTGGAGTGGCAACCAAACTCAACTCAACATTTCCACAATTATACAAGTTGTTGAAAACAAAAAGTACACTGTTCATGAGTGTTGGATAGCCATACCGCTGATCAATGATGTTTCTATCGTTCTATGGAAACTTTTCTGCTGCACGGGTTGAGGCTTTCATGAATTTTCTACATCAGATTCAATGTGTAAAAGGTAAACATAGCCTAGGAAGATAGAAAACCTACTGTTCTGCTAATGGAGTTTTTTACTCGTAATGTTATAGAAAGGAATCTTTGTACTGGTGACATGAAAGTGCCATGGGCCAGCCTAATTTAAAGAAACAAAATTTCATTAAAGATTATTTTTTTATGGAAATTTGCAAACTGCAGCTACAGTCTGCAGCTACAAGGTTCTAATAAATGGACAGACTGCAGCTCTACTTCTATTGAGTTCGGGGATGACAGGAGAGTCTCTGGTTGGATCGGGGCATGGCAGAGTGGTGAAAATGTTTCCATTTTTTTTTTTTGAAACCCTCCTGCGAAGGTTTTGTAACTGAGACTAGAGTCGAAATGGTGTTTTTCTTTTAGAAGAGACCTTAAGGAGAAGAAATCTGTGATATCTCTAGTTTAATACTATTCCTCAAGCTGCCAAGGTGTAATGAGAATCAGTCTGATAGAATTTTGTGGCTGCCTAGCTCCAATTCTTTTTTCACTAAAAAATCTACTTTATGCAAACTGTCTTTTGGTGGCGCAGGAGTCCAGTGTCACGTTGCAGTTTGGGTGCTCTACCTGCCTATTAAAATCAAGATCCTTCTATGGAGGATTGACAGAAACAGACTCCCCACTAGAAATCACCTCAAGAAGATCTTTTCGTCCTCCTCCACAGCCTGTGTTGTGGCTGCTGGGATGAAACTATCGACCATCTGTTTTAGCAGTGTGGGATCATCAGCTTTCTTTGCAGTGTGCTATTCAAGGGTTGGAAGATACGGTGACCCGAACGGGCCAATACTTTAACTTTCTTACAGTTATGGCCCCAGCTGAACCCTAGGCCTAGGAAAATGAATGTTTGGAGGCTCATTCTTTTTGACTATGCTGTGGTCTATTTAGTGGTCACAAAACAAAAAATCTTTGAGGAACACTTAGTGAATCCGAGTTCTATTCTTCAGATGATGGCTTCTTTGGTTAATGATTGGTTGTTGGCCTATTCCGGTAGTTTTCTGGGTGCAACTTAATTGGGGGATAGATTTCGGTCATTCAACTTCTTCCTAGCATAGTTCATTTCCTAGTTCTTCTACCACCTTGGTAGATGAACTAGATTATGTATTTTTAGTTTTTCTTCTTTGGTTTACTTGTACTCTTTTCAGCATGAATAGAAATTTGGCTTCAGTCACCTACAAAAAAGAAAATTAAAGAATAATATAAAATAATAGACTTCACAATTTTTGTGGATTATAGAAGGAAGCATAAGACTGTTTATTCTTCAACTGCTGGATCGTTCATTGCTTATGAAAAGTGTGCTCAAGGTACCATGCAGGTCATTGGGTAATGCTACTTCTATGGTCCAAGAACACCATTCCAAGATCCGCATGATTGGAAAATTTTCACTTATAGGGTAGATTCTTTTTCACGCATGGTTTGAAAAATGGGCCGATCCAGATCGGAATTTGCCGATTCCTTGATTGAATCAGACCCCTCTAATCTGATTACGGCTTGGAGACCCGATCCAAGGCGATCTTCTTCCGGAATTGACCGAAATCAGTCAAATCAGCCTAGATCGGGAACGAAATTTGTTGAAATGACTGATTTTGATGATTTATCACTTGAATTGGACCACTGGTTGCTGCTATTGTCAAATCAGCCTAGATCAGGAACGAAATTGGTTGAATTGGTCAATTTTGATGATTCATCACTTGAATTGGACCACTGGTTGCTACTGTGACCTTCTTCCCTGATTGATAGAAGGGATTGTGGGATCGGGATGGGACCCGGATCGGGGGCCCTGATTCATTCCGGATTGGCTGATCCTTTGGGAGAAAAATCGATCTTGAATCGGTCATTCAAAAAGTCTTAAAAATAAAAAGGAATACATAAAATGGGCCGATTTCAGATCCAAATGTGTATAAGGCCACCGCTGCTGGGCTGGGCCACCATGCTGTTTCCGACAACCGATTCACCAGAATCGGCCAATTCCGTTCCCGATTTGGCTGATTTCGGTGGAATTTTATCTCGAAATGGTTCTCCGGCCAAAAATCGGATTGGCAGGGGCAATTCGGTTCGGGTATCGGTCATCGTAAACAATGCCCTATAGGCTTACTAGGTCCATCGGACCCGGTGATCCACCAATATCTCAACTGTTAGGTTTCAAACCGCACGGTTTTGCCATTTCAGCTCTTGGGGCCAAAATCGGCCCCAACTCTAGATCAGACCGGAATCCAATTCCGGATTGAATTTTTTTTTGAGTAAATCGACCAATCTGATCTGGATCGGATTGGAATCGGCACTCACCGATCCCGATCCCGATTCCACGATTCTTTCACGTGTGTCATCTCATAAAAAAATGGATGGCATCAGTAATGCTGAGCAGCGGAAAGATACAACCATTCATAATCCCTCTCATTGCTTTCTTTCGCTTGGCGTTGCTTATTTTGAACTATGGTGGTATTCAGGGATATTGAAACTGAAACAGGTTTTTCTGTTATTTTTCTTTTTTGAACTGCTCTATTTGATGGCTTCTTGGGCGATCTATTCACTGGCTATTTCTTTTTTTTTTTGGAGGCCACCATATTAAGTGTATTTTCTGTTTCATAAATTTTTTTAATGAATTGCTAGTCTGGTTCTCTCTTCAGAAAAGGTAGCCCAGTGAGTGGGGTTATTCATATAGCTTAGCAGAATACATGAGGTTTAACTCTTGGACCTTTCTTTCTTGACGACATGAAACAGGTTCATATTCATAATATCAGTGGATTGGAACAATAAGCGACACAGAATTACTGAGGCAATAGTCTCTATCATCAAAAGAGGAAGCCCAGTGCTGTTTGTGCCAGCTTCCATGCACTATGTCAAGTGAACTCTAGTTGTCAAGGTGGGCGCCACCCAGGCGCCAAGGCACTTTTCTACTAGTGCCTTGCTACGGTGCCTTTTGGAAACCCCAAAAGGCACCCAAGGCACGCTCCGACACTATAGGTGTAAATGAAATCTGATATTTTGAAATTTTGATTTGATTTTAATAAAAATTAATGGGTTTAGAGCTTTTTTTTGTATGTTATAAGCTATCAAAATCGAAATTAGATATTCTTATAGTTTATCGGAATCGGTTGATTCTATTTCCGTTTATCTGATTTTGATGAAAACATAAGTATGAAGTGATAAAATGATAAAAATAAAGGTTTTAAAGAGATTATATCAAATTTTATTAATTATATGTGAATTATTATCTTTTTAAAATAAAACTCATATATTATGTATTTTGTAAACAATTGAATTCAGTTTTAATTTTGATAATGGAATTGAAATCGTATCGAGTCGGAACATAATGATTCCGAAAGTAATAGAATTGGAATAGAATCGGAACACTTAAACCCTTATTGGAATTGGAATCAAGGATTCCGCTACGGAATCCTATCTGTTTGCAATTTTATCTGACGCCCAAGGCGCTTATTAAAAAATTATCGCATTATGTGTGTACGAACATTTAATACTACTGTCTAAGCCACTTAGGCTTTATGATCTATAATTATAAATATATGTTGTCTACTTAAAATATTACAAAATTTTCTTTTAACTTTATATATACCCACACATAAAGGAACCCGGAGAACGGAACAATTGTGTGAGAGATGTTGTCTATGGCCTTCAGCCCATGCTACTATGGAAGGATGCTGCAACCCACTGTTGCAGATTACAATCTGGTTGGCCTAAATACAATCATGTTTGCTTCAAGATGGTTGCAAAATGTTGGGACGATGCTATTCCTTAAATAGTTTAAACTTAAAATGCTCCTTTTCGATGACTAACAACCTATTCTAGTAGAATATTCAGCTAACTGTTGATTTTCTGTTTATTGTTTTCTGCTGAATGATTATTCAACCAACTAGTTTTCTACGAAAATGTTTGCAGGAAAGAAGTGTAGCATTAGCAGAAGGCAGGCCGGTGCCTGCTCTGCACAACAGTGATGACATTCGCCATCTCAACATGGATGATTTTAGGCATGCGCATGAGCAGGTGAACACAGATTCAAGATTGAAATCTTTTTTTTAACTCCCACTTTACTGTTGCTCTTCTAGATTTATTTTCTAGTTTAGTATGCAGTAACCCAAATGTTAAATCACCAAAGAATGTACCCATTAAGCGCAACGACGTTACTAAGGACTGGAATTTGCCATGTTTCTTTTTTCTGTGCGCCTCTTTTACAGGTTTGCGCAAGTGTCTCTTCCGAATCCACAAACATGAACGAGCTACTCCAGTGGAACGAGCTCTACGGTGAAGGTGGTTCAAGAAAGAAAAAGGCGCTCAGCTATTTCATGTAGGTAACTCCCTATGTGTACAGTTCACCCTCTGCACCGTCTCGAGATAGGCAGAAAAAGGAAATCGATGGCTTCAGGAGAAGCTTCATTGTATTGTTCTGTATTACTCCTAGAATTTTTTATGTTATAATGCTAGATCAGCAATTTTCAAGGTTCATCACTCATCTCTCTCGTTCTCACGCTGGTCTTTTTGATCCTCGCGTGGTATGAAGGGTGTATGTGCATATAGCGTCGTTGTGATGGCCAACTCCTGCCCCCGCCCGTTGGGGGGCATAAAGAAAAGGTGAATGCAGTACTGATGCTGCGCACCTTTTCCTTTCTTTCTGTTTTTTTCTTTTCCCTTCTGGAACTTCTGTTTGTGATGTGACTATGGTGCATCACTTGTTGGGTCACCAGTCAAATTCCGCTGGAAACCATATCGGCCTATTTGATACAACAAGATTAATCAGAGGTTGGAGTAAAATTTTGTCCTCGAAAAATAATGGCGGCCAGCTTGTGCGGCAAATCTGAGAAACTGGTCGTTGATCGCGATTGCCGGTTTTCATTGCGCATGTTGTGAGATATCTGTGATGAGTTGATAGGTGTATCATGTATGCTCTTTTAAGTAATAATGACAATAACAAAGTACGCTTCTAAGGTCGGTAAGCAACAAGAATTGGTGTAGTGTAGTGGCGTTTGGAGTTGAAAAGGGTTCGGTGTCCGATTGCGTTTTCCTCTGTTGATTAAAGAAAAATAAATTTTATGCGACAAATTAAGTTCTGAATAAGAGAGAAAACATCTAAAATTGATCAACGTGAAGATATCTCAGCCAAATTGATTATTTAATTCTATCATAAGCTAAGAGATTAGGGACATGGTTGTGAAGTAAGAAGTTCAGTCTGAGATATATCCACTTTCAGCTTAAGATAGTGTTGCATGTGCTATGTCTTTTATATATGTTTCAATACTTCGGTGTTTATGATGAAACCAATAGGCTTATATGATTACAAAGTGTTTGAGGAATTCATACGATACTCAAGTCACGCTTAGCTTTAATCCTAAAATATTTAGGGTCAGCTATATATGCATGAATGATTCTTTTTCTCTGCACGTATCAACTGATAACAAATCAACTTTCTCCTTGTAGTTATCTTGTGTTCGATCAACCTGCTTTTATTTCTACTATTTTGATCTCTTCCATTGATCTCACAAAATGGAGGGGATTTTCTTTACACTACCATCCTGAACACAAATCCAACACAATGCCCCAATTAAGAACCCAAATTAGTTGTAGCGATTAAATTAGTTGATTGACTCAACCAGTGTTCGCCGGGTCGCGACCCGGCCCGGTCGGGTTTGGTCCCGACCGGCCCGGTTGCGACCCGGCCGGGCCGACTCTCCCGGCCGGGTTGCGCGGGGGTCGCGCGAGTCGCGCGACCCAACGGTCATATGACCGTTGCCAACGGTCATGGGGGCGCAGCCCCCCCATTCAGCCCCTTGGGGGCTATTTAAAGCCCCCAAGGGGCTCCCCATACTCCCACCCCTCCACTCCCACTCCCAAGCTCTCATTTTGCTCTCATTGCTCTCATTGTTCTCATTTTGTTCTTCATTTACTTAATTATTTCATTAGTTCATTTAGTATATTTATTTAATATTTGTTCTATTGATTAGTTAGTTAAGTAGTTTCTTCTTTTTAATACTTATTTACTTACTTACATAGTTAGTTAGCTAGAAGATTAGTTAGATATTTAGTTTAGTAGTTACTTAACACATCATTAGTTGGAAGATATAGTTAATTACTTACTTAATCATATAATTAGTTAGTCATTCATTTTACATAATTAAAAGTATACTTACATTCGTAGTCACTAATTAACGTCATTAGCTTTTTAAATAATTAATTACTTACTTAAGTAATTATTTACTTAAAAAATTGTCTTCTCCAAGCCAAACAACCCAAACTACCGGCGCGACCCGGAGTGATCCGGCTTGGTTACATTGCAATTTGATCTCTATGGTGGAGAGAAAAGTGCAATGTAAATATTGCGACAAAGTAATATTCGGTGGTATTTATCGTTTAAAATTTTATCTTGCATGCATGAAGGGAAACGTTCTTCCTTGCACACGGACTCCGCCGGAGGTCAGAGCTCAATTTCGTAGGCACCTACAAGCGATGGAGCAAACGAAGGGAACTAGCAAACAGCATAAGGAGATCGTCCGAGAAGAATTGCAACAACTGGGGAGACGTTCCGTACACATTTACGGGACCAGACAAGAGAGGCCGGATATTTTTGGAGACGAAGAGTACGAAGGTATGGGAGGTGTTACTCATAAACGTAGTTCATTCTTCTATTTTAAAAGATAACTAAGTAGTTAAATACTTAAATATTTCTTAAATAGATGACCTCTTATGGGGAATGGAAGCAAGTCGAAGATCATTCGCCGACGAAGAGTTCCATAGACGCACCGGCCGAATGATGGGTCAAGGGTCTGGAAGTGGGAGTGGTCGAGGAAGTGGAAGATGATCCAACAACCAACCGCAAGATAAGGTTCATGATCTCACACAAGACGACGACCCGGCAGTAGGTCCCGTGGATCCCGTAATCACCAGACCACGACAACGTCAAACGACAATCACGACGGCGATGAAGAACCTCAAATTATGTAAGGAGAGGATTGGCCGGGCAACGTCAATGTGGTTCTTTCACCACAACATTCTGGCAAATGCCGCGAAGGGACCATACTACGAGAACATGATCGACACGATCGCAGACGTCGGGAGGGGAGTGCCTGGTCCAAACCCAAAGGAGATATACAATGTATATCTTCCTATGGAGGTGCAAGAAACAAAGAAGTACGTGGCATCATTTGAACGAATATGGGAGGAACGAGGTTGCACGTTAATGACCGACGGATGGACCGGTAATTAAATTTTCTTTTACTCATTTATATTAAATGTATAAACATTCTTTTTGGTATAACTTAGTTAATATATTATACTTAACAGGTATAACTAGGAAGACAATGATCAATTTCCTAGTGTACAGTCAAGCCGGCACGGTCTTTTGGAAGTCGATCGACGCATCAGGACAGGTAAAGAATGCGGAGTATCTTTACCAATTGATAGATGGAGTGATAGAAGAAATAGGAGAGAGCCGGGTAGTTCAAGTAGTCACAGACAATACGGCCGCATACAAAGCGGCCGATCAGATGCTTATGGTCAAAAGACCAAGTTATAGGAACTAGTCAAGGTACGCAAAGTAGGCGAAAAGGTAAACAAGTTATGACTGATCCTTTTGATATTGCAGATGCTGATACGGTCGAAGACGATCGAGAAGATACGCCGAAGCCGGACATCCGAGTGCAGTACCAAACGTCCGAGGATTCGTCGTCAAAGAGTAGCAGCGATGATGGTGCTGGATACGGGGGCGCGAACACTTTACAAGTACAAGGGACCTCAGATCCTCCCATATCTCCTACAACGTCGTTACGTTTTACCGGCGATGAGCAATATACTCATGCGACCCAAGATACCGATCATGGTAGAAGGCCACAAGGTAGAGGAGGTCATCGTAGCTATGGAGTTGGAGCAGAATACCACGATGCCTCCGACTATGTGCATGATTCATCCCAAGGCTCTTGGTTCCCTATGTACGGTCAAGAGTATTATGGAATGAATTATGTGGAGTCATCAGATACTTTGATCCAATCAACCTATAGTTATAGTGACTCGTTTGGATCAAGTTTTAGGATAGTTTCGAGGGGACCGACGAATATGATCGTCGTGTACATGTATCAAGCTTTGTACTCAACCCAAATGACATGGGGAGAGTACATCAACTACCTAAAAAGTGTAGAACACATCACGTTGGAATAAAATCGATGTATTATTTATTTAAATCATGTCATTTATTTTTTCCAATTTTTCTGTAATTTTTCAAATTTTTTTGCATTTTTTTATTTTTTTTGAATTTTTCAAAAAAAAAATTAAAAATGGGGTTCCCGCGACCCGTCGCGACCGGGTCGGCCTGGGGGTCCCGCGACCCGCGACCCCTCCCTCCTTGGACTCAACAACTATGATATTAACAACATCCATAGACGATCACCCATCTTCGACTTACTCTTGATATACTATTTAACTTCAATTTTTTTTTAATATTCCACTTGAGCTCACCTCCCCCCCCCCCATATATATGGAATATATATCTACTATTAGAATAAGAAAAAAAACCATTTTCATGTTAAATTCATACAGCTAGCTTCGTTACGATGTAACGGTGCAACTGGGGAGAAATGGTTAGGCACAGGTGATCGAACGAATGCGCTAGCTACACAGAAATTGCCCATGCGATGCATAACTATATACACACACATTAATACAACAGGGATATTGGGACGTCATAAGGGACCGCCGCCGCCGCCGGCGGTGGCGGCGGCACCGTTGTCGTCTCGCCGGAATCTCCATTGAATACTTAGTAGCCGGCGAACACCCGGCACTGCGACTCCCAGTAATCCTTGGCCTGCCGCACTCGCTCCACCCTCTCGCTCCGCAGGCGATCCCGCCAGTACTCGGGACAGCTGCTCGATCGGTCGTCAACCCCATGATCGAATTAGAAGAAGCCGGAGAGAGAGGAGGTCTCGATCGATCCATCGGAACGGAATTAATTATACATATATATATATATATGTGAACGTGTATATATACATACATACATACCTTTGCTTTACCAAGCAGTTCAGCTCGTCCAAGCGGACACCTCGCCCGTATACGTTAGGCTGCAAAATGGGAAGAACAGATCGATTAATTTCTTGTGTGAGTGTGTGTATGTGTCGACCCCCGGTTTAAAAACATATGTCTAGAGATTAAACGAATAGATTATTAACAACTATTATGTATTAACTATGTTTCAAAGATTAAATCTAATTAAGATCAACATATGTCTCACATGCATGTGTATATGCATATATACCTGTCTACATAGAGGACATTTTGCCTTGGGATCTGAAGCCTTCAGTCCATGTACAATGGGAACAGACGCCGCGGAGCAGCAGCATGAGTAGCAGAAGATATGCCCACAGGTCAGCGCCACCGGATCGAACACGGTCTCCTGAACCAGACGGAAATTAAGAGGACGTCATAGATCGGCCCGAGACATAAACCCTAGAAAATATTCTCCTCCGGCTCTGACAATGAATGATATGTTGGTCTGACTTCTTCTTCTTTTTTTTTTTGAACCAACACATTTTAAAACCTTATAATTTGCAAGGCTGATTAACCCACTAATTCTATTCCATTTTATCTTATTTTATTTTTGTAAAAGCAACACACTCTGGGAATATTTAAACCGCATTTCGAGTGCACAAATCAGATCTTCAAACACTGAATTTTGACTTAAGGTGAAGCCAAAGTCTGAAAATCAGACTTCCACGACTTCGCTTACATATGACAGCTCTCATGAGTCAGATGTTTTGTTAAGTTGAATTTTCGAACTCCGACTTCACTTTCGAGTTCATTTTTGACTAAAGAACCCGACTTTTGTTAGGACCCACACTTTTGAAAAAATAAAAAAATTTAGTGTATCAATCTTGCAGTTAGATTTTAAAGTATATATATATAAATGTTAGTTTAAAACAATCCGCTATATATATATATTAGCTAGCTAGAGATTAACCGATTAATTCTCACCAGGCAGATTGAGCAAGTGAGGTTGATGTCGAGCTTCAGGGAGTCGAACAACAACCCTCCACACGAGAGCGTCGGCGTATCGCCATCAAACGTTAGAGAGCAGTCCCCAAAGGGGCCGGAGAACGGCGGCGGCGGCGGCGGCGCCGTCGTCGTGATCAGCATGCGATCCTCCGACATCCTCAGGTTGAGGTAGAACGCCATCAGCTCGCAGAGCCACGGCGACTGCAGGATCTCGATGTGCAAGACCTGGGCTTTCGATTTGAACGCCTGGCCCTGCCGGGAGTAGTGGATCTTGTCGTATTTCTTCAGAATCTTTCTCATGGCGACGGCGTTGATGATGGCGTAGTTGACGAGGTCTTTGCCCCGGTGCATCAGAGCGCCGCCGCCGCCGTGCAGCCTGCCTTTGATCCAAACCAGGTATTTCCGGACGCCGGAGGCCAAATGCAGCTCCAGCAGCTTCCGAGCCCGGTCGTTGAAGCAGCCGACGACCGCCGCCATCTCATCGAGGAGGGCGGGGAAGAAGGTCCCGTCGCACACTGCAGGAAGAACAATTTTTTTGTTGTTGTTCTTTTTAGAAACACCGTCATATCTTGGAAGCGGAAGCAAGATGATATTTATCATATAACGTATACAACTTGTTATATATCTTGATTGTATATATGTTAAATTAATTTTTATATACTATTTATATATAATTTTAAGTTTATAAATTTCTGTATTTTAAGGTATTGGCTTCGTAGTTTGATTTTTATTTTATCTGTACTCTAATTTTAAATTTTCAGTTCTGTTTAGTCCATTTTGTTTTTGTATACTTTTTATCATGATACAAAGATAACTCTTATGCTATAATCTTAATGATATAGCTATACTTTTATTAATTATGGGTTGATACTATTTTTAAAAAATACTATTATATTCTAAGTTTAGACATTTCTAAATATTCAATAAATATATTATTTCCCATTATTTTATTCCTAAGAACTCTTTTTTTTTAAAAAAAAATAAGCTCTTAAGAATAGGTAAAGCAACATTTTTGTTCCACTTGCCAGATTATACAATTAATGCTTATTTTGTTCAAACTGATCCGGTAATTTAATTATATTTTGATACAAAACTATGTCTATCCCCAAACTCACACTAAAAGAAGAAAGAAATATAGCTACATTAGGAGTTGGGGCACCTCACAAGGGCCCTTTTGGTTCATGCATAATTTGAAGAAAAACATTTGATTTATTCTTAGTAATTCTAAGATATATAGACCACATTTCCCCCCTAATGGAACTCAGGTTAAACAGATCCTAATCAAATAAACTAAACCACACCTTCCTTGTTACAAATCAAGAAAACCATAAGAACATGGAAATAGAAAGACTCCTTGTCATGACCGGAAACAAATGTCTTATATATAGTCTTGGGTTATTTATGGGAGGAAAAATGAGAAACCTAACGAGCTCTTCAGTTATAAAATAAACAATTATATAGTATATATACAACTATATGTGCACAAATTAAAAAGAACTTGAGGCGACTGGAATGACCATAAAATTAAATCCTTTGTAAATTATATTTTTATCCATCAATGCCCTGTCTTTTTTAGTAAATTTTATGGTAAAATATAGCAAAAGAATATATTTATGATGCAACCAAATACAGGCACAGAACAGATCGCGCAGAACAAATTAAATAGATTTTACCCTGAAATAAGGAAGATCCGGGAAAGGGAAGACGATGTGCTATGCTACCTGGGCAATTGTCGGCGCACCGGGAGCCGCCGGCGACAAGACCGCCGCCCCTCTCCTCTCCGCCTCCGGCGACGTCCTCTCCTCCTCCTCCTCCTCCTCCTCCCTGGCGGATGAGCTGTTTCGCCGGAACGCCGCCCTGGGACTGGCACTCCCTGCGGCACCTCTTCAGGATCTTCTTAAGCCTCTTCAGGCCCACGCTGGGCAGGTCATCCCTCCGCTGCATATACTCCTGGTACCTCTTGCAGAACTTCATCTCCGCCGCCTCGATCGCACAAGATCCGATTTTTGCGGCGGAAAGCGGAGACCCCGATCGCCTGATTTCTCCCCCCGCTAGGGTGTGATACCAAATCCTCTCAAACCACCTGGACGAATCAGAAACCTCACCGTATTGAGAGAGATAGAGAGAAAGGGGGGGGATTTCGATCCTCCCGCCGGAGACCGGGAGGATGTTTATATAGAGGCGGAGAATTGACGGAGAAAGAAGACGATGCACGCAACCAGAGGGCCGTGAAGACGCGTTTCGATTGCTCGCTTCTTCTTCGACGTCACTCGTGTATATCCTCTCCTCCCGCGCTGATAGAATTTTCTCCCCGTGTTACCACGATCGCTTGCGCGTGGCGGACAAGCTTATCCTCCGACGAGCACGAACCAGGTGAAGAGACATACCTCCCCCCCATCCCCCCCGTGGCACCTGGTGCGGCGGACAACGACGTCGCGGGGCCGCTCGATCTCAGAACCGCCGGCCGGCAAAAGCGGCCTCGCCCGCCGGCCAAAAATCCCGCCTTTGTCCCCACTTGGCGCCGGGCTGGGCGAGAGCGACGACCACGGGGAGCCAGACGCTGCTCCGCGAGCCCAAGCCGGCACGTCGACGAGAAATTTTTTAACCTAACACAGTTTAAAATCTTTTTTCCGGAACTAACACTCAAAAATTTTTATTTCCAAAACTAACACAATTTGAACTAAGTCGCTAGGACGAAGGCAAAGTAGCTAGTTTCCTTAGCGACTTCCCTTTTGTAAAAAAAAAAAAAAAAAAGTGAAAGTCGCTGGTTAACCAGCGACTTTCACTCATCTATTATATTATTAATATATTATTACAAATTAATATATGTTATATAATTATTTTGTATAATATTTTAAAATAAATGACTATGTGTTAATATATAGTTCACATTTATAATATATAATAATATTAATATTTAAAATATATTTAATTAAAATATAAGAATTAAATTATATTATACTATTTTAAATGATATTGATAATTATTTTAAAGTAAGTATATTTTATAATTTGAAATAATTATCGATATCATTTATAAAAGTATAATACAACTTAATTATTATATTTTAATTAAATATATTTTATATATTAATATTTTTATATATTATAAATGTGAACTATATATTAACATATAGTAATTTATTTTAAAATATTATAAAAAATAATTATATAACATATATTAATTTATAATAATATATTAATAATATAATAGATGAGTGAAAGTCGCTGGATAAATCAGCGACTTTCAAATTTAAATTTTTTTTTTTACAAAAGGAAAGTCGCTGACTAAACCAGCGACTTTGCCTTCGTCACTTTTGGAAATAAAAATTTTTGGGTGTTAGTTCCGGAAAAAAGATTTTAAACTGTGTTAGGTTAAAAATTTTCTCGCACGTCGACTGCCGCCGTCGGATTCCCTTGCGTGGTGGTGGTGTCGATCGCTATCTTCCCTCCATCCGCGAGCTGCGAAAGGATCTCGAAGAACAATTAAAAATGACAACTTGCGATCCGGCCGCCACGTATATATTCCGCTAAATCGCGTGGAAAGTTCTTCGGACGATTCGTATCAGAATTCGTCCCCACGGAGGGTCTTGTCAACGTTAGGATGGCTGCAGAGAAGAGAGATTTCGGGGCAGGGCGTAAACGGGAGGTCCGTCGCCGCCGGGCGAGGAGGGAGACGACGACGGGGAAGGTGTCCCGTCCATCCGATGATAAGGAAGAGAGACCGGATCCCCTCAGGAGGCCTCCTGAGGGGATTCGGTCAGGCCACACACATATGGGTGATGTGACCGGTGATGTGATGGGGCATTAAATGTGATGTGATAGCGGTCACATCACTCATATGTGTGTGCACCTGACCGGACCCCCTCAGGAGGCCTCCTGAGGGGATCCGGTCTCTAAGGAAGAAGACACGGTCTCGCAGGTGAGCGGTTGGATGGATGCGACGTGCACGACGAGGTCATCGTGCTTTCTTTTTTAAAAGGCTCCCGACGTGGTCTGACGCGTGCGTTCACCAAAGACACTCTTAAATGGCAATAAACAATCTTGGAAAAAAAATAATCCAGCGATTCGATTAAGAAATTCCATATCTATCTGTTAGAAGTGGGAGTGTCATTTTCGTCGACAAGCACCTGACCTTACATCCTGTCTCGATACATCTTATATTCCAATTTTTCGTCTACAATTACCTGATCTTCCATCCTGTCTCGATACATCTTATGTCCCAATCTACATTTACCGTCGCCAGATCAATCCGTCGTGATTCACCCAAGCTGCCCCTCCGCCGCGATTCACCCGAGCCCAATGGAGAAGCACTCGGCCCTCCCCCTCTGCCACCTCCTTTCCCCCTCCGCTGTGATTAGCCCTTGCCACCCCCTCACCTGACGAAGAAGCATTCGGCCCTCCCCCTCTGCCGCCTCCCCCCTACTCATTTCCTCTATCAGTGACTCGCGTTATCTTGGTAGAAGCAATTGGCCCTCCCCTCCGCCTCCTCAACGCCGATCTATTTCCTCTGCCATCACAGAACTTCCTCCTCCCCGTAGAAGCGAGTTTCTTCTCTTCATCCTCATCTTAGGTTCAGTTTTTCCTTGTTTTGATCAGCGTCCTCATTGGCAACGTTCCTCCATCAGTCTCCCCTTTTATCCATGTTCTCTATTGTGCCATCTGCATCCTCCATGTAGAGTATTGTGACATGTAAGAATCTTGCACGAGACCGCGTAGCCTTCGTTCGGTCCCTTTGTCTGTTTTGGGCACATTGACCAATTATCTTGAGAAAGTGCAGCCAATGGATTCTCTCGGTTGCACTTTACAAGAATCCGTTCTAGCGGCGTTGCAGATTTTCCAATATAAAACTTCACCTTTTGTCGCCATCATGCGCCAAAAGTTGGAATTTTCTCCGGACACCATATTTGCATTAGTTAGCATGGTAGAGAGTGCATCAACCCTTACAAATGTTCATCGATTTAGGTTTATGCATTATGTCAATGTCAATATAAGCTATTTGGGTTGAATTGAAAGTGATATTGTTGGTTCATGCCCCATGAAACAAACCTATATATTGAGTGGATAGTTCATTTGATCTCTCGTGACTTCACGGTTGTGCTTCAAAGAAATTGAGTGGATAGTTCCCTCGTTTGGTGCACATAAAACGCCTACATTTCATGACCATTTGAAATTTATTAAAGGTGAATGATATGTGGAAGCCAAATGGATGAGAACAAGTCAGTTAGCAATTTATTTATGCAACTGTGTTTTTTTAGTGTTTGCAACTTGTGACTTCCTATTTCACTCCTAACATCATGTGTTATTTAACTATTTCATTCATGATGAAAGATTGTAAGCCCGAGAAACATATATATGACATATCTGATGGTAGCTACCTTATCAAGACCTAAGCAAAGAGCTTACAGAAGCTAATACCACTTTCATACCCAGGAGCCACGGTTGTTTACCTCCCATGAAGTTCTAATGGATGGCCGACCGTCACATGCTTGTGAGGAAATCATGGTACATTATTTAATTCTAAAGCATTCTAGAATTTTCTTGACTATAAAAATTGCAAGATTGCATTTGCACATTGCTTGGATGATTAGTCATCATTTTCTCTTAAATTATTGAGAAGTATGATTAAAAAGGCTTATGGATTTAGAGGCATCCATTTAGTTCATTATGGTGGTTTTTACCAAAAAATTATTCGATCCAATTTGTTGTTGATTATCTCTTGTTAAGGACTGATATATGCATCTCTTAAGAAATAAATATTTTGCACATCAGTCCTTCCTGATTTTCTATTTTTTACTGATTTATTTTTTATTTTATGCTATTCTAGCTTGTAGAAATTCTCAAATTGTTAGATTTTTGATTGTTTCAAACTTTAGCCTTCTCCAATCTTTTAGACATTTTCTAGCTTTTGGTTTTATGAGTTTCAAAGTTTGATATCTTTATGGACTTCAGACGTGATCAAATTTCCAAACTTTTATATTTTCAGAGTTTCTTATTTTTCTATTTTATAAGAATTCTGACTTTTATTTTACCTTGATATTTCTAGATTTATGAATTTTCCTGGTTTGCAGATTTACAGAACTTCCTCAGTTTTCAGCTTTCTGATTTAAAGGACTTTATGATTTGCTTGGACTTTCATATTTGACTGTGTTCGGATTCTCAATTTTAAGCATCTTTCGCTCTTTGGAGTTCTCTGGGTTTTTCAAATTCTAACAATTTTTAGATTACTTAACTATGTTCTGGAATTTTCAGAACCTTAGAGTTTCAAATTTGAATTATTTTTCAGTTTCCCCAACTTTTATTGACTTTTAATAGTGTATGATTTTATAGTCATAAAATTATAAAATGAGCGTTCCTTAATTATACATAACATTTCATAGTCATTTGGTAGCTTCCATCCGTTTAAGAGTTCTGAAACTAACTTCTTAATATTTTGAGTTTTTTCAACTCACCTTATTATGATTTTGATATTGACATTTCAAAATCAAAGAAATTGGAGAATTGGTTCCTTTTAGATCTTAACTTTCTAAAATTTGAAATTTTATTGAACTTTGAGATATTTAGACTTGGATCATTTTTGAATTTTGAAGTGCTCTTACTGTTATTAAGATTTGTTATGACAAAAGCACAACTTCATTTTGCGATTTCCACTTGTATATATATGTCCTTTAAATAAATACTTATACATATGATTAGTGTAAACTGTGTTAATTGGATTGAAAATTTTACTTGATTTCAATTGATTATGAAACTACACCAAGCTACTCATTAATCTTATTTGTCCCTTCTTAATTAAGACCAAGATGACCAAATTCAAAAATTGAAAAATGCCCGTTCACGTTGTAAACTAAAATCCCAAAACTTAAAATGAAATAAAGTAAGATCTGAAGCTTAATTAAAAAGAATTCTCAAATTAAACTTTTCTAGCTATGAAGGTTAACCGAAAATTGAAATAATTTCTTAAATTTGAAACTGAAATCCAAATTTCAAATAAATTTGAAAATCTAATGGCGCCAAAGAATCCAAAAAGCTGGGAATTCTCTAAAATTGTAGAAATTTGAAAAATAATGTCCGTCATAAAATATGATAATGAAAAAAAAAGAAATGACAAGTTTAGAAAACTCCAAAGAAAATGTATAAACTTGAAAATGGTTAAAACTAGAAACACAAGACAAATATCATGATTTAGAACTTATAGTTGACTTTAGAGTTAATCTCTTCAGCAAAGAAGTCTACCGCATGGTAACTTGGGTTCCTAGGACATTCGAGAAGTATAACATACATGTAACCAGGAACTTCCCTTCTAACAAGTCCAAGGAGTAAAGAACCTTAGAATAGCATGATTTGAGCCTTCACTAGATCTCCCAATTAAGACACCTGGATTTGATGACAGCAAAAGTCCACACAAAAAATTGAAGGGGAAAGGGAAAAGATAACTAATTAAACACATTGTAATAATAAAATTGAAGGGGCATGGGAAAAGATAACTAAACATAGCAATTTGGGTCAGTTGGATCTAATTTCGGATTCTCACTCCAAAACAACCCGGATCGGATCCGTGTTAATTAACCTGAGTCATGGACCCCAAATGACAATCCAAGTCGAGTTAGGACAAGCTGAACCGTGCCCGACTCGGGGTCGGCCTTCCTTCTTTAGGTAGAACTTAATTAATTAAACTCATCTTCGTTTAAATTCACCAAAATTTAATTTCGACCCCTTCAATAAATTTGATTAATAACACATGGTCATTGATGTGATTGAGAGTACTCGTAACTCAATCAAATTAGTTATAGAACTGCACCAATACGATATGGATGCAGGCAAGAGAATTGCTCAAAAGCTAGATTAATCTCCGATGATTGAAACTTCTTGATTAATCTTCTTGTTCAAACATGCTTAATTACTTGCCTGATTAATGTAACAGCTCGCCCAGACAAGAGATCTTCCTGGCATTATATAAATAAAAACTCTCGGAGATGGCAATGTGTATATATATATCGAGATCCTCTCCTCCTACTCGGGATAGGGGGGGAGCGCCTTCTCCTCCAGGAAGGACGTGATCAGCACCAGCGACCGCTGCGGTTGGAAGCTGGGCACTTCCTGCCCCGCGCCCCTCACCGTCGCCAGCGTCAGCCGATTCTTCCCTCCCTGGTAAACCTCCGAGTACCCAGCAACCTGCGCGCGTACCGAAATCAGTAAATTAGTGTGTGTGTGTGTGTGAGAGAGAGAGAGATCAGTCTCAGTACGTACCTGTCTGGCTACCATCCATGGCGTCCACGGAGTCATCACCGTCAGATTCATGGCGTTGACGGAGTAACGGGTGCTCGTGACCGGAACTGTAGAGTCGCTATCACCGCTGCAGGCGTCGACGGGATAGACACAGGCAAGGTATAACATAAGTATATACATAAACAAGCATATATATATATATACATCATTATGAAAATCACAACTAAATTTAGAGATCGGGCATGCAAAGAAGGCGATTGTTGAAGGGTTTAATCCCATATTGGCTACCGGAGGAGTATTCTATGCCTTTATCATAGCACTCCGCTCTCACGCGCGTGCGTTTTGGAATTTCACGTGGTATCGTGAGCCTGAGGCTGTCCTCCGGTGGATTTGCTCCTATTTTCGCTCGGCCCTGCCCTGTGTATTCCTATCACGGCTCTGACAGTGGTGGCTGGCCGAGAGGGGGAGTGTTGAAGGGTTTAATCCCATATTGGCTACCGGAGGAGTATTCTATGCCTTTATCATAGCCTGGACCTGGGTCTCCTTAGCGCACGTGCGTTTTTGGAATTTCACAGCGATCTATATCATTATTACCTGTAAACCCAGACCGGTAACCCCTTCTTCAGCAACTCCCGCAGGAGGGGCAATACGGTGTCCGGGCTATCCCGCCAGTTTATGATTTGGCTGCAACATGCATACATACATAAATTAAAACCCACGTACGTCGACGGCAACGATTCTTATAGCAGGGTGTGTTTGGGTGAGATTATATGTGAAAACATTATATTGCTTTCTTGTGCCTTTTTCTTTTTGGTTAGACTACCAGCAAAATTGATATCGATATTAATTTGTATAGGATGGATCGAGCATCAACATTAAAATTTATACAAATAGATAGACGATACTTGTATCACCTGTCACGTTTTGTCTGTCACAAGTGTTTCAACAAGATTAATTAACGTTGATAACAAACGTATCTAAATGCTGATCTCTAGCAGCACCTCCGAGTTGCTCGTAATTAATTAATATACCAGCTGGCCTGCTTCCATCGAAGAGTGAGGTTGGATTCTAGAAATTCTGAAAATAAAATTTTTTGTGACTTCAATATTATATATATATAGTTCGGGAAAATGAGTTTTGAAGTGTGCTAGTTTAGATTTTTTTTTCCTTTGAATTGAGTGAAAAAGAGCAAACGACGTGGGAGAACATCAACTGCCGGAAGAACTAAATTATTTGATTATTTACCTGCAGTGCTCCCATTCATGGTCGAGCTTGGTGACGTTCGCATGGAGCGCCTTCTGCACCTCCGGATCATTCAAGTACACGTAGACGTTATCATCCATGCAAGGGTCGTAGTCCTCTATCTGCACGGAAGGGCGACAGCCGTTCAGCAGCTCCGGTAGTCAGTCACCCACAATTCATTTAAAAATGGTTATACGTACAGACATGATCCTGTAATTGTTGTGCTTTCGTGATAACAACATTAATTATACAAGATATTATATATGATTAACAATGTACTGCGGCGGCTATAAATAACATCTTTAGCGACAATTCAATTCACATTCAAACTTAAGTCATATACAAACTTATTTATAAAAATCAAAATCAATAAAAAATAGTTTGTAAAACTCGAGATTTAATTAACTCATTTGTAAAGCTCGATCCATGTTTAAATTCAAATTTTGAATTAGTTAATATATTTGAACGACAATTTATAACTATTAATACTCATTATTTAATTTTTAAAAATAAATACATAATATACTATTTAATCGAGTTACTTGTGTGTTATCAAACTCGACTCATTTGACGAGTCAAATTTTATTTTTTTTTCAAACTTGCTCAGTTAACACAATAAATAAATCAAGTTAAATTTTTATAGAACTCAACTTTGGGTTTCTTGTAGTGAAGTGTATCGATTCGTTTAAACCTCTAATTGTAGAGAGCGGATCACCTCAGTCCCGGGGTGGAAGGAAAAGTCTCAGTCCTCAATCAGAGACGGCCACGTACCCCCGTCACTTAAGTGAACCGTACTATACTTCACCGGCGGAGGTGAGGAGCGGAGGGGAGCAGGGAGGTTACCGATGCCTTTCTCGGGACCGAAGTTAGGTCGCTGGAGCAGAACAAGCCGTAGATGTTGTTCAGGGTGATTTCTCCGAAGACCTTGTGCGCCTCCTCCAAGGCCGCCTGGCACGCCTCGCCGCCGGCTATCCCTTCGGTCGTGAAGTTGCACTGCTTCAGGACGGCGTCGTGGGTCTTGTCGGAGTTGAGCGCGTGCGTCCAGTAGAAGTCGTACGTGCCCTTGTCATCCGTCAGAGTGTTGATCATAGGATTCCCGATCTGGAGATGAACATACATACTGGATCAGCTACAGGAAGGGTGAGAACTATGACAGCGATGGGGAGGGGGGTGCCGTACAGCGATGCCCTTGAGGTGGATGGGGCCCGGGAGGGGAAACTGGCTATTGTGCCGGAGAATGGTGAGGGCGAGCTGGGGGGCGAAATGCCCGGCGTAGTTCTCGCCGGTGATGTAGAAGTTGCGGGACTGGTACTCGGGGAACCTCTGCAACCAGTTCACCAGGAAGACGTAGGAATCCTCCGCCGTCCGACCGTCGCCGGTGGCGTCGTAGTCGGAGGTGGTGTTGGAGTAGGAGAAGCCGACGCCGGCGGGGCTCTCCAAGAAGATCACGTTCGCCACTGCACATCGATCGATCGATCGACTGATTAACACTCCGAACATCGGCGAAAGTAATGATTTTTTCCTCCGAAAGAAAAAAAAAAGGCACCTTTGTTCCAGGCGTAAGGATTTTCAAAGAGCGTCTTGCCGTCGCTCCCGACGCGGAAGGGTCCGAGCTCCTCCATCGCCCCGTAGCCGAGAGAAGAGCAACCGGGACCTGTACTGTGATATACGACTCGATCAAGACTGCATCTTTTACATTAGAGAGAGAGAGATCGTCCTTGAATTATTGATCTCCCTCTCTCGTCGGCGCCGCCACCGTGCCGTACGACAGATCTAGATGAGCTTAATTTCCTAATAATTACCTCCATTGAGCCATAGGACAAGGGGCTTGGACGCTGCGTCCTCCGCGGCCTCGACGAAGTAGTAGAAGAGCGCCCTGCCGGCCTGCAGGTCGACGGTGACGTACCCTCCATACTGGCCGAAGCCAACGCGGCGGGGCTGCCCCGGCAGCTTCTCGATCTTGTCCTTCTCCTTCAGGCCCTGCTGCGGCAGTATCTTAGACACGCCGACGGACGCCTCGAAGACGGCCTCTCCGCCGGCGGATCCGGATGCGGCCCGCACTTTCTTCCTCATGTCGACCGGGTAGCCCCTGAGCCTGCTGAGGGCGTCGCTCTGCCTCATCTTCGCCCTCGCCACCACCGGCGCCCGCACCGCCGCACGGCCCTCCCCCGCCACCGCGGCGGCGAGGAGGACGACGACCGCAAGAAGGAAAGGCGACGCCTTGTCCTGCTTCATCGTCACCATCAGCGTTGGTACGTTGATCTTGATCTTGATTCTGGTCCCTTCTCTGTCTCCACGCCTGCCGGATCTATATATATATATATATAGATCTATATATATATCAGATATATATATCTATATATCTATATATCTATATCTATCTTGATCTTGATTCTGGTCCCTTCTCTATCTCCTCGCTGGCTATATATATCTATCTATCTATCTATCTATTCAGACCTATTACGTTTTGATCGTACAACCGTCCGGATACATCACCGCCGTCACCTTTTACGGGCAAAATCTTTTGGTCGTTGTTTACGGAGATTCACCGCGATAAATATATGGCGTGTTTTGAATAAAATTTTGAAAGTCTTACCATGCATAACGATATCCATTCCGGCAAAGTGTCACGTTCCGGATTTTTCAACACATGTAACGGAATAGATTCAGTGACGAGATCAGAAAAATAATCTTGTAACTATGTCGATTTGGAAAAAAATAAAGAATAACACACTATGTCAAATCCGACCTTTGCCTACGTGATAAAAATATAGATAAAGTCGATTTTCTCGCAGGTGCTTCAATTTATCTACGAGGCCCCCCAGGGAGGCCCGTCGGGATAGTATTACCTACGGTACCGTAAATATAATACATGTACTATACCTACGAGTCAAAGAACACTTGTAGGTATAGTATGGATATATACCTACTATCCATACACTCATAAGTAAAAATGGCAGTAAAAAAAATAATATTTTCTAACAATAGATTACATTAACATAAGAAAAGAACCGTAGGTAATGGCAGACATTCATACAATCCATATTTGTTCCATTTACACAATCAACCTCTTTCATTCACACATTTCAAACATTATTCATCTCTTCAAATTCAATACAAAAAAATTCAAAATGAATACAACCAATATACTTAACCAAATTGTTTCACACAAATTTTACAAAAAATGTCTCAAATATTCACAACTCTTTTAATTTCACAAAATTGAATATTCGCATGAGAGGATGAACAGAGAACTAAGCAGAGAACACCATGAAGCAGAGGAAAGGGGATCTGAGAGAGTGAGAGTTCGATGTGCGTGCGAAATACCCAGCGTATCTGCCAATTGGTAGACGAATGAGTATATATACTAATCCTGATAAAACAGAATTACAAATAAACCCAATTTGTACAAATGTTTCAGGTTTAAATTATCCTGGATTAATCTGAAACTTATCATTGCTGACATTTAAGTACTCAATGTGTTCCACCTTGGCTTATCATACTCCTTGTTCATGTTTGTACATAAAACCATGCATGGAATATTACTGCAGGCTCAATCAGATCATATTTGGTCCCGATCAATCACAGGATGTAGCTATTTGGGTCAGTTGGATATAATTTCGGATTCTCACTCCAAAACAACCTGAATCGGATCCATGCATGTTAACCTGAGTCATGAACCCCAAATGACGATTCGAGTCGAGTTAGGCCAAGGTGAACCGTGCCCGACTCGGGGTCAGCCTTCCTTCTTTAGGCAGAACTTATACTCATCTTCGTTTAAATTCACCTAAATTTATTTTCGACCCCTTCAATAAATTTTTAATTAATAACATATTGTCATTGATGTTATTGAGAGTACTCGTAACTTAATCAAATTAGTGATAGAACTACACCAATATGATATCGATGCAGGCAAGAATTGCTCATACTTGAATATATATCTGGTGATTCAAACTTCTTGTTCAAACATTCTATGCTAACACGATAACGTTCCGATCATCGTACCGTGCTGGCCTGATTGTAACAGCTCGCCCAGACAAGATCTTCCTACACAATATATAAAAATAAATAATTCTCGCTGCTCGATTGGAAGTAGAGAAGAATAGGAAATGATCACTGTGCGGCGATCCTCTCCTCCTACTCGGGATAGGGGGGGAGCGCCTTCCCCTCCAGGAAGGCCGTGATCAGCACCAGCGACCTGCACGCCTGGAAGCTGGGCACTTCGTGCCCCGCGCCCCTCACCGTCGCCAGCGTCAGCCCTCCCTCGTAAACCTCCGAGTACCCAGCAACCTGCGCGTACCAAAATCAGTAAACTAGTGAAAGAGAGAGAGAGAGAGAGAGAGAGATCAGTCTCAGTACGTACCTCTCTGGCTACCATCCATGGCGTCCACGGAGTCTTCAACGTCAGATTCAGGGCGTTGACGGAGTAACGGGAGCTCGTGACCGGAACTCTACCGTCGTTATCGCCGCTGCAGGCGTCGACGGGATAGACACAGGCAAGGTATAATATAAGTAGAGTGGAGAGTCTCCAGAGGACTTATGTGGTTCTCCCTCACTCACCCTCGTAAAGATTCAATAAATACACTATCAAATCATATATTTAATGACATAGTAAATCACATGTTTATTAGATCTTTACGAGAGAGGAGTTCCCAGTGAGCTCTCATAAAAAAATACATCAAGATTAGTATATATATCATTATAATTACAACTAAATTTAGAGATTGGGCATGCAAAGAAGGTGATCTATATATAGTTACCTGTAAACCCAGACTCGTAACCCCTTCTTCATGAAGTCCTGCAGGAGGGGCAATACGGTGTCCGCGCTATCCTGCCATTTTAGGATGTTGCTGCAACATACATACATAAAATTAAACACACACGACGGCAACGATTCTTAGCAGGGTGTGTTTGGGTGGAGAGCGGTTCAACGTCTATTAAATCATGTATTTAATGGGCTTTGTGATCGAGATGGCTCTTTCGGGAGCTCCTGCCTCGTTTGGGTGAAATTATATGTGAAAATATTATTGTTTTCTTGTGCCTTTTTCTTTTTGGTTAGACTATCAAAATTGATATCGATATTTGTATAGGATGGAGCATCAACATTAAAATTTATACAAATAGGTACTTGTATCACCTACCACGTTTTGTTTGTCATAAGTGTTTCAACAAGAATAATGTTGATAACAAACGTATCTAATGCTGATTTCTAGCACTACCAATGGCTCGTAATTAATTAATATACCAGCTGGCTTCCATCGAAGGGTGAGGTTGGATTCTAGAAATTCTGAAAACAAAATTTCTTGTGACTTCATTATGTATATATAGTTCGGGAAAATGAGTTTTGAAGTGTGGTAGTTTATGGGGTGTTTGGTTGCATGATAATGAAGATTTTTGTTTTAATTTTAAAAAATTGTAACAAAATTTGTTAAAAGAGGTGTTTGGTAACCATGACAATTTTATGTTTTAAAAATGATTTTCTTCTTAAACAAAAAAGAGGGTCTCACCTCTTTCTTTTTTCTTGTGGTCCCTCACTTTGTTTGATCATGCGTGATAGTTACTCTTTTTTGTAATCACATCCCTCCAAACATGATAATTTTATGTCGTGAGTTGATCACTTTTTATTTTAATATAATTTTTTATCATGAAAGTGTACAAAAAATTATCGTGCAACCAAACACCCCATTAGAAATTTTTTTTCCTTTGAATTGAGTGAAAAAGAGCAAACGTAGGAGAACATTAACTACCGGAATTCCGGAAGAACTAAATTATTTGATTATTTACCTGCAGGGCTTCCAGTCATGGTCGAGCTCGGTGACGTTCGCATGGAGTGCCTTCTGCACCTCCGGATCATTCAAGTAGTGGTAGACGTAAAAATCCGTGCAAGGGTCGAAGTGCCTTATCTGCACACAGAAGGGCTATAGCCGTCAGCAGCTCCGGTAGTCAGTCACCAATTCATTTAAAATGGTTATACATACAACATTATCCAAGATATTATGATTAACAATATACTGTAGTGGTAAATAACATTTTTACAATACGTTACAAACTATACGATGACGACACCTTCGAGTGACCGATCGAGCAGAGTATGGAGCGCAGATTCCTCTCGATCCTTGGTATGGAAAAACTCGGAACATGGACGGTGAGATAGGGCTAGAATACTCAGTACTACGAGATTCAACATGAGATTATAGAAGTCCACCTTAACATTTCTCCTCTTTGCCAACGTGGGTACGTACGGGAGTAATATAAAGGAACAGACCTGGGCGACGAGGGAATCGTAATCATGTTTAAACAGGCGGCAAGTATACTCTTTTTGAGATCTAAGAGTGTGGGTTGGCTCAGACTTTACTCGGAAACAAATAAAAATGAGAATCATTGTAATATTTATCTATTGATTTAACTCGTGAGATTCACGTAATCGGAGCGAGTCTCACCAATTTTTGAGTATATTCTTGAACCCGTGAACATCGAGAAAAATCTTTTGAAATTTGAATAAGCTCGTAAAATTTTTTGAGAAACTTTTCTGAGACTAATTAAAATATGACGAGATAGAATATTTAATATAAAAATATGAATAACTTCAGGAGACTATATATCAGGAGATCACTCTGATATGATCCGAGTTCTAATGGAGGTTTGTATTTTTCGCTGTGGGAGGGTACTGTACCGTCTTGTACTTCACCGGCCGAGGTGATTTGCTTGGGACAAGGAGGGGGGAGCAGGGAGGTTACCGATGCCTTTCTGGGGACCGAAGTTAGGTTGCCGTCGAAGCAGAGCGGGCCGTAGATGTTGTATATGTCGACTTCTCCGAAGACCTTCTGCGCCTCCTCCAGGACCGCCTGGCACGCCTCGCCGCCGGTTACCCCGCCGGCCGTGAAGTTGCACTTCTTCGCGATGGCGTCGTGGGTCTTGTCGGAGATGAGCGCGTGCGTCCAGAAGAAGTCGTACATGCCCTTGTCATCCGTCGGATTGTTGATCACAGCATTCCCGATCTGA
Organism: Cryptocoryne crispatula var. balansae; assembly: GCA_036172225.1. Lineage (NCBI taxonomy): Eukaryota > Viridiplantae > Streptophyta > Magnoliopsida > Alismatales > Araceae > Cryptocoryne > Cryptocoryne crispatula. Next base: position 51,078,170 of record CM069919.1, read on the forward strand.
ACATAAATATACATTTTGGATCAGCTAGCTACTGGAAGGGTGAGAATTATGACAGGAGGAGGAGGAAGAAGAAGATCTAAGATTGCGGGGGAGAGAGCAGTGGAGTAATAAATGGCCGGCGGCGGCGCCGTACAGCGATGCCCTTGAGGTTGAAGACGGTGGCGGCGCCCCGGCGGGGAAGCTGCAGGCGATTGTGCTGGAGAATGGCGTGGGCGAGCTGGGGGACGTAATGCCCGGCGTAGCTTTCGCCGGTGATGTAGAAATCGCGGGACTTGTACTCGGGGAACCTCTCCAACCAGTTCACCAGGAAGACGTAGGAGTCCTCCGCCGTCCGACCGTCGCCGCTGACGTCGTAGTCGGAGGTGGTGTTGGAGTAGGAGTAGCCGACGCCGGCGGGGGTCTCCAAGAAGAGCACGTTCGCCGCTGCATATTGATCGATCGATCGATTGATTAACACGCCGGCGCCGGCGCCGGAGGAGAATGGGCCGGCCGGGCGACGGCGAAAGTTATGAATTTTTCCTCCGAAAGAAAAAAAAAATGGTACCTTTGTTCCAGGCGTAAGGGTTTTCGAAGAGCGTCTTGCCATCGCTCCGGACGCGGAAGGGTCCGAGCTCCTCCATCGCCCCGTAGCCGAGAGAAGAGCAACCGGGGCCTGTGTGATATACGACTCGATCAAGACTGCATTTCTAACATTAGAGAGAGAGAGAGATCGTCCTTGAATTATTGATCTCCGCCCGCGCCGCCGTTCTCCCTCTCTCGTCGGCGCCGCCACCGGCACGTACAGATCTAGATGAGCTTAATTTCCTAATTACCTCCATTGAGCCATAGGACAAGGGGCTTGGAAGCTGCGTCCTCCGCGGCCTCGACGAAGTAGTAGAAGAGCGCCCTGCCGGCCTTCTCGTCGACGGTGACGTACCCTCCGTACTGGCCGAAGCCAACGCGGCGGGGCTGCCCCGGCAGCTTCTCGATCTTGTCCTTCTCCTTCAGGCCCTGCTGCGGCAGTATCTTAGACACGCCGACGGCCGCCCCCGACGCCTCGAAGACGACCTCTCCGCCGGCGGATCCGGATCCGGCCCGCACTTTCTTCCTCATGTCGGCCGGGTTGCCGATGAGCCTGCTGAGGGCGTCGCCCTGCCTCACCATCGCCCTCGCCACCACCGGCGCCCGCACCGCCGCACGGCCCTCCCCCGCCACCGCGGCGGCGAGGAGGACGACGACCGCAAGAAGGAAAGGCGACGCCTTGTCCTCCATCGTCGTCATCATGAGCGTTGGTACGTTGATCTTGATCTCGACTCTTGTCCCTTCTCTATCTCCACACCCGCCGGATATATCTATCTATCTGTATATCTATCTATCTATCTATCTATCCAGACCTAAAACGTTGTCGTCGCACAACCGTCCGGATACATCGCGGCCGTGCTCATCCGTGCACCTTTGACGGGCAAAATATTTTGGTCGTTGTTTACGTATAAATGATAATATGATTCTTCTCCTTACTAATATTCATCATTAATTATTTACATATATTATTAACTCCTAAATTTTTACTGACTTTTCACTTATATTACTAACACTCAAAATAAATCGATATTAACTCCAAAAAAATCTAAAAAAATATTAAAATGTGTTATTAACTCATATTATTCTAAAATTTTAATTTAATAACCCATTACATATATTGTTAACTCTCAAATTAATCAATATTGATCCAGGAAATTTATGAGAAATCATATAATTAGCTTTTAACTCATATTCTCTTAGATTTTCTAGTCACTAATACTTTACATATATTACAAATCCCTTACGTATATTAATAACTTTCAACATGTGTTGATATTAACTCTGACCGAATCATGAAAAATCATATAATCATTTATTAACTCGCGGCAAGTGTTAGTGATCTACTCAAATATTGCTTACTAATTACATATTCGTAATATAAAATATAAGTTAGTATTATATACTAAGGGTTAGAAATATATGTGGATGATTAATAACATATATAAAGTTAATAGTATACTTAAAAGATTAATATTATAATTAAAAGTTTAATAATTGATAATAGGTGGTTAATAGTAGATTTTTCCTGAATTAGTAATATATTTGACGGGTTAATAATACAAAGTATGAGTTAGTAACAAAATATAGGGTGTTTTAAGTGAGTAGATGAGTTAGTATTTGAGCCCACAATGGGGAGGTCGTGGGCTCAAATGCCTATCCCGGATGGTTGCCAGTCATGTTGAAACCCTCGTGCTGCCAAGAGGTCTTGAGTTTCGAACTTATGGGGTGTTTGGTTGCATGACAATGGAGATTTTTATTTTAATTTTTAAAAACTGTAAGAAAACTTATTTAAAGTGGTGTTTGGCAACTTTGACATTTTATGTTTTTAAAGTGATTTTCTTCTTAAACAAAAAAGAGAGTTTCACCTATTTCTTTTTTCTTGTGGTCCCCCACTTTGTTTGATCATGAATGGTAGTTACTCTTTTTTGTTATCACATCCCTCCAAACATGACAATTTATGTCATGAGTTGCTTCACTTTTTATTTTAATATAATTTTTTATCATGAAAGTGTACAAAAAATTATCATGCAACCGAACACCCCATTAGGCATTTTCGCCCCTTCAAGGTTGTGTCCGCACCTCTACGACATGTGTAATACCGTGGGAAAAAAAAGGGTGTTAAAAAAATTAAAATTTTTACCTCTTGCCACGTACCCCTTCTTCACCACCTCCGTTCGCCGCCTCTCTTCCCTCTCTCGAATCTTCTCCTCCACCGCCTCCGTCCCGTTTTCTTCTGTCGGACACCGCCACACCGCCGTGTCGCCGCGTTGAGCTCCCTCGAGCCCCCTCCCGCTTCTAGTGGTCGTCTCCCCAAGCCAGTCCCTGTCGACGCCGTCGTTGCCTTCACCGCCGCGAGCCGCCATCGTGAGGTCGCCGCCGCGACCGCCTCTCCTCCCTCCTCTTCTTCTCCGTTTCTTCTTCTTCTTCTTCTTCCTCTTCTCTCGCCGTAGCCGGCGTTGCCGTACGCCGCCGTCGACATCACCGTCCCCTTCCCTCCTCCCCGCGGTCGACGCCGCCTCTGTCTCCCCCCTCTTCTTCTTCTCCTTCTTCTTTTTCCCTTCGGCGTTGCTGCCGGCGCCGCCCCCCGCCCTTCTTCTTCTTCTTCTTCTTCCTACGCCGTCGACGTCGGCGACCGCCGCTGCCGCCACCACGCTCCCCCCCCCTCCGCCGCGTCGCCTCCTCCTCTGCTTCCTCCTTTCGCCGCAGCCGACGCCGCACCCCACCTCCCCGCTGCACGCGGTCTCTCTCTCTCTCCTCTCCCCCATTTCCCCCTCCGGCCGGCGTCGCGCCGCCTCCGCCGCGGGCTCCCCTCTCCCGCTCTCTCTCTCTCTCTCTCTCTCTCTCTCTCTCTCTCTCTCTCTCTCTTCTTCTTCTTCTTCTTCTCCCCCCCCCCCCCCCCCGACGCGCGGTGTGCGCACGGCGACCGCATGCGCCGCCGCGTATGCGGCTACGCCGCGAGGGGGGCGGCGCTTTGCGCCGCCTCCCGTCTCTCTCCTCCCCCCTGCCCCTGCCGCACTCTCTCTCTCCTCTCTCTCTCTCTCTCTCTCTCTCGCACACACACACACTCTCTCTCTCCTATCTTACTCTCTCTCTCTCCTCTTAATTATCTTATTAATTAAATTGGGTGAGTAAATTAACCGTTTTATCGTTTTTAATGCCAATAGGATTGGAGGATAGTCCGATTTCACCCTCGCCTCGGTTGTTCCGTGATTAAATCAGTGTGGGCTTCCTAGACTCGGGAATATATCGTCCTCCTTGAGGTAGGCATCCCAACTCATCCTTAGCACATGATATTGTAATTAATGTGTTAAAATATGATTATTAGATTATTAGTTAGCAAATGATGAATAAATGTTGGTTATGTATTTAATTGTCTGCATGTGATTAGTTAGATGTTTATCATGTCATTCATGCATAGTTTCATGATTTGCATTAGTTAGATGCAATTTTGAATTAATGTGGTTTAGAAAATTATTAAATTAGATATATGACCTGTTATGATTATATTTATACCGATTTATGTTATGAATGACATGTTATATGGAAATGATTTGTGATCTTTTATGATTATAATTATATCTGATTCAAGTTTAGAATGATCATTAATCATTAATACTTATATTGGAATGGAAATTGATGGCATGATAATTATAGAATGTGGTTAATTAATATTAATAGTGGCCTGATCTTGTAAAGTGCATTATTTGATAAATTGATATAAAATTGTGCTTAATTGAAGTTCATATGACTCATTATGTTGCATATTTTTTTCTGATTGGGTCAATTGTATAAATTGGTGTGAAATTGAATTATGTGAATGATATGATATTGCATATTCTGTTCTGATTGGGTCTATTGCATGAATTGTTGGTATAATGAAATGGTTGTGCATGACTTGATAATTGGGATATCTGGTTGATTGAATTGGTTTTGTCTGAATAGATATATGGCTTTTACTTGTCGAGGTCCTCCAGCCTACTTTAGTGGTACTGGGGCAGCATATGATGTAGTGAAATCCGATGCATCCTTCGATCCCGGATACCGCGGTTTATTCTAAGTACGCCCTGCCTAGGTATACTAAGGATCTAGCTTACTATATGGTACTTCTTATATATATTTAGAGCTGGAGTTGAGAAGTCCAAGTATGGCATATGATTTACTCAAACACATGGAATGGAAATGGTATGGAAGCATGCACAGTTGGCTCATGCAAGTCTAGATGGCATAAACATATAGTTTAGTTTAGTTGGTAGTCAAGTCCATGTAGAGGCATGTTTAAATGGGTAATTTGGTGAAAGAAATCCCATTTAAATAAATAAATATGATAAATAGCCGATATGATATTATAGCAATTGATGAGTCTGGTTTATGCATATAAGTAGCAGTTAGATTGGTTAGTATATTAGGATAGTTGGGTATAAGTCCTACTGAGTCCGTGTGACTCATTCCAAATCGTTTAACATTTTTCAGGTAATCAGGTAGCGCAGCAGAAGCGTAGTGAATCAGGAATAGTGCAGAAGAGGTTCAGAGAATTTGGTTTATGAATTGTTTATATTGAAATCAAGGTATGGTATATATTTGGATTGAATCATTTGTTTTATTACCTGGGACCTGTGATTCATTATTTTTCCAAACCGGCGTAGTTTTGGGGTTAATTCCCCAGTCCCGTACCCGGATTTATTCCGCTACGTGTTAGAAAATCCGGGGCGTGACAACATGTGACTAAAAAAATTTATATTATATGTTTAGAATTAGTAACACAAAATTAAAAGGTGACACCCTTTGTTCACGGAGGTCGTTTCATCTAATCATGTGACCATTTTAAGTGAAGTAATATCATGCCATCTTTTGATTGTGGACTGAGAGAGTTTCCACCTTCGATTGGAGGGGCTGATCTACTGTCATCTAGAAGAGAGAGAGAGAGAGAGAGAGAGAGAGAGAGAGAGAGAGAGAGAGAGAGAGAGAGAGAGAGAGAGAGCAACAATATAGAGAAAAGAGGAAAAACTTTAAAATTTTGTGTTTAGTGGCGATCTTAAAATTACTCGTTCTTTTACGAACTCATACATTTTAATGTTAGTGATTTGTGATATGTGATGTTCTAACATTAGCAACATTTCTAATCATTAAATTAATTTATACTTTGTATATTAAAGAAACACAAGACATTTTAGATTAAAGACAATGTATAAAAGTAAAATACATATTTGTTCAAAAACATTATAGGCTTCTTTGCCGCAAAATTTATAAAAATTATTTGCTTTTATTGTACTACTATATTTACTTTTATTGGTAAAATGAATTATCTTGTTGAATGATTGAAGAACATACTAAAGACATGACAACTATAAAGCCTAAAGAGAAATGTTTACCATAATTACTTGACGACACAACTAACTAATTTGATTGTGAGGCAAGTTAGTGTAATTTTAGATCAAACCAAAAGCATGTATTATCTCAACTTCTATTTCATAACTATTATGGGTGTTTGGTTGCGTGATAGCGAAAGTTTTTGTTTTAATTTTTAAAAATTGTAAGAAAATTTGTTAAAAGAGGTGTTTGGTAACCATGATAATTTTATGTTTTAAAAGTGATTTCCTTCTTAAACAAAAAAAGAGGGTCTCACCTCTTTCTTTTTTCTTGTGATCCCTCACTTTGTTTGGTCTTGTGTGGTAATTACTTTTTTTTGTAATCACATCCCTCCAAACATGATAATTTTATGTCATGAGTTGGTTCACTTTTTATTTTAATATAATTTTTTATCATGAAAGTGTACAAAAAATTATCATGCAACCAAACACCCCATTAGTACATCAATTCCATAACTCATTTCATTTTAAGTAAAGGTACAAATACAAGATGTTGTTAACAACAAAGAACCATGACATAAAGCATGTTCTTTATGTGCTAGTCTTGTCAAAAAGGATAATAACAAAGTTGCCTGAAGTGCTCAAATTATGACATCAAGCCAATAAAAAATTTAAATTTATTTATTATAATCTTTTACCACATAAAAAGTATATAATTGTTATTTTATAAATCCTTATGCATTCATTTAAAAAGGATTTACTAGATGCTCTGGTACAACACAACAAAATATGAGTTATATTTTTCAACCATCAAGCTAAGGATATACTTGATGTCTCGATACAAATTTTGAAATTTAAAAAGGTTGGCTTAATTAACTCTATACATATTCTCATTTTTTTATAATTTCATGTTTAATGGACCTAATTATTTTTTGTAAAAAATTGACTTCTTATTTTGATATTATGGAGAGCTTTATCAATAAAGATTACAAGTTGACTATCAAGTTAATTTGTAATTTAGTGTGACATGGAATTTAGTCAAATTGTATTAGTGTTACGTGAAATGTAAAGTATATTACATATTTAATAGATTTGGATTAAATAGATAATATCCATGTTGATATATGATAGGACTTTTGATTTGCTCATGCTCTGCTTATGTTCATTAATATATTGTATGAAATTGTCATATTCAAAAGCTAACATGTGATATCTAGTGTTTATTGACTTTGATGACAGATAATTGTATGTGAATGATTGCAAAATGAGTAAAAATTATTTTTTATTACAACTAACTGTAGAGTGGAGGGACTAATGTCTACTGAGTCAATATGATTCACCAATTTATTTCATAAAATGTGATTCTACAGTTTCTTAGAGCTTGATCGACTTCAACAAATTGAAGATCAGAGTTGGCATAATAGAAGCATACTGAATCATTATTCAAAATGTTTATCAAATAACTAATAAGTTTTATATTTGTTCACATATTTGATATAAGTTTTGAAGATTATTTATTATTATATGCTTTGTTCGAAGACCGATAGCTTCCAAGAGGTTATTTTCTCTAGTTATGTCGTCAGATTTTATTCACTGTATACATTCTAAATCCGGAACATGACATGTACCAATTAAATTTTATTTAAACTTAGTTTTTTAATAGTACATAAATATTTTATTTCAAAATAAATATTTTAAGAGTTTTAGGTAAAACTACTCTTATATATATAAATTACATACACATATTGTAATAAAATGTGATTTAAATATAGGCAAACGCTGTATCTTATTAAAACATGATTTGAACCAAGTACTAAACCAAATGACACTCATTAGGTTTATTTTGGTTTGATTCTTAAATGTATATTTAGTTAAAGTTAGTTTTGAAAAAAAATCTCAAAAATCAAATCAAACTAGTAATTTAATTCTATTTAATTAATCGAATCATGAACACCACTAAAAAATTTAATGTTGCCAGCTAGTAGATTTATGAATATATATATAGACAGATAGATAGATAGAGATATGAAATTACGTGACTGCCTCTTATACAGTGCCAAGTATAAGAGATCATTCATTCCAGTGTCGACTATTAAGCATTTCTCTCTTATCATTAATTATATATATATATCCAAGAAATTAAGATGAATATTCTTTACTTAAATATATATATATATATATCGGTCCAAATACTTCATAAACTCATATCCCTCCTTTCCTTGTAGAACACAGCGGACGACGAGGGAGACAAAGACAACATCTTTCTGCCCTAATTTCTCGGAGACGTACCAGCGAAGGTCTCTCAGGTTAAGTGTGGCTAAATCGGATACGGCGGAAGCAGCTTCCCTTCCAGGAAGGCCGTGATCATCACCAGCGACCGCCGCGCCTGGAAGCTGGGGACTTCGTGCCCGGCGCCCCTCACCGTCGCCAGCGTCAGGTCGCCCCCGTAAACCTCCGAGTACCCGGCCGCCTGCGGCGAAATCAGTCACTGAAGAACAGAGAGGGGGAAGGGGAGAGAAAGAGAGAGTCAGACGGTAGGTACCTCTTCAGCTACCATCCATGGCGTCCACGGGGTCTTCACCGTCAGATTGAGGGCGTTGACGGAGTAACGGGAGCTGGTGACCGGAACCCTACCGTCGTTGTCACCGCTGCCCGCCGCCGCCGCCGCCGCCGCCGCCGAAAGGGATCATATGCAGGCAAAGGTAAGATCTTTACTGCTACCCAACTAAATAAATATTGGGGTTCTCTTTTAAACTAACACACTTCGAGATTAGATTGTGTTTTTTTTTAAATTAATACAGTAATTTTTTTTTACAGAAGTAACACACAGTTGCTTTAAAACAAGGATTTTCTGAAATTATGCCAAAATAAAGTCTAACTTGTAAAATCTGACTGCTGCATTAATCAAAGCTCAATTCTTAAAACCTAATCCCACAAGTGTTAAAGAGTATGAGTTTGGGTCATCTCAAGAGCTTGAGTCACCTCAAAAGGGTGGGGAGGAAAAAATTTTCACTCTCACGAAAAAAACAGGACCCACATGATCACCTTAACTAAAATCACTATTTAAACTTGGTCAGTCTCACTTTTTTGTATCATATTTATTTTAACATACATGCATAGTTAGTGATACAGCTGATATCAATTACTTTAGGCCCCGTTTGGTAACACTATTTGACATCTCTATCACTATCAATTTTAAAATTGATATTCCTAGTAATCACTAAGAAGTGTTTGGTTAGTAATATCAATTTTGAAATTGATAGTGAAAACAAAACACATTATGTAATACAAATGTCAACTTGTATCAATTTTGATATTGATACTCCAACCACTAAAATTATCAATATCAATATTGATATAGTATCAAATTTGAAACTCTAACCAAACGGGCCCTTAAGTGTTGGAAGTGCAAATAAAAAAATATAGGGTAAAACGAGTATTTTGATATTGATACTTTACGTCCTCACTTACTTTAGGCCTTGTTTGGTTAGAGTTTCATTTTTGATACTATATCAATATTGATATTAATATTTTCAAATGTTGGAGTATCAATATCAAAAGTAATACAAGTGAACACTTGTATTACATAATATATTTTGTTTGCACTACAAATTTTAAAATTGATACTATTAACCAAACACCTCTTAATGGTTCCTATCAATATCAAATTTAAAATTGATAGTGATAGAGGTACCTAATAGTGTTACCAAACAGGGCGTTAGGTACTTCTATCACTATCAATTTTAAAATTGAGATTGATCAGATCCATTAAGAGGTGTTTGATTAATTATATCAATTTTTAAATTTATAGTACAAACAAAGTATATTGTGTAATTCTAATGTCAACTTGTATTATTTTTAATATTGATACCTTATGCCCTATCTGGTTAGAGTTTCATTTTTGGTACTATATCAATATTAATATTAATATTTTCAAATATTAGAATATCAATATTAAAATTAATACTAATATGTTTTGTTTGCACTATAAATTTTAAAATTGATACAATTAATCAAACACATCTTAAAAGTTTCTATCAATATCAATTTTAGAAATACTTAATAGTGTTATCAAACAGGGCGTTAACATTTGAAAATATTAATATCAATATTGAAATAATACCAAAAATGAAACTCTAACAACACGGCATCAGCCTCTCTTGAAGTTCGGTATCCTCATCGATATATATAGTATATATGCGCTGTTTGATGCTCTTAACGGGGCATTAAACATAAAATTTTAAAGGGTGTTATTTAATTACTTTCAAATAAAACAGGGCGATTAAACCAAGATTGGGCTTTCAAGGAAGTTCAATTACCTGTATACCAAGATCCGTAATCCGTTCTTCATGAACTCCTGGAGGAGGGGCAGCACTGTCTCCGCGTAATCCTGCCATGTTAGCAAGTCGCTGCAAGGAAAAAGTAGCTAGAATCAATTTTTTTAATCCGGGGTTTTCAATTCAATACTAAATTAGCAAGTTCGAATTAATTGAATTAATACCCGACCGTGTGATAAATTTCTCAAATTGTTTTTTGTCATTTCCACAAAATTATAAGGGGTGGTGTTCTGTTGTTTGACATGATTTGATTTTTGAAGATTTTTTTTCGCTGATCAATCCAAACTAGTTAGCTGCCTCCTAAATTAAATCAACCAAAATTAATTTAGTTAAATTTGGTTAACTTAAATGTGGTGTAAGACATGTTTTATTAAAGCATAAGTAATTTTATGATCTTAAAAACCCTTGAAATAATTTTATTTTTTACGAGAAACTTATATAAATATTGTTAATGTATAACTTACTTAAAATAAATATTTAATCTAATTTAAGTTATTTGATTTGAAAAATTTTATGGGGTGTTTGGTTGCATGATAATTTTTTGTACACTTTCATGATAAAAAATTGTATTAAAATAAAAAGTGAACCAACTCATGACATAAAATTATCATGTTTGGAGAGATGTGATAACAAAAAGGAGTAACTACCATACATGACCAAACAAAGTGGGGGGGAACCACAAGAAAAAAGAAAGAGGTGAGACCCTCTTTTTTTGTTTAAGAACAAAATCACTTTCAAAATATAAAATTGTCATGTTTGCCAAAACACCTCTTTTAACAAATTTTGTTATAACTTTTAAAAATTAAAATAAAAACCTCCATTATCATCCAACCAAACAACCCATTAGAAATTAATCCAAATCAAATGGATCGATATAAATTAAAGGGAAATAGGTAGTCAGATAGTCCCCATATTGGATAAGTGAGCGGTGATTCTTGTGCTTTAAAACTTAGCTCTTTCTAACATAATTCCGCGATTTTTGAGTAAGTTAACATGATAATATAACTAAGGGTCAGTGAACCCCTCTGTTGATCATCACCCCTAATAACAACGGTAAAAATCAGAAAAACTTACACGTGTGAATGAATTAAATTGTTCTATATTAGATAAGTAAGGGGTGATTCTCGTGCTATTAAAAAAAAACTGAATGGGGATCAACAACGCCACCACAGGAGATACATAGAAAAATGTATAAACCGATCGACTTAATGGTGGAAGAACGTATTTGATTGATTAATTACCTACCTGCAGTGCACCCATTCATGGCCGAGCTTGGTAACGTTCGCATGGAGCGCCTTCTGCACCTCAGCATCGTTCAGGTAGTGGTGGACGTAGTAATCCGTGCAAGGATCGAAGTGCTTTATCTGAACATGTACACGGCGGTGATATCGCCGGCGGCGAAGTTCAGCGACCGGAGACGGCGACGGCGACGGAGTTCAGATATATGAAAGAGAAGATGAGCAGAGAGAGGTGCGAGGTTATTTAGGGAGAGCGGACCGAGAAGTTTCTGGGGACGGAAGTCCGGTTGCCGTCGAAGCAGAGCGGGCCGTAGATGTTGTAGATGTCGACTTCTGCGGAGACATTCTGCGTCTCCTCCTGGACTGCCTGGCACGCCTCGACGCCGGTTACCCCGCCGGCCGTGAAGTTGCACGTCTTCGCGATGGCGTCGTGGGTCTGGTCGGAGATGAGCGCGTGCGTCCAGAAGAAGTCGTGCATGCCCTTGTAATCCGTCGGATTGTTGATCACAGCATTCCCGATCTGAACATAAATATACATTTTGGATCAGCTAGCTACTGGAAGCGTGAGAATTATGACAGGAGGAGGAGGAAGAAGAAGATCTAAGATGGCGGGGGAGAGAGCAGGGGAGTAATAAGTGGCCGGCGGCGGCGCCGTACAGCGATGCCCTTGAGGTTGATGACGGCGGCGGCAGCGCCCCGGCGGGGAAGCTGCAGGCGATTGTGCTGGAGAATGGCGTGGGTGAGCTGGGGGACGTAGTGCCCGGCGTAGCTCTCGCCGGCGACGTAGAAGTCGCGGGACCTGTACTCGGGGAACCTCTCCAACCAGTTCACCAGGAAGACGTAGGAGTCCTCCGCCGTCCGACCGTCGCCGCTGACGTCGTAGTCGGAGGTGGTGTTGGAGTAGGAGTAGCCGACGCCGGCGGGACTCTCCAAGAACAGCACGTTCGCCGCTGCATATCCATCGATCGATTGACGGATTAACACCGGTCGTCCCCACGCCGGCGCCGGCGCCGGAGGAGAATGGGCCGGGCGACGTCGGCGAAAGTTATGAATTTTTCCTCAAAAAGAAAAAAAAAGGTACCTTTGTTCCAGGCGTAAGGGTTTTCAAAGAGCGTCTTGCCGTCGCTCCGGACGCGGAAGGGTCCGAGCTCCTCCATCGCCCCGTAACCGAGAGAAGAGCAACCGGGACCTGTATTGTGATATACGACTCGATCAAGACTGCATTTTTAACAGATCGTCCTTGAATTATTGATCTCCGCCCGCGCCGCCGTTCCCTCTCGTCGGCGCCGCCGCCGGTACGTACGACACAGATCTAGAAGAGTTTAATTTTCTAATTATTACCTCCATTAAGCCAGAGGACAAGGGGCTTGGAAGCTGCGTCGTCCGCGGCCTCGACGAAGTAGTAGAAGAGCGCCCTGCCGGCCTTCTCATCGACGGTGACGTACCCTCCGTACTGGCCGAATCCAACGCGGCGGGGCTGCCCCGGCAGCTCCTCGATCTTGTCCTTCTCCTTCTGGCCCCGCTGCGGCAGAATCTGAGCCCCGCCGACGGCCGCCGCCGCCGGCTCGAAGACCACCTCTCCGCCGGCGGATCCGGATCCGGCCCGCACTTTCTTCCTCATGTCGGCCGGGTTGCCGATGAGCCTGCCGAGGGCGTCGCCCTGCCTCACCATCGCCCTCGCCCCCACCGGCGCCCGCTCCGCCGCACGGCCCTCTCCCGCCACCGCGGCGGCGAGGAGGACGACGACGGCAAGAGCGAAAGACGGCAGCTTGTCTTCCTTGGTCCTCACCATGATATCGTTTGTCGATCTCTCTGAGATCGAAGCACGCAATTGCACGACGGTGAGACCCTGCCATTTATGCAGGAGCGTCAGACCACCCAAAGGCAAGCCCTCCCTGCGTATCATAGGCTGTACGCTCCCTTTCGTTGACCAACGGCGGACGTCCACGTGGGATATCCTCCGCCACGTCGGATGAGGGCCCCCCACATCTCCGATAGGTGTCTACATTAATTTGTACGTCGTCTACTACGGCTCCTCCGTATATATACTTACCACCCTTGGTGCGGAATTAGTGTCTCCTTCGAAAGAAGGAAGGTACGTCAACATACGCTAGCTGTTTGGTTGCCCTCGGTTTGCATGCATGGGACAGTAAACATGACAGTAGTTTGTTGCCCTTGGTGTGTGTATATATATATATATATATATATATATATATATATATGCATGGGACAGCTGTGTGTACGCGGAGCAGTGTGGTGAGGGAGAGGGCACCATTGGTGGGTTTTGAACGTTTGCCTGTGACAGATAGGGTTGTTCATTGTTGGATTCAACTCAAAGAATCAAATTAATTTAATTTTTATTTTTATTTGATTTGGTTTAAATTATCGATCAATTATTGACGCGAAAAAAAAATGATCACTTATGGGGTGTTTGGTTGCATGATAATTTTTTGTACACTTTCATGATAAAAAATTGTATTAAAATAAAAAGTAAACCAACTCATGACATAAAATTATCATGTTTGGAGGGATGTGATTACAAAAAAGAGTAACCACCGCACATGACCAAATAAAGTGGGGGACCACAAGAAAAAAGAAAGAGGTGAGATCCTCTTTTTTTGTTTAAGAAGAAAATCACTTTCAAAACATAAAATTGTCATGGTTGTCAAACACTTCTTTTAACAAGTTTTCTTACAATTTTTAAAAATTAAAATAAAAACTTCAATTATCCTGCAACCAAACACCCCATTAGTGTTTTGATATGTTATAATATATAATTCATAATGCATTAATTAATCTGAGAATGAGTTAATAATTAACACAAAAATCCTAGATTTAAAAAACAAGCTTAGGCAAAAAATCGAAATCCAGTGACCTCCCACCTCTCTTGGTCATATGCTTCTTTCGTTCTCTTATTTTTTGTTATCTCGTCCGTAAACATTACAAAAGAATAGTAAGTTTATATTTTATTTTAATTTAAATTTTTTATCATGAAAGTACATAAAAATTTATTATGCCACTAAACTCTCTGTTATTATTTTTTCATCCCCGCTCCATCCACATCGCCGTCGGTCAATAGACCTGTAAATGTAAATGGATATATTTTGACGACCAGATTCATATTCTCTGTTGAGAGATGTCTTCTGTTGTTTAAGATCCGATTTGGATTCCCAATAAGGATCCATTTTGATCCCAGTAAAAAGTAAAATCATTGAAGATCTCTTACGCTCCATATCATTTTCAGAGAATTTGAATTCCGGATGGTCACATTTGGTTGCTCCGAAAATATTTTCTTATGAGAACATTTATCTTATTTAATTATTTGTAAATTATGTTACTTAAATATTTTATTATAATATCTTTAGTTACATAATTTTTAAAAATATGATTTTAGCCAATAAAATATGTTCCTGATATCTACCAACTTATATTTTAAACAATATAATAATTAAATATAAAATAAGTATTCACTAAAATAGTTAGTGTAAATCAACTCCCGATCTGTTTAGGAGGATGGAGCTTAACAAACGGTCCGAACTTCCAATATCTTTGGCGTCTAGTCCGGTACTTGAAATTTCTACAACTTCCGCTCCAAATTTTGATGTTACCGTGACCGACAGCAAAGTGGTGTAGTGACATGACCAATATACCCTCGTATGTTAGCTGTTACGATCCTTGACTACTGAGTTTTGATAGGATATTTAATAGATGATTAAATTTAAATTAAATCAAGATAAAATGAGATATAACAATTTTGTACTCCAAATATAATAACATTTTGTAATTGTAAATCAAATACAAGTAACATGACATGATAAATTGATTAATATTTAAACTTTTATATTATATTTAAATATTAATATAGATTAGAACTAATGATAACTAATGTATAATCACGATCATATCAACTTTTTGCTCCAAACATTATAATAGTTTGTGATTTTAATTAAATTAGATATAATTTAAATGACACGCTAAGTAGATTAATAGTTAACAGTTAATAATTTATATTATATTTGAGTATTTGTATAAATAAAAATTTAATGATTTATAAGCATAATTTATATGTCATGATGAATATATTAATTTTTAATAAATTAAATCACATTTAAATATGTATATGAATTAGAACTAATATTTTTTATTCTAAGATTTAATGCTTTGTAATTATGAAGTAGATATAATCAACACAATGTAGTAAATAAAATAATATTTTACATTATATATTATATTTAAATCTTTATATAAATCAGATGTGTTGATTTTATGCTTTAAACATATTAATATTTTGTAGTCATAATCAAATATGGTTAACATCACTAATAAGTAAATTAATACTTAATATTAATTACTGTATATAAACATTTAAATAAATAAGATGTAATAATTTTTACTTTAAACATAAATTAATATTTATATTAGATTTAAATATTGACATAAGCCATATGTGATAATTGTTTATTTTAAATATAATAATACTTGTGTAATTTTTAATCATATATAATAAATATGATATTAAGAAATAGATTGAAAGATACAAACTTCTTTGCACTTCTAAGTAGACGTTGTCTCCGGTGGCGATGAAATGATATTTGTGAAATTTTATAATCATTCTAACGCCTAGGAGTCAAGGATAGGCGGTAGCCTAGAGTCCAACAAGGATATTTTTGGAATTATAAATTTTATTTAACACTCAGCTAACGGAGCATGATTAGATGGAGCGGATGTTGAAGTTATTTTGGCAGCAGGATTGTCCATTGAAGTTATTTGACGAACGGATTGATAGTGGAAGTTGTTTTCTTAATTGGATCGGGAGTTAATTTACCCATTCACCTTATTTGATAGCATATAAAAATAAATCATGTTAAAAAGGATTACATGTGATAATATAATATATTATATATGATCTATTATTTTATTTGTATGGAAAATATGATTTGAAGTACTTATGTTGAACCTCCAAATATATATATAAAATATTTTTTATTTAATGAAATTATTTTTTGTCGATTGATATAAATTTTAAATAAAAAATGTTAATGTAACTTACGGTTATTAATCGATAATATTTATTCAAAAATAATATATTTTATTTAACAGAATAATATTCTCAAGCTATTTTTATCAACTATTACGGAAAACGGTTTCTGTCAAAAATTTTGAGATGCCGGAATCCTCGTTTCCACACGGTCAAAGGAGATTGTTTTCCCCTCTTACATTCAAACAAATAACGGAATGAATCACTATTTTAGGAAAACCTAACCGGCAACCGATTTTACGTTCAAACAAATGCACCCTAATGGGGTGTTTGGTTGCATGATAATTTTTTGTACACTTTCATGATAAAAAAGTATATTAAAATAAAAAGTGAACCAACTCATGACATAAAATTATCATGTTTGAAGGGATGTGATTACAAAAAAGAGTAACTACCACGTATGACCAAATAAAGTGGGGGACCACAAGAAAAAAGAAAGAGGTGAGACCCTCTTTTTTTGTTTAAGAGGAAAATCACTTTTAAAACATAAAATTTTCATGGTTACCAAACACCTCTTTTAACAAGTTTTCTTACAATTTTTAAAAATTAAAACAAAAACTCTTATTATCATGCAACCAAACACCCCATAAGTTGAGAAAGCCACCCCACGATGCTCACAAGAAGATCTCTTGAATTCTTAAAAAAAATAGCACATTCAAATCTGATCAATATTTTTAGACCTTGATTTATATCTGAATCACATAATTTCGTCTGGTTAGAATTTTGAACACGCTGTTGTATTAGGATTCTCAAAGATACATACCTGGATCGAACTATTCGGAACAAAGTATACTTAAAGCTTTTTCTATTTAATATTTTAAAAATAGTTAGCTGATATATCATTGTTAATCTACCAATTTAATTTCATAACATATTTTTCATACCTACTCTCCCGTCGTTACTCCACACACCATATGCTACACAGATATGCATCGAAAATCTTCTTGTGGCCCTGACCCCTCTTGTGGCCCAGCGTGGGGTCACACGAGTTAGCCTCGAGTCGGGTGACCCCTGGTCGACCGGGTCGCTTAAACCGGTCCAACCATATTAAGTGGATCCACGAATATTGTGCGTCTCATTTATTGATAGTATAACAATATTTTACTATCACTTATATTTACTTTACACGATTAAAAATTCTGATTATAAATATATAATACATAATTAAAATTTATAAAATTATTTTTAACCTGTTTTTATTCTCTCACTTAAAATTTACTCTTTCCCAACGTATACTAATACAGCCTAATAACAAAAAATAATATTTACTTGATAAACACTCGTATTCGATTACAACATAAAAATATAACTAATTATACTTATGTATATATATTTATGTTTTTTTTAAATATATAGTATAAAATTTTTTATTTTTATTTTTAGTTATTTTAATATTTTTTAAAAAAATCAATAAATTTGATCCCGCCCGAACCGGCTTGACTCAGATCGCGACCTGGTTTAACACCGGACACAACCTTCCTTCTTTACTCTTCACCGGGTGGTGTGGGGGATTCGGGCTCATATATAGTTTATAGGCAGAAACCACATTTCTACTAAACAAATGAAATTAGGTGATACTGCCGCTAATAACATAGCTTACTCCAACTCTGCGGATAAAATATTTATGTCATGTGTGGAAGGGCTCTTAATTTGAGACCTTTTTCAACATCAAGTACAAGAATTTCTTCACATTAATTATATCCACACAAGGGCAGCATTTTTTCTTTCCACATCAGAATTCGTTCATAGTAATGGCTTGTGGACAGCAATGGCTTGTGGATTGTCTTTCTGTCTACGCCGAATGATGTTTTGTCTCAGATATCGGATGATGGGTTATGTTGACTACTGGTGTAGTTGGATGTAGGTACGGTTTACTTTTATATGTTTGATATAACGATGTTCCCTGCGTCGTGTTTTAAGAAACAAAAAGAAAAAAACTACGTGAGGTCACTCCAGATTTACCTCCTTATCACCTACTTGCTACCATGCATGTTTAAGCACAAGATTGTTGTCTATAGGATCATCCTTGGGACCTAATTTTGGGTTCTCACTCCGATACAACCCGGATCGGATCCATGTTGACCAGAGCAATGAACCCCAAATGACGATCCGAGTCGAGTTAGGCCAAGTTAAACCGTGCCTGACTCGGGGTCGACCTTCCTTCTTTAGGTAAAACTTAAATTAGTGATAAAACCACACCAATATAATTCAAACTTCTTCTTCTTCTTCAAACATGCTATGCTACCATGATAACGTTTTGATCATCATACCGTACTTGCCTGATCATAACAGCTCGTACAGACAAGATCTTGCTACCCAATATAAATAAATAATTCTCAGAAACAGTCGACATATATGTATATATATATCGCCTGCCTGAATTCCCTACTGCTCGATCGATCATAAGGAGAGAAAAATAGAAAATGATCACTGCGCGGTGATGCTCTCCACCTGCTCGAGATAGGGAGGGAGCGCCTTCCCCTCCAAGAAAGCCGTGATCAGCACCAACGACCGCCACGCCTGGAAACTGGGCACCTCGTGCCCAGCGCCCCTCACTGTCGCCAACGTCAGGTTTCCCTCGTAGACCTCCGAGTACCCGGCAACCTACACCGAAATCGGTTGGCCATGGCGATAGAGAGAGAGAGAGAGAGAGAGAGAGAGCAGCCTCAGTACGTACCTCTCCGGCTACCGTCCATGGCGTCCATGGAGTCTTCACTTGCAGATTGAGAGCGTTGACGGAGTAACGGGAGCTCGTGACCGGAACCCTACCGTCGTTGTCGCCGCTGCAGGCATCGACAACCCAATATATATAGCGTAAGTATAGTCAGACAGATAATCCCATATCCATAGAAGAAGGAAAGATCTTATTAGTGCTTAAAAATTTGAGTCTCTCTAATCCGATTTTGTGATTTTGAGTCGGTTCGTATGATATGTCAAAGTCACCAACAACAATATACAATGTCAAAATCAGGAGAGTTTGTACGTAAGTAGACAAGTTAAATAATTCTATAGCAAGAGCAATAGGAGAGATTCTAATACATGCTTAAAAATATGAATCTCTCTAATTCAACGTCACAATTTTAAGTCGGTTGACATGTATAAATATAAATGCATTGTTATAATTGCAACTAAATTTAGTGATTGGGCATGCAAAGAGGCCGATTTATATAATTACCTGTAAACCCAGACTCGTAACCCCTTCTTCATGAACTCCTGCAGGAGGGGCAATACGGTGTCCGCGCTATCCTGCCATTTTAACAACATGCTGCAACATACGTATATAAAAATTAATCAAACACACGATGTCAAGGATTCTTAGCAGGGTGTGTTTGGGTGAGATTATATGTGAAAATATTATTGCTTCCTCGTGCCTTTTTCTTTTTGGTTAGACTATCAAAATTGATATCGATATTTGTATAGGATGGAGCATCAACATTAAAATATATACATATAGATACATGTATCACCAATCACGTTTTGTTTGTAGTAAGTGTTTCAACATTAATATTAATTAATGTTGATAACAAACATATCTAATGCTGATCTCTAGCACAAGTCGTAATATACCCGGCTTCAATCGAAGAGCAAGGTTGGATTCTAGAAATTCTGAAGATAAAATTTTTTGTGACTTCATTACAGTTCGGGAAGATGAGTTTATGAATTTTTCCTTTAAATTGAGTGAAAAGGAGCAACGTAGCAGAACATAAATTAACAGAATTCCGGAAGAACTAATTATTTGATTATTTACCTGCAGAACTGCCAGTCATAGTCGAGCTTGGTGACGTTCGCATGGAGCGCCTTCTGCACCTCCGGATCATTCAAGTAGTGGTAGACGTAATAATCCGTGCAAGGGTCGAAGTGCCTTATCTGCACACAGAAGGGCTATAGCCGTCAGCAGCTCCGGTAGTCATTTAAAATTAACTTTAGATCACCTTAGACATCTAGAGAAGAGAAGTTCCCCGGTCACGGTAAAAGTTGACTTGGTCAACTCAAGGATTATTTCGGACTCTTCTAGGCATGTCTTCTAGGCACAACCAAAGTGGTCAACTATCTTCTAGGCACATCTAGAGAGTGCTTAGACATTTTCTAGAGATATCCCAAAAGATATATTCTAGCCAAATCTAGAGAGTTCTTACCACCTCTATATAAAGGCATGAGGAGGGGGAGAAACAACACATAAGCAAGACAAGGCCAAGCTAGCAAGAGAGAGCCACCACCACCCTATTCTCTTTTTCTCTCTATTTCTTGTATTCTCTTAGGAGATATCATAGAGAGAGTTTGAGGGTGTAAAGGGCTTCGGGTCTCGAGAGATTCTCCATCCTTTGTACTTGTTTCTCATAGAGTGGAAGTCGTTCGTATTCGCCCGCAGACGTAACAAGGCATATCGCCTCCGAACCATGTAAATCCCGGTGTGCTCCTCTCTATCTCTACTTCTCGTATATATTTTGTTTATTTATTCTTTGCAGAGTCCGTATATTAGTTCCGCACTATATCAGTGATATTCGCCGCGATCCTCAACCGTCACTAATCAGAGAGAGAGAGTCACATATATTCGCCACTTAGTAAATTTTTTATCTGATTACCAAACTACTCTTGTAGTTATTAAATGATGCATATAGTTATTAAATTTACTATTTTTGAGTTATTAACCTCTTCTAAAACACTTTTAGGTATTATACACACATTTTAGTAATGTTTTAGAAATGGTTAGTAATTTCCAATAGTAGATTTAATAACTATACACACTATTTAATAATTACACGAGCAGATAAAAAAATTTATTAAGTGACGAGGATATGTGTGACTCCCTCTAATTGGTGACCGAACGATTTTTCTCTTGTGAACACAATGGAAGATTGAACTCTTTAAAATTTGGTTCACTTAACAGTTAACACTCCGGTAGTCCAGGACACAAGAAAGAGTTATCAGACTCTAGAATCTTCTAAACTCGTGACTGATAAGAGGCCGGATCCCCTCAGGTGGGCACCTGAGGAGGTCCGGTCAGCCCCTCTCACATTGAAGCTGACAAAACGATAAAAAGATGGTGATTTGAATCTGTCAAATCACCATCTTGTCGGCCCCAATGTGAGAGGGACTGACCGGATCCCCTCAAGTGCCCACCTGAGGGGATCCGATCTCGGCTGATAATCAGCGGCCACTCGAGGGAGAACGCCGGGTTGTAATTCTCGCCGGTGGGGGGAGCAGAGAGAGGTTACCGATGTCCTTCTGGGGACGGAGGTCAGGTTGCCGTCGAAGCAGAGCGGGCCGTAGATGTTGTAGATGTCGACTTCACCGAAGACATTCTCCGACTCCTTCAGGGCCCCCTGGCACGCCTCGCCGCCGGCTACCCCGCCGGCCGTGAAGTTGCACTCCTTCACGATGGCGTCGTGGGTATGGTCGGAGATGAGCGCGTGCGTCCAGAAGAAGTCGTACCTGCCCTTGTCATCCGTCGGATTGTTGATCACAGCATTCCCGACCTGGAGATAAATATACATTTTGGATCAGCTAGCTACTAGAAGGGTGAGAATTATGACAGTTGGAGAAAAGGAAGGAGAAGATTTGGGGGCGGGGAGGAGCAGTGTAGTGATAAAGAGCCGGCGGCGGCGCCGTACAGCGATGCCCTTGAGATTGATGACGGTGGCGGCGCCGACCCGGCGGGGAAGCTGGAGGCGATTGTGCTGGAGGATGGCGTGGGCGAGCTGGGGGACGTAGTGCCCGGCGTAGCTCTCGCCGGTGATGTAGAAGTCGCGGGACTTGTACTCGGGGAACCTCTCCAACCAGTTCACCAGGAAGACGTAGGAGTCCTCTGCCGTCCGACCGTCGCCGCTGACGTCGTAGTCGGAGGTGGTGTTGGAGTAGGAGTAGCCGACGCCGGCGGGGGTCTCCAAGAAGAGCACGTTCGCCGCTGCATATCGATCGATCGATTGACTGATTAACACCGGTCTTCCCCACGCCGGCGCCGGAGGAGAATGGGCCGGGCGACGTCGGCAAAAGTTATGAATTATTCCTCAAAAAGAAAAAAAAATGTACCTTTATTCCAGGCGTAAGGGTTTTCAAAGAGCGTCTTGCCGTCGCTCCCGACGCGGAAGGGTCCGAGCTCCTCCATCGCCCCGTAGCCGAGAGAAGAGCAACCGGGACCTGTACTGTGATATACGACGTACTCGATCAAGACTGCATTTTTTGCATTAGAGAGAGAGAGAGAGAGAGAGAGATTGTCCTTGAATTATTGATCTCCGCCCGCGCCGCCGTTCTCCCTCTCTAGTCGGCGCCGCCACCGGCACGTACGACACATCTAGAAGAGCTTATGGGGTGTTTGGTTACGTGATAATCACCATTTTCTTTTTAATTTTTGAAAATTATAATGAAAGTACTCTCGAACTTGTGTTTGGCATCTGTTTTCGTTTTTTATTTTTAAAACGTTTTGGATGAAATGGGCAACGCAAAAAAAAAAAGTGGTGGAGACCACTTTTTTTTTTGAAAGTGAAACGGCGTCTCCCAGCGAAGCCCTCGCGACCCTCGCGACCCTCACCTCCCGGCGGCGGCACTCTCCTCCTCCTCCCGGCGCTCCTCCTCCTCCCAGCGGCGCGAGCTCCTCCCAGCGAAGCCCTCGCGACCCTCACCTCCCGGCGGCGGCACTCTCCTCCTCCTCCCGGCGCTCCTCCTCCTCGATTCGTCCCCGATTACAAACCCTCGATTCGTCCCCGTGCCCCTTCTCCGCGAGCCATCTCTCCACTGCGGCGAATCCGAGCAACGGCCTCCTCCTGGTCCCGGCGCTCCCCTCTTCAAGAGCTAACGGCAGCGGCACATCCCCGGCTATCCTTTGCGGCGGCGGCGGCGACAGCCTCCTCCTAGCCCTCTTCTTCGCGAGCTCTCTCCATATACACCACCCTCACCCCGAAGAGCCGCGCCGCCATGAAAAGCTTCAGGGAGAGGCACATGACCTACTCCTTCTGCTACGACGCCCTGAGGTACCCGATAGCTTTTCCCGACTGCGACATCATTCCCGCGGAGAAGGAGCTCTTCAAGGAGAGCGGCCATCTCAAGCTTGGCGGCGGCCGCCGGCGCCGGCATTTCAGGAGGCGAAGCCGGGGTCGTGGGGGCGTGGCGCGAATGCCGGCGGGGGGGTGGCCTCCCCTGTCCGCAGGCCGCCGGGGGGGATGCCGTGCGGGAGGGGGGGTAGACCGCCGGGGGGTGCCGTCGCGGGAGGGGGGCGAACCGCCGCGGGGGCGCCCCGAGGTCCGTCCGGCGGGGCGGGGAGCGCGCGCCGCGGGGGGTGCCGTCCGGGGGAGCCCGCCGGGGGGGGATCCGTCGTCCGGGAGGGGGCTGCCGAGCGCCGTCGCCGCCGCGGGGAGGGGGAGCGAACGCCGCGGGGGGCACCGCAGGGCGCGAATGCCGGCGGAGGGGGGCACCTCCGCGGGGAGGGGGAGCGCGTACGCCGGCGGGGGGACGCCGCGGGAGGGGGGGGGAACCTCCGCGGGGGAGGGGGAGTCTGCGGGACGGGGGATGCCGGGGGTCCGTCGTCCGTCGTCCTTGGTTCGGGGCCCAGTGATCCAATATTTTTTTGTATATAGTTCATTAACTCATCTTATAATAAGTGGATGATTGGTTTCTCAATTTTCACTTCTTTTGTAGTGTTTATTTGTCTGGAATGTACGATATAGATGTATAGTTTGGATATGCATGCAAAACTTCATTAACCTTGTTTTTTTATTATAAATTTTATATTTTATTTTTTAATATATAGAATTGTATATAGATGTCTAAGATTGAGTCATTTACTCAATCTGAAAATTAAATTTAATTTATGAAGTTGATGAAAATTGAATTTAAAATGCTACCAAACACCTCATTATTATTTTTAAAAATTAAAATGTTTTTGCCAAACACATTCATTGTCACGTTTTCACTTTTAAAAATCATCTTGTTTGACATTTTATTTTAATTTTTTATCATGAAACTTTTTTAAAAATTAAAATGCAACCAAACACCCCATTAATTTTTTAATTACCTCCATTGAGCCAGAGGACAAGGGGCTGGGACGCCGCGTCGTCCGCGGCCTCGACGAAGTAGTAGAAGAGCGCCCTGCCGGCCTTCTCGTCGACGGTGACGTACCCTCCATACTGGCCGAAACCAACGCAGCGGGGCTGCCCCGGCAGCTCCTCGATCTTGTCCTTCTCCTTCTGGCCCTGCTGCGGCAGTATCTTAGACACGCCGACGGCCGCCCCCGACGCCTCGAAGACGACCTCTCCGGCCGGCACTTTCTTTCTCATGTCGGCCGGGTTGCCGATGAGCCTGCTGAGGGCGTCGCCCTGCCTCACCATCGCCCTCGCCCCCACCGGCGCCCGCATCGCCTCGCGGCCCTCTCCCGCCACCGCGGCGGCGAGGAGGACGACGACGGCAAGAGCGAAAGACGGCAGCTTGTCTTCCTTGGTCCTCACCATGATATCGTTTGTCGATCTCTCTGAGATCGAAGCACGCAATTGCACGACGGTGAGACCCTGCCATTTATGCAGGAGCGTTAGACCATCCAAAGGCAAGCCCTCTGCGTATCATAGGCTGTACGCTCCCTTTCGTTGACCAACGGTGGACGTCCACGTGGGATATCCTCCGCCACGTCGGATGAGGGCCCCCACAACTCCGATAGGTGCCTATATTAATTTGTCCGTCTCCTACGGCTCCTCCGTATATATATACTTACCACCCTTGACATGGAATTAGTGTCTCCTTCGAAAGAAGGAAGGTACAGCAACATAGGTCGCTAAGGAGAGGACTGTATACGTTGACAGTAGTCAGTTGCCATTGTTTTGGATGGAACAGCTGTGTGTGTGCGCGTGTTAAATGAACAAATTTGAACAAAATTGGATTTGATAAAATTTGACTCGGCTCATTTATTATGGTAAACGAATAAATTTGAACAAAAATAAAACTCGATTCATTAAACGAGTCGAGTTTGAGTAGACTCTTACTCGACTCGATAAGTTGGTTAATAACTCGATTAAATATTATATTATATATTTTTAAAAAAATAAATTTTGAGCATTGATTATTTTTTATTATCATTTAAATATATTTAATAATTCAAATTTTGAATTTAATCTTAAATTGAGTTTCATAAATAAGTTAAATCTAGAGTTTCACATGTAACTTTTCGGTGATTTTGAGTTTAAAACGAGTTTGTATATAACTTAAGTTTGAATGTGAATTGAATTTTAATCTAACTACTACTCGAGTTTGAGCTCGACTCGACTCGATTAACAAACAAACCAAGTTTGAACAAGAGTTCCACATACTCGTTAAGACTCGAGTTCAAACTCGAACTCGTGTAAAATAAGAGAGTCGAGTTTGAACACCATACTACTCGACTCGACTCGATTCGTTTGCATCCCCACGTGGGACGAGGAGGTTATTGAGATTCCTTTCTATTATTGTTACCGGATGATATTATCCGTGTGCACTATCAAAACTAAAAAAAAATAATTAGTTCCTCATCTATGTTTCATCCTCAGGACTTATTGAAATTTTCTTATTGGAGGTGGGGCGGTAACTCCCTCCTCCACCCGGAGCGGAGGAGGTGATCCGCACTCTATGCACTACCGAGAAGACGATCATATTATGACAATGAATTGTTGACATGAAAACAAACGATCAGTACTCCGTGTTTTGAGACATTATAATATATAATTCATAATGCATTAATTAATTAGGGAGTGAGATAATAATTGACACAAAAATCCTGGATTAGCGTATAGTTACTTGATCGAGAATATACGTCATCTCATCTTTTTTGGTTGTTGTCTTAACGCCAAATTAATTATTAAGGACTGCTTATTACTAATCTTCAATGTGCCGATATTTGGTTGTGCAATAATATTTTACAAAATTAAATTAAGTGAGTATTGGCAAAATTATCATGTTAATTAGTTGAGATGGCAATAAAAGGAGTCTGGACAATGTATAACTATAAAAAGGGGTGGCCAAAATAAACAAGACAAAGTATCATCTCCTCTCTTTTTTCAAAAACAAAATTGTTCACAAAAAAGCTAGTGTCGACGATGGCTCTTAATTAGCTACAACACGATGTGAACAAAAAAGGATTTATTTAAAATGTAAAAGGTTCCAAGAGTTTAGAACTTGACAAATTGTTCAAAAAGTTAGTTGTCCAAAGTCATTTATGCCAAGTAATCCTTGACCCTGCAGAAAAAGCCAAAGTTGGAGAAGCATTCTCAAAATACAAACAATACAGTCAATTAATATTATTGCCTTGAATTACCATTTGTTGTTAAATTAGAGTAAAAGATTGAACATTATTAATATATACTTTCTAACTGATCACTATAAAAAGTTGATAAGATTAAGAAGCTAATATCATATCTATTCCAGCATTAAAGTGCAACGTGCCCTCTTTTATCACATTGTTCGCATAAACTGACAAATTTCTAGCTACCATTTTGATTCCTATCAAAATTGATATTAGGAGAGCCTTGAGTATTATTTTGAAAATGACCACAACCAACACTATTGAAACTGTTCAGATCAAACTTGAATTTACCACCATTTCTACCTTTGTAACAACAACCTCTACCTGATTTTTTTTTATAATTTGCTTTGTGTTGTTGCTACGAAGAAGTTAAACTTGTCTGAGCTAAATTGACAATAATTTCATTGACATTTAGTTGATGTTTCTAAGGAAAAACTTTATGATTCAATAGCATACCCTAAACATCATCCATTGACAAATAAGATACATCCATCGGCGCAGTGGTAATAGAAGTAGCAGAAGACTCGTACTAAGATCCTAGACCTTCAAGAATACAAAGCAACATGTTGCCAAAGATTATTGGCTCAGAAACCATGGCAAGACAAATCGAGCTATTTTTTAGCCTTCTGAATATACTCACTAGCCTCTATCGAGCCCTATTTTATCTATTGTAACCGTAAATGTAGTTGGCAAACCCTGATCTTTGAGGTATTTGCCTAAGTACATGCAATAGCCTTCTCTATGCATACCAGCAAAAGTACCGTGACCAACAACTAGTGGCAAGACAAATTCAGAGACAGAGAAGAGAAAGGATGGTCATCACAAAATTATCATATTACTTCCAAATCTTACATCATGACATGGAATTAATGTTTATATCCACAAGTCCCATGAGTTTATAGGTATTTAAAACCGGGATGAATTGTGTCCTACAGAGCATATAGTTTTCACTAATGAGCTTCACCGAGATGCAACGTGAGATGTTCAAGGAAGAGATGGCAAATGAAAACCTATGTAGTACCAGACGAAGAGGCATTAGCTAGTGAAGCGACTATAGAAAAGTTTACCAATGAAATTGCTGACGATTCCTCCAGTGTTCCAGCCTTGATACCAGGAGAAGCTTTGGAGATGGGTCGTCTCTTCTTCTGAGCAAAGGGAACCCAATGAAGTATAGAGAAACATAGAGAAGATAAGAGTGAAAAATTAGGCGGGACTGTTTTCCATAGTCCACCAGAGGTGTATGCGGTCCCCTTTATGTATCTCATTAGTACATAGGGACATCACTCACCATAATGTAATGCCCAATACAAAATTACACAATGGTAATGTGCCAATTATAACATAGTCTATGAGTGCTATTGAAATGCCACCAGCGTTGACATTGTACTTTTGTTGCCTGTCACCGCTGGATCGAAAGCAGAGAAAACCAAAAAATGATCGCTGGGCGATGATCCACACCTCCTACTCGGGATAGGGGGGAAGTTCCTTCCCCTCCAGGAAGGCCGTGATCAGCACCAGCGACCGCCGCGCCTGGAAACTGGGCACTTGGTGTCCAGCGCCTCTCACAGTCGCCAGCGTCAGCTTTCCCTCGTAAACCTCCGAGTACCCAGCAACCTACACTGAAATCAGTAAGCCAGAGGGTGGGGGAGAGAGAAAGAGAGAGAGTCTCAATAGGGAGTCTCGATATGTACCTCTCTGTCTGCCCTCCATGGCTTCCACGGAGTTTTCACGGACAGATTGAGAGCATTGACAGAGTACCGCGAGCTTGTGACCGGAATTGCACCGTCATTGTCGCCACTGCGAACAGTGCCGACAGGGATATATATACATATATATGCATGCAAGGTAAGATCTTTATTGCTACCCAATTCAAATTGCAGTTTTCTTGTATACTATATGTATATAATGCATTTTAAAATTTTATTTTTAAACTTAACACAGACAAAAACTATTGAAAGAAGTAGCACGTTTGCCTTTTAAAACTAGATTAATCTCTAAAGTTATGCCAAAATAAAGTTAAAATTTGTTAAATCCGACTACGTACCACATTAAACTATAAGTTTTAATAAATAATTTCACAATGGTTTAAGTGGCTGAGCAATTATTTTTGTCTTGTTGAACGCTGCCAAGATTTGAACATGGTTAATTATTACTTTCCCGAGCAAACCATACATTGCACCATGCACATTGAACTCGCTGGGATTGCAAAAATCTAACTTCAATATAGAAGAATTTGGGTTTTGTAATTCTTTACGGCCTGCAAGCTTGGATATATATATATATATATATATAAACAGATATATAATACTTGACAAGCCTATGGCCGTAAGGTGTTTGGAGATTGATATCGATATAAATCATCACGAGGCGTTTGACTACCGATCGATGTAGCGTAATTTTTGATAATCGGACGAGACGGGACATCGAAAATAAAATTTTGAAGTGGGTTAGTTTGAAAGAAATTAATTAAACCATGCATTAAGATATTGGGCGTGCAAAGGGAAGTTTACCTGTAGACCAAGGTTCGTATTCCGTTCTTCATGAACTCCCGAAGGAGCGGCAGCACCGTGTCCGCGCGATCCTGCCATGACAACAATTCGCTGCAAGGAAAAATCATAACCCGAGATCTGCCTTCGATTAGAACACACACATATATATGATCGAAGTCTCTCAGTCAGCCGATAAACACTAATAAATATTGAGAACGAGAACATATATATATCATCTGATCTGGCGTGGTTTTCACCTAATTATAAGTTGAACGAGGAGAACAACAGCCTATTATATAAGCGCACATATGAACATATATATGGTGCATCATGTAAGCATGAACTCCGCCGTACGATTGTTTTCTAATTATGGGGCTTTGATTGATCAACTGAACAGTAAATTTGTCAAATCGTAAGGGTGTTCATGGTTCGGTTTCATGAGATTTTTCTCGAATCTAACCAAATTACCAGCCATTTGATTGATTAATTACGTACCTGCAGTGCACCCATTCATGGCCGAGCTTGGTAACGTTCGCATGGAGCGCCTTCTGCACCTCCGCATCGTTCAGGTAGCGGTTGACGTGGTAATCCGTACTGCAAGGATCGAAGTGCTTTATCTGCACATGTACGCGGCGGTGATAGTATATCACCGGCGGCGAAGTTCAGCGGCCGGCGACGGCGACGGCGACGGAGTTCAGATATACGAAAGAGAGGAAGAGCAGAGAGAGGTACTGCGAGGTTATTTAATTAGGGAGAGCGGACCGAGAAGTTTCTGGGGACGGAAGTCAGGTTGCCGTCGAAGAAGCAGAACGGGCCGTAGATGTTGAAGATGTCGACTTCTCCGAAGACCTTCTGCGTCTCCTCCAGGGCCGCCTGGCACGCCTCGCCGCCGGTTACCCCGCCGGCCGTGAAGTTGCACTTCTTCACGATGGCGTCGTGGGTCTGGTCGGAGATGAGCGCGTGCGTCCAGAAGAAGTCGTACCTGCCCTTGTCATCCGTCGGATTGTTGATCACAGCATTCCCAATCTGAAGATAAATATACATATTGGATCACCAGTAGGAAGGGTGAGAATTAATTATGACAGGAGGAGAGGAAGAAGAAGAAGATCTAAGATGGGGGGGAGAGACAGCAGTGTAGTAATAAATGGCCGGCGGCGGCGCCGTACAGCGATGCCCTTGAGGTTGATGACGACGGTGGCGCCCCGGCGGGGAAGCGGCAGGCGATGATTGTGCTGGAGGATGGCGTGGGCGAGCTGGGGGACGTAATGCCCGGCGTAGCTCTCGCCGGCGACGTAGAAGTCGCGGGACTTGTACTCGGGGAACCTCTCCAACCAGTTCACCAGGAAGACGTAGGAGTCATCCGCCGTCCGACCGTCGCCGCTGACGTCGTAGTCGGAGGTGGTGTTGGAGTAGGAGTACCCGACGCCGGCCGGGCTCTCCAAGAAGAGAACGTTCGCCGCTGCATATCGATCGATCGATTGACAGATTAACACCGGCACCCACGCCGGCGCCGGAGGAGAATGGTCCAGGCGACGGCGAAAGTTATGAATTCTTTCTCAAAAAAAAAAAAAAAGAGTAAATCAACTCGGGCCTCTATTTTCCGAGGGCGATTTATGTTTTAGTGTCTAGTTCGGATCGCCTCTATTTTTCGAGGGCATTTTATGTTTTAGTGTCGAGTTGGGATCACCTCAGTCTTCGTGTGAAGAAAGTACTCTCAATTCTGAATGAGAAAATGTCACGATCCCAACCACTTAAATGATGGGTACTGAGTTAGGTAAGACGTCGGTAACGATTCAACTCCGTCGGTAGTGAGTTAATGAATCAGGGAATCGTTACTGAACCACTACCGACACCTTACAAACTCACTACCAAACTTAATACATCTCACTACTGACGGGTAGTGAGTTAGTAAGACGTTAGTAGTCGTTCAGTCATTTTCAATAGCGATTCACTAAACTTGTTATTTGAACTGCCACTTAAATGGCCTGGAGTTGTGACTTTTTTTATTGAGGACTGAGAGTATATTCTCTCCACCTAGGAACTAAAATGATCCGAACTCTTTAATCTCACCTTTTTTACTCTTTCTACCCACGAGACTGTCAAAATTGACGAATGTATTTATAAGATCCTCATTTTACCCCCTCTCGAACATGTTTTTGTTGTTGATAATATAAATTTCAAATGAAACTGGGTGAGGTATTCTTTATTAACCTAAAAGAATGAAATATATTTTTT
Source organism: Cryptocoryne crispatula var. balansae (assembly GCA_036172225.1). NCBI lineage: Eukaryota > Viridiplantae > Streptophyta > Magnoliopsida > Alismatales > Araceae > Cryptocoryne > Cryptocoryne crispatula. Next base: position 51,109,632 of record CM069919.1, read on the forward strand.
AAATAAAATTGTCATTAACTCTTTATGAGCTTAGTGGAATAAAACACACATTTCAAATAACACTTTATAATTATGTGAAATATGATATACATTATAAATACCAAAATAAGATTTGTGTACACGGCTTATCCTCAAAATTTAAGAAATAAAATTTGTGATTAATGACTAAAAGTAATTATATTTAAAATTATTAATTTTAAATATTAGATATATTTATTATTAAAAATTGTATACTTATTTTACCAAGTTTATTAAATATAAAAATATAAGTATTATTTAATATTATAATATATAATTAATATTTATGTTTCGTATACTTAATATTTAATGTTTATAATATATAATATGATGCATATACGTTATGTTACACTACTTTTATTTTAACATGTAAGGTATCGTGTGTTAAAATGAAATTCAGTTGGGTATCCAGCTCCTTCGTGGCACGAACCTTAAAAATATTCCCGAAAGGTATCTGTGTTCACGGTCAAAGGATGGGTAAAATTGGAATGTGAATAAACTTGTGACGGATTGGATCAGAAGAAATGGGGGAGACTTTTGGGATCAAAACATGAGTATCGCTTACGAAGAAACTTAAAGAATAAATTAAGATAAAGATAAGACCAAAAAATAAAAATCTCGAGAAAAAGGTAGAGTGCGGGGGTCTCAAAAACCCTTGCACAGACTCTACTCTCAATTTTCTCACCCTCAATTTTCTCGCCAAGAAAATTAATTTAATGACTGTCTAATTATAAATATTATTATAAATACTATCAAATCAATCATTAAATTAGTCTTTTATGCGATGGCGGTGTTGAGGAGAGATCCCGATGGTCTCCCCTCTCTCGAAAGATGACAGTTCACTTTAGGAGAGCTCTCGAAAAAGTCTTCTCAATCTCTCTCGAAAAAATCATTAAATATTTTTATCAAATCATGTATTTAATATCTCACTAAATCACGTACTTAATAAATTTTGTAACAGAACTAATTAAGAGAACTCTCTCTAGAGCCCTCCCTCCCGACTGAACCGTCGGCGTGGCTCTCTCAGGAGCCCTCCCTCCTCTCAGAATGGTACCTTTGTTCCAGGCGTAAGGGTTTTCAAAGAGCGTCTTGCCGTCGCTCCCGACGCGGAAGGGTCCGAGCTCCTCCATCGCCCCGTAGCCGAGAGAAGAGCAACCGGGACCTGTACTGTGACATACTACTCGATCGATCAAGACTGCATTTCTAACATTAGAGAGAGAGAGACTTGATCTCCGCCCGCGCCGCCGGTCTCCCTCTCTCGTCGGCGCCGCCACCGGCACGACAGATCAAGAAGAGGAGCTTAATTAACTTCCTAATAATTACCTCCGTTGAGCCAGAGGACAAGGGGCTTGGACGCTGCGTCCTCCGCGGCCTCGACCAAGTAGTAGAAGAGCGCCCTGCCGGCCCTCTCGTCGACGGTGACGTACCCTCCGTACTGGCCGAAGCCAACGCGGCGGGGCTGCCCCGGCAGCTTCTCGATCTTGTCCTTCTCCTTCAGGCCCCGCTGCGGCAGAATCTTAGACACGCCGACGGCCGCCCCCGACGCCTCGAAGACGACCTCTCCGGCCCGCACTTTCTCCCTCATGTCGGCCGGGTTGCCGATGAGCCTGCTGAGGGCGTCGCCCAGCTGCCTCACCATCGCCCTCGCCCCCACCGGCGCCCGCACCGCCGCGCGGCCCTCTCCCGCCACCGCGGCGGCGAGGAGGACGACGACGGCAAGAGCGAAAGACAGCTGCTTGTCTTCCTCCGTCCTCACCATGATCGTTGGTTGATCTCTGTACGAAGAAGCACGGAATTGAACGACGATGAGACTCTGCCATTTATGCGGGGGCGGTAGACCACCCAAGGGGGTGAAGAGGATATCTGAGATTGTAACTACAAGCCTTTAACATTAATGTCATCCTTTAATTGATAATTTGATGACTTTCTAACTCTCTAGATATTGAATGATGTCATTTATACAAAGAGTCCGAGTTACAGTCTTAAACACTTTCTTGAGATGATCCGTATAAGTTGCACACTTCCTTTCGTTGACCAACGGCGGACGTCCACGTAGGATATCCTCCGCCACGTCTGATGAGGGCCCCCACATCTCCGATAGGTGTCCATATTAATTTGTCCGTCTACTACGGCTCCTCTGTATATACTTACTACCCTTGGTATAGAATTAGTGTCTCCGAAAGTAGGAAGGTGACACCGTGACAGTATACATGACAGTAGTTGGTTGCCATTGGTTTGCATGGGACAGCTGTGTGTACGCAGAGCAGTGTGGTGGAGGGAATTTCTAGTCATTTTATACCTGGAAGAATACGAAAATTTGTGTTGATGTAATCACTAAGACAATATCTATTTTATAAAATCATTTTTACACGATTGAAATAATTAGTTTCAATACAAGAGTAATATCATCGTGTTATCGAACTGAGGATGATAGTTGATAGTCAATTCACTCTATATCATATTCATTCAAATATCAATTTGGATCTGACGAGTTAGCCACATTTTGTTTTGTGTACGAACTCTCTGTTTTGTGCTGTGATATTTGCATTTAATTGGTCGACACAAGTCTATTACTAGTTTGGACCGACAGGATCCCACCGTATTAGGTCCAAACAGACTGAGGTATGACATCCGGTGAGGTTAATGGGGTGTTTGGTTGCATGATAACGAAGGTTTTTATTTTAATTTTTAAAAATTGTAAGAAAATTTGTTAAAAAAGATGTTCGGTAACCATGACAATTTTATGTTTTAAAAGTGATTCTTCTTAAACAAAAAAAGGGTCTCATCTCTTTCTTTTTTCTTGTGGTTCCCCACTTTGTTTGGTCATGTGTGGTAGTTACTCTTTTTTGTAATCACATCCCTTCAAACATGATAATTTTATGTCATGAGTTAGTTCACTTTTTATTTTAATATAATTTTTTATCATGAAAGTGTACAAAAAATTATCATGCAACCAAACACCCCACAAAGCATTGTTGGACCGGGAAAAAGTCTCTAGATCCGGATCCAATGCCCGAGGAGAGTCGCTCAACCCGGACTCAATCAAGTGTGTGAAATTCACTCCATCGAGTATAAGACTAAGACTGAGAGACTCCCTTCAGACATATGCCCGGGGATCGTGGGAGGAGGAGGTTATGAAATTCATTTCTATTATTGTTGCCGAATGATACTATTCCTGTACACAATCAAAAAAAAAAAAAAAGGATAGTTCCTTGTCTATGCCGACAGTAGTAGCTCCCTCCTCCACCCGAAGAAGGTTATCCGCACTCTATGCACTATGCATTACCGAGAAGATGATCATATGACGATCAGTGATGGACGTGAAGAAAAAAAAACCGATCACTCCATGTTTTGATACGTTATAATATATAATTTACAATGCATTAATTAATTTGGGAGTGAGATAATAGTTGACACAAAAATCCTAGATTCAGGTCGTTATTTGAATACACTTCATCTTTTTATTTTGTTTGCTGTCTTAACGCCAAATTGATTGTTTTGTTTCACTTACTAATCTATAATGTGCCAGTACTTATTTGTTCACTAATATTTTTAAAAAAATGGAAAAAATAATTTAAAATTAAATTTAAGTAAGTGTTTGCAAAATTATCGGTTGATATGGCAATAAAGGCATTTTGGACAATGTATAACTATAAAAAGTGGAGGACCAAAATAAAACAAAACAAAGTTTCATCTCCTTTTCTTTTTTTAAAAAACAAAATTTTAAAAGTATATCTTTTAATGAGTACTGTCAGATACTTTTTTGTTCAAGTTTTTTGGTTATAAAAACATGCCATTTAAAAAAAAATATTGTCATTGAATCAGACTGTAAAATCCGTCGTTACTAAGTTTGTCAGGGATGATTCTTTTACGTCGTCATTGTTAACTCGCCGTCATTAACCTCTTTTCTTGTGGTGTAACACATTATTAAATTGTGGATGAGGTTGGTTAAATCTCAATGGCCCTATATATTGAGAGGAAAACATCTACGTTCAATTGTATTATATATATATATATCAAGAAAGTAGACATATATTTATATATATATATATCAAGAAATTAGCTTTCGGTTTTCATGTGTATTTTTTACCGTATTTTCTGATGCGTGGGAAATATGTCTGCCTGCCTGCCTGCCTGTGTCCATCGGTAAGTAAGTGAAAATATATATCTTTGAATATCTATGCATGATATCAAGAATTAACAGCTGGTCGAATCATATATAATTAATTAAGACGGTGAATTGAGAGAGGTGATCGACACCCCTGGTGAGAAAATTAAAGACAGGCAATGACCCATAGAAAGATTTTTTTTAAAAAAAACAAGAGTATAATCAACATCCATGAACCAACGAATGAGTGTGACCTAAAACAAAAGTTAAGTGTATAAAAATTTAATATACATAATATTTATATAAAACACTACTAAAATTATTATATAATTATCGATATATATAAAAAAATTCCTAAAATAATTTGAAAATATAATTATTGTAAAATAATTAATTAATTTATATTATATTTATAAATAAGTAAGAAAATAAATCTTGTATCAATACTAAAATTCGATCTAATATCTTTAAATCTTTATTTTACTTTTAAAAAGTATATATATTAATTAAATTACTTGTGTAATATTTATTATACTAATTTTTAAGGACATATAGTATATTGTTGGATGGATCATCCAGTGAGAGAGAGAGAGAGAAGTAACATATTTGTATGAGTTTCACTAAATGAGGGTTGATTTGTTCAAAAACCTTGTGGGACATAGATGTTGGGTAAGAGCTTTCAGAGGATTTATCAAACATGAAGATCCAAAGTCTGATAAAATCAGACAAAATACAATGGTTAAGAGTTATCAAACAAGGCCTAAGGCGTCAGTAACTTGTTGCGTGTGTTTGTAGCATTGTGCAATATCTTACTGATTCTATAATAACATATTGCACGACATTAATAAGTTCTGCACTGCGTTACTATCCAAGAAAAACAATACACTTACGCCATACATTCTTGTGATCGTTTTAATTAAGTGGGGGAGAAATCCCAAAGTGAAGAAGTGTGGATTACCTCAGTAATTGGGTGAATGAGAAAGGTGCCACAATCTCCAACCAACCATGGCCATGCTCCCACCCATCCCCATTAAATTGCAGTCACGTGAGAGTTTTTGTGTTTTTTTTTGTTACAAAATTTTGTAATGCGGTACTAAATGTCCTATTTTGACATGGCGTTGGTTGGTTTGGAGACTATGGCGTCTCCCTTGTGCCAAGACTATCTTATTTCATGGAGAGTTTGAGAACAAGAACTACAAGGTACAATCACAAGGTTTTAAAGTAACAAACCGAGTAGATGATTTGCATGATGAGAATGAGGTTGTATGGATTAAAACAAGTTCTAATTTAGACAGTGATACAAGAGATTTGATTCATTTATCTTAAGTAGTGGGTACTAGAGGTTGGCGACATCTCATTATATTTATGCCAGGAGTCTCTCTAGAAGTAACTTTATTATTCTTGTATTATATGTGAATGATATGTTAATAGTTGGATAGCACAGCCACATGATTGACCAGCTGAAAACATGCATGAGCAAGTTCTTTCGTTTAAAGAACTTAGGTCTAGTTAAACGGATTTTGAGCAGGAAGATACTTCGTGATAGTAAATCTAAAAAGTTCCGAGTATCTCAAGAGAAATCAGCTAACAAGGTGCTTGGAATTTTCACAATGAAATATGCCAAGTCAATTGCCACATCCACTTGCATGTGACTTCAAGTTGAGTAGTGAGCAAGATCAATCTTCTATAGAAGAGCGGGAGAGTATGGAGAAGATGACGTGTATCTCAGCAGTTGGAAATCTTATGTATGTTAGTATACACACATCGAGATTCGACTTATGCAACTGTCACAGTGAGCGCATATATTTGTTTAATAGAGGCAAAGAACACTAAACAACAATGAAATGGATACTCTAGTATATATCTCAAGGAAACTTTGGAGTATTGTTTATACCTTGCTAGCTCAAACACAGGAAATTAATGATCACTACACGACAATCCTCCCTCCTACTGATCAATATAGGGGGGGAGCGCCTTCCCCTCCAAGAAGGCCGTGATCAGCACCAGCGACCGCCGTGTCTGGAAGCTGGGGACTTCGTGCCCGGCGCCTCTCACCGTCGCAAGCGTCAGTTCTCCCTCGTAGACCTCCGAGTACCCGGCGAGCTGCACCGAAATCAGTAAGCAAGAGGGAGGGGGGGAGAGAAAGAGTCTCGGTATATACCTCTACGTCTGCCGTCCATGGCTTCCACGGAGTTTTCACCGACAGATTGAGAGCATTGATAGAGTACCGTGAGCCCGTGACCGGAACTATACCATCGTTGTCGCCACTGCGAACAGCACCGGTAGGGATATATATGCATGCAGGGTAATTAGATCTTTATTTCTACCCAATTCAGATTGGAGTTTTCCATTAAACTATATGTAACGCATTTTAGAATTTTATTTTTAAAATCAATACAGAAAAATTATTGACAGAAGTAACACGTTTGCTTTTTGAAACTTGAATTTCTAAAGTTATGCCAAAATAGAGTTAAAATTAGATGTTCCGAAATATTATTAAAGCATGTATCGCGTGATACAAGGGTTTATATATATATATATATAAAGATCGATGCAGCATACTTTTTGATACCCGGACGAGTCGGGACATTGAAAATAGAATTTTTGAAGTGGGTTAGTTTCAAAGAAATTAATTAAACCATGTATTAAGATATTGGGCGTGCAAAAGGGAATTAGTTTACCTGTAGACCAAGATTCGTATTCCGTTCTTCATGAACTCCTGAAGGAGCGGCAGCACCGTGTCCGCGCTATCCTGCCATGACAACGAGTCGCTACATGGAAAAATCACAGCCTGAGATCAGTCTTAGATTAGAAGATAAATATATATATATGACCGGAGTCTCTCAATCGGCCAGTAGACACTCATAGGTTGAGAACGGGGAGAACATATATAGATATGAGAACATATATATCATCTAATCAGGCGTGGTTTTCATCTAATAAATTGAACAAGGAGAACAACAGCCTATCATGCACTACAAGAAAATAGGTTACTAGGGACGGCTTACAGCCGTCCCAAAAAACCAAAAAGCCGTCGCTAATAAATATTAGCGACGGCTTCAAAGCCGTCGCAAACGCGTCGCAAATAACGCCGTCGCCAATAATATTAGCGACGGCTATTGTTAAGCCGTCCCTAGTTCATTTATTGGCGACGGCTTATGAGCCGTCGCATAAGTTATTAGCAAAATGACCATTTATTGAGGCGACTTAGATGTACTGCCGCTAATAAGATTACTAGCGACCCAAAAACTTTAGCAAAGCGATAGCAAGGGGAGATTAGACGGCGGACGATTATTTAAGGACGGGTTAAGCCGTCTCAAATAATCTTATTAGCGACGGCTAATCGTGTCGCCAATAAATGTAGTTTGCGACGGCAATGACGTAAACCGTCGCAAATGGCAACCGTAAACCCTATCACCCCGATTGCGGAAATTTACTGCAGTATTGCGACCGCTGTATGTTGCCGCTAATAAAGATATTGGCGGCTACCGGCCTTAATATTAAAAACAGCCGTCGCAATACCGGAGAAAAAACCGGGTTCGGAATTTTTCTCCGTATTGCGGCGGCTGTTTTATTATTCGGACGGCTTTACCGTCCCAAATAATTTTTATTAATGACAGCTATACACAAACGTCGCCAATAATAAATTTCTGAAAAAAAAAAATAATTTGATTGGCCGGATTGGATCAATCATACGATCCAATCCGGAAAATCAATCATTCTTGAAACTTTCATAAAGATCTAAAATCGGATCTACCAATCCAAAAATTGATTTATATTAATAATTTCGGTGCCGGATTGCTAGTTTCAAACTCGGAACGGACACCGAATTAGGATGAAACAACACACATTAACATACCAAAATGTAAATTCACCAAATTTAAATTCATATTCACATACCATATTCAAAATCACATTCATACACAAAATGTTTTGATACATATGAATAACATTCATAGAGAGTAAAAAATACATCTTCTATTCATCTTCTTCATCTTCATCTTCATCATTATCTTCACTCTCCTCGGCATCCTCGTAGTCCTCGTCGTCATCGCCATTTCTGGCCTCTTGTTGGTGAGGCGGAGGATGCCCCGAGGTGGATGGCACATCGGGAGTCGGGAACCTTTGAGTCAAGCCTTCAATGATCGATTGAGGCGATCGAAATTATCTTGGAATGATTTTCGTTGGTTGTCCAATTGATGTTTCAATGAAGTTATTTGTTCTTCATAACGTTCATTGATTTCTCCTTGCCTCGCCACCCGATCTCTAAGCTCTCGAACTTCTTGAGTCGAGCTAGAAGCACCTCCGCTTGACTCACCATACCAAGTGTGGCGGGTTTCACCTCGCCCACCACATCGGATCCGTCCCGGTCGATCTCTACCAAACACGGATACGAAAGCTTCCTCCGCGGTGAGTGGAGGTCGCGATACCCCAGCATCCGAGGATTCAGATGCTGGGGGATTCATCAATCCTTGCATATTTTCCTATAAATAATATGAAGGAAAATTAAAATCCCACCGTGATGAATTGTGGATTATAAAGAAAAATAGGTTATGATAATCAATAATTACCATCATAAGACGACTTTGGTAATTATCGCAAATGATTGCTGCATCGAGTTCTTCATGCGTTTGACTCATCTGGAATACCTCCGGACGAGTTGGATGTCGACCTTCTTTTCGTACCTTACCAAAAAAATAAAAAAAAAGATAAGAGATGATTACGCTGAATAAGAATCAACTAATATGAAATTTTAAGTTTTAACTACTTACAAAGTCTCTTTCTAACCGATGTATATTTGTTCTTCCTCTTAAATACGCATTGTTAATTGCCGCCTATTACCGTAAACATTCTTTTCACTCAATGCCTACATATATATATACAACATTAAAAAAATGCAAATGAAAAGAATAGGATCTAATTATAAGAGGAAATAAAATTTGGAGTTACTCTAGCATCATCTTGACTCCATAAATGGCACATATGATGCCATTGTTCCTCGTTGCACTGTGGAGGAATGTTGGCACGAGCTTCCTCATTTGATCGTCCTGTAAAATACTGTACACAAATATTGTTAACAAAAAATTAGTTATCTCGAATTTACATTCTAAATTATATTTTACCTTTCTTTTCAAATGATTTTACATTCTGATTTATATTGAAGCGGCGGCGACCGGCGGCGGCGACAGGACCAGACGGTGAGAGAGAGAGAGAGAGAGCGCGGCGGGGGGAAGAAAGGAGGGCGTCGAGGGTTTTTTAACCCAAACTTATTGGCGACGGCTTTTTAAGCCGTCGCCAATAACAGGATAAGTTACATTGGCGACGGCTTTCGCCGCTAACGTGTCGACCGTTCAACGGTCACCATGGATTGAGTGGCGGCAGAGCAGGCTGCCATATCGATATTAGCGACGGCGTATGAAGCCGTCGCCAATTTTCCGAGGAAAAAAACCTGCACGGGTCATTTTCTGGGTATTGCGACGGCTTAAGCCGTCGCCACTAATATTAGTAGCGACGGCGTAACAAGCCGTCGCCAGTTTTCCGAGAAAAAAAACCCGCACGGTCGGTTTCCTGGTATTGCGACGGCTTCGACCGTCGCAAAAACCATTATTTGCGACGGCTCAATTTAGCCGTCGCTATTTACCAAATATTAGCGACGGCGTTAGTTTAGCCGTCGCTTTTATCATTATTGGCGACGGTTTAAAAAAGCCGTCGCCAATAACCCGTCGCCAATGACCCAGTTTCCTGTAGTGATGTATGCACATATATATGGTACAACATGTAAGCATGAAACTCCGCCGTGCGATTGTTTTCTAATTATGGGGCTTTGATTAATTGACTGAACAACAAATTTCTCGAGGGGTGTTCAGAGCTTGGTTTCAAGAGATTTTTCTCGAACCTAACCAAACTACCCGCCATTTGATTCCATCGAAGAGCAAGGTTTGTTGGATTCTAGAAATCCTGAAAACAAAATTTTCTGTGACTTCATTACAGTGTCCGGGAAAATGGGTTTTGAAGTGTGTTAGTCTAGAATTTTTTTTTCCTTTAAATTGAGAGAAAAAGAGAGCAACGTAGGAGAACATAAACTAACAGAATTACGGAAGAACTAATCATTTGATTATTTACCTGCAGGACTCCCAGTCATGGTCGAGCTTGGTGACGTTCGCATGGAGCGCCTTCTGCACCTCCGGATCATTCAAGTAGTGGTAGACATAATAATCCGTGCAAGGGTCGAAGTGCCGTATCTGCACACAGAACAAGGTGGTACATACAAGAGAGTAATAAAGGAGCGGACCCTTGGAGGACAGAGCCCGAACCCTAACCTTGCTCTGATACCTGGGTGATGAAATGACCAGGATCATGTTTTAAAAAGATGGGAATATTCTAAGACATGTTTGGTATGAGTATAACTTGGGGATAGATCAGGTTTATCCCCAAAATTTAGAGGATAAACCTGATTTATCCTCAAAAAAAATTAGGTGTCAAACAGGTCATAAGAGATCTGAGAGCAGAGAGAGGTTACCGATGCCCTTCTGGGGACGGAGGTCAGGTTGCCGTCGAAGCAGAACGGGCCGTAGATGTTGTAGATGTCGACTTCATCGAAGACACTCTCCGCCGCATCCAGGGCCGCCTGGCACGCCTTGCCGCCGGTGACCCCGCCGGCCGTGAAGTTGCACTCCTTCACGATGGCGTCGTGGGTCTGGTCGGAGATGAGCGCGTGCGACCAGAAGAAGTCGTACATGCCCTTGTTATCCGTCGGATTGTTCATCACACCATTCCCGATCTGGAGATAAATACATACATGTCGGATCAGCTACCGGAAGGGTGAGAATTATGACAGCAGGGCAGGAGGAAGAAGTAAATGGATGGTGGCGGCGCCGTACAGCGACGCCCTTGAGGTTGATCATGACGGCGGCGGCGCCGACCCGGCGGGGAAGCTGCAGGCGATTGTGCTGGAGGATGGCGTGGGCGAGCTGGGGGACGTAGTGCCCGGCGTAGCTCTCGCCGGCGACGTAGAAGTCGCGGGACTTGTACTCGGGGAACCTCTCCAACCAGTTCACCAGGAAGACGTAGGAGTCCTCCGCCGTCCGACCGTCGCCGCTGACGTCGTAGTCGGAGGTGGTGTTGGAGTAGGAGTAGCCGACGCCGGCGGGGGTCTCCAAGAAGAGAACGTTCGCCGCTGCATATCGATCGATCGATCGACTGATTAACACCGGTCGTCCCCACGACGGCGCCGGCGCCGGAGGAGAACGGGCCGGGCGACGTCGGAGAAAGTAATGATTTTTTCCTCCGAAAGAAAAAAAAATGGTACCTTTGTTCCAGGCGTAAGGGTTTTCAAAGAGCGTCTTGCCGTCGCTCCTGACGCGGAAGGGTCCGAGCTCCTCCATCGCCCCGTAGCCGAGAGAAGAGCAACCGGGACCTGTACTGTGATATACGACTCGATCGATCGAGACTGCATTTTTAACATTAGAGAGAGAGAGAGAGGGAGAGATCGTCCTTGAATTATTGATCTCCGCCCGCGGCGCCGTTCTCTCTCGTCGGCGCCGCCACCGGCATAACAGATCAAGAAGAGGAGCTTAATTTCCTGATTAATTACCTCCATTGAGCCAGAGGACAAGGGGCTTGGAGGCCGCGTCGTCCGCGGCCTCGACGAAGTAGTAGAAGAGCGCCCTGCCGGCCTTCTCGTCGACGGTGACGTACCCTCCGTACTGGCCGAAGCCAACGCAGCGGGGCTGCCCCGGCAGCTCCTCGATCTTGTCCTTCTCCTTCAGTCCCCGCTGCGGCAGAATCTGAGCCACGCCGCCGGCCGCCGCCGCCGCCGGCTCGAAGACCACCTCTCCGGCCCGCACTTTCTCCCTCATGTCGGCCGGGTTGCCGATGAGCCTGCGGAGGGCGTCGCCCTGCCTCACCATCGCCCGCGCCCGCACCGCCGCGCGGCCCTCTCCCGCCACCGCGGCGGCGAGGAGGACGACGACGGCAAGATTGAAAGACGGCAGCCTGTCTTCCTTGGTCCTCACCATGATATCGTTGGTCGATCTCTGTGGGATCGAAGCACGCAATTGCACGACGGTGAGACCCTGCCATTTATGCAGCAGCGTCGGACCACCCAAAGGCCAGCCCTCTACGTATCATAGGCTGTGTACGCTCCCTGTCGTTGACCAACGGCGGACGTCCACGTGGGATATCCTCCGCCACGTCGATCGGATGAGGGCCCACCACATCTCCGATAGGTGTCTATATTAAATCGTACGTCGCCTACTGCGGCTCCTCCGTATATATACTTACCACCCTTGGTGCGGAGTTAGTGTCTCCTTCGAAAGAAGGAAGGTACAGCAACCTACGTGGTTAAAGGAGGGACAGCATACGTGACAGCAGTCAGTTGCCATGGGTTTGCATGGGGGCAGCTGTGAGGGAGAGGGCATCATTTGTCGCTGCTCCTCAACGTTGCTTGCGGCAGGTGTGCCGGATGATAACGAGAGAGGAGAGCGGATTCTCTCAAAAGATCTTTTTAATTCTTTTTGAATAAGTGAGGAACAGTAAGGGTATCAAATCATTCTTTTTCATTCAATAATATGAGATGACCGAGAGCATTTCTCTCGGAGATCTTCTTCCGAGGGAATCCGAACTCTTATTCTTGGGAATCCGCTCTCTTGTTCTCGTGCACAATGAAAAATAAAAAGTAAGATAAGGATGATTCTCACTCTATGCATTAATGAGAAGAGGATCATGTGACGTCAACTGTTGACGTGAAAAAAAATTGATCACTCGGTGGTGTTTTGATACTTTATAATATATAGTTCGTAATACATTAATTCATTTGGGAGTGAGATAACAATCGACACAAGAATTATGGATTAACGTTGTTTTACTTGATCATGAATACGCGCCATCTTATTATATATTTTGTTTGTTGTCTTGACGCCAAATTGATTATTTTGTTTCACACACTGCTTACTAATCTATAATGTGTCGGTATTTGGTTGTTCAGCAATATTCTATAAAAAATAAAAATTATTTTAAAATTAAATTTAAGTAAGTATTGGCAAAATTATCATGTCGGTTGAGACGGCAATAAAATCAGTTTGGGCAGTGTATAACTATAAAAAGTAAAAGATCAAAATAAAACAAGACAAAGTATCATCTCCTCTTGTTTTTTCAAGATCAAAACGGTAAAAGTTTATCTTCTAAAGAGTTTGGGAAAAAACATTTTACAATTTTGGTTACAAAGACATACCTTTTAAGAAAAATGTGTCATCGAATCAAACCGTAACCGTTGTTACTAAGTTTGTTAGGGATGACTTTTGTTTGAAGCCGTGGCCGCTAACCCATCGTCATTAACCTCTTTTCTTGTGGTGTAACACATTATTAAATTGTGGATGTGGTCGGTTGAATCTCAAGGACCCTATATATTGCGAGGAAAACAGCTACGTCCAATCGTATTAAATTTTTTTTTTTACTTTATCTTTCTCTCCTCGTTGATCTCTGTTAAAATTATCATGGATCTCATAAATAGTGCACATAAGAGATCGGCCATGCTTTCTTCGTCGTCTCGGACAATCGGATCGGATCAAGCTCATATATGCGAGTTAAGGTTCCCTCAAACAAACATATTAAGGAACATCCTTCACTCAGATACAAAAAAATAAGATTCATCATGATTTGATCTTTGATTTGACTCGTAGAATCCACACACAGAGATAGAGACCTCACCTTTTTGTGTCTTGGAGAAGGAAATTTTCTCAAACACCAACACGAGGAAACCCGCACTCCATCTATGCATATATATATATATATATATATATATATATATATATATACATGTACCCCCTTGAGATCAGCACTAGGTCAAGGTGGACCGAATCCGAGAAGAATGAAATGGTAACCGGCCGGCAGGTCAACTAGGGCGCACCATCATTCCATGGAGAAGAAATAAACAAATGCTGCAAGAACAAGGTAGATATATATATATATATCAAGAAATTACGTGTGAAGGCAACTAACTAGCTAGAAAAATAATAAAAATATGTTGTGGGTATCGACTAAAAGTGCAGTCTACGAGAGCAAGAAGCCAAAGGGCTGTGACGTGTTGACGCACTTCTCCGGCAGGCTAAATTTAACTTACGAACAAATTTAATCCCTATCAGGTTTCCGGGAAACATATATATGGAAGCTTCCGGTTTGCATGAGTATTTCTTACCATATTTTCTCTGATGCGTGGGAAATATATATGTCTCTCTGTCTTTGAATGTCTTTGTCTTACCATCTTTGCCTGCTTGTGTCCATCGGTAATTAGTAAGTGTGATAAATCTTTGAATATGATCTACACATGATATTAAAACAAGTAAGAGCTGGTCGAATTATATATAATTAATTAAGATGGTGAATTATGAGAGAGGTGATCGACACCCCCCCCCGGTAAGAAAAAGACACAGGCCAATGACCCATAGAAAGATATATACAAGAAGAGGGGGAGACAAGAAAATTATTATTTCGGCATCAGTCGTTTTCTGGTGACCGCCATGAGTTCACCATGGGAAGAGAGGTTGATATTTTTAATTTAAAAATGTATTGTGGAATCTAATGGGGTGTTTGGTTGCATGATAAAAAAAAAATTACACTTTTATGATAAAAAATTATATTAAAATAAAAAATGAACCAACTCATGACATAAAATTATCATGTTTGGAGGGATGTGATAACAAAAAAATGTTACTATCATTCCTGACCGAACAAAGTGGGGGACCACAAGAAAAAAGAAAGATGTGAGACCCACTTTTTTGTTGGGAAAATTATCACCAGGTCCATTTAGGAGAATCGGTTTACCAAAAACTCCATAGAACAATTTTTCTTCCTCTTTAATCTGTTGACATCACATTTTATTACCACCCAATCCGTTTTCCTGCTCGACTGTCCGAGTATCCCCATTTTGCCCTCGTGCGTTCCCCGGCGCCTCGTGACCTCGCCCCCTGTTTTGCCCTTTTCTCACCCTATTTCGCCGCTGCCTATCTCCGTCGCCGCGGCGCCTCGCGACCTCCCGATCTCCGTCGCCGCTGTGCGATCTCCCGACAACATCGTCCAGTAGACGCGATCGAGGGCTTCTGGTCGCGGAGTCCAGCAAGCGCAGCGCCATTGTCGAGCCATCGATGGCTTCTGCTCCAGGGGCGGCGTCCAGCAAGGCTTCTGCTCCTAGTCGAGGGCTTCTGGTTTCAAAGTCCAACGGGTGCGGCGTCTACGACTTCTGGTCAAGGGCTTTTGGTCGCAGAAAGTAAACACTAGCTTCACCTGTGTCAGGGGAGGAGGAGGAGGAGATGCGCGGTGTCATCGGCGCCATAGTCTACCCGCGGAGGAAATCAAGGCCGTGCTTTGTGCCTTCTTCGTGGGGGACATTGCACGGACCTTCGGGGACCTCTCGGCCGAAATCCAGCGAGGGGAAGAAGAGGGAGAGGAGGCGAAATAGGCGGTGGTGGAGGAAGAGGCCATTGTCGCCATTTTAGCTCAGGGATGATAAAGAGGACATTTTCACTCCAAATTGGAGTAGGTGTGATGAAATTTTGAAAAAGTGGACTTAGTGGTGAAGAGTTTTCGAAAATGGACCTAGTGGTAAACTGTTTCATATAAAGTGGACCTAGTGTGCATTTGCGCTTTTTTGTTTAAGAAGAAAATCACTTTCAAAACATAAAATTGTCAAAGTTGCCAAACACCTCTTTTAACAAGTTTTCTTACAATTTTTAAAAATTAAAATAAAAAATTTTATTATCATGTAACCAAACACCCCATAAAGCTTATCCAACAATCTAATATTAAATGATTTTATTATATTTCGAAATTAAGTAAATAGTTGATGTCATTTTCAAAAAGTATTTTGGCATCCAACAAATAAAAGAGATGTACGTTCCTTTTCATGAAATTTTGATTCATAGTAAAATATTTTCATTTTGTTTCCTTTCTTGTGGAATAAAAAGATGGAATCAAATATTTCAAAAAAATCAGTTTTTCCGATAAAAATATTTTACCTAAAAAAATTCAGAAACAAAAAATTTTATTGTTTGATTTACTTGAAAATTATTTTTTCAGAAAATATGGAACAAAAATATTAGATTATTTTTATATTTTTTAAATACTATTACCATAACAAATTTATAACATTAAAATTTAAAGAATGATTTACAAATCTTGAGATGAATAAAAAATATCTTCAAGAAAATAATTTACAAACAACCAAATAGGAGAATATATTTTGGGTTTACTTGGAAAAGTTGCTCCATCCAAAATGTTTTACTTTGATTTTGTTTTACCAACAACCAAATTAATGGATTCTTAGTGTTTCAAACATTTTGCTGATAGCCATGGCTCCGTCCTCCGTTAAAACGGTCACGTGACCGTTAAATATTTTATTTTTTTGCACCCTACAATGTGGCTTACAATATGTTACTATGATGTCCGTAACATATCGCAGAGAATAAGGTGGTGTTTGTTTTAACTTAATCTAAAAACTTAAACTCTTAATTTCATCTCTAAAATCTTGATTTGTGGTAAAAAAAATTGTTGAATTTTATTAAGATATAGTTGATAAATTTTGTTTGATAAAATATCTAAATCGACTTCTAATTAAAATTATTTCATTAGAATCACCATGCACGTGAAAACAAAGAATATAATCGACATCCATGAACCAAAGAATGTGACCAAGACCAAGAGCTAAGTGTATAAAATTTAATATACATAATATTTATACAAAACATTATAATGAATTTTATAAAGTTTTTAATATATATAAACTATTTTTGTTAAAATAATTTAAAAATATAATTATTATAAAATAAGTTATTTATTTATATTATCTTTTTAAATAAGTAATATAATAAATCTCGTATCAATACTAAAATTTGATCTAATATCTTTAAATTTTTATTTTTATTTTTAAAAGTATATATATTAATTAAATTATTTTTATATTAATTTTTAAGAATATGTATTATGTTGTTGGATGAGTCGTCCTGTAACTCTGTTTGTGTGATAGAGAGAGAGAGAAGTAAAATATGTGCATGAGTGTCACTCTTCTCTTTTCTTTTTAAAAAGTGTATAGTGCCACTCAATGATGGTTGATTTGTTCGGAGCCTTTGCGGGACTTAGATGTTGGGTAAGGGCTTTAAGAGGATTTATCAAACATGAGTGTCCAAAGTCCGACAGAATTAGACAAAATTAAGAGTTATCAAACAAGGCCTAAGACATCAATAACTTATTGCATGTGTCGGTAGCACTGTGAAATATCTTACTAATTGTATAGTAACATATTGCACGACATTAATAAGTTCTCCGGTGCATTACTAACCAAAAACAAACAAAACAAAACACTTACACTTACACTTACACTGTACATTCATGTGATGGTTAAGTGAGTGCAAATCACCTCAGTTGGGTGAACGAGGGAGGTGTACGTGAGGGTTTTTGTGTTTTTTTTCATTACAAAACTGCATAATAGGTTATTAAATGTCCTATTTTGACATGGCATTGGTTGATTGGAGACTATGGCATCTCCCTTCTTTCTTCACCCAACTGACTAGGTTGCTTCTCTTGACTTAGAGTTAAAATAGTTAAGTGCCAAGACTACCTTATTTCATGGAGATTTTGAGGACAAGATCTACAAGGTACAACCATAAGGTTTTAAATTAATAAAAAAGAGTAGATGATTTGCATGATGAGAATGAGGTTGCATGGACTAAAACAAGTTATAAGATGTGGTATAGGAGGTTTGATTCATTTTCATAAGTAATGGGTACTAGATGTTGACAACATATCATTATGTTTATGTCAAGAGTTTTCTTGGATGTAACTTTATTATTCTTCTATTATATGTGAATGATATGTTGATTGTTGGATAAGACAGCCACATGATTGACAAGTTGAAAAATGACATGAGCAAATTCTTTGATATGAAGAACTTATATCAAGCTAAGCAAATTTTGAGTACCAAGATATCTCATGATAGAAAATCTAAAAAGCTCTAGTTATCTCAAGAGAAATCAGCTAATAAGATGCTTGAAATTTTCACAATGAAATATGCCAAGTCTTTTGCCACTCCACTTGCACGTGACTTTAGGTTGAGTAGGGAGCAAGGTCAATCTTCTTTAGAAGACTAGAAGAGTATGGGGAAGGTGTCATATATCTTAGCAATTGGAAGTCTTATGTATGCTAGCATGCACACATTGAGATTTGGCTAATGCACTATCATAGTGAGCATATATTTGTCTAATATAGGCAAGGAACACTAGACAACAATGAAATAGATACTCTAGTATCTCAAGGGCACTTCGGAGTATTGTTTATGTTTTGGTAGCTCAAAAACACATGTAGAAGGATTCGCAGATGCATACATGATAGGAGATTTCTACTCAAATAAAGTCCATATCAGCTTATGTACTATTTACTTTAATAAGGGGAGCTATTTCATGGCATTTTAAATTACAAAAGTGTTACCATGCCTACCATAGAAGCAGAGTACATTGCAACTACATATGTTTGCAAAGAAACTATAGATGAAGAAATTTCTCTAGGACATAAGTCTTAATCCGAAGACATATATGTTGTATTGTGATAGTCGAGTACTATTCATTTAACAAATAATTCAACTTATCAATCTAGAACAAAACATATTGATGTTTGATATCACTAGATATGGTATGTGCTAGAGAAAAAGTTGTTACAATTGGAGAAGATTCACATGGATAGGAATTATTTTGGTATGATGACAAAGACTCTACCAAAAGAGAAACACATGAGTTGTAGGAGCTTGGTAGGGATGATTGCTACTTAAACATGTTGGAGTTGAACAGGATCCATTGGCATGATCTTCATATGAGTTTAGAGGGAAGATTATTGTGCTAGCTCATGAATAGGAACATTCCCACGTTATGATGCACACAAGAGTTTTTTCTTTTTTGTTAAATGTCAAAACAAAAACAAAAACAAAGATGGCAAGCAACACAACAAGAAGCAACAATCGGCAAAGGGCTTCTTCAAGAGCTCTTTACAGTGGCAGTGAAAAGGCTCCACTATGAGGGAGAAAGAAGAAAGATATAAGAGAGAGAGTGAGTGAGTGAGTGAAAGAAAAAAAAATAGAGAGGAAAAAAGAAGAAGGGCGGCAATGTTTCCTGGCTTCCTTGGTATCTATTCTTGGAGTTTTTTGTCTCTTTACATCTCATTCAAAGATTTTATCCTAAAACCTAAGTCTCTCATATTGTTGTTTGAGAGTGGATGTTGCTATACTTATTGATTGCTTAGATCCGACTTGTCCCTTTTTTTTTCCCTAATGTGTTGTATCTTGTGTTATTTCTAGTTCGATCAGATATTTTCTTTGCTTGTGTGGGTGCCAAATTCGATTTTGGCTTTTTCCACATAAAAATTAGACACTTTTCTTTTTGTAGCAATGAGAAAGACTCAACATTTTCTAATATAATGATCTATGAAAGACACATAATATACCTACATCCATTGTTGCAAACATGGGGATAAAGACCCTATATATCTGAACTAATCAATTCAAGTGGAGACTAATTAGAAACATGAGTAAATAATAGAAAAAGTTGGCGATGGCTCTTAGCTACAACACAACATGAACAAAAGAATGATTTATTTGAAGTGTATTAAGTTCCAAGAGTTTATAACTTAACAAATTGTTTGAAAAGTTTGTTGTCCAAGTCATTTATGCCAAATTATCATAGACCCTACTGAAAAATCCATAGTTGGAGAAGCAATCTTAGAATCCAAGCAATACAGTCAATTAATATTCTTGCCTTGAATTACCATTTGTTGTTAAATTGGGCTAAAAGACTGAATGTTATTTATATATATATCTTTGAACTGAGTTATAAGAATTTGATATGCTTATAAAGTAACTACCATACCTATTCCAGAATTAAAGTGCAATTTTGACTACGCTAATAGATTTCTTACCACTTTGATTCCAATCAAAACTAATAATAGGTTTTTAATTTCAGGATCATGTTTCAAAAAGATGGGAATATTCTTCTAAGACATGTTTGGTATGAGTATAACTTGGGGATAAATCAGGTTTATCCCCAAAATTTAGAGGATAAACCTGATTTATCCTCAAAAAAATTTAGGTGTCAAACAGGTCATAAGAGATCTGAGAGCAGAGAGAGGTTACCGATGCCCTTCTGGGGACGGAGGTCAGGTTGCCGTCGAAGCAGAACGGGCCGTAGATGTTGTAGATGTCGACTTCATCGAAGACATTCTCCGCCTCATCCAGGGCCGCCTGGCACGCCTTGCCGCCGGTTACCCGGCCGGCCGTGAAGTTGCACTCCTTCACGATTGCGTCGTGGGTCTGGTCGGAGATGAGCGCGTGCGACCAGAAGAAGTCGTACATGCCCTTGTTATCCGTCGGATTGTTCATCACACCATTCCCGATCTGGAGATAAATACATACATGTCGGATCAGCAGCTACCGGAAGGGTGAGAATTATGACAGCAGGGCAGGAGGAAGAAGTAAATGGATGATGGTGGCGGCGCCGTACAGCGACGCCCTTGAGGTTGATCATGACGGCGGCGGCGCCGACCCGGCGGGGAAGCTGCAGGCGATTGTGCTGGAGGATGGCGTGGGCGAGCTGGGGGACGTAGTGCCCGGCGTAGCTCTCGCCGGCGACGTAGAAGTCGCGGGACCTGTACTCGGGGAACCTCTCCAACCAGTTCACCAGGAAGACGTAGGAGTCCTCCGCCGTCCGACCGTCGCCGCTGACGTCGTAGTCGGAGGTGGTGTTGGAGTAGGAGAAGCCGACGCCGGCGGGGGTCTCCAAGAAGAGAACGTTCGCCGCTGCATATCGATCGATCGATCGACTGATTAACACCGGTCGTCCCCACGACGGCGCCGGCGCCGGAGGAGAACGGGCCGGGGGACGTTGGAGAAAGTAATGATTTTTTCCTCCGAAAGAAAAAAAAAATGGTACCTTTGTTCCAGGCGTAAGGGTTCTCAAAGAGCGTCTTGCCGTCGCTCCTGACGCGGAAGGGTCCGAGCTCCTCCATCGCCCCGTAGCCGAGAGAAGAGCAACCGGGACCTGTACTGTGATATACGACTCGATCGATCAAGACTGCATTTTTAACATTAGAGAGAGAGAGAGAGAGGGAGAGATCGTCTCCTTGAATTATTGATCTCCGCCCGCGGCGCCGTTCTCTCTCGTCGGCGCCGCCACCGGCATAACAGATCAAGAAGAGGAGCTTAATTTCCTGATTAATTACCTCCATTGAGCCAGAGGACAAGGGGCTTGGAGGCCGCGTCGTCCGCGGCCTCGACGAAGTAGTAGAAGAGCGCCCTGCCGGCCTTCTCGTCGACGGTGACGTACCCTCCGTACTGGCCGAAGCCAACGCAGCGGGGCTGCCCCGGCAGCTCCTCGATCTTGTCCTTCTCCTTCAGTCCCCGCTGCGGTAGAATCTGAGCCACGCCGCCGGCCGCCGCCGCCGGCTCGAAGACCACCTCTCCGGCCCGCACTTTCTCCCTCATGTCGGCCGGGTTGCCGATGAGCCTGCGGAGGGCGTCGCCCTGCCTCACCATCGCCCGCGCCCGCACCGCCGCGCGGCCCTCTCCCGCCACCGCGGCGGCGAGGAGGACGACGACGGCAAGAGCGAAAGACGGCAGCCTGTCTTCCTTGGTCCTCACCATGATATCGTTGGTCGATCTCTGTGGGATCGAAGCACGCAATTGCACGACGGTGAGACCCTGCCATTTATGCAGCAGCGTCAGACCACCCAAAGGCCAGCCCTCTACGTACGTATCATAGGCTGTACGCTCCCTGTCGTTGACCAACGGCGGACGTCCACGTGGGATATCCTCCGCCACGTCGGATGAGGGCCCACCACATCTCCGAGAGGTGTCTATATTAAATCGTACGTCGTCTACTGCGGCTCCTCCGTATATATACTTACCACCCTCGGTGCGGAGTTAGTGTCTCCTTCGAAAGAAGGAAGGTACAGCAACCTACGTGGTTAAAGGAGGGACAGCATACATGACAGCAGTCAGTTGCCATGGGTTTGCATGGGGGCAGCTGTGAGGGAGAGGGCATCATTTGTCGCTGCTCCTGAACGTTGCTCGCGGCAGGTGTGCCGGATATTAACGAGAGAGGAGAGCGAATTCTCTCGAAAGATCTTTTTAATTCTTCTTGAATAAACGAGGAACAAAGATATTAAATGAATATTTGTAAGGGTATCAAATCATTCTTTTTCATTCAATAATATGAGATGACCGAGAGCATTTCTCTCGGAGATCTTCTTCCGAGGGAATCCGACCTCTTATTCTTGGGAATCCGCTCTCTTGTTCTTGTGCACAATGAAAAATAAAAAGTAAGATAAGGATGATTCTCACAGCTCTATGCGTTAATGAGAAGAGGATCCTATGACGTCAACTGTTGACGTGAAAAAAAAATTGATCACTCGGTGTTTTGATACTTTATAATATATAGTTCGTAATACATTAATTCATTTGGGAGTGAGATAACAATCGACACAAGAATTATGGATTAACGTTGTTACTTGATCATGAATACGCGCCATCTTATTATATATTTTGTTTGTTGTCTTGACGCCAAATTGATTATTTCGTTTCACACACTGCTTACTAATCTATAATGTGTCGGTATTTGGTTGTTCAGCAATATCTTATAAAAAATAAAAATTATTTTAAAATTAAATTTAAGTAAGTATTGGCAAAATTATCATGTCAGTTGAGACGGCAATAAAATCAGTTTGGGCAGTGTATAACTATATAGAAAGTGGAAGATCAAAATAAAACAAGACAGTTGTATCATCTCCTCTTGTTTTTTCAAGATCAAAACGGTAAAAGTTTATCTTCTAAAGAGTTTGGGAAAAAAAATTTACAATTTTGATTACAAAGACATACCTTTTAAGAAAAATGTGTCATCGAATCAAACCGTAACCGTTGTTACTAAGTTTGTTAGGGATGACTTTTGTCTGAAGCCGTGGCCGCTAACCCATCGTCATTAACCTATTTTCTTGTGGTGTAACACATTATTAAATTGTGTGGATGTGGTCGGTTGAATCTCAATGACCCTATATATTGAGAGGAAAACAGCTACGTCCAATCGTATTAAATATATTTTTTTTACTTTATCTTTCTCTCCTCGTTGATCTCTGTTAAAATTATCATGGATCTCATAAATAGTGCACATAAGAGATCGGCCATGCTTTCTTCGTCGTCTCGGACAATCGGATCGGATCAAGCTCATATATGCGAGTAAGGTTCCCTCAAACAAACATATTAAGGAACATCCTTCACTCAGATACAGAAAAGTAAGATTCATCGTGATTTGATCTTTGATTTGACTCGTAGAATCCACACACAGAGATAGAGACCTCACCTTTTTGTGTCTTGGAGAAAGAAATTTTCTCAAACACCAACACGAGGAAACCCGCGCGCACTCCATCTATGCATATATATATATATATATATATATATATATATATATATATACATGTACCCCCTTGAGATCAGCACTAGGTCAAGGTGGACCGAATCCGAGAAGAATGAAATGGTAACCGGCCGGCAGGTCAACTAGGGCGCACCATCATTCCATGGAGAAGAAATAAGCAAATGCTGCAAGAACAAGGTAGAGATATATATATATCAAGAAATTACGTGTGAAGGCAACTAACTAGCTAGAAAAATAATAAAAATATGTTGTGGGTATCGACTAAAAGTCTACGAGAGCAAGAAGCCAAAGGGTTGTGACGTGTTGATGCACTTCTCCGGCAGGCTAAATTTAACTTACGAACAAATTTAATCCCTATCAGGTTTCCGGGAAACATATATATATGGAAGCTTCCGGTTTGCATGAGTATTTCTTACCATTTTTTCTCTGATGCGTGGGAAATATATATGTCTCTCTGTCTTTGAATGTCTTTGTCTTACCATCTTTGCCTGCTTGTGTCCATCGGTAATTAGTAAGTGATATATCTTTGAATATCTACACATGATATCAACAAGTAACAGCTGGTCGAATTATATATAATTAATTAAGATGGTGAATTATGAAAGAGGTGATCGACACCCCCCCCCCCGGTAAGAAAAAGACACAGGCCAATGACCCATAGAAAGATATATACAAGAAGAGGGGGAGACAAGAAAATTATTATTTCGGCATCAGCCGTTTTCTGGCGACCGCCATGAGTTCACCGTGGGAAGAGAGGTTGATATTTTTAATTTAAAAATGTATTGTAGAATCTAATGAGGTGTTTGGTTGCATGATAAAAAAAAAATTTTACACTTTCATGATAAAAAATTATATTAAAATAAAAAATGAACCAACTCATGGCATAAAATTATCATGTTTGGAGGGATGTGATGACAAAAAAATGTTACTATCATTCATGACCGAACAAAGTGGGGGACCACAAGAAAAAAGAAAGATGTGAGACCCATTTTTTTGTTGGAAAAATTATCACCAGGTCCATTTAGGAAAATCGATTTACCAAAAACTCTATAGATCAATTTTTCTTCCTCTTTAATCCGTTGACATCACATTCTATTACCACCCAGTCCGTTTTGCTGCTCGACTGTCCCAGTATCCCCATTTTGCCCTCGTGCGTTCCCCGGCGCCTCGTGACCTCGCCCCCTGTTTTGCCCTTTTCTCGCCCTATTTTGCCGCTTCCTATCTCCGTCGCCGCGGCGCCTCGCGACCTCCTGATCTCCGTCCCGTTGTGCGATCTCCCGACAACATCGTCCAGTAGACGCGATCGAGGGCTTTTGGTCGCGGAGTCCAGCAGGCGCAGCGCCATTGTCGAGCCATCGATGGCTTCTGCTCCAAGGGCGGCGTCCAGCAAGGCTTCTGCTCCTGGTCGAGGGCTTCTGGTTTCAAAGTCCAACGGGTGCGGCGTCTACGACTTCTGGTCAAGGGCTTTTGGTCGCAGAAAGTAAACACTAGCTTCACCTGTGTCAGGGGAGGAGGAGGAGGAGATGCGCGGTGTCATCGGCGCCATAGTCTACCCGCAGGAGGAAATCAAGGCCGTGCTTTGTGCCTTCTTCGTGGGGGACATTGCACGGACCTTCGGGGACCTCTCGGCCGAAATCCAGCGAGGGGAAGAAGAGGGAGAGGAGGCGAAATAGGCGGTGGTGGAGGAAGAGGCCATTGTCGCCGTTTTAGCTCAGGGATGATAAAGAGGACATTTTCACTCCAAATTGGAGTAGGTGTGATGAAATTTTGAAAAGGTGGACTTAGTGGTGAAGTGTTTTCGAAAATGGACCTAGTGGTAAACCGTTTCATATAAAGTGGACCTAGTGTGCATTTGCGCTTTTTTGTTTAAGAAGAAAATCACTTTCAAAACATAAAATTGTCAAAGTTGCCAAACACCTCTTTTAACAAGTTTTCTTACAATTTTTAAAAATTAAAATAAAAAATTTTATTATCATGCAACCAAACACCCCGTAAAGCTTATCCAACAATCTAATATTAAATGATTTTATTATATTTCGAAATTAAGTAAATAGTTGATGTCATTTTCAAAAAGTATTTTGGCATCCAACAAATAAAAGAGATGTATGTTCCTTTTCATGAAATTTCGATTCATAGTAAAATATTTTCATTTTGTTTCCTGTCTTGTGGAATAAAAAGATGGAATCAAATATTTCAAAAAAATCAGTTTTTACGATAAAATATTTTACCTAAAAAAATTTCAGAAACAAAAAATTTTATTGTTTGATTTACTTGAAAATTATTTTTTTAGAAAATATGGAACAAAAATATTAGATTATTTTTATATTTTTTAAATACTATTACCATAACAAATTTTATAACATTAAAATTTAAAGAATGATTTACAAATCTTGAGATGAATAAAAAATATCTTCAAGAAAATAATTTACAAACAACCAAATAGGAGAATATATTTTGGTTTTACTTGGAAAAGTTGCTCCATCCAAAATGTTTTACTTTGATTTTGTTTTACCAACAACCAAATTAATGGATTCTTAGTGTTTCAAACTTTTTGCTGATAGCCATGGCTCCGTCCTCCGTTAAAACGGTCACGTGACAGTGAAATATTTTATTTTTTTACACCCTACAATGTGGCTTACAATATGTTACTATGATGTCCGTAACATATCGCAGAGAATAAGGTGGTGTTTGTTTTAACTTAATCTAAAAACTTAAACTCTTAATTTCATCTCTAAAATCTTGATTTGTGGTAAAAAAAATGTTGAATTTTATTAAGATATAGATGATAATTTTTGTTTGATAAAATATCTAAATCGACTTCTAATTAAAATTATTTCATTAGAATCACCATGCACGTGAAAACAAAGAATATAATCGACATCCATGAACCAAAGAATGTGACCAAGACCAAGAGCTAAGTGTATAAAATTTAATATACATAATATTTATACAAAACATTATAATAAATTTTATAAAGTTTTTAATATATATAAACTATTTTTATTAAAATAATTCAAAAATATAATTATTATAAAATAATTTATTTATTTATATTATCTTTTTAAATAAGTAATATAATAAATCTCGTATCGATACTAAAATTTGATCTAATATCTTTAAATTTTTATTTTTATTTTTAAAAGTATATATATTAATTAAATTATTTTTATATTATTTATTATATTAATTTTTAAGAATATGTATTATGTTGTTGGATGAGTCGTCCTGTAACTCTGTTTGTGTGATAGAGAGAGAGAGAAGTAAAATATGTGTATGAGTGTCACTCTTCTCTTTTCTTTTTCTTTTTCTTTTTTTTTTGAAAAAGTGTATAGTGTCACTCAATGATGGTTGATTTGTTCGGAGCCTTTGCGGGACTTAGATGTTGGGTAAGGGATTTAAGAGGATTTATCAAACATGAGTGTCCAAAGTCCGACAGAATTAGACAAAATTAATTAAGAGTTATCAAACAAGGCCTAAGACATCAATAACTTATTGCATGTGTCAGTAGCACTGTGCAATATCTTACTAATTGTATAGTAACATATTGCACGACATTAATAAGTTCTCCAGTGCATTACTAACCAAAAACAAACAAAACAAAACACTTACACTTACACTTACACTTACACTTACACTGTACATTCATGTGATGGTTAAGTGAGTGTAAATCACCTCAGTTGGGTGAACCAGGGAGGTGTACGTGAGGGTTTTTGTGTTTTTTTTTCATTACAAAACTGCATAATAGGTTATTAAATGTCCTATTTTGACATGGCATTGGTTGATTGGAGACTATGGCATCTCCCTTCTTTCTTCACCCAACTGACTAGGTTGCTTCTCTTGACTTAGAGTTAAAATAGTTAAGTGCCAAGACTACCTTATTTCATGGAGATTTTGAGGACAAGATCTACAAGGTACAACCATAAGGTTTTAAATTAATAAAAAAGAGTAGATGATTTGCATGATGAGAATGAGGTTGCATGGACTAAAACAAGTTATAAGATGTGGTATAGGAGGTTTGATTCATTTTCATAAGTAATGGGTACTAGAGGTTGACAACATATCATTATGTTTATGTCAAGAGTTTTCTTGGATGTAACTTTATTATTCTTCTATTATATGTGAATGATATGTTGATTGTTGGATAAGACAGCCACATGATTGACAAGTTGAAAAATGACATGAGCAAATTCTTTGATATGAAGAACTTATATCAAGCTAAGCAAATTTTGAGTACCTAGATATCTCATGATAGAAAATCTAAAAAGCTCTAGTTATCTCAAGAGAAATCAGCTAATAAGATGCTTGAAATTTTCACAATGAAATATGCCAAGTCTTTTGCCACTCCACTTGCACGTGACTTTAGGTTGAGTAGGGAGAAAGGTCAATCTTCTTTAGAAGACTAGAAGAGTATGGGGAAGGTGTCATATATCTTAGCAATTGGAAGTCTTATGTATGCTAGCATGCACACATTGAGATTTGGCTAATGCACTATCATAGTGAGCATATATTTGTCTAATATAGGCAAGGAACACTAGACAACAATGAAATAGATACTCTAGTATCTCAAGGGCACTTCGGAGTATTGTTTATGTTTTGGTAGCTCAAAAACACATGTAGAAGGATTCGCAGATGCATACATGATAGGAGATTTCTACTCAAAGAAAGTCCATATCAGCTTATGTACTATTTACTTTAATAAGGGGAGCTATTTCATGGCATTTTAAATTACAAAAGTGTTACCATGCCTACCATAGAAGCAGAGTACATTGCAACTACATATGTTTGCAAAGAAACTATAGATGAAGAAATTTCTCTAGGACATAAGTCTTAATCCGAAGACATATATGTTGTATTGTGATAGTCAGAGTACTATTCATTTAACAAATAATTCAACTTATCAATCTAGAACAAAACATATTGATGTTTGATATCACTAGATATGGTATGTGCTAGAGAAAAAGTTGTTACAATTGGAGAAGATTCACATGGATAGGAATTATTTTGGTATGATGACAAAGACTCTACCAAAAGAGAAACACATGAGTTGTAGGAGCTTGGTAGGGATGATTGCTACTTAAACATGTTGGAGTTGAACAGGATCCATTGGCATGATCTTCATATGAGTTTAGAGGGAAGATTATTGTGATAGCTCATGAATAGGAACGTTCCCACGTTATGATGCACACAAGAGTTTTTTCTTTTTTGTTAAATGTCAAAACAAAAACAAAAACAAAGATGGCAAGCAACACAACAAGAAGCAACAATCGGCAAAGGGCTTCTTCAAGAGCTCTTTACCGTGGCAGTGAAAAGGCTCCACTATGAGGGAGAAAGAAGAAAGATATAAGAGAGAGAGAGTGAGTGAGTAAGTGAGTGAAAGAAAAAAAAATAGAGAGGAAAAAGGAAGAAGGGCGGCAATGTTTCCTGACTTCCTTGGTATCTATTCTTGGAGTTTTTTGTCTCTTTACATCTCATTCAAAGATTTTATCCTAAAACCTAAGTCTCTCATATTGTTGTTTGAGAGTGGATGTTGCTATACTTATTGATTGCTTAGATCCGACTTGTCCCTTTATTTATTTTTTCCTAATGTGTTGTATCTTGTGTTATTTCTAGTTCGATCAGATATTTTCTTTGCTTGTGTGGGTGCCAAATTCGATTTTGGCTTTTTCCACATAAAAATTAGACACTTTTCTTTTTGTAGCAATGAGAAAGACTCAACATTTTCTAATATAATGATCTATGAAAGACACATAATATACCTACATCCATTGTTGCAAACATGGGGATAAAGACCCTATATATCTGAACTAATCAATTCAAGTGGAGACTAATTAGAAACATGAGTAAATAATAGAAAAAGTTGACGATGGCTCTTAGCTACAACACAACATGAACAAAAGAATGATTTATTTGAAGTGTATTAAGTTCCAAGAGTTTATAACTTAACAAATTGTTTGAAAAGTTTGTTGTCCAAGTCATTTATGCCAAATTATCATAGACCCTACTGAAAAATCCATAGTTGGAGAAGCAATCTTAGAATCCAAGCAATACAGTCAATTAATATTCTTGCCTTGAATTACCATTTGTTGTTAAATTGGGCTAAAAGACTGAATGTTATTTATATATATATCTTTGAACTGAGTTATAAGAATTTGATATGCTTATAAAGTAACTACCATACCTATTCCAGCATTAAAGTGCAATTTTGACTACGCTAATAGATTTCTTACCACTTTGATTCCAATCAAAACTAATATTAGGATAGCCTTGAGTATTATTTTGAAAATGACCACGACAAACATTGTTAAAACTATTTAGATCATACTTGAATTTACCATCATTTCTACCTGAATTTCTTTTATAATTTGCTTTGTGTGTTGTTGCTATGAAGAAGTTAATCTTGTCTGAGCTAAATTGGCAATAATTTCATTGACATTCAGATGGAGTTTCTAACGAAAAACTTCATGATTCAATAGCATAACCTAAACATCATCAATTGACAAATAAGATATATCCATCGCAATGGTAATAGAAGTAACAAAAGACTCATACTAAGATCCTAAACCTTCAAGAATACACAACAACATGTTGCCAGAGATAATTGGCTCAAATGCCATGGCAAGACAACTCGAGATTTATTTAGCCTTCTGAATACACTCACTTTCATTGAACCCCTATTTCAACTGCTGTAACCGTAAATGTAGTTGAAGAACCCTCATCTTTGAGATATTTGCGTAAGTACTTGCAATAGCCTTCGATATACTAGCAAAAGTGCATAAGAGAAAAGGATGGTCATCACAAAACCATCATATTACTTCCAAATCTTGCATCATGACATGAAACATTTTTATTCACAAGTCCCATGAGTTTGTTATATGTATTAAAAGACGTACGGGATGAATTGTGCCCTACAGAGCAAATAGTTTTCACTATTGAGCTTCACCAGGGTGCAAGAGAAGATGTTCAAGGAAGAGATGGGGAATGGAAACTTGAGTGTAGTATACCAGACGAACAAGAGGCATTATCAGCCAGTGAAAGGAGCTGCAGAAACGTCGTCAACCGGTGAAATTGCTGACGATTCCTCCATCGTTCCAGTTCTGATACCAAGAGAAGCTTCAGAGATGGATCGTCTTCTTCGGAGCAAAGGGAATCAGATGAAGCATAGAGAAGCAGAATTAGGCGGGACTGTTTTCCATAGTCCGCCTGATGTGTATTCAATCCCTTTTATATCTCATTATCGTCACATAGAGACATTACTCACCATAATGTGTAATGCCCAATACAAAATTATACAATGGCAATGTGCCAATTACAACACACTTTGCCAGTGCTATTGAAATGCCTAAAGCATCCAGCGTTGATCGATGTTGTAATTTTCTTGCATGTCACTGCTCGATCAGAAGCAAATAAATAAATAAAAAATGATCACTGCGCGATAATTAATCCTCCCTCCTCCTCGGGATAGGGGGGGAGCGCCTTCCCCTCCAGGAAGGCCGTGATCAGCACCAGCGACCGCTGCGCTTGGAAGCTGGGCACTTCGTGCCCGGCACCCCTCACCGTCGCCAACGTCAGCTCTCCCTCGTAAACCTCCGAGTATCCGGCAACCTACACCGAAATTAGTACGTAAGCCAGATAGAGAGAGAGAGAGAGAGGAGGGGGGGGGGTCTCAGTATGTACCTCTCTGCCTACGGTCCATGGCTTCCACGGAGTTTTCACCGACAGATTGAGAGCATTGACGGAGTACCGTGAGCTCGTGACCGGAACTATACCGTCGTTGTCACCGCTGCGAACAGTGCCGGTGGGGATAGATGCATGCAAGGTATAAGATCTTTATTGCTACCCAATTCACAGATTGCAGTTTTCTTTTAAACTCTATACACATATAATGCATTTTAGATTTTTATTTTTAAAATTAACATTAGAAAAAAATTATTCACAGAAGTAGCACGTTTGCTTCTTAAGACTAGAATCTCCAAACTTGTGTCAAAATAAAGTTAAATCTGTGAAATCCGACCACCATATTAATTAAACTCTAACTTTTAAGGTATGATTTCACAATGGTTTGCTTTTTAGAACTAGAATCTCTAAACTTGTGTCAAAATAAAGTTGAATCTGTGAAATCCGACTACCAAATTAATTAAACTCTAATTTTTAAAGGTATGGTTTCACAATGGTTTAAGTGATTCAGCAATTATATTTGTCTTGTTGAACGCTGCCAAGATTTGAGCATGGTTGATTGTTCGTCCTTTCTCGAGCAAGCCAGCCATGCATTGCGCCATATTAAACTCGCTCGGGTTTGCAAAAATGAAACTTCAATATATAGAATTAGTTTTGGGGTTTTGTAATTCTGTACGGCCTGCTAGCTAGCTTGGATATATACACAGGCATGATACCTGACAAGACTATGGCCGGCCGCAAGATGTTTGGAGCTTGACATCGATATAATTAAATCATCACGAGGCGTTTGAATACCGATCGATATCAACGTTAAAATTAGTTGTACCGCAAATATTAATGCATGTATCGCGTGGTACAAGGGAATTAGTTTACCTGTAGACCAAGGTTCGTATTCCTCTCTTCATGAACTCCTGAAGGAGCGGCAGCACCGTGTCCGCGCGATCCTGCCATGATATCAAGCCGCTGCAAGGAAGAATCACGGCCAACTTTTCCTCAACATTTCTCACAGAGAAGTTGATAAGATACTAATGAAAAGGTGAGGGATTGAGGAGATTCTCTCAAGTGTTCATCTGAAAAGATCCGAGCTCTATATGTATATATGTGTGACAGAAGTCCCTCACTATTCATAAATTGAGAAACAAATATCTATATATATATGTGTGTGTGTGTGTGTGAGAGAGAGAGAGAGAGAGAACATATGTATCATCTGATCTGAGGTGGTTTTCATCTAATAAGTTGAATGAGGAGAACAACACCCTATTATATAAATATATATGAATATATGGTACATCATGTAAGCATGAACCCCGCCGTACATTGCTCTCTGATTATGGAGCTTTGATTAAGTAACTGAACAATAAATTTCTCGAAGCACAAGGGTGTTCATGGTTTGGTTTCAAGAGATTTTTTTTATCGAATCTAACCAAACAACCCGCCATTCGATTGACTAGTTACGTACCTGCACTGCTCCCAGGCATGGCCGAGCTTGGTAACGTTCGCATGGAGCGACTTCTGCACCTCAGCATCGTTCAGGTAGTGGTTGACGTGGTAATCCGTGCAAGGGTCGAACTTCTCTATCTGTACACTCACACACGGCGATGATCGCCGGCGGCGGCGGCGACGGAGATATAATGAAAGAGAAGAAGCAGCAGCAGAGAGAGAGAGATCAGCTGCGAGGTTTAGTTAGGAAGAGCGGACCGAGAACGTTCTGGGGACGGAAGTTAGGTTGCCGTCGAGGCAGAGCGGGCCGTAGATGTTGTAGATGTCGACTTCGCTGAAGACCCTGTCCGCCTGAGACCGGCCCGGCAGGCACGCCACGCCGCCGAATAGCTCGTGGGAAGAGAAGTTGCAGTTCTTCATGACGGCGTCGTGGGTCTCGTCGGAGATCAGCGCGTGCGTCCAGAAGAACTCGAACTTGCCCTTTTCGTCCGTCGGAGCGTTGATCGCAGCATTCCCAATCTGAAGATATATATATATGTGTGTGTGTATATATATATATACACACACACACGAGAATCTCAGAAATGTTTGAGAAGAGGAAGGAGAAGATCCGGGAAGAGACGGCGGCGGCGCCGTACAGCGATGCCCTTGAGGTTGATGACTGCGGCGGCGGCGCCCCGGCGGGGAAGCTGCAGGCGATTGTGCTGGAGAATGGCGTGGGCGAGCTGGGGGACGTAGTGCCCGGCGTAGCTCTCGCCGGTAATGTAGAAGTCGCGGGACTTGTACTCGGGGAACCTCTCCAACCAGTTCACCAGGAAGACGTAGGAGTCCTCCGCCGTCCGACCGTCGCCGCTGACGTCGTAGTCGGAGGTGGTGTTGGAGTAGGAGTACCCGACGCCGGCGGGGCTCTCCAGGAAGAGCACGTTCGCCGCTGCATATCGATCGATCGATCGATTGATTAACACGCCGGTGCCGGCGCGGGAGGAGAATGGGCCGGCCGGGCGACGACTAAAGTTATGAATTTTTCCTCCCAAAGAAAGAAAAGAGTGCAGATCGGAGGGAGCCCCCCCCCAGGCGATCTGCACTCGAAAAAAAATGGTACCTTTGTTCCAGGCGTAAGGGTTTTCAAAGAGCGTCTTGCCATCGCTCCCGACGCGAAAGGGTCCGAGCTCCTCCATCGCCCCGTAGCCGAGAGAAGAGCAACCGGGACCTGTACTGTGATATACACGACTCGATCAAGACTGCATTTCTAACATTAAATCAGAGAGAGACTTGATCTCCGCCCGCGCCGCCGTTCTCCCTCTCTCGTCGGCGCCGCCACCGGCACGTACGACGACAGATCAAGAAGAGGAGCTTAACTTCCTAATAATTACCTCCGTTGAGCCAGAGGACAAGGGGCTTGGAAGCTGCGTCGTCCGCGGCCTCGACGAAGTAGTAGAAGAGCGCCCTGCCGGCCCTCTCGTCGACGGTGACGTACCCTCCGTACTGGCCGAAGCCAACGCGGCGGGGCTGCCCCGGCAGCTCCTCGATCTTGTCCTTCTCCTTCAGGCCCCGCTGCGGCAGAATCTTAGACCCGCCGACGGCCGCCTCCGACCCCTCGAAGACCACCTCTCCGCCGGCGGATCCTTCCCGCACCTTCATGTCGGCCGGATCGCTGAGCATGAGATCGCTCAGGGCGTCGCCCTGCCTCATCATCACCTTCGCCCCCACCGGCGCCCGCACCGCCGCACGGCGCTCCCCCGCCACCGCGGCGGCGAGGAGGACGACGACCGCAAGAGCGAAAAACGGCAGCCCGTCTTCCTTCATCCTCACCGTGGGATGGGTGGTTGATCTGTGAGATGCATGCGAGTTTACGACGACGAGAGCGCCCCCCCCTATTTATGCATGCATGCGGGAGCGTTCGACCACCCAAGGGGGAGGCAAGACACATCTGCATCATAGACCGTAGGCTACCCCGTCGTTGACCAACGGAAGACGTCCACGTGGGACATCCTCCGCCCCGTCAGATCGGAGCCCCAACACCTCCCTTCTCTCTCTACTGATATCCAATCTCAAAAGGATTTGGGGCCCTCCTACTCCACGCATGTAATGAGCCCTTCTTCCGAAATTATTCAGGCAAGCATCAAGGACAAAAAAAAGACTCCTAAAATCTTATGGGGGTGTTTGGGATTGAATTGGGATTTTGTTCCTGATAAAAAAAAAGATTTAGTTTTTGTTATCATTTCATATTTTTGTTACAAAACTGGTTAAAAGAGATGTTCAACAACCATCACAGGTTTATTTAAGGAGATCCTTTTCTTGAACAAAAAAAAATTGCTATCACATCTCATCAAACATGATTATTTTGTCATTTGGCCAACTTACACTATTTTAATACAACCTTTTTATCAAGAAAGTGTGCTGAAACTTGACGTGCAACCAAACACCCTACCAATTTCCTCTACCAGGAGACCCGTAAATCTCTAACATAGAGGCCTGCAGACATCTGGGTGTTGTTCCAGCATGCTATTCATAAACCAGCAAGAACGTAACCGTGAAACCTCCCCTTCTATTCATGGAAGAGATTCGAGAATCCATTACCAACCAGAAAGATACTTGCAAGTCAAAGCAACTACACAAGTCACACAAAAGTAGAGAATATTTGATGTGTACTGCAGTACAATCAACCAAAAACTCGAAGAACCGAATGGCACCAGACGGTCAACACTAACTGGGAAGGCATGTAGAATGTGATGTGCCCCATCTCCGGCTAGATTTTCACCTGTACAAACAGGCACACAGAATGGATCAGATCTTTCATCGCCTGCTAGGTATCGGTTTATCAGACTGGATCTAATCGTAATGGAGACAGACCGTGATAAGCTCCTGCTCCTGCGGGGACTACCACCTGGGTGAGGTTTTCTTTTCACGTCTTAGGCTGCAGGACAGGATTCTTTGGATCATAATAAGAAATAGCACTGTAAGACACGAATAAAAAGAAAATTGGCATACCAATGGTGACTGGGATCTGGATCTTGAAGGAGATCTGCAAAAAGTCAGAAACAACAGAAATTTAATATCCGTAATGCTCAGCATCTCTATCCCTAACCCTCGATGCCTCCCAATGTAAATTTACCATTGACGTGTAAACGACCTAACAGGAGAAGCAAATAGCACCAGAAAACTAATTTAGACAAACTTAACATTTTCTGGTAGTATTAAAATCAAACCAATCAAGATGATGTTTCAATCAAAGTGATGCAAGATTTAACACAGGCATAGCTTACCGTTTCCAACTGAATCACAAGAAGATTCAACAACCACAACACACTGATAAGTGCAAAGATGTAGGAGGAGAAATAACAGAAACAAATTCAACCTCTATCGATTGACAATCCCAGTTAATATTGTCCAGCTTTAACAATGCCTTTTGTCATCTTGGCCTCACTTAGATCCAAAGAACAGCATTCAAATGCCATGAAGTGACAATCAGTTCGTGCTGCTCATCCTGAAACATCATATTTCAATAACCAAGAGCGCCAAGCATATGTGCCAAATCCCTCTTTGTTCCTAATTCCCAATATCGCCGCACAAGCACACATCTGGCATGATGAGCAGCATTTTTAGGTGAAGAATAGAAAATAGCTAAATCCATTGGTCAATGACCAGTAACAACATCAAAAAGGAAACATGTATGGATGCCGAAGATTCAGCAACAATATTGACAAAGGAAACAAGAATACTGGAGACTTGGCTGTATGACAGAGATGATATTGGTAGTGGAGCCAAGTATGATGTTATATTAACCAAAATGATGTCTAGATATGCATACCTGCAACATGAAGCGAGCCTACTTGACCTGGTCACTGTCTACGAAAATATCTGCTTCAGCTTATTGCCCAGAGGCGGGATTCCTGATCTAATGTAATGGGCCCTTTTATGTGGTAAGAAAAGACACACTCCCTAAGCATCTAAGGTATGTAGGGGTGCAAATGAACCAATACACTCAACAGGTAACTTGAAATTCGGCTTGATAAAAGTTTGACTCTGCTCATTTATTATGTTAAATAAACAAGTTTGAACAAAAAAAGAAGCCTGATTCGTTCACGAGCCAAGCTTAAGCATACCCATGCTTGACTTGACAAGCTCACAAGCAGCTGGATTAACTGCCCGATTAAATATTTATTTAGATATTTAAACTATCAGTATAAATAGTTATAAAGTGTCACTTAGAATTATAAAATATGCTGAAATGAAATTAAAATTAAGTTTAAACTTAGCTCGAGTTTCACAAATGATTTCAAATTCGAGTTTCACATACGAGTTTAGATCGAACTCGAGCTCGGCTCCATCAAACAACGAGTCAAGCTTAAACAAGAGTCAAGCATACTCGAGGGATTCAAGCTCGATCTCAAATAGAGATAAATGAGCCAAGCTTGAATAGCATACAACTCAGTTTGGCTCAGCCCGATTTGTTTGCACTTCTAACAGTATGTAGCGTAGAAGTTTGCTGAACCTACAAAATGATAAAAACAATCATGATAATAAAAGGTGAAAAGGGAAGAAGAGTTCAACATAAACCATGAAATACTAATTTTTTAATCTCCCACTCAGTATTACATAAATCACTTCCTGGAACAGAAAATTGACCAATTACAATATGGGAAAAAGACAACTGAATATCAACCCCAGAGCCGAAAATGTCACTGCTGCTAATAACAACATCAACATACTAAAATAAATAGATAGAAAAATTGAACATAAATAAACAGAAAAGGTAGTCTACTTATACCTACCAACAGAGGAAGCAAATCAATATCTGCAGTTACAAGTGAAAAACAAAAAATAGGCTGAATAATTTAATAATACTATTACCTGGGTAAAGGTTGCTCCTTTGAAACTGACCGGGAACGTGAAGAGGCAGACCTACATTTAGATGGAGAAGCAGATTTTGTTTAGGTTCCTTGCCCTAGGAGACTTGCAAGAAAAACAAGTCCAGAAATTTGGTAACACCCAGTGTTTAAAAATGCACCAGTCTTGAGGCATTGAGGCTTACACCTCAAAGCGAGGTAGTTCAATTACACCTTAAGGCTTAAGTCCTTTAGTATGGTTGTGAGGCTTATGCCTTCTTGCTTGTAAATCACCTTGAGGCAATAAGGCTTTAAAAAATGTAAGCCCCATGCTTCCATTCAAGCAAGTGTGAATTGCGTCAAAATGGCAACCGGATCTAAGGAAGAAGTAATCTAAAAAATCAGATGTCTGACCCTACGTTTATCAATTCAAGTTTCTCCCATCAACTAAACAGAGATAGTAAATTAAGAAGAAACTCCACATCAGACAAAATTATCAAACAATTTTTCATTTTACTTTTAAAATATATTATTATGAGTCTATAAAGAGTGTTAAATATTGATCGATTAACTATTATTCAATGTTTGATGAAATTTTTCCTCCTCTCTTCATTATTAGCTCATAAATACGTACATGTAAAACTATCAATTGCATGGACTTATAAGACCACTATCCATATTTCTCAGAAAGTCTTGAGGCTTCTGCTTCATGAGGTGCTGAAAACACCTCATAACAGCCTTGAGCCTTTATAAACATTTGTAACACCTAAAAACTAGGTCACGGTAATAGCATCACACCTGCGGATTCTACTTCGATCATGACTCCGACTATGACTTGGGCTTCGGCTCCTTGAATAGGACCGACTGCGGCTCTTGGAAAAACTACGACGAGAATCATACTCCTTTACCTGAAACAAATGAAAATGCAAGCTATCAGAAAATGCAAACTCAGAATTCGGTGAGATCATTCATAGAGATGGAGCTACCCGTATAAAAGCCCGACCCATTGCATTTCGAAACTCAGAGTCATCAAGCTTCCTGATCTGTGAAATAAATGAAACAAGTAGTTAATAGAAAAACTACACCTAAAACTCTGAAGTTCCGGTGATAATTAATCTTGCATAACAATCTTACAGCACATTTCATGTCATCATAGTTTGTGTAGTCCACAATTCCGGTAGTGCCTAAAGGGGGAAAACAGCATTACTTGACATCAGCACCAAAAGGACACTATTGTATAAATTATTTCATGTTCCATTCGTTAATCATGTAACTTAATTACATCAAATGTTATACAGAGAGGACACAAATAACACCTTGTTGCTTGATGTAATAACGATAAACAAGGACAGGAAAACCAAACTTACCCAATGTTATTGACTCCTATGACAGTTGTAAAACAGTATTGATCTAATAAGGAACAATGGAAGCTCGCAGAGTATAGCTAGGGGTGACATGACACAACATAAACAGATACTTTAGACATACCAACAAGAAATTTAACAAATGCTAATAGAATGAGGATAATCAAATAGTGTGCCTACAACCATAAAATGTATTGAAACGGCAAAAAGTGAAGATTTGAGAGGAGAAAAAGAAACATCGGTGGCAACCAACACATCAAAAGCATCACACATACTACCAAATATCAGCTGCTATAGAACTCGATGCAACACAACAATCTGAAGAAGGCTTAACAGCCTAAGAACTGTTGTTTTCAACAACAAAAAAAGCCTAAGAACTGAATATCAAGGGTCTGTTAGTCAAGTAAAACAAACACCTTTACTAGATAAAAAGAAGAGGTCAGTCATTCTGGTAGTTAATGGTAGCAAGTGAAAGAAATAAATGACCAAGAGGAACAGAGAAAATTCTTCCAAAAGTAAATATAATGAATGCACGTGCACCTTAGACATCCTTCTTTGGTTAAGAAACTTAGAAAAAAGTCTCCCAAGTGACCAACCTTAAAAAAATATACTAATATAAGGGATTTTCCCTTCATTTTTCTTCAACCCCATAAAGTTAGTAGAAATGCCAATACACAAGGCTCCTCCTTAAGCCAACAATGTAAAATGAGTCACTAACAAGTTCAAACATGTGTCAAATAATCAAAGGCAAGATCTTTCATAGAAAATGTACGCACTGCTGAAAATTGATCAAAAAAAAATTGTGGTCTAGGGAACAAAAAGACCACAACACTACAAGAAAACACAAATACAAGATTACTTAGATGTACAAGTTAACAAACCACCAAAAAATACAGTTCATATAGATTTGAGGGGTCTTCAAATACACCACTATCAATTTAAAATAAGCAGAAGAATCTGAAGTTTCCATTGAAAAGGCCTTATGTTTAAACTGCCTCATTTTCTATCCATCAAAAGCAGACCCACGACTAGAATGCAAAATCCACCACCAGACTTGCCAGTCTCCTTTATCCCGGCATCTATTTTTCCACTTAGAAAGAAGGTCCATAACTAAAAGAGAAGTGATAAAGCATCTCATCCACAAGATTAGCAATTTCCAAACAGCATCGGCAAAAAACATTGCAAGAAGAGACAAGACCATGGACTTCTTGCTCAACAAAAATAGCAGCACCAATCTACAGATGTATGGAGCGCTGTAGCCAGTCACAAATCGAGATCCATCCATGGGTACCCACCAAAGTAATACCTTAATATTGAGAGCGAAGGATGTTTTCAAATATTTGCAAAAAAGAAGCCAATATAATCAAAACTAGAATCTTATAAGCCTCTGTTGGCGTACATTTTTTTCAAACAAAAAAAGGGAAGAAAAGAAGAGAAAGAAGTAAGGCAGGTGGCGTGGCCTAGGGGCTGGCCCAATTGCCCATGACATTAGCCACATTTGGGCCCAATTAAACACCCTAGCAGAGGCCGGATCCATCCAGCCCACAATGGGCATAAATCAGGCCATGTTCAGGCCTTGTGCGCAGCCCTCAGGAGGGCCTGGGCTTCCCCTCAGCCCGCTGGCCCAAGATCCAGGCCCAATTGGGCCGGGCCCACTTCAGCAGCCAGGCCAATCAAAGCCCAGCCGCACCCACTTGCCACCTCAGCTCCTTGGTGCGCACTCAGTAGCCAGCGCAGCCTCCCAAGGGTCAGTTGAAGGAGGGGGAAAGCCAAGGGACAGCCACACATTCAATGTGGTTAAATGAAGTAACTCCCATGGGGAGGCCAAGAGTCACCTGCGCCCACAACTCCTGGCCTTTCACCTGCCCTCCTCACTCTCTATAAAAGGGAGGGGGACGCACCAGCCAGGGGCAGAGAGTTGGAAGCGCCGATAGGCTGCCGGACTGCCACCTCAAAGCTGCTGCCCTCTGCACCTGCAACCTCCTGCCGCCAGAAGAAGGAAGGACAAGAAGAAGAGAAGAGAAGGTAAGGAAGCCTGCTTGGTGCGCCCCTGGAGCCCCCTCAAGGGGGCCTGTCTTTCTGCTTACTCCAGGCCCGTCTCTAGCCTCTAGCATTCTGCAAAAGTCACCATGCTTGGCCCATGTTCGGACCTAGTCCAGACCCCTTGAAAAACCCCTTGCGCAGGCCTGTTTCAGCCTAGCAAAGCAACCCAAATCCGGCCCCAACACAGCCTGCTACCAAGGCCTCCCTGCGGCCCATTTAGCAGACCCCCTGCAAGCCCATTTCCAGTTCAGCCAAGTGCCCTTGCGCTGGCCCATTTCGGCCTCATGCCCAGGTCCTCTAAACAGCCCATATGCAGCCCCCCTGCGATGCATCAAAAAATCAGATTCCAGTGCCAGCCAGATGCCCCCTTTGCAGGCCCGGTCCAGCCCATTTCAGTCCAAAGTGGACCTTTCTCTTGGGACTGTTTGAATGCCCCTTAGCAGGACCCAGTTCGGTCTCCACTGCAGGCCCAAGAACAGGTCTTGTTCGGTCACTCAATCAGACCCAACCTGACCCCACTCCGGTCTAAGAAGAATCCCCTCGAAATACCCTACATGCAGGTCAATTTCGACCCAGAAAAACAGACCCTGGCTGAGCCTCACTTCATGCCAACTTCGGCCCAATCAGGCCCACCTGCAGGACCTGCACCAAGCCCTCTTTCGGCCTGCTGTTCTAAACCCCTCCGCAGCCCATCCAGCAGACCCCAGGCTGGCCCATGAGCGGCCCATTTTCTGGTTCTTACCCAGGCCTTGAACCGTACCCATTTTGGCCCACCTTCCGGTCTTTATCCAGGTCCACTTCCAGCCCACGTTTGGCACTCAATCCAGGCCTTCACAACAGCCTGTTTCCAGCACCCCTGTGGACAGGCGCCAGCCTCTTCAAGGGCCAACCCAATGACCCTTTCACGGGTCCAATCCATTTCCCAAGAAGCTCTACAGCAGCCCCCCCCCCCTTTGCAGCAGAAAATAAAAGAAGAAGTTGCAGCAGCCCCCCTTGTGGCATGTACCGGCAAAGTGAGGGATGAACCTCAACGGCCCTTTCACGGGTCCGATTCTCCCCTCAACACATCAAAGGAGAAGAGAGCCTCAACGGCCCTTTCACGGGTCCGGCTTTCCTCCTAGAAGCTGCCCTCCCAAATTCAAGCAAGAATTGAAGCCCGGCTTTGAACGCCGAAGGAGTGGACCGGCCCGAAGTGGCCTTCAGAAAATTAACAAATAAAAAAATCAGAAAGGCGAAAGCTACATTTAAATTAAGGAGATTCACCCCTAGCGGGGAACTCCACCTTGGGCGGAGGCGCGGGCATGCATCCCGTAGCTTACGACCCGGACGTCGGCGCGGGCACGCTCCCGTAGCCGATGTTCCTTTCACCACTTTTGGCTAAGTCATTGACTAGCCTTATTGGATGGGTAAACTTCACCAAATTAGAAACTTGTCGGTATGCCGTTGTAATGCCGAAATTTTTCTAAGGTGGTGAAGAACCTAAATTGGGGGAAGGGTCACCACTTATTGTACACCGATGTGCCCCACTCATCTTTCAATGAAATGAAATTCAAAGTCAATTCGATGCATGGAAATGGGCACCGATTGGCAGCCCAATGTGCCCGATCAGATGCAAAAAACAAACTGTTTTTTTCAAACAATCGAAAAATAAAACAATGCAGGTTCTGAAATGGGATTTTACAGCCACATTTTCCCAACCGCCTGCAGGTCTTGAAACCACCAACCAGAGCCCAGTTCGGCCCAAGAACAGAACCCTGTTCAGGCCCTTAGTCGGTCCCCTTGTGACCTGGTTCCAGCCCACCTAAAACCACCTGCGCGGACCCCAATCCAGGCCCATGAACAGCCTCCTGTTCGGCCCACCTGCTGCCCCCTTTTCAGGCCCAATTCGAACCCATATGGTCAGGCCCAAGAGCTGGCCCAAGTCCAGTCCAATTTAACCTGCAATCAGTCCTCTTGCGACCTGATTTCAGCCCATTTAGAGCATCTCTAATAGGTCATTTGCAGGCCCATTTTCAGCCTTGTTCGGCCTTCTGCATAGGTCATTTGTAGCCCATCCAGGGCATCTCAAACAGGCCCATATTCCGGCCCTCCAGCAGACACCCCAAACAGGCCCATATTCCGGCCCACCTGCAAGCTTATATCCAGAGCCTAAAACCAGTCCCTTTGTGACCCAGTTTCAGCCCATCAAGGACATCTCAAACAGATCCCCGACCGGTCTATTCAAAGTCATCTGAACAGACCCCTTAAGCAGGTCCGAAGCTGCCCTTGCTCAGCCCACGTTCAGGTCCTAGGACCGGTTCCAAATCAGCCCTCTGTGCAGGCCCATTCTGGCCCATCATAATCCATTCACTCCAGTCCCTTTGTGGCTCGATGAAATCCCAAATCAGTCCTTAAATAAAAATCAGATTTTGATCAAATTCAAAACAGATGAAACTCAAAAATCAGAAAAAAATCAAAGTCATCTAAAAAATGACAAATAAAACAAACCCGAGCAATCGGTTTGCATCTGATCGGACCCAAAAGGCCGCTGCCCTTTTGAGTTCTTTACTTTATTTTGTGGATGTGCATGTCTCCGAAAAACAGGTTGCCGCGACGGTTAATCAAAGGCGTTCGAGCCGTTGCTCGATGTAAGTTAACGCCGGATACTCGCACCATCCGGCGGAGAAGGGTCAAAAAATGAAATTTTCAAAGAACCCGAACCTCGGTTCTAATATTTTTAAACTATCACCGGACTACCTAATATTTTTAGGATATCACCTATTTTCCTAGAAAAGTCCGGAGATGTCTTTCTTTCTAAAGAACAGACGCAGAAAAAAGAGGTTCACACAGCCTCTTTCACCAAAAAAAGTACCATCATTCCCCATCTACTATGGTATCAAAGGCACTTGACACAACCACCTAGGTGACAAGACTAGGAGAGGCAAGGTGCCCAAAGCAGTCGCTCCTGCTGCCAGGCTGCCACTGGGACTGAGGAGGCTAGCCTTTCTGCCTATTTCGGTTGGAGAAGATGAGTCATGTGGACCCAATAATGGGGGCCCAAAACTTAACATGGACCCCAGGAGTACTGAACCACCTAGTCAGACAGGGTGGTTCATTTTAACTTTCATACCTACGACCAAGAGGGCTGAACTGCCAGGACTATGAACCACTAGGGTGCCAAACCACTCAGTCGGATTGGGTTCATTTTAAGATTAGTACCCACCTTAATGGGTCCGCTGGTCCTGGCGAATCATCTTTCCCACCCTAACTTTGCAGCAGTTTCCCTCGCTGGGCCATACCATGGTTTCCACCTATAGTGACCCTCCTCTAGCCCCATCTGCCTCCAGCAACCCTCCTCTAGACTTCCTAGGATGTGTATAGCCCCATTGTTTTCCCTTTTTTGCCCTCCATTTGCCTCTACCATATAAGGAGGTCAGCTGGAGTGCCTGAAGGGCAAAGCCTTCCTTGCCTTGAGCACCTCATGTCTTTAACAAGATAGCCAGTCTCCAAAACTTGTATGCTTTCCTAACCACTGAAAGCTTGACATCCTGAATGGTGGATGATTGATGTGTCTATAAGTATAAACTAAGAGACATGAATTTGATAAACAAAAAATCACATGCAAAAAGGATAACACGGCCTGGGTCACATTTTTCCAACACTTCTAGCTTTACTTGTGCATAAATTTTAAAACAGCACACCATTCAACAAACTCAACTGCAGGCTGCAGC
Source organism: Cryptocoryne crispatula var. balansae (assembly GCA_036172225.1). Taxonomy (NCBI): domain Eukaryota; kingdom Viridiplantae; phylum Streptophyta; class Magnoliopsida; order Alismatales; family Araceae; genus Cryptocoryne; species Cryptocoryne crispatula. The sequence continues at coordinate 51,154,272 of CM069919.1, forward strand.
TCCTTTTGAAGTTGCCCAAGACCACAGTTTCTTTACTAACTTAAAATAAAACAATACAACAGAAAAAGAAGAAAAGGCATACAGAAAGCAAAGCAAAAAGAGAGACCCAAAATGCAACTACCGAGATGAAAGTTAAGTTTGGGGCACTGCAAGAAAAAAGAAGAGAAAAGCAAAAACTTGTCCTTGAAAGAAACCTCCTCCAGAAAGGTGCCCTTACAAGCAAAATGCCAATCTTTGACAAAAAAAAGACATCCGATGAATAATGTGCCTCAGGTGCTTAAATTGATCTTCAAAAATCTGCATAATCCTTGTACGCCATATAACCCGGAGCATTGAAGTCCCACAAAATGGGTTCTAAAAGCCAAGGGTTCCAGTGTGACCAATCGTGCAATAGATAAGGAACATTGACATCCACGCTCCATGGAATCTTCCACACTTTGAATAAAACTCTCCAAAGGTAGTTGATCACCCCACATCTGATAAAAATATGGTCAATATCTTCATCCTTAATGCCACAGAAGACACTCACTCAGCACAGCAGGGAAAATCAACTTCAAATAGCATCTAGTGGGCAAACGTTGTCTGCAAATCTTCTAAATGGGCAGTTTGATTTTGATGGGTGGAAAAGATTTCCACACTTCATGATACCACATAACTCTATCCCCTCCCGCTAAAAGTTTACATTTTGCCGACTTAACTGAGAAGACTTTCTTTTTGCAAAGCAACAAAACTAGTTCATCCTCCTTATCCTCAGTGCATTCAAGATTGTCAAGACTATTCAAAAGGTTAGAAAGATCATACATTTCCTCCTCCTTGAGAGCCCTTCTAAAGGGGAGGCATCACTTAGCCCTATTATCCCAATTGTTGTGCGCCATAGCATGAGGTTGACAGCTAAACTATCAAGAGTAGGAAACTGGCCAGTAACTCGTAACCACTCCCTTTATCCTCCCAGAATGAAGTCAATATAGCAATGCCAACCTTGATAATGCAGGAGTTGAAGAACTCCCAATTGTGCAAAATACTTTTCCATATATTGAAAAATCTGCCTCTGTCTCCAAAATCACAAATCCAAGTACCATTCATCCCAATACCATACTTGGAGATCACCACCTTGGCCCACAACGCCTGACTGTTGTTATTCAACTTCCACAACCATTTAGAAAGTGGAGCAATATTAATAGTTTCCAAAGGAACCAGCCCTACACCACCTTCATTAGTGGGTCTGCAAATATGATCACATTTAACAAGATATAACCCCTTCTTATCAGGATTCTCATGCCAAAAAAATTTAGCTCTAATTATCTCAAGTTTAGTACAAATACCTTTGGGGACTCTTATAATAGAGAAGAAGTAGAGGGAGACACTTTGCAACACCAATTTAGAGAGCAACCATCTACCACCGTCAGATAGCATTCTTCCTGCCCACCCTTGCAATTTGGTTTCCATTTTTTGTACTACACAATGCCAATCAACCGGGAAAGAGGCCCAGAACATATCAAAAATCCTGTGTAGTACGACCCTTTGTTCCTATTTAATGTTCACACCCACATGTTCACATTGCTCTCAATTTATCTTTAGTCCTGTTACTGCCTGCAATAGGTGAACCATATCTCTTAATATAAGACATTAACCGGTTTAGCTGAGAAGAAAAGAAGAGTGTCATCTGCAAACAAGAAAAGTGAAATTTGTTCCCTTCCAAGACTCACTTTTATGCCTTCAATCAAACCAGCCTGCTTTGTTTTATTCTACAACCAGCCAAAATCCTTGCCATTGATGTTGACCAAGAATTTTGCAATTGTGATCTATCATCTATGTTGTCAGAGGTGACTGCCTTGATCGCCTAGGCGATGAGGTGAAGAGAGGCAAGGAGAGGCAAGAGCTCAGCGCCTGAGGCAATGATACTCTTTACAGATGACAAACATAGGGTTTAGGAGCTTTATAAGGATCCATATCCTTCAAAGCACAAAGCACTTCCTTCGTAGAAAAACTGTTAACAAGGGACTTAACCTCTAAATAAGAAATGAAGTTGATCAAAGGACTCCATCTTTTGTCATCCATAAAAAGATGACTATAGAATTTAGACACCTGGAGACCTATCTGCTCAGTACCTTCGAACACATCCAAAAACTCACAATTTGTGAATCGAATTCTTCTTCCTAATGCAAGCCTGAGTGTGGAAGAACCTTGTGTTTTTATCACCCTCCTTGAGCCAAACTTCATTAGACCATTGCTTCAATTTGATTTCTTCCCTATAACACCACTCTTTGTAATTGTCTTTGACTTTTTCCACTCAAGTGTCTGATCTTCTGAAATCAATCCAACATCATTCAATCTTTCAAACTAATCAATCTTCGAAATCCACTCATTCTCTTGTTGGCTGAAATGGTGAAGGGCTGGCCTGCCCACCTTTTCAAATGCTTCTTGAGCATCTTCAAATTGCAAACAAACTTGCTTGTAGCTGACAAAGCATTCGGGACCATTTCGATCCATCATTCCCTAATCAGATATTTAAAATTGGGCTGCCTGCACCAGGCTAACTCCAATCTGAATTTACAATACACCAAAGGCTGCTTGGAAATTATATATATGTTCGTGCATCAGAATTTACAGTGAAAGAAGATGAAAACCAAACCATTAAAAAAGGGAAGTTCAATTTCAAATGAGTGAAAAAATGGAAACAATGGGAAGCTTTCTGATTCCTCTTACTGGCATTAACACTATAAAACTAGAACACATCAGCCAAGCAGATTAATCATGTTAGCTATCACCTACCATGGCCATCTCGGAACACTTCAGAGAAGCAGACATCCCCAGCTCGACGCATGTGATCCTACAAAATAAGAAATGCTTGAAGTAGCAACACTAGGTTTTAAACTTCAAGGGAGATAAAATGAAAAAGATTAGCAGGGCACCTTTAAATCTTGCCAGGAGGCAGAACTTGGCAAACCAGTAACACGAACTGAACAAAAGTAATAAATAAAAAGTGAGCATAAAAAAAATCCTTTGATAAGACATGTCCATGTGGTATTTAAATAACCCACCACGATAATCTGACCTCCTTGACTGTCCACGAGTGCCACGTCCACCATTGTACCTGCTAAAATGATCAGTAGAAGATGAATGACCTCGACCACCATGCGCAAGCTCAACCTGCAAAGAAGCAAAAAGTATTTTCATATTGATTACATAATATTCAAATTTCCTTCCAACACTATGAACAACACTCAAGAATACTGAATACCCGGAGCCTATGACCATCAAAATCATAACCATCACGGCCACGGATAGCATCGGCAGCATCGCGGGCGTCTTCAAACTGCCCAAAGAGAAACCAATGGAAAATGTCAGCATCTGAAGAGGGAAAATATATATAAACCATGCTGGATACACATGTTAACAATGGCCATCTATGTTTACCACCAAGAGAAATACCAGCTGTCCCAGTGCCCCACCTCTTTCTACACCTCAACAAACAAAAAAAAAGAAAAAGAAACACCGGCACAAGATAAAAAACACTGTTCAACAGCAATGATGGGTGGCTTTAGTTCAGTTTCTTCCCAGATTCAGCAACACCTCCAAAGAGGATTCTTTTGTTTATGATTATGTTTGTAAAATAAAAACCATCTGCAGCATTGCGTGCCTGCAATATCTGATTCAATAGTGGTACCACCAATCCAAAGAAATTTTCGGTAACATTGATAATGGGCCACCTATAATTGAAATTAAAATTTTCCAATCATCTTAGATAACGTAGATATTGCTCCACAAAAAGCTGTTGAAAGAATATCTGAAAATCATCTCAATAATTCCTAATTTAACCAAAATGCAAAGCAATCAGGAGTCTTTCAATTTTAACATAGCAAGACATCTGTATAAAGAGGTGATGTAACCTCAAGAAATCAAAATCAATTTCTTTTGTGAAAAAAAAATTCTTTTGAATTAGCTTTGAACAACTAGAAAAATAAGTGGTATCCCATAAGAGTATAGCTAATTCAATGATATGTATAAAAATATATTCAAAATTTATAATGCTTTAAAATTTTATTTTGATCTCTCTTCATCGGACTTGTGAAGTACCGATGTTAATTACATCAAACAACCATTCAGATATCCTTGATTAACCATCATAGTAATTCATGAATAGAAGACATACATCTGTAAAAATAAACGCACTGGGAGCAACGGCCCCAAAACCTGGTGGAATGCAAACAATTAGTATTTTGAATTTAATTTGATTTTATTTTTCCTGTCTGAGCTGGTTTAAATTGTTTTGATTTGTGACTTAATGTCTTTATCTTTGAAATTGTTTTTTTTGGATTTAATGGGTTGATTAAAACTTGATGTCTATTGATTTGAGATTTTGTTTTGAATTTGGTTTGAGTTTGATTGGGATCTTATTTAAAATGTGTTTTTATTTGGATTTGATTTGATTAAGACTCAGTGTATTTTATCTTTTAAAATTCACTTTGAGTTTGATTGGAATTTCATTCAAAAATGTGCCTTGCTATGTTCAAGAATTTTTATTTAGATTGATTAAAATTCATTTAAGGGTTTAAATTGACTTGGGTTAATCGTCCACTTCTCTGGATGTCTTTAGATTGGATGTTTGTTTTGATTTCAGATTTCATAATTTCTTGATTTTGGCATTTTAGATTATAGAATTGTTAAACTTTTAAAATTTTTTTGGATTTTTTTAATTGCATACTCAAAGTTTGATGATCGGATTTTGATGCTTTGGGTTTAAATTCAAATTTTCTGATTTTTTTATTTCAACTTATTTCATTGCTTGGATTTTACAGATTTAATTCAATATGTAGGATTTCAAAGTCGCCTTGGGATTTGGTGTTCTGATGGCGAGGATTATTAGGACTTAGATTCGTTGCCTGCACACTTGAAATATTTCTTTATTCTAATTTTATATTTAAAAATCTTAGCCTTGGTTTCGATCATGATTTTAATCTTAACTGAATTCTCGGATCTCAAGCTTTGGGGGTCCCTGTCCTTGAGAATTAATACAAATTTCATATTTGAATAATGGTGAATTCTTCTTTTCTCATATCCAAATCTTGGGAGTTTCACATGGTTTCATCTTCACTCATGCTCTTGATCCCATCTTTTCCCCAAAGTTCCAGATTTCGGCTAACTGGGTATGCTACCAGATTTCAACACTTCTCCTGTTTCCTCATCTCTCCTTTTTTTTACTTCACTCCAGATTGGTGGTCCGACTTGCTAAGCATTGTTCTGTTGGCGTCTGTTGAATTTTTTGTTTCAAGTCCACCTCAGCTCCAAGTCTGATTGGTGAATTGTAAATCAAATAATCATAAACGATAAAGATACATAAGATACTACTTTCAACATTAAATTCATCAAATGATAGATATGCTTGGCCAATGAGAGAATAATCACTTTCTGTTTGATGCAGATAAGGAACAATCCATCTAATTAACAATTTCATTTTCTCATTTACAGTACCCGTGGATTACCTCAATAAAAGCATAACCCGGAGGCCTGGGAGGAATCTTGAGATCTATATCAACAATAGGGCCATACTGCATTAACAATGGCAATCAGTAAGCAAAAATAAATAAATAAATAAAAATATCATGTATTGGAAAAAACCTATAGTTTATGTAAAACCTGTTAACCAAATTAAAAAACAAAAACAGGATTGGGACACCTGCAAGAACAGCAGGTTCTGGTCGGGCCTTTGGATCCAGGCCTAGAATTAGCCTAAAACAGCAGGTTATCCACGACAAGAAGGTAATCCATATACGTAAATAAAAACAACGAAACAAATAAATCTGAATCATACTTAATAATCTAGACATTCGGCAATCAGTCGAATATCAAAATAACTGTTGGCCATGAAAATCAGACCGGAGGATGGAATGGTAAATTCAGCAGGTAAATCATCTCAAAGCATGAAAGATGGAAGGAAATACAGTATAATATAGTACATATGAACAACCACGCAACTCAACTTAACTCAGCCTTACTCCCAAATTATTTGGGGTCGGCTATACGGATTCTCCATCTCCACTCACGTCAATTTTGAGTTACTTTTTCATAGATATTTAAATTATATGAATCATATTGAATTATCCTCCAAGTTACATCTACTACATTATTTTTTGTTTGTTATCTTAATGGTTTCTAATTTTCAAACCGGAACCTCCTTACGTCCATGTTTTATGTGCCTAAACTATCTTAATCTCTCATCTTTCATTTTATCTACAATTGTCAATATTCCTACTTTTCTCTAATATATTCAATATTTATTCTATCTAATCAAGTATAACAACGAATCCATCTTTACATTCTCGTTTCAGTAACACTTATTTTAAAAGTATATTTTTTATTTTATTGTCTGACATTCACTACCATACAACATTGCAAGTTTTATAGTTGTACAATAAAATTTTATTTTCAATTTTAGTGAAATCTTACAATCGCATAGAACTCATGTAGTCAATCTCCATTTCTACCAATCTGCTTTAATTCTATGATTAATAATTTCGTTACATTCTTCGCCTTTTTTAATAATTGATTTAAGATACTTAAACCATGGAATGCAATCTCATGACATTCTAACCAGCCCCGTAAGATTTGAAACAACTGAAATCGGCTATTCCAAAGGTCTGGGGGCCGGCGCCAGTTGCGAGACAGTGGCTCAGTATGAGTTAGTGACAGGATCTGACAATATCGGGTCCTCTCATATCCAACCGGACCCAACTCGCATATACCTATGATTAGCTTTTTGAGAAATTTCCAAATGAACAATTTCAACAAAATCTTTCCATTTCTTATTTATTATGTTCAACTTCATGCATTCCTCTATCTGTAGAGTACATTCGATTGAACCCAAAATAGATCGAATCAAACCATAAACTCCATAAAAACTTATCTATGGGCTTATTTTTTAAGTTTATTTTCGTTTTTTCTTATTTATATTGTTAGATAATATATGAAATTCGAAATCTAATCTCCCGAGAATCTTGCGAGATCTCTTCTCTTTCACTCTTCCGAGATGAAACCAAGTTTCGAGACGGCAATCCTTGACTTGAACTAAGTTTTGAGATAATATTACCACATGCAAGATAACACCCCCGCATTATTCTCTTTGGACTTCATAAATTTACAATACATATATTATGTTTTATTTCTACCTATTTTGAAACCCTTAATCTCTAAAATACTTTTCTATGGTTCTAACTTCTTATTCCCTCGTTGTGTCTCATCTATCAATATGTTATTGTCTACAAACATCATGCATGTATAATTTTCATTAATTCACTGATAACTAATGCAAAAGAATCAAGACTTATTGGATAGCCTTAATGTAAGCCAATTGAATTAGAAAAATATCTTTTTTTCTCCTCCAATTGTGCACACTAGTGGTTACTTCATCATATATGTTTTTGTCACTCGTATATACCAAACTGGCACCATCGTTCGCTCAAACCACCACAAAACCTCTCTTGAAACCTTATCATAGACATTTTCCAGGTCAATAAATATCATACATAAATCTTTCTTCATATCTTGATATTTCTCGATGAAACTTCTAATAAAAATTAACTTCAATTGTATATTGATCACGCATAAATCCAAATTAGTTAACTGAAATATTTGTATAATTTTGTAATCGCCACTCAATAACTATTTCTCATAATTTTCTTGCAAACCCAAATAAGATAACAAGTGAATTGTATGATAAGAGACAATATGTGCTTAACATAAGTTTCTAAGACAGGAACTACGCAGCACAATATAATCCATCTGATCATCTTGAAGGCTCAATATGTGCTTCAATCTTCCACAGCTTTGCCTAAACACATATGTTTGTTCTCCACTAAATTCTTTTACCAGGAAATTGCGATTAAGGGAAGTACAATGTAGACAAAATTATGTAACTACACAAGTGAATCTAGAGCCATAAAACATGGAAAGCTAGGTCTCAACCCGATCAGGCAAGGTCGCCTAACCTTGTCAGTTTTTGGTAGTGACTGGCCTAGTCGCGACCCCAGGCTGGCAACCCTGTGCCTAGACCCATCCGGGTTACATGGCCCTATGACCCGATCGGTGACCCAACCAACCAAGTCATCAACGACTAGTCCAACGACTATATGAGACCCTCAAGAGGCTTCTCCTTTCCCTCACACCTCTTTCATTCTCTCTTAAACTTTCTCTCACTCAAAAACTCTCTCAAAAGTTTAATCAGCGTTAATTATCTCTTTTAAGCATCTAATTAGTGCTTAAGTGGTCTTTTTTTAGTTGTGCTGCTATCCCATTTTTGTTTAATTATGTTGCTAACATAGTTGTCAAGGCACCCGCCTACGCGGCAAGGCGTTTTTCCAACAACACCTTGTCTGGGGCCAAAAAGGCGCCCTAGGTGCCCGCCTAGGCGCCCAGGCAAGACGCCTTGGGTATTTTTACATAATTAAAAAATAATAATTTTAAGGAGTTTTACCCCCATAATACCCCTCACAAGGGACATCTATTTAATGATAGTTTGAACATATTAATATATTTCACTATCACTTATAATATCATACATATTTAAAATTTATAATTATAAACATATGTTATATACTTAATTAAGTTCTCTTTCAACTTTTTCTTCTCTCTCTCTGTCTCTCTTAAGTCTTAATTTAACAAGATTAACTCCTTATCTAAAAATAAATACCCACACTTTCATAATTACATATATAAGATCGCTTATATTATTACATACGTTTTTTGGTTCGATTCGTGACTACTCTGCGCCCCCATTTAATAATATTATAACAATATTTCACTAACACTTATACTATCGCACATATATAAATTTTATAATCTTAAATGTGTTATATACTTAAATTTTATAAAAATATATTTAACTCTTTTATTTTTCATATACACATCATATTTACTTATATACATAGATAAAACACTCATATTCAATTATAACATAAAAATATAATTATATTTATGCATATTTTTATGTATTACAACCTCTGACCCAGTCTTCCTTGAATATCGCCTTGACTGCCTAGGCGACGCCTAAGCAGCCGCCTTGTCGCCTAAGCGGAATCGGTACCCTTCAACGTCTTGAGCGCCTATCGCCTTCACAACTATGGTTGCTAACCTCTTTATATAAGTCTTATTTTATTTTTTTTAAGTTTCTTGTTCAACATATCTTTTTCAAAATGTGATACTCAAACTTCTGATACAACTCAAAATAATTTGGCTTGACTTCATTACAACTCGATATCCATGGCAAAAAAAAATTCAATGTAAATATTATAAAAAAATATCTGTGGGGAGACTTACCGGTTGAAATATCACCTCGTCGAGAAGAAAGACAATGTTGCACCATGCACACAACTCCACCCAAAGTATGAGCGCAATTTCGTAAGTATTTACAAACGTTGGAACAAACAAAGAGAGATTCAAAGTGGCATAAAGATAGTATTGGAGAAGAAATTTCCAAACATGCAAGACATTCGGTTCACAAATACGGGGCTGGACATCAATGTTCGGACTTTTCTCGGAACAAAGATTTAGATAATGATACATTACCATTAAAATTAACTAAATCATATCGATGTATGTATGTAACCTTTAACATTTAAAAAGAACTTAATACAGATGATAGAGGCAAATGGCAAGTCATTTGCGGTTAAAGATATGCATCGGCATACCGGCTGATTCATGAGTCAAGGTTCAGAAAGTGGGAGATGATCGAACACAATAAGAAGAGAAAATTCATTATCTCACATGATATGATGACTCAACAGTAGATCACGTGGAGACCATCATCACACATCCACAACAAAGACAAACATTCATCACATAGCAATGAAGTATTTGTGGATATGCAAGGAGAAGATCAGACAAGTGACAAAGCTCTTCTATAGAAGCATTACAATGAATGTTGCAAAGAGGCCATATTACGACTCAATGATCAACGTCACAACCGATGTCGGTAAGAAAGTGTCGGGTCCAAATCCGAAAGAGATATACAACACTTATCTTCCAAATGAGATAAAAGATATTAAACAATATGTCAAGTCATTTGAACATATTTGGCAAGAAGAAAAATGCACATTTGATGACGGATGGTTAGGCAGGTCAATAACCTTCTAATTTTCAAACTTATTACTTATACCACATCTTTTTGAACTTTAAATTTTAGAATTTATACATATTCTTCGTCTTCATAAGTATAACTAGAAAGATAATAATCTAACTTCCTAATATATTGTCAAGCCGAAATCGTCTTCTGGAAGTCCGTGGACATATCCGGACAGGTAAAGAATGCGAACTATCTCTTTGGATTAATTGACAGTGTTATCGAAAGATAAGAGAGAATTGAGTTATCCAAGTAGTAATGGAAAATGCTCATACAAATAAAGCAACTAAACACATGTTGATGGTTAAGAGACTATGTTTATGTTAGGCATCATGCTCTGCCTATTTATTATATTTAATATTAGAGAATATATACAAAGATCCTCAAATTAATCGGGTAGTTAAGGTAGCCCAATTCACATCATCTTTCATATACAACCATAATTTCATCATTAACCTAACAAGAAACATACGAATAGTCGAGAACTCCTAAGATCAAAGGCTACCCAATTCGCTTCTTATTACATTTCGTTGGAGAGTATAATGCAACAAAGACATGCCCTTACGCAAATAATACTTTCACCGGGACGGGCTAGTTAGATTGTTAGGGTTAGTAATTCAAATAAGAGAAAAGAAAGAAAAGTTGAGTAGACCTTAGAGAGTGAAGTTTTCTAGTGAATTGTAAAGAAGGTCCTTCGTATGGTGCAATGCAATCATTAGTCAAAGTTTTTAGAATAGCATACAAGAATCGAAAGGCTAACATGGGCTATCTGTATAATACACTTAAGTAAATAAAGAATGAAATAGTAAAGATGGTCTTATATTTCAGCAAGTTGTGAGATATTATCGACTATCAATGGGAACATACATTGTATTATCAAATACATATAGCAAATACTTTTTTTGTGATTAAGTCAAATCATACATCTTATTTTTATTATTATACTCTCTACTGACATGAATATGTTATCATTTGTCAGGTCACTTTTTTAATCCTATATAGTATTATCGTATGATGTTCAAGTCAAATAATGAGTTTATAAACAGTGTTAAAGAGGAAATTCGTAAAATACTTGGGGATAACAATCGATCAATTATAGTATGTAACAAGATGCATGACTATAGTATGAAATCATTCCACTTTGAGACATGGTACAATGTACAGTTATGCCCCTAAGTCCTGGTAGATGCCATCTATTTTCTTGACGATTTAAATGATTAACTTATTTCAATTATCTTCTAACATATAATGAAATCATATAATTAATTGATAGATGAATAATGACAAGGCATTAGGATATGATTCATATGAAAATTTGGCAGACGTTGTGATAAGAGTCTTGCCAAACCACATCAATTTTAAAATGTTAAAGAAATTGATCAACGTTCAATCTTATTCATACAAATTAGAGGAATCGGTCAACTACAAAAAGACTGGAGCAATTGGTGTATTGTCATCACAACGTGCGATTGAAGTTGAAGAATTTAAAGATGATGAGGAACAAGAAGAAGGAACAAAGGTGGAGAAGAAGCATCAGGATGTCAAAGTGAGACAGTGATCATACAAGAAACCGACATCAATTTAGAAAAGATGTTCAACGAGCAAATTTCGTTGCAATCTTGGGTGAAGGATCAAGAATGATTGGGTGAATTTGAGATCAACCCAAAAAATCAAGAATGAGCTCAAGAAAAACTCAACAACGTACCTCTATCCAAAGAATTCCAGATCCCTCTTTTCATGGCAAAAAGATAGAAGACCGAAGAATCTTCTAGCCGAGGTATGAAATCAAGGGGTAAACATAAACATGTTATAACTGATCCATTGGACATTGCATATAAATAAACAATTGGCGAATAATGACAAGACACGCCGAAGCCGAACATCCAAATTCAATACCAAATGTCATATGATTTACTTCAAAGAGTAGCAATGATGGAGTGTTAAAAGTTGAGGAAGCACAGCTGGTCTAATAAGGTCGATAGATCTAAGGATATACCCTACAATGATACAGTTCATCGAAGAGAAACAATACACATGCGATGCAAGACACAAATCATGGTGTGCAGTAGCGAGATTGTCAAAGATCAGCTCACACAATAGGATGGAAGTCAATACTATGGACAATCTTATGGAGTTGATTCATCTCAATACTCTTGATTTCCTATATATCACCAAAAAAAGTACAAAAATCTAAAAATACTAAAAAATCTGGAAAAATAGAAAATACAAATAGAAAAGAATTTTATTCATTTCTATTCAAATCTTACCTTTGTTGTTCTTCTAGATAATTTACATACTCTCCCCATGACATTTGAGAAGAATACATGACGTTGAACATGTATACATGTTGATTGTACTCGTCACTATCCTGTACAATCATCCTAGAATAGGATTCGAAAGATCCACTGTAACTACTTGGAGTGCATGGAAGTGTCTGTTGTGGATCTATATATAGGTTGAGTCATATCGTAAACCGTATATTTTTTGCCTTTTAAAAAACTATTTTCTAGATCCGGTGCAACTGGGTCTGTTTTGGGCCCGATCAAACCGAGCTAAACCCTTCCTTCCTTTCCAAAAAAGACAAGAACTGCACAAGGTCACTTGTTTCAATAAAAATAAGCATAGGAAGGCACAGTAGTTCAAAGTTGATCCAGTTTTGTACCAGCAACAGCAACAAGTACCGTGCATGAACAAAATAGTGATGGCATTAAAAGATCAGCAGATGCAGGTTAAACATGAATTAGAAGATTAGAGCTAAAGGATAAAACTCAGAAGATAACTTTAGAAGCAACATTGATCAATTGCCCTTCATAAGCTCCAGTTCTTTGCAACGGAGGTGAGCGTAAAATATTGAAAGCAAGGTCATTTGGTAAACAAATGTCTTACGAGAGCTGTAAGGAAAAGGTAGAACATTGAACAAATGGATCATTTCCTAAGTACATTATGCACTAATTCTTCCTGTGGTTGAGGAAAAACTGTGTATATCCTTAAAAGGAAAAGAGGAAGAAAACCTTGTGAAAGAGATCTTCGATTTCCCTCTCACGAATATCACCAGGCAGATTGCCCACATAAACTGAGCGATTTGACCTGCTGCCCATCTTTCTGAAATCTGTACAAAGAATAGAATGTAAGAAACATGACTGCAGAAGACCGGAATACTCGCTTATCCAGAAATTGGGAGAAAAAGTTGAATTTGGACAACAATCCTGACAGTTGCACAATAGACGCTAATGCAATATAAGAGAGAAAGTAGATCTAGGGAAAGCCCTGAAGCCATGAAGTAAAACTTTCTTTAAACCAGAAAAAGAAGTGCAGATAAAATGAAAGGAGAAAAGCTAGCCCTAGCAGCCAAATCACGAACTGCGGTCAAACAAAATCCACACGATTTGCTCCGGGAACGAATGCCGGATCCAAAAGATCGAAAATAAAAGAGCTACGATGGCCAAGTAAGAGAATATAACCAGATAAATGAAGACCGGAAATCCAAACCCTAGAGTTCATGCGCCTGACCTCGGAGCAGCGCCGCGATGTGTTCGGTGTTGGGCTTTCCGTCGGAGGACCCCGCGACGTTGTGAGATGTGCACTGTAGATGGAATATCTTGTGGGTCGAAATCAGTGGCAGTTGCGTAAATATAATCTCTCATACCGGTCAGTAGTAATTCCGGGTTGGCTTATTTTTTTTTAGAAAACAATTATTCCGGACTAATAACGGATAAATATGATAAATATGTCAATTTTGATAATTATCTATCAACTATAGCTAGAATAGTCATGTTGAGAATGTTGAAAAATATAATAAAAGTATAATTATAGAACTCACTTCACTCATTGTTTTGAAATTTTAAGTTAAATGACACGTGTATTTAACACGGTGTTAGAGTCCATTATTTATTATCAATGTTGCATAGCCAAATTATAAAAAGTATCAGGCAAGAGAGTGTGTTAGAATAATCTCCTATTGGATGTAAAGAAATATTTTGCGAAAATATAAGAAATATGTTTACTCCACTTGTTAGTCTCATGGTCAAGAGAGTAGAGCTCACATTTACATTTTAGTAATTTCTTTTGATATCCCAAATACCAGAATATGCAGGTTCAAATATCTCTAACAAATAATGACATCATATAACTGATTGGTGGATGAATCATAACAGAGCATCGATATATGATTCATATAAAAATTCGATAAATGTTGCGATAAAAATCTTGAGCTAAACCACACTAGTTTTAAGATGGAAAAGAAATTGATCAATGCTCAATCTTATTCATACAAAGTAGAGAAATTAGTCGACAACAAAGATGAAATATTTTGTGATTCGAAAGTGGCAACTGTGCAAATACAGTCCCTCGGACTGACCAGTAGTAATTCTGGATTGGCTTATTTTTAAAAACAATTATTCCGGATAAATATGTCAATTTCGATAATTATCTATCAACTATAGCAAGAATAGTCATATCGAGGATGTTAAAAATTATTATAAAAATATAATCATAATACTTAATCCACGCATCATCTTAAAGTTTTGAGTTAGATGGCATATTTATTTAACATGATATCAGAGTTCACTATTTTATGAACGACATTGCATAGCCCAATTTTTTTTAAAAAAAAACAGTTACACCATGAGAGAACATGTTAGAATAATCTTATATTGGATGTAATTTTTTTCTGTGAAAATATAAAAAATTGCGTTTACTTCACTCGTTAGTCTCGAGGTTAAAGGGGTAGCATCACAATTATATTTTCATAATTTCTTTCGATATCCCAAATATGAGACTATGGTAATTTATCTTCTCATTATAGGCAATTCTCCCAATAAAAACCTTAAAAAATTACAGGTGTTTTTTTCTTATTTAAATCAATATGGTTGCTAGTACTTCGAGTTTCAGGCTCTTCGCCACACATTAGTGAATTAGATATCCTATCTCAAAATCTTTTTTTTTTGTAGAGTTAAGCAGAATTAGAGTTGCATGCTTCCTGGCTTAGGGTCCATTTGGTTGGGTGTAAAATGATTGACCTGAGCATGTTTTCCTCAAAACCAGCCCCCAGCTCATATTTGGATGGCAGGAAAATCGGGGGTCAATGAAAAGGTAACATGTTGACTATATATTTCACCGATTTTGGCATCCAGGTATTTAGTCCGGGTGCCGTTCTCCGGGGAAAGCTGATAAAAGTAATTATTAATATGTTTTAAATGTTCAAATACTAATATTATGAAATTTTAGTTTTAAGAAAATATTATAATATATAATATTTTAGAGTGATAAATATGATAGATAGAATATGTAAAAAATAATTTAGTTAACATGTGTATTATTTTATAATTTTTTATATTAAATTTTAAAATGTAAAATTTTTAACGGTAATTTAGAAACAACTAAATGATTGAAAATAGCTTCAAAAACTAATTTATAAATATTTAAATAAAAATATGTTTACAAAAAAATAAATTACATGTAACCGAGCAGTGTATTTTATTTTATAATTTTTTGAAAAATTCATTACGTAAAATTGTTTTACTTGAAATTATTTTTACATGGATCCAGATAAACTCTTACTTAATTTTTTTTATAAAATTATTTTACATGAAATAAATTCAATTTGTTAATTTTTATATTATTTTATAACTATTATTATATCAAATTTTAAACATTAAAATTTGAAGAATGATTTAAAAACATATAAATGAGTAAAAATATTTTTAGAACAATAATTTACATGCAAACAATAGTGTAATATATTTTGAATTTTTTAAAAAAATTTATCTGGAAAATATTTTACTTTGATTCTACTTTTCATGAAAAATGATATACTAGCATCCAAACGGTGGAAACTGATTTTAATCTCCGTGGAAAAGTTGTTTCATGAAAAGTATATTCAAATATTTTGTTTTTACGTAGAACCAAACGGACCCTTACTCGCATAAATGTAGCAAAAGTTAAATGCATTGCTCATAATATATGACAGCATTTCAGTTGCTTAAATTGACTTATATTGGATTGTGATGTGAGGCCTAAAACCCTTTTTTAGAATATTTCTGCTTTTCACTGGGCGCGAAAAGTCAATGGTTTTTACAAATTCTTGTTTCTTGAGGAGTGTAGACAAACTGGATGAAGATGATTCTATAACTTCTTCCGCATATAATATCAGTCAAACACACCCTTAGAATTACTAGGATTTCTGAGGTGAAATAATATTCTCAACAAGATGAATCCATCTTTTAAGTTATTATATTTCATTTTGAGAGAGAGAGAGAGAGAGAGAGAGAGAAATTTTGATCTGATAAAAATCCTAAAAAATTATATATATATATATTTACATTAATTAAACAATCCTACAATAATATATATCTTCTCGAGCAGGACACCTTCATCTCTATGTCTTTTTTCAGATTTAACTCTCTTTTCATTTTTTGGAGAACACCAAGCACTAATCTATTAAAAGAAATATATAAATAATTAGGAACTCATATATGTCTCTAGGTATGTATATATAAATGCATTTTTATACATTAAAGAAAATCAATGAACGGATAACGTAGAAAAACAGGTGCGCTGCCGGCTGACGTCATGTATCTGCATGCATGCACGTCGGTACACACGTGCGTCATCCTCGCCGGCGTCGTGCTAGCCGGCTGTGTCGTCGCCGCCGCCGAAGAGCGAGCCCCGGGCATCGAGGAGGACGAGGAGGAGGAGCAGCAGCAGCAGCAGCGCCACGCCCACCGGGGATCCCGCCAGGCGGCAGATGGCGTCGGCGGAGCCGCCGCCGGCGCCCGAGAAGCCCTCCGACATCGCGCCGCCGCGGCCGGTGGAGAGGAAGTGGATGGCGAGGACGAGGGAGAGCGTGAGCAGCGGCAGGGCGGCGGGGCCGAACGACGTCGAGATCGCCGCCGCGACGGCCTTGACGGTCAGGTAGAAGAGGTACGCCGCCACGGCCCACGCCGCCGCCTCGTACGGCGTCCATTCCGGCCCGTCCTCCGCCACCTCCGTCACCATGGTCGCTAGCTGGTTCTGCCTGGCTCTCGCTCAGTCATCTGGAGAGAGGAGGCCCTCGCGGCTTTGAAGGACGGACGGCGGTGCGCGCGGGTACCCCGTGGCCGTCGCCGCCGGTGGGTTACGGCAGCCGGCAGCCGCGTAGGGGGGTGGAGAAGGATCGGGGAAGACATGTGGAAGGAGGATAGAGATATGGACGCTAGGAAGTGAAGGGGATATGACAGCCGACCATGGCCGTCGACGCCTGGCGCGGCGGAGACGGCGGGGACGGCGGAGCAAGGAGGGCTGAGGAGGAAGACGACAGGCGCCACCGGCCGCCGGAGACGCGAAGCACGTCCACACCACACCCATCTCGGTGTATGGAAATCCGTGTCTCTGTTTCCATCTAAGCCGGAGGTTCAGCCCGCATGGGTAGAAGTAGAAATTAGGGCATAGTTCGGTGCACTTGGAAGGTCATTCATGTCCTTGATGATAATCGGGGGAGATAGATTTTATAGTCATTTATTAATTTATGCCTTGTTTAATAGCGCACTCCTAATATTGATAAAAATTTTAATTGTTTCAATTTTGAAATTTGTAGTTGTCAAAACACCTTTTTTAAAAAAAATGTTACAAAAAATACAAATTTATAACAAAAACACAATTTATCATGCAAGCAAAAACCCCGTTAGTGTCTAACCTGATGTTGATGACCTTGGAAACAAGTACCGATATGGCAAAACACACATTCATCTGCCATTACATTTTTGGTGCTCAAAAGAAGCATCCCTTTGAAAAAAAAAATTGCCCTCAGCCCATGAATGAACTGCAAACGCAAAACATCTCCACATGCATTCATACCATGATCCTATTGATATTTCTTAAGGACATACAAAAACGATACCATATCAATTTTAATACTAATATTTCTACAGGACAGAATATTAATATCAAAAGAGATACAGGCCAACACTTGTGCTACAATTCATGTCTTATTTGCGGTACAAATTTCAAATCAATACTATAGCCAACACTTTGTGATGATCTATATCAATAGCAGTCTCAGAATAAATAGTGATGGAGGAGTTTAATGCCGTCTGAACTACGAAAAATGAAGTCAGAAGAACATGTGTTCCATAAGCATACGGCCACAAACTTTTTGCCTGTAAAATGAAGGCGGACAACCAAGGTATGAAGAAAGAGAGAATACAACCGGCAGTTGATTCATTCATTCCATCGACGAAAATTGGAGAACATGGAAAGAGTCTACGAATCAAATCAACTAGAATAGAAATGAGGGCAAAAAACTACGCAATAACATCCGTGAAAGAAGGAATACCAGAATTCGGTGCAGCACACAACCTTTTAGGAAACACAGCATGATTGGATTATATAAACTTGAATTCCAATTTTCACCCACAATAGAACAGTAGCTGATAAGCGAAGAGTGTTATCTTATGAGAAAATTGATCGACTAAGTCAACCTCGAACAACCGGAGGAAGGAGGAAAGATATCCCATTTCCATAGACAGAAAGAAAGAGTTCTATTCCAGTCTGTCGGAAGACCTCATGCTGCTCTAATGATGAGTTGTTTGAGCTACGCTTCAGCTTCCTCCTTGGCCTTCCTTGCAGCTGCTCTGATTTGACGTTGTTCCTCTTTATAAATTCTGTTTCTCCGTTGGAACTGAAAGAGAATCCAAGGCCTTTGTTGAGACTTGAGATTATTGAGAAAAACAGGTAAAAATGAATAAATATAGAATTAAAGAAAAGTTTACATCATTTCGACAGGGAATTAGATTGCTCATGTTATGTGGAGAATAACTTGTGATCCCTTGACAACGCCAACAAAGCACAATGTAAGAGCTACAAGCCTACAACTAAAACCCGGTAAAACGACCGTGGCACCCAGATGTCATGCAAAGGCAAACATTCAAGTTATTTTGCCCCCAACCAAGATATACAACAAAAAATTAATGTTTCCCGTGAGCATGCATTGAGTTCGCAAGTTTAAATCACTGATTTTTTTAGCACAAATGCCGAGTATTGCATTTATGTCAAAAATTACAAAAATTATAGTATCGGCACAACCAAAGCTGAGGTCAATTGAGATCTAATATAGATGCTAGATATTTGTGACCTTGGCAATATCCTGATAATGACCAAATAGAATTGTCCCTGAGTGCAACTTCGGCCTGTGAGGTATATTGAGAGATGAAGGTCTACCATAGGCACCACTAAGAGTATTTACGACAAAGTTAGAAACATGAGACCCCAAAACATCAAACAAAACAATTTAAATCACTGATAAAACCTAAGGGTCCGTTTGGCAATTTTTGAGAAGTGCTTCACTTAGAAGTACCTTCTATGTGAAAGTACTCCACAATGAAGCACTTCTCTATTACAGAAGTTAAAGTTGTTTGGTATCAATTTTTTGCCACAAAAGTACTTCTAAAATGAGAAAGAGCTGGACCTAAAATATTTTTGAACCACTCGTATCAACATAGGCAAAGGTATTTGAGGGATAACTTGTATCTACCAGAAAATATTAACATCATTGGATAGACTAATCTTACATCGAACATGTCATTGAGAAGTAAAGGATGTAATAGTGGATGCATAAAAATAATATTATGTCACAACAGTATACACATGATTATAAATCAAAATAAATGTGCACGAGTATCATTGTTCCAGACAGAATACGTCAGATTTTACTAATTTCATGAGCATTACTAAAATGTATAAAAAAGACAACACCGACGTCAAGCACCCTGTTTCGACCGGATAAAAAACCAAGCACACTCCATATAAATATCAGCACATTCTTAGAATTAACGTGCGACTCAGGCGTATATAAAAATAAAAAAGAACATGTGTGGAAGGGGTTTTTTGTGTGGAAGGGGTGGCCGCGTGGGAGCTTCAACGGAGGGGGTTCCGCGCGGTGAACTTCGCCGGAGCGTCGCCGAAAGCTGTTTGTGGCGAAGGGGATCCCATTTGCTGGAGGACCGTGCGATGGAGAAGTCCAACATTGGGTGAAATGTTGCTCCTCTAAAAGAGGCTATGTGAAGAGGAGGGCCGCGCTCAGAAGTTATCAGCGGGAGGTAGCCACGCGAGAGGAGTCTGTGCGGCTTCCGACGGAGAGGTGTTTGAACGCTGTGGATTCCCAACTTCCAACTTAGGCGTCTATGATTTTGACGCAAGAGTATTAAATGGTAGGACGAGGCTTCGACGCGTAGGACACTTCCAGAGGCTTATGCATCTTCCACGTGTGACGCGATGTTGAGGATTCCCGCCCAAGAGGATTAGCACGGAGGAGGAGAATGAGGAGGTGGCGGATGACGGTGGAGCGTTAAGGAGTTCTCGGGCGGCGATCTACAAACAGAAGATCTCTTCCGACGTCGTCCACGCCAAGGACTATGGACGCAACAAAGAGGAGTCTTCCGGCGAGTGTTGTGCGCGGCGAAGAGGAGCAACTTCCGGGGCCTTTGGCGCTGTCTTTCGGCGTCTTCCACTCCAACAGCCGAAGACGCCTTCGAAGAGGAGACGGCGTCGAGGTGTGGCTTTCGGGGCAGAGAAGAGGAGACGAAGAAGAAAAGAGTGTTCGGCACTGTATTCCGGCGTCTTCCACGCCAACAGTCGAAGACGCAACGAGAAGACGAGCCGACGTCGACGAGCGGCTTCCGGGGCGGCAAAGAGGAGGAGGAAGACAAGCAGGTCGGCGTTGTGACCGCTGTCTTCCAGCGTCGACGCGATGAAGAGGAGACACGTCGACGAGGAGGCTTCCCGAGTATATACGGCATGAGAGACGTCGTCCGTCAGGAGTGTTTTTTCGATTTTAAGAATGAGATATTTTCTCCTTCTCGCTTCCTCCTCTTCCACGAAGGAGAAGCTACGTTTGAGCGGTTCCCAAACGAGACCAAAAAAAAGATAAGGCATTCCGGATGAAGTGAAGTAAAAAAAAAAGTGCTTCTACGTGGTTTCCAAATGGACCCTAAGTGTTGATTTTCATGACCCTTGTAGTGAAAAAAAATTTCAAGTAAAAGGTGCCCTCGCTATGAAAATCAACCACTTAAAATTTTAAAATTGTAATATATGGTCAATAAGAATAAGCAAACAATTCCTAAGAAACAAAGTCAAATAGACAACTGTATAACAGGAGCCTTCCAAAATATGGAACTGCATACAAGCATTATGAGGGACTTGATAGATCACATTAACAATTGCTTCAAAAGTATGTTTCTGAATGCAGCAAAAAAAGGGTTCAATACAAATCTAAGGCCCTGATGAAGAGTGAGATTGACATCAAGATAAGATCATTTTTTCATATAGAGCTAAAAATAGAGGCCAAACACGTTTTTATTTTACCTTTTCAACTCTAAAAGGTAGAATATGTAAGGCGTGTATGGATCAATACCATATAAGGCAAATATACTAACCATAGAATATGAAATGGTTCAGAATGAAATATGGAATTAAACTTAATGACAATCAAATATCATTTGGGCTAAGATAGTCAAAGAAACCAAGCCACATCTACTGTGGCAATTGGCAAATGGCAATGCTGACAGAAAATCCATGAACCGGCAACAAGGCAATTCTAATTCAATAAGCAACAGCACCTCTCATTTTTTTAATTAAGGCCGGAGACTCTACTGGAAGAAAAAGAGAACATAGCAAAAGTAAAAAGAAGGCAAGGGAAAGGAAGGAGCTCATCCACTGAGATAGAGAAATTAAATTATTGCAAGAAATCCCCCCCGACAAAAGGCTCCTGCAGGTGAAGGCTTGAAGTGGCCAACAACCAATCTTTAACCTAGGAGGACAAGACATTAAGGATCACCCTCGGGTGCTCAAAATGATCTTCAAAAATTTTTAGCCAAATAACCCAAAGCATAGCCGGTAGTATAAGTTTCCACACCCTAAGATCTGAAGGCCACAGATTTAACTGGGGCCAAGCAAGCAGAAAAGAAAGAATATTCGCGGACTCCATCCATTGGATCTTCCAACACCTGAACATGATTCTCCAAAGGACATGGATTACCCCACTCCAATGGCTTCAATCAAGTGGGCTTGCCCTGCTCAATTCCACATAGTACTAAAGATTTGGCCAACCAAAACAAAAGGTAAGAAAGAGATTGGATCTTCAATGCCAGGCTTCTTGATTCTAATTTCCACCCAACTCAACTCAAGTCTTAGGGTGCGTTTGGCAACGTCCTGGAAGCTCTTCTAGACCACTTCTCCTTCGATGAGAAGTTCTTTTTTTTTTCAAAGAACCGTTTGGTTTCACACCGGTACCCACTTCCACTCCACGTTGAAGGTAGAAGCAAGAAGGAGATTTTTTCTCCTTCCACCGTAAAAAGCTCCTCCTGGAGTTACGCACGTCTTAGCGTCTTTTGGACGTGGGGCTCCTGTGTATGTGGGGGGGGGGGAGAGAGACGTGATGATGTATATTTTAACTTTAATAAACAGATGATAATACTTGTGGAGATGATGTATATTTTAACTTTAATAAACAGATGATAATACTTGTGGAGAGAGAGACTTGATGATATGTATTTTAACTTTAATAAATAGATAATAATAATATCATAATATGTGGAGAGAGAGACGTGATGATATATGTAATTTAACTTTAATAAATAGATAATAATGATATCATAATGTGTGGAGAGAGAGAGACGTGATACATTTTGATGTAAAATAATAATAATAACATGGGAACCAAAAACAAGATGATATTTATTTTAACTTAAGGAATAGATTGTCTAAAAAATAAAATTAATCATACTTGTTTAAAATGAGATTAGCCGACCCACCTTAGGTGGGTTGGCATGGACGTCTGCATGGGATGCAGTGTTCTCGCGTTCGAGCAGCAGCTCGAACATCGTTTCGTCTACCGTTCGAACGCCGTTCGTCCCACGGGGATGATCGAGCGCGGGGCTCGATCGTCGTCGACGCACCGCGCTTCTTGTGCGTGCTTTGGCCACTCGGCCATCCGATCAAAAAAAAGAGTTATTTAAATTGAATAAATTTTTATAAATATTTTGAAATAAATATAAAAATTTGTGTATATTTATTACATTTTGTATTATGTATTTTATTTTAAATATGACATTCAATATGAAATAAAAAATTAAAATAATATGAAGTCATTTTTTGAGATAGTGAGAAAAATATAAAATTATTGTCATAATTTTATTTTTTATATTATTTAAATTTTAATTTCACGTGAAAGGTAATATTTTTAAATGATTACCAAACTACTTTTACTTCTGTACAATAAAAGTACTTCTCGTTGAAGTACCTTCACGTAGAAGGCACTTCTAATAGAAGTCCTTCCGCGAAATTGCCAAACGGACCCTTAATCTCAAATTACTTGAGGTTGACCATATACATTCTCTTTTTCCACTCACATCATTTTTGAGTTACTTCTTCAAGGATATTTAAATCATCCAAACATATTTGTCAAGGCAACAATATGTTCAAAGGTGCCAAAACCACTTAGGCGACAAGACAGCTGCTTAGGCGTCGCCTAAGCAGTCAAGACAGTAGTGTTAGATGCTTATACATATGCATATATATTTATGTATACATAAAATTATATAATAAAATATAATTATATTTATATATTATAATTGAATATGTGTGTTTATGTGTGCATACAAATAAATATATTTTTTTGTGATTATGTTGCTTTGGTATATGTTGGGAAAGAGTTAATCTCTTGAGAGAGAGTAAAAAATATTAAGGAAAAGCTTTATAAGTTTTAAGTATACATCATATATTTATAATCACAAATTTTAATCATAAGTAATAGTATAAATGATATTTTTACACCATCATTAAATCAGCACCAACGAATCGCGAATCTAGCCAGGCACTTTGGGTGCCAAGGCGGACGCCTTGGTCACCTTGGGTGCCAAAGCAAGTGCCTTGGGCACCTTTTGGGCCCCCATAGAAGACACCTCAAAAAGGTGACCTTGGAAAAGCGCCTTGCCACCTAGATGGGCTGACAACTATAGATTCAAAACATATTTAAATCATTCTAATTTCCACCTATCAGCAAAAAAAAACCATAAGATGACGAGGTTAAGCTTGGACGAAACTCACAAATACATATATACATTTCTCAACTGGTCCAAGGTATATTTTTTTAAGATGACCAGATGGCCAATATTTCTATTAATATCAAAACAAAAATGAGAATTACAACCAAATACCAAGGACGAAAAGGAAGGAACAATTACCGAGGCAGTAGGAGGGGAGGAGAAAACTACAAAATGAAAAAGACGAAAGTAAAAACACTCATCCCTAAGTAGTAAAATCCACTCTAGTGCTTCTCTGTGTGAAATACCATTCTTTCACAGAATCACAAGAGATTTAATAAAAAATAGAAACCAGGTTCTGAAAGAAGTCTTAAAAAATGAGCATATTTCTCATGTGCCAAAAGGATCAGAGCATAGATGGTAGAGTAAGACTCCACAAGAACATATCAGTCGACCTTTAATTCAGATGGGACCAATCCTGTAAAAGTGAAACAGTGTAGACAAGTTCTGACCATTGAATCTTTGAGCTCCTAAACATGATTGTCCAAAGGTAATTAATAGTCCCACATTGGAAAAAAAGTGATCTACAGTTTCCTCGTTGCTACTACAAAATAAACAGACAATAGAAATATCTGGAAAAATCCTGTGTATATAATTTCTGGTAGGCAATCTCTAAATGTCAATTTTCAATAAGAAAATCTTCATTTTAATGGCCAAAGGTTGTTTCACCAGACCTCCACCACAAGAGTCAACCAGTGCAGGGCAAATTTCGCAAAAGAGAGCTTTATTGCAAGGTAACCAAACTAGTTTACCCTCCCAGTTATCAATGCATATACAATCCGCCAGAAGAGTCAGAAGCTTGGAGAAATCAGAAATCTTCTGCTCCTCCAAGTTCCTTCTAAAAGAGAGTCCCCATTTAGTTCTCACATCCCACATCCCACATCTCCGCAACTTTATCACCATGATTGCAACTAAAATTATATTGTAGGAAAGGAGACCAATTAATCAAAACTTTTTCCATTAATGTCTACTAAAAACTTTGCAGTGGAAACACAAGATCTAATCTCATTTATTATTAAACCCAAGTAAAAAGGCATAATTCTGAACAGACAAGACCACCTGACCCGCTGACCGTATCATAAGCCTTTTCGAAATCTAACTCGAACATGATACATTAGTTTTGACTAGCCTTCAAATCATGCAAGTATTCATGAGCAGCCATAAAATTATCCAAAATGAATCTGTCTGGGATGAAGGTGGCATTTGATAACACTAAGATCTGACATCTGAGTCTGAAATTTACTTCTTACGTCTGAATATGTTGCATGGATATCTGAAATCTTAATGATTAAGATTGTTTGGTAAATTGACAATTAATATCTAAATCTGAAAATTGAAGGATGTATTAAATTATTTTAATCAATAAAATATATAATATGGAATCCTATATAAATGAACATGATCTTTTACTTTTAAATTGTAATGATTAAGTTTAAATTTTGAATTTTGAATAAGAAAGAGGCATGTTCAAATATTATATTCTCGCCCAAGTTTTAAAAGACATGACCAATATTAGAAACTCTAAATATGTTTTAAGTTGAGTGAAATAAAAATTATTCTATAATTTATCTTCTCTAAATTCTGGAAAGAAATAAAATATGCCCAGGACAAGAAGTACCTTACCTAAATAAGCACAAAACAAAGTCCCAAGTGTCTTTCCAATATCAGATGCCACAATGGGTAAGCCAACCAACAAGCTGATAATGCCCAGAATGTTGGGTGTGTCTTGCTAAGGGACGTGGAGTACGTCTGGATCGCTAAGTGTATATCTTTCCACTTGGTTATACAGAAGCTAGCACCCGGAAGTTAATGTTTTTAGATCTTAACTCAAAAAGGCTACAAACGGTCTTAATAATTTGGAGTCTGACCGAATCATACTTCAGAGACAATTAATTCCAAACAACAAGCCCTTAGTCTCATAGCCAGAAATTTAGTAATGATCTTATAGTTGCAATTCAATAGACTAATCGGTCTAAGATCTTTGATATCACAATATTCCCCTTTTTTGGCAGAAGAACCAGCGAGGTGGAGTTTAGAAGTTTGACACAAGTTGGATCAGCTTCAGATTCCCTAATAAGAACCATAAAATCTTCTTTGATTATAGCCCAGCAATGTATGTAGAAATCTGCAAAAAAACCATCAGGACTCGGGACTTATAAGGATCCATATCTTTAAATAACACAACATCTGCTTAGAGAAGCACAAACGAGAGACTCTGAGTCATCAGAATTAAGAGTTTTCTGTATATTGAAGTTAATCAATGGGCACCAAACCTTGTAATCCGAAAACAAATTCTTGTAGACCTCAGTGGCCAGCATACCAATTTGCTTAGTCCCTGTGCAATCCATGTCATAAACATTCGGTGTCCGTATAATATTTTGTAACCTATTTCTTTTTGAGTGATGCATGTGTATGGAAGAACCTCATGTTTTTATCACCTTCTTTCAGCCAGGTTTCTTTTGACCTCTGTTTCCATTTAATGTCTTCTCTAAGACACCATTCTTTGTAATCTCTTCTTTGTTTCCATCTATATACTTTGGTCCAGGGTATGTAAATAGCATTCAAGTTAAAGGCAATGGTGTACATGCGACCAGACCCTAGATCAGCAAAAGCCAGGAGCCAGCCCCAAACTGACCGAACCCTGCTAGAATGGGTCAGCCACGACCGATTCAATATGGATCAACTGATTCTGTCCATGTAGATGATATCTAACATATACCAGTTAGGAACTGTTGTCAGGCATGGATAGAAAGGGATTCTCAGGAGATCTCGAGAATCTCTTTCTATCCCAAGATGAAGCCAAAATCTGATATGACAGTCCTTGGGTACGGTCAAGATCAAATCCTGTATCAGCCAGGGGTAGGACCCATTGGGATCAGATCGATCTGGCCAGAACTCCAATCTGCTGGAAGTCAAAGATTGGCTCGAGCCAAGAATCAGCATTGATTTGGGAAGACTCAGCCCGAGTCAGGCCTGAATCAGCTGATTCCAAATGGGATGAGCTACTGTAGGCTCTGGGTCAGTAGATCTTGGCAAATCACAGCCAAAGCCGGGTCCAGCAGAATCAGCCGATCCATGCTCAAAATTGACTGTTCCTGGCTGATTCCAGGTGGAATTGGATCCAGATTGACCCATCAGCCTTAATCAGGTTCTTCATTTGGATGGGCCAATCCCTAGGGTAGTTAAGTCTAACATGATATACAACATAGACACAATCTGAGGATATGTGGCTTCGTTATCAAAACACCATCCATAATTTAGATGATATTGACAACATAGATCCACCATGACAATAGCTAACAAGCAGACACATATTGTGACCTTGTGTCACCTTCTAAAAATAGAAGCAGACACCATCGAACACATCAAAACTAGGGATCTCAAGATTTTTTTTCCATTGAAACTGGTAGTAACCCAGTGATCAACGTAATCACCATGGTGCAATAACAATAAGAAAAACACATTAGTGTAGTGCAGGGTATTGAACCTCGGACATGCCCTCACTGACCCCATAGCATGTATCTGCTGTGGCACAGGCACACCACAATTAAAGAAACTTTTATCCTTTATAAAGCTCCCGAGTCCTGACAGTCTCTAACTGACAGATGATGTCCTCGTAAGATAGGCCAAATTACATTCTATTAAGGATGACACTCCTCTATTCATCCATCCATCCAGTTAATGATCTATCATTACATCATTAGCTAACCTTTTCCAAAGTTCGTGGTTTGCAGGATCATCTGAACCTTGGGGGAAGCCAGATCCTAAGGTTAATTTCCTCGGGATCAGGCTAAGTTCAGCCGGGTCCAGCAGTGCAACCAGATAAACAGAGTGCTTCAGCCCCTCCACTGCCTCCCATTGGAGATTCCATGGGGATCAGCCCCAAGAGTGGTACCAGAGAAACTTGAAAATGTTGTTCACCAATATGTTGCTGCCAATCAACATGAACTTGAACGTCCAACCAAGTTGATTATATTACCGAATCCAATGTTATCAATATTTAGCTACATCTAGGCATCTGATCCATGCAAACTATGAAACTAAAAGAATTAGGCATGTAGAATTGCCAAATGTTTCTTTGTTGGGTGTACACTATAGTCAACGCATCCACCAAGCAAGATAATCACTAGTCAGTGGGATCATTTCATAACCACAATCCTTAAAATTTCTATAAGATAATAAGGGACAAGACATTAATTAATTTTGCTTCTCATGTAAGCTTTTACAGATTTTTTTTATTTAACAACAATGTAGTCCTTCCGAAGAGAAGCATAAAAAATATAATCTGCACAGAAAGCCTTTATCTTTGGCAGGTACACAATGCTAATACTAAAGAACATTAAAACTAAAGATAGACAAACTTGACAATAGTCTTCATGATGCACGTCAGCTGAGTTGAAGAACAGTGGCTTGTCACTTGATGGTTTGGCATTCTCTAAACCTACTCCAACATGGTTCAGGAAGCAGAAATAAGCAAGTGACAA
Source organism: Cryptocoryne crispatula var. balansae (assembly GCA_036172225.1). Taxonomy (NCBI): domain Eukaryota; kingdom Viridiplantae; phylum Streptophyta; class Magnoliopsida; order Alismatales; family Araceae; genus Cryptocoryne; species Cryptocoryne crispatula. Next base: position 51,182,945 of record CM069919.1, read on the forward strand.
GAATAATGTGGAGTTGACACACAACGGAGAACACACAACAATTAAAAATGATTTGCTGAATCGGCTTCAAGCAAAAATAACGGTACATTGCAGTTGTGCTGTCTCAAATGCATTCAAAATATGAGAATATACAATGATCAAAGACATAAGTAATCGTCATGCTTAAAATGTGATTGAAGTGAGTTTGACAAGAGATGATTTCTTCTGTAATCAGTAACATGCGACTCCCATCTCTGTTTCGTCTATAGGTTACCATCGATTGTAAACCTAGACGTTCTCCCTCTCATCTCGAACACAAAAGAGGGTTACCAACTCTCTGTGCTTGACGACACTTAAATCGCGAGGAATATGTGATAGTCAACAAAAATTAGCGAGTTTTTGTTAATAAATACCCCTCCTCTGTTGAGGACAGTTGGAATAAAGCGTCTGCAATTGCTTCCTTGACATATTTCGCGAGCCAACAAGATACAATTTGTGGACCTAAATATCAAACCGCAAAATCGAAGCGAAGAGATATGCCAACGAATGGATCGCGGACAGGGGCAGGTTGGGGGGCTGATACCTCCTTGGAATGGTGGAGACATTCAAGATAGTCCTCGCGGAGGAGCGCGCAGTCCTTGGGCTCCCTGCAGCGCGACATACACTCGCTGAAGTCGTTCCAGAAGTCGTAGCAGCGTCCCTTGTTGCCCGTGATACCCCAGCCCGACGCCATCGCCCTCTGCTCCCTCTCGCGCCCTCCGATCTTCCTTCACCGTCTGTACTCTCTTCTGTCTTCCCCTCCGCTCTCCCGTCCGCCCGTATCGTGTCGGAGCCCGGAGGCCCCTCTGGTGTTGGGTGACTGATAAGGGCCCGGGTTGTCATGGATCGGATCCGGCCCGGCTAACGTTTGGGCCCATTCGGTTAATAACATCCGACCCGAATCCGATGATAAAAAAATATTATATTTGAATATCAATTTTAAGTCCTTTTGTAATAAACAAGTTATTTGCCGGCCGTGCGTAGCACGGTTGGCACGACGCCACCCCCGCGGGGGGGTGGCGGGGGTTCGATCCTTCGCCGGCAGCGCTCGATCCTTCGCCGGCGCGATGCAGCGCCCTGTGTATGGCCACCGGGCCATTCAAAAAAAATAAACAAGTTATTTTTTACATTTATAAAAAATAAAGTGTGAAATGCTTAAAGACAAGTATTTGTTATTAGATATTTTATATATTACAATTTTTTCGATAATCTCAATCAAACACATCCAGGTATCCCACGAATCGAGAATCACGATACGGCGCATCGCTCCATCCAAATTCCCACCGTCTGAGTCGACTACTTCAACGTCCGCCGACGCTGAGGAATAAAAATCTCGCCTTGCTGTACCACGGCGGGAAGAGGGTGAAGGAGACAGAGGAGATCTGGCGCCGCCGCCGGCAGAATGACCCCGACGAGACCGCTGGGATCCTCCAGGCACGCGCTCGAGTCGTGCGCCCTCCAGCTCCGCGCCTGGAAGCCCTTCCGGCCGCACTCTCCTCCGGCGCACCTCGACCCTCCTCACCCCTTCCCCTCCAAGAAGCCCTGTCGCTCCGACCGCTCCACCGCCCCCTCCGATCACATCGACCTCTCCAAGCTCTCCCTCCTCGACGAGCCCCCTTCGCAACATCAACAATCCCAATCGCAGCTTCTGCGGCTCCGGGAAGAGGGAATCTCCGGCTGGCTCGCCAGAAAGCGTCGCCGCCATCGCGGAGGGTCCAGATCCATCTCTGGCCGGAGCAGTGACCGGAGCGCGACTCGCCGTCGATGCTGCTCGGTCGGAGGGGGAGCCGCTTCCGGGGCATATGCGACATGCTCGGACTTTCCCGTGGCGGCCGGGGGCACCGACTCCAGCGGGGAGTTGTTTGTAAACGGAGATGGATGTTGGGGGTCTGACGTAAGCGAGGTGAGATTCTCCAAGAGGGATAGCCGGGACGCGGGCGGCGGCGGAGGTGGGCTGGATAAGGAGGCATCGGGAGCGGCGCCGTGCCACAGTGGGGTGGTAGCCCTTGAATTGCAGGGAAACGAGTCCGGCTATGTCAGTGAGGCTGGTTACAGAGGAGATGCGGAATTTGGATACGGCGACGAGTTCGACGAGGAAGAAGACGATGGGCGGCTACTCTTTTGGGGTGATCACTTTGAAGGTACGTCGGCTCCCTTTTGTTATTCTTCACTTCGTTTAGAATTTTGTGTTTTCTGTGGATTGGAGGAATTCGATCGCCTGTACAAAGTTCATTGATGCTAGTAAAGGTTACCGACATGAAAGTGACGACAAGAGAGATTGCAGCAGGCTAATAGAACTCTAGTGTACATGGCAAATCAGGTTACACAGATTGACAGAACCCATTGTGAGCTCATTCTGCAATTTGATTAATCTTCATGTTCCAACCGGATTAATAGCTTGGTTTTGTTCTGCTCAAATTCATCCACACAAATACTAACGTCAGCTCGCCAGAAAAACTGATGAATATTTACTGCTTCCTCAATGTTGCCTAATGCATATTGGGTAAATGTACAAACTATATATTCTTTTCTTCTGCCACTGGGTTCAACCTTCCCGCTAACATAGGGTCATCATTAAGCTGGGTTCATGATTCAAATATGCATTTTAAAGGAAGCCTTCCAATTCTGACCGGTGAACAATGAAGATAGAGGTTGATCAGATTTTATTCAAATTATTCACTGAATCTAACTGTTTCTTTCCACATTCTATCCGGCATAGGAATGTTACTTATTGGACCCTGAGCAATTTTCTACATTGGGATCCTGATTTGGCATACTTCATTTTAGATTATCCTGTCTCAAAAGACTTTTCTTTCTTGTCTCTAGTTATATCAACTGCTTACCTGACTGAGAATTCTCCCTCAATCTTCATATCCCATGTTATCTTCTATGTAGTTTGCACCTGCAGATGAATATCGCTGAACAAGAATTTCATTCAAAAGGCTCATAGTACCCTTCCCCTTACAAATTTTTCCATCCCAGCATGAATTACCTGGTTGAATGCTTTTGTACTCCACTGATCATGTTGTCATCTAGTTGGTGATAATATATTGTAAATCTTGGTAACTTGGCATCGAATTATCTATAATGTGTCTAATCGTCATTCCAGTTACTAAAGCCTGACTACTTGATCCTTCCAAGTCCGGAGGATGGAAGAACATTTGAATAAATCATATTTCTGTGATGTTCATCCTTCTAACTGAATTTTTGTTGTTTGTTCTTTCTATTTGTCTTAGTGATTCTTTTGTTAGTCTAGTGTTTGGGGAAAATATTTTGATGAGGACTGAGTTGGATGCAACGGACATGAAAATCAGTGACGTGGCCATTTGAGTTTAAAAGACTAGGACGTATTTGTAATTTGTAGGATTTATATTTTATTTCAGTAAATTCTTATGTTTTTCTTTAATATTTACAGGTTTATTAGAGTTTGGAGCTTTTAGATAGGTCCTTTTTGTAATTATTCAAAGGCTTTTGTATAAGCCTTACACTGTAGCAAAATCAAGGCATGATGCATACGACGGATGAAGGATGATTTCCCGGTTACTATTCTCTCTCTCTCTCTCTCTCTCTCTCTCTCTCTCTCTCTCTCTCTCTCTCTCTCCTCTTGGCCTCATTCGTCGTCCCCGATGTCGATGGCTTTGGAAGCTCCAGTGATGGCCAGCGCCCCACCTTTCTTCTTCTGATAAGTAACTCTTCACCCCTCAGTGGCCCAGAGCATCCCTTCACCCTCCCGGAAGTGCCCCCACCTTGTCCAGTTTCCCTCCTTCACCACCGAAAATCGTCCGGCAACTCTTCCCCCTTGTGGGCTCTTAGTTATTTTTCTTCCGATACCCATCTCCTTGTTTCCCTTTCATCTTCATCCACGGTTCCACCTAACAACTCAGATCCATGCAAACTCTCGGGAGTCTCAAGTCAGCCCTCCCCCTCAATCTCCCCCTTCATCGGCTTTACTATAGTCCCGATGGCCCTCCACCATCCTTCTCGCACCATCCCGGTCCTTCTCCACCGCATGGTCACTGTTAGTTCTCCCGGGCTTCTTGAAATCATTTGAATTCCTTTAGGAACCTCCATCGCACACTACCAATTCCCCATCCCTTTTCAGAGCCTCCATAGCACCACAAAGTTGCCCACACACCTCCAACACCCTGCTGCCTTCCCCAACCTGAGTTCGTCGTGACCCCTTTCCTGCTCCCTGCAGCCAAATGACAAAGAAGGCGGAGAAAGAAGATGAAGAAGGCAAAAATGGTTGACACCAGAGCCTTCCTACCATTCCCTGCCACCGTCTACACTCACCAGCCATTCGGACAGCAACAACGACGCACAAGGGCGACGAAGGATCTCTGTGAAGACGTCCCGCGTGCCATCTTCCCCTCACCACGGTGCTACAGTCGGCCCTTTAGAAGGTTTTGTCAAGGCAGCACTGGAGGAACAGTACCCCTCAGGCTGTCTCGTGCATGCCAGCATTTCACCACGACACCACCCTTCCCTTGGAGGATGCCAGCGCCTTCCATGAGCCCCAGCCGAAAATCTGAATAGCCACTTTTTGAAGAGGACCAATCAAAGAGAATCCCCAACGTTCAAAGAACACCAGTTGGTCTAGGTCGGCCCACATGTGTTGGGACCTTTGCACACTGTTGAGCGTGTCGTCGAGTGGCCACAAACCCATCGGCCTCTCCTCATGCATGGCCGCGTGCGCCGTCAATCAGCCACAGCCCCCACACCAGGGTCTTTGCCTCTTTGTGCGATCGAGGATGTCCACGCAATGCCACAGCCCCCTTTGATCGGTCCAGCATCTTGGCTCTTCTTGATCGAGCTGAGACAGACCTGCAGCAGAATCCCATTTCAACTACCACTGGGCTTGTGGTCCGTTGGTCCACTTGACAAGACCGCAGTCAAGCAGCCAGCTTCATTCAGCCTATAACCGGTTGATAGAAGAATTGAAGCAGATATAGGATGACTCTTAAATTCCTGTCCCGCATCAGATTCTCCTATTGTCTCTTCTCTCAAGGGATGAAGGTCCTGTTTTTGTTCCAGTAGGTAGTTGTCTTCCATCTTCTCTGAATATGTTTTATTTTCCCTGTTCTTTTTTTTCTGCTATCCTTTATATAATTTTAGTTGTTATACTTTCTTTTGTTACTTCCATTGCAGTGAATTGTAGCCAGTGTTTTTGCTTGTTAGCTTAACAAATTATCTGTGCTTCCTCACATTCTCCTATGGTAATTGTCTCAGTCAGTCCTTCACAACCATTCTAAAAGAAACCACCTACTTGTGCTTTTTTTCTTCTTCGTCTTAAGAGGTGTGTGTTTATCCGGTAAAACATGACTTTCTACAACACTACTTTCTTTTCTACTTTTTAAATGTGTATGTCCCTATCATGAGGTTATTAAGACATTCTCCGTAAAATTGGGAACCTTCTGGCATAGATTGAGTTGGTAATTGCTTCCGGTTGAAGTTTAAAGGATTATTTGTCATGATATATTGGGAAGTATGAGAACTTGAAAGTATCTCTCAAATAAAAATATACTCTTTGAGCTTTATCTGTACAAGGTATGCTGCAGAGGCAGCAGAGCGTGAGCTCCTTTGTGTCATTATCTATTGACGTGTTGCCACTATTGACATGTTAAGACACAAACTGACCCTTACATAAGGTATGGCATTACGAGTGGGGTCCTAGTCTGTTGATGGCATGTAACTTTGGTGATTCAGCCCATCATTCTCTCAAGCGTGTACACTGAACAGGTGAAATAAGCTTCTTAGAGGTGGAAGAAGGAAAAATATATGGTGAATGAGGTTGAAGTTTGTCCAGATGTTTGATGCAATCCTTGCCAAAAACCAACATAAGCTTAGTTGACACATAAATCTAGTCAAAAATAAACAGAAAACATGTTCACATATTTTAAATCACCATGGTCGGTTCAGTATAAATTGGCTGATTCAATCATCTCCTTTAGAACACAGGTCCCTGAAATAAATTGCAAATATTCATGTGGAATTGTTCTCTCTCTCTCTCTCTCTCTCTCTCTCTCTCTCTCTCTCTCCAGGTTTTGGTATTCATAACTTTCTACTGTGCAAAGTGTGCTTTGTGACTATGTTTTCACCCTTTTGAATTTTTCGCTTTAGTTTCTTAAATATAAATTCAAAAAAGTAAGTACAATTAAAAGGGTAAAATAAAACCAAAATGGGAGCCCCATTCACAAATATCTACCAAGGTGGTAGTGGTGGATGGGGACTACAGAAAGATGTAAATGGAATTTTTTTCTTTCTGAAAACCGTCCCATTCATGTGATTTCTGGTACTTGCAATAGCCTAGTCCTTGACTATAGTCGACCTTATGAAAAGAATTTATCTTGGACACTCAAAGTGCTCCTCAAAACCTCTCTTGTTTGTCGTGCACCAAATAGCCCAAAGCCGTGTAGGTAATATGAGGTCTCATGATTTAACTTTCATTTGCCACAGATTCAAACTCGGCCAAAGTGAGAGAAGAGGAGAAACATTAGCTTTCATTCTTAAATATTAAACTTTCATACCAAGTCTGTATGGAATTTCGATTATCTAAGCAGTGTATATCTGCTCATGATTCCTTTTATAAGAATTAGCTTGTATGTTGAGGATCACAATGGATATCACCGATGTAGCATAGAACCGAACGCCAACTCTGTAAATAATAAATAAGAAAATAAACAAGAAGTATAGAGATAGAAAGGAGCACACTAGGATTTATGTGGTTCGAAGGCAATGTGTCTTCCTATATTCATGGGTGAAGATAAATGACTTCCATTACGTGAGAATCAAGTATAGAGGGTGGAGAATCTCTCGAAACTCAAAGTCATTTACATTCACAAACTCTCTCTAAATGTCTATAAAAGATATAATCAATATTGCTTTTGGTTTTGTGAATTAACATTTTGAAGCTAACATTTTTCTACTTCCCAAAATTACAATGCCACAAAAAACTAGTTTATTGGTATGTTGACCATAAAGTAAACCTCTTAGGCATAATAAAGTCATTCCCTTCTTGATCATATGTCCCAACCTCATCTAGCATAGTTTGGTCAGATCATCTTTTGACATAGAGGTGGATGCAACGACAACTACACAAGAAATAGTAGTGTCTAACAGAGTATATAAACCACCATATCTTTTACCTTTCATCTAAACAATGGATCCTTTACTAATCTTTATAACTCCACCTTGAATTGAGTATATTCATCTATTTGTATTTAGTGTACTCAAATAAATAAAATTTTCCTTCAAGTTGGAAACATACTTGACATTTTTCAATGTTCTTATAATGGCATCATACATCTTGATCTGAATTATGCTAATTACAGCTGTCTTGCATGAAGTATGATTCTTTGTCAAGACAACCCCGCCATTAATTGACTCATATGTGGAGAAAAAAATCCTAATTATGGGTTATATGGTACAAGCAACCAAAATTTAAGATTTAATTACATATGGATCGTATGGCTTTTATAGATAAAACAAAAAAAAATTATTCATTTTTGGCAACACTAGTCTTCGAAGAGTTTTCACCTTTGACAGACTCTTTCTTTTTTTTCTTTTGATTCTTTCTTTTCAGTTTCCAACAATCAACCTTTCTGTGGCCCTTCTTGTAATAGTAGTTGCAATCTTTATTTTTATTTCTTGACTTGGATATGGATTTGCCACAAATTTCATCGGATTGATTTCTTTCTTTTGGTCTACCTCTAACAAAAAGACCCTTAAATGGTTGTCTATCTGAACTACCACTAGTTAGTATTATTGTCCATCAATTTTTTCGAGAATAAATAAGATCTTACATATTCAACAAAAATAGAATCTTTAATATATAATATGGATTCTTGAAAAGTCTTATACGACGATGATAGAGAACAAAGTAAGATCAAAATTTTATTTTCCTCTTATATCTTCACATCCTTGCTTTTAAAATCTATCAAAAGGGAATTGAATTCAGCAAGATGTGATTATGTAAAAGTATCTCGTTGTTTCAAATATGGTTTGCTAGTCAGATATTTCGTCATATACAACGACTTCAATTTCAACTACAATGTAACTTTTGTTTTCTCGTGAATGACTTCTCGTAGAATTTCGTTAGACAAACTTGATTGAATTGAAATCAAAGCATTCTCCGTTTTTTCTTGTCGTGGCTAACATTTTTTCATTATTGAATAGAGTAAAACACATGTTTGGTTAGAAGCATTTCTATCTTGATATGTGTTATAAATTGAAGTTGATGTTCCGATAAACTTTTTCAATATCAAATTTTGCGGATATTGCGTTCTTCCAAAAAATATTAGTGAATCTCAAAGTAGTTATGATACCAATTTGTTGAGGATCATGATGGATGTCATCGATATAGTGCGGAACTGAGCGTTGACTCTGCAAACAATAAATACGAGCAGTATAGAGATGGTAGGAGCACACTGAGATTTACGTAATTCAGACGCAATGTGCCACAGGCAAGGACGATTGACTTTTGCTATGTGAGAATCAAGCACATAGGGTGGAGAATCTCTCAAAACCCAAGCATCCACCAACTCTCTCGGAAATATCTCTCAAAAAGAATACAAGAAAGAGATAATAGAACAAAGGAATTGAGAATAACTTCATTGGCTCCTCGTACGGTGGATTGGCGCTCAAAGACTGCTGCTCGCTAGGCTGCAGGATTGTTCCTTAAATAGGGATAGAGATGCAGTTGCCGTAACGAAGCTGCAATGAGGATAAGGGCGACAAGTTCACCAGTAGTGCAGACGTCCGAACAGCAGAGTTTGAGCGCCAAGTCAACCCTCACATTGCACCAGAAACACATCAAGTGAATAGGATTTGAGTATAAATATTTTAGGATAGGTGGTTAACGCTCCTCCCGGGCTCAGCTCCTTGAGGCAGTTGCCTCAGCCTTTTAGCTAATTTTAAGGGTCATTATTCTTCACCAAAATATGTAACGCAACATATTACCAGTTATTTCTTGAGGGTGGGAGAAAAACTACACAATTCATTGAAAACAGTGTACCAGGCACAGAAATCTACGATCATGGTAGACACAGATGGAAAGAAAGAAACCCCAGCTCACTCGGGAACTTGTGAAGACAATGACTGCCATATGTCTGGTAAAAATGAATTAGATAATAGGTCCATCGGGCGATTACCCACCATCAGTCTGGCTTAGCTGAATGCGATAAGGATAATCTTATCCAAATGCATCTTTTAGGACTTTATTCTTTCTTTCTTGAATTATTCCTTTTTTCTGTTTTGTTAGACAAGTTCTCTCTTGAACTTCTTTGACAGGGTCAACACTTCTCTTTCCCAATTTTCCTGAAGTTCGGCCTTTTGCTATCTTTGTTCCAGAGAATGAAGGGGTGAAAGTTGTGGGAGACAACAATTTCTCGGACCAGAAAATGCACCACAGATGCAGGAGGAAGAAGCATGAATGTCCGATAGCCGACAATCTGAGACCATGACAGATGAAATTTGAGGGGTATCTACCGGTCCTTTTGTACAGTTAGTCGTGAAGTATCTTCCTTTGTTTCCGTGAATGGAGCATTTTCATTCATGAAGTGCTCAATGATTTTTTTTTTTACTTTCTCTTAACATTACAAAGCGGAGAAACATTCTGTATATTGCAAATGTGATGCTGATGAGTGATGACGAACATATATGTCTCTTGTGTAAATAAGTTTCTCTGATCACCTGGAGAGAGAGAGAGAGATGGAAATGCCTCTCTCTAATATTGTCTCTTTATTCTATCTCATCCAAGATCTTCATCTTTATCTAGAAGTGTGAGTATTTTTTTGTCGAGATTAAAAATAATTCAATAATGACATTTTCAGGTGTTTTCACATAGTCTTCAGAACCACGGAATTTCGTATTTTTTATTTTTTTGCTTTTATGAGTACATGTATTTAAAGATATTCAGAATTATAAGAACTGATACCTCGAAGTACCTATATACCGTCATGAATTTTGACAGTTAAATTTCCTTTTTGATTCTAACTAAGGCTGAAATTTTTATATATTAAAATGGATTTTAGAACAATTTGAAGTATAAAATTGTCATGTTTGATGAGATATGATAATATAAAGTGTGGAAATCTTATATAACAACAGCGAAGGGACGTCACAAGAAAGAAAGGAAAAAGAGAGAGATTTTATTCTGTTTATAAAATTTATCATAAAATAAATTTAAATTATGATTGTCCAATATGGTTTTATGCATAAAAATTACAGATATTATTAGCATGATTAAACTAGAATAAATATTCAATCTATCTCGAACTATCAGATTTTATAAATTGATTTAGTTTAAAAGACAAAATTAAACTAAATGATCGATAGTTTATTAAAATATGACGTCACTGCTGACGTGGTTTATAACCCACGTGTCCTGTCGCCAGCCGTAGCAAAGTGGGTGATCGAGGTATATCTCATCCAACGGTTCTGATCGACGCGTCGTACGGAGATTTTGACGGCCAGCCTCGTAACGGTGGACTAGTATCTTTCTCTTACCGTCTTGCCTCTCCGCCCACCTTCAATTCCTTCCCTGGGTGGCGCCGCCATCGCCGAAAGTTCCGTCCGACGCTTGGCCGCGTGCTGCGGTCCGCGTCGCCGCCCGCCATCCAATATATAGTCGGGCGCGGCAGCGTGGAATTCCGTTCTGTGTTTCTCATTTTTCGCACGCCGCTCTTCCGTTTTAATCTTGGCATTTTAGGGTTCCCAAGCCGATCGAGAGCAGGCAGAAGAAGAGTTAGAAAGGAATGGCAGACAACCAGGCAGCCACCGCCACCGCCTCTGCCTCCACCACCATGGAATCCGCCAGGAAATGGATCGTCGAGAACAAGCTCAAGACCGTCGGTAGGTTCTGGTTTATCTATTTCCCTTCGTTGAAGTTGCGATCGTTCTTGTTCTTCTTTTGTTTCTATTGCGATTTTCGGCTGAGGCGTGTGCTTGTGACGTGGGAAAACTGAAGGGTGCCTGTGGCTGAGCGGCATCACGGGGTCGATCGCGTACAACTGGTCGCAGCCCGCCATGAAGACCAGCGTGAAGATCATCCATGCCAGGTACCGGTAGCCTTGATTCTCCTACCGTTACGCCTGAAATTCTGTCATTTCTATCTATCGATTGTGAGGACGGCGACTATGAATCATGAATCGCTAATTGGCTGGATTGAAATTAACTGATCTTCCCGATCCGACGAGCAGATTCCCTTTTTGACCTGGAATTTTTTTCCAAGGAACAAATATGTCGGAAGTAATTCAGACATCATGATTCCTGGATTCCAATTACGAAGAAACAATGGGGAAATTGCAGTTATGATATTCATCTTGCGAGTTATTTCGAATAACTAGGCATCGGAAGACAATAGAAACGAACGGGGTGAGAGGTGACGGTAGTGCCTCGTTTTGTACGGGGATAATGAAGGGATGATACCGATTTATCTCTAAAATTGTAGGGATGATGAAATTGAAGAGCATGATTATCTCAAATCACCGTAGGTGATAAGCTCGAAATTTTTGTTTGGATACCTGGTGTATGATGATATAATTGCTGAATGAATCCGGGCCAAATGTCTCTCCCTGCCATCCATTGTTCTAATGCTTATCGCAGCTCACCGTAACGTGAATGACGTAGGATACAGTTGTGACCATTGTTGCTGTAGATGCTTTCTAAGGGTTATATGCAATGCAGCTCTTAGATATATCATTTACTTGGAGTGCTTTCCTTCGTGTGTGTGTGCTTTCCTTCGTGCGTGCGTGCGTGCGTGCGTGCGTGCGTGCGTTGTGCCAGGGCGCCTTGTCGGGGGCCAAAAAGGCGCCCAAGGCGTTCGCCAAGGCGTACATACTATTGCACATATATAAATTTTATAATCATAAATGAGTTATATACTTAAATTTTATAAATATTTATTTAACTTTTTTCTCTTTCACACACATCATATTTACTTATGTGCATTGATAAAACACTCATATTCAATTATAACATAACAAATATAATTATATTTATGTTTTTTTTATATATAACAACCTCCCGACTCAGCATTCCTTGAATACCGCCTTGACCGCCTAGGCGACGCCTAAGCGGCCGCCTTGTCGCCTAAGCGGAATCGGTACCCTACGCCTTGGGTGCCTTGTCTCCTTGACAACTATGGTATATATATATCCACCAATCTATATTAGGCAAATATCAATAGATAGAGATAGATTGTCCGATTTCTGGCAAAGACAGGAGTGGCATGGATTATCAAAGTCTACAAGGGATTTTGTCCAAAATTTCTTATCGTTCCTAGCTGCTTTATTTTTAGAGTGCTAGAATGATCGTTAATCCAGATTGGTTTCCTTCGTATATCCACCAATCTATAGTAGGCAAATATCAATAGATAGAGATAGATTGTCCGATTTCTGGCAAAGACAGGAGTGGCATGGATTATCAAAATCCACAAGGGATTTTGTCCAAAATTCCCTATCTTTCCTAGCTGTTTTGTTCTTAAGAGTGCTAGAAGGATCGCTAACCCAGATTGGTTTGTATCATCCTGTGCAGGCTTCATGCCCAAGCGCTCACATTGGCGGCGCTTGCCGGAGCTGCGGCCGTGGAGTACTACGACCGTCAGTACAGGGCGAAGACGGAGAAGCATGAGAATTAACCTCTCATTGCCGGATTTTACATACACCAGAGCGAGGATCATGTAGGTTTCTCTTAAACGAAACCCATGTTCCATGTTATTCCCCCACAGCGATGACATACGTGCGGTGCTCCCTCGACGACACTATGCTTGCTTTGAGGGTTGGATCACCGTCGCAGAGCATTGTTCTAGTAGTAACATTAATTGTTATTGTTGTATGTATGTCTGTAAACAACGTTGTCAGTTGCAGACTCAGTCTAGTTGCAGACTCGGTCTGAGAATCGTTCATGACTTATGAGGATCAAACATATGTTCTTCCAGCATATTATCATTTGCACCGGATGATTGAAGGGGTTTTTTCGGATCTCGTCGAAATTTGCCAACTGTTTAGGCTGTGTCGGTTGAATATTATGCTCTTCTTGCGTTGACAATATCAGTCGGGCAGGGCCTAACATTCGGCCGGCGAAATTTTGTATTTCCCCATTTAAGAACTTATTTGGCAAGTACTGGCCGGTCGACGGATGCGATTGGGTCGGTCCACCGATGTATTTCTCGATAAAATAAGGTTTTGTGCAGAAAATATTGGTTGATCGATACATCCCGAGCGCCGTTGATCGATGCATGCAGGTTATGCGCATTAAGCCTTTATTCGTACACTTATTTTCATTAATTTTTAGTTCAGCACAATCTTGTTGGTCAAGGTTTCTACATTTTTACAAATTCAAAAGCCTTTGAGCTGACAGGTGATTTTGCTCGTTATCCGTAATCTGAGCTTCTCGAGCACATGAACAGGCTATGTCTGGCATATATTGAGCTAGACAGTAGTCACCAAGATTGAAGATGACCTCGTGATCATGTCACAAGGTTGGCCGAGAAATATAAATACAGTTTTAAAAATATGATATCAAAAATTATTAGTTATATGTAAATTATTCCCGGTTCGAACTCGGCGTGCCCACCCTGTTGTGGGCGGTTTCTGGCGCAGAATACCATTGCGCTATATTAAAAAAAAAAAAAAAACTCACCCGTCTATTTCAAAAAAAATAAAATGAAATCCGTTCTTATCTTGTGATTTTCTTCCTCCTGTTACGTGGTTCTCCTCCTTCGCCTATTGTTTTGTCACTAGACTGTTTCTGGACCATTCCAGCACCCCACTCTAAGTGTCCATTTGGGTCAATCTATTGTGTTATTTTTTGAAACTCGTCTTCTCTTCTTGTGCATTGTGATGGGTGTCTATCATACTTATCTAAGTTGTTCTTAATTGATTATAGTTTGTAATTCTCTTCGATCTTCGACACTTCTCTGTCCTTTCCATGGCAACGATATTGTTATCGATGTGATCATCGGTTCGGGTGATATCTACATTTATATGGTATAAATATCCATTATCATTACAAAAATGTCATGCTCTACAGTGAGAGTTTATGTACTTACTAATCGAGCATCAACAAAGCAAAGAAAAAAAAGAGGCATATATATCACCTTTTTATCCAATAAAAATTCCCTTGAGAACATATTTTTCATTACAGAAATACATATTGTAGAGTTTTTTATTCTTTGTCGGACAAGCGATCAACACTCCAAAGATTTTTCCTCGTAACTGCACAGTTTTGACCTGCGACGTGTTTAGCTTACCATAAAATGATTTTATTTACAAAAATATATATGTTTGGTCCCGGCTAATCAGAAATGTTTGACGGCTGTAATCAAAACACATACATTATAGATAATATATTATCGGATGAAAATAGGCGAGACGTTTTTTTTGTTTTTTATGATCTCGTGTTCCATCCTATTTTTATGTTATAATGACTTTCACTTATAAGATATTATTCTCTCATGTATGTTTTTGTCTGTTCTAAATTTCATTTGTACTAAGGAGGAATTAACCGTGGTTAAAGTCGGAGTTTTTTAAAATTCGACTTATGTTATATTTTTAACGTTTTTTGTGTTCAAGTTGGAGTGATTTTGTCCGACTCTAAAAATCGATGTTCTTCGTGTCTATCGTGCCGACTCGGTGGGAAGCTAATGTTGGAGATTAGACCTTCCATTAAATTTTTTTTGGGGGAAAAAAATAAAATATGCTTTCCATTAACAGTAGACATGTTAGTTTATTTAAAAAACGATCAGACTTTAAACAAATACGCGATTTTAATAAAAAATGTTGTCATTTAAAAAAACAAGGCAAATATTTCGTTTAGAGTGAGTATTAAACGGTTCAAATCAAAAATTAAATTGAACCGACCTATTCGGTTGAATTCAATTTAGTTCGGACCATTTTCGATTTAGTTCAATTCGAGAGTTTTTTTTCAAACGGTTTAAATCGATTTTATTAAGAAGTTATATACAAATAAATATAATATTATTTAAATTAATAATTGTACATTTTTTTTATAAAAAGTAAATATTTTTTATTTATATTAACTAAAAAATATTATACATATAATTTAATTAGTTAAAATATTTTTACACATTTTTAATTTAAACTGAATCAAATCAAATTAAAATTAATTTAATTTAGTTCGATTTAAAAAAGTTGAAACAGTTTGATTTGTTTTGAAAAAAAAATTTGATCTGAATCGGATCAAAAGGATCTATGCTCACCCGTAATTTAGTAAATTTAGGGGGGAAATCGAGTTTAAAGATAAGAATGACTCAGAAGAATACTCCGCCTGTAAAGCCGGACCGCCGGACATCAGGTCCCGCGGTAGGCTAAAATCCCTCGCCCGCTGCTCGCAGACTTCGAGTAGCCGAGCAGGAAGAAGCCCCGGGTTGAAACGGTGGGGGGCGACGGGGCGCCGCGGGACCTAGCGGAGGGCCGCAACCGGGGCTCTTCCCGCTCCTTGCTCGGGCTCGCGCGGTGGTGCGATGCCAGGGTTCCCCCCGGCGATGGAGCCCGTGGAGCCGCAGTCGCTGAAGAAGCTCAGCTTCAAGTCCCTCAAGCGCGCTCTCGACCTCTTTTCTCCTACGCACGGCCAATACGCCCCTCCCGACCCGGAGAGGTGCGCGCGATCTTGGCTATTTTTCGTCTTCTGCTATCGTTTACATCACGTTGTTTTACAATAAGTCGTGTTTTTTCTACCGCTTAATCGGCTATCCCGGGGGGTGCGCTGATCTTCAGCCAGAGGATTCGCGTCAGCTACAAGGTAACTTCTTTTGTTTTTTGAAGGAATATGCACATCGAGGTCATTGGTGGCTATATAACCATCAAATGCCGGTTGCCTGAATAGGGGATTTTCCCCATTGTTTTTGCGTTTCTTAACTTCAATATATTTGAAGGTACTGGTGTTGCTATGTGACGAATTGCTCTTGGAATTTTCTCTCTGCTGTTTTTTATATGGTTGTCCGGACAAATTATATACCGGAAGGTGAACGCGGAGTATGCGGCTGTTAACGGTCCAGGGATGGAGCAGAGCCAGGATTCTGGGAGCGTTGCTACATCTGAACAGGGGGCGCAGCACTCCAATTCATCCGCGCTGGTTCTGTCAGGTTGGTTCACGTTTTGCTTTGTATGTGACGCATTACACTTATCTTGGTATGCGATATGCAGCCGAGGGTATGCTGTCTTTTCTGCCAGAATACGGGTGCCTCTAGTTAGATTTGAGTTATAATCTAAAGGAGGTTAAGATATATTATATGCAAATGCAATGCACCTTGTTGCTCTGTGCTATTTGCACTCTCTGAATACATGTGGGGTCATAAACACAAGTTGATGAATATGAGCAAGAAGACAATGTTTGTAGATATCACTTGGAGTATGGAATAAACGCTTTGATACTGGTTAAGAAAGACCAGAGGCACCGGGAAAATAGCAGCATACATGGCAAGGCCAAGACTCCAACCACCTAGTGTTTATCTGGGAACATGAGGGGATCTTTTTATTCTCGGTTTCTCTTTGAAAACTGTGCAGGGAGTAGGAAGTCAGTTAAATTTTGTGTGATTCTTTTCAACAAAGAAAAGAAAAAACTTTTTTAGGTAGCTTTGTTCTAGTGTTGCATTTTTTGCTGTACTACATTTTAGTATGCTTCTCAACATTCTTCAATGTTTGAACCTACCTTATCACCTGGCAGTTAAAAAAGTCTTAATCAATCAGATAAAGGATTTGAACCGTATATACCTGTCTTTAACTGGACATCTTTCTGTTGCGGTTGCATTTTGGGCCAACTGGAATTGGGCAAACTTCATTTGTTTTTAATATTTTATTCATATTTATTTATATATATGACCATTTTTAGAAGCCTTATTCTGGCCTGTACTGTGACTTGGTGGTGCCCTGACTGACCTTAGTTCTGTATATATATGCTCATGTATTTTGATGAACTCAATGCATTTTGCTTTTGAGGATTTTGAGATGAATCTTAAAGGGCTTCAAAAAATTTCTGATGCCATTGTTTTATTTTCTCTCAGGAAACCCAAGTTCCAGAGATTCTCAGAAGGATGGAGGCCAAATTTCTTCAAATCTTGGTCCTGCACAGCCAAAAGTGTATGTACTTATTGTCTTATGTTCATGGACTAAAATTAAAGTACAGTAGCTTATTGCTATCCAATTTATGAAGTTTAATTGATGTTCATGTAATTTATTTTAAACAGGGATGCAAATCTTCCAAGCAGAAGTGCTATTGGTCCCATTATTTCAGCTTCTGCTTCTGGTGAAAGGTTTTGTCACCACTCATCTTCTTTATAGACATTATCATGTAAATTTTTTCAATAACATATTTTGCTATCTATCATTTTTCTAAACAGCATTTATGCATAACTGGTTGCTTATGCAACTTCTATCTTATCACAATTGGTGCGGAATTAGCTTTAATATTCCAATAAATGGTCCATAAGATTTTAATATTCTACTAGTCGTCAAGTTTCGATTGCTGCCTTCTATTGGGTTTCTTTCGCAAACAAAGGTCTCTGATTGTTTACACTGCCATTGTTCATAAATCACTGACGTGTGGGCAGTCATGAATCTGGTAAAAATGAAATGACAAGACATAAATGTACAAACTGGGTAGTTACTTTCTTCATTTTTACTCTTTGGTTGTCTGCCTTGGCTACATGTTGCAGTTTTGAAGTTTCATGTTTGTAACTGGCCTGAGCATGCGAAACAGTGCCCCCTGTAGGATTTTAGATGAAGCAGAGTTTTTTCAGCTTTCCTGATTTGGTGATGACTAAGAGATTGATGAGCCACTCTCATATCATTAAAACCCTCTGGCATGACCATGAGGGTGTAGGATTTTATCTCATGCAATGCATAAGAGAATGTTTTTTTATCGAGGCAACCCAAGGAACAGAAATGTGCTGTACATGTAAGGTTGGAAGGTATGTTGTTTCTTCTATTTGCTATGCAAATTCTGGGAAGAATAAGAATCACACATACGCCAACCCCCCCTCTCTCAGTCTTGATCTTAATCTCAGAAGTGTGTTTGCATTAAATGGATAAATTAGTACCTCATGGCTCATGTTCAAAGCTGAAGTATACTGTTTGTGCAAGAGAAAATCGCCGGACAGATAGTGATAATGTGACTACATAATTGTATCCAGGAAGAATAGTTTTGCAAAATGTCAGATTCATAACTGGAAAGAAGTGTTTTTTATGTTAAACACATAAATGGGGTATCCTAGAATTTACCCTTAGATTAGTAAGTGATGGCAAAACTATCACAAAATTTTCATCAAATTTGACTAATTGTTATTGAGGAGCCAGTACCATGAACAGATGCACCTACTCAGGTGACACGAGCAGATGAGCATCTGTTCAATGCAAGGATCGTGGGATCGGAATCGGTCCCTGGATCGGTGGGGACCGATCCGATCCGGATCGGATCGGATCGGACCGATCCAGGCCGATTCGTCGGAAGGAAAATCGATCGGGAAAATCGATCCGGATCGACCCTTAAAAAAACCCTAAAACACCAAAAAATTAACTAAATAAGGAGGTAGATCGGATTCCGATCCGATCTACCCCATTTTGGGGCGATTTCGGGCCCAAAAGTGGCCCGAAATCACCGCCACGGCGGCAGCTTGCCGCCGTGACATCTTCCCCGCCCTATCGGGCGGGGAAGATGACCTTACCGGGTCCATCGGACCCGGTAAGGATAGGATAGTCACCGGATCGGTTGGCGTATCGGGTCCATGGGACCCGATACACTTGAATCGCCGGATCCGGTGACTTAAGTCACCGGTTCCTGGCCTTACCGGGTCCGATGGACCCGGTAAGGTCATCTTCCCCGCCCGATAGGGCGGGGAAGAGGGCTGCCGCGGCGGGATGGCCGCCGCGGCAGCCTGTGGGTCGATTCCGGCGAGGGAATCGCCGGAATCGATCCAGAATCGACCGAATCGGTCGATTCCGGCACCGATTCCACCTACAAACACCGATCCGGATTGATCTTCGGTCCGGATCGGTAGTTCCGCCGGGAATCGGATCGGAGGGGTCCGATCCGGTCCGATCTGATCCAAGAATCGGCCGATCCCGATCCGGATCGGCCGATTCTGCAATCCATGGTTCAATGATTCTTTTTTGACATATTAATGACTAGGTGCCTGTTTGTTAAAGTCTCACATCTTCACATCTTATGGAAAATAAAAATAATATAAAAATAACTGCCACAATAACACATGATATGAACTGATATTTGCAAATGAACATAGAAAATAGTATATATTTGATTTTGTTTCTTTCTAACAAATTGACATTTCTTTCTTGCTTTGTTTACTCTCCCCCCACCCCCTTTTTTTCTTCCTAGTATCTGATGAAGGGTAGAG
Organism: Cryptocoryne crispatula var. balansae; assembly: GCA_036172225.1. NCBI lineage: Eukaryota > Viridiplantae > Streptophyta > Magnoliopsida > Alismatales > Araceae > Cryptocoryne > Cryptocoryne crispatula. Next base: position 51,202,335 of record CM069919.1, read on the forward strand.
GCTGCTGCCTCTCGTGTTTTCAAACTTTGCTGGTGCCACTGCTTGGACCTGGTCAAGGCCAGGTTAGGGTAAGCCAGGGCTCTGTGTGTCCTTTGTTCCTTTAGAGGCCCGAGCTAACTGATTTTCTTGCTCAACGGTTTGAAGGGAGTCAAGTCACGTTGATGGAGATTTATGGACATTCTGTAACTGTTTCTAAGTGGTTGATGAATCATATCTTTTCAAACTCACCCCAAATATTTTAGTTGTAAGTTGTAACATCAAAGGAACACATATACATAAAGTTTATCTGTGGGATTTATAGATCCTGTAGTATTTGTCAAAGTCTGTAACTCGTTTCTTGACTTTGTCTTGATAATGGCAAAGGAAAGAGATATTGGAGAGATTTCTTGAAAATTTTGTAACGGCAGTGCAGTCTTGACTATATTTCTTTGTTTAGTTAGGACATTACGAAAGTGAATCCAAGTAAATAGGGAAAGAGAAGACAGCGAAGAAAGAAAGGGTCTAGGGTTATAAGAGTTTTTCATTAAAGATAAGCTTGAAAAGCATTTACTTTTTGTAGGTCTCAGAGTCATAAGCGGGATTTAAAGTACTACACTAATGCAATGGAGAGGTTGCAAGAATGAAAATTTAGGAGGGTGGGAGATTGCAATATAAGCTAGTAAAATAGATATATTATGAGAAAACAGATAGAAATTAACAGATGGTGATGGATATCTGGACCCATGGTTTTCGGATGCTTGGAGCAGAGATTCTTGAGAGATTGCGTTCCATAGCATTCGGTTCCAGTCATCAACCCAAGTTGCACTACCGTCACAGTGCACGGGTCACTATCATATCTGTAATTAATTCTGTATCTCTTGACTCTGCTAGCAAGACAAACTACAGTTACAGGGTGTGTGGGGAAACCTTGTGAATACTCAAGGAACTATGGTATTGTCAATTTCATACCTTCTTCTTCGACTTTTTTATGGTGACTCTAAGCTTCCAATTCTCTCTAGTCAAATATGAAACGGGCAGTTCTAACTTTTTTTGGAGCTTGAGCTGGAAACAAGTAGCAATCTTTTGATATCTTAATCTTTGTAGCTAGCTTGTCAATATGTGAATTTTTTTGTCTTTTACTAGGTAGGATTTTGATTTTGTGGGTTGACCTATAGAGAGTAACAGACAAGTCCATTGATTGCAGAATCATCCAATCCGGATCGGGATCGGCCAATTCTTGGATTAGATTCGAGGGTTCGATTCGAATCATTTGATTTCTTCCCGGAGGACCAATCCAACCCAATCTCCTGCTGGAATTGACCGAAATTGGTCGAATCGGCTGATTCCAGACCAATTCTGGCAATTTGTTGCTGGAATCGAGCCCTCCACAGTGGCGGCTTTATATGTCTCTTTTTGGGGCCGATTTCGCCCTTAAAAGAGCCTAGATGGAATCTGATCTAGGTTCTTTTTTGTGTTTTTTTTTGTATTTTGTGGCTTCTTTAATAACCAATCTAGACCGATTCCTGATCAGTTTTCTTCCTGGAAAATTGGCCAGATCGGCTGATCCGATCCTGATCCGGTTCCGGTTTGAATCCTGCGATCTATGTGTGGACTTATGCTTGTAAACCAGTTTTGAGATAGGAAAATGGGCTCTAAACCTTGGATGTCATTTTATTTTCCCTGTTGATGAGTTTCCTCGTTGCATCATGGATCGAGAAAGATCTACAACAAAATCATGGCCAGGAATGTTCTTTGTTGTCTTGGGCAGAGGGTGACTGAATAAATTTTCTGGTGCCATGATGTTAGAGTGCTCTCTCTCTCTCTCTCACACACACACACACACTATATATATATAATATGCATACAACAGAGCACATTATGGTTTACATTTCACTGTGAGTAACCATGTATTATTTTTTATTTTTTAATTGATTGCTTTATGCTAATTACCTAGGAAGTATAGTTTTTATCTCACTCTAGCTGTTTAGGCCTCAGTCAGCATTGGTGGAACGTATCCCTAGCAGATGGCCTCGACCAGAATGGCATGCTCCATGGAAAAATTATCGGGTATGTTCACATTTCCTCCTTTGGTTAATGTTATTCTCTGTCTATATCTGTGTGGTGCTTCAAGAGCCTGCATATGCTCTCGGATGTGGATAATGGGTGTGCTGTAGTTACTAATTTGCAAAATAAGAACAGAAAGTGAAGCAAAAAGTCTTGAATTTGTAAAATCATAAAAGCTTAATGCAAGGATAAATGAGAAAGAAAGGTGTGATGAACAAAGTTGGTGAAAGAGTTATCCCGCTATTTCTGTTTCTTAAAGTTGTTCCTGAAAACATCATTCAACAATGTGGATTGGAATTGTTTATGGAGGGCCATGTATCTGATGGGTTTGATACTAGATGGGGATTAACTTTGGATAAAGGAGTGTATATAATTTGCTAAATTTTCATTTTTTGTTAATGGGAAGTGGAATATATTGGTTAGTTCTTTTCCCAAAAGAATTAGATAAGGAGCTTTGCTGCTCCTCTGTCTCCTATATCTTTGTTTTGATGGTCAATGTTGAGTATGATGTGGAATATAGCTTCAGTGTGTTCCTTGTTCATGTTGGTCATTAGAATTCAAAACTGACAAATTTGCATTATACTGTAGATTTCATTTTATTCTTAACTGAATCTGTGGATAAAGTTGTTAATCTCAAAGCATTCGTAAAGCTGCTGGAGCTTTCTTACTTTTATAAGGTTGTCAATTTTCAAAAATCTAAGCTGTCGTGTTCTAACATTGTAATCAGGAAATTGAATTCTTTCTTCCGTTCTGGTTGGAAAGGAAGGCTCCTATTAGCTGGTGGCAAGTTGGTGCTGTTAAAGTTGGTTTATTTTTATTTATTCTCTCTTTAGTTTCTATGCGTAAAGCAATTTGTAGATAATTTGAGGCTTCTAGAACAGCTTCTTGTTAGGTACGATTTCCTGGATAAGAGAAACGTGCATGTTATTAATTGGGCTAATATCTGCCGATATAAAGATGATGCTGGTTGTGCTCTACATGGAGACTAGAAAGAGGTTGGAAGCAAGGATTGCAAAATCGGAATTAGTCACCGGATCAGTGGGTACTGATTCTGATCCCGATCCAGATCGGATCGGAAAATCATCTGATTTTCTGGAATATTTTACGATCTGCATATATTCTTTAAAACCCCATAAAATAAATAAATAACAAAATTGGCGTCTCAATATGATTCCGGTCCAATCTTAGATTGCATAATCAGCCGGATCAGATCAAAATTGGCCGATTCTGGGGTGGTTGGATCGGACCCCTTAGTTCCGATTTCGGCTGGGAGGACCTATCCAACCTGATATCCTGCCATAATTGATCGAAATCAGTCAAATCGGCCAATTCTGGACTGATTCCGATTACGATGACCCAGCAGCAGCAGCGGTCAATATGGTCCCCTTTTGAGGCTGAAACTGGCCCCAAAGGTCCTAGATCGAACTGGAATCCAATCTAGGCTCTCTTTCTGTGATTTTTTTTCATTTTTAGGGTTTTTTAAGAACTGATCCGGACAAATTCCAGATCAGTTTTCCTTTCGAAAAATCTGCTGGAATCGGTCGTTCTGTTTTGGTGAACTATGGGTCTGATTCTTTTTGGGCCGGAATCAGCGCCAAATGGGGGTGAAACTGCACCATGGCAGCATCATCAGACCGGGAAGACAAAAGTGCTGCGGCCACAGTGGTGCCAATTCTGGTGAGGAGTTTGAATTCTGCTGATTTTGGTTTATTGCAACTGGAAATTGGGGTTGGATCAGAATCCCCTTCAAAGTCGGGTAGGCATATGCCGATCCAAACTGGGAATGATCCAATTCCAATCCGGATTGGCCAACTTCACGAATCGTAATTGGAAGTCACTTCAGTTACATAGCAAGAAATATCTATTTTAAAATTAAAGTGTATATATGCCCTTTTTTATGTTCTTTAGCTCTTACCTTATCTTCCATTTCCTTGTAGTTTTCTTTTTAATTTAGAATAAAGTCTAGTTCCTACTTACCAAAAACTGCTTAAAGCGAAATGGCAGAGGATGGGGTGCGGGTCTTGGACGATGATGGGGGGTCTCTCCGATGTCTGGAAAATGGTGAGGTTGGGGTGATCACCTGGAACCACCTTGTGGGGAAGACCACTCTCACCGTAACCATTATTCTTTGCTCAGGTGGTGGCCAATGGTGTGGATATGCGTTGTCGTGAGACTCCTGGGGGCAGCCCTGCCTGGCTAGTCTCAGAGGTCACTGTGGTCATTGTTATGGTGGGGATCACCTTTCTTTGGAATGTAGAGAGTGCTGGTGTCATGGGATGTCGGCCATAGGAGCTTTGCTTCATCCGCAACGGCTTGAATCATGAGGTTGTGCCAGTGCGGGGAGCTTTTTGTCTTGTTTGTGTGGTGTTGTGGGGAGTTCTCTGGAGTTTGTTGTCTCGAAGGAAGTTGTTGCTATTCCTTTGTCGCCAGGATTAATTGCCAGAAGGACTTGGTGATGCGGGACGAGGCAGGACGGACCGGCGACGTGACGCTGCAGGGGGCCTTCGGGAGGCGCAAAAGACCTAGAAATGCATCAAACAAGCAAAACCGGACTTAAACTGGTCCAAATGGGCCCAAAATATGTCGAATCGTGCCCGAATCGCTCAAAACGGGTCTGAACCGGCCCCAAAATAGGGTGAACCGGCCTGAACCGGCCCAAAACATGGTGAACCGGCCGGTTTAGGCCTTGAACCGGCCTCTGGCGGGTCAAACCGGGCCGAACCGGCCTTGAACCGGGCTGAACCGGCGGCGACCCCGGGCACGGGACGAACCGGCGGCTTGGCTCGATGGAGGGCGAACCGTCGCCGGGCCGGCCGGGCGGAGGCGACCCGGCGGCGGTTCGCTCGAACCGCCACTTAACGGGGGGGGGGGTGTCGTGGCCCTCCGCGGTTGGCCGCGGAGGAGGGTGACGCGGCCGGCTCGCCGGCCGCCGCGTACCCCCCCGGGGGTGTAATCGACCTCGCATGCGTGAGGGTTCGATCGGGGGGGGGGGTCCTTCGCTCGTCCTCCGTTTCGTCGACGGCCGCAGTGGAGCCGCGGGCGGGAGAAGGCCCAGCCGTTGCCGTCGCCGTCGCCAACGGGGAAGGAGGAAGAGAGGGAAGGCCGGAGGGGCCGTGGCCGTCCCCGGACGCCGTCGCGGGAGGAGGGAAGCTGGGGGGGGCTTCGATGGTCGCCGGAAAGGGGAAGGCCACCAGAGCCCTAGCGAGGGCCGTTGAGGTGCTGCCTTCGCCGGCAGCTGGGGGGTCGACGAAGGGGCCGAGGGGCCTGGGAGGTGGTCCGACTTCTTCTCTCTCCCCCTCGTCTTCTTCTTCCTCCTTCCTGTCCGTCTACGCCGCGTGCGAATTCCCGAAGGGTCGGCCGGGGGGGTTGCGCAGTTTCGACGGGGGGGGGGTTGCGCGAAACGGCGAAGGGAGGAATGGGGGTACTCCAGGGATCGCTGGAGGTGGGGGTGGACGGAAGGGGGGGTGATCGACGCCGTCGGAGACGTCGAAACGGACGGAGACGGGGGTGAACGGTGTCGATAGGGCTGCAAAACGAACCGGTGAAGGTGGAATGGGCAAGAATGGCTCGGAGGCCGCTGGACGGAGGAGGAGGAGAAGGCACCCACGCCGGAGGGTTGCGAAGAGACCGGTGCACGGAGGTGGAGGCCGGACGACCTCCATCGTGGAGGGGTGAAGGGAAGGGGCGGCGCCCCCGCACGGGGACCAGCCCTAGGGCTCCAAAAATTGACACTAAAAACTCTCTCTCGTTCATTCAACAATGTGCCCTCTTAAATAGAGGAGCCTATTCTGAAATAAGACACCCTAAATGACTATTTACATACATGTCCTCGTAAGGACCCAAATTAAAGGAAAAGACTAAAACAAACTTCAAATATTTACAATGAAGTCCAAAAGGACGTAAACGTAAATAAACCCCAAAAAGGATCGGACCGGGGCCCCATCATTCTCCTCTACCAGGAGAAAACTCGTCCTCGAGTTTTGATTTGTCTTCAAGTGTTGCTGTCACGTTCCACCAAGCGCCGCATTTCATCGGAAGCATCCCAAGAATCGGCTTATGAGAATGGGCCGATCCCAGGCTCTGATACCATTTGATGCGGGACGAGGCAGGACGGACCGGCGACGTGGCGCTGCAGGGGGCCTTCGGGAGGCGCAAAAGACCTAGAAATGCATCACACAAGCAAAACCGGACTTAAACCGGTCAAAACGGGTCCAAAATATGTCGAATCGTGCCCGAATCGCTCAAAACGGGCCTGAACCGGCCCCAAAATAGGGTGAACCGGCCTGAACCGGCCCAAAACATGGTGAACCGGCCGGTTTAGGCCTTGAACCGGCCTCTGGAGGGTCAAACCGGGCCGAACCGGCCTTGAACCGGGCTGAACCGGCGGCCTGACCCGGTCTGGGGACGAACCGGCGGCTTGGCTCGATGGCGGGCGAACCGTTTCCGGGCCGGCCGGGTGGAGGCGAACCGGCGGCGGTTCGCTCGAACCGCCACTTAACGGGGGGGTGTCGTGGCCCTCCGCGGTTGGCCGCGGAGGAGGGTGACGCGGCCGGCTCGCCGGCCTCCGCGTACCCCCCCGGGGGGGGATGTCGTCGACCTCGCGAGCGCGAGGGTTCGATCGGGGGGGGGTCCTTCGCTCGTCCTCCGTCTCGTCGATGGCCGTGGTGGAACCGCGGGCGGGAGAAGGCCCAGCCGTCGCCGCCGGGGAAGGAGGAAGAGAGGGAAGGCCGGAGGGGCCGTGGCCGTCCCCAGACGCCGTCGCGGGAGGAGGGAAGCTGGGGGGGCTTCGATGGTCGCCGGAAAGGGGAAGGCCACCAGAGCCCTAGCGAGGGCCGTTGCGGTGCTGCCTTCGCCGACAGCTGGGGGTGTCGACAGAAGGGGCCGAGGGGCCCTAGGAGGCGGTCCGACTTCTTCTCTCTCCCCCTCATCTTCTTCTTCCTCCTTCCCTGTCCGTCTACGCCGCGTCTGAATTCCGGAAGGGGTCAGTCGGGGGGGGAGGTTGCGCAGTTTCAACAGGGAGGGTTTCGCAAACAACAGAAGGGAGGAATGGGGGTACTCCAGGGATCGCTGGAGGTGGGGGTGGACGGAAGGGGGGGTGATCGATGCCGTCGGAGACGTCGAAACGGACGGAGACGGGGGTGAACGGTGTCGATAGGGCTGCAAAACGAACCGGTGAAGGGGGAAGGGGCAAGAATGGCTCGGAGGCCGCTGGACGGAGGAGGAGGAGAAGGCACCCACGCCGGAGGGTTGCGAAGAGACCGGTCTGCACCGGAGGTGGAGCTGGACGACCTCCATCGTGGAGGGGGTGAAGGGAAGGGGGGGCAGCGCCCTCTGCACAAGGGACCAGCCCTAGGGCTCCAAAAATTGACACTAAAAACTCTCTCTCATTCATTCAACAATGTGCCCTCTTAAATAGAGGAGCCTATTACAAATAAGACACCCTAAATGACTATTTACATACATGTCCTCGTAAGGACCCAAATTAAAGGAAAAGACTAAACAAACTTCAAATATTTACAATGAAGTCCAAAAGGACGTAAACGTAAATAAACCCCAAAAGGGATCGGACCGGGTCCCCATCACTTGGTCTGCTGCGTGTACCTTGGTTGTCATGGTTGGCGTTTCAGGGTTGAAGAATAGGGTAGGCATATTCGGAAGTTTTTCTGTTTCCAGGGACTAAATTCTGGTCCGTGGTGGATTAAGCCGATCTTTTTGGTAGGTTTCTTGGTGGGAAGCATCTCTCGTAGCATCTGGAGGGACTTAATGATTGGAAGGAGATGGCATGGTGGAGGATGTGTCAAATTTCATTTCAGCTGCTGGTTTCCTGTCTTGGAGGTGGACCAGGTGACCTGAGAAGGAAATGGGTGGTGCTCTCTGGTCTTTCTGGTCATGCTTGGTCTCCTGTGATAGTCTTGGTGATTCCAAGGCTTTACGGTTCCTGATCTCTGGTAATGGCCAGTCCCTGCCCTGGCCTTTGGGTGGATTTGTTAGAGTGTTGGTGGACTATTTTGTGTTTCTGGAGGAGGTGGAGAACTCGGTTGTGGAACTGGATGGTGTGAGAATGCAGTTATCCTCATCCTTCTGTGATGCTGTCAGGTTGGGTGCTTGCAGTGGCTTGGCAGTGTTGAAGGAGGAGATGCAGGCCATTGTGTCTTCTCCGAAGGTTCGTGTGGCTGAACCAGGGCAGTTCCTTGGTGTTGATCTGCTTGGTCAAACCGGGGCACTGAGGGTCGGTTCATCGGGCATGCCATCATCTCCCTCCTCCCAACACCTGCTCCTTGGTGCTGCCTCTCAGGACTCAGGAGCCCTCTTTGGAACCAAGCCATGACCGCTGCTTGCTTGAGGACTCTGCTGGGACGGTGGCTCATTGGCTGTCGGGGGGTGAAGTTGGAGTTGTCTGAGTCGTTTGTTGCTTAGGTGGCATGTAGCATGTTGCTCCCATGATCTGCAATGCTTCTTAGGCGTCTCCTATGGAGTTGGCTATTGCTTGTGGCCTGATTGAGGATGAGGCCAGCTCTGGACTGGTGGCTCTTGGAGTTGGTTGGGATGCAGTGTTGGAGCCATCTGAGCTGTCTGCCAAAGCTGTCAATGTGCACCCAAACAAGTGTGTTCCGGATGTCCTTGTTGTGGACATTTGTCTGTGTCGGTCAGTCCAAGGGTGTGCTACCTACGTCTGATGACAATATTTTCAGTATGGGAGAATCGGTTGGTCTATGCTTTATTGGCCAGGAGCAGAAGGCGTGGGACTTCATTCAGGGGTTGCATAAAGAGGTGGAGCCTATCAATTTGAAGGCAGGGTCTCCTCTAGGGAACTCAAGTTTTGCTTAATAATGAGTGCCTAACTGATGTGAAGAGGAGAAGAAGTGGAGGGAAGGACATTGCCATTTTTATGTGATGAAAATCTCTAGCTGGAATGTAAGGGGCATCCACGGTAATGAGAAAATGAGGGAACTGAGGAGGTTGACGTTTCTCATAAATGGGACATTCTGATCAAGAGACCAAATGTGATTTTGCTTATGCGCATGACAATCAAGGTTCTAGGTTGGGTGTTTGAAGGGTCTGTCCTTCTCACCACCTGTTGGTAGAAGTGGTGGTATAACGTCGCCCTGGAATGATGAAAAGCTGGAAGCTGAGGATTTACTTAGTAACATGTTCATTCATGCGGTCAAATTTTGTTTCAGGGATAGTAAGAAGCTCTTTTTCTTTGCAAGTGTCTATGGCCCTTCGGGTGCCGATGAGAAAATTACTTTCTTCAGAGATTTGAGGTACTTAATATTGGACCATACTTCATAGTGATATTGTATGGTGCATTTGCGGCGATTTTAGTATAGTCAGAAAGTCAGGTGACAGGCAGACTCAGATGGACTGGTTAGTGAAAATGGATCTATTTAATAACTGAGTGAATGTTTGTGGTATTATTGTGATATCTGATAAGTGTTTCCAATATACATGGTATAATTCTTTGGCTAAGTTTAAGCTTGGCAGGCTTTTTCCAAAAAAACAAGAAACCAATTTGGATTCATGCCACGTAGATCGACTACAAAGACTATCTTTCTAGCTAGATCCTTAGTGGAGAAATACAGAGACCTGAAGAGAGATCTCTCTATTATTTTTCTTGATTTAGAAAAAGTTTTTGACCGAGTTTCAAGAGAGATTGTTTGGTGGGTGCTAAGAAAGAAAATAATGTCTAGTGGATTCATTAACATCATCAAGGATATGTACGATGGTGTGATTGTCCTGGTCAATTGAGTTACACCAAAGATCCGTTCTAAGCCTATATCTTTTTGTCCTTGTCATGGACGAATTAACTAAGGATATATAAGAGAGTTTATTATGGTGTATGATGTTTGTAGACGATATTGTTTTGATTGACGAGACTTGAGAAGGTATTAATAAAAAACTTGAATGATGAATAACCGAATTAGAGGTTAAGGTGTTCAAAATTAGCAGGACGAAGACAAAATGTGTTTCAGATTTAGCGAAACCTCATGATTTGAAGACGTCGAAGTAATCTTGGACAAAAAGGTTCTCATATTGGGTACTCAATTTAACTACCTGGGTTCAATCTTACATATGGACGGGGAATGTGATGAAGATACCGTGCCTTAAAAATCTTCTTTCTTGTTTTTACAAACACGAATTAAATTTTACAAACACGAATTAAATTGGGATGGCTTAAATGGAGGCAGACGATAGGGGTTCTTTGTGTTTGTAAAATTTTCTTAAAATTGAAAGAGAAGTTATATCTCATGGCTATAAGACCCGTCATGCTCTATGATAGTGAGTGTTGTGCAACTAAGAAGAAATATATTGTAAAATTGAGTGTAATTGAAATACGGATACTATGATGGATGTGTGACTACACACGGGTAGACAGAATCCGAAATAAGTGTATTAGGGATAAAGTGAGAGTTGCGAGAATCGAGAATATGGTAAAAGAGGAAAGACTTCGTTGGCTTGAACATATCAGGTGACGTCCTTTGGAGGTGTTGTTTGACAAGTTGAGGTCCTGACATTTCTATTGCAAAAGAAGCGGAGAGGTAGATTCAAGTTAACTTGACATAGGCGTATCTAGCGCCTTGTCGCTAGCGGAAGACCATGGAGAATGGAAAAGACGAATCTCTGTAGTTGACCCCATTCATTTAAGACTAAGGTTTTGAGTTTGAGGTTTTTTTGCGTCTACTATTTAGGTAGATGTGTTCGGGGTCTCAAAAGTTTTCCATCTCCAAGACCCCAAACCAAGGATCGCGGGATCGGAATCGGCCACTGGATCGGTGGGTACCGATCCGATCTGGATCGGATCGGATCGGTCCGATTCTGAGCGATCCACCGGAAGAAACAACGATCCGGAATCGTTCCGGATCGGTCCTTCAAACAGTGGTAAACCTAAAAAAAATACAAAAATAACACTCTATGCAGGATTCCGATCCATCCTAGAGCATTTTGGGGGCGAAATCGGCCTGAAATCGCCCCCAAAATGGTGCCGCGGCGGCCCTGCGGCCGCCGCGGCCGCTGCGGTTGTCTTCCCCGCCCTATCGGGCGGGGAAGACGGGGCTACCGGGTCCATCGGGACCCGGTAACCCGGATCCGGTGACTAAGTCACCAAACGGTGACTTAGTCACCGGACCGGACCGGTCGGACCGGTCCGGTCCAGTCGATCCGGTGACTTAAGTCACCGGGACCCGATCGGGCGGGGAAGACGACCGCCGCGGCGGGTTGGCCGCCGCGGCGGTCTGTGGGTCAATTCCGGCGAGGGAATCGCCGGAATCGATCCAGAATCGACCATTTCGGTCGATTCCGGCCCCTATTCTACCTACAAACATCGATCCGGACCGATCTTCGGTCCGGATCGATAATTCCGCCGGGAATCGGATCGGAGGGGTCCGATCCGATCCAAGAATCGGCCGATTCCGATCCGGATCGGCCGATTCTGCAATCAATGCCCCAAACTGGTGGTTTCTGATCATTTTACTATTGTTATTAAGCACGTGCATTTGGTGAGATCGAGAAGGAGGAAATCCTGGTTGAAATGCAATGGTGCAGGGATCTCGTCTTCTCGGATTGCATCCATGACTGGTGGAATGAGGGGTCTTTATGTTTTCATTCTTCTGCTGCTGTAGAGTCTCTCTAAATTAAATCATGTTAGAAAATTGCTGCGAAGTTGGGCTGATTTTACTTTTTATTAATTTGTGGAGATGAGTAAGGTCTTATTGGCTAGAATGGAGGAGTATGAGCAATTAAATGACAAAAATATCTTATTAGATAGCATTGTTTTCAAGGCGTCGCCTAGGCGACAAGCACCCCCAGAGGTGCCAAGGTGATGGGCGCCTAGGCGCCCATTACCTTAAATAACTATTTTATATATTTTAATAATAAATAATGCTAATTAAGTGTCAATATCACATAATTAAGTTGTTTTGGAGTAAAAAAACTTGTTTTAATAGTTAATTTGACTATAAATTAACATTTTGATGAAATGATAGCTAGGCTTAAATGATTTCTTAAGTGTTTACTAATAGTTAATAGAATTTAAATAGTAAAATTAACTAATTTGTCAAGTTATTTAGTCGATGTAACTATGTACTTCCCACATTATTAATTGATTTGCATGGTGTCAAAGTTATTTTGCATCATTTTTTACATATATATTTGTTATTTTATCCATTTTACTATATAAAAAAGGCATCGCCTAACTCCTCGCCTTATCGCCAAGGCGGTACTGTGTCGCCTTGATCGCCTTGGTCGCATTGACAACTATGTTAGATAGTCAGAAACATGATTGGTTGGCTGCAAAGATGGAATACAACGAGTGGAGCCTAAGGGAAGAAATCAAATAGAAAAAGGGGGTTGAAAGAATTGTGGTTAAAGGAGGGGACAAAAAAGTTTTTTTACACGCGTTGTTTGGAAACAAAGGGAACACAATTTACTTTTTGAGGGTAGATGGTTGTTAGAAGGGAAGGACCAAATTGGCCAAGTAGCAGCGAGATTTTATGAGAACTTATCTACAAACGATGGTAGTTAGAGACTTTTTTTGAACTGTCCCTTCCAAAAGAAGATGTCCAAAGAGGATGCTGTTTCCCTTGTTGCATTCTCAAAAGAGAAGGTGTTTGAAGTTATTTAGTCTATGAGCCCATCTAAGACACTTGGACCTGATGAGTTTTCTGCGGGTTTTAACAGAAATGTTTGCAGATCATTAAAAAAGACTTTTTGGCAGTAGTCAAGGAGTTTGGGCACTCTCCGGATTGTATCTTTTTGTTGAATTCGTGTTCCCTGGTTTTGCTCTCTAAGACTGAGCGTCATCAATATCAAAGATCTTAGACCCATCAGTTTCTTAATTGTAACTACAAGATTGCTTCAAAAGTTCTGACTACTAGACTTAGTAAACACATTGAGAAGTTGGTTAGCTGAACCCCACACCCATCTGTTTTCTTAATAGTAACTACAAGATTATTTTGGATAATTTTATGGCTGCCTATGAGTGTGTTTATGATTTTGTCAAAGCTTATGACATAGTGATATGGAATTGTCTTACTAGTTACTAGAGTGTTGCAATTGTTGGGTTTTAAGCATGGATGGATTGAATGGGTTAACTGCTGCATTACTATGACAAAGTTCACAGTGGATATTAATGGTAGTTTATTTAGTTTTTTTGGAAGTTCACCAAAGGGCTGAGGCATGGTGACTCTATTTCGTCTCTCTTTTTTGTCCTTGTGGAATAAGTTTGATGTTTACTCTGCGATAAAGCTAAGCAAGATGGGTTCATTGAAGGGGTTGAGATGGGAACCAACATGGTGTATATCACACATCTACAGTGTGGTAATGAGACATTGTTGTTCTCCTTTTTAAATTTGAAGAAGTGCTTAAACTTGAGAATTTTGCTTCATTTTACGGAAGTTGTTACAAGTTTTTGAAGATTAACTAGGAGAAACATGAAGTGATTATGATCAATGTTAATGACTATCAAAGGGATTATTTGTATCAAATGTTAAACATGCCACATAGCTCCTTGCCAATTAAGTATTTAGGTTTGCTGCGGTTTGATAAGACATCCAAACCCAATGATTGGCATCATCTGATTGAGAAGGTGAAAAGGAGATTGTGGGGCATAAAGGTAAAATGCTTTCAACTGGTGATAGATGCATCTTGTCTAAGAGTGTGCTCTAAAGTATACCCCTTTATTACTTCTCCACTAGATTCGTAGAGGCTTTTGCAAAAGACTCAAAAGTTTGAGAGCAAATTTCTTTTGGCAAGGTAAAGGCGGTGGAAAAGATATGCACCTAGTAAAATGGGATCCTGTCTGCAGAAGTAAGGAGGGTGATATTGGTCTGTTTTTTCTCTGAGTCTCAACTACATTAACAATGCCATTCTTTCTAAATTACTTTGTAAGCTCAATCAGGCTAATGATTCTTTATGGTGCAAGATTTTATTTTCTAAATATGGGGTGGTTGTAACCGAGATTTGGGCAGGTGACTTCATATCTTGTAGGAGACTTTCACTGTTACGGAAGGGTATTCTCCAGAATTGTAACTTATTCTATGCTTCTATGGCTATCTTCGTTGGGATTATGGGAATGGCATAAGAACAAATGAACAGGGGATGTGCCACTTGCAGACTGATATCCTTTGTTGTTCAGAGTATCAATGTATAGGGAAGCAGATGTTTGTTCTATTTGGGATGGTGAGGCATTGGAAAACAAGTGCTCCCTTTCTTTTACAAGAAACTTGAAGGAAGAAGAATTCGGAGAACTTTTATGCATTCTAGTTTTTATGAGAGCATTTTCTTGTAATCTTGTGTAGGAAGATAAGGTGAAGTGGATTCTTAATGGGAGTCATTTCTTTTTGGTTAAATATGCTTGTAGGAGACGTTACCAGGCAGGTGTTGAAGTGCCTTGGAGAAAAACTGTAAGGTCTCTATTTCTTTCTTTCAAGATCAGAGTGTTTTTGTGGAAGATTTGCATAGAAAAGTTTTCTACCAAAGTTTATTTTTTGCGGAATTTGTGGGTCACAAGCAGAGGATATAGGTTGTATGTTCTTTCAGTCTGGCCATATTAATTACATTTCTGTTCAAGAGCTGGAAGTTATCCTGACATGATTCTCTTTCTACTATTTTATCCAGCAGTGGAATAGTGGTAACCACTGGAGTAGCCACCCTATATTGTGGAGCTTTTCTTTACCAGCTATGCTTTGGTCCTTATGGAATTCTCAAAATAAGAGGATATTTAATAAGCAGTTTGACAACCCCACGGCTATTTTCCATCGAGTTGCCGCTTTCGTCAAGAATTGGTTCTTTGCTTACTCAGGGTATCAGCCAGTGCTCTTCTTTTTGGGCCATTTTTTTCACTTGGAACTTGGAAGGGTTTCTGCTTGTAGTTGCTTCTTGATTACAACTGTCTGACAGCTCTTTCTTATTTCCTTTTGTATCTTCTTGCTTTCCATGGTTCTTTTTACTTTTGTCATGTATTATCGACTTGGAGTTTGAACTCTTCATCTCAATGAATTGTGTCATGGTCTTGTCACTTTCAAAAAAAAAAGAAAAGAACAAGGTGTGGTTTTGAGTCATCATCACCTGTTTGTTCTCGCTGAGCTTAGATATCCTTCTCTCATTTTTTTCTTTTCATTTTATTCTATTGACTTTTGAGGGGAAAGGACGTGATGACAGCATCTTCACAGGCTGTCCTGGTTGGTGTGTTTCATCTGCTTTTTTTCCCCTTCTTTATATGCACGTCAAGTGAAACTCTCTAAGATGACTATCTTGAGTATGAAAGATCAGGATATTCGAAAGTAGTTGTTCAGCCAGCTCCAAGCTGGGAGACAACTGAAAGTCCGGAGAATCACTGAGATTATCTTGTTGTTTGGTCAGTACCAAGTTTGGTCTTTTGTATCCTATATCTATTCTACATCTTTGCCACCATGTCAGATTGGTTTGGCGAGACTAGTCAGTCAAGATTGGCTAGTATGGAGTGAATTGGTATACAGCTACAACTCTGAATAAAGTTTTGCTATTTCTTTATCTTCGTGTATGACCTATTATGCTTAAATTAGTTAAATATTGCAGAAATTGAGTATATTATTGTTTAACTCGTTTTTTTGTTCTTATTTATGCTAAGCTAACACATTAATTCACTGATCATGCCTTTCTGTTCATTGATTTTGCAGTTAGAGACTTTTTTTCTTTATCTCCCGAATCTTTTGATAAGATTATTGCATCTTTTACTGCCAGGTAATCAGTGGTCACTTGGGATGGGTGAGGTCCATTGCTGTTGATCCAAGCAATTCATGGTTTTGTACTGGCTCTGCAGATCGCACAATAAAGGTGATATGATCTTGAATCTTTCTTAGCTGGCCTATTTTATTCGTACAAGGTGAAGTGCAAATTAGTTAATCTTGAATTACAAATGGGTAATAGTATACTTTATTTTTCTGGGAAGCTCATTTGCGGTTATCAACTTGCATTTGATACTTTGAAGTCTATTTAGCTTGATTAGCACTCAAGGATGCTTTTCTCTTAATATATATTTATAAGTGAATGTGATGTTTTTTATGTGAATTGATTATATTTTAGCATGTTCCAAATGTTAGCTTTCAGTTCTTTAGTTGTTATCACAAACTTGTTGCTACTGGTATGAATTTGAATTTTCACACTTCAAATATTTTCGAGGAATGTAACAGAACATTTCATATTATTCAGACAAGCGTCAGAAGCATGCTATGTTGATTACATCCATCTTTCTTGTTTTTCCTGCTGTTGGCCTAAAAAAAGTTAGTACCTTGTTTTTGTACTTGTTGTTTTTACTATCTTTTTGAAGTAGGCATCACAGTATTGGCTACTAATAATTTATGAAAGATTAAGCATCAAGAGTTTGCACTGTCTACTGCATCTATCTCTATTTATGTTGTGGGGTCATCA
Organism: Cryptocoryne crispatula var. balansae; assembly: GCA_036172225.1. Lineage (NCBI taxonomy): Eukaryota > Viridiplantae > Streptophyta > Magnoliopsida > Alismatales > Araceae > Cryptocoryne > Cryptocoryne crispatula. Next base: position 51,218,784 of record CM069919.1, read on the forward strand.
TTTTGACTGATCCTAGTGATGGATGGGCTGGTTTCATATAAAAGAATATGGTCTCTAAGACAGTAATACGTCTTTTAGGTTTGAGCTCATAGTTGTTGAGACTATAAGCCACCCCTGGCATTTAGGGGTGACATTTGTGCTTAGGCGGTAAAAAGTTATATGTTAATACTATATATTTACATAAATATATGCATATTTGTATATTATAATTGAATAAGTGTATTATGTATGCATGCATGTAAATGTGTTTTATGTATATGATTAGGTATGTGTTTTTTGAAGGTGGTAAGACCGTTATCATTTATTACAAAGTAAAAAAGAGTAAACAATCACAAACAGTGGTAAATGAGTGAAAAGGGTAAAGACATTAGGAAATAATAAAGTGAGGTCTACTACCCGATTTGATAAAGTTTGACCCACTTTATTTACATATTATATTACATTTAAATATATATTATATCAATTTTAAATATGTTTTATTATAAATGTAAGTTAATTAGTATAAATATAAAATTATATATTATAAATACAGTATTAGACTTTATATTAATCTTAAATAATTATTATAATGTATATTTTATTTTATTTTATTTTATTTATTTAAATATACATTAAACCGATGAACCGAACCGAACCGAACCGAACCGAACCAAATCACAATCGGTTCAGGGCTCACTGAACCGGTTCGGTTCGGTTCGGTTCACCTTATCGGTTCGGTTTCGGTTTGGAAAAAAAGTGACCAAACCGAACCGAACCGAACCGTTTACACCCCTAACTGAGCCAGTGTTAGACTTTAAAACTACTAAAAGAATTTCTTCCAACACGTGAGGTCATCATACATTGCATCCATGGCTGAATAAGACCTAAAGTGTTCAAAGACCAATCATGTACCAGGTAGTCCGCATGCCATAAAATCTCTACCAGATTCTCAAAGGTTCCATTAAAAATCCTTCTATTTTGAGTTCTTCAAATAGCCCACAAACACGCGGGAAGAACAATTTTCACACATCCAGATAATCCCTCCACGAATTCTTACTATCCCAGGAAAGCAGCAAGGAGAGCACGCCTTATCCAAGAGCTAACATAACTTGTCTTCACGATATTTTGTGCATCTAAAGCTCATAATGGTTCATTGCAACATAGTGAAATCTTCTATTTATTTGTCTTTTAAGTCCTTCCTAAACAAGGATTCTGTGATCAAAATCAAGCCCTAGATTGGCTAGGCCCGATTTCAATTCCAATACGGATCGTGATCGGCCAAACTGGCCGATCCACGAGGAAGAAAACCAATCTGGAATTGGCCCAAAACATTTTTTAACAAGAAAATTTTATATACATGGGAACATCTAAGCACACATCAATTTGAATGACATGAATATGACTAAACACATAAATTATCAAATTTATGCTTCTTAAGTACAAAGGATATGCAAGTGTTACTTTGTATCACCAAAAGTCGTGACAACTAATGTTTGCACAATTGGAGGAGAAATAAGAGGTTTTTTCTATTGCAATCGGCTTACATCAATGGTTTGTAATATAAGTCTTTATATTTTTTTATTAGTATGAATGAATCAACAAAGAATATACAAGATGACGGGTCATCATGTATGATGTTTGCGTTTGATATTGTATTAATAGGTGAGGAGTTAATAGGAAACTAGAACTTTGGAGAAATATTTTAGAATCTAAGGTTTCAAATTAAGTAGAACTACTGATGGAATATTATGTATTATAAATTTAATGAAAATCAAAGATAAGATTGGGGGGAGTTAGTTTAGATGGGTTAATATTATTTTAAGGTACTCAATTTCAATTTCTTGGTTCGATTGTTCAAAAAATGGTGAATGTTACGAACATGTTAATCATAGGATTAAAATAGGATGGACAAAGTGAAGATTGGTTACAAGAGTTCTATGTAATTATAAGATTCCACTAAGATTGCAAAAAGAAAAAAAAGTATGGCACAACTATGAGACCTCTAATGTTATATTGTTATTTGCTAGTGAATATTAGACAATAAAAGAAAGGCATACTTCCAAAATAAGTGTTGTTGAAGTAAGAATGATAAGATGGATGTGTAATCATACTAGGTTAGATAGAGTACACAACAAAATGATTAGAAAAAAAATGTTGTAGCAGCAGAAATTAATAGATAAATTGAAAGAAGGAAGATTGAGATGATCTAGACCTATGTTATCTGAGGCGCTCGCCTCAGGCGCCTAGGCGCTGAGGCGAGGCGAGGCGAGGCGAGGCAAAAACGCCTCGCCTTGGTAGATCTCGCCTCGCCCGGGTCAGGACCCTGTAAAAGTCAAATTTGGTAACTTAAATCCTCCTCCTCCACCCCAAAACCCCCAATGGCCAGTCTTCCACCTTAAAATTCTCATATCTTGATGCATTATAAGCCCTAGAAGTGAGTTTTTTGTATTTTTTATGTTCTTCTTCAAAAGTTTTAATGTTATATACATATTTTTTGAGAAGCTCTTCAATAAAAAAATGTCGCCTCGAGCGCCTAAGGCGCCTGCCTCAAGCGCCTGAGGCGAGGCGAGCCCTCCCTCGCCTCGGTCGCCTCTCGCCTCTGACTACATAGATCTAGACATAATAAACGTAGATCTAAGGTCCAGTTAGAAAAGTAGAAACTATTAAAAATAGTTGTAACGTAAAAAAGAGTTGGTAGACTTAAGTTAAGTTGGAGGTATTATTGAGTCTAATTTGGATGTGTTAAATATCTCCAAAGAAATGAGTCAAAATTGACATGAAAGAAGAAAGGGAATTCATACAGCTAATTTGGGATTACGACCTAAGTTGAGTTGAGAGGCATAAATCAATAAATAACAAATGAAACAAAAAAACAGCAAATAAATACATATAAATAAATGAGCCAAAACAGAAGATAAATTGATAAAAATAAAATAAATGATAAAATAGGATTAAATATATACAAAAAAATCTATGGAAAAACAAAACAAATGGACACTCAAAATAACTCATGAATAGGTAACGAAGTACCAAACAATGGTAAAATAAAGGAAAATAAGAAAATAAGAATCCAACAATCTCATAAAAAATCAAATCATAAAATAATTTTCCAAATCTGAATTGAACGAGTCATAACACCATAAATGAAATCTCAATAAAAAATCAATTAACACAGATGGAAAAAAAATGAATAAACATCAAAGGCCATGGGGGATGTCTTTCCAAATTTCTTCATATTCAATGTTCATGTGGAGTAATGGCTTTGTTTCAGTTATGATAGTTAATCAAAGGTATTTGAGCCGTTGCTCAATGTAATTAATATTGAAACATTGCAAGTTTGGGGGAGGGGGGGAGAGAACTCCAAAGATATTTTAATGAACCCACACAATAAACTCAAAAAATTTAAATGTGGTTGATGTCATAGGGAAGAGTTTATAATTAGAAGATTTTTGAAACTCAAATTGTATATTCCTATATGTATACTACACAAAATCATTTATAATTTCCATATCATATCATGTATCATCTATTTCTAAATTATTATTGATTTTCCATATGGAAAAATGAATTTTCCAAAAAGTGGTAGGAGATAGATCACAGAACATCTCATTTATCGTTGACAGTTTTTATTTTTATTTTTATTTTTTCACATTTTCTAGTGCCTAACCATTGTCTTATCTATTGGTTGTCCGAAGATATGGGATCTTGCAACTGCTCAGTTGAAGCTCACGTTGACTGGACACATAGAGCAAATACGAGGTTTGTGTTGGCTGCTCTATACATCACAGTTTAACATATTTTCTTCTCTTTATTTTTATCTTTTGGTGTTTAAGTACATATAAAACAAATGAATGACTTCTCTTCTTTTCTTCTAGGTCTTGCTGTCAGCAGTAGGCACACTTATTTGTTTTCTGCTGGAGATGATAAACTAGTCAAATGTTGGGATCTTGAACAGAACAAGGTTGTTACAACAGTATGCCTTCTGGAATTTCCAAAAGTAATTTAACATCAGAGGTTCTTATCTTCGTCAATTTAACAGGTCATAAGGTCCTACCATGGGCATCTTAGCGGTGTATACTGCCTGGCTCTTCATCCCGCCCTTGATCTTCTCTTTACTGGTGGTCGTGATTCTGTTTGTAGGGTAAACACTGCAACTTATAACCTGTAGATATAAAACATGGATCAATATTCATAACCTTCCTCTTGCCTCAAGCTTTAGTTTGAATTGATACAGCTGTTTTTTCTTTTCTTTTTTGTAAATGAATCAAGTGTGGCCTCTGTGAAAGTTTTTATAGTGACTTTTTGCCAACTTCTGCTTGTTGAGAAGCGAAGATCCTTATATATACTCGTATGTTCATATTTAATGTGGTCAGTTCATCATCATAAATAAGGGATTTTTTGATATTGGTCTTTATATTTATATTTCAGATATTGTCCTCATAAAAATTGAAAATCTTATAATTCCATTAAGCCCTTGAAATGTAGTGTTGTTGAAAAACAAGTCCCTGTTACCTGAACTTTTAAAATAATGTTAGTTAAATAATTTTTATTTTTATTGCAAAAATTCCCATCTTTATTTTTTATTTTGTGTTTTGAGACAGAGGTATTTATTTTTTAACGTTTGATTTAAAGAATTTTTAAGTTTTTTATATTTTTTGATTGAATATTTTGAAATACATACAATTATGTGGACTGGTATGTAAAAAATCTTTATAGAGAATCATCTAAAAATTTTAGCATATTCTTGAATGTACAGCCACCAATTTCTCTGGTATGATTTTATGGTTATAAATTATTATATATCCATCTATGACTTATCCACTTTGTATTTGTTTTTTAATTAATGGAATTTTGGCCGAGTCTTGACCACCTTAAACATATTATATCTTCAAACACTTTCCAGGCATTTTGGGAAGCCCACAGCTTTAAATATACTGATTTTCTCCTGCCTTTATTTTCGAGTCAGATTTAAGAAGAAAAATAGCGAGTACGATGTTTAGTTTGAGGCCTGGTTTTTTTGAAGTAGGGTACACGCTGTTCTTAGCATTTCCTCTGCATTACGACACTTTCATGAACATGATGATGGGTGTTCTACTAAACTGTTTTCCATAAGGCATTGTGATCATCCTTTTATTATTTTTTTATTTTTTGCTTTCAGGTATGGGATATACGGACCAAGGCAATGGTTTTTGCACTATCTGGCCATGAAAATACAGTCTGTTCAGTTTTTACACGCCCCCTGGTATGTTTGTCACTCTCAAGTTTGGAACGATTACCGGTTTTTACATTAGGAAAAAATGGGAGTGAGGAGTGAGGACAACCGTAAACAAATTGGAAAAAGAGAGAGATTGAGATGATTTGGACATATTAAATCTATAGCTAAAAACTCCAGTTAAAAAGTGAAAAAGTATCTAGATAGTAGAGGCAAAAAAAGTGGTAGACCTACTCCGGTGGGATTAAAGTCTTGAGTTGAATAAGGTGGTTATCTCAAACTCCCCAAAGGTCACTTTCTCTTCAGAACTTTTTATAAATGACTAATATCTATGGTATTTTTATATACTTTTTGAAACCAACTTTTGGAAAAAGAATATAAAATAGAAATTTAGACGAAGAGAGGGTAGAGAGGCTACCCGCTGAGCATCTTTACTTTTTACCTGTTAGCATCTCTCAGAACCGCTATTTATATTAAGGTAGTAGCCAATGTAACATGACAAGCCAATGCCCCTGGTGAAGTAGTGGCTCAGGTGCAAACTAGAAACTCTTAAGTAAAAGACATTAATAACATAATGACAAGTTTACCACTGTCTATTCCTCAATGTTTAGATGGATTAGGCTAATAAATAGATAACATCAGTAAAGTAGGTTTTTATGCTGTATTTATCATAATTTACCTATTCGGCTATTCCTAAATAATTAGTTTGAATGTTAGTGTCTTTATCCTTTTTATTTTTGGAGGCAATAAGGTGAGGCACAACCCCTTGGTTTCCTCATTTGCTATTCACCTGATAATTACCATCTTAAACATGGCATATTAGCTTGTTGATGGATGGCTAGTGGTTACCTGCTTGTATTTGTGTGGAACCTCGAGGAATTTAAAAAAAAATATTTATTAATATAAAAATATGTTGTATGGCATGATTTGAAAATTCATTTGATTTCCGTTTATTTGGGAAATGGACTTTCGTTATCTTATCTTTGGCTACTATGAAAATATATGATATTTCATAGAAAATATTAGCCAAAATATGTGGTATGCATAAAATATGTATGTCGAGGTTCGGGTTCATAAAACTTGTCTTTGGACCTCTCTCCATCGGAAGTTGCGAATTTCCGATGTTAATTACACCGAGACTCTCGGACACCCTTGATTAACTGTCGTAGCAATTTGTATATGAAAGAAAACATTCATCCACAAAATGTCAAACATCTGGGGATTATGTCCCATAAAAGCAATGGAATGCAAGCTGATAATAAAACTTAGTGCTTTGCAAGAGATTAGTCTCTCAACCCGATGTCTTATATTAAGTTACGAGTTGGATTATTGAGGCTAACCAAGATCCGGGCGTATTCAGATCAAGATATCGATTTCATATAAGTCCCTTTATTTTGGACAAAGTGAAATCTGGCCATATGTACCAATTTTATGATTCAAGTCCCTTTTCTAAGTTCTTGATACCCTAGACTCGGTGAGATGGCATATTGCACCAAACCATGTCCGAAATCCAATACTTAGAAGCCCTTAGCCTCTTCAGCCCCATCTGGTTAGGCTCAAAATTTTAACATATCTCCTGGCCTAAAATTCAGATTTCACATGACGGGATGACCTGTGCATGAACTGATATGTGGGTTAACATATGACCTGTATCTGGATCAATGGGGGGGTAATATGTGACCTGTATATGGGTCAATATGAGTTGGATATATGACCTGTTTATGGGTGGGTGGAAGGGCTATATGTGGCCTGACATATGATCGATAAGGAGGACTGTTTATGTGGGCATATGGTCATTGGGTGTAGATATGCAAAGGGGTGTACGCCCTGCACATGGGCTGGCATAGGGTCATGTATATATAGCTGAATAGGGTCAGGTGGGGGGGGGGGGGGGGCAATGTACAACATGATATGGCATTGGTAGGGAGATTGGTGGATGACCTATATGAAGATCAAACATGGGGCCGACAGGTGACCTATTGTGGGATCTGTATGGGTTGAAGAGGTGATCTGCACATAGGTCGGATAGGGGGGTTAAGGGGTGACATGTATATGGGTTGTGATTTAACAACAATCTCTTCTCCCTCTCCTTGGTCCAGATCATATGTAGGGTTCTGTCATCTTCCTAAGTCATCCCGGATTTAAATCTGGTTTATGATCCAGATTGGGCCGGACCCAGGGCTTGATATATATATGCGCATTGTATGGGGCCAGGTGGGGAATTAAACATAGCCATTATGAGGCCAATATGTATCACATCGGGGACTGCTATATGGTCCTATACGGGCTGATATGTGGCTATATAACCTCAACCAAGACCTGTCATATGATGAGTGGTAAATCATGCAAGGGCCCAGGCTTGTATGAGCCTGGAATGCATATCCGTAAAGGCACTTATATGGCCTCTTGCCCAAGCTGTCCATGGCCTAATTATATTCAGATCCAAGACCAATCGAAATTCCATCCATATGTACCCCTTGGGCTGGCCATACTTAGAATTAAAATCCCGGAGGCTAAGCCACGTTATTTATGGTTGGAAGCCTCATTGAGATTTCCTAGAACATAAACCTCCAGGATGGGGGTCCCAAAGTTCAGAATCCTGCACCGAACCTTGTCTTAGGCTCTGTTCACTAATGGAGGTTATATCTATCTTCTACAGAGCCTGAAATATACTATGCTCAGATCTGAGGCCAGACTTAGGATCAAACTCCAGGGGACTAAATCATATATCTATGTAGGTCTTCGAAGCACCAAGTTATGCATTGGGGCTTCTTCATGATGGTTGTCACATTCCCCCTATATGAGGTCTGAAATCTCATATCCAGACCCGGGCTTATATAAACCTGAGGTGTGTGATATTAAGACAACATAAGTTTGATTACAAGTTTGCCATATGGGACCTACATATGTGTATATACTGCAAGCTCTCCCTCCATATCATTTTATATCATAGACTTTAATATGAGGTCGATCCATATTTTTTTATTCAAAATCTGAGGATTCAGAATCAAGCCAATGTATTCTTGGGATTCCGGAGTTTGAAACTCAGTTCTGTCCCTCCAATCATCTTTATGATTATCACCCATTGTATGCATATATGCATATGATGGTACTTGACCACCAATTATAGACATGCAGAACATACCCCTATTCGGTGAAGTTCACATTTATCATATCGGGATCACCCTACCCCTACTAGTATAGAGGTTCGGTCCACAATTGACCCCTTCTCCACAATGAGCCAAGCTCATATGCTCTCTTCATTATGGAGTTAATTGAGAAGAATGGGCATATTGCCCCATTTTCTGTCCGAGACAGGTGGGCTCAGTTATGCTTCACCTCACCATGTGTTGAATTATGATATACATGTATTGGAGGTCACCATACTTCAAAGTCCCATTAGAATATCTATGAGGATTCTGCCCATTTATGCCCGGGCTTGCATTCTATCTAGGTCCGGGAATCAAATTTAATGGACCTACCTGTTTACCTTGTCCTCTTATATTCCGACTTGGTTCAGGTTCCTATGGACCATCCATATGTATAAGAGGATCTCCTACTTACTATCATAGGATATGATAGTGGAAACAAACTTCAATTTTATCACTTTGAAGTCATCTCTCCCTCTTCTATATGGGTCTGCTTTATGACCGGCCTTTTCTTATTATGAGATAAGCCAAAGGGTTGTTTTGCTTACAACCTTGCTTAAGACAAGTGCACTGGATTAGACCTACTATTGGGCCTCGGTTATGACCTGTTATGGGCATAAATCAGCCCTGCGGCCTGCACATGGTTTTATACTCAATAACCAGTGTATATGTATGTATATACAATGATCTATATTGTTGTATGAGTGTCAATAGATATGCCTCAATCATAGCATAAGGCATACTAACACATCTTTGCATGGTAGGGTATATGTAACCACATCTTTATGACACAAGGGTCTTGCTCCGCAGCTAGTGTTCTTCTTTATAAAATGGACCAACAGGATCATATGAAGTGTCTATCCGGAGCAAATTTATGGAACCAAGCCCGATATTAGGCTCCAATTATGTCCTGCTATGGACATAGATTCAGTATATGATTTTCATGACCGGGGTATATGGCTATGCACAGTTTTTTTTTTATAGATGTTGATCATGCCGTATGGCATTTTATATATCCACATTTGGTGGTGTACACATATAATCATAGTCTCATTATGTTGAGACTATCCTTCCCCTCTAGGGAGTACATATGAAGATGGACCAAAAGGACTTTGTATGTATGCCTTCAGTCCTGTCCGGGATGAACTCAAAGGATTAGGCCCGGTATGGGGCTCCAATCATGCCCTTGGCCCTTCTGATTTTATGATCAGAGGGCAATTCATTATAATATATTCATCTTCATGGTGGGATATCATGTCCACATCAAGCCCCGGCTGGCAATTCCTTCTTCATACCCACTGTTCTGACAGGGCTACCCGGGGGTCTTTGGTCCATCATGTGGGTTCCAAAGAGGCCGGATATAACCCTTCTTAACTGGATGACAAAGTGCCCTTCATACTCTGCCGAATTGATCAAGCTCTGGGGATTCATCCCCCAGGATTTCAAGGCTGAGAGAAGGTTCTAAAGAGGGAGCTTGAGAAAGGGGGGGGGTCAAACCTGTCCAAGCATATATAGGATGGGATTCACATATGATGGTCCTGAACTATATCCCGGGGGAAGACAGAAAATGTATCCAACTGTAGGTTCTAAGATATAATTTATGTCATATCTGAAGTGTAGTCAATATATATATAATAAGATTGGTTTGATGTTATCATGACCAAATACCAAGGATATGCTCCTTTGGCAGACCTTATTACAGCCCGGGAAAAGAAATATTCATGTAGATCTGACCCTTCAGCTCTTCTCTACCGGAATACATGGGGAATAGGAAGGTGGATCTCAGGTTCAGAATTGGGAATGGCATGAGCCCATGGGATCCTAATATTGTCCGGGAATTACTAGGCTAAACAAGGCATTATCTTGATGAAACTGGACAGGGAGCCTAATCATTGAATTGTCACTAGGCATAACATTTGGAGAGGGGCTGATAGGGAGATAGGTGGTAGTCTCTAAGGGGAGATGGATGAAGTGATGGGTGCCATATCTCACCTTCTAAACCTTGGGATTTGCCCTTGAATTTTCTGAGAAAAGGTGGCCGCAGGACTTTCCCTTCGGTTGACTCCCCTTGCTTGATGCTCCGGTGGTGGACTCAATTGAGACTGATGTCTGCCTTGCTGCTGAGATAGCCCGGACAGAACTTCCACTCTTCCTTCTTGCTCTCCCCCTGACACAGGCCGCGGGATGGCCTTTTATAGGAGATGAAATCCCCCTTGGCTCCGATAGTGGAGGGTTATGTGCGCATAATTGGAAGTGGGGGGAGTGGGAGATCATGGGGGGACAGGTGACAGGCCTCATCTCCTACATTCCCTCCCGCGGGGGAGCATCAAATGAGACATATCTCATTGACCCCCGGCCCTCAATTTGATGGGCTTCCTTGATCAACCGATGCTCCATTCAATCATAGCCCTCCATCTTGTTATTGGACATTAATCTCACTAAGGATCCGGTTGATCCATTGCATCATACCGCTGGCTATCTAGGAGAGTCATGATCCATTTGACTTGTTCAAACCTCAATCCGGCCCTTGATCATGTGTCTCTTCATTTAATCCAAGCCATTGATCCCTTATTGGATATTAATCCTATTAAGAATCCAGTAGACATTGACACCCGGTAATCAAACCTTATTCATGGTTTACCCATCGGATATCCATTATAGTGGATCCATTGGATATTATCTCATTTAGGATCCGGTAGACCCATTTGTGCTATGCGCTGAGGATCCATAAGTATTAGAATCCAATTAACTTATAAACCAACCAATCCTGGCCATTGGATTAATCCTATTTGAATTCTCCAATCAGTTCCCTCGCGGATTGCCTTCCTTCCCCCTTTTTTGCTGTTTCTGTTAAGTCTCCTATGGGAGACAGATTTCTCCCACCGCGGGCCTTCTTCTAGCCGGCCCTTTCTCTGTCGCATCCTTCTCCTCCAACAGGTCTGCTGCAGCTTGGAGATTACTCTGCCTGTCGGTTGAAGCTCCCGGGTGCCTCTTGCTCCTTGGCCTTGATCCGTGAAGGTGAACATCCTTTTAGCTATATCCGGGTGAGTAAGGCATATGCATTTGTGATTTCTTTTCTCTCCTCCGGCCATTGTGATGCTATGCATGTGCACATGATCATCCTTCTGTTTTGGACCATGACTATGCTTGCGGATTTACCTCTTTTCTTCTGTTTTTTCAGTCAACAGCCCATTAACTCTTTCCATGCCCTACATTTTGCATGTAGATAGGTGGCCGATTGTATTGGGATGTCCTCCTATGTCCCACTTTCTGATTTGTATACAAGTAGGGGTGCAAGCGAACCAATACGCTCGACAAGTAGTTCGATACTCGACTCGTTAAAAGCTCGACTCGGATCGTTCATTAAGATAAATAAACGAGTTTGAACAAAAAAAAAGCTCGACTTATAAACGAGCCGAGTATGAACAGAGACCTACTCGACTCGATAAGTTCGCGAACAGCTCGATTAATTACTCGATTAAATATTCGTTTAAGTACTCGTTAATTATTCGATTAAATAATCAAGTTATACATAAATGTTATTTAAAAATATATTTCTTATATATTTAACCTAATAAATTTTTGATGTTTCAATGATTAATTTAAAATTCAAATAATGTAATAATTATCAACCCTACATTCGCTGTCCTAAATGTTGATGAAATCTGGACCATCCATTGAATATTAAACAGAAGCGCACATTCCATTCAATGTTCCATACTGTCCAGTCTGTCCGGGCCAACCCATCCCATCACCTCTCTCGACTCTCTCTCCCGAAGCGCACATCTCGTCCAGAACAAGCCCTAGACGCATCCTCTTTTCGGAAGCGCATGCCCGCATCCTCCCTCCATCGACGGCCGCTGGTGCCTCCGGTCTTCATCTTCTCTCTCTCTCCCGAAGCGCACATCCGGCATCCCCATCCGGAAGGGCAGCGGCAGGCCCGCAACAAGCCCTAGACGCATCCTCCCTCCGGAAGCGCAGGCCCGCATCCTCCCTCCGGCGATCGACGGCCGCTGGCGCCTCCAGTCTTCATCTTCTCTCTCCCGAAGCGCACATCCGGCATCCCCATCCGGAAGCACAGCGGCAGGCCCGCAACAAGCCCTAGACGCATCCTCACTCCGGAAGCGCAGGCCCGCATCCTCCCTCCGGCGATCGACGGCCGCAACTGCCTGGCGCCTCCGGTCTTCATCTTCTCTCTCTCTCCCGAAGCGCATGTCACCATCCGGAAGCACAGGCCCGCAACAAGCTCTGGACGGCCGCATCCCTCCGGCGATCGACGGATTTTCTTAGGAACTCCCTCGCCCAGTTGACAGTTCGCATTTCTCTATCTCTCACATTATCTGAGAAGCATCCAAGCAGCAGCGCTTATTGCTGTCCCCATCGAGGTACCAAGTGCCCACTGATTCCCTCCCTGATGCTCAAATTAGACGCAGTAAACCCATGTCTCGATGCTTAAATTCAGATTTGAATGTTTATTTTGTATTATATTTTGAGAATGATGTTTGACGAGTTGTGTTTGTCATTTTAAAATTCTGGCATATAATTTTTTTAAATTTTCCTAGGTGTTTTAGCCTGTTTTAAAATATTTTTGAAATCGAGTTCGAGCTTAAACTCGAGTTTTATGTAAACGAGCTTGATTTCGAGTTCGAAAACGAGTTTGGAAATGATTTTTATTCGAGTTCGAGTATAGTTTTATTCGAGTTCGAGCTACGTTAGCTCGTTTACATAAACGAGCGGCTCGACGAGCCGAGCTCGAGCTCGTCGAGCTTAAATCGAGCCGAGTTCGAACAAGGTTTTTTAAAGCTCGACGAGTATCGAGCCGAGTTCGAACAACTAAATAAACGATCGAGCCAAGCTCGAACAGAGCCATACTCGGCTCGGCTCGGCTCGATTGCACCCCTATATACAAGGCCCGGCTCTCTCATGGGCCATCCTTGATCGGGGAGGTCATCAATTCCCCCTCCCCTTTCCTGAGCATCTCCGAGGCCAATTTAGCCTTTGCAGTTGGTCTTCGGCCTTCCTCACCTCAGTCTATCATTAACTGCATGTGTTTCATAGTTTGTTTCATGCCATCAATATCTATTTCCTTTCTTTAGCATGCTGATTGCCCCAATTATATATGGCCGGCTGATATAGGAGTGCTTGATTCTTAGTCCCCGATCTGTTTTGTGTTGATTTGCATATATATGTGAAGACCCATCTCTTCAATATATTGAATTGGGCCTCCTTCCAACTTCCGGGCTAGATGGCTGCCCTCTCCTCTCTCTTATACATATCCGGCTGTGAGCATCCCATTTGACAGCCTATCATTTGAATGATTATGGCCGGGTCTACAAGAGCCAATCTGACCTCTGCTTGCCATACCCGGCCTTCTCATTTTTCAGAATTCTGTTATAAGCATGTCTTCATATCATTAATCAGATATATGTGTAGCTGGATATATATATATATATACCCGAAGCTCTCAAATAGGAGCCAACATAGCCTCTGCAGACTGTCCCCGACCTCCCCCCTTTTCTTGGCTAGGTAGGAGATCTGTCCATAGAATATACTTGAGGACCCGGCCTCATCCTAGGCTGGATTGGGTCCTCTTGAGTAGGTCTATTAACATGTCATCTTTCTATGCTGAGGTGAACATGTCTGAGGCCTTCCAACAGGAGCCAACATGGCCTCCTTTCAGATTATCTCCGGCCTTCCCTTCCTTCCAAAGGCCTTCCCATATGGCCTTCAAATAGGAGGCTATCATATGCAGGGGGCTCAATTTCTTTATATGCTATATTGGGCCGGTCTTGGGTATATGTCCTTGGGCCCCTCTTAATTCATATACCGATGATAGGCCATAGGGAATTAGGTATTTTCATTCCCCATACTCTTTCATTTTACTTCTTCCTATGCTCTCATATCAAGGAGTCCGGGTACTGTGGAGGGTGTTGATAGTGGGCTTCTTTTGTGCTCACTACCTTCTACCTTTTGTTTGGACGCATATGTACCAATCCCACCCGGACCTAGCCTTATATGGCTCTTCTTCTTTCATGACTTTCCATGTGTTTGTATCCATCCTAGTTTGCTCCATATAGTGATGTTGGAGTGGGGGAAATTAAGCATCTTTAATTCCCTCTTATTTATGCATGAAATTTTGAGTGCCAACAATTTGCTTGCCAGTGGTGAATTTATGTGACTAGTCTTCAACTGCGGAGTTAGATCTCCATAGTTGGTCAATGCACATAATCCAGTATTTTTGTTCATTTTCAGGATCCGCAGGTTGTCACTGGATCCCATGATACAACGATAAAACTTTGGGATCTAACAGCTGGTGATGATCTATACAACTAATGTCGTTTCATCTTAGATCTGAGAACTTGCTTTACCGAAAGTTGGTTATCCTTGCAGGGAAAACTATGTCAACTCTTACGCACCATAAAAAGTCTGTACGAGCTATGGCATTACATCCACAGGAGTATGTCTTAAATTTGAACAGACTTTGGTGTTTGCAGCCAAGCATTTTATCATACTCTTAGCAGCTAGAATATTCACTGTTGATTTTCTTATGCATATGAGCATTAAGTAAAAATTTCTTACTTTCCAGGCAAACATTTGCTTCTGCATCAGCAGACAATGTGAAAAAGTTTAGGCTTCCCAAAGGAGAGTTTCTTCATAATATGCTGTAAGTTCTCAAGATTACTTTTACTCACTTACTCAACATCTGTGAGGGTTTATTCTCACCTGCTTGCATGTGGAAATACAATACTTAAACTTTATGCCCGAATTTGTCTGCTTGTCCTCTATGCTTTTTACTTTGAAATGTTTGATTATCAACATCGAGATATCATAGGTGGACTGACAATAATGTGAAATATCTGGAATATAACCAAAAATTCTATTGTGAGATTTTACGGTTAATGGTTATCCCTCACCTGCTTGCATGTGGAATTACAAAACTTCATGTCTAAATTTGTCTGCTTGTCCTCTATGTTTTTTACTTTGAAATGTTTGATATCAATGATTTAGCATAGAGATGTCATAGGCGGAAGTCTGACAATAATGTGAAATACCTGGAATATAACCAAAATTTCTATTACGAGATTTAATGGTTAGCTATAGTTATAACTCCTTAAATCCTTACAGGGGATTCCTTTCTAGAATCTGATCTTTTTACTTCTCACAGTCATCAGTTTAATGTCTTCAATTGAAAGCAACGGGAAAGTTTTGCTAAGATTAATTGACATGAGTCAGCTCATTACTCGCCGATAGGTATGTGGGAAACTTGTTTGATCTCTGTAGTTGCTTGTAAAGTTGCATTTTCCATGCCAAGCTTGGGCTATTTCCCCAAGGGGAAAAATAGGGGAAAATGTCAGCCCGGGTGCCAAAAATGCCACCTTACACATCAGAAAGCTGCTCGGGGGCTGATACAGCCACTCCGGATGTAAAAACAGCCCTAGGTGTCTAAACAGCTGCCCTGCCATGGGTGTTGAGTTGAGACTTCGCCCTGGCTCCAAACAGTGCCCAGGCACTTGATGCTGCTGCCTCAGCTGCCTAAGAGCTGCAGGCACTGTATTGGACCCGTGGTGCCATAATCACCAAGGTGGTGTGGTGTATCCAGTACTGCCCCCGACGAGTTGAGCAGCACCCTCAGGCCAGTTGGTTCAAATTACTCAAAATGGCCTCCTTGGGTGAGCAAGCTGCCCAAGCAAGTTTCAACACAGATTTACAGCTTTCTTCTACTTATCTCCTATGCAAAACCGCAAGATTAGGGGCTGGAATCTGTCTTTGTCAGAAGGTTTATGCAGCAGGGAGAATCTGAGTTTGTTGATCTCTCTTTTGCAGCAGATAAATTTGTAGGAACAATGGAGATAGAATTATGTTTAAATATAGTTATAGGAATTTTTTCTTCACTAAAATTTTGGTCATTATGCTGCCTAGGGGTGGATCAATGCGCCTTGGGCTCCAAAAATATGGAATAATAGGCTCTCATTGAAGATTCAACTTTTCTTGAGAAAGATGGTTGGGCAGACTCCCTACTTATGACATATTTCCTTGGATCACTGACAGTAGGAAGAAATTATGTTTTTTGTGCTCTTTTTGAAGAAAATCTGGACCATCTCTTTCTGAGGCATGGTGTTGTAATTGTGGATATCAAAGGAGATGGGCTGTCAGTTTACAGTAGTCTGTTCTGTTTATTCTCTTCCACAGAATGGAGCTCTCATACTCCAAATCATATTGATCAACATGTTTGGGATGTCTGCCGGCAGTCCTTTGGATCATTTGGATGGAGCGTAAATGTCATTTATTTATTAACAGAGCTACTTGAAACAGATTTTGCTGACTGCTGTACGGCTCATTATTAAGTGGGTCTGGCTGGTTATTAGGGTGTATAGAAGTTGGACAATCTTGTTATTATAAGGAAGGACAATTAATAACATGTTAATCATGTTCAGTTACAATTGGTTTTGTGTCATTCATGTTGACTAAGATTGTATCAATATTAAGCCTGCACACATCTGATCTTATGGTGTTAATCACAGGTCTCAGCAGAAAACCATCATAAACGCAATGGCAGTTAACGAAGATGGTGTCCTGGTAACTGCAGGTAACTTTCTTCTAGATCTCTCTTGGTAAGTGGGCTTATGCATTATAGCCACGACATAGATCATTTTTCTATGGAAAGAAAAAACGATCTGGAAGGGAAAATAGAAGAGTTGGCTCAGCCGCTTGGTTCCTGGTCTCCAACAACCTGAAGAAAAAAAAACAAAAGAAAAATGCTCGTCTTGTCCAAGTATAGACTTCAATTTCTTATTTCAGGTGACAATGGAAGTTTATGGTTTTGGGATTGGAAGAGCGGCCATAATTTCCAGCAGGCCCAGACCATCGTGCAACCAGGTATAACTGACATGTTCATGTTGTGGCAGAGATTAGATTATTTCTCGTTACCTACGTGAATGAAATAGTGAGATTGATCTCATGATCTGTGCGCATTCAGGATCTCTGGATAGTGAAGCCGGTATTTACGCAGTGTCCTACGACGTGAGTGGGTCGAGGCTCATCACCTGTGAGGCTGACAAGACCATCAAGATGTGGAAGGAAGATCCAACAGCCACACCTGAATCCCATCCGATCCACTTCAAGCCTCCGAAAGATCTCAAGAGGTACTGATCGGTGCTTCGAGCGTTGACCTTCCTGATCTGCCAAGCATCATCCACTTCCAAGTGGGGGTAAGATGCCATCGCCAAAGCTGGTATTTTTACTTAGTCGAGCAGGCGAAATGAAGCGTCAGAAGGTGATTCAGATTTACCCCCTGGATTTTTTTTTGCTACTTTGTTAATCGGTATCCAATCAACCAACATGAAAATAGGAATTTCGGATACTTAAACGCTCTCGTCTGACATTGTGTAGTAGGTTCGGTATCACTGGTGTTCGAGATGGATGAATTATTTAAATCACTTGACCTGTAGAGCGATCATGTCATTACATGGTTTTCGAGCCCCTTGATGTATTGATGCTAGGACCTACTTTGTCTATGTAATTCTACTGTTTTGATATCATCTATTCTGAAAGCAACTTCAAGTTCAAGGTATGATTTTTGCTTCGTTACTATTGTAAAACACGTGGGGTGGTATTGGATGTATGAATTCTTGTTTTTGACGTTCATGGTTGGAAACAAGAGGCTTTTATCAAAGTCACTTCTATATTGAAGGTGTGCTTTGTTGGGCTTATGTGACGAGGAAATTGTGAACACCTTCTAAAACTGTGAATTTTGTAATAATGTATCACCCACCAAAAGTTGTTCAAGAGCTGTTTCTTACATGTCGGAGGGAGAAGCTTTTGTATCTCGTTTTCATACATTTTTCTCTGGTCAAAGATGTCAAAATCTTTTCTGGTGTACCCAAAACTAGTCTAGCATGGGCGTGCACTAATCGAGCTGAACCGATTAAATTAAGATGTTATAAAATTATCTTTACATTATCAATAAGTTACATTTATTTTAATTGATAAATAATAAATATTTTAATTATCTATAGTTTGAAAAAATAATAGTGTATTTAAATACTCGATTAGTTTAGGCGTCAAGTGTTTTAACCATGGATCAAAATAGATTGAATTGAACTGGTTCGACTTGACTTGAGGGTTCAGTTTCAATTTTAAAAAAAAAACATACCAGACAATTAAATTGAGCGGTGTACGCTGCTCATTCTTACGTATAGTTGTTCTCTATGCAATACAAGCCTTGTAGTACGCCTGTGAACACCTTGTGGTCGATTGGTACCACTCTCTACCCGTGGGGGTCAGGTGCCCCGAGTGGCTGCTCGAACTCCTTCTTTGACTTGTTGGAGCTAGCTAGCTGTCTCTGGGGAGGGACAGTATCTAGTGACGATCGAGTTGGAGCTCGATCGCTCGTCTACGTGTGCAGCACGGCACGCCTTTTGCCACTAAGTCACAATGACTAAAAAAAATCTTGTGATAAATTGATAATAGGTCACATCACCTTTGAAACTTTGAATCTCCTGCATGAAGCCAAAACCAACATGTGGTGTTTGATTTGACTTAATAAAATATTTAAAATTTTAATTTCATCTTGTACCTCTTCGCATAGCACACAATTTTAGACCCTGTTTGGTAATATTAATAGACACTACTATCACTATCAATTTTAGAATTAATGTTAAAAGTATTTACAAAAATGTGTTTATCTAATGATGTCGATTTTGAAATTTGTTAGTGCAAACAAAATAGCTTATATGATAAGAATGTGAATTGGTATTCATTTTGATATTGACATTGTAACATTTAGAAATATCAATATCAATAGTAGTACTGTATTATTTTCGATACTCTAACGAAATATATTATTACTTATTTGTATTTAAAAATAAAAATTGTAATAAACTTTTTAAAATTAATTGATTTATTAAAAAATTATTATAATATTTAAAAATTTTACGCAATGTCTCAATGTTTAATTTAGAGGTTATATATTGATTAAGCCAAAACAGACGAACCTTTACTCTTCATATTTCAACAAAATATATATTATTTTTAATTTAGGTTTTTTGTTAAAAAATGTATCTTTAAAATTTTACTGAATCATGTATTATTTTTGCTGGCCGAGCGTCGCTCGGTTGGCAACACCCTGCGCCCGGGGGGCGCAGGGCGGGGATCGCTTCCCGACGGCAGCAAGCCGGGCGCCCCCATGGGGGGGGCGACGTGTGGGGATCAAGTTGGGACTCGTTCCCTCGACGGCGTGTGACGCTGCGCGCACCTGGGCCACTGTGCCGCCTAATAAAAAAAAGTTATTATTTTTTTAACATTACGAGAGAAGGGGTTGGAATTCAAAACAAAAATATATGATATTAGTAAAATATCTTAATCCTGTGGTCACCCGATCTATTTTTTATTTTTTGCTTAAAAATAAAAAAACCTTGTTCTGAAAACTAAAAAATATGTTCTAAATAAACTATTTTAAAACAAGAGAATTCTACTAAAACAAACAAATGCTATGAAGAATAAAATGAGAAGATGCGGGGTAGAGAGAACGGGCCGCAAATAACTCTGCCCCGCGGGACATCGTAACGCCTCTATGATATGCTTCCTTCGCCGACGTCGCCTCCACCAAAACCCTAACGCAGAGCTGCGCGGCGCCGCCACACAGGAGGGTAACCGGTCTGGCGGAAGATGAGCCGCGGAGGCAGCGCAGGGGCGGGGGCCGCGAAGGGTGGGAAGAAGAAGGGCGCCACGACCTTCACCATCGACTGCGCGAAGCCGGTAGAGGACAAGATCATGGACATCGCCTCTCTTGAGAAGTTCCTCCAGGAGCGCATCAAGGTCGCCGGCGGTAAGCCTGGCGCCCTTGGCGACGCTGTTACCGTCTCCCGCGACAAGAACAAGATTACCGTCACATCGGAGGGTCCCTTCTCCAAGAGGTAATGGAGAAGTTCGCATCGCTGTTTATCGCTATCATCTAGTGCCCCGTTTCATTTAGGATCGTATCCGTGAGCTTGTTTGGATCGGTTGTATACTAACTTTAGCAGTGTGATGCTATCCTTGGAGCTGAACTTGATCATTCCGTGCATCTACCGCCTTTTATAGATCTCACTCTTCTGTTGAGACTTCTTAGTGTTCCTGTTGTCATATTTCTCGCTCGTGGCTTTCTTTCTGCGTCGGAACGATTGGCCTTTTCTTTTTAGCTTTTGCCTGCCACCGAGATTTAGGTGCTATGTGCTCTTGTGAGAACGACCTTGTTATTGGGGTCCTCAATTCTTGAGGTTTAGTAGTGCACATTTTGTCCTGCACGTCGTTCGGCATATGACATATTGTTCAAACAACTGTAATTCGGGCATTATTGTACACGGTAGTTCTTAGAATGTCAAGATAATGCGATGACTGCGGATTTCTTTCAATCAGCTTTCTACATCTCTGGAAGGTGAAGCTTTTAATTTTTTCCCCGCCTTTGATCTAGTTTGATTGCCATAAAAGGATGTAGATAAGAAAATGATAAACCTTGTTGAAAGCGTCGGTACATAGAACGAAAAACAGACCTAGGGATCTACCATTTATGTATTGCTCCATGTACAATTGTGCATTCAGAGAATTATGTACTTGCTCTGGCTTTTTTTTCAGCTTTATTGAGCAACGATCTTTTTACTTTGTAGCCTTGGATATACCGTTATATTTACCAAGTATGGATAAGTGGTGGTGCAGTGTCGGTGAGGACGTTTAAGTTCATTTATCTCTGACCCCTTCACTTGAAATGTAATGGATAATGCATCAAGCTATCATAGACGACATCTAGTTTCCCTTTCCTAGCTCCATTACCTGATTGGTGTGCCCACGTGACCTCAGTCCTAGTCTACTGTAATCCATGTTCAGTTGTTGGTTGTAAAAAATCAAAATCAAAAATATGTGACAATCACCAACTTTGTAGACTGCCCAGCATTGCAAGACGTTAACTTTGGGGTATTCTTGTCCCGGCTATGTTCTGCAATGCCTCCAATGTACTGGAGACTGGGTCCTGAATGGCTCTGATGAGATGCTGCAGTTCAAATTTTCCGAGTTTCATCATGCTAATCACATCCTTTCAAGTTAGGGTTTCTTTGTTTTAATATAATTCTCTTGTTTCAGAATCATTTGTTTAAAATGGATTTTAATACAAGCACTTTTGTTTGGTTAAAATTGTAAAAGACATGACAAACAAAGTATGGGCCACATGATTAAGATGATTTTGCCAGTATAGCGTTCTTCTTTTGGTCCCCCCTTATGTTATTTAAAACAACTATTTTTCAAAATGCAATGTTTTAGATTAACCCATATAATCAAAAATACTGCAAATGGAACAAATACACTGTTTTGCAGAATTTTACAGTCAAACAAACAAGCCCTTAAAAGCATATCTTCTAGTTGAAGTAAGTACTTACTGGTGATCTTTTCTCATCTCAGATCCAAATGTTGAAGAGCATCTTTAATCATATCATGATCAACTTAGAATATCGACACATTTTTTTGTTCTGAAATTTTCTCCCAGGTACCTGAAGTACTTGACCAAGAAGTACCTTAAGAAGCACAATGTTCGGGACTGGCTGCGCGTGATCGCATCCAACAAGGATCGTAACATCTATGAGCTGAGATACTTCAACATTGCAGAGAATGAGGGAGAGGAGGAAGACTAGTTAATTAAATTAAGATTGCTATCTGTGATGGGTCTGTTAAGGCTTACATCTTCCTTCAGACTTTATGATTGAAAGACCTGCAGCGTTAAAATTCTTCTCTTTTCTTGAGCTAGCTGATAGTTTTGCTTCCACTGGCCCTACTTCTGTCATGAATGTATTAGAAAGTTGGATGCTTCCTTCTTATTCTGTTGAGAATTTTCAACCATATTGTTGCCATCGCTGCTGTTGCTTGTCTCCGACCAAAGTTTTGTTGGGTGTCCTTGATGGTGGTGTTCATATGCAAGTGCTCGATGTTTTGCTGCTGTCACTAGTTGTGAAACCCTTGCTTCTGTTGTCAGTGAGGAAATAGCTATAACATACACCTTAACAAGGGAAGATTGTACACCCAAGTTATAGTCTTTTCAACATTCAATCCAAGTACTTTGTTTCCTACGATTGACCAATGGAAACCTTCGATCTTTGCTGCAATCCTGCCAGGTGGTAACAAGTGCTCGTTGTTTTGCTGCTATCATTGGTTATGAAATCCGTGATTCTGTTTTGACTGAGGAATTAGCCTTAACATGCACTTTGACAAGGGAAGATTGTACGCGTAAGTTCTAGTCTTCCAACATTCAATCCTCCTACTTTCTTTCCTACGATTAACCAATGAGAACTTCAATCTTAGTTGCAATCCTGCCAAGTGGTAACGAGTGCTCATTGTTTTGCTGCTGTCAGTAGTTGTGTGAGGAATTAGCCTTAACTTGCACCTTGACAAGGGAAGATTGTACACCAAAGCTATAATCTTCCAACATTCAATCCTATTTTCTTTCCTATGATCGACCAATGAAAATTTTCAATCTTAGCTGCAATCCGGCCAAGTGGTAACAAGAGATGGCATAGGCAGCCGAAAGCATGAAGAGAATTGGAAGCATCCATGCAGAGAAAGGTTATAACAAAGCTATTTCTAGTGTCACTAACCAGAATTCATATTGTTACCCTCAGTTGCTTCCTGTTTTGTGGGTGTAGTTCTTTCCTTGTCTTTGGCATTTTATTCATGGGGGCTAAAATAAAACAAGTGGACTGGGGTGTAATTTGTAATCATTCTAGTGAATATTGTGAAGTATCCAAGACCACAAGGTGGAAAGACGAAGGGCAGGACACTTTGACTTCTACCGGAGGTCACAGATTTGAGAATTCAATCCATTTGCTTGCTGTCCCAGCAAGAGATTATTTATCATTTTTTTGGGTTACGAGAGACGTTTGATGAAATCTGAAATCAGATCTCACGACTTAACGACTTTAAAAAAGTTCTTAATACCGTCATGAAGATACTGTTGGGTCTTTTCTCCAAATAAAAACCTGAAATCACGGGCATTACAGGGTTGGAAAAGAAGTAAAAAGAGAGAAAAGTCTAAAATAAAAGGCTATACTTTTGTGGGTCAGAATTTAGTAGGCGTTTTAAGACATTTTGCTATTTTAATGTAAAACAAGATGCCTAGACAAACAACGTAAATGATGACAAATCACTGTACAAGTGAGAACTTAAAAAGACAAATTAACTCCTACAGATCTTCATGTGCTGAAGGTAATTTTTAATTTTTAAAATTTTTTTTACAGAGAGGTAGGCCTTCATGCACTCATCCATGGTCACTGGGTTCATGCAGCATGATTGCTATCTTTAATATGTGGAGCACTAACAAGCTCCTGTCATGATTTCATGGCATGGTTCATGGAAGGTTTGTTACTTGATTCAACAATGTGGAGCACTGCCATTTTTTTAGAGATTGTTAAAAAAGACTTGATGTGAACATTTTCGGTCGGAAGTAGTCTCAAGATAGATGATCATCTTAAAAAGATGAGTGATTAGTGATGTGATTTGTTGGGCTAATCGATTAGTTTTATAGTTATAGGCATGATGCTGAAATTTATGTGTCATATGGTATCTTAGACAAGCACATGTTATTACTTGAACTTTGTGTATTAATTCTTCCTTGGCTGTGTTTGATTACACTAGGGAAGAAGAACTTTCTTATAAAATATCTACACGCTACAAAAAGTTAATCGACTTTGAATATTTTAGGATTCTTTTCGGATTTATTTCTTATCTTTCTCTTTTCTGTTTGGATGTCTTTTATTTAGGTACAATTATAGTGGTCAAGATGACAATGTGCCTAAAGAGGTGAATTTCCACTTAGTCATGACGGCGGTCACCTAGGCATTATTTCACTATAAAAGTTATATATTAATACTAAATGTATATACATATAATATATAAAAACAATAGAGAGAGAGAAAGAGAACTAGAAAAAAAAATAGAGACTCTATAAGAGTTAAACATAAGAGTATCACATATAATCATGTACATATTTGTATATTATAATTAAATAATGTATGCAATTATGTATACACTAGTATATTTTTCCAAAAAAAATCCGTATACCATCTCTCTCTCTCTCTCTCTCTCTCTCTCTCTGGAGAGAGTTGAGAAAGAATTTATTAAATGAAAAGATTACCAAGAACTCTAATTAACTTTTAAAAAATTAAGTAAAAGAGATATCCAAGAAAAGTGTGCTATGCTAGGAGTAATCTCAAGATAGATAACTTGTGTGAATGTTGCTAATTAGTATGGTGGCTATGTAGGGGTGTTCATGATTTGGCCTGGCTTTAAAAAAAAATCTCAAACCAAGCTGTCAAAATCAAACCATATTTTATTATAGTCTAGTATGTATGTAAGTATATGATTCCATTTTATTTTTAAAAAAAATTCTATTAATTTCAGCATATGCTGAATATATTTATGTTTTTCATTCGTTTTATCTTTAAAACTCTTGAACAAATTTATTTTTATCAAATAATATATATTATTGATATCTCTAAATTTAAATAAATATTTTATTCAATTTAGTTTATTTAGTTTACCGATTTGATCTGATTTCAAAAACCGTATAAGCTCAACCAAACCGATGGATGGCTCAAACTAAATCGAATCAAATTATTGATTTGGTCTGAATTTTTGAGTTGAACCAAACAAGGAGAGGAGAAATTTTGCATTAACGTGGTAGATCAATACAGATTTGCTCCCATATACGAGGAGGGAGAGATGCCCATAAAAACTGTATGGGGTTGGGGAGAGAGCATATTTGGCCACCTGATGAATCGTCTACACATTCCTTTCTTGAGAAGCAACGGCAACATATATAATAAAGGATAGCAGACTCAACTATGGGACAGTTTTTTTTTTTTTTTTGGGACAGAAAATATATCACAAAGATTACCGGAATCGAATCGGATTCGAATCGAAATCTACCATTCCGATACCAACGGAATCAGATTCAAAGAGAGATTCTGCTCATCGAAATCGGATCGGGTACCGAATCCGACCGTTTAGTCCGATGCAAGGTGCCAAGGTCTATATCTAGTCACAATAAACCCATTTGGTTGGTATGGCGTCATACTGCAGATTCTATTTATTAGTATATATCTCAACTCAACCATCCCAACTAAATGAGCCTCTGGTCAATCTACACTTTGCCTAATTTTATATATATATATGCCAAGTAGCCGACAACATAACTTTTGCCTAATTATATATATATCAACTAGCCGACAACATAGCTTGTGCACCGAAATTGAATTATTTTTTATTAGATTTATTTTCGCATTAATAATATTACAGTTATCCGTCCGATCAGAATAGAGCCGAAGTCATAATACCGGAATGCCCCCCTTCCTTCCATTCTAATTGCAATAATGCCCGTCGTGGTTCCGAACCGAACCCGCGATCCGAAACTTCTGGAGCCTCGGAACCCGCACCCACGGCCGAGCCGAATCCGACCGTCCAGATGCGATCGTGCGGTCAAGCTTGCGGAACGCACTCCGAGCCAGGAACCCCGCTGCGTCCCCCCGGAATCACGTAATCAACACCGTCCGTCCGTCCGTCCGTCCGTAGCGGCGACGCACGGCCATTCCCCGGTTGCCAAGTCAGGCCGTCCACGTGACGCCTTATGTGTGCCAATAGATAGGCGCCACGTCGACGGACGTCTGTGTCACGTCGACCTTATCCGCGGAACGTGGAATCTTACACTGCGCCACGTCATCCTGCGCCCGCCCTGTTGGACGGTTCTGATCTCTCGGGCGAGGCCTATTTAAGCTTCGCACCGCTGATGCTTTACACTTCTCGCTCGCTCGCTCTCTCTCTCTCTCGCCCGCTTTGGTGCGCCGTTGATCTGTGTGGTTATCTAAAACCTCTCAGCAATCTCATCGCCGCCGCCTCTTCGACGGGAGTCTCGCCGCCATGGGGTTGCTCGACAAGCTCTGGGACGACACTCTTGCTGGCCCCCAGCCGGACTCGGGCCTCGGGAAGCTCCGGAAGTTCCCCTCCTTCGCCCCGCCGCGCATCGACACCTCTAGAAAAGGTACGCGCCTCGGCTACGCGGATCTAGCGGTCTGCTGCGGACGCCGCCGGGGACGGCGACCGCCTCATGGCAGATCCGGTGGTGCTTCGTATCTGTTTGAGAGTAACCTCGTGTTTTTCGTTCATTTTTCTAGCTCTGCTCCGCTGACCGGAGAGGTCTGATTTGGCTGTTTTGGGCAGACGTGGCAGACGGGGCGACAGGATTGGGGAGCGCGAAGGCGGGAGGCAGAAGCGAGGATCCGCCGGAGGAGACGATGCCACGCGTCACGCGAAGCATCATGATCAAGAGACCGGGTGGGAGCCCGGCGGCGACGCCGCCAGAGTCGCCGGCGGGCTCGACGCCGCCCTTGTCGCCTTTCTTCGGTATGGATCTCAGGATCTAGGAATAAGTGGAAAATCGCCTTAGGAACGATGGGGACTGGTGTGTCCTCCCTGTGTAGTTGCAAGGGCTTGTGTCTCAGATCTCGGAATCGCCATCGGAAGCGTCTGAAGGGAGCACCGCCGGGCGTTTCGGTCGTGTCGTACCTCGATGGCCGTTTTGGCGCCAATTTGACGATACTGTCGGTTGGCAAGGAAAGAGGAGCTTGTGGAAAGATCTAGAAGATCTTCGGAGGGCGACTTCGTGTTCCAAATTCCCGTCCCTTCTGCTTGCAGTTTCTCACAGATTCGCTCTCCTCGCTCGCATCCGTGGGTGGACGACCTTTAACAGGGATGTTATTTGATTCCTCTTTATCCGGATCCAGGAGGCGGCGGAAGGAGGGAGTGGCAGCGGTTCCGGCGAAAATCTACGTCCGACGCCTTCGACAGGGGGACGGCGTCAGGCAGCAGCGGAAGCACGGATCCGACGACGCCGACGGTGGCGGCGGCGGCCGGCAGGGTCTCCTACCCTCCCTTCGAAGTGTGAGCTTCGGCCGTCACTTCCTAGGAGGCCGATCGGACCAACACGCTTTCGCCGCAGACCTGGCGCTGTAGGTACGTTGGACGGGGAGTCGTCGTAGTTGCTACGCTTTTCCTTTCTTCTGCTGTTTCTGTTCTCCCTCTGTGATTGTGTCAAAAAGGAAACAGGGGTGTGCCCGAGAGATGGTAGAGTTGGATGGTTAGAGGGGATCCATCAGCTGTGTATAGAGGTAGTGCTGCAGCTCGTGCTCGTGGTTTCTGTCGGTAGGTATGTAAAATATCGGTTCTGATGCAGGTCGGTCGTTGTTGTTGTTTTATGATGATGATGATGAAATGATGATAAGTATGTCTACCCCCTATGTTGTTTATCTATGTTCTTGTTCCAATCTTTTAGAAGTTCTGTGATCAGAGCAATCGCAGCGGATTGGCAGGAAGATGCTTCTTTGACCGATTCATCTACATGGCGAAGCAATCCTCCCATAATAAGTCTCTCCATCTTAGGGTGCGTTTGGTTCGGATGGTGAACTCCACCATCTGCCCAAAAATCCCACAAGCCCATAGATATAAACTTCTAAGATTTTTTTTTCTAACACAAAATATCTCTCTTTCCTCCTGTCAAAAATAATCCCCCCTCTACTTGGCTGCGTGGAG
The DNA here is from genome assembly GCA_036172225.1 of Cryptocoryne crispatula var. balansae. NCBI lineage: Eukaryota > Viridiplantae > Streptophyta > Magnoliopsida > Alismatales > Araceae > Cryptocoryne > Cryptocoryne crispatula. The sequence continues at coordinate 51,246,723 of CM069919.1, forward strand.
ATTTTTGTCGAACATTTCTGACAAGAATCTTCACCCATCATACACAGAAAAATAGAGTTCGCGTACACATCTGTTGACATGATACAGGAGAATCGGGAAATGTTTTAACAAGATACTCGGTTTGACAAATTGTTCTTGACCTGATCAGAATCATCCGCCTCGCCCAGGTAGACGACCGCATCGATGATTTGATCGGATTTTTTATTTTTTTTGGTCAGGCACATTGATCGGATTTATTTGCACAGAAATGTGATCGAGGACGGTGAGAACTCGAAAAAATAAAGGAAACGAAGGATCTGAAATATGTGATTCGGGAGATGATACGTGCAAGGTGATTGGTGTAGAGATAGTCCGATGCAATATAATTAGTTAGTTGATTCCAAAATAACTGATTCCACAGTCACTGACTTTTGATTTCGATTGGTTTAAAGGTGAAAACATAACATCGAGTTGTCATGTAATAAATCTGATTTCAAAATGTCCACACCAAAAAAAAAAGAGGATCAAAACCCATATAATATGTTTCACAGCATACCAAGCAACAGCTCACAGGGTGTTCGAATACAAATTTTTTTGCAAACAATTTTGCCTCTAAAATTTATTTATTCTATGAGAGGTAACCGCACAAATATTAAAACTCAAATAACACTCAATTGACCCGTTTGGTAAGAATAATATAATCATCAAATATTGGTTTGGTTAGGCGTGCTTCATAACCGTCCTCCGCACATCCGCATCTATCGGAAAAGTGGCTTTACCTCCAAAGCCGTGCGAAGTGACCATCTTAAAAAACAAAACAGGCAGGCTGTTGCTTTTATTTTGAAAGAGGTCAGCCGAAGGAAAATCAGTTCTTTCAAGATTAAGATAAACGCGACAAGTCAAACACATCGTCGTGTGTTTTTTATTTTAAAAGAGAAAAAAGATTTTTTATTTTTTTTGGGTAAGGAGAAAGAGAGAAAAATATATCCAAACACCCTATTGGGCGTGTTACACAGCATATTCCCACGCCCGGTGAGTTCAACGTGTTTGTCGATCGATGTCACACATCGACGTCAGAATCTTGGAGGCTTATTTGCATATCCGCCCGACGCCTACCCGGATCCCCAAGAGCTTTTTTTTTAACGAACATACTTTTTTTAAAAAAAATTAAAACTAACATACATAAACTTTTATTTATAAATCTAACATATTTGATCAAAATCAAAATTTAAAAATTCAATTTTATTTTAAAAATTTTAAAGTCAAATTTTAAAAACTCGACTTGTTTATTATTGAAAGTCGAGTTTATAAAACTCGATTTTATTTTAAAAACTTGATGTTAAATTTATAATTTAAAATTTTAACGTGTTAATTTTAAAAATAAAAAAAATAAAATATGTTAGTTAAAAAAACTCGAATCCCCAAATTACCTCAACACCCAAAGTTTCTTTCTTTTATTTATTTTTGGTGGTGGGGTGTCAGCCTGTGTCAACGGTTGAGACTCCTGGACGGCTACAAGGACAACACCCCAGTTTCTAGTTTAAATTTAAATTTGGTAGATTTAAGATGTATATTATTATTATTTTAAAATAAGTTGATCAATTTCGTATAGATGCTAAAAACTGATCTAATCACATTGAATTTATATTTTCTTTCTACCACTTTTTATGTCATACTTATTATAACTTGTCTCTGAAATACATATATGGATAATATATATTAGAATTTTATTGAAATGGGAAAAAAAGTTCGGAATAGACCCGTTTGAGTTCCAATTCTGATAAGCTACGGGGGACCCTAATAATTTATAAGATGTATTAATGGATTTTGAACCATTCTTATTGAAATCAATCTAAAATTTAAAATCACAACTTTGGTCTGCGCCCCTAATCACTCCCGCTTTCATCAGCAGAAGAGTTAATATAGTGTTCGGTTACATAATAGATTCTAACGCGCTTTCAGGATAAAAAATTATATTAACAAGAGGATCTCACTCTTTCTTTATCTCCGAGCACTTCTCTTGACAAGCTTTGTTAGAAAAAAAAACATATAAGTCATTCTTTGTGATTAGTCCCGCAACCAAATACCTCGTAAACCATAAGAACCATTTGGTATGGAGATAAAATTAATAAGGATAATGATAATTCATTTTTTGTGATTATCTTTATCTCCTTTGTGTTTGATTTGAATAAAAATATGTTTAAAAGATAATCTTGTCCTATGTTTGATATGATATATGATTATTAATTTTAAAATTAATATTGATATATATAAATTATTTGACAGTTAATATAAAATTTAAAATTTATATCAGACTCTCTCTCAAAAAAATTAAAGATAAAATATCTCATGATGGGATGTCTTATCATTTACTTAATCCTCATTTTTTAAGATAAATTGAATTAAGTTAATCCAGGTTAAAATCCATTTTATATGCCAAACAAACAAAAGATCTAGGATAAACCAAATTTATCTATGGTTATCTCTGTACCAAACATAGCGTAATTGTTCATGAAATCCAGTAGTTCTTCTTGCTCTAATATGAGTTGATAAAGTAGAAAGAAAATCAACCGGAAAAAATGTTCTCATAGAAACAGGTAGGAATGTCAACAGGTCGGAAACGGGTCGTATAATAGTATTATCTGTATTCGTATCTTATAAGAAAAAGGTGTATCCACTTGTAGTTCGTTAGCTATCGGTATCGAGTGTATCCGCGAACTGCATTGTTCTATCCGCTTAAAAATGGTTTACGGTCGGATAACGGGCGGTTATCGAATATATAAAGAGATATCATGTGTATGATACAATCCAACAAAATAAAGAAGTAAAGATAATTTTACCGATGAAAATACACATAAAATATATAAATTACAATTAAAAGTATCTATTTATAGCAATAAACAAAAAGAAAAATCTTAATTATATATCTAACACAAAACATGAGATAAAAAAAATAATTTACAAGTCTATAATAACAATAATTTTTTAGTCTGTAGTAAATAATTAGATGCGCAATACAAAATATGAGATAGAAAAAATATTAATTATATATTCAAAATAATACATGCCTAACATAAAATATGAGATAGTCGATTTGCAACAAAAGTGTGTACGTAGATTGCACCATCAAGAAACAAAAAAAGATGTCAGAGCAAGATTTGTCTAATGTTAAAGTCTCAAAGAAGAGGGTGAACCGGTGACATAAGGACAATAAGATTTTTTAGATGAGACATATATATGTTTAGATGCCATAAATTGTGAGTTATTGTATTATATATTAATTAACGAATACGGATAACGATTTTCAGGTTCGATTTATGGTATATCCATAACTACATTCGCTAAGATAACAATTAATCGATAAACGAACGCGGATAACTTATTCAAAAAATTTAAACTATTCATTAACTATTCGTTAACTAACGAACCGATTGGATAATTGGTAACTATTGACATCCCTATAAATAGGAAACGAAGGGTCGTCTCTGCGCGGTGGAAAAGCAAAAGAGGAGGATGGGGGGTCCGAACAGACTATCTACGTAAGCATCTTGCATCCCGATCGAACGGGAAGCTGGTCCTTGATGGGAGTTCGACGCAGACAGAGTCACATAGACGATCAGACCAACGATTGGACAGTTTTTTTGGCTTCATCAAGGTGAAGATGGGTTGAGGTAGCAAATGGGATTTGGTTCGATGACATTTGTAAGGCTGCAAGCAGGAGAGATTCGACAACTTAGTTATTTATATTCCAATCTGGTTCTAATAAAGATTGAGACGTTGGGAATCCGATGACGGTTGAAGTGGTCTGATTTTGATTTGGATGATTTCAGAATCACAATATTTTCATTTTGAATTGATTGTGTCGTCATCAGAATCAAAATCAAACGTAATTTTTCGAAATACATAATATATATTAATTTTTATGTAAAGATAAGTTAACCATGGACGTATAATTACTTAAATTTGAAAAAATGTCTTTAAAATTTATTTTTACCACTATATATCACATTCTATAATTTTTTAACTTTATTTTAATTAATTTTACTTAAATATTTACATTTTATTAAAATCGGATAAATAAAAATAAAATCAACTATTTCCAATTGTGGTAAGTTATTGGAATATATGATTTTGATTTCAATACTTACAAGATACAAAAACAAATTCCAAGACAGTTAACTTTTATCTAAACGGAATCAATATTTCAGAATACCAGGTTCCATTGTTAAAAAAAATGAGAGATGATATTAGATTAGATAGAATACGAAATAAATATTTTAGAGTGAGAGTAACAACAATTATAAATAAATTAAAATAAAAAATTTTGAGATAGATTTGGACATATTAAACATAAAACTAAAGAGGTACAAAATAGACAAGTAGAAAATGTAAAAACAAATTAAAAATAATGTCATAAACTGAAGTTATTTTAGAGAAGGATAAGCTAATGTGATTTGAATTATTTAAATAACTTCCAAGAAATAACTCAAAACTGCTCCCGGAGAAAAGGAATCCATTACCGACTTCAAATAATTTGGGATTAAGACCTGATTTAAGTTTAGTTGAGGCTATTCCCCAGTAATAAAGAATTCGATGTGTTGTGCAACATCTCTAATGGCCCAGGAGAACGTATGGAAAATGGCATCGCTCAATCTTTGCGGATGCCAAATTCTGACCAACGTGATTCTACATTTATCAAAGATTTACGGGCAATCAGAAGAAAGAGATAATAACTATTTCCCAGAAAACTTGATGCATGCAGCACTATTTACTAGTAAATAAATGGACCTTGCTCACTAGTCCTATGGTTCGTTTGGCAGAGATTGTGTTGGAGATTTCTCTCAAAATCTCCAAAATCTCATGTTCACAAGATTAGAGATAATTTTTCTGACAATTTATTTCTCCATGTCTATCTCTGATCTCTAGTTCTCAAAATCTCCTCTCTACCTTTAACCGTTGAAGCCAACACGAATCTGTTGCATTTGGTAGGGGTTTCATGTTGTCAGATATTTCTCTGACAAGAATATCTCCCCCAGAACACCTACTAAACGCCACCTTAGCGGTGGAGATACAACTCAGATCATGGTGCCTTTTCGTTCTCACTAGCGTCTACGTGAAGCGCACAACGGAAGTTTTTGCAAACCAAACTACCCAGCCTAAGCTCAAACTTGTTTATCTCTTCTAGCTTGGTACTCTTAAGAATATATGGATTTATATTCAAACACATTAAGAACTGAGACCTCAATCAAACTACACATTTAATTACTTGACCAAATAGGACTTCAGGCCCGAAGGAATTCAACTCAAACTTGAGTTTAAGCTAGCTATGAGATTGCTTAAGAAGCTCTGTTTGGAAAGGATCAGAAACCAGTATTAGAAGCACTTCTGATATTTGAGACCATGCATATTGGTGTTGATGAGTCTGGTGTTGTTATAAATATCAATAGGGTTAGGGGTGTTAATGGGCTGGGCTTGGGCTGGCCCGGCCCAGGCCCGCTTCAGCCTATATACATAGAGCCCAAGCCCAAGCCCATGTAGAAAGCTCAACGGGCTTAGATTGCGTGAATGGGCTTTAGCCCGTCAAAGCCCGTCGGCCCAACGGGCTTGAGTTTTGTAAAATGACACATAGCAAATTTCTACAAAAATCGTAAAATCAATAAAAATCTGAAAATTTGTAACCATCACAAAGAGATCATAAAATTATGAGTAAATTTCATAATTCAACTAAATATAAAATCTATCAATTCGTGAATTACCATAATTTAAGAAATAAAAATGGTGATTAAATATATATATTTATTATTTTATTTCTTCTTCCTTCCTGCGTTAATCAGTTTTATAGCAAGATAACATTTGTGTGTATGAAATTATATATCTAGTTTTTTATCTCAAAAATTTTAAAAAAATTATTTTCATACGACGATAAGCACAAGTATGGTTAATATGTTTAAGAGTGAAAACATATCAATAAATTAAATAAAACTTGATTCAACTCTCATTTATTATTTTAAATTAACAAATAGGAAAAAAAATAAAAAACTTTACCAGTTAACAAACCTGAGTTTGATGAGCAGCTAGTTATATTATTATTATTAGTAGTAGTAGTAATAGTAGTTAATCGTAGAATTACTGTTTTCAAACTTCAAAGCCACAACTTCTATTTTCTACGATCGTTTGAAGTTATGATTTTTAAATACACTACCTATATACGACATCTGTTTCAAAATCCAATTAACTACCCCGTTTACGGTTTTTTCTTACCGCAATAAATTGTTTGTCAAGAGACAACCCGTATTTTTGCTTTAAATTAACCGCACATAAATTCCAGGTCAGATCATTTCCTCCTATCACGGCGGAGCGGCAGACGACCGATCAAGATCCATCACCGGCACCCACCATTTGCCGGGTGGCCGCCCGCAGCCGCAGCAACGCCGCCTGCGTGGGTGAGAACGCGTGACCATCGCCCGCCTGGTCACGCGCGCCTGGCAGAGTGACGGCCCGACGGGCTTCAGACGGGCCAGCGGGCCATGCTCGCCGGGCCAGCCGGAAAAAGGAAAATGGGAACCAATTTTTTATTTAAGCCCGTTTCATTTTTTTGAGGGCTTGAGCCCGGCCCGCGATGAATTTTTTGACGGGCTAACGGGCCCAGCCCGTTCATTTGACACCCCTGAATAGGGTATTAGTTTTTATACCATAAACACACAGGCCCTAAGATTCTAGCAACAGTAACAGGTATGCTATGAAGATTTCCTGAAGTGTCGAATTGGGGGGGATAAAGATTATAAGAGTAAGGTAGAATGCACAGAATATTTTAAATTTCAGATCCTTGGTTAACTCTGGAATTTTCAGTGAGATGACCTCGTAGCGTCTCAAAATATGGAAAAGAGGCTTGTTTATTTTATCATCCAGATCAGGCCAAAGAAAATAAAAGTTAACTGATTCAACTTGTCACTAGTTTATACATACTTAACACCCTGTTTGGTAACACTATTATGTACCTCTATCACTATCAATTTTAAAATTGATATTGATAGAAACCATTAAGAAGTGTTTGGATAATTGTATCAATTTTAAAATTTGTAGTGCAAACAAAGCATATTATGTAATACAAGTGTCTACTTGTATTACTTTTGATATTGATACTCTAACATTTAAAAATATTAATATCAATATTGATATAGTACCAAAAATGAAACTCTAACCAAACAGGGCATAAAGACTTTATCAATATTTGACTCTCTGAAAATATAAACCTCTCTCAGATAGTATCTAACCCAAAATATGAAGAACTGTTCCTAAGAGAATAAATTACTCAGAAACAAAAAAAAGGGCCTGCCTTAATTTGGGAGGTTGTCCCTATGCTAGGAAGGATAACTAACAAGAAAGCACGCAAAATAGAAGGATCAAGGATATAGAATACAGAGTAAAGGCCAAACATATCGTCCCTAACCAGCAACCCCACTACATAGCTGAATCAATGCAAACTATATAACAAGAATTAGTAATAACTTGAATCTACTCTTTGAGGAAGACACACCTGCTTTATCTGACTGGTATTAAAGATGGTGGAGGTTCCCGAGCCCAAGCTAGACTCTTTCCAGCTCAATAGTGTGCGTATCCAGTTGGTCTTTCAGCTCCTTCCGCCACTTCTGGATAAGCATTTCATGCTTCACAATCAACTCAGTCTTTGTCTTTAGCTCTTCCTCCATCAAGGCAATGTCCTGGTATTACCGATTTAAGCATATAAGTGCATACATTTTTTTCAAAGATAAATGAATCTCCTTGGTCCAACACAGTGGGCTTTTCTTTTGCAAGAACGCAACGATTGTCTTAGCTGATATGGCATGGGAAGTAACTGCATGATGCAAAGATAAATTAACTTCTTGTTGTGGGTGTTTACCTTCTGAAGTATTTCTTCCCTCGTGGGTTGATCTTCATGCTGAAGGTTGACAAAGTACAACTGAAGCTTCTTTGCAGCTTCCATAAAATCTCTAGCATACCGCTCAACATCGACTGTAAACAAAAGCAGATCCATTGAATGCATTCAGTGAATAACTTCAGCTACATGCAGGAGCTTTTAAAGAGAGATGAAATGAAGAAGAGCCAACTAGCTAAGAAGCATCAAGCCCACAAGGAAACTAAAAAGATTTGAGTCTTCCTCCCCGTGCAGATCCAATATATAGCTGGTGCTCTAAAAGAGCCAAAAGCTAGAAGTAGTTCATCGAAAATGTGATGACATAATTGATGGGGACCGGTACGGACCGGATCGTCCGTTTGTTTGGAGATAGCGTCTTCCGGGTCTTGAGGAGACGACGTATTTATTTCTTTTATTTCGTAGTATTAGATTTTTATTTTTATGCATTTTATTTGAGTATTTAGAGTCCTTTGAGTCCTTCTTTTATTTTAGTCCTTTAGAGGACATATATGTAATTAGGATTTTTAGAGGTCCATCTTGTAATGTCCAGCTCTATTTAAAGAGCCCAAGTCTTTGAATGAAAGAGAGATGGATGTTTTGAAGCAAGGAGTGAAGCTCCCGTTTTTCCCCTTCCCCCTCCGACGTTGGCGTCGTTCCCTCACCTCCGGGTGCTCCCGGTTCTCCCCTCCCCTTCCCGGTGTTCCTCCTCACCTCCGGAGCTAGGTCCGGTGCCTTCTTCCCCCTGTCCCGTCATGTTTCCGACCTCCGTCGATGCCTTCGTCGAGATCCTGCCCTAGGTCCTTCCGGACCCTCCCACCTCAGTCCCTCACCTCCCCTCGACCCCTTCAGCAGCTCCCTTCACCCGTACGGTCCCCCCTTCCCCCGCTGGAAGCCCCTGCCCCAGACCCCCCCCCCCCGTTCCGGTTCCCTCCGCACCCGCGGGGACACCCCGCGAGCCTAATCGACCCCCCCACCCCCTGGACACCCCCCCTAACCACAGAAGCCACCTCCCACAGGCCTGCTGGCCCCTTACGGAACCTCCCGCACCCCCTTCCCTCCCACTGTTAGCCGCCGCGAACCTGTACCCAGCCCCATCTCCCGTCGACCATCGGGACGCCGAGCGGCCTCCACGGACCCTCCCGAGCTCCCCCTCTCTCGGTCGGGCTCACCGACAGTGCGCCACGACCCCCGCCCGGGTCCTCCCCCTGTACAGCCGCCACGACCCCCCCCCCGGGGATACTCGCGACCGGCCGCGCAGCCACGCGACGCCGGTTCGCCGCGGCCGGCTCGCGCGTACGCGGCCCACGGGCCGACCGGGCCAGCGGGCCGGTTCGGCCCGGGTTCGAGCCCGGTTCACTCCGGTTCACCCCGGCTTAGGGCCGGTTCGGACCGGTTCGGCTGAGGTTGTTTCAGGTCCGGTTCCCGGAGGCTTCCCGGACCCGGTTCGTACCGGTTCGAGGCCCGGTTCACTCTTCGAGCCGGTTCGAGCCCGGCTCACTCTTCCAGAGCCGGTTCGGGGCCGGTTCGGCTTTCGGACCCGGTTCAAGGCCGGTTCAGCCCTTCTAAGGCCGGTTCAAGGTCGTTTTGGACCGGTTCAGCACTTGTGGGCCCGGTTCAACGGCCGTGAGGTCTGGTTCGGTGGTTTACGGGCCCGGTTCAGCAGTTTCCAGCTCCATTTGAAGCAATTCAGCACGGTTCAGGATCGGTTCAGCACCCCATCAGCTCGGTACATCCTCCTCGGGCCCGCCGACACGCACCGGGATGGCGGCACCTCCCTTCCCGTCCCGCATCAGTTTGGTATCAGAGCCGGCGCCGACTTGTTTCCACGAGTCGGGATCCTTACATTGCGCGGGACATCGACATTTCAGCTTCGACATCACATTACCGGTGGAGGTGCATACCACAAGCATTTAAATCGGCTCTTCTTCGCCACGTCATCTCGCAGTCTCTTTTCGAGTTGATCGCTCCAGATTATCAGGTGGTCGAGGATGGTCGAGCTTATATCCAGTTTGCTCGTATTGTCAGAGGCCGACTTAGACCATGGACAGTGCGGTACGTAGAAGATGCCTGGTGCGAGATAGTTCCCTACGGGCACTGTCTCATCCTAGGTTCCGAGTGGTTGGGCCGATCGGCGGTGCGTATTTGGACACATTCGCTCGAGAGCTACCTTGCGGCCCCGAGCAGTGCGCACGCGAGAGAGCCGATCTGTATCGGCAACCCTTATGCCTAGTGGCCTGTGCCTGAGGAGCAGTCTGACACGCTTATTGAGGTAGTTTATGAGGCCAGTCTAGAGCTTGCCGCAGAGTACGAGCAGCAGTGCACCATAGATGCCGAGGCGCAGAGCCATCGAGGCCGGGCGGCCGACCGAGCGCCCACGGTGTTGCGGCCGCGTTTGGTCGACGACGCAGCGCCGACACCTTGTCGAGGCCGAGACCGATCGAGCCATCGCGACCGAGTTGACGGCACGGGTTATGGAGCTGCCGACAGCCGACCACCGAGGCCGTTCCCGGAAGGATCCGCGCATAGTTGACTCGATGAGTACCCGGACTCCGGAGCTTGACAAAGCACTTACGACACCGTCCGGGTCACCTTCTCGCGGTTACCTTGGAGCTTCCCGTCCCGGTCCTTCATCATCACCCGAGCTGCCCTACCGCCGTCCTCGATTTCGGTAGTGACCATGTTGATCGTACGGCACTACAAAACTCGAGGACGAGTTTTTCGCAACCGGGGGAGAATGATGGGGACCGGTACGGACAGGATCGTCCGTTTGTTTGGAGATAGCGTCTTCCGGTCTTGAGGAGACGACGTATTTATTTCTTTTATTTCGTAGTATTAGATTTTTATTTTTATGCATTTTATTTGAGTATTTAGAGTCCTTTGAGTCCTTCTTTTATTTTAGTCCTTTAGAGGACATATATGTAATTAGGATTTTTAGAGGTCCATCTTGTAATGTCCAGCTCTATTTAAAGAGCCCAAGTCTTTGAATGAAAGAGAGATGGATGTTTTGAAGCAAGGAGTGAAGCTCCCGTTTTTCCCCTTCCCTCCGACGTTGGCGTCGTTCCCTCACCTCCGGGTGCTCCCGTTCTCCCTCCCCTTCCCGGTGTTCCTCCTCACCTCCGGAGCTAGGGTCCGGTGCCTTCTTCCCCGTCCCGTCATGTTTCCGACCTCCGTCGATGCCTTCGTCGAGATCCGCCGCCCTAGGGTCCTTCCGGGACCCTCCCACCTCGCTCCCTCACCTCCCCTCGACCCCTTCAGCCAGCTCCCTTCACCCGTACGGTCCCCCCTTCCCCCGCCGGAAGCCCCCGCGACGATGCACCCCCCCTCCCCGTTCCGGTTCCGTCCGCACCCGCGGGGACACCCCGCGAGCCCTAACCGACCACCCCACCCCCTGGACACCCCCCAACCACGAAGCCACCTCCCACAGCCTGCTGGCCCCTTACGGAACCTCCCCGCACCCCCTTCCCTCCCACCGTTAGCCGCCGCGAACCTCGTACCCAGCCCCCATCTCCCGTCGACCATCGGGACGCCGAGCGGCCTCCACGGACCCTCCCGAGCTCCCCCTCTCTCGGTCGGGCTCACCGACAGTGCGCCACGACCCCCGCCCGGGTCCTCCCCCTGTACAGCCGCCACGACCCCCCCCCCCGGGAGATACTCGCGACCGGCCGCGCAGCCACGCGACGCCGGTTCGCCGCGGCCGGCTCGCGCGTACGCCGGCCCACGGAGCCAGACCGGGCCGGCCAGCGGCCGGTTCAGCCGGGTTCGAGCCCGGTTCACTCCGGTTCACCCCGGCTTAGGGCCGGTTCAGACCGGTTCTGGCCCCCAGAGGTTGTTTCAGGTCCGGTTCAGGCTTCCTGGACCCGGTTCATACCGGTTCAGGCCCGGTTCACTCTTCCAGGAGCCGGTTCAGGCCCGGTTCACTCTTCCAGGAGCCGGTTCAGGGCCGGTTCAGCTTTCCTGGACCCGGTTCAGACCGGTTCAAGGCCGGTTCAGCCCTTCTAAGGCCGGTTCAAGGTCGTTTTGGACCGGTTCAGCACTTGTGGGCCCGGTTCAACGGCCGTGAGGTCTGGTTCGGTGGTTTACGGGCCCGGTTCAGCAGTTTCCAGCTCCGTTTGAAGCAATTCAGCACGGTTCAGGATCGGTTCAGCACCCCATCAGCTCGGTACATCCTCCTCGGGCCCGCCGACACGCACCGGGATGGCGGCACCTCCCTTCCCGTCCCGCATCAATAATAGCTTGTAGTTATATGGTACAGACGTATACAAGACCATCAGTGATTCATCTTCACCTTTTTTTTGATGTTAGCAAACCGATACAGAGAAGAAATTCACTGATAGTGTCTTGACTATAAGAGAATAAGAAAAAAGCACCAAAGTACAGTAAATGGATCTGTAAATGACTTGGGTGCAACCATTAAATTCCAATATGGTGTGGAACAGTGAACAAGAAAAGTAAGGGTAGGATCAGATCCTGGATCGGCCAGGGCCGATCCTGACCCAGATCAGATCGCATAGCATGATCCACCAGATGCCAAGAATCAGCCCAGATCAGGTTGGGTCAGGCTGTAATCCACCAGTTTCAACTGTGATCAGGGATTGACCAATCATCACTATCTCAGCCCCTGGGATTGGGGTCCAACCGGATTGCCTGGTCCAGATAAGATAGCCGATATGGCTAGGTAGTGGGTACAGATCAGTCAGGACTCAGGATTGACTGATTCCAACCTGGCTCAGCTGATCTGTGAACCATGACAGCAAAGGTAATGAGAGAAAATGGAGGGATCATGTTGAGACTCAGCAACATGAGTGCTTAAATTTCTAAGGTGTTTCATTTCCTAGGATAACCCATATATTTTGCTACTTATAATCTCTCTGCACCAGGTCTTTCAAACTATCCAATGATCATCTCTATCTTTTGATATCTAGATGATCCATGGAAATGATGTTCCTCCATTATTTCAATTTTGAAATCTCCTCTCCATTTATTATACATACATTAAATGTTTTGTAAAGTTCCAAGAAGTACATGGTTCTTACAATACACGTATGGGACTCAACAACCTAGTAATTGCAATATGAGCATCAAGCAAATGCCATGTAAAAATCATTCCATCAGAGTAAGACACTATGTTTCATGAATGGTGGCTGGCCTAGGGTGACATTTCAGGATCGCCGAGAGCCTGAAGGTTCAGATCAGAAAAGATAGGTTTCCTATCACAAATGTGTTTTCATGTGACATAATCTGAGAATTGCTGTCAATCAAGCAACGCAGAATGTAACAGCATTGCTCTTCAACATTATAGGATTTAGTAGCCTCCTACGCAGAATAAGAGAAGAGCATCTCTTTGAGGTTCTGCATTAGCATTTGAAGATTTACCTATCCTACCAACAACTAGTCAAAAACTCATGCAAAATAAAACAAACTTTAGAAGTTCTTTAGACATGCCTTGCTGTAAAAGAACAGTCTCAGTCTTCTATTCTGGAGGACTCTAAAATTGTGAACCAAAACTTAAATATTTGCCCCAAAAATCTTGTACACAATGAACATTTCATCTCATTTCAGTCACAAAATACCACAGGCAATTGGCTAGGCCGGTCAACTGCGAAGATCCTATAATTGAGATCCAGGTTAGCTTTCACAGACATGATTGATAGGGAGCTCAAAGACACCCTTATCTGCGTTAAACTGCATGTGGATTTCACAAGGAAACAAAATGGGTAAGATCCTGGCCATTTGAAGCTGGCAATGCAAGGAGCAAACTGAATGATAATTCAAACCTCAAACATAAGAAGTACTTAAGTAACATAAACGATATCAATTTGCAAAATAGGACAAGCCTAGATCTTTGACTGGTGCAACACCAGAAAGACTCAAACTAACTGAAACACCAATTCCATCTTGTTTTGAGCGCAGGCTAAAGTGTGACAATTGAGAGAGGAACGGGAGAACATTAAACATGTGGGAAGAAGGTTGATACCATCTTTGTTAAGATCAACCTGGAGCAGCTAGGCACCTAGATGAAATTGTGGCTCCTAGGTGGATCAACATTGGCATGGACCATGGGTTGCACCTTGCAGAATGGACTAAGTTAGATCCCACTCTACCGATTTGCATTGGAATTGTCGGTCGTCAGTATCTGATTTTGTATGCAATCAAGGATTCCATGCCTAGAGTGGACGATCAGGATAGTGAACAGCACCATCCTATCTCGGTGAGATCCTGAAATCCTTGTACTCAGGTCTTCGGCAAAAAATTGGACGTGCAGAATTACAAGCTTTGTTGCTCACTAGGTAAACTGGGATACTGCATGCCTATGCCTACCTGTAATAGAATCCAGAGGTGATCCTTGGAAATTTGGTATGTGCATAGTTGCAACTCACATAGGAATTGAGTAACTGGGAGGTGAAAATGACAGAAAAAAAAACTTAAAGAAGAATGAGTCCTGTTAGAAAAAAAAAAGCCTAAATTTTGGCCAGGTTTACCATGGTTTTCCGGCCAAATATCAGACTATTATAATTGTAAACAGATGATGTCAACAAAAATTAGTAATAACAAAAATTGCAAATCAATTTTCTTGAAGATGATGCTATGGATACAAGCAGGTAGACAGAAAGCAAATCTTTTATGCAAATAGAATTTGACAAAAAAAAATGCAACCTCTTCAAGGATCCCTTAAAACATATGAAAGTATCTAGAGAAGAAATTGACAACATCATCCAACGCAACTAAGAATGGAAGAATAACCTTTAATAAAATCCTAGAATCTTTCATGATGAAAAATCCCCCAATTACACTAAACTTTAATTAATACAAGATCCAATCAGCAATGCTGTCACCTTTATAGTTTATCAACCAAATCATCTCACGAGAAAGTACCAATATCTAGATATGCAAAATATGAAAGGGGAAAGGAGCCCTTAGCACAGATCCTTTGCAAGAAGTATGGGCTTGTAAAAAATTGATGCAAGCAAAAATTCAAAGGAAGCATGAAGTTGATTACAGTAATTTCACCCTTCAACTCAAAATACAAGTGCCAAGGGAACCACTCTATATTTATCTCAATTTTATTATAATATAAAAACTGCGTCAATGTCCAAAATGGTTTAAAAAGCAGCAATCCAACTAAGATGGCCTTCCTTCTCGAATAAAAAAAATGCGAATCCATCTAATCACATGTCACGTTGCGCAGCTTGAACTTTCAAACAGCTGTTCGCCGATTGAAAGAAAGCAAATGACGCTCGTATATCTGATCAGCTGAGTAGCAGGTACTGATCATAACCAGCTACAATTATCTGTGCAGACGGGAACTCCGCGGTGAACAAGATTGGAACGCGTACTCGAAATGCAAAGTCCTTCAATCGAAAACAATTACCGAGGTTTCTCAGTCTAAGCGTGACTGAACGTTGGCGAGGAGAAAGGTACCACACCACCACCAGTGAACTACATGATGTCTCCACGAAAACATCCACGAGATCTAGGGTTTGATCAACTACCAAGGCAAGCAAGCAAACGCTCCGCTTCCAAGCGTAGGAGGGTAAACTTATTACGCCCCGGAACCTGCAGAGAGCCGACACTGCCGAAGTGTCTCCGAGCTCGCCTCGCGAACAACTGAAGCTCACCTCTGCCGGAAACTCGCCTCTAACATCATAATCAACTGAAGCTCCAGTATCTCAGTCGAAAATGTATCACTTACTCCGACGAGTGCAAACCAAGAGGCACAAGAACCAAACGATTTTCGGCGAGAAGCACTGGTGGGAGAGAAGATGGCCTACTCTGATGAGAAGAATGGGCCGACCGATCTATGGCTTGGAGCTCTCGGGCGGGGAGGCAGGGGAGTAGCGCTGCCTCCATCGCCGCCACGCAAGATGCCATGGCGTCTTCCGGTGGGGATCCGGCCGCCGGCTGCTGCTGGGGCTGCGACTGCAGTTGGTCGTGCGGCGACGGCAGCGTCCCAGCCGCCGGCGGCGCGAGCTCCGCGTGGTGGTGCTCCGCCATTCTCCCCCCTCGAACCTCTCCTCCTCCCTTGGATACCGAATCGCGCTGTATGAGTTTTATTGGTTAAGAAAATAAAAAAAATTATCGAAATAAAATAAATAATGCTATAGCCTGGCCAAAATAAATAAATATTTTTTATAGAGACGCGTCGCCTTTCTTTATATTTTTATCAAAGTCAAAAATTTTGGCACTCCTTTGTCCCAACCATATTTTGGGTGCTCGTGTTTAAAAGGAAATCAAAACAAATGGATGAGCAAAACAAAATAAAATCTAATGGGTGTTTAGTTGTATTTTATTTTTTATTGGATTTCATGATAAAAAATGATATCACACTTTAAAAACATGACAAAATTAAAAAAATATAATGTTTGAAAAAAATATTATCATTTTTGTAAATGATGGTAAGATGTTTGGTATATAAATGAAAAGTCACTTGTGTAGTACACGAGTTATGGGGGTGTTTGGTTGTATTTTATTTTTTTATATAATTTCATGATAAAAAATGATATCACCGTAGAAACATGACAAATTTTAAAATTAAAACTTATTAAAATATAATATTTGGAAAGAACATTAACATTTTTAGAAATGATGGTAAAATGTTTGGTGCATAAATAAAAAGTCCCTTGTGTAACACATGAGTTAGGTTTTCCCCACCACGTGCTATTGTCTTGCACTTTTGGAAAAAAAAATTGTTCAATGTTTCTTTTTTCCTCTACACGTGGAGGAGGATGAAAAAACATTTATGGGGTGTTTGGTTGCATGATAATAGAGATTTTTATTTTAATTTTTAAAAATTATAAGAAAACTTGTTAAAAGAGGTGTTTGACAACATTGACAATTTTATGTTTTGAAAGTGATTTTCTTCTTAAACAAAAAAAGAGGGTCTCACCTCTTTCTTTTTTCTTGTGATCCCCCACTTTGTTTGGTCATGAATGGTAGTTACTCTTTTTTGTTTTCACATCCCTCCAAACATGATAATTTTATGTCATGAGTTGGTTCACTTTTTGTTTTAATATAATTTTTTATCATGAAAGTGTACAAAAAATTATCATGCAACCAAACACCCCATTAAGATAAAATTTTGTAGGACATGCCAAACATTTTTAAAATATACTTTTGATACAATTTTAAAAAATTAAGATAAAATCACTAATTATCATGCAACCAAACACCCCATTACGCTTGCCCACCTTGTGTTATGGCTGTGCACTTTTGAAAAAGAATTTGTTCAATATCTCTTTTTCTCTCTATCACGAGGAAAGTAAAAAACTTTTTAAGATAAAAAATTGTAGGACATGTCAAACACTTTTAAAATATATTTTTACTATATTTTTTAAAAATTAAAACAAAAGTGTTAATTATCATGCAACCAAACACCCCATAATATATTTTTTTTAACTTTAAATTTTTTATGAGATAATCTAATCATCTTATGTTATTCCCAATGCTATTTGGTAGTAAATAAAATAAATAATTTTAATATTAAACTTACATACAGTTTGGTAAAAGATGAATAGTGGTATGAATGAGATTGGGTAAAATACACAAATATCAGTATTGATTAAGTTATTCTTTCTTGTGAAGTTGTAAATAGTAAATCATACAAATCGAAATATATAAGCTTAATTGAGTTCGATATAATGAAGCACAATTCTTGTGTATTTTTTGAAAATATGACACAATGATATTTAATTTATTAAAATTAGCTTATTACGTATTTTTTTGTTGGAATTTTATTACGACTTTGGATCACCTTTAACTTCAGCGAACAAGAATCTCAAGTTATCAACAAATAGGTAATCTTTTTACAATAGACATTTAGCTCAAAATAATATATATGATTATCAAGAATTCTACTAATATGTTTTTGCTATTTTTACATATTTTATATATATTATATTTTAACTAACTTTTCTTTATATTTTTATTGTCTTTTCATGCTTAAAAAAAGTGATCGGACCTTAAAAAAAAGTTGGCCTCCAATAGGGTCGTAAACAGGTCGAATTTGATAGCAGGATCACCAAAATCAAAATCCGATTTTGATTTCGATAATGGTTAGGGATTTCGATTCCAATTTCGATAATTTCAAAATCACTATGTTTCGATTTTGATCCAATTTAGATTTCGTTATCGAAAACAGATCTGAATTTGATAATTTTTAAAATATATATTAAATATTAATTTTTTATTTAAAAATAAATTAATAATTTACATTTATTTATTAAAATTTAATATAATATTTTTAAAATATTATTTTTATTATTTTATAAAATATATATTATATTATATTAAATTTTTATTTATTTACTTTTATTTATTTTTTATCAAAATCAGATTAATGAAAATGAAATGAACTGATTTCAATTCTGATAAATTATCAAAATATTTGATTCTAATTTTAATAATTTATAAAATACAAAAATAAATTTTAGATCTATTATTTTTTTTGAAATCGATTTAAAATACCAGACTATCAAATTATGTGACACCTCCAGTCTCCAACGGGCCACGCGTCAAATCCTGACTCGTTATGACGAGTTGGCAGATTTATCTCCTCGGAAAGATGCCGTCGTCAGCCGTGACAGGTGACATGTAGCACGTGCTCCTGTTTACGTAGAGGGAGGAACACGTCAGTTGATTTACACAGCTGAATATAAATTTTTTTATTTTTTTGAACAACACTACCCCCCTAATTTATTCACAACGTAAAGGCAGACGTACAATAAGATAGACCTGGAGACTAAAATCACATAAATGACACAAGATTAAACTACGCATAACGAAAGTTCTAAGAGAACTCATATATTTTTAAGTGACTCAAACATAGTCACAAATCGACCAACACATATAAGTGTTCATATGGTCGAACAATAGATACAGGGACTCCATTAAAGGAGTTTGATAACTGTCATGAGACCGGAAGATCACACCAGAAAGATGTGGATATCGCCCAGGCCATCGGTCTCGAGATAAACCAAGTGACTATGTAGACAACTAGAAAAGATATCATCAAGGAACTATACCACACGACACCAAACAAAGATATAGTACCTAATAACGCAAACCAACATACGTAAGTCGGGCTCCGCATCTTCAACGCGACAAAAGGATTCAAAACACCTAAACCCATGTTTAGGCAGAGCGTTGAAGAGGGAGTGTGAGAGGGAGGAACATTCCTCCCTCCCAAACAAAAACAACTACAAAATGATAAAAAGAAACTTCTCGGAGATTCAAAAGCGAGTAACGAGGACGATGCAATAATGAAAAATTGACAACAGAAAATTGATTGGTGCAGGTTTCACCCTTGAGATTTCGCCCTAAGAGGCCGCTTCCATGGTATTAGCGAGGGAGCCGCGAGATGCCACAGGCAAGCGCGAGGGTTTCCGGAGGAGCAGCCGGGGGTCCGGGGAAGCTGCCCGAGGGCTCCGCTGCCAACCGAGGGGACCGCGAGCAAGAGTGTCACCGCCAACCGAGGAAGCCGCCGCAAGGTTTTGCCGGCGCCGAGGGCTGCGAGCGAGGGTTTCTTCTGTTGCGAGCGAGGTGCCGCCGCGAGGTTCCGCCGCCGACTAGGGCCGCGAGTGAGGTATCTACTGTTGCGAGCGAGTGGCCGCCGCGAGATTCCGCCGCCGACCAAGGGGGCCGTCATGAGGGTTCCGGAGCCGAGCAAGGGGGTCGCCACGAGTTCCACCGCCTACTAGGGGCGCGAGGGAGGTGTTTGCGGTCGCGAGCGAGTAGTCGCCGCGAGGTTCCGCCACCGTCCGAGGGGGCCGCCGCGAGGGTTCCGAAGCCGAGCAAGGGGGTCGCCTGCCGATCTAAATCAAATAATCTAAATCAACTTTATTTTTCATTTTAAGAAAAGTGATTGAAAATCAGGATGATTAAATTTTTAATTTTTTAATTTAAATTACGTGAATATAACTTTTTAATAAAAATTTCAAAACTAAGAGGGGATGTCTCGTGATAAGCGGACAGGCAGCGTCAGCTCCGATCTGGCAGCCACGTCACCGTTGCCTTTATCGGTACGCCCGCATATTAACGAACGTGCGTGCAGAAAATGTGTCCTTTGCAATTGCACCCTCATGTCAACTTAATTTATGCCGCTACATTACCTTGTTTAAGTTGGACTAATTTATATTAAAACTTGGTTTGAGCTCGAAATCCAATATTAACTTAATTTAGATTCAATTTACATCTAAGTTCAAACTTCGCATAAAATAGTTCGAGCTAAATTTATGTGTAAAATTTTAATTTTAAATTTTTTATAAATCTATATTTAAAATTAAATTAAATTAATATTTTATTTTAACTTATTTTATATATTTAAAAGTATATTATTATTAATACGTATAATTTATTTTTAATAAGTATTTTTTTGAATACTTAATTGAACTTCTTATGAGTTTATCGATAGCCTGTTCAAACTTAATTCATTGATGTATCGAAATTTAATTTTTTGTTCAATTTTACTTATTTAAAATAATAACTAATTTAAGTATAAATTTTATCGAACTGAGTTTCGGGGTCCTTGTACGCAAATAATTTTCTCACGAGGTTGGTAAATCAACTTTATCACGTTGAACTAGCTGTCCGCTCATCTTCCTCCGGTAAGCGAGTAACGACAACGATGCTTTTTGCCGCGAAGAGGAGCCGTGTAGCAAGCAGCCGTTTCACTCTCCCTCTCCGGCCCCCTCCTCCCCATCTGCTACCCTTGATCCGCCTGGCCTTCTACCTGCGCGCGGCGGTGCTGTAGCGATGGCCTGGATGCGATCGTTCATCACGGTGGCGACGGGGCGATGCGGGCGCCGCTGCCACCAGGAGCCCCTCGCGCGGCTTCTCCGTCCGCTTCAGACAGCGGCCTCCAGGCCGCCGGGTCTCTGCTCTCCATTCCCCCCGTCACCGCTTTTCGGTTGTGCGCGGAGTTATTATTCTCAGTTTCTCTTGAATTTCACGGTGATCGATCCTTCTTCAACTTTTCTTCATGAGTTTTTTTAATGTTTTGGTATGTTGCAGACGTTTCGCCGTGTCTTCTTCTATTCCGTTTCCCCGCGTCGAGGCGTGCTGTGCCAAAATAGTTTCGTTGATGAGTTTGGTGGATATTGGATATCTTCTTTGGTTATTTATTCCATCTCGTCGTTGTTTGGGTACTCATGTTTGCTATGAAGTTGGGAAGCTTAAAGGGTGAGCGATGATGGTGGTGGTGGTTTCTTGTTGGCGTTATAGCAGGTAGATGATTTACTTGCCGCAAAAGGGTGCCGGCTCCTATCGAACCAAGCATGGGTTGATCCACCTTTAGGTGCTGTAGTTGCCGTTCCTCTGGCGCAGACCGGTGAGGGCATTGCGGAGTGCGAGCTCCTAAAATGGTTCGTTGAAGAGGTGAGATCAAGGGAGTTTTCTGGTGCATTAGTCATTGATCTTCTCCACTTTTCATAAACTACGATTTCTATGCTAAAATCGTCCTCGTCTGTTTGGTGTTAGCCATGGTAATGTAGCATATGAATCTTCTATTGACGTCATTCAATTGGCTTATTTATCAATGAGCAATTTTGATTTACAAGCCGATATCCTTTTGCATGTGTAACTCTTACTACTTCCGAGCTCCAGTATGTCCATGGAAATAGCGTTCTATTTGGCATGCTAATTTTCCTATTTGAATTCTCCAACAATGATCTACTTAAACATAGATATTTTGCTAGAATTTGTCCAGTTAAACCTTTGTTGGTAGTGAATTTTTGCTCCATTTGGAAGCAAATAATTGAACTTTTACAAAATAGCTTCAGTCATTCATCCCATTAATCAACCATAGACAATAAAAGAGCCTTCTATTGGAATAATCGGCCAAATCTTTTGAAATTGTAAAAGTACTTAAAAGGGGAAGACTATATTTTCTGTTATTTGCATATTCATGTGATTAAGATGGATTCTTTGGTTTCTAACTTTATAGTTGCTGAAATATAGCTGGGCAGACAACTTTGTACATTCTTTACAGGGTGAAAACGTTGAGGAATTCCAACGACTTTGTGAAGTACAGAGTGATAAAGCAACAATTGAGATTACAAGCCGTTACAAAGGGAAAATTCAACAGATTTCTTTTGCCCCTGGAGACATAGTTAAGGTATGATTGAGATCAGGTTTTACTAAATTTTTGAACAAGTTTCTTACTTGTATTCTATTTGAATGATATCCATCTTTAATATAAAAATCTTCTTTCATATTGTGGATGACTTTAGAATGCATTTCCGACTGCAGGTCGGTGAAACTTTATTGAAAATCTTCGTGGATGGAAATCAGACCTCAACCCCTCATTCTGCGAATTTGGATAATGCAAATGATTTAGGTACTAAGGAACCTGATCAAATTACAGAAAAAGCATTACTCAACGAAGAGAATACTAGAAGTGTCCTAGCCACACCTTCTTGCAGGAATCTTGCCAAAGAGTATGGTTTAGATATAAATGAAATCAGGGGAAGTGGAAACAATGGAAGGGTTCTGAAAGAAGATGTGCTGAACTATGCTTCTAGTAAAGGTATTAACATAGGGCAGTCATCTGGCTCAGATGGAGTTACCAGAGAATTCTCAGAGTTTACAGAGGAGAAAAAATCATTCCTAGGCCATGTGGAGCACTGGAACTTTGATGATAGAAAAATTCAACTTCGGTAAGTAAATTTTTAACTGTTTTTGCACGTATTAATTAGGTTTAAATAAATAGCTTCAGTTTCTCTAGAATTCATTGCTTGATCAAACAATGCTGTCATGATAGTGAGCAAGCCTAGATTTTTGTTTATGAGAACTCATACTAGATACTAACACTACTCAATGAGCTTGCTGTGAGCTAAAAGAACTGGCCTATGAAGTTGTGGTTCAAGTCCTTTGCTAAGATGACCCTTGATCAGCAAGGTATTCTGTGTTGGGATCGATTAAGGTAGATGCCTATCCAGATCAAAATCAAATCGGCCATCTCAGCTTATCTGATGGAAGGAAACTTGGATAGGTCCCTTCCAGAAATTAAGAAAAAAAAACATTTCGAACCAATCTGTGATGGAGGGGCTTCCCAGATCCAGTGACGAATTGCTCCAAAATTGGCCAATCTAGACCAATCAGACCAGGCCTACCCAATCTGGGCAAAAGTGGACCCCCAGATTCCACTCTTTCTGGATTGGATCAGCACCTGTCGATCCCTCCTGCAAACCATGTTGCCCAGGGATATGCAGCATATTACTTACCAAAGTGAGTTGAATGAAGCTAGGTATATAGCATGTGACTGACTTGGCATATTGCAAGCTTTATCCTTATTTTACTTTTTAGTAATTTCCGATGTGTTTGAGTTTATTTTTACAACATAGGGTCATGGTTGCAATACGTTCATGCTTGGTTCTTCATATCTTCGTCTCATCTTAAAGTTCATTAGTGCACATAACACAGCATTCTTTTGTTGATTCTCTCTTTAGACAATATAAAAATTCTTTTATACTAGTTTATAATGCATTGAATGGTGCATCTTTTTTCTATTATATCAGAGGATACCAACGTTCAATGGTGAAGTCGATGACCATGGCTGCAAAAGTTCCACATTTTTATTATCTTGAAGAGGTTAACTGTGATGCTCTTATCAAACTTAGAGCTGTTTTCAAGGAGGAGAACACTGATCCTAATGTCAAACATACATACCTCCCATTTCTTATAAAGTCACTTTCTTTCGCACTAATCAGGCACCCCTTATTGAATAGCTCATTTACTGAGGAAACAAATGAAGTCGTCCTTAAAGGTATTGTGTTGCCTTTTTTGATATTACTACTTACATTTGTTCTGACCTGTCGGTACCCTTACTCTTATTCCACATATATTTGCTGAATCTGATTTCTAACCATTGGAAACATTGAACATTACACCAGTTGACGTTCATGCATGAGAGAACCTAGAAGGGAGTTGTAGACAAAGACAATTTTCTCTCTCCCTGCTAGAAAAGATGTAAGAAAGGAAATTATGCCCGCTTGGTTGAGGGAGAAAAGCTACTATAGTCTTCATTCAAGTGGAATGAGTAGTAGAAGCAATTAAGAAACACCAAGACTCGGAAGAAATGACTACCACTTGTTGTGTTGGAGGATGAAAAGCATAAATATATCATAAAAAGATTCTCATGGAAGACAGGAAAGCAATAAAGCTTCCAGCATCTTTGAAAACCTTCCTCTGGGGTCTCAAACAGGACAGATAGACTACATTCAATTCTCACAGTTAGCGGTGTCATAAGGTCGCATCCTTAAAGGGATCTGATTTTGAAGCTGGATTTGAAAACAGTGGTTTCTTGGGCTTATATCTAGACCCAAATCTGAAGTAGGTTTTGTGGTTGTGATCTATATATATCCAGTATAATGGGCAGTTTTATAGTCTGTTATTGTAGAATTTGCATTCAAGACAACTAAAACTAGAAACACTAGCAATTTGTTGATGCCCATACACAGTTGATAGAAAATATCTGAACTTCTCTAGTTCTAGGATATAGGATCTAGATTCATTTTTGAGAACCTTGGGATATATTTGTAAACTGTCATTTTCTGTCTGGTAAAATATGAGGGAGCATCAATTCCAGTGACATGATTAGATAATCAAAGACTATCTACTTAGAATGTGTTAATGAAAAAAAATAGCAAAGCTTGTGCACCATATGATATATGAACTCATCATGGTGCATCCTACTTATGTTTTACATTACCTGTTTGTTTTCAACAAAGCAAACATGCATAGTGGAAAACAAGGATATATATCAGTTTGGAGATGAGAAAGTGATCTTACCCTGACTTCTTGGCATGGGGCATCAGTCAAGTAAGCTAATTGCAACCACAAGTTTGCCAGAATAAAAGGTATTACTTAAGTATATGCATTCGGATGGATTGCCAAGCTGACTGAATTGTAGATTACCTACTACTTGGCAGCCTTCTTTGGCTGAGAGAGAGCTATTATTTGGAAGACTTAACTAGATTTAAATATCAACTTGGTCTCACTGGGCAATAACAAGAGATTTTGACTTGTTGTCACTCAAAGAAATTGAGTCTTTGATTCTTAACTTGGCTTTGTAGATGAATATGAAGAAACCATAACCAGTGAGAAACAGCATTAATGCACGTTAACTGTAATAATCAAGAGCCATGTTGAAAGATTCATGCTTTAGAAACCAGAATATGCATGTTGCAAATTTA
Source organism: Cryptocoryne crispatula var. balansae (assembly GCA_036172225.1). Lineage (NCBI taxonomy): Eukaryota > Viridiplantae > Streptophyta > Magnoliopsida > Alismatales > Araceae > Cryptocoryne > Cryptocoryne crispatula. Next base: position 51,271,803 of record CM069919.1, read on the forward strand.
CATGCTTTATAACAAAGCCTCATCTCCAACAAAATAGTTAAGCACTGGGTAACAACTAAATGGACTGAATGGCCTTAAACAAGTTAATGACCCAATCCAGAGTCATCCAGCATTCAACTATTAATCTGGGGTCTCTTCAAGCTCCCTTTATTTTAGTGAATTTTGTTTATAATGAAAAATAATAAAAAAGCAAGAAATAAGAAAAATGATTCCATAACATATGTTCTGGTCCCCACAGCCACAGGTCCCATAGGGTTTTTCGGGGTTAGGGACTTAGGGTACCATTTGGGGATCCTGCACAATCCCGTGAGCAAGTCTCAAGGTTGCGTTCTTAGTGGCAAGTTCTGCTTGGTCCAGCAGCAAAAGACAAGAAAATTCATGTCAGGAAAATAAAGGACAAGGAGAAAGAGAGGAAGGATCATGGTCCCAACTCTAGCAGATCTCCATTATCCCCATCATATCTTCCATTTGTTAGGTAGGATATCTGCCACTGCTTTTGGCCATTAAAAAAGGCATGCTGTTTCCTTAGATCTAACTTGAAGGCATACATTGATAGGGAGGGAGTCTTTTTATATTTGGTGGTGATACTGTATTAGAGTGTTTTGCCACATAAAAAAAGAAATATTGTTATGGAAAAATGAACGAAAACAAGATTTTCTTTATTAGTTTATTATCATTATCTCTTCCCATGTGAGTATAAGTTATCCATACAAATACAATCAGACTTGTACTTTTAGACCTTGGTCAATAAGAAATAAATTGTCATTTAGTTGGGTAGACCATTAAAACACTATGGATGTCCTACCAATTTCTCTGTCATCAAATTATCAGATAGCTGCAACAATATCCTCTTTAATTCTATGATTATAAGTAAAGTCAAGCTTAATTGAGACCTGGGTTGTAGTACAATAGCCTTAAAAGTTATTGACATCATTCTGTGGGTTAACTGAGTATATCAATCTTTGGGAAAGATTCTGCACAAGCTGATCACTATTTGTAGTCATATTTATAATTGAAAATAGAGGCAGGAGAGGTAAATTTGTCAGGAGGGAGGACAGACTTATCTTTGGAGACATCATGGCTTCAAGTGAAATCTTAATCTATAGAACTATCATTTTTTAAAATTGTAATTTTTTTGAAGGTTCAAAGTAAATCATCTGATTCACTCTTAAGTCTTAAGAAGGATGTTGCTGATTATGGATTAAAGTTAAAGACTTCTAATTTACAAAAATATGGTTATATATCAAAGGAGTCATTGTTTCACCCATGTTGTTGTTGTTGTGGTATCTCTAAAGGTTTCAGTGTTAATAATGATATAGTTTGTACTAATCACAGTTGTTGGAAAAAATATTCATACAAGAGAACTACCATACCCACACTAAACCTTTTAACATCAAGTTTTTCCCTATGGTTTGTTCTCATGAATCATGATACGTTCATATGCATGCAGGATCTCATAATATTGGTGTCGCCATGGCAACTCCATTTGGTTTGGTGGTGCCAAACATTAAGAAGGTCCAGTCACTTTCCATTATTGAGGTTAGACTGTCTTTCTGCTTTATATTCTAAATATTTGAAGTTGTGAATCATTCTTCCATACTTAGTGAAGGTCCTTAAATCTGAGTTTTTTGAAACACTTGAACAAATCTCAACATCACACTAGTAAGCAAGGACCAGTTTGCATGAACGGTTACATGCTTTTTTCCTTTATCCATTTGCCATCTTTTGTCCTATGTTCCTAGTTGTCATGAAGTAGTTTTAAATTACCATCGATATATTTATATGGATGAACGAAATGAACCACAATATGCACTAATGATGGATTAATTTTTTACGAGGAAAAAGAGATGGATTCACTGTAATATGTGAATGGCTGACATCTTTAATTAGCAAGAGACCAAGCTACTTCGTGTTTTGTTTCAGATTACAAAGGAGCTGTCTCGGCTACAGCTGTTGGCTCTGAATAACAAGCTCAGTCATGAGGATATTTCTGGTGGAACAATAACACTGAGCAACATTGGGACAATTGGTGGAAAGTTCGGAACTCCTCTCCTTAACCTGCCTGAAGTAGCCATCATTGCTCTAGGACGTATCCAAAAGCTCCCTCGCCTCAAAGATGACGCAACTGTGTATCCTGCTTCCATCACCAATGTAAGAACTGCATCATTTGGGCTGCAAAGGGGTTGGATTCAATATCGGAACTGTCTATTTTTTATTTCGATTCTGATTAAATCAGAGTCATCTAATTCTGATTTTGAATCGGGATCATAACCAAATTGGGTACATTCTGAAATATATAAAAACAAGCTAATAAATCTTTTATGACTATTAAATGTCGATTTATAATAACTTTAAATGTTTATTCTATTTTTGTTGTCACTTTATAATCTATGATTTTTATAATTTATTTATTTTTATTTTATTATAATACCAATTTTAGATACATATTTATCAAAATGGGAAAATAGTTAGAGAATTTGTTTAAATCCGATTTTGATGATCTATTGAAAATTTGAAATATCCGATTCCGGATGCTTTTCGGAGAATTTTAGCCTTTTAGGATCCAAATTAGTTGATTCTTATCCAAATCAAGTTGAAATTTCAGATTCTTTGGATTTCTTTCTTCTTTCTTCTTTTTCTTTGGTCATGACCCAGTGGTACTGTTGGGCACTAAGGGAAACGCCCCCGACCGGGTATGCCGGGTTCGAACCCCGGAGCTGCCGCCCAGGTGGGCGGTGCTGTCCCACTCCTCCAGGAGGCAGGGAATGATTCTTTGGATTTCATTTCCTCCCTAGTGCATCACCCATCGAGATTCCCATCCTTTACTTGCTTTTTTTCATCGTGTGGTATGAATAAGATGTACCTCGTGATGTATGTCTTTCTGCTCTCATCCATGCAGATCATGGTAGGAGCTGATCACAGGATTGTGGATGGAGCCAGTGTTGCCAGGTTCTGTAATGAATGGAAGCTGCTAATCGAGAAGCCAGAGTTACTTGTATTGCATGGCAGGTGACCGGGGCTCTGGTAATACACCCATCTGCACCAGCTTTTATCAATTATACCTTCTCCTAGTCCCTGGATGGCTGGTTGCTGATATCTTAACCGTGAAATCATAAATTAATTGTATGTACATGTAGATCATTAATTACCAGAATCATTTCATACAGTGTAAATAAGTATAGGGACTGATAGGTAAAAGAAGTCCCCTATTGTAAATACCATTATTACCAGAATCATTTCAAACATCTTTAACAAACTTCAACGTTTTCAGAATTTTCAGTTTGATTCTTTGTTGAACCGAACAACGGTGGATGCCTCTAGAAATATCTTTTTTAATATAAAGTTTTCTTTTTGGAAGCATCCCACATCCAGTAGGAGCAAGACTATAATGTGTACGTTTTTCAGCAAAAATGGTAACAATATGTATTTGTTGTTGCAGTCTCTCAAGTATGTAAATAACAGAAATATCTCTTTTTTTCAAGAAAAAAAACGCTCTGATTTGCAGTTTCACCCAATTAAACATGAAATATTTTTGCTGTGTAAGTCTGTCAGACCAAGAAGTAGTATGTATCACTTGTGATTTTTCAGGAACTCAGCTAAAGGAGATAAGAATAGAAAATTGTGTGAACTAAATTTTAGGCCTTTAGCACACTTGGAGAAGATGCAAACATATTGGATATGCAGTACTGGAGGTATATGACTGGTAGATTGATAATATTTTGGATATGGAATATTCTTGCGGAATTTTTGGAAAATTGATTCATATAAAAAGATTGCAAGACCAAACATTAAATAGATATGTAGATAGAAATACTGCAACGTCCACCAGAAGTACCTGATGGAATAACAATAGTTATATTCCTGAATAATGGTTTGTCAAGTGAAAAGTATTTCAGTAAGTATAGATAATTTTTTTTGAAAAAAACCATAAGGATTGACTCTTCCAGGAGAAGGCCCTACAAATATTGTATTTTTTTTAGAATTCACACAGTTATTTTTCAACTAATATTTTATCTGTTCAAAGATCAATCACTTTTTAAGTTCAAACCGGTCCAGTATATATATATTTTTCTTCTAAGCATGAGACTCATGACGGAGTAGTCAGCAACTAAGGGTGCATTTGGATAGGCGTAAAAGTGAAACCGAGGAATTTATATTCAAATCTGTCTTTTGGTACGGTTGAAAGCACATTCCCGAAATCATTTTCGGTGGTGATATAGTTCTCTTAATTATCAATCAAGTTTTTAAGAATTCTTGTTGCACAAATAATTTTACACGATGATTTCATAAAAAAGATAAAAATATGTTGTCACCTTATTACGTTTAACAAGATTCATCATTATAATTTTTTAAAGAGTATTTTATAACATTAATTGCTGACAGGAATATTTTTATTAAAATTCTATTTTATTAATATTTAAATATATGTAACATTGTGTTGATATATTTAAATTTAGATTGATAAATTCTTATTTTATTGAGATTGTAAACTTTCATATGTATGATCATACATAACTGGTATTGTTAACGTATTTAAAAAAAAATATTTTAGTGTTTATACAAAATCATATTCATGATACTTTTAACATGTTTGTTAATTTTATATAATATTATTTTAAAAGTAAACAGTTTTCATTAAAGAGAACAAAGATGAAGTGTTAAGGTAACATGTTACCAAAAATGACATCCGGCGAAATTTTTGAGATGTCGAAATTCAGATTGTAAACAGGTGAAAATTATTTACGTTGATTGCTATGTTTTATAAGTAAACAAATAAAATGATGGAATATCATTTCCCGGAAATATGGCACGAGAATTAGATTTTATGGGTAACCAAATGCATGCCGATGGGGTGTTTGGTTGCATGATAATTGTTTGTACACTTTCATGTTAAAAAAATATATTAAAATAAAAAGTGAACCAACTCATGACATAAAATTATCATGTTTAGAGAGATGTAATAACAAAAAAAAAGTAACAACCATCCATGACCAAACAAAGTGGGGGACCACAAGAAAAAAGAAAGAGACGAAACCCTATTTTTTGTTTAAGAAAAAAATCACTTTCAAAATATAAATTTGTCATGGTTATCAAACACCTCTTTTAACAAGTTTTCTTATAATTTTTAAAAATTAAAATAAAAATCTCCATTATCATGCAACCAAACACCCCATAAGGTTGCATTTAATTCGGACGAGGACTTATTAATTTAAATTGCCTTCACGTGGGTATTTCATGGGAGCCAACCTAAAAGTCCTACCAAACCTTTGATTTTGTGTCTTAATTAATCTCTAAACACATTTTTTGTATATCTTAATGAATCATTTTAAGTTAAGTTGTATGGTTGAAGTTTATACTTTCCGGATGTATCTTTTTTATGGAGGATAGAAATATCATATATAATGTTTGTTTGAGTAAAAACTAAGGTAAATCGCATGTGAACATCTTAATAAAAATAAAATATTCTTTTTATCGTAAAATAAAGAGGTTACACATGAAACTAAGATGATGTTTGATTTGACTTAATAGAATGTCCAAGTCTTCATTTCATGTCTATTTTTTCTTGCAGAGCACAGAGTCTTTGTTTTTCACATCCAAAAATTTAAAAATTATTCTAAGTTACTTAGATTTAAGTGGTCTAGGATGAAACTACCATTATATTTAGATGTTTTACCAAAAATCTCAATATTTAATATTCGATCAATCAAGAGGTCAGACATCAATTAAATCAAAACAAATGTAGCAGTATAAACAACTTATTAAAATTTTGTTCATTTATAACTACCTATAAGAATGGTTAATTTCTAATATCTATAGAAATGAACTCATATTCTTAATATGTTCGACAATAGAAAAAATGATCTAAATAAAATTTCTAATGTAAATATGGTTAGTTGTAAAATATGTTTATATATTATTGTAATAAAATTTTAGATTAAAATAAAATCTAGATCCGCTAAAAACATCAAATTATTGTGTTTGGTGAGATACAATGACAAAGAAAACTCGAAACCATAATGATTTGTATTTGTGAGAAGAGCTCTAAATTATCAATATTTCTATATTATTACCGAAGGCAGCAGAAGATTTAAACGAATAGCACAATAATAATATTAATAAATAATAATAATAATAACAATAATAATAATAATAAAAGATTTCTTCCTCTGTCTCGTCCCCCAATTGGTCAAAATAGCAAGATAAAAGGGACCACGAAAACCCTAATCCGGTCCGGCGAGGTAAACACCAGCAACAGCGCCGCCGGCGGAAACCATGGTACACATCTGAGACCTCTTCTCCCAAGTCATCCCTTCTCCTCCTCCTCCTCGTTCTTCTTTTATGAATTTTTCTCATCCTCGTGTTGTCCTTCCAGGGTATTGATTTGGTTGCCGGTGGTAAGAGCAAGAAGACAAAGCGCACTGCGCCGAAGTCGAACGATGTCTACCTTAAGCTTCTCGTCAAGGTGAATGCCCCTCTTCCAGATCCGATCTTTGCGTCCCGCTTCTCGTTGCCCTTGCTCATCTGTATCCGTCGCCTGGGCGCGTGCTTGGGTGCAGCTCTACAGGTTTCTGGTGCGGAGGACCGGTAGCAAGTTCAACGCGGTGATTCTGAAGCGGCTATTCATGAGCAAGACCAACAAGCCGCCCATTTCTCTTTCTAGGCTCATCACCTTCATGAGGGGCAAGGTATCAGATCGATCTCTTAGTCCATGTCCTTGCCGATTGAAGTACATTCGGGTAGTCTTTTGCTTATTTTGTTTTTTCCTACGGTCTGATTAGGAGGACAAGATTGCGGTCATTGCGGGGACGGTGACCGATGATCTGAGGGTGCATGAGGTTCCAGCACTGAAGGTGACGGCTCTGCGTTTCACGGAGAGGGCGAGGGCAAGGATTCTTAAGGCTGGTGGGGAGTGCTTGACGTTCGATCAACTTGCCCTCCTTGCGCCGTTGGGGCAGAACACTGTAAGCTTCTATATTCTTATAGCACGCTCCACATATAAAATGGCTAATAAATCAGCTTTCTGATTCCTTGCATTCATTCCATCTCTCTCTTATCGGTCCCTGGTCTTCTTTGATTCACCTTTGACAGTTCATTAATGATCCGTTCATTATTGTTTTCTGGGCATTCGTAAGGTGTCTTATTGCGTTTACTTTGGAAGACATCGCCTTAATTAGTTTGTTCTTTTTTCTACTATCATCTGCTGGTACTTCGTTTTAACAGTAACTACTATCTACCAACACGTTTTTTTACCGCTGCATGGGAAGGATTTCTATTATACAGTTGGTTCCCGATGATGCTATTATTGAATTTGTCCATGCTAATACTGATGTATTTGATGATAAATTTTCTACCATATTCTGAGGGAACCATTTTTGTTCAATTGAATTTCATATCCGTCAATATTCTAGGATTTGATTCTGACTTTCTATTAATATTCTGAGGGAACAGTTTGCATTACAAGCAATGTTTGTAAAGTCTTGAGATGGTCTTGAGGCCCAAAGCCTCACGAGACATAAGCCTTAAGACTTGTTTATGCGTAAGCCTCAATTTAAGAAAAAATATATAATTTATGAACATTTAAATAAATAATGTTATTTATTAAAACATTAAGCACCAAGTTAAGAAAAAATATATAATCTATGAATATTTAAATAAATAATCATGCAGCCTTGAACTATCTAAAAGATTAGCATCAAACAAAATATAATTAAATTTTATTTGTTTAAACTTCTATATTCAAATAAACAAAGTTTGATTAATACTTCAAAGTATAAAACATGTGAACCTTTGCTTCAGTAACATTTAAACTTAAACAATGCATTCAGTACTTATAATCAAGGTAGGCGGGGTTGGGAGCAGGTCAGTTGGGCCCAAATTGACTTGGGTCGGCCAGGGGTTGGAATAAAAAATTTAAAAATAATAAAAAATCATTTGAAAACATCTATGGGGTTGGAGTCGGGATTGGGATTGGGTCGGTCAGCCCAAAAATTGACCTGTTCGGACCTGAGTCGTAACCCGGCATCCCATGCTTATAATTTTTAATACTTGTTATTTTTATAGACATTGCAATTAAATAAATTCTATAGATTATGGGAAAATGCTGATAAAAAGAAAGTCAATGTGTGTTTTTTAAGAGGAAAAAAGTGTTATAATAGTTTGTGTGATGGAAAGATGAAATTTTTTTCTCTTGCAACTGTCGTCGTAACTCTTCTTATTTTTTATTAAAATACTTAAAACCAATTGGCTTATGGTTTCTAAATATAAGGCGGTGAGGCGTAAGTTTCGCATGGAGAAAAACATAAGTCTCATATTTTGCCAACAAGGCCCGTAAGCTTCACCAAGGTGGTGAAGAGCCTTACCGGGAGACGGTAGTCTCAATGCCTGAAGGCAAAGTTCTTTTAAACAATGATTACAAGATGATTTAGGGAAATTGCAACTTTTGTTCCCATTGCCACAAGACGATATGGTACCATATGATGATGATAGTTAGCTGTTTTGTTCTTGTAGAGAAATGATTTCTGCTTACGACCATCGAAAAGCTATTCCAAAGCAGGTTTTATCACCTCCTAAGGATCTCTTTTTTTTCCATTTTCTCGGGGATACAGTTTTCTTAGTCAACATCAACCTCTTCATATTTATCATAAGGTTGATCTTTCTTTTGGTGTTTTTACTGTTCTCTCATCAGATGCTGCTTTTTTATTTTTTTCTCGTGAAGTTTTCAGCCAAGTGATGATGATATTGTTTTACCCAGCTCATTATGAGGTTTTCTCTCGTGGAAAACCAAGGAATGGGTTCATCAACAATTCCTGAACTTGCACTTGTTTGTATCATGTCTCTTCTGTACTTTTTTTCTTTTTTGCTTACTTACGCATTTCTTCCCAACAATGCAGATGAATTTTTTTTATCGTTATAGATTAATTCTAAGTTCCTTGTTTTCGTTTCCCATTATTGTTGGCCCCATTCTTTACCCCGTTTTGTTATTCTGTTGTTCGGAAATGTAGTAAAATTAAGTCTTGCATGCTCCTGTGGGATTGAGTGGCGATAAGTCTTGGAAAGCAACATGTTGGTTTAATGATTCGGCGCATGAAAGGTCCGCTCTCCGTATTTACGCAGGTTCTCCTCAGAGGACCAAAGAACTCCCGGGAAGCTGTGAAGCATTTCGGCAAGGCTCCAGGAGTACCGCACAGCCACACGAAGCCGTACGTACAATCTAAGGGAAGAAAGTTTGAGCGGGCCAGGGGCAGAAGGAACAGCAGGGGATTCAAAGTTTAATGCGGTTGTCGTGCCCCATCAAGGCATCACATTACGGTGCTGTTCCCGATTGCCCTTTTGATTCTTGGTCTGCATGTTTTCCTTTACAGAAAAGTAAAATTTCTCTCTTTTCTCCATTTGGGCCCATGGAAACTTACTGTTGGATGGTTGCTTGATGCTTGCTAACATCGAGTTTCTCACTTCTGTTGTCCAGACTATCATGTGGTGTAGCTCTGTTTCTTATCGTTCACAGCGGAAAAAAGGATCATTTTGACGCTCTTCCCCTATAAACAGATGCGCCCATAGGGGATCATTTTGGTGCATACTTACATTTATGGGGTGTTTGGTTGCATGATAAAAGTATGATTTCTATACACAAATATATCTTTTGTAACAAAACTTGTCAAAAAAGGTGTTTGGCAATTATGACAGTAAATATGATTTTGATAGACTCTTCTTATTCTATACAAATGGGGCAAGGCATATCTTTCGTTGTTCGTCATGAGTTCATGCTCCACAATTCTTTTGTCAATATTTTTGTATTTTTTTCTGGTTTCTTACTTGCATTTGTTGACCTGTTGCACCCACCAATTCTTCTGAGTTCTGGTGTCACAATTTTTGTTGGTTGTCCGACACTCCAACCCACAAGTGTGATTCCTGTAGTTGCTATCAATCTTTTGCTGTCATACGGTTAAGTTTGTGAATTTTTATAATAATGTATTGATGAAATAGAACAAAAAAGGTTGGATCAAATTAAGTCACGTTAGAATTCTGCAAGGTCCGGTCCATTGACGTCTCCAGTACCGTGAGAAGCACTTTCTAGGTGTTTAGTTGCAAAATATGATTTCTAGGTTGTGTGATAAAGTTATATGTCGAACGAAACCTGAGATGGTTTGAAACGCAACAAAAATGGTGTGGTCTTGGAGGCGACAAACAGTTGAAGTTTGGAATCCACGGGGAGGAAAGATGTCTCCTCTCCAGGAGAAACTATTCATTAGATTATTATATTTTTGTCATGATTTTTTGAATGTATTCTTCAGTAGATTTCCTTTACAAAAATACGTACGTGCAGAGTAACCACCATTTTATAAACTTCCATTCGACTTCAAGATCATGAAAATTCAACGAGGCGTCCACCTCCAACCTTTTGGATGACGGTGGGGTTAAACGTTCTTCACGGACGAAGCAAATATGCTTTACAACGTATAAGTATAAATAAATAAATATATTTCTCTGTCATCAAAACTGGGTGGAAGAACAGAAGTGAAGACTGAAGGTAGATTCTCAAATGGCAACGGCGAGAAGGTGGTTGTAGTCTTGAATTTGATTGTACAAGGGAGAGAACACATTAGACCGGAAACCATCATGGACCCATCAATAATCAGATAAGTTCGTCGTATGGAGATCGGAAGAGAGGTAAGAAGATAGAATGCAGCGTGGCGAATGGATATATTGGCCCCCTTTTTAGGTGGTAGATGTACGTTCGATCAAAGGGTAATAATCGGCCGAACCAGATAAACAAACAGAACTAAAACAACTGATTCAGATTTAGTTCCGGACCAACACCATGATTCATGAAGCAGTAAAGAAATCAAGGCAAACCCAGTGTAGCAGTTTATTCTTCCATACATATATGTTTGTATAATATCATACAGACAGGCATCAACTTATATATGTGGACTCGACGCCTGTGTCAAAACTACAAAAAGGAAAAAAAAAACAAAACATCAAGCATTTTTCTAACACGAAAAAAGCGACCTACAGTTTTCTTACAGACAGCATCCACGCTGCCCTTCCATCACTTCTTGAGCTTTTTATTTGTCCTGCAAAGAACCCCGCGATCAGATGAGCGTTTATGCCTGAAAGACGGGACTAAAAAGGGGGGGGGGGGGTAGAGAGAGAGAGAGAACAGTTACTCGGTCGGTTGAGCTGGCTGTGCTGGAGGGGCTGGTGGTCGTTCAGCTGGGCCCTGCGAAGGTGGAAATTTTGGGGGTTATGACTCTCTTCCTCCTCCAAATGCCTTTTTTTTTTTTTGAGTAGGACAAGGGAAGAGAGGAAAATTAGACAAAAACCATATTGAACAGCATGGTTTCTTACTCCGTCCACCAGACCTTTTTATCCCAGATTCCCAATAACATTCGCGAAGGAGTACATGGTACATAAAGATGATAGAGTACCCGAGTTCTAAAGTATAAACAGACTAAAGGCTTGCTTTAAGCTATGATTTTGGGGGCAGAACCAGCAGGTAATAGTTACATTAGGCCTATGGGTTGGGCGTAAGGTAGGGAAGTGTAACCAGTAGCTTTTCTTCCATACTACCTGGAATTTCCCTACCCATAAAACATAAACCAGACCATCCGAAGCCAAGGAAAATGAATAAAGTCTGGGTTAGAAATGATACCAAAACATGATTCTCCACAGAAAAATAACCATTGGAGACTTCTATCCCTATGAAGTACAGAGTTTAACCATTTAGAACATTTAAAGCATGAACTAAGGATTTCACCATTTAAAAATCTTGAACGACAAATTACAGGTTACCATTTAAAAACTCTGAACATAAAGTACGGACACAAGATGTCCAATTAAGTTGCTAGACTTAAATAAGGAAAACAGAAAACCAGGAACACTAGACTTGATTTCTGGGAAATATTAAACCAAGAATGAAACTAAAATACCCATCCTGACCATGAAATAAAGAATGCAACTTAGCGTAAATGTTACCATAGCAAGGCGTTCCTCTCTCCTAGACATCTTCCTTTCCCTACTAGCCTTGCTTTTGGCTCTTTTTGCTTCAAACTGATCTGATAGTGTCTTCTCCCTAATCCTCTCAGCTTTAGATTTGTGAATGCTCTCCATTAGGACCCTCTTGTTCTTAAACACATTACCCTTCACTTTCATGTACATGTCATGATACATGTGCTTATCAATCTTCTTGGATTCTCGATACTTCCGAAGCAGGCGCCTTAGAACACGCATTCTTCTCATCCATAGAACCTTGGTAGGCAATCTTGCCTCTCGAGTACCCTTGCGTTTACCTGAATCACATAAGTATATGGAATAAGAACACATAAAAACATTTAGTTTAAAAGCCATCAGAACTTTTCAAAAACATATGTATTATGTACCATATCCAGAATGTCGTCCTTTCCTCTTGGCCTCCAATTCTCGTCTTGCACGAGACCGAGAATGGATTTTTGTAGGCTTTCGGATGATGAAACCATCCTTCGCAAGTTTTCTAATATTCTGCCCTAATGTTTTGACAAACAGATCGGCGTATGATGAGAATAAACAATCAGATAACGTATAAACCGATCTTGCAAATTAGATCGAAGAGTATGAAAGAGGGAATTGAACATGGGTGTGCATAAATGAGAAAATGGATAGTGTGTACTATCCGCACTAACTAAAAAGTGACAACATATAAAAATTATAATCCCTCTTGGTACACAAAGTCTTTGGTAATTAAGCTCTCAAAATAGAATTCATAATTACTAAAAAACTGGCAGAAATACAGTATCATAATAACACCCGTGCAGTTCTTGGCACACTACACCACAATAAGGAATGCAAGATATCCGCAAGTATATTATTTACCTTATTCTCCAATCTGGTAAAGTATTGACTTTTGACAGAGCACGTGGAGAAATCAATTTGTCCAAAGCTTTCTTGCTAAACTTGGAAGTTCCAAAGGAATAGGGTCCATATTATCAAAACCGCTTGAGGCAATCACCTAGAAACTTCTTTATATATTTCATCTTTACATGAGTCTAAACTAACAAATTGGTCAAATGAGTAGTTAGGGTTTATTATTCTCGAATTTTCCATTTACAACAGAACAACTGTATTTTTCCATAAGCTACATTTTAATATTTAATTACCGATTGCCTCCACCAATGTGGGAATTAACGAAAGCCCAATCATGACTCGTCATTGACACCATTGTTTGGACTTTGGATTTTGGCAAAAATGCTTGAAGATATTCTGTGGAATAAAATATAAACTAAGATAATACCACAAGGATAAATGCCCTCATCTATTAATGAACTGTATAGATGATATCAACAAGCTCGGTCGGGGTAGAAGATAGTGAAACTTGAACATAGTATCACATACAGATTATATTATGAGCACGTCAAAGATGCTCAGAACATGAATATATAACTTCTGAACACCGCGGAACACCCTAACAGCCCTTCCTCATGAACACAACAAGACCACTTATTTGATTCATCAAATCTGGAAACTTATGAATTAGCATACCTTCTCAAGAGCCCCTATACTGTCTTCTTGTACCGATAATCACACAAGGAAAATACAATCTCACATCATTTAAGCGGGCAGATGAACGAGATTCATCTAAACAAATAAAATTTCCGAACTACAACTATTCAGCGAATCCTGACGCTAGCTCGTAGAAAAGAAAAGATCGCATCTTTCTTCCCTCGAATATTAAAATTAACGCTGAAATGGGAACAAACAGCGAATAAAGAATAATTGAAACGAATTACAGCCGACGCGGCAATTGTTTACGCTCGAAGGAACTGCAAGCTGCTATGCTAAACTTGAATAGAACGAATAGACATAGAGCCGCGAACTAATCCACGCACATCGGAGAGACGTACGAGTGCGCAGAGCGACCCTGACAGACCAGGCACAACAAGGACGCAAACGAGGAGACGGGGAGCACGAAGGGGCGAACGGCAGGAGGAGGGAGCTCACTGGAGTTCGCCATGGAGATCTCGCTGGCCTCATTGGGGTCGAGCCAGACCTTCCCACGCCCGCACTTGAGCACGCTCGCGGCGAGCCGCTTCTGCAGCTTCAGCGACACCATTCCCGCCGGTTCCCTCTTTCCCCCGCGAGCGACGAAGTGCGGGAAAGATCGGAGCGTTCCCCTTTTATCGTCCCCTGCAAGGTTTAGGGTTTCTGGTCTTGGGCTTTCTTGGGCCCCAAGTCAAATTGGGCCCACGTGTCCGATGACGTCATTATCCACCGCAATAAGCCATTTATTTATGTTGAGTAATTTTTACCGGATCCTCCAACCCAACAGGTCGTTTTTTTCAAAAATATTAAAATAAATTAGACTCTTACACGGTCTGTAACATATTTATATACAGTTATATTTTCAAAAAGGTAATTCGATCAATAAAAATATCTTACTTAGATTAAATATTATAAACCATAGGGTGAAATGCTGCAAGTGAAATTAAGAAATTCTCGGATTTAGTCAAGGCCATGAACTTGTTTTGTTACGTAAATTTAAATTCCATGTATTCAATAGAAATAAAAAAATCACAAGACTGGTAAGTGATAATAAAAATATCTTGATAAAACTTGAAATATGAATCATTTTGACTAACCGTGCACGAATTAGGATATAAATTGTTAATTACTTACTGTGTTTATAATTTATCTCAGTCTCAAATAAATCTTTATATGTTTTCTAATTTTTAAAAATCAAAATCTTAATTTACTTGTTTTGAGAAATAGGTAATTACTTTCCTTCCTAGGCGTATCAGAGAAAACAGTCTACTCGACACGTGTTCGGCAGCGCGCCGCCGCCGACGACGACGAGGCTTCCGTATCCGTCTGGCCGTTCCCGCCTTCCGTGTATGACCCTTTCTCTCTCCTCTCCTCTCTGTCTTTCCCGCCGGACAGCCTTATCCGCCCTCCAAATTCGGGCTCCGACGAGACGAGCTCCGCCTTTCGCCTCCGAGATCCGCGCCGGACAACCCCATCCGCCCCCGAATTCGGGCTCCGACGAGACGAGCTTCGCCTTCCGCCTCCGAGATCCGCGGTGCGCAGGCGATCCATGGAGGCGCGCGCGACGCTGGCCGCGGCCGCGACCCGGGTCTCGGATCTATCCGCGCTCCTCCTCTCGCGCCCCACCTCTGCCACCGCCGCCTCCGCGTCGGGCCTCCTTTCCGTCGCCGCCCTCGCGCCCCCTCGCAGGGCCGTCCGATCCGAGGCGCCACGCGCGGCGCCGCAGGCCTCCGTGCGGCAGATCCGGCGCACACGGCGCAGATCACTCACCGGCGACGGCGACGGCGACGAGGAGGAGGAGGAATTGTTCGGCGGCGGTGGCGACGACGGGGCCTTCGGTGGGGGCGGCGGCGGATGCAGGGGAGGGAGGTGGTGGGACTTCGAGGGTTGGGAGGAATCCGGTTCTTCCCCTTCTTCCTCCGATCCGGCGTTCGATTTTGTGTGCCGGGTGATCTCCTGCGCCGCTCTCTACAGCTGCACGCAGTTCGCCTTCAATAGGGTCTGCCGATTCGTGGCGGCGAAGGAGAAGATGGTGCCGTCGCCATTGATCATCCCTCGCATTGCCGGCTAAGCTGGCTGCGAGATCCCCTTCTTCCCCCTCCTCCCCGTCGGCTTCTCCACCCAGATCTCTGATCTGTAGTCTGCCCTTCTGAATCAATGTAAACACTTGTTTGCATCGAGGAAAAATCTAGTCTTTACGGTAGCATGTGTACAGATCTTCAAAATTCTAATCTTTCAGCATCGGCGCGTTTATACAATTTCTGAATGACTGTGCTGGAAAATATTTACAAGCAAACATCTTTATATGTATTTTGTTTAGTATGATACGATATTTCGATTGGGTTGGAGTGGCAGCGAAAATGATAATTTACAAAAAAATATAAAATCATATGTGCAACTGAGGATATCTTTATATCTATACATATAAAACCATATGTGCAACTGAGAATATAATAACCACTAGGGACTCTATCTCTCTCTTCGTTTTTTTAACTTTTCTTGCCCCGTAATATATAAAATAAGTTGTTTTTTTTGGAATGATGAAATGCAATTGAAGGTTTCAAAAGAAAATTTGAGGACCTGTGGTTAATATTTGTCTTTGCCCTTTGGGCAAGAATAGTTAATTGAGTATTTGATTGTATGATAATTTTTCGTATATTTTTATGATAATAAATTATATTAAAAAAATGAATCAAACTCATGATATAAAAGTATCATGTTTGGAAGGAGGTGATAACAAAAAAAATAGTTACTATTATTAATGACTAAACAAAGTGAAGAATCGCAATAAAAAAGAAAAAAGCGAGATAATCTTTTTTATTTAAAAATAAATTCATTTTTAAAACATAAAATTATAAAATTTGCCAAACATTTTTTAACAAGTTATCTTACAATTTTAAAAAATTAAAATTAATTTTTTTTATCATGCAACCAAACATCTCATGAGATAATTTGTCTCTGAAATAGAGAAATGTGTAATTTAAAAACTCAGATGGTTAAATATGAAATGTTCCATAAGCGGCGTCAGGGGAGGTCCGGGAGGAAGCCCGGAAGGGAGTCGCTGCGAACACTCGGAAGTCGGAACCCTATTTTCTTCCTTCCGGCTGTCCCAGGGCCGCAGGAGTGCGAGAGGTCGTCTGAAGGACTCGGGGGATGGCGAAGACACCGGTGAGGATGAAGGCGGTAATCTACGCCCTGTCGCCGTTCCAGCAACAGGTGATGTCGGGGTTGTGGAAGGACCTCCCCTCCAAGATCCACCACAAGGTCTCCGAGAACTGGATCAGCGCCACTCTCCTGCTCACTCCCCTCGTCGGCACCTACACGTAGGCCAAGCGTCTCGATGTCCTCTCTGTTTCTTTCGTCGTATCATTTGATCTATACTTCTGTGACGCGAGATGGCTTGATGCAAGAATTCATTTGTCCCCGTGTGCTATTTGAGCTGAGATTTTCTTTGACAGGCGCCTGAGCTCTATTGGTTTAACCATTTTTTGTACTAGACTTGGTGTATGAAAAAGGGAAAATGCTGACTTGGGTTCTAGTTGTTGATTGGCTCTTCCTTCTGTCCTCGAAACTGGAGTTCAACTGGAAAGTTAACATTTTTGGGTTGTAAATGACGATAAACATGATCAAAACGACGGATTTTAAGGCTTATACGGTTTGGACGACGTAAAAGGACAACACGAGGAATAGTTACGTTGTTGTTCGTAGACTATTAGTTTTAAGATCAGATAATCGATGCCTCCATCATATATAAGAGCTGCGAACGAGGTGCCTTTGTTGCCTCAAATGCATCTGATAGTGTAGTTTCGTGCACGATAAGAATACATGACTACAGATGTAATACAAGCGTGCATGTTTTTTCCCCTTTTAGGATTTAGGATTGTGAAAATTCCTATCATTATGTGTTCCTTTATGATTCGAACATCCCGAGTCTTCTTACTGTAGTTAATTCCACCCAGCCACAAGAGTATGATGACTTGTGCCCAAACCAGAGGGATCCTAGATAGCTGGTTTTGATTGGTCCTGGTAAAATCCAGGTAAGTTTCATGTTGAAAAGTTGGTCGAACTAATTAGTTACTTGAGCCACAGGGTATGGTTAAGTCAGGATCAAACTATCAGTGCAAGCCAACTGACTAAGAACAAGTCCAAATCAGCCAATGTGATTGAGTTATGAAACCTTCATAACAGGTTATCACCGATTCACCATATCCCATGGCCATCGTATGTACTTGACTTGCTGCTTTTTCAGGTTACTTTCTATGTTGACAAAGCTTTTAACTGGCTTATGCTTATAGGTTGGGGATTCAATTCCATTGGCCAATAACTGAAACCAACTTGAACTGATGATTGGTTCTGTTATCTTGTGGAACATGCCTTATCTCCTTTTTTCGCACCAAAGGAGATGCAACGTCTGCAATATTGAGCTTGACCCTAGTCGTACAACAATGACAACAAGCCTGCTGCCTGCTCCTATTGTTGAGAGAATGCTGTTGGAGATGGATGTCTCTGATTGCCGCACAGGAGGTCTATAATCATTTGATCACCTTGCAATCTCTCTTACTACCTCATTTGTTAACTTCACTGGCTTCAAAGTGAGAAGAACTCTCTGGACAGTTGAACACTTGCACAGAGAGCTCAGCCTCTGATCCAACTGCACTGGTTGCTTCTAACAGCTGTAAATGGATCAAATATTGTTTATTATCGTCCACTCCGTTTGGTTAAGGAGATACTTCACATCCCATCATAAAATCAGAATATTATAAATCAGATATTCTTTAATTTCGGAATAGAGAACTTGAACAATGGAGAACCATGTTGGAAATCAAGGGGTTCAGTATTAGCAGAACGAAGACATAATACATGCACTTGAGATTTAGCAAAATCCCGAGAGTGGAAGTGGTTGAAGTTACCTTGGACGGAAAAATCATCACATCAGGCATCCAATTTAAATATTTAGGTTTAATCTTACCTATGGATGAGAAATGTGACGAAGATGCCAACCATTGGATCAAAGTGAGTTGGGTGAAATGGAGGCAGACGTTGGGGATTCTGTGCGATTGTAAATCTTCTTAAATTGAAAGGAAAATTCTATCGCACAGTTATAAAAACCGTCATGATCTATGATAGTGAGTGTTGGGCTATTAAGAAGAAGCATATTGTCAAAGTGAGTATAGTTGAAATACAGATATTACGGTGAATGTGTGACCACACTCGGGTAGATATAATCTGTAATGATAGGGATAAAATGAAGAGTAGTAGAGTCCTCGTGAGCAAAAATTGTGTGCTCCAAAAATGATATTGGTGATAATGGGTATGGACCAGAGATTTCAGGGACGGAGGCGGAGTTTCAAATATCTGGAGATGTACTTTTTGCAGCTGGGAATTCTTTGACTCATTTGCTTTGTTGAGGCGGGGAATTATAGAACCCTTTTATGGGACAAACATTGGATTGGACATTCTCCCCTCGCTGTTATGTTCCCCAAGCTTTATAAGATCAGTCAGAATGTACAAGTCACGGTGCATGGCAACTGTGAAGACTGAACAAAGTGGTGTTTAACGTTTAGAAGGGATCTCAAAGATGAGGAAGTGAATTCTTTAACTTGCTAATGCTTCTTGACAATCCTAGGTGCATTGGGAGTTAGGAAGATAAACTTATTTGGTTTCCTTGCAATAAAGTTGTATTCATTGTGAAGTCTGCATTGTGTAGATTCTCTCTAGGAGGTGAGGAAGTCCTGTGGTATCATGCAGTTAAGGGGTCCCTAGTTCCTATTAAAATCAAGGTCTTTTTTTGGAAGTTGGTAAATGAAGACTTCCGACCAGTCTCATCTCAATAAGATATTTTTGGATATTTCCACCGTCTGTGTTTTTTGTGAGACAAAGGATGAAAATATGGATCACCTTTTTTTCAATTGTGGGTGTATCAATTCCCTCTGGTGAGCGCTGTTTAGGAGTTGGAAAATTCAATGGCCAGAACTGGGTAACATCTTTGATCTACTACAAGCTTGGCCTACTTGGAATCCTTGGGTCTCAGACATCAAATTATGGAGTCTAGTTCTACGGTTCTACCTACTATGCTTTGGGCTATTTGGCACACAGGGAACAGACGGTTGTTTGATGATCATTTTGATAACCATCCTCTATTTGATGACACTCTTATGTGAAGGATTGGTCGCACATTCTGGAAATAGATGGGATGTTGCTACTTTCAGGGATAAATTTTAATTTTTTAGAACTTTCTTTTTGTAATTTTGATGCCCTTCTACCATCTCGGTAGTGTGTTTTCTTACCTTTTGTTTGCCTTTATTTTACGCTGTACTTTTTTGTGGTCTTAATGGAATCTGCGTCAACAGTCATCTGCAAATATGTAAAGACAGTTCTTAAAGCACAGAACTTATCGTATATTTGTACATGTTAACAGAGTATATTTGCAATATAGAGACGATTTAAGTATATTTTGAAATAACAGGTAATGTTAAATTGATAATTATATCTCTGCACATTTTGAAATTCTAATTGGAGCACGTCTTGAACTGAGTGGAGCAAGTATTTTTACTACTGCTCCATTTAACAGCCGGATAATATTACGTATCAGGAATGTTCTCCAGCAGGTATCATCTAGATAAGTGGTTACTGATCCGGAATGATTTGGTTTTTACCTTGACCCATTTACAGCCCTACCGCACCTTGTCTTTCTATCTCTGACATCAAATCACAATCGCTATTTATCCCTTGCCTTGATTGTTTAACCTGGAATGGTTGCGTTACTTAAGACTGATGAGTTTGATATCAAGGTATTATTTTCTGACTTCAACTCCACAACTGGGGGGTTATGTTGCCGAAATCCCATTAGGCAATTTATCATTAAAGTTTTAAAAACTTTATCGTGCAACCGAACACCCAATGATAAAGTACTCTTTCTTTGCATTCTTTCTTCCTGAACCTGTCGCCTTCTCATCTTGGTATGTTGAATAAAGTCCCCTTTCTTGTATTTTATGACTACCTTGTTTTGCATATCATTTCTCATTCACCGACGGAAACTTCTTTCTTTACAAGCCCAAATTATCTCGTTGTAGATAAAATTCAGGTGGATCGTCTCTGATTATTTTATTTTGCCAGCTATTTGGTACCATCTTATGAGGAATGAACTCTGTTCATTGTTCAGGTACGTGCAGTACTACAAAGAGAATGAGAAGTTGGCCCATCGCTACTGAGGATTTGTGCTACGCCTTTAAGCAAGTGGTGGTGAAGATACTCTGGTTTGTAATAAGTGGTTGTTGAAGGGATGTCTAAGCTGAGAAAGATATTGAATCAAACTTTCTTTCTTTTTTTGGTTTTGTGCTTTTGCTGTGGAAAGCTGTATCGGTATCAGCCGATCCAATCGAACTTTTGGCTGTCCAATCCGATTCCGAGCCCGATCAGCCGATCCAGCTCCGTGTCGGATGGTATAGGCCGTATCACCTGGTATGGGTCGACATGCCCCATCCTGATCGGGTCTGATGAACCTTATGGTTAGTTGGGTCAGATCAGACTTGCTCCCAGCCGGGCCGATCCGATCCCGATACCTGATGTTTTCTTTCTTGGTTTTTGTTACTCATAATGTAACAAGCACACCCTTGTTATGACTACCTACTTTGTATACGATACCTTGTCAGCTTTGTTACTCATCTCGAATAGTAATACATACAGCATGATTCATATTTTTTTAAAAAAGTTATATATCAAAATAGAATTTGATAAGTGCTCGGTTGCATAGTTAAATAAATGTTTGCTATAACTATGTTTCAAAAAATCTGAAAAACCTTTGACAACCACGATGAAAAATTCTACATGGACAGTAAAGAGATGAGATCCTTTTTATTTTTTTATGCCCCCATCTTTTATAGTTATACTTATACTCGATCCTCTTTTTGTTATCATATCTCATCTCATCAAAACATGATAAGGTTATGTTTCTAGTCATCTTAATTTTATGTTGATTAATTTTTTTTTCTTATAAAAATATATAATTTTTTTGTTCAACCGAATGACCGGTTGCCTTTTCGTGTATATATAAAATATATAATGCATATCTAAATAAAAAAGAAACAAAATAACCTCCTTAAAGATTTTAGGAGGTGGAATGGAGCAAAAGTGCTCTTGCAAGCCCAGAATTTCTCTGAATGATTAAAGGATAAAAAAATATGATCAATCTATGTTTTTTTCTATCTCATATTGTACTTGTCTAATGTTTTCCTTGATTTGAATGGATATTTGATTTTATTATCTGTATTCCTGCACTGACATATATGCAATGAACTTCAACATCTGTACAAGTTGTTTGGTTATGGTTACTTGATAATGTGGGTTTTCTTTACAAAAACTATTTTCATAACAAAATATGTAAAAAGTGTTTTGACGGTGAAAAAATATATAATTACGGGTGATATCTCTTTTTTTTTTCTTCATTGCGGTCTTCCATTTTTTAGTTGTAGATGATTTTCACCTTTTTTGTTAGAATATCTTTACATACATAATATTTTGTTACTTATATATTATGTATTTATTTTAATATTTTAAATTTTTAATAAATATATTAAGAGACTCTTAGGTTGCGTTTGGTGGGAGAGCTGTCAGTCAGGAATCTTAACAACTTAGAAGTTCAATCAAATGCATTAAATTCTTTTGACTTTGATAAAATAGAAAAATTTTAAAAATATAAAAAATAGATATATAAAATTTATGCTAAAAAATCTTTCAAAAAAACCGTTGGACATGAATTTTTAAGAAATTTAGAAATCGAACAATTACAAAACTCACTTCACAAATATCGACGACCGGACCAAAAGACCCGATAGAAACATCCGCTTCGTACGCATCGATGTGCACGACCTGCGTGCGTCTCAGCGATGATTGGATAGATCTGCCGCAACAAGTCAGGTGCCGATGTCACTCTCAGCCTCGCAGTCACCCGGGGTGCAATCGAGCTGAGCCGAATAGTATGATGTTCAAACTTGGCTCATTTATTTTACACGAGTTTAAGCTTGAGTTTTAGCGAATATGTGAAACCCTTGTTCACGTTTGGTTTGTTTATTAATTGAGCTGAGTCGAACTCGAACTCGAGTAGTAGTTAGACTAAAATTTAATTCACATTCAAACTTAAGCTACGTACAAACTTATTTATAAACTCAAAGTGAACGAAAAAATATTTGTGAAACTCTAGATTTAACTCATTTATGAAATTTAATTTAAGTTTAAACTCAACATTTAAAATATTTAATATTTTTAAAAGATAATATATAATTATTATTATTCAAATTTTAATTTTTAAAAATAAATATATAATTTAATACTTAATCGAGCTACTTACAAATTTATCGAGCCGAGCGAGAATCTATTCAAACTCAACTCATTTAATAAATCGAACTTTATTTTTTGTTCAAATTTATTCTTTTAATATAATAAATGAGTTGAGTATAGTTTTTACGGAGTCTAGGTTCGAGTTACCCGTGGAGTGTAATGGTTCGTTTGCACCCCTGGCAGCCACGCACGTCGACCTGGTTTTCGCGTCATACGCTCCCACACGCATCCTTTCGTCGCCGCCTCGGCGCTCAATGATTGGCTACGCCCATCTGTATGACTCCATCTTATTACGTCAGCTTAGGGTTTTCTACGGCGCCCACCCAGGCAGAAGGCTTTTTGACCTCCCTCCTCTCTTCCTGCTGCGTACATCCCATTCACCCCTATATCTGCTCTCTCCACCCCTTCTCTCCTTCCTCTTCCCGTTCTGCTTGGTGTTCTAGGGTTTCCGGAGCAGATTGAGGATGTCGCTGCGGCCGAGCGCGAGGACAGAGGTGCGCCGGAACCGCTACAAGGTGGCGGTGGACGCGGAGGAGGGCCGCCGGCGGAGGGAGGACAACATGGTGGAGATCCGCAAAAGCAAGCGGGAGGAGAGCCTGCAGAAGAAGAGGCGCGAGGGCATGCAAGCCCAGGCATCCGCGCCGGCCCTCCACGCCTCTGCCGTGGAGAAGAAGGTACATGAATCTGTCTGAATTTCGTCGCTGGATGCGATTGGTGTCGGATGGGTTGGATCGCGATTGGCAGATCGGGTTACGCGGCCCCTCTCGGCGCGATCTCGCCTTACGACGGGGAATTCGGATTTTTAGACGTAGTAAGCGGATTTTCGAGGCCCCTTTGTGATAAGCGTAGCTTTTAACTCCGGAGAGGCATTATGTCAGAAGTCAGATTATGTGCCCAATTTTGACATTTTGTTAAGTATAATGATAGATCATTCGAATTTTTGGCATTTTTCTTGGCCATGTTCCGAAAATAATAATAATGATAGATCATTTGAATCTGAAGCTGGAGAGCCTTCCTGCGATGGTAGCTGGGGTTTATTCGGAGGACAGTAATCATCAGCTGGAAGCAACGACCCAGTTCCGGAAACTTCTCTCGATAGGTAGTGCTAGGTTTGCGTAGTTGATTCGTGTTTGGCTGTTCCGTTGAAGACAATCTTAATTAATTTCTGATCACTATGACCCAGAACGGAGCCCTCCTATCGAAGAGGTGATTCAGGCTGGTGTTGTCCCGCGATTCGTTGAGTTTCTTACCAGGGAGGACTTCCCCCAACTTCAGGTTATAATTTACCGCCTGATTGTAGCTGTATTTCACCTTTTGAAATCTTTACCTTGAAGTGGTGTATCTAATGCGCAGTTTGAAGCTGCTTGGGCCCTGACGAACATTGCCTCTGGCACCTCAGAGAACACGAAGGTTGTAATAGACCATGGTGCAGTGCCTATATTTGTCAAGCTTCTCAATTCGCTCAGTGATGATGTCCGCGAGCAGGTAAGCATCCTTTTTTCTCGAGATAAAATTGCTGGTCTGCTTGTATATATACCTTATGTTACTTTGTTATATATGTACCACTTTAATCTAACTCTAGCTTGTTCATCGTCTCTGTGCTGTGCTCACTGTGCAGGCTGTATGGGCCTTGGGCAATGTTGCTGGTGATTCTCCGAGATGCAGAGACCTTGTTCTGGCACATGGTGCATTAATACCACTTTTGAGCCAACTTAATGAGCAGGCGAAACTGTCCATGCTTAGGAATGCAACGTGGACCCTGTCCAACTTTTGCAGAGGCAAGCCACAGCCAGTTTTTGAGCAGGTTTTTTTCTGCTAACTTAGACCCTGCCATCTCTATCCTTTCTCTCTCTTTTTGTGTCCACGTCATTCTGACATTCATATCTTTGGCAGACAAAACCTGCTCTTCCGGTGCTTGTTCGCCTCATACATTCAAATGATGAGGAAGTCCTTACTGATGCTTGCTGGGCACTGTCATACCTCTCTGATGGGACAAATGACAAAATTCAGGCTGTTATTGAAGCTGGTGTCTGCCCTCGGATTGTTGAACTACTTCTGTATGTACCAAGAGTTATATGTTGGCTTGTTTTTTTCCACTGTTTTTGTCTGTCTGTTCATTATTGTTGTCATCACCATCATTGGCATCATCTCCATGATTTAATTGTCCTGTGGGTTCATTTGGTCTTGCATAAACCTGATATATTTTTTATATTGTTTTCTTCAGCCATCCATCACCATCTGTGCTGATTCCTGCACTCCGAACAGTCGGCAACATTGTTACTGGTGATGATATGCAAACTCAGGTATCACTTGCCTTATGACATTTATTTTTATTTCTCTTGTGAGCCAAATTAATTTACATACATGGTTGAATACATAGCTGAGATTTTAGCCTTTTAACCAAGCGATTGTAGGTTGTATTAGTTAATTTACAAGACCATGTGATGGATGACATCTGAGAACTAAAATTTTGTACAAGATATTTGAGGACCAAGGTGTAATGTAGGTCACTCAAGGGACAGATCATTCAGTGTTGAAAAATTGATATTTCGTAGTTACTATACTTATAAACATTAAAACTATAAATTGCTTCATCATGAACATATTGAATTAGCTTTTAATATATTATATTTTTTTAATTTCAGCTATTCCCTGCTGGAAAATTTTATTCCAATGAAAATATGTGACCCAGGGAGATTTTTTTGGTCATCTACGGTTTTTTAGGTGACTATGGGTAGGTGAGAAGGTATTGCAGAAATAGGTCTGTCAAAATCCAAAATCAAGTCCTGGGTAATTTGTGAATCTATTCGTGTTGAGGATACAGTACTTGCTGTCAACTTGCAGCTTAATATAATCCTTTTCTCTTTGCCCCTATCTTGTTGTTTGGAACACCCTTTTTCTGTTAAATTTCAAATCATACACTAGAAGACTACTTGTAGGTGACGAACCAATCTCATGCCTTGAGTGGGGGGCTGGGGGCAATAGCAATGAGAGACAAATTTACACATCAATCTGTATGAACTCCTAATTTAAACTTTTACCTTTTTGAGTATTTTCTACTTTAATCAAGTTTGCATTACTCAAGAACCTCAGATGTCAATATAAACCTGTCATTTACCTTTAAAGTCTCTTTTCTAAATGGGACTAGTCTGGCTTCTTTTGCCCGAGATCCTGGGCACGTTAAAAACTATGCACTTCTTTCACCAAGTAGGCAGCATTTGGCTATTCTGTTTTTCATTGTTAGTCATTACAGTTTCATGATTACCTGTTCATGAAACTGTTACATTTGTATCATTTGCTCCCATATCCGACACACCGATCTCAGGTGACAACTGGAGTCACAAAGATAGACCTTTGTTCATCCCGGATAGAGCTGAAATATGTGCTCCACTTTTCCCAAAAGAAGTGTCCACCATGGCACTATTGTGGACAGATGCTCCAAGGAAGTGATATCAAAATCTTCATGGTTAAATCGCTTCCCATTTTTTAGTAGAGTACTGGAAACTCTCAGCTGCCCTGCCCCCCACTTTCCATCTCTTTTGTACCTGTCCTACTCTCCTCCCATTGCAGGCCCATCGTAAAACCCTCTCACTCACCCTCAGGCATGCACTGTTGCCCTGTTGCTGACTACTACTGCCTTTGCAAAGTGCTCTCTCTCTCTGGAGGGTGACAGATTGGTGTGGCATATCAGGAAGCTAGGGTGCATCAGTGCAAGTGGTGAAGGTAATTGATAGAGAATTACCTACAGCAATCGATGGGCTGATATACCTTCCTGTTTCTTTTGTTTAGAATTTTCATGGTTTAAAAATGATAATTGCAGAGTCTTATGTAGTCAGAGGCGAGAGGCAACATTTTTTTATTGAAGAATTTCTCAAAAAATATACATATAACATTGAAACTTTTGAAGAAGAACATAAAAAATACAAAAAATCCACTTCTAGGACCTATAATGCATCAAGATACTGGAGTCTCAAGGTAGAAGACTGGGCATTGGGGGTTTCGGGGTGGGGAAGGAGGATTTAAGTTACCAAATTTGACTTTCACAGGGTCCTCACCCGGGCGAGGCGAGATCTGCCGAGGCGAGGCGTTTTTGCCTCGCCTCGCCTCACCTCAGCCTCTAGGCACCTGAGGCGAGTGCCTCAGATAACATAGGCAGAGTCAAACAAGTTTTCTAGGTTTAATATGAAATATTAGTATTACTAGGGCCATGAAAATAAACAATTTTTTAGTATTTTTTTCTTTTAAGCATACAATAATGAAATATTTACTAAGTTATGGTTTCATGACAGAAGTTGATGGTAATAGGAAAATACATTAATATTTTTGGAAATATAAGAAGGATTTGTTTGGATGATGGGGATGCCCTTAGGTGAATAACTAATATTACCACAATAAGGATTGAGATTGTTAAATTTTTTTGTTTTTCCCTGGCTTAATAATCATGTGATTTTATGTTGAAAGGGTCAAAGGTGAGAGGTACCCAAGGTGAGGGAGGGTCTCTTGCCTAGGCACCTGAAGCAATTGCCTCAGCAGCGCAGATATGATTTTTTGTTTTTTAGTTCCCTGCAAAGAGTTTGACTAGAAGAATGTGGAGTGGGTAACTGGGGAGGGAGCCAGAGAAGAGAGGGTAGGCTGGGGAAAGGGCTTCAAACGAGTTGGATTTGATAGCAGATATGGGGAACCAAGGTTTCAGATTTAGAATTTAAAAGAAACTGGTCATTTAGGGGGTCTCGGGTTGGTTCTTAGTTTTGCAGGGCTGGTTTGGTCTTGTGTTTTGGATCTAGACACACGTTCTTTCTATGCCATTGCCATTATAAATGACCAAGGTGGTGGATTCTGAAAAAAAGTGATTTCTTTTTTATTAGCTGGACATTTGATGAAAAGATGTAGGAACAACAATTTTCTCCATTAACGTCTTGCGAATTAATGTTTTCTACAGATTTTATATATACTAGGACAAGAGCTGACTTCATGGGCCACCTGCAATCTCTCTCTGCCTATCTCTTTGGTACCATAGGAATACTATCTCTTATTATATGAACCAAAGATAGATATACATATACCATGTGCTCTATTATTTTGCTGCAAGGCTGGTTAAGTTTCTCAAATATGTTTATTCATTATGTCCAATGTTCATGGTTAAGGTACACCATGGATTGCAAAATTAGCCGATTGGGATTGGGATCTGCACCTGCTGACTTGATCACTTTAGACCTGATAACCTTTGGTGTGGTGACTTAAGTTTTTGGATCTGTGTTCCCTTCGCCAATCCAACCTAGCCAGATTTTTTCTTTTTTTTTTTTGGTTTTTGGGACAACTAATCTGGGTCAATCTGGGATTGGTTTTTCTTCTTTATTTTTTTTCTTTCTTGAGTTACATTTGATTGAGCCTTGTTCTATCCCTAGCTAAGTCTGTGGCCAGCTATTTGCCAGGATTAGCTGAAGGGGGATTTGGGAGGATGGAGGTGGATGTAAGATGGAAGAGTATGGAACATGCCTTTTTGAATCTTGAAACTTTTGGTGGGATCTAAGATGACAAAGTGAGAGGATTTGAAGAATGTGCTCAATTGTCATGATTGATGTTTCTGGGCTGCATGATTTTAAGTTGGAAGCACTGGCAAGCAACACTAAAAAAAATCTTATCAATCTCCATATCTCTTTGTTGAACTGTGCTTTAATCTTCCAAGTATATGCTTATAATACCATCCCCAGCCCCAGGTTGTCATTTTGTGTGTCAAATTTACTTTTGTCCTTTTTCAGTTTTAGATAATTTTCTTTTTCTTTTAGCTAACTCATTCTTGCAGCATATCATTGATCATCAAGCACTCCCTTGCCTTCTTAATCTGTTGACGCACAATCACAAGAAAAGCATAAAGAAGGAAGCTTGCTGGACGATTTCCAACATAACTGCTGGAAATAAGGAGCAGATACAGGTACTGACTTTGTTTGGAAATCTGCTATTTCGGTTTGATGAAGTTCATATTTTCTAAAAGATTTCCAACATAACTGCTGGAATAATCACTGTTACTGTCACTTTAATTATCATATATGTTACACAGTGAATTCTGCTAACACTTCATAATCATAATCTAATTGTACTATACATGTCCAAGACTCCAAGTTTTCACATGTTTGTGGTTTGCTTAATCATCTATATTGTTATTGCTGCTGTTTTGTTCTCACTGTCTGCTTTTGTTTGAAGGTGGTTGACACTGGCCATCACTGGTCCACTTTCAGCCTATTTCTTAGACATACCATGCCAATAAAGGATATAGTGAACTTGGACCAGGAGTGATCTTGTATGGTCAAACCAACATGGGTGATGGAATAGGTGTTTCAGCCTTTCAGGCTCTGTCTGACACACCATTTATTCATACTTTATATGCTTGAGGAGTGGAAAGGGCAAGTCTTGGGAGTGGGACCTCTTGGCCTCAGGAGAAATCCCTAGCAGTCCATCACACCCACCCACAACCGAAAGTATAGTCATAGTTTTCAAGGTATGCAAGGGAACCAAGCTAAGTGCGCCTTAGGTCATATGACACAAGATAATTAAATGTTAACATAGCACAATTTAAAATTTATTAATTAGATCCAATTATATACATGAAGAAAAAAAAGTTTTATATGTAGAGAGAGAGAGAGAGAAGAAAACACCATATTCAAGCTCTGAGTAGTGAAGATGGCCAAAAGTCATAACATTCTTTGTGTTACAGTAAAAAGGAAGTCCACATTTTAACTCTATTCACAATGCATCAGTACACAGCCTCAAACCTATGCAATCTTCTCTTTCATTTGCTCACCCTAAAATTGCATGTAAAAGTAAGGGAGTATTTTTTGTATAGAAAAAGTTGCATGTAAAAATAACATCTCTCGTTTCTTTGGAATCACCTTCTTCTGGAAGAAGAGGTGATTCATATCAATCAACATATGATTGAGATGCACTTCAGTAACTGAAAAGACAATAGTGTGTGGAACTTGGGGATTGTCTGTAACCCTACAGAGGAGTACAAAAAGGAAATATTCTTTCAAAACCTTAGTGAGCTTCTGAACTTAAATCCAAATGGGAGATGGGGTGTATGGGTGGGTGTGTGCCTGCGTGTGCATGTGCATGTGCATGTGAGCAGTTAAGAGTGACTGGAGACAGAATTAACTAAAGAAGTTGCACCTCGGATGAAGCTATTTCAGAATTGGGTGAATCAGATTGAAGATGAATTGAAACTTCATATTCCTTCAATTCAATTTACTTGTTCAAACTCAGTCTCAAAATTAATTGGGACCAGGTAGGGCATAAGTCACCGGATCCGGTGACCTGTGGTCATATGAGGTAGGATTGGTGATTTATGACCTGAAACACACTGGATCCGGTGACTTGTGCCTTTACTTTTGCCCGCCTTGCACCTCTGACTACATAGATATGAGGTGACCTGCTCTTAATACCTTCAAAAGACTTGATCATGGAGATGCATTGAGTATGATGGGAGCCATTTATGAGGAAGAGGTTACTGAGCAATTTATGTAAGTCGTTGGTCTAGATGACTTTTCAACGGGCTTCTACGAAAAATTCTGGAGTTTTATCTGGGAGAACTTTATGGCTGCATTGAACGAATTTCTAAGGAATGCATCAGCAATCAAACGCTAACTCAATGTTTCTGTTCTTAATCACCATGAAACAGAATGCTGACACTACAAAAGAATTCAGATCTATTATTTTATTGAAGTATAGCTACAAAATTTTCACGAAAACATTAGCAAACAAATTAAAAAACGTTTAGGAACACTGCTGGATGAATCAGTTTGCTTTTGTTTCTGGTGGGTATATTCTAGATAATTTTATGGTAGCCAGTGAATCTATGCATGATCATCATTCAAGGAAGAAAGAATGTAGGTTAAAATTAGACTGAGGTCTATGATAGGGTGAACTGGGAGTGCCTCGACAAGGTAATGCTCATGGGATTTGACCCTAAATGGGTGGATTGGATCGTGTGGTATATATCCAGTGCTAGATTCTCGGGCCTGATAAATTGTAACATTGGATATTTTGGTAGCTCAAGAGATCCTCGACAAGGTGATCTCATTTCTTCTATTTTGTTTGTGTTGATAGGACAGATGACGAGTGTCTTCTAGAGCAATGATCCTATCTGATTGAGGGTGTTGCAATAGGAAGGAACGATGTAAAATATCTCAGTTGTTATTTGTGAATGACACCATCTTGTTTTCTACAACTGATGCAACTAAATGCATAAAGTTTAAAACAGTTGCATTTTTGCCTGAAGCAATGGCAAGCCTAAAAGTTAATTGGGGGGACACTGCAATAAGTTTCTTTTTAAGTACCTGGGCCTCTTACTCTTGTTCAAACAACTCAACACAGTAGATTGGACACCTCTAGTAACCAACATGGAATATAGATTATACAATTAGAAGGGGAAACTGTTAACTGCATCTGGTAGATGGGTAGTGTTAAAATGCGTTCTCTAGAATATTCCTCCATATTATTTTTCTTTTCTCAAGATGCCTAAAAGGGTTTGCGACAAATTAGAAAGAATTATAGTTAATTTCTTCTTACAAGGCTGTTGTAACCAAAAATTTTCAAAAAAAAAAAAACAAGGAAACAAGGGAAATGGCATGTCCGGTCTCCCCAAAAATCTGGGTTGTGTACGGCATGTACAGGCCCATAACAGGACCTTGATCGGCCCATTCCAGCCCACCTACAATGCCCATCGACATAGCCCTGCGTAGGACCCCAATCGGCCCAATTCGGTCCCTGTTCAGGCCCATTTGTAAGCCATCTCCAAGGCCCACGGGCCTGCTCAGAAGAGGTCCGGATAGTCTTCCAAATGGGCTGAGGAGGCTGCCTTCGGGTCTGCTCAGACCTGGGTTCGACAGGAAAAAAAAAAGAGAGAAAGAAAGGAGGAAGATTGTGTCGAACAAGGCAAGAAGTCGGAGGAAGGGGGGAATCCGGACCAGGAGTCCACTTTACGGCAGGTGATCAATCGCGGAAGGAGTCTGACGCCGCGGTTTGAGCCTTCCGAGTCCAGCTCGGATGGAAGGTCTAGGTTCGGCAGATCTCCTATGAAGGAAAGGGAAGCAGAGGCCTACTCACGGAGGTCTTCCAACGCGGTAGGAGTTGGAGAAGAAAATGGAAACGGATTCCACAAAATCCGGGATCTCCCCAAGTCCGCCTCGGAGCGGGAGGGCATTGTTCGGCAAGCTTCCTTACGGAAGAAGGAGAGCCGGAGGCCTATAAAACCCCCCGGAAGCCATCGCACAGGGGAGGACGACAGGAAGGAGAGAAGAGAGACCCCCCGGAGCAAGCGAGAGAAAAGGAGCGCAAGAGAGAAAGGGAGCAGACCGGAAGTCCTTGCGGAAGCCGTCGGAATCTTCCCCGCTGTCAGACCTCTTTCCCGAAGCTGCTGCGTCCGCCGGGAGCCCTCCTGGAATAGCTGCGATCGCCGGAAGTCTTCCTGCGGTGGCCGCGATCGCCAAGCACCCTCCGGAATCCCCTCTGAAGCTTTCTATTATCGCCGGACAAGCCCCCAGCACCTCCTGCCGCCGCCGGAAGCCTCCGCGGAAGCCGTCGTCACCGCGAGCCCCTCCGGAAGCCACCTCCGCAGCGATCAAGTGCCGAGAGAGAGGAGCTGTCGGGATCCCGTCGCCGCAGTTGCCATGCTCTGCCGTTTCCGCCGCGATCGTGGGAGGAAGGAGGCGGGACTGTAGCCGGGGGGAGAAATATGCCTCCCCCCACTTTGGTCCACGTTGGAAAAGAGGCGGGGCCCACCAGGTAAGAGAGAAGCAAAAAAAAAAAAGAAAAAAGAAAGCGCGGCCGTCTGCCGCGCGCGCGCGAGAAGCAGCGGCCGAGCCGCTGCGCCCGGGGGAAGAAGTGTTGACCTCCGGGTCAATGTTGAAGTGGGGCCCACCAGAAGCAAAGAGTTTAAAAAAAAATAGGGCCCGCTGGACCAGCCAGCGGGCGCGCAGGGAAAAAGAGATGGGCCGGGCCCATTAAACTTGAAGCAGAAAATAAAAAAAGAGAGATCTATCTTTTAAAATACACAATCAAATGAAAATTTAAATAAAAAAATTTATTAACTAATTAAACAAACCGATGGCAAGCATTGGCCGGCTAAAAACCCGCCACATGGTCTCGGCATAATTTAAAAGAATCAAAATAAATGGGAAAGCAATAAGCCGGCTTTTTAGCACGCTTCTTGACCCATAATTCAAAAATCAAAATAAAACAAACAATTCACAGAAATTAAATAAAAAATCATTAACTAATTCAACAAACCGATGGCAAGCATCTGGCCGGCTAAAAACCCGCCACATGGTCTCGGCTAAACTTAAAAGAATTTGTGGGTCGGTTCTAAACCTTCCCCTTAACTTTTAAGGTGGACATACAAAGGTCTAATGAAAAGACCCCAATGTCTTACCATGCCCCAAGAGAGAGTTTCTTACCCATTATGCCATGGGAAGGCTATGCATGATCAACATGCCGATATGCCAAACTATGAGCTAATGAGGTTTAATCAGTGAGTTGATTGCCCACAAACTTATCAAAAGCCGGGTGTAGTCAATCTCAAAACAGTGGGGGATGCCCATAAGTCTATCAAAGACCGGGTACATGCCGCCCACAAAATGACAAGTTCATCAACTCATGAAGGAGCCATGAAGATCGACATGAGCTAATTTCCCACAAGTCTATCAAGACCGGGATATGCTCAGTCTCAAGACAAGGAGATGAGTCCCCACAAGCCTATCAAAGGCCGGGACATGCTCAATCTCAAATCAGTAAGAGGAATGCCCACAAGTCTATCAAAGACCGGGTGCCTTCCATCTCAAATAGATCGGACAAGTTCCATGTTCATCAAGAACTCAGGGAACCAGATTCCTAGACAAATTGTAATCATGTCTCATGTTGAGAAAAACAAATGAAAATTCATATCCGGTGCACATGTTGATGCTGCAAGGAAAGAGCAATCACATGAAACTCCTGGAAGGCAAGACTTGAAAAACTGTAAAAATCTGAAGTCTGAAACCAAACCTGCAATAAAAAAAAAATCTCTGAATTTAAAACACAAAATCTGTAAGTTAAAAATTTGAGGTTCGGATGTCAAAAGTCTGGAGATCTCTGAACATAGAAATTTGACCCAGGAAATCAGAACTTCAAGTTTTGAACCAGAAACTGAAATCTAGCAATACGCACAAGTCTGAAAATCTGAAAACTGTGAAATTTGCAGATCTGAAAAAATGGGAATATTCAGAATCTGGAATTCTTTTTTTGAAGCATATGAGGTTTGAACTCCGTAAACTCCAGGATTTGAGGGTGTAGAATCTGAAATCCAAATCTGTCATCACCATAAAAATCTAAAAAATCTGGAAAAACAGAGGTTTGAAAATCAGAGGTCGGAGACCGAAATGTATGAATCAAAAATCTGAGGTTGGAAAATTCTGCAAGATGGTCGATTTTGGAAATTCCAGATCTGAAGAAAAATCAAAGTTCTGAACTTGTAGGTCTGAAGCTTGTAAAATCTGCAAAATCTGGGTTGCTGCAGGATCTGGAGGCTGAGAATTTGGAAGAGAAACGAAAATCTGAATTTGGAGTGATGCAGAATCTGAATTCTGGATCCGTACACAGTCACCATTTGAACCGAATCTGAAATTCTCAAATCTTTAAGGCCAGACTTAGATCTGTGACCCAAATCTGAAGCAAAAACCGAAAACAAGAAGCCAGAACCCATTTCAGAAGTCTGAAATCTAGAAATTTGGAATAAGAACCCTGCAGATCTGAAATCTGAAAATGCAGAAATCTGAAGTGCAGAAATCTGGAGTCGCCAGTCTGATATTGGAAGAGGTCGAAATCTGGACTTGGCAGATCCGAAATCTGAAATCTGAAATCAGTAATTTGAGGTTTGTGAATAAAAAAAAAATCTGAACTTTGCATTTAAAACAAGGGGCCGAGGGCTGTAAAAATGAACAGAATTTGTAGGAAGCCTGAGTCTGCAGGAGACCAAAATCTGAACTTCAACAAATCTTAAGCAACTCCATTCAATGTTATAAATCAAAATTGAACAAATTTAATTTAAGCAAATCAAACTGACACCCACAAGCAAATTAAAATTAATAAATCAAATCAACTTAAAAAGAACACACAATCAACACATAAAAGATCAAATCAAAATCGATTCTGACAACGAACGTTCAAATCAAATCTTCCTCAAATCAATCAAACTTAAATCAATCCATACAATCTGAAAATCCAAGTTAATGAATAAACAACAAATTGTAATCAACTCATCAAATCCAAAGATGAAACAATCAGTTAAATATCAAAGCAGATTTAATTTCCCCAAATCAAATCAAACAAACTTAACCCAAATTAAATAAACAATTTCCAATATGTACCTTAAATCAACTTGAATTCAAATAAATCAATTTCAAACAAATTCAAATTAGTCAACTCAAATTAAATCAAATCCAAATCAAATTAAAACTCACACACCAAATCTAAATTTCAACCAATTTAAGCAAACACGAATTCAAACTAAATCAAATCAACTCAAATACAAATCAAACCAAGATTCAAATCAATTCAACTCAACTTAAATCAAAAGTGCAATTCAAATCAAATTTAAACTAAAATTAAGTGCTTGCCTTCCATCAAATTCATGGAGTTGTTTTCTCCTATATTTGTGTGAATGCTTACTGTGGATGTATGTCTTCTACTTCAATGGATTGCTATGACGATAATCAAGGGTATTCGAGTTATCTCGATGTAATTAACGTCGGATCTTCGCACCATCCGACGGGGAGAGGTCAAAACAAATTTTCAAAGAACCTAACAACCTCAAATTATAATTTTATATATCATTGACCCTAGCTAGTACTTTTATGAAATATCATCTATTCTCTTACAAAGTCAATGCTAAGGTCTAATCAATTTAAATTCAAATTCAAAAGGAAAATGAATTTCCAAAACAAAAGAACAAATCTTTTTGAGGGATTTGAGGTTACATCAAAGGCACACTTGAAAGGAAAGATTTGCATTTGATATCTTTAAGGAATGTATGTAGGAGTGTGGAAGGTAGAGCAGGTATCAGACTGTTTGATGTTATGACTTGTGCACTAATTTTCGAATGGATATGAAATCAGAGTAATGGGGAGGACACAATATGGATGGACATTGTGAGATCCAAATATGTGGCGCATGGGAACTTATGGTGGTTTACATAGCTTTTCCTTCCAAACCAACGTTTCCAGCATATTGAAGAGTATCTACCATAATTGGTAATTCTTTAGAGCATCCATAGGGGTGTGCTAGGGGAATGTAAGATCACTGTTCTGGTTGGATAGATAAATCGGCAAAGAGTATTTACTGGTAAAGAAATATTCTAGGCTATACCATTACCATTTCATGAATGAAAGACTGTAAGATAGAAGATTGTTGGACAGAGGATACAAGGCGAAGTAGTTGAAGGTTGCCTTTCTGTAGAAACCGAAATGATCTAGAATGTGCAGAATTAATTTGTATGCTAAGCATATTAGAAGGCTTTAAGCATACGGATCAACTTGAGGATATGCTTATCTGGAACAGAAGTAACTCGGGAATTTTCTTGGTCAAATCAGTGGAAACATTATTGAATTATGGTGGAGTTAAAAATTCTTGGTGGTCAAAGGCATGAAGCCCTATATTTTTCATCAAGATTAGACTTATGAAAAATTCACTGGAGTAAATTGTTATTCTGGAATGTCCTTGAGCTCTGTGTTTTTTGCTGCATAAGGGAGTAAGGGAGGAAGATCAAGAGCACATATTCATAATTTCATACAGTACCGTATAATTGAGTGTGTATAGAAGCTACTATTCAGAGGTCTAGAACCGCAATGGAACCCCAAATCTCTTTAACAACTGGTGAAAGATTGGCAAAGTCTCCAATCCGCCTTAAGTGTTACAGTTTGCATGACTACATCAAGGACTGGTTTTTTGCTCGCTTTTGTTGTTACTCTGACAACTTTTTCTTGTTTCATTTTAATTCTTGGAGAAGGTTTTGTAGATAGTAGTACATCGACGTAGTTATTATATATGACCTTTCATCTTCCGTTTTGTAAATTTCTCTTTATTTAATAGAATTATGGCTGCTTCTCAGTCACTTTAAAAAGCTAAACTCTTTTTGTCAAGTCTATCTTAACTAGACTTTTTTTGTCAAATGTCATGGATGACCCAAGATGTATGGTCTCCCTGAGAGGAGAAGCAAACTTGATATTTCCCACTACATGATGACAAGACGGTGTACTTTCTTTCATTTGTTATTTTGGCAAAAATACCCTCTGAACTTTTTTTCCCATGATTTCAGGGTGTAATTAATGCTGGGATTGTTGCTCCCCTTGTCCATTTGCTTCAAACTGCAGAATTTGACATCAAGAAGGAGGCTGCCTGGGCCATCTCCAATGCTACTTCTGGCGGAACCCACGAACAGATCAAGTGTGTATTGTCTCTTATTCATGCTGTCATCTGTTTATGGCGACGTAGTTATCTCAGTTTTTATTTTCATGTGGCGTATCTCGTTCTTGGTGTTCATCTGCTCTAAGCGGTATACTTAAATTCCGTTATTTGCATTTTCAAGGTTTTTGGTAAGTCAAGGCTGCATCAAGCCACTCTGCGATCTTCTTATCTGCCCGGACCCAAGGATAGTCACTGTCTGCCTGGAGGGCCTTGAAAATATTCTCAAGGTCGGAGAGGCTGAGAAAAATCTGGGCGCAACAGGAGGCATCAATCTTTATGCCCAGATGATCGATGACGCCGAGGGGCTAGAGAAGATCGAGAATCTTCAGAGCCACGACAACACTGAGATCTATGAAAAGGCAGTGAAGATTCTCGAGACATATTGGCTGGAGGACGAAGACGATGCAATGCCGACAACTGATGCTGCGCAGGCTGGATTCCGTCTTGGAAATAGCGAGGTTCCGGTCCCCTCCGGTGGATTTAACTTCGGCTAATGGTGGGTCCAGTTGTTAATCTCTCCTGTGTTGTGAAAGTTTCCCCTCGAGCAGGAAGGCTCTTACTACACTCTCCCGTTGATTCGCAGGGATTCTATGTAGCAGAGTTCCCAGGCGGTGGCGGAGTATTAAGATGTCGTCGGGTCATGTTGGTCTGGTCCTAGTCATGATTGAAGTGGGGGTGCTGCAATAAGTATGAAGGGGGATAATGTCTGAGGAATATCATCATATGTCTGGGTACGATGAATGCTTAAATTATTGCCTTCTGCTCGACGTACCTGGGCTGGACGATGATGTTTGTCGTCATCATCAGAGAAGTCAGTCTGGCGTTTGGTTTGTGGTGGGTTTTGTTGGTTGGGGGGGTGGGACTGGGGGTGGGGGGAGGTGGGGGGGGGGGGTCAAGGAGGGTTGTTGGGAGTCGCTTGTTTACATCAGGGATAAGGAATATTTTGTCGCAGGAATTGCAATACAGGCATGTAGCAATCCTGTGTACGAGTCGAGTGTCTTTCCCGGCATGCGGTTTTTAGTAGCGTCGGATTCTTGCTATTTCTATTCTTGTCTCCAGTAAGGGCCGATGGTTTTTGTATCGGAGTATACCTTAGCATGTTATATATGATTCTCTGTTAAGGTCAGGAACTATTGGATGAGAAGAAATGGTTTATCAGTCGCTTCTCATTTCCCTGTTTGATCTGTGATTCTACCTGTTGTTGATGACTGTGTGTTTGCCTCGTATCTGCCGTGATGCCCCAGATCGTAGGGATTATTCGTTGCCTGGTATTGGATGAAAGTACATAAATACAATTTTTTGCCATTTCCTTAAACGTTGTTTGACGACGATTTATGTAGTGATTTTTTTGATTGTACAGATGTGAAATCGCTTGTTGTACCTTAGTTTGGGAGTGGTTTTGTTAGTAGTATCAATTTTGAAACTTACAGTACAAACAAAATTTGTTACGTAATACAGATGTTAAATTGTATCAATTTTGATATTGATAATTTAATTTTCAAGAATAGTGTTGTCAAAATTGATGCAAAATTTGAAATCTGCATTGTTTGTGTTATAAGTTTTAAGATTGATACTGTCGACAAAACTATTGAAGTGATATCATTTTTGGTATTCTTAGTCAAACATCCTAATTTGTGGTTTTCATTTCATCGCTTTTTTAGCCATTGTTACGGGGGCTAATGTTTAGTAGCCTGAAGGTTTGCAGAATTGGCCGATCTAGATCGGGATCGGTTGATTCTTAGATTAAATCGATACTCATCGGTTTGATTTATCATCAAATTACCATTCCAACCGGGAGTCTTAGTTGGATCGGTCGGAATCGACAGGATAGGTCGATCTGGCCGGTTCTCCTGAAAATTGGAACTTCTGGAATCAATCTGATTCCAGAATCGATTTTAGACTTATTTAAGGTCCGGTCCCCCTCAAATTGGGAGAGATCGAACCAATTCTCCCCTCCTTCAGCCCCCTTCGACCCTCCTCCCCCTCCACTTGGAAGATCTAGGGCTCCAAGCCACGATGGACCTCCAGATCCAAGGCGATCTAGAAGTTCAAGGGATGATCCACCCTAGAAGCAGGTAACTTAGTGAGGGGGGGACCTCCAATCCCCCCTTCCCCCTCCCCCTTCTCCCTTCTTGGCACCCCTACAGGCTATAGGGGTGCCTCTCGACCCCTTGAACAGGGTCACCCCCAGGTGACCCTTAGGCCTTACCCCCCCTCCCCTTGGAAGATCTAGGGCTCCAAGCCCCGATGGATCTCTAGATCCAAGGCGATCCAGAAGTTCAAGGGCCAATCCACCCTAGAAGTAGGTAACTTAGTGAGGGGGGACCTCCGATCCCCCCTTCCCCCTCCCCGTTCTCCCTTCTTGGCACCCCTGCAGGCTATAGGGGTGCCTCTCGACCCCTTGAACAGGGTCACCCCTAGGTGACCCTTAAGCCTTACCCCCCCTCCCCTTGGAAGATCTAGGGCTCCAAGCCCCGATGGATCTCCAGATCCAAGGCGATCCAGAAGTTCAAGGGCCAATCCACCCTAGAAGCAGGTAACTTAGTGAGGGGGGACCTCCGATCCCCCCTTCCCCCTCCCCGTTCTCCCTTCTTGGCACCCCTGCAGGCTATAGGGGTGCCTCTCGACCCCTTGAACAGGGTCACCCCCAGGTGACCCTTAAGCCTTACCCCCCCTCCCCTTGGAAGATCTAGGGCTCCAAGCCCCGATGGATCTCCAGATCCAAGGCGATCCAGAAGTTCAAGGGCCAATCCACCCTAGAAGCAGGTAACTTAGTGAGGGGGGACCTCCGATCCCCCCTTCCCCCTCCCCGTTCTCCCTTCTTGGCACCCCTGCAGGCTATAGGGGTGCCTCTCGACCCCTTGAACAGGGTCACCCCCAGGTGACCCTTAGGCCTTACGCTCCCCCCATGGTGCTTCTGGCCTGTAGTTCACCCTCTTGAGAGCTTGAATTGCACCCCCGAATGGGTGATCAGGGGTGATGAACATTCACCCTTCGGGGGTGACTGTGTGGTGTACCCCCCCCCCCCAATGAATTGGGGGGACTGTCATTTCC
The DNA here is from genome assembly GCA_036172225.1 of Cryptocoryne crispatula var. balansae. Classification (NCBI taxonomy): domain Eukaryota; kingdom Viridiplantae; phylum Streptophyta; class Magnoliopsida; order Alismatales; family Araceae; genus Cryptocoryne; species Cryptocoryne crispatula. The sequence continues at coordinate 51,312,198 of CM069919.1, forward strand.
CCCCAATGGGTTGTAGGGAAGAAACTCATAGGGGTTAGATCACACTTGTTTTGGGTGCCCTGTGCGGCACATTCTATTGATTTGATGTTGGAAGACATTGGTAAGGATCTTAATATGAAATTCTTGTTCAACCAAGGACAACTGATCACCTTCTTTATCTATGGCCATCCACGATTTTTACATATCATGAGGTAGCACACCGATGATCATGATTTGATTAGATCGGGTCTCACCAGATTTGCCACCTATTTTATTACATTAGAGAGCATTTACAAGTACAAGGCTAGTTTGAAAAGGTTCATCCTTTCCACTGCTTATCAGGACTACACGGATACCGATAGGTAGGGTTGTTCACTATTTGGTTCAACCCGAAAAACCAAACCAAACCAAGAGTTTGGTTCGGTTTCATTTGGTTTGAACTACCGATCGATTTGGTTTAGTTTCTAGAGTCCTTCAAACCAAACCAAACCACTAAATCGAATAACCCGAATTAGATTAAAGATTTTATGTGTCTTTTCTTATAAAAATAAACTTGTTTCAAGAGTTTTTAAAATAAATTAATGAAATGTATAAACAAATACGCTAAATTTTAATAGAATGTGATTTAAAACAAATAAAATGAAAGTATACATTGCCATATTTACTCTACCTTAATAAAGTATGGTTTGAGCCGAACCAAACCAAACTAAACCGAATTAATTTGGTTTGGTTTGGTTTGGGAGATAGTTTGGTTTGGTTTGGTTTGAGAAAAAATACTCAAAAACCAAACCAAACCAGACCATGAACACCCCTACCGACATGAGCTCCTTGAATCAGTATGAAGTACTGCTAAAGATGGAGTAGCTGATAGAGGACAACAGGTGGTGAAAGAAGGTGCAATACTACTTGTTTGTCATAGAATCCTTGGTACATGTACTTAAGTTGATGGATTCAAATGATAAAAATCAGATGGGGTGCATGTATGATGCTATGAAAGCAAAATTGAAGATTATAGAAAAGCATCCCAAGGGTTATAAAAAGTGGTGGAAAGTGATAAACAATAGATAGGACAAAACATTACGTCACGATAATTATGCTGCATGTATACTTTAATAGTTTATTTTTTGTATATTAGAACTTGTATTCTGTTTATTACTTTTAATCTTTCATACTAAATTAGTGTTAACACCATTACATGGTACTTCTTGAACCCGAGGATTCAGTATGGTGGTCAAGTGTGCAATAATGGTGAGGTATTATCAGGCACACTATCTGTTATTAAGTGGTTTTGTAAGACTTAGGAGGACAAAATCTCCGTTGAAGTTGAAGTGAGTACTAATTACCATCTTAGTAACTTTAGAACTTTATAAAAAGCAATGAAGTTAACTGCTTTATTTTGGATTTTCAGATGACTTCATACAGGCACAAGATTGGGGTGTACGGGGATCCTGATTTGTAGTACCCACATGATAGAGTCCCTCCTAGTAAGTCGATTCATCCAAATAACTTTAAAGATATCATGATTTGCTTACTCGAATTTCTTAATAAGTTACTAATGCCTATATTTCTTGTCTTCTTTACAGCTGAGTGGTGGATTATGGTGACAAACAAGACTGGTTGGAATCTATAGGCATCTATTGCAATTCGGGTGCTAAGTCAGAGCACTTCCTCATCCCAGTGTGTGAGGAATTGGAGCACCTTCAATCTCATTCACACGAAGAGAAGAAATAGGTTGAAGACCGCAAGATTGGAGAAGCTTGTCTACTGTCATTATAATATGAGGTTGAGGATCAAGAATATTAAAGATTAGTAGAAGACATCCGGGCAAAGATTTGCACATTTTGTAGGTGAATTGTACTAAGAAAGAGCCCAAGCCCAAGCTACTCAGGGCTTGTCCCAAGGAGATGTGGACTTGGAATACCTATTTTAAGAAGATCATCCACTTACAGCATGAGTGAAAGACAAGGACGCCGAGGAAGAGCTAGAGTTCGACCCGAATGACATATCATGGGCCGAAGGTGAGCTTGACAGCATCGTTGGTGAGAATGAAGAAATGCAAGAATGACAAGAAATCAAAGTTCCGTGCACAACTCCCCTTCTTGATCTACCTCGGACTACAGCTTCTCCAGAGCGACATCCAGTTCCCTCTACAGCTCTAGCTCGGATTCCAGTTACAGGTCCATCTACCACCATCACCAAGAAGAATGGTGGCTTATTCAGGGCTTTAAAGAAAGTTTGCTTGTCTTCATAGCAAAGTAGTCAGGGAGATCTTACATTGAAGAAGAAGAAAATAAGTATCAAACATCGACATCATCTCCTTGATAACGAGACCACTCGCCATCTTGGGTCAGATGAAGATGAGGAAGAATTTGTTCCACCCACACAACAACAACGTACGGGGGGTGGAGGTGGAGATGACAACATAGGTGGAACCGGGACCTCACATGATGGTGGTTCTACTAATAGTGCACGTACAAGTGAAGCATGTCAAGATGAGTTGAGTGACAAAAGGCATTCGTGCTCTAGTGGAAGGAGCAGTGGACATTGGACGAAGATGAATGTATTCAACGAGTTCGCATCTTCCTATCCATAGCCTGCTTCAGACACTGAGCCTTACTATCCACCATCTCCTCCAGCTCCACCTCCGACTAAGGGTGGACCTTATGATTTTAGCCATATGGCCCAATCTCTATTTTCCTATGGATATGGGCCAATTATGACTCACCCAAGTCAGTGGAGATTTAAGAAAATCAAGATAAGCACGACAGGGATCCAAATTCGAGACGTTTTCATAGTTGGTGGTGATGATATGATGAGCAATGAGTTAGTTATGTTATAATAGCAGTTGTATTTGTTTCTTTATTTAATGGAATGTAATATGAGTGTTAAGTACAATTTGTATTGTGTGAGTGAGATTGACTGATTGTATGATATCAATGTGTTGATGACTTGATGTATCATGTATCATGTATGTCATTTAGTCAATGTTAAAGTTGTGTTTAAATGTCCAAAATTGAAAAACGTCTTTACGTTCTTCTTTCCCACAATTTTTCAAATTTTTTCTGAATTTTATGTAAATTTTCTGAAGTTTTGGTAATTTTTCGGATTTTTCTATAAAGGAAAAAAACAGGTCGATCCAGACAGATTCTAGATCAGTCTGCCTTCTGGCGGATACCGATTCTGATCCCGCGATCCTTGAGCAACCTAGGTCCAAGGAGGACTTATTTTATTGTTGTTTTTTGTTTTCTCAAGCTGCCGTTTATAAAAAAAAATTTAATTCTCTTCAACCGATGAAATTCTGTCCTTTTGCAGTCTGCCAAGCATGTTGAGACGGAAGGAGGATCACCTCATTTTTTCTGGGTGGAGCGAACTCCAATATGGGTAGCGATCACAATCTTTTTTTCCCACTTAGCAGCATATCCTTGGACAGTAACAATTGGTGATGACTGTGGAGGTTCTGTCGGAAAACTAAAGTGATCCGGTCTGATTAAGATGTGGTGGAACTTCACGTACGAGGTTCTTGTAGTGATTGATGTGGTCGGAAGCGTGGTACGTGGTCTGCTTAAAATATTTCATAGCATGATATATGGGTTATTTTCTTTTTTTCATAAACAAAGGGGACGTAAGCTTGTCAAGAGGAGTAAAATTGGGTTCCTTCGAGGAAATGTTGGTCGGAGAGAACTACTCTTCTCTCTTGTCAAGCCGATTTTGTCATTGTCGTACTTGGTTTATATTGTCATTCATTCAACTTTTCGAGAGTACACTTGGTTTATATCGTCGCTCATTCTATTATAACCCAAGTGTAAGTGTACTCACAAGTTGGCGCGCAGTATTCAAAAAAAATAAAATAAAATGGATAAATAAATCCAACGCCATCCGAGGGCAATACCGCCATTCCGGTCCCGTACGGTCGCTAGGGTTTTCAGCGGCCGGGAATCGCCGCTTACCGCGGCGGCGGCGGTAGCTCTGATAAAACCGCGAGTTTTATTGTTTATTTATTCGTATCTACCCTCCTCTCTGTTCCGCCCCTCTCTCTCACTCTCTCTCTTCCCAAATCCCCTCCTCCGTGCTCCTCCCGCGCCCCCATTTCCGGCGTTTCCCTCCATTCTCCTCCCTCTCCCTCCATTTCTTTTTCCTGTTCAAGATCGCTTCTTTTCTCCACGACTCCGCCACTTCCTCCGCCGTCCGCCCTAACACTCTCAAGTCTGATCCCCTCGCTCGGTCGCTCCTCTCGCTGCACTCCGCCCCTCCCTTCTTCACCGCGATCGCCGCTCGATCTTTGCCCACCGGTCGCAGGAATCCGGCGGTAGTGTGAGGTAGGCGGGGGGACTCCTCCCGGCGGCTCGGTTGGAGGTAGATCTGATGGATCGGAGGGACGAAAAGGTGAGTTCTTTTCGATGCCTTCTTCCCGCTCGTCGCTTCCAGATCCGTCGGGTTCCACCCGCCGATCCGTTTCCTTGATGAGCTCCCCCGTCGCGCTGCAATCGCAGAGTTCGGGATCCACGGGCTGGGCCGCGGCGACGGTATCGGGAGAGGGGAGCACGGCGCGCGAGCCGAAATGCTGCACGATTTGCGGCACCACCGAGACCCCCCTCTGGAGGGGCGGCCCGTCCGGCCCCAAGGTACCGCCTTGTTGCTTCCTCCACCGCCGATTCGTGCGCCGGCGGGCGGCGGGTTGATCTTGTGTGTCTCTCTGGATCGGCAGTCTCTGTGCAACGCCTGCGGGATCCGGTACGGGAAGAAGAGGAGGGAGCGGCAAGGGGCGGCGGAGGGAACGGAGAAGGTGGCGAAGAAGGCGAAGAGGAGGAGGAGCGGCGGCGGCGGCGGCGGCGGCGTGGGGGGCGTTCTGCGGCTGCTGGGGCTGGGGAAGGACACGCTGCTGAAGCAGGGGGCCCTGGTGAAGCTGAACCAGAGGCGGCCGTGGCGGAGGCTGGGCGAGGAGGAAGAGGCGGCGGTGCTGTTGATGGCACTCTCGTGCGGCTTCCTCTACAGCTAGCTCTAGCTGCGATCTGACTACCTCCGGTGGGTCGTGCTGTTAGATTGTACTCTTCCTTTTTTTGGTAAATTTCCCCTTTTCTGGGGGGGGGGTCCGACGGTGCGCCGCCGCGTAAACCATAACCTTTGGTTTCTTAACCAACCACCAAGGGCAGTATATCTGCTCCTCCATGTCGTGCCGCTCCCTGATCTGGAGTTGTATGCACGGAAAAATGTCCTCTTGTTGGGCTATCCATCCACCAACCCCACTGAAATTCTTGGAAATGGGACATTTTGGCGTCTTTGGGGTTAAACATATATATATCAGCTAGATTGGTCGGAAAGAAGCTTCTTTCACGAGCTGATCCGGTGGATTAACCCGTGTAGCTGAAAATGCAAGCTGAGAAAGGTGGGAAAATAGGGGAAAAGAAGATTTATTTTTTCCCCTTTTGCAAGAAGAAAAAAACAAGAACATCATCGAGTTGATGATCAAGAAAGGGTTCCCGGAAAGAGGGAGGCAAGATGAGACACAAAGGCTGCCCTTTCTCGAGTGTTTTGGAGGGAGGAAGATGACGGTTAAATAAACAACTGTTTCTTCAGCTCATTCTTCCTGAATCTGTGTCGGTGAAGATGATTATCCCTTGCTTCCTTGGGCCTTGTTCTAACAAAATGCCTATAGCTAGATTTTTGCGATGCTCCGGATGACCATCTTCTTCGTGTTTCGGCAAAGGGAGAGCAGATTTGGTGCTTTTCATCTTGGGGCTTGTTTGTGTTATCGTAATTCGCTGGTTCAAAAAATGCAATTTTTTTTCGGATCTTAATTAAAACAAGAGTTCTTTTGGTCTTGAATAAGTCGGTGGAAGAAAGAAGAGAAGAGATGGCATGCATGATTGCATCATATGATTGAAACCAGAAGCGCTGTTTCAGGATATAACATCATTCATCAGTCCTAAACAATTGAAATATGTGTGCGTGTGTGTATGGTAAAGAAAAGAGCAGCGTAATAATATTTGCACGTCGAGATATTTTGACGGTCTAAACTCTCTCTCTGTAACGTTCGACATTTGTCACGAGACAAGATGACCATGTCATGTGAGTGAAGACGCAACTCAAATTGACGAAATGATATCATGACTACGGAGATGATGTGAGAAGAAGGCATCAAATAATAAGTACATAACAAATAACTTGGATTATTGGATAAGTTGAGCACCCCTATCATGTACTGTGTCTTCGGGTGTCAAGGTGTGGAGAAAAAAACATTGGCCTCTCTCTGGTCAATTCCTAGAGAGGCTTGTCAGCTTCGTAGAGACGTGCGCGAGCTGATGAGACAAAATAAAATTGTCGGGGCTTTTACACCAAGATTGGCCTCGGAGAATAGAAGAGAGATGAGTCGTGATTCCGAGGAGAGAGTTTGCTTGCAGGATGATGTGAGATATCATTTGGGTGTAGTAGACTAAGAGGGGGTGGGTGAGAGTTATCATTCTCTCGGAGATCAAAATTCCATGATCGAAGGCAAACAAGGGAGGGAGATGAGGAAGCAAAACTCGCGGGAAAGAGAGAGTGGCCAGAGGACGTGGGAAAATGATGAATGGATCCTAGGGACGGTGTTGATGATTTCGTCTCTATAGCAAGAGGGCGAGGCAGAGAATAGTAGAGTAGGTGGAGAGAAGATGCGGTGAGGAGAGGCCTTGATGAAAGCTTTGCCGAAGCAAGGGTTCCGCTGTCCATTACCCCAATATTTCACTCGCATGTGTATGTGCTTTCGTCGCACAAGCACCGCTACCGTCTTTCCCACTGTCGAGGAGAAGTGAATGTTCCGCCGAAGCTGTAATCAACGTTCATCGTTAGGGTGAGCCAACAAACTATTGTTATTTCATTTAATATTTTTAAGAAAGAGAAATTAATTTGGGTGAAATAATATTATCTTTAAATATTTAATTTAAATTTATTGTTTTAATTGTTTAAAAAGGTGACGAGTATGATTTGAAATTACCCCTTGGGCTTCAGAGTGGTCAACATTTGTGTGATTTCTAGATACTATCGATCATATAATTAGTTAAACGATCGGTTGAGTGATGTTCAGGCATACCTGTTCAGTTTACTGGTTTGGTCGTATGCATACCTTCACATATTTTAACTGGTAACATAGGTGGCGTTTGGTTGGGTTGATCGAAGTGTCTGATTCAGTCAGACATTGGGGCCATTCAGATGTTTGGTTAATGCCCTATTTGGTAACATTATTTGACACATCTATCACTATCAATTTTAAAATTGATATTCTTAGTAATCACGGAGAAGTGTTTGGTTAGTAATATCAATTTTGAAATTGACAGTGAAAACAAAACACATTATGTAATACAAATGTTAACTTGTATCAATTTTAATATTGATATTCCAACCTCTAAAATTATCAATATCAATATTGATATAGTATCAAATTTAAAACTCTAACCAAACGGGCCATAAGTTTCTGAAAAGTCATCCGAATACATCTTAAAAGTCCTCTTAAAAAACAAGTGAGGAGAAGCAATCATAGCTTTTTTTAGACCAACTATAAACTGCAACCCTGAATCCCCACAACTCACTGTCTAAACTGCAGTGAGTGTCCATTTTTTTATATTTTTTGTTTACTTGCTCGATTACCCATTTCATCTGCACAGTTTTGAGAGTTCATTTGTCCAAACCTGGTTTGTTTTCGGATCTTTTATCAATCAAATCTGAAGATTTGAATTTGAATTTAGTTTAGTTTTTTCGTCACAAGTTAAGATTTTAGATGTGAAATTAAGATATTAGATTTTCAGATCAAGCCAAAACAGATGTCGCCTTACTAATTATGGAGGATTTGGTCCAAATGGGCTTAGCATAGCCAACTTAATTGAGCCCAATCTTGTTGGAAACACACAGTAAGGGCCAGAATATGCTTGACAATTTGAGGTCAAACCTTTTAATTTGTGATAGAAAATGCTTAAATCTGATCCTAACATTTTAACCGGATATGTTTGACAAGGCAAGAATCAACATCCTAACTAAAATCTAAAATGAACAAGCCCTTGTTGCTGATGTTTTAGGGGGTCCAAAAAAAAATTGGTAAAAGAGTTAGATCTGTCTACTTTTCTTTTAAGAGGCAATATTAGAGATGCTGATTCGGAGATTTTGTCACAAAAGCTCTAGAAAACCTAATATCCGAATAAATCAAGCATTAATGGGGTGTTTGGTTGCATGATAATTGAGGTTTTTATTTTAATTTTTAAAAATTGTAAGAAAACTTGTTAAAAGAGGTGTTTGACAACCATGACAATTTTATGTTTTGAAAGTGATTTTCTTCTTAAACAAAAAAAGAGGGTCTCACCTCTTTCTTTTTTCTTGTGGTCCCCCACTTTATTTGGTCATGTGCGATGGTTACTCTTTTTTGTAATCACATCCCTCCAAACATGATAATTTTATGTCATGAGTTGGTTCACTTTTTATTTTAATACAATTTTTTATCATGAAAGTGTACAAAAAATTATCATGCAACCAAAGCTTTGTTCAGCCCCCAATCAAATAAAGATTTGTAGATTTAAGTTGCGTTTGTTTGAGCTTAATCTATCTCTGACCACTGCTTGGGGGTCAGAGGCTTTGAAGTGGAGATTGTTTGATATTATCTCCTAATCAATCTCTGAATATGCATCTTATCATACCTTAATAAATCTATTAAAAATTAGCCGCATGCTCTAACCTTTTACTTTTGGGATGCTATTCTTAATAGCGAATAGGATAACCTACATGATATATCTCTAATTAGCTATTAAATTAACTAACATACAAATATCTTAATCAGATTAAATACTTGGTTTTATCACAAATTAGACATAAAATCAAGGGTTCGATAAATCATTTAATTTAAAGTGATGTATCATAATTTCTTTATTATTATATATGCTTCTTTCTGAACATATTTATTTTATAGATACAAAACCAAGATTTTGTGTTTCACCGGAGGCATCGGAAATGAAACTACGACCTTAAACATTACATTAAGTCGAATCAAATGATACAGTAGACACTTAATTATTTAAATTATAAATATCTTAATCAATTGAAACCCTTTATTTTACCATTCATCAAGAGGTTAAATGTAAAATTACGAATCCAGATTTCTGAAGTCAAACCAAACGCCACTTGGCCCATGGCTGGCCATGGAATGTAAGGTTTCGACCAGGGTCATGATCCTCACTCAAACCGTCGATTTTTGGGTCAACCAACCCGATCCCAACCCCAAGACCCGACCCCATAAATATTTTAAAATTATTATTTTATTATTATTTTTTCACGATTTCAACTGACTCTAATCCGACCGAGTCTGGACCTTGGCCGACCCGAGTCAATTTTAGGTAAAACTGACCAGGTCCTAACTCCAGACCCCAACCCCACGTACGTTGTGGCTGGCGGAGAGGATCGTTCTATCCTCTCTTCTTGTACTTTTGCCATTATTGCTTCCTTGGCCGCATTCACCAGCCACCGTGGGCCGCCGCCGCCGGCGGCGGTGCCGGTCGGCCCCTCCCGTCACATGCCAGCGTCCCCTCCGTCGTCGTCCTCAGCCGCCTTTCCGATCATTCTCCTCCCTTCTTCTCCCCCCCCCCCCCCCCCATCTTCCTCCTCCGTCTCTTCCGACGGACAGAATCGAACCGGCGGCCAAACACCGCTTCTGGTCCCCCCGCCTCCTCCTCCGCACAGCGGCTCCACCGCTCCGGTGTTCCGGATTTCCGGACGTCGAGCAGCTCGGAGACTACGTCGCGTCCACAACCTTGCAGTCGCAGACGCCGCCGTGGTCGTCGGTGGGTGCAATAATGCATCGCGGCGGAGCATTCGACGCGGGCGGCGACACGATACATAACATGGAAGTGTCGGCCGGGCGGCCGGTTGGTTTCCGCTCCGACGGAGTTCTCGTCGCCGGCGAGGAACCCCCCCGAGCACACACCGGCTTGTAGAGTAGGGTGGAGAAGAAAAAGACTCCGTTTTTATCTTCTCCTCCTTGGCTTCGTCGGATAAGCGGGCGAGAGGGAAGAAGAAAAGATTCTTAATTTTGTTTGAAAAAGAGATAAAATCAGACAACCATCAGTATCATTAATCCTCCGTCGCCGTCGCCATCGTCATCGCCTTCACCAATCTTATTTCGATTACATCATCTCTGGGATGTTTGCTTCAGCTAGCACCGGCGATCGAGAACCTTAAAAGAGAACCTTTTTGCTGTTTTTATACCTCCCCCCCCCCCCCCCCCCCCCCGTTTATTCTCGAGAACAGATGAAAAGAAACACGAGAGAGATGACAAAAACTTACAGATACATTCGAATCTACGCACGCCATGATTCTGGCTCGGCACTAACCGTTGATCGTCACCGTCTGTGATCGCTGTTATTCTTAAGAGGGCGCTGCCGAGCAGAGCGAAGGCGAGGTAATTCGGCGAGACAAACACCTCCGGACTCCTCCATCGCCGCCGGAATCTCGGCTATCTTGAGCAAATTGGGTTTTTTTTTTGCCTTAAAAGAAGAGCAGGAAAGGGGAGAAGAAGAGAGAAAAGGCAGAGGCCCAGGGCGCCCGGAGGCGCGGGGAGGCGGCGGAGTTTCGGGGCGGCGGTGGGGGGCCGTGGAAGTAGAAGGGGAAATAGGGCATGATGGGGTTGGGCGGCGGCGGGGCCGGGTAGCTGATGTAGGGAGGCGGGTATGTGTAGCCGCCCTGCCCGCCGGCGGGGGGCGGCGGGGGAGCGTAGTAGTAGGAGCCGGAACCGGGCGGCGGGGGGCAGTTGGAGGAGGCGTCCGGCGGGGGAGGGGAGGGGGCGGGTGGCGGCGGTGGCGGTGGCGGGTAGGAAGGTTGACAAGGGTTGTCGCAGGATGCGCACATTGTGCAGGGAGCACCATCCCTGGACACGATCGACGCTCCGGCGGCTGCGAAGAAGAAGCCGAGGGGGACAAGGAGGTGAAAGGCGGAGTCTTTGGCCATGGCCGGCGGCGGCGCGCGGCGTCCGGGTAGCTGCTCTCTGCCGCGCCGCACGTTCACCTCGGGAGATTTTCTCCTTGCTGCCCTGCAAAGCAAGGGGAATTGGGGTAGGGGCGGGGCGCCGGCGACCGGAGGAAGGGGCGGGTGGATCTGCTCCGCTGCGAGGTGGCAGAGTTATAGGAAGAGAGGAGGGGCGGAGGCGCCTCCGTGGCGTGGTGATCAATGTGAGGACAGAGGTAGGTGACGATCCCCTCTGCAATGACCCCCGCGAGAAGAAGACTTTGGATCACCTTAAGTCTCCAACGAATACTCTCAATTCTCGGTCAAAATTGATCACGAACCCAAATTATTTAAGTGATAATTTAAATAATAAATTTGATGAATCGTTATTGAAAAAGATTGAACTGTTATCAACCTGTTACTAAGTCACTACCGGTCGGTAATGAGTTGTATTAAGTTCTATAGTGAGTTTATAAGACGTCGTTAACAGTTCAGTAACAGTTCACTAACTCATTAACTCGTTATCAGTGATGTTGAATCGTTACCGTTATCTTACTAAATGATTACCTATCCTTTAAGTGACTGAGATCGTAATCTTTTTCATTAAGGACTGAGAATAATTCTTCCACTCGAGGATTGAGATAATCTGAACTTCGAGAAAAATCATCTTGATCTCTAATAAGAAAATAATTGGTGTTACTTTATTTTACTTAAAATTAACACGGTCGGTGAGATAAAACAGTGAATAAACAGAAGTCAGATATTATTAACTTGTGTCATATATTATTAACCACCATTATATATTATTATTAACTCTCGTTCTAATGTTACTAACCTCCTCAGCTTCACTTACCGACTGATGCATGCAATTACTGACTAAGTATGTTAATAGCTCTGGTTGTATATTACTAGCATACTTAATTAAACTCATTTACTAGTCTTTATATAGTAATTATAATGTGAGATAATAATATACAGCATAAGCTATTAACGGAACATAGAAGAGGTCAGTAGATGAGCTTGGTGAGTTAGTAATTATAATGTAGGTTAGTAAGAAAACACAAGGGGGGTCAGTAAGTTAATTAGGTGATGGATGAGTAAGATATGGTGTAAGTTAATAGCTAAGGCCCTGTTTGGTAACACTATTTGACACCTCTATCACTATCAATTTTAAAATTGATATTCTTAGCAATCACTAAAAAGTGTTTGGTTGATAGTATCAATTTTGAAATTGGTAGTGAAAACAAAGCACATTATGTAATACAAGTGTCAACTTGTATCAATTTTGATATTGATACTTCAACCTCTAAAATTATCAATATCAATATTGATATAGTATCAAATTTGAAACTCTAACCAAACGGGCCATAAAAAACAGAGAGCTGATAACATCAGACTTCTACTTCTCGTCTCAGCTCTGCTCGGCTCGACCTTTTTATTACGTGATTTTATCTCATGGACGGTGTTAACTTTAAGTGACTTTTTTTTAATGAAGACTGCGAGAATTCTCTCTCCATGTTACCGTGGGCAATACTAACTCTCACAATAATTGGCAAGAGGCGGAGATGAGACAAGCTTAACAGTAATGTTGAAGCTCGACTCTTTTATTTTAATTTAAGTTGAATTGAGCATAAGTTCCAAATCTCATGACTAATTTTACTCTTATTTGAGTTTAAGTCGCCATTTAATTGAGTTGAGCTTGAACTCGAACTTACGTCACGGAGTTAGATTTAAAGTTCGGTTTAGACTCAAACCCGAATCCGATATAAACTCATTCTTAAGGCCGGAGCTTGATCCAAATTTGTTCGCCAAAACTTAAAATTGAATTCAATAATTTATGTTGATTTAATTTTAAAGTCAAATTTTATTTTTTACATTCAGACGACATTGCATATAGCCATAAACATTCATAATTTAAAATTCTAAGAAATAATTTATCGAATATTTAGTCGAGTTACTCACAATTTATCAAGTCGGGTTAAGGCTCTGCTCCAGTTTGGCTCATCAAGGAATTGAGTTTTTTTTAAAGAAAAAATTATTCATTTATCAAGCCTAGTTTTGAGAGTGTATTGTTTTCTTTTTTTTGCATCTCTAATAATTAAAGAAAACTCTCTTTATGATTATATGAGAAAGATTAATACGATAAATATATTGAGAGGATGGCCCCTTCATTTGAGTATTGAGGGGGTTATATATGGCTCTGGGGCCAGGAAGACCGCCGACAAACGTCGGTAGTCCTTAGAGTTGACTATTTAATAAATAAATAAATAAATAAATAGTGCTGTGAACTGAGTGGTGTTGACGTTTTCGTCTCCACTTGATTTAGCTAAACATACGAACTGCACCCGATGTGATATCCGGATTAGAGTATTAATGAAGTTTTTTTTGATTAATATCTTTAATAATATATAAATGAGTAGGAATGAATTACAAGACATAAATTGTAACACCCGTAAAATAATAAAATAAAAAAAGCTCTCGAACCTTTCCCCTCCGGATCTTCTCCCCCACCGCCGTACCCCTCTCTCTGTTCATTTATTTCCCCCTTCCTCCCAAAGTAGTCCGGATCACTCTAGTCTCACGGTGAAAGAACATACTCAGTCCCCAATTATACACATGTCGCTTAAAGCTGGATTGAGTTCTGTGACATATCCGTAATATCCAAGCAAAATATGTAATCTACTCGGATAAATGGATTTAAATAATATTAAGACATGCACAACAGACACATGTAAATATAGGTGGTATGGTATGGATATGTAGAATAGATTACTTGGTTAAATTATAATTAGTTTGATGTATTTAGAGTCAGGTTGAACTGCTACTTGATTTTGAAAGGACCTCATTTAATTAAATGAACCTTGATAAATAGTTTTAGCATATATGTTATAAATTAATCTGTAGAATTTATTTTAATACCATAATTTAGGTTTTGATTAGTATAATATGATAATTTGGGTATAAGTCTTACTGAGTCAACAAATCTTTTAACATTAACATAATATGGCAGTTATACAAAACCCCTCTAATATTGATACAGATCAACATGCCGGATAGATGGACTGCAAGTTAAGAATTGGACATGTGAAATAGTAGAACTGTACATATTTGTAACTTTACATTCCCATGAAAACCAGGGTTCCAACAAGCAAACAACAACCCCCCCCCCCCCAATAAAAAAACCAAAAAAAAAATAAAAGAAAAAGAGTCTTCCCCCTTGAGCATGCGTGGTATGGTATGCTCTGCTTTTTGTCACAAAAAGAATAGTATATGGAGATATCTCAAGAAATAAACAAATCAGACACGAAGCAGCAGATTGGCAGAAGATGAAAACCACTGCTAGTTGATCTCCAATTCCTGCAAAAGAATTCAGAAAATACACCAACGTCAAAAAAAATTCTTCGTAAGTAAATATTCTGATCCCTGTAAATTTCTAAGAAGTTCTCGTAATCATCTATAAAATTACATATGATCCCATAAAAGTTTGTATCAAAATTCAAATATGTCATGTATGCAGACTAACATATTTCTCCATGTTAATCGCTACACTCTTTTCCCACTTACCCCAATCTTCTGTCTGCAGGCAACTTCCCCTACTTTGCGTTTCTGGCTTTCCCATTTGATAAATGGCGCCTATCTGCAACACTAGACATCTGTTGTCTGGATCCAGTTCGGCTAAGTGATTGGCTGGACCCATTCAAGGGCTTTCGTGATGGCAGCGGTCCATGAGTTTGGATTGGTGTTCTTCACAAGAAAGAAAAGAATAAGATATGTCATGGCCACAAACATCACAAGAATGATGATTTAACATTATTTAAGTGCCAAAGACTACCTTATTATATCTGGGCTCTGGGGTGGCCTCAGTTGAGGCCTCTTAATCCTTGATACGCTCCCAGTTACTACGCTTGTAGACTTGGTAGAGAGATTGAACTGCCATAGCAGATCTGCTTCCGAAGAATCACTTGTGGCAATCTCCAGCTCTTCAGAATCATCAGTAGTTGCAATACTTCCTTGCCTACTTATCCCATTTCTGCTGTACAGTGGATCAGAATAAATTTTCATGCCAGGTAAACAACTTTGGTAGTATAGTTCTGGCAAACGAGTGCTATTATCCTCTTCCCAGCATCCTGATGGAGTCGCCTCTAGGAAGAGTATCCTCCAGCTTGTTAACCATGACCTTGTCAATCCAATCTCCAATGTCGATCTCATTTTCTTCACCCCTCTGAACAGAATCCCCCGAGCTATCTGGCCAAGGTGGTGAGCTGGCGGCAGAAATGTCCTGGAGTTCAAAACTTGGTCTCTTCTGCCTTGTCACAGAACCACCCTGAATATATAGATGATTCCTTCTATCAGTATGCAGCTTTAAGATATAAAAATGAAATTTACAAGAAATGGCTGGAGGAAGTGATGTTTTATGATGGCAACAAGAAGATAAATGCAGTATACCGAAACCTTATGCACATGAAAAATGAGATGCTATCTATGGTGATTCAGGAAACTTGGCTTCTATGACTGACATGTTCATAACGTGCACACCTTTATCTTCTGCACTCCAGCCGTGGACTTACTATCAACTTGTTCAGGTTCTGCTTTTCTTGCTAGTTCTGCCTTGAGTGAAGCAATCTGCAAAGCGAGAGATGGACTTCAGATGTCTCAAAAATTTATCCGAGCATTTCCTTTTACTAATGACAGCAAGAAGAGAAAAGTAGAATGAGAAAAAGATGTAACCTGGTCCCTGAGTTCCTTAACTTCCCCACTTTCCTTATTAAGGCGTGCAGCACCTAGCTCAACAGTAGAAACTCTCTCCGCAAATTTGAGTGTGCTAATGGTCTCACCAACTGCATCTGGTTCTGGGCTTATGTGCACAAACATCAACGTTTTGGCTTGACCACCTATATATCAGAACCAAAGGGCACTGAAGAAATGGAACCTCTACTCTGGAAAAAGAAAAAGAAAACCAATCTCTTACCTAGAGAATCTTGAAGAAGCTGGGTGAGCTTACTGTTTCTGTAAGGAACATGTGAATTCTTCTGAGCAAGGGCTGCTATGACATCACCCAGTGCTGAAAGAGATCGGTTAATATGCTGTGCTTCCTTCATCCTCTCTCCCGTGACCTCAGATTTCTCAACTCTTTCACTACCTGCAAGATCAACTAGGTGCATACAGCCACGAAGAACGGTACCGGATGCCAATTCCCTTCCTTTCACATGAACAGTAAGACAACTGCAGATAACAGAAGGTGAAACTTTATGTAGTTTGTAAAACATTACTAGATGGGTAAATGCAGTATTTACTATTTAGAACCAACCTGTGGGAGCGACTGCTGCGATCATTTAATGCTGTTGCACCTACTACACGATTCCGTTGCCCAATATCCATCAGTTCAATAACTTCTAAAGTTGATGTCACAGGGACCAAGCTTGCATCTGGCACGTTCATGCCCTTCTGAGAACTGTTACGAATTTCTAACGTATCTTTTGTGTTAAGGGATTCAAGAGAAAATTTAAAGCATGTACAGCAAGAGTGAAAACAAAATATTTCCTTCATTAAGAATAAAAAAAATATCTGCCTAAAGAAGGATATTTCTTAATAGCTCCATCACTAGCAAGAAGATCCCTGACTTGCTCATTGTAGATCTCTATCATTTGAACAGAAATTTCATAGCAAAATGTGTCTTTCCTTTGTTCTGAAAGGTAAAATAGATCGCTTAATGCCCTGTAGTTTACACCTTGACTTTGTTCTGTAATGTTCCTCGGTCCAGTCTGTAATCACAACAGATGAATGAAAACATGTTTTATTTTGGAAAAAGAAAACAAAGTACAACAACTGAATAATGAACATAGAAAGAGAGCATTGATTTGTTTATTCTATGAGGCATACCATTGTGAATGTTTTTCCAGATCCTGTTTGTCCATATGCAAATATGCAGACATTGTATCCATCCACGACAGATCGAATTAACGGCTGTGTGTCACAGTAGACTTCATCTACAATATGCATCAAATGATAATTATGAACAATATATCAAATGCAGATTCACAGAGAAGAAATTTCAGCAAAAGACATCAAACCTTGAGTTGCAAAAGGAGCAAATACTTTGTTAAAGGTGAATAGCCTACGCCCTTCCTTTCCGTGCTTTGAAGGAGTGACAATTGTAATATTCCCATCATCTAGGTGGCCAATAGTGCATGTCGTGTTTTGCTGCCCTGGTAAGAAAGGTCTGACACGGCAATAAACCCTAATATTTCCTGAGACATGGAGAAAATGGAGGACAGGTGATGTTTAATACATGCACATAAATTATGGGAAAGTATGTGAACCATACAATAAAATAAGAATACAGAAGACTGCAAGAGCTATGCCTTTCAAGTCTTGTAATTCATTATACAACTTCCGATTTTCTTCAAGAACTTTGTGGTATCCTGATGCAGCATATGCTAGACTTTTTACCTGACTGCCTGTTGTGATAAGTAAACAACTGGTTTCAAGTAGGCTCAGCATGTAGAAAATAAAAAAAAATAGAATAATCATAAAGGTAGATTGTCTCACTGAGAATATTGAGATCTTCAATGTATTTTACTTGCATAGACTTTATTCCTAACTTTGTATTGCAAAGATAATGCTTCAATTCCTGTAAGTGAAAAAGAGATTAACATATACGAATTAGCCAAATTTTGATACATTAGCCACCTCTTATGACTAAACGGTATACCACATATTTCTAACCTCAATATCTCTTTGCTGCTTCTCAAATACTGATTGTTGCTTAGCAATTTTGTCTCGTTGTTGCTGTTCAACTATCAACTGTCCCTTTGTGACTTTATGTTTCAAGTCATCCTCTAGAATTGAGGTCCCAACGAAGCATGTCTCTTTTCTTGGATGAGTGCAATTTTCATCCGTCTTGCCATAACAATATACAAATAGATTTTAGATAAACTACACCCAAAATTATTGCTCTTCTGTGAGTAGATAGAATGTACCAAGGGTGTAAGCAAAAGTTCTGACAAAATATTTTGAAGTGCTGGATCACCCTTATTATTATTAGATTAAGGCTTAACAATACCTTGGGTTCATCTGATGCAATTGCAAGCTCTGCAAGGACTTTTCTTCTGGAGAACGTTCTGGTGCTATCACTGTCAGAATCTTTTAAAGTTGTTTTTACCTGTTCAGTTAGAATATGAAAATGGTATTTCAGGGATAAGAATTCATGTCCTAATTAACAAAGAATCATGACTATCCCAACTAAATATCATAGTACAATCACCATTTAAGCAGCTAGAAGTAAGAAGAATGCATGATAGTATTGGACTTCCTCAGGTCTCGACTTTCAAGTTGATACCCTTAAATACATCCACAATTTTCTATTAAAGATGTTCACCATTAATGGGCGTCAGACAAATATAGATGATGTAGGACATATGTCATGCAAAAATGGTTTTATATGATACGTCTACATATTAAGGCTGAGGAAAGAAGAAAGAACCTCAATTTGGCTAGCCATACGAAGCTCAAACTCCATGACGATCTTTCTTAGCAAAGACTCCACCACCTAAAGTGAAACAGACAACATTTATAAACCCCAATCCACTTGAAATTCAATCAAGCAACAAAGATTGATGAAGAGTAGTGGGAACTTACAGTCGGAACTTCATCGGGCTTCCTTCCTGAAAGAACAGCCCGTACAAGCAAGTTCAAGGATTGAGACGTAGGCTGCATAAAGAAGAGATCTCTTAGCATCACCAAACTATAGCTACCTGGCCAAAGTAGGTAAGTTGGCTATGTTGCAGGTTACAAACCATTTCAATGGAACTACCATTGATATCCCCCACGAAATCCTGTTCAACCTCGACTTTCTCGTTTGAGCATATACTTTTTGAAAAGGGATTCGCGAAAGGCTCCAAATGTTTCCTTGTGAAGTATTTTGCAGAGCTAATGGGCTTTAAAATTCCGCCATATTTCCAAGAACCAGATCCTCCTGTTTGTCTCCAATCACTATATGATTTCAGCGCCAGAATGCAATCAACAACTCTTCCACTCTTTCCGCCCTTTACGTTTAGAAGAAAGAATAGGAAAGAAGAAGACAGATGTTAACGACCTAGAAACTTGGTAAATGGCAAGTAAATGATGCAGACTTTTTATCGATGCATTGATTCAACAAGGCGATGCCTTGCATACGTATCGTTCAAACGTAACACAGGCGACGAATAAGTGAAAAGACTCTGGATGTCGCTCAAGCATGAACAACACCTTGAGGCTTGAATACAAGGTTGAGATTCTCAACTATGAAGGACCATGAAAAATTACCAAGTACTTTGCCAACGCACCTGTTCGAGATCGGATGCCTCAAAGGTTGGAAGGCCTTTATCTTCCACAGCAACAAGAAAATTCCTGACGTTTTCAAAATATTGATAAGCTGATAAGGCTGCTCCATCTGGAAGAAGAGCTGAATCCGGATTTTCCACCACCTGAAGGTAAGAGACACGGGACTCGTAAATTTCTGCCGCCAAAATCAGACGAGGAAATTTCAAGAATGAGGGATCACAGTTCCTCCCGTTAAAGCTTACCTTTGGTATAGAACCTGGATGGACCTTGTTCAGTGCATTGCAAAGTAATAACCCACTTCTCAGGGCCAGACGCATTTCTTCCTCGGTGGGCTTGTCTGACAAGTCCTTCGCCCCCACGACGCCAACCGTCTTCCTCAGCCATGAAGCAGCTTCGTGTCTTCTACCAGCTGAAAAAAGGGAGAGACCAATTTTTATTCTACGTAATCCATTCAAATTAAAAGGAATGCTCCTTCTCCAGGGAAGAGAAAAATAGACTGTACGATGTTGTTGATGCACGCTTAATTCGATCAAATCAAAGCCGAAAGACAACTTAAGCAACCATAACCATGAGCGAAATCAGGATTATCAGAGAACAAACTCGTGGGAAATCCTGAGCCTTTTCGGCTATATGCGCTTAAAAAGGAAATAGAAATTTTTTAGCTTTGATCATCAAGTTGAAGACTCCAGAAAACTGCAAGCATTTCGTTTCGATACACCACGAGTACGGCGTGGACGAGCTATAGAAATTGCAGGTTAAGTCAAAAACCTCGTATACGGGGATAAACAATGACGGAATTAACCATCGCACATCTAACTCACCTGCTTCCTCGGCCTTCCTGGAGGCGACGTCGATTTCCCGAGGCCGAGTTCCCTGCTGCTGCAGAACATCCTCCACCACCGACGCCACCGATATCGGGAGGAATCCCTCTGGCGGAGCCATTTAGCCACCACGAGTTGAAGTGTTGGAAGAAGAGATCGGAGCGATGATCCGCCAAAACGAATGAGAAACTAACTGGACCAAAGCTCGAGGGACGGAGAAAGACAGAGAGGCCTCGGGGAACAGATCGCTCTCGGAAGTGTCGCAGCCAGACGGCGCAACCCCAAACTGCACCCGGAATCCCGCAATAAAAATCTCTGAATTCCTATACCATGCAATGCCTCTTCCGCCTCCGTCAATGCAACATTCCGCTCCGCCTCAGAAGAAACACAGAGAAAGGGAGACAGAGAGGAAATGGACGGTGACGAAGAGGATCGCGCACCGCCTCTCTTCCTCCCCCCTCCGGCTGCTTCTGCTCGACGCCAGCACGGCCCCCCTCCCCGGCGCGGCGGTTTCTATTTGACGGCGACGACGAAGGGGAAGAAGAAGGTGGCGAGGAGCAGGGGGGGCGGGCGTAGGAGTGGGCGCGGCCGAGCTCCAGATGGAACGACGGGAAGCCTATTTTAGACGCGCCCGTTGGGCTGCCCGGCGCTTTTACGAGATTACCCTTCCCGCGTCCCGTACTTGCGTCACAAGGCTCCGTCCGATCTGTCGCGCCGGTGGGCGATTAATTCTGGTGCGTACCGGGGGGCTTTCTGGTAAATCTCGGCGGTGATCATCAAGCGCACCGGCGAGCCGTCGGATGTAAAATTCAATTTCTGCCTGTTTCGCTTCTGTAAATTGCTTTCATGTCTTCCGGCGCCACCGATCCCATTCACTTCCTTCTCCTCGAGTTGAAAGGGTATATATTTAAACACCTTTATCGCACATCTTATTCCTGACTACCCCCGGGCAATTCCCCGGAAGTTTAGGGACATAGTCGAGAAATTGACCCCAGCTTGTTTGAAAAACTGACCGCGGGCCGCCGGCTGGGTGCCATGCTGCGCCCGTCAATCACATGGCGCCACGTGGACCGGCGTTGCGGGAAGGACGATCCGGTTCCCGTTCGGGCCGGCGCGTGAACGAGCCGTTGCGACGGATGAAGTGGGGGTATCGTGGCTCGTCCCCATTGGTTGAAATGGTGGGTCAAAGGTCGGTTCGAAATTTCAAAAGATGCGGCGGTTGCTGACCTGGACAGGGCCACGATGACCGAACTGAACTCCCCTCCCCTCTTTTCAGATGTAGCAGGCGGTTACACCAAGCACGCTTACCGGGGGGTTGAAGTAATGGGGGACACGGTTCCATTTGGTCCGATTTAAATTATTTTTTTCAATTCTAATCAGTTTCTTAAATTGAATCGGTTGTATTTAAATAATAAATATATAAAATAATTAAAATAAATAATATTTTATGATATAAATATATAAGAATATATTTTTTAATGTTATAATAATTTTTATAATTTTTTAATTAAATCGATTTGAATAGTTTGATTTGATTTAAGTCAATTTGGAAGACTCCCCGAACAAAAGGTAGCTCAAATCAAACCAAACAAACTAGTTCGGTTTAATTTTTCGATTTGAATCGTTTAGTGTCCACCCCTAGATTGAAGGGGTTGCTGCCAAGACGTTGATTATGTACAACACAGAGGTCAGATCACCACTTAGTAAAATGACTAACCCCTAGCATGTGAGTTGTTCGCTCCGACTAGGAATGTCAATGGGTCGAATATGGATCGAATAATGACATTATTCATATTTGTATCATAGTAAAGTGTGTATTTGCACACTATTCGTTAACTATCAAGAATGAGTGTATTCGTGAACCATATTGTAGTGTTCGCTTAAAAATGATTTACAGTTGATTAATAGACAGTTAATAGATACATAAAATCATAAATAGTTTAACAAAAAAATTCTATCTCCAAGAGAAAAAATTCAAGTTAAGTAAAACATGAGGGTAAGAGAAAAACCAACGAAAAGATTATAGAGGCACATCCAACATGTGGAAAAACTCGAGTACAGTGGTGCGATGGTGTCCACTCCTATTGGGCAACTATTCGACAGATCATGCAATTAATAGGTTTCTCTAGTATAATGGCCATCGCGGGATGTCAAACTCAGCGGTAGTAAGTCTACGTAAAAAAAGTATGTGCATATGGATTGCACTATTGGTAGGTATAAAGGGAAAGAGACGTCAATGTAGACAAAATTTGTTCAGTGCTGAGATCAGAGATAAGAGGATAAACTAGAGAGTTAAGGATGATAAAGTTTTCATGACAAGACATATGAATATGTTTAAATGTTATAGAATGTTTTAACTGTTTGTTAACTTAACGAATGAGTAGAATAATCATATAATTCATATCTATTGATGTCCATAACTTGAATGGCAGGTATCGTCACATGACTTTTGAGCCTAGCATATGATGGTTTGTTTTATCATAACTTCAGTTTAAAAAATATTTATTCAAATTAATATTATTTTTGGATTTTAAAACATGAGTTTTCTTATTAATTTTTAAGGGTATGAAAAAATTTTAAAAATTACACGATTAAGATTGTTTTATGATTATGATATACTTTTACTTTCATATCGCATTGTGTATTTTAAAAAAAAAATGATTATGGATTATGATAAGAATTTTGAACTTAGCATTAGAGTGTTTTTTTTATCGTAATTTTTGTTTCAAAAATACGTATTTAAAAATAATATTATTTATATTTTAATATATAAATTTGTATCTGAATTTTTATGAAATATACTAGCAATAAACTAAAAATTCGCATGGTTAAGATGATTTTACAATTATAACATTTTTTATTTTTAGTTGCAATTTAAAATAAAAAATGCTAATTTAAAATATAGTATTTTACACTAATTCGAATTTCAAACAATGAAAAATACTGCAAAATGGATCAAGTGCACTGCTTTGCAGGATTTTGTGATCAAAACAAACAAGCAAACACAGATAGAAAAGCCGACGTAAGAAAGATTAACAAATAAATTTGCAGAGCTTGGTTTGTTTTGTTTGTTAGCGCGCTCTTACGTCACCAGAGACACGTGCACGTGCACGTGCTGCGGGGGGCAGAAGTAACGTTCGAGAAATTCAAACCTAGCCTCGGCACCGGACCGGTAGGCTCGGACGCCCGTTGTGTTTCAGCCGTAATAAACAAAGAGAACAAAATAAAGACGACAAGAATAAATAAATAAAAGAAAGGGAGACGAGCGGGCCCCGCGGGGGCGCGCCTTTCGCCGCGCTCGGCGGCCTGCCGGGCCGGCAACGAACCGGTTGGGCCCACCGTCGGCCCATTAGCCCATCTCCACCGTGCAATAGAAGAACACTATTTTTCATTATGGTCCTCGAGGACCGAATTCGAACACTTTGTGGGCCGAAGGTCATCTTTAGGAGAAAGCAGGTGGCGCCATGATGCGCACAAGAGGAGCTGATGCTCATCGACAGGCTTGAACGGCAACCACTGATGTGTGCCCTCTCTCTCTCTCTCTCTCTCTCATCAAAGTACTAGGCATGTTCAAGAGGGGTCCCTCCCTCGTGCAGAAAGCAAAGACAGGGCTACCCACATCAGGAATTAACCACACAATCCAAAGGGGCGATCGGGGTCCACCGATCGGACGGCCGGGGGCAAACTGTGGAGGAGCCATCATCATCAAGATGCTCTGTGGGCGATGGCTGGACAGTGTAGGGTGCTTGGTTGCATAATAGTTTCTTTTTATATTTATTTCGTGTGAATTTTTTATTTGATAAAATCTAAGATGGTTAAAAATATAAAATTATTGTGTTTAGTGAGACCATCATGTATACCCAGAAAATACCACAGGAGAAGTAAAAAAAAGATGGGGTCTTTCTTGTTTAAGAATAAAATCTATGTAGAAACATTATCAAGCATTTTTGACAGAATTTTTGTAAAAAAAAAGACTCAATTTGTCGTGACTCCCCATTGGAAACCAGACTGTTCCCTGAAATATTACATGTTCTTGGGTTTTGTTGTGTTCTTGTCGGAATGCTTTTATGGTAGCTCTAATATCATCACTGTATTGAGTAACAAGATGATTTTAGGCATGAGGTAAGAGGGACTGATTGTAGCTCTATTGGAAAGAACAAGCTTCTGTCATATTTTGAGCAAGAAAAAAAAACAATTTATTTGAGTGCTTAGGCCATATTTCTTTCAAACATGAGAGATATCTGCCTAGCAACAAATTTGGGTTGTATTTACATTTGGGTGGAACAATTAAACTGCCATGGGTTAATTCTGATATTGCATTTAGATGCATCAGCCCCAATTACAATCTTATAGTGGTTATTGGTTAATACTGTGAATCCAAATCAGCCCCATCTCAAAGATGTTCTGAACAGGATAATACATCAGAAAAAGAAAACAGATAAACACACACAGAACCCAGACTCCATATTCTCTAACCTTTTCAGAAAAGAAAAGGTGCTGGTCCTCACTCTGTCTGGCTGTCTCTTAAAGAAGGTCTTTAAAGAGCCTGTAAGAAGTGTTCTACACTACAGGCTGCCATCCAAATGCATATCATTGGCAGACACATTAGCTGACACATATGAGCTGCACACTATCCTAAATATAAAGATGCATTTGGAGGCTTTCCAGTTAGATCTTGTAATGGAAGGCACACTATCCTAATCCCAAAGCTGAGAGATGTCTTGCAATCTGAGCTACAGAGACATCAGATATCCAATCCAAGCTACCATATCCACTAACGTCTGGTGTAAATGAATAAAATGTGGGTTCATCATCAACAGGCTCACCAAACACCAACTCAATCAATTGGAAGGAAGAGTACCCACATCACGACAACGGCAAAAGGGGGAAGCTACTTAAATCTCTCTTTCTCTCTTTCTCTCTCTCTCTCTCTCTCTCTCTCTCTCTCTCTATAAATATATACATATAAGCGTGTGGGTCTTCACACACTCCAAGCAGATCATGAGGCCTGGCTACCGCATACCATCTTTTCCTCTGCTCTCCTCTGAGACTTCATCATCATCATATGGGTGGTGTTCAAAGCTTTGGGCTGGGCATACATACCATCCCCATCTGCATAGACTGCATCTGTATGTGTAATATCTCTTTGCTCAGATGGAAAGACAGGTACAATTTGAATGACACAAGACTCTTTGTGCATCTTATGACAAAGTTAAGAGTTTGCTTGGTTTAGAGCATAAAAAATAAAATTATATCAATTTTGATATTCACATTTCCAAGGAGTAAAGTATAAATAACGAAATTTATACGTGTCGGCAATTCAACGCATGCTTTGTTTGTACTACAAATTATAAAATTGATATTAGTAGCTGAAACGCGATGATTTATATTAACATCGATTTCAAAATTAGTAATGACAGAGATGTTTAGCGTTGTCATCAAATAGTTGTAAGTTGGAGATCCCTTCTTCTTGAGTGTTGTGCAAAATTATCTCCGTGGAAATGATAGTAAGAACAATTGGGTGAATTCAAAGTTTTATTTTGGGTAAGGATAGGCTGGGAGTGATTTCAATGGCAGTTGGTCAACTAGAATGATCCGATGGAAGAAAACTTGATTCAAGATGATTTTTTTGAAGTTCGAAGAAGAACAAGACAAGATAAAAATTATTTCTGACTAATGCATGCTGGATGGGATTGCCCTCCATTTTATTCTTATAAATAAATAGTATATGTTAAACCGATGAATTGAACCAAACCAAACCCAACCATTCGGTTGGTTCACAATTAGTTTGGGATTCAGCAAAATCATATCAATTCAGATCGGTTTGGTTTTGGTTTCGAAAAAAAATGACTCGAAATCAAACCGAATCGTGAACAGCCCTAGTCATGGCAGAAGTAAGTCCTCCCTACATCGGATCTGCACCTACATACCCAACCTTGCAAACCATGGATAGACAACTTCATTTTAACCTGAAATGGGAAGGGCTAAGAATCTTTATCCAAGGGAACTACTCATTGGAGTCTGCTATCTTGTTGAAACCTTGAGATAGAGATCTGCATCTAAAGTTTTGACCCCAAAGCTTCCTCATTGCCTGAAGAACAAACAACATCAGGGTGAAAATGCCAGAGTTTTCAAGCACAAGAAAAAATCTGACCCACGCATTCATGTTTGTGATCCACCCAGCTTATTTTACATAATTTAATTTTTATGTAATGTAATTGTTGAAAAAATCAATGCAAACCAACCTTTTTTCGCCCACGTGAACTAACCTATAAATGAATATCAGATCGAAATGGAAATAGTGCAAGAGACAACACCCTGGATATCAACTCAATAGAATAATCTCATATGAGATATTTAAAATTCAAATGATACATGAGATGCTAATGTAAATTGAGTTTTTAACTACATGCATATACAAGACGATTAAAACAAATTATAAATTACATGAGACACAACTTACAAAATGCGTCTTTAAAATTAAAATGTTTAAAACTACCTGAAAGTTGGTATACATGAAATGATATGCCAGGTAATGACTCTGCTTAAATGAATAGGTGAACAAATTTATATTTTTTTTAAACTTGACAAATTAGATCCTAGAACAAACCAAAGTAGGTTACATAATGCCCTGTTTGGTTAGAGTTTCATTTTTGATACTATATTAATATTGATATTAATATTTTCAAATGTTGGAGTATCAATATCAAAAGTACTACAGGTTGACACTTGTATTACATAATATACTTTATTTGTACTACAAATTTTAAAATTGATACAATTAACCAAACACTTTTTAATGGTTCCTATCAATATTAATTTTAAAATTGATAGTGATAGAGGTACCTAATAGTGTTACCAAACAGGATGTAAGCAAAATCTAATGCTTTACTTGGCTGAAATAAGTTTATGTACACGTACGAATTATGAACCAAAACAATATTTTAAAAATGAAAACAAAATAATTTAATAATATCTAAAATCAAAAGAGGTTTCAATATATAAAAAAGTAATCATATATACTTAAGAAAATAATAGAAGAAAAGTTAATAATTTTAAAAATTCAAAAGATATAAAGAATATTCTATTTGTCTTTATATACAATTTCAGAAAGTTAAAGATAAATTATCACATCTCACTATGTAAAAGTGTATTTCAATTTTTTTTCTTTACCTAAGAAGCCTTTTCTCGATGACAAAATCTAATAAATAAATAAATATTATAAATATTAAATTAATATTAAACTTAATCAAATTGGATCAAACCATTGGTTCCATTTGAGATTTTTATTTGGTTTGATTTAATTCAAAACATATCCAACCTATCCTAATTGGGCACACCCCTAACAATAACCTATCCATGTGCTTTCTCTATTTGCTGAGCAAGGCCCTTGTCAATGTGTTTGCACCATTAACATCTGTGTGAATTGTTTTAATCTCTTGTTATTTCAGCTCAAACACAGTCTAAAACAACTCTAGGTCTAAGGGAACATCTGTGTTTTGGTTTTGGGTTGGGATCTAGATTCTTACAATTTTTTCATTTATATTTCAACTCCAATTTGAACCTTCGTACCAATATTCTGATTTTATGATAGAGAGGATAATACACTTTCATAATCTAGAATATCATGAATACACATTTTCACTACAAAATAAATATAAAATATAATTCAGATGTTACCTTGCTATCATCTCCAATCACATTATACGCGAGCAACCATTAAGCCTAGTTCCCACTAAGATATCTGATGCCACTAAATTGCTGATATAATGACATTGTTCTTTTTGTTGGATTTGTGGTAAGTGTGCTAGAAAGAAGAGTTCGGATCACCTTAAACACCTTGAGGAGGGGACTCTCTCAGTCTCCAATAGGAGACAATCACAACCCCCAACTATTTAAGTGGCGGTTCAAAGATGAACGGGTATACATCGTTACCGAATCAGAATTTGAAACGTGTTACACTATGATTCATAATGGTTAAATCATTGTTTGTAACGGTTCAGTCCAGTTCGTAACGGTTACACTATGGTTTGTCCGTCACGAATTACAATGTAATTCGTTACAAATCACAGTGTAATCCGTTACGAACTAGTCTGAATTGTTATGAAACATAATGTAACTCATTATGAACTACGGTGTAGTCTGTTACGAATTCAGGTTCAATAATGATTCTTACCGATTCACCCTTGAATAGCCATTTAAGTTGCCGGGGGTTGTTGTTGTCTCCTATTGGAGATTGAGAGAGTTCCCTCTTCAAAGCATATGAGGTGATCTGAACTCTAGAAATAACTATTAAATTTCGTGGATTCTAAAACTATGCCATTCTCTCTCTCTTCTTTTATCAAATTGACAACCCACGGGTGCATTTAGTTGTATCCGTGGACTATTATGCCCTGTTTGTTTTGAGTATCAATATCAATTTTGATATTGATATTCCAAGAAGATGTAATATCAATATCAAAAGTGATAGTATCAAGTTTCTTTAAGCGTTTGGTAATGTTATATCAATATTAAAATTGATATTAGGTGTTTGGTAATACAATATCAATATGAAAATCACTATTAAATATTTTGATTAATTAGCATCAAAATTATATTTTAATACTAAAATTATTGTTAAAATATAAAAATATCTATAATATTTACAAAATTAAATATATATTTAAATATTTTAATTTAAATAATAAATTTAAAACAAAAACTAAGAAAAAATGATATAAAGTTGATCACTTTCAACAAATTGAAATGTCAAAATCTGATATTTTGTTGTCCATGCTCAGTACAGACATACATGCATAAAATTCAACCATAAAATTTTATTGTCTATTACATGCACTGGCGAAATATTCTAATACAGAGAAAGATCAACTGTATAATCTCCATTAACATGATTATACACCTCATATTTACCTCTTACAGATTCATCTGAAATCCCCCACTTTCAGATTAAAAAAACTACAAAGCAGGACTTACTAGAACATTACAAAACAGAATCTGTCCAAACCAAACCCGGAGTACTAGCCACCCAAACCCCTTTTGTGCTTCCAGCAATCCAGCCGTCAGCATGCACACCCTGACAACACCCAAGCTTGGCACCACAGCATCGCAGCTCAATCACCCAAGTTCAGCACTACGAAACATCTCTTTGGAGCTATAAGCAAATTCTCTAAATCAGCCACTTAATAATCCATTTAATGAAGCCAATATGACAGACATGCTGAGGGGCTAAAAACTGCCAAGTCAATCAAAGCAACTGCAATTTTAGAATAAATTTCCCCAATCTTATCAACGTGGAAAAGCTGCAGCTGTAGCTTATTCCACAAACATCTTAACGCCCTGTATGGATAGAGTAAGAAAAGCAATACCACATCAACTTGGATATCGACATTGGTTCAGGTGGAACCAAATTTTCCACCTGAACATTTTCACTTACATCAAACAGACAGTCAGCCACCGGTCGCCACTCTGTGAAATATGTCCCAGGAACCATGTGTAGGTCTGGGCAGACAATCCTCGATCATATCCAACTATCCAAGAGATCTGGAAGATGCAGCTGCAACACGGCTGAAGTCACTACAAAAAAGGATAGCAAAAGGTCCAGAAATCCTCTGAAGCAAGACGGCTGGATGAAAAAAAATAAGAGAGGAAACTTGCAAAATATATCCGGGGGGTCTGACCCTGCCAACGACTGCAGCCATGGGGTGGAGCAGTGGCAGTGACAAAGGCGTTGTAACAATTGAACCAAAAACGATCAAGCATAGCAGTGTTCTTGAATTTTAGGTAAAACGGATGCAGTACGGTCATCCCATCTTCCTACAAAATATTCTATGTTTTCTACCTTCATCGTTGGGTAATTTCCTTTCTATCTTCAAATGACTAGAGATTCCACTTAAGCTCCGCCTCGTATGTTTACCGAAATAGCACAATAGATAAAATTAGCACCTTCTCTCGTTCTACAAAGAAACACCGCTATCAAAACAAAAACTTTGTCTACGAAGTTATTCGCTATATATACCCAAGAACCTTAATACTAATTTGCCGTTTTCTTACCCAAGCTCAAGAACAAAGATGACAAGTGTCAACAAAGGCATGTAAAGAAGAGTTCATGCCGCGCAGTAGTCACTTCAATACATTGATATAAGAACCCCTCACGACGTATAAGATATAATCATCTTATTTGACATTTTTATTTTTTATTTTTGGCATCCTTCATTCCTTCCCAAGAAATGGATGTTTCAAAGGACAGGATACAATCAAACGAGTGTGGCGTAAGTGAATCGCAGCCTGATATCGCAGAAGTAGTTGAATTATCTTGAACTTTATGGATTAAGCTTCTTAGAAATATATATACATCGGAGCAGGGGCGAAGGGTTACTGGAGAAGAGACCATGAGCAACGATATATATACGAAGGAGCGTAGCCCGCGGGCAAAGGAATAGCCGAACTAGAACAGCCAGTGCTTTCTTTTGGACACCCGGGTCGGGACATCTGCAAGAGCAGAAAGTAGTTCACGCCTGGAGAATTTCAAGAACATATTCAAATGCTCATGATATGGACTGGCATTTTTACCATCAGCCGCATACAAGGAATTGTAGTGTACTTCACTTCAGAAGCTAAGCCAAATCTCTGCACGTCAGGAAGCAATCAACAAAGAGAAGAAAGGGCCTTTATAGTGAGAGTATGGAGTCTAATGTAGTATTTACTTTTGATATTTCTAGTATTTACAAAGAGAAGAAAGGCGGCCAAGCATTTGTTATCTTCATGTGAGATGGTGTGGTTATGTGCACCTGATGAGGATAGAACTACAACCCGAAACCAGAACTTGGGCCTAGAAATTGTCCACAGAAGCTCAGGGTGCAGGGGATGGCGCAGAAGTTCAGAAACACATCAACAGCAGCAAATAGGCACAGAAAACAGTCTAATAAGCAGCAGTCCAAGTCTGAGGCACTTAACTGGTGGGCAGCAAGGATGCGCCCATTGAACCTGGATAGATTTCAAACAGGCCCTAGTGGCCATCAAATCAAATAAAAAAAACAATCCACCCCATTGAGACTAATGGGGGGCCATCCTAGACACGCCTTGCATCTCAGTATCAGCCGCCTTAAATCTAAATAAAATTTTACTCCAACGCTAATCCATGAGATGAATCCGATAGTTTATCAGTATCAGCCGCCTTGATCGTGAAAAAGCTAGAATTTTTACGTCTTAGACACCGAGAAATCCGAATCATGCCTTACCGGAAAACTCGCTCAGCATGAGGAAAGGATCCAAGCTCCTCAGCCCCGCCCTGCAGCACCGCAGAATCGGTCGATCGTTCCGGTGGGGAGGGAGGGAAGGGGGGACGAGGAGACCCGGCTCTATAAACGTCAGTCCGGTTCTATAAACGTCGGTCTTCTCTCTCTCTCTCGGAAGGTTCAGGTGTGGGGAGAGAAATCCACGGGGGTGGGCGGCGGTGCGCGGGGCCGGGTCTTCCTGTTAGTATATGGTATACGTGGCCAAGCATCCCAAGAAAATAGGGAGCGTCACGTCTTCCCGGAATAACCGAAAAGGGTATTTTCGGGAGTATACAGAGGCGGTTGCGGTTGGGACGGAGGTGTAGGCGGAAATGTCTCTAAACAAGGAATAATCGGGAGTATGACGGTTCCTGGTTGTGCAGTCTCCATCGGAGTCCCTAAACACCGCAAGAACATCATCTCCTCGCTCTTCCGCTCCTGAGAACGATCCCAATTCTGTTTGTATCAACTTATTCTATTTACGTGGTTGTGATCTAAATTAAAATTTGCTTTGTAATTGATAGAATATATAATCATCATCTTTGCTTAGACTCCATATATTGGCACTTATTAGATTTAACTAGTCATAGTTTAAATTTCATAACAGTATGTTGAACTTGTTTAACATAATGATTAGTTTAATCATGTTAGTCATCGTGCAAATTTGGTTCATTGCAAATCAATATTACACTTATTTTAGAAACTCCCTAGTCCTAATAGCCAGTATACTAGTTGTTATAGAATTGCAAAATTAGATAAACCGAACGGAATGAACTATGATACGTGGCATAGAAAAATTAGATATTGTCTAATTTTCAGGACAATATAGAAAATCATATCGAGGGCATTGCTCCGTAACATAATGAAATTTCCACCGAGGTGGAAAAGAAAATGAGTGAGCAAACGATAGTTGGTGATAAGAAGACTAGAAAATTTCATGGCATACTATCATAGAAAGATATGCTATTATCACGTAAATTAAAACCCAGCTTTGCTACATAGGTATGATACCTCGTAGAATGCAAGAGGGAGAAGATGCGATAGTGCATGAAAAACAAATGATAGTTAGAACTAAGAATCTAGTCATTTTGGAAGTAAGATTCTAAAGAAATTATTTATCACCACTTCATGGATTAAAAAATTACCCTCATTGAACATAATTGCCACAATCTTAAGAATTATAAGTTCGCTTTTAGTTGTCATTAAGTTGCCTTTAAGGTTAGCAACGTAAATTTTTAGAAAGGACTAGATGTGAATCTAATAGAGGCCAATGCAATAAATAAGAAGCTAGTTGCTCAATATCGACACCACAAGAAGATTCCCGAATACGCTTAGCCATGGTTATGGAAAGTTTGGCTGTCATTACAAAGCCAATCGTCCAAGTAAGCATAGAAATGTGGGTGAAAATTTACACCCGAAGATAAAGGAATTAGAAAAAGAGAATTTGTCGGCGTTACTGAATGTAGCGCAAGTTTGACAAATTCAGATGAGTGGTGGGTCGATTCAGGGGCTACTAGGCATATTGCAAAGACCAAGAAAGGGCTTGTGTCTCTAAAGAAATTGAATACTGGTGAACAGAGGCTAATGATGGGAAATGACACCTATATCGATGTTGAAGGTGTTGGTACTTATAGGCTGGATCTTGGGGATAATGTTATGATCCTCAAGGATGTGTTTTATGCACCTAAAATCCGGCGGAATCTCATCTCTGTTCCTGCATTGGTGAAGAAAGGCCTCGATGTTAGATTCTGCAATGAAGGAGTGTCAATTGAAAAGGATGGGGATATATATGCAACGGGGAAGTTTTCCCGTAACATGATTTGTTTTATATTCCCGTAATCGACACTCGAAAGAAATAATTCAGATGATAGTTCTAAGTATTCCTTGTGTTATCGTACCGAATGTGATCTTTGGCATTTTAGATTGGGTCATCCCGGAAAATCTAAATGGAATTAATGGCAAGAATGAATATGCCGCCATTGTCAAAAATAGATTTGTCACCTCGTGAACATTGCTTAGTTGGAAAGATGACTAAGAAGCCGTTCACGTAGGGACATAGATCACAGAATTGTTGTAGTTGATTCACTCGATATTTGTGTGACCTCTAAGTGTAAAATCATATGATAACAAGGAATATTTCATTACATTTATAGATGACTACTCTATATATGCCTTGTGTATCTCATTTCTCGCTAAGTCCGAGGCAACTCGTTTTAAAAGATATGTTAAGTAGAAAGGCACTGGGTAGAGATATTAAGGTGTTAAGAATCGATAGAGGTGGAGAATATAACTCAAAGGAGTTTCGAGTCATATTGCCAAGAGCATGGAATAAAACGGCATGTAACATCAGCCGTATACGCCACAACTAATGGTGTGCCGAAAGGAAAATAGAACGTTAATGAATGTGGTTAGATGTATGCTATCCCATTCTGGTCTTCCTAAGAAATTTTGGGGAGAAGCATTGCTCACAAGCAAGTTATATATTGAATAGAATACCCACCAAGTCTATCGAATCCACACCTTATGAATTGTGGAATGGGAGGAAATCAAATCTGAGTCACCTCAGGAAATGGGGGTCTGTAGCCCATGTTCTCATTCCGGAACAACTTATAAATAAGTTGGAACCAAGAACGTTGAAATGTAAGTTCATAGGATATTGTGAGAAATCAAATGGCTATAGGTTCTTCCATAAGGATAAGGGGATCATTGAATATAGGGATGTTACATTCCTAGAAAATCTAGAGGAAGAGGAACCCTACGAAGTTGAGAAAGAACCTCTAATTGTGATAGATAATGACTATTACAATGAAAATTATAGAAATGATCTGCCAATGGAAGAAGAACCTAGGATAGCAGAACAACCTCAACAAGAAATAGTTGAGGGTCAAGATAATCCTATGATAGAAGGACCGTCTGACATACCTGCAATTGGCAACAAGAGAACTAGAACTCCACCTACATGGATGGATGATTTCTATTTATACCATGAGCCTTCATGTCTAACTCGTAGACATAAATGAGGAAGATCACACAGATCCAATAAATTACATCGATGCCATGAAATCGCGCGAATCGAATTATGGCTAGATGCAATGAAAGAAAAAATGAGCTCCATGGAAATTAATGGAGTGTGGGAATTGTGTGATTCGCTTAGGAATAGGAAGGCTATCATGTAAATGGGTATTTAAAAGAAAGCTTCAGGCCGACGGGTCTATAGATAAGTATAAGGCCCGTTAGTTGCCAAAGGGTTCAATCGTAAAAGGTGTATTGATTTTCAAGAAACCTATTCTCCCGTGGCTAAGTTTGCATCTATAAGGATGCTATTGGCCATTGTCGCATATCTTGATTTAGAATTGTACCATGGATGTTAAGATCGCATTCCTCAACGGAGAGTCGAGGAAGATATATATATGCGACAACTCGAAGGGTTTCGTGGAAGGAAAGGAGAATATGGTACGTAAGTTAAGAAAATCCTTGTATGGATTAAAGCAATCATCTAGACAATGGTATCTCAAATTTCATGATGTAATTATTCAACTCGGCTTGTTCCAAATCGCCTGGATAGGCCGTGTATATGTCATGAAGAGTGGGAGCATAGTTATTATATTATCCTTGTACGTGGATGATATATTGCTCGCCGGGAAATGACATAGGAAAATTGAATAATGTTAAATCCGAGCTCGTTGAGAAATTTGAGAGATGAAGGATATGGGAGAGGCGTCCTATGTCCTTGGTGTCCAGATTGAGAGGACAGAAGTTCAGATTGTTGTCTATAAGCCAGAAAAGTACATACGGTCCGTACTTAGAAGATTTGGGATGCGTAATTGCAATCCGCAAATACACCTGTTTATGGAAAGAAGTTAAGCAATGAGCAATGTCCCGAAGAGGGTCAAGGCTCACTTAACATGCCTTATGCGTCAAGCCGTTGGAAGCTTTAATGTATGCAATGCTTTGTACTGTGCCCGATATAGCATTTGCAAGAAGCTTAGTGAGCGAGTGTATCAAAGTAACTCCCGGACCAAGACACCGGGAAGTCATAAGAGGATTATAAGTACCTTAAGGGTACATTGCACCACAGGTTAGTATACCAAGCGAAAACACTTGAAGTGCTTGGTTACTCCGATGCCGATTTCGTGAGGGGATAAGGATGACTAAAGTCCACTTTGGGACACTTGTTC
The DNA here is from genome assembly GCA_036172225.1 of Cryptocoryne crispatula var. balansae. Lineage (NCBI taxonomy): Eukaryota > Viridiplantae > Streptophyta > Magnoliopsida > Alismatales > Araceae > Cryptocoryne > Cryptocoryne crispatula. Next base: position 51,347,724 of record CM069919.1, read on the forward strand.
ATCTTTAGGTGGCTACAAGCTTGGGGTAGCAAGAACAGGGGTGTGGCAAGATACTCATGGCGTTCGTAGTATGGCTACTACTCATGCCGTCCGGATTGGGACGATTTATCGATAGATTTAGGTCTCAATTTGGTTGATGGGCCAATTCAGCAGACTGTGACACCGTGCCGCCATCACCGATTAACAAGCGGGAGCAAATAGCTTCCAGAGGAAAACACATAGAAATACAATATCATTATATACGTGATATCGTGCAAAGGGCAGGAAATAAATGTGAGTTATATCCCCACTAGTGATATGATTGCCGATCCTTTCGACAAAAGGTATCTCGGAAATTTTCATTAAGCATGTTGGCTTAATGAGACTCATAAACATATGAGTCAGTTGTAATTTTCACGGATAATGAAAGTATATGAATATATATGTATCTCACTTGATAGCGGGAGTACATAAGAATGTATATACAATTCATGGATAGTGAAAATACATATGCATAAAAGTGTATCTCATGGACAAGTGGGAGTACATAAAGAATTTATTAACATCTCGTAATATACAAATGATTATATTCTCACGGTAGTGAGTACATGATCAAGAATCACTTGGTATGAATGGCCAAGTGGGAGATGTTAGTATATGGTATACGTGGCCAAGCATCCCAAGAAAATAGGGAGCGTCACGTCTTCCCGGAATAACCGAAAAGGGTATTTTCGGGAGTATACAGAGGCGGTTGCGGTTGGGACGGAGGTGTAGGCGGAAATGTCTCTAAACAAGGAATAATCGGGAGTATGACGGTTCCTGGTTGTGCAGTCTCCATCGGAGTCCCTAAACACCGCAAGAACATCATCTCCTCGCTCTTCCGCTCCTGAGAACGATCCCAACACTTCCATGGAAGCAGAACAGAACTTCCTACGACGGAAGAGAGAGAGAGCGGGGGAGGGAGAGGCGCGGAGAGGCGGAGATGGCGAGGGGAGGGCGGCGGGCATCCCTGCAATCGAGGCGCACCTCCCCTGCGCCACCGTCCGTCACTCACTCACGCGTTTTCACCCCCCCCCCCCCCCGTCTCTGCACACCGCCATCGGGCCGGACCAGAGGATGCGGAGCTGAAGCGAGGGAGAAGGCGGAGACGGCTGCACGGCGGGAGGGTGAAGAGAGGGAGGGTGAAGATCTCGCACCTGGGAAAGCTTAAACCCCTCGGAGGGCTTCGACCGAAGATGCTGAGGTCGATCGGGGAGGGCGGCCGAGGAGTCGCTGGATCCGAGGATCTCTTCCTGCGAGGTCGATCGGGGAGGGCGGCGATCCGAGGAGAGCTCCCGCGAGGTCGATCGGGGAGGGCTGCGAGGTCGATCGGGGAGGGCGGCGATCCGAGGAGAGCTCCTGCGAGGTCGATCGGGGAGGGATGCGAGGTCGATCGGGGAGCTCCTGGGCGGCCACTATCGCGGGAGAAGATGGAGCTAGGGCAGCTTCAGTATTAATTTTAAAACAGGTATTGACCTGTATTAAATTTGAAAGAATAGTAGACTAATAATTTTAAAACTGATATAAATATCCAAACAACTTGTATCATCTTCTATCAATATCAGTTTTAAAATTAATACTGATATAAGTACTTAATACAGTTACCAAACAGGGCGTTAGAGATCTTAAATGATTAAAATAATCTCTCTACAAAACCATACTAATATACCTTTAGTACTTCAAATATACCTTTAGTACCTTTAGTACTTCAAATAATCTGAAGTCATTAATTGTTTTGTATCCATTTTTAACAACCTGCCAATCAAATTCCTCATGCCATTATCGACTTAACCAAAAGGGAATTTTTGGTTGCACCCATGTGAATCTTTTGCTTCGCATTTCTATTGAGAAATATTGTCTTCACGCCGGAATACTCGATTTACAAAGAAGAAGGTCCCGTTGGTGATAATGTTAATTAACCGTCTTTATAAAATTCGATTCGATTCTGATATCGACACTCTTTCCTCTAGAAATCTCGATAGCAAAGTTGATGTAGTATCATTTTTAATACTGTATTCAAACAGGGCATGAAACCCGCAACCATGCCTAAAATCACACGGATCAAATTAAGTTGTTGGACGATAAAAGGGGTGTAAATGAGTGTAAGGGTCAACGTGTTCCGATTTCGATAATTTTAGAATGGTCATGTTTCGATTTCGATCTAGTTATCAGAATTGAAATTGAATATGATACTTTTCCATTCTGATATTAAGTATTGATTTTTATCCAATAATAAGTTACCGATCCGCGTATAATTGCTAAATTTTATTATCATTTTATCAATTTATATATCATATTTTACGATCTATTTGACATCATTTTAATTATTTTTATTTTTATATATTTATTTTTTATCGAAATCGGGTAGACAGAAATAGAATCGTCCAATTCCGATTTTGATAAACTATCGAAATATCCGACATCTATTCTCTTGTATCTGATAGAATACTAAAACAATTTTCAGATTCACTAACTATTATCGAAATCAAATCGAAATTTTGAGATATCAGATTCTGTAAACACTCTAGGACGCTAACTTCTTTGAACTCAACTAGTTCCGGGGCCTTCTAAATCTATTAAAAAAAAGCTAAAATATAATAAAATTATGTTATTGATACAACTACTTTTCACGTACTTTTCGTAATAAAATACTATTTATGTCAAACTAGATAAATGTTCGAGATGTCTTTTACAAAAATCCCAACGGACCCTCGGGTACAAAATTACCCTGGAAAATAATTATTTTTTAAAAAATCAGACTAAATCAAATATATTCCCTGGTTAAATTTATTCCAAGGGAGGGATATTCTGATCCACGCTCTCAAGAAAGAAAGAAGAAAACCGGGAGATTTTGCTAAAAATTAATCGATTTTTTAATAATTTATCACAAAAAGAAAGTAAATTTGCAGCACAAGCAAAGGTTGATATGGTAATAGAAGAGTTCACATTTATTAATTTTGATATTGATACGATGTCCACTAGAAAATATCAATATCATAGTATTATTTTCTTATACTCTGACCAAACAGGACCTTAAGATGCAAATTCTGACCAGATTAAATCCTACACTCCTTCAATAATCTAAGTGCATGCATGTAGTAGATATTGTGCAGGGGAGAGTAATTTTTTTTTAGTTTTATTTTAACATCTACTATTTTTAATAAAACAAAGACTTGAAAATATTTTATAACAGTTATAGTAACAATATTAAACATCCTTTTTGAATTCGGCATTAATATAAACGATCAACTAATGTTTGACTACTAACATCAACTTTTAAATTCATAATATGTCCACTAAAAATATCAATACCAAAATTGATATAGTATCATTACTCTAACCAAACAAGGCACCAATATTTACTTCCATGAATTTCATTATTTTCACTTGAAAAAATTAATATCATGTCTAAATTTTTTCTATGGTACCATATTTAGTTTGTATATTGACCAACTTAGAGAGAGGGGGAAATTCATTGCCTAATGGCCCGTTTGGTTAGAGTTTCAAATTTGATACTATATCAATATTGATTGTGATAATTTTAGAGGTTGGAGTATCAATATCAAAATTGATACAAGTTGACACTTGTATTACAAAATGTCATTTGTTTTCACTATCAATTTCAAAATTGATACTATTAATCAAACACTTCTTAATGATTATTAAGAATATCAATTTTAAAATTAATAGTGATAGAGGTGTTAAATAGTGTTACCAAACAGGGCCTAATGGCCTATTTGATTAGAGTATCAAAAATGATACTATATTAGTATTGATATTGATATTTTTAGAAGATAGAGTATCAATATCAAAATTGATACAAGTTGACACTTGTATTACATAACATGTGTTGTTTGCACTACAAATTTCAAAATTGATACTATTAGCCAAACACCTCAAGGTGATTACCAACAATATCAATTTTAAATTTAATAGTGATAGAGGTGTCTAATAGTGTTACCAAACAAGGCATAAGCTTCTCATTTTATTATATTAATAGTTTGTATATTACTTTACTGTTGTTTTACGGCCAGTATGGTTACAGTATCAAAAACAATACCATGTATTGATATTGATATTTTTAAAAATTAAAATTTTAATATCCAATTGATACAAGTAGTTAACATTTGTATTATATCACATGTTTTGTTTTCATTACAAATTTTAAAATTGATACTCCTAATCAAATACTTTTAAATGATTATTATTAATTTCAATTTTGAAATCGATAGTGATAGATGTGTTTGATAGTGTTATCAACCGGGGCCTCGAGCATTTTAAGTGATTTTGATTTTCCAGACAACGTATCATGTTATTTTTGATATTATAGATGCTATGAAAATAAAGGTTGACATATCTACCAGAAATATTAAAAGTAATAGTGTATTAAATTCAGGATTCTAACTAAATAAAACAGGCCCATGCCATGTTCTCGTAATTAATGAGTACCACAAGGACAAGGGGGTACTGCACATAAAATGAAGGTACTGTACCTATATAGTTATTTAGTTATTTATTTATTTAAAATTTTTGGCCCGAACATTTTAGTGAAGTAACTTCACTAGTAAAATTTTCTGGTTGAGTTTTTTTTTTTTTTTTTTTTACAAATCAGTGCCCATAATGATTTATATTTTAAAAACTATCTCGAAAAAACCTAAACATCTTAAGAAGTTTTCTAAAGTCCGTGTTTTCAAAAATAAAAAATAAGACCCTTAAAATACTGCCTTTTAAGTATATATTTTAATTTTTTTACGGTGAGATAAAGATGATGTAGAAGAAATAAAGAAAGGGACAGTATTAAACATGGGTATTTTTACATACAAATAAACATTTACTTAAATATCATCATTCCAATAGTATGCAGAGCACATAAATGTAATTTCAGCAACAACAAAAAACTAGAAAATTACTAAAATTTTTATTTTTTTAATGATATATTCAGAAATATGAATACTTATATAGACCAACTTTGAATGATCTATTCTAAGTTTAAAATATCGTAATATATATATATATCTATATATTTTAAACCACAGGATACTACTTTGTTGCTGACGACTATTTAACCATGACATCTTATTATCTTTAAGAAATAAAAGTTGTCAACTAGAAGTAAATGGTTGATGGTTCACTCAGACTAAAATATATATATATATATATATTAAGGTGTTGTGTGTTTTGGTTTAAACTAAGAATCTGACTTTTAATTTTATGTTTAACCTTTTTATTTTGTGGTTAACAGTTGTAATTGCTTTTTATCAAATATGTCAACTACTTTGTGATTTTTAAAGATAATTTACTAAAATTTCCAAAACATAAACTATAACACAGCTTAAATAAAAAGTAATAAATACTTCTTGAATATTGGTTGCATTTCTTCTCATAAGATAGTCATCTTTTTCTTTTCTTCCGTTGAATTAAAATATACCGTATTAGTCTACATGGTCCAACGACTTCTTTACACGTAACATTACACTATTTCTTAACTCTCACTTATTAATCTCCTAAAATTAGAATAACATTGGTTATTTTAAAATTAACCTATAAAACATTAACATATTTTAATGCTCTCAATAGATGAAGGTTACTTAGGGGGTGTTTGGTTGCATGATAATGAAGATTTTTGTTTTAATTTTTAAAAATTGTAAGAAAACTTGTTAAAAGAGGTGTTTGATAACCATGACAATTTTATATTTTAAAAGTGATTTTCTTCTTAAACAAAAAAATGGTCTCACCTCTTTCTTTTTTCTTGTGGTCCCCCACTTTGTTTGGTCATGTGTGGTAGTTACTCTTTTTTGTAATCACATCTCTTCAAACATGATAATTTTATGTCATGAGTTGGTTCACTTTTTATTTTAATACAATTTTTTATCATGAAAGTGTACAAAAAATTATCACGCAACCAAACACCCTATTAGATGTTGTTTGATTGATCTTAACCCATCTCTGACCTTTGATTCAGTCGTTAATATATTTTAACCCAATGTCTTGATTAACCTTTAATCATACCTCTCATATTTATTAAACCTCTTAAAAATAAGTTGCCTAGTATAGCAGCTTTTTAGCTTTCGGGCATGATCTTTTTAAAAGGGATAGCAGGAACATATATGATATAACTTAAATAAACATAATCTGATTAATATATAAATATTTTAAAATTAGTTACTTATTTTTACCTCACATCAAGAGGCTAGGCAAAAAATTTAGAATTAAAAGTTTTATATTAAACCAAAACAAACGTCATTTAATTTTTGCTCGACATGGAGTTGCTTCCCGATGAGGTGTCTGGTTGCGTAAAGTTTTGAGTTTTCATACAAAAATATATTGTGGTAAAGTTTATTAAAAATGCTGCTCGACAATCATTACAAAAATATAATTTTATAAGAAAGTTTACTTCAAATGGGATTGTTGGTTGCATACAATTTCGAGTTTTTATACAATATTGTATGGTCCAATAAAATTTATTGAAAATGATGTTCGTCGATCATTGCAAAAATATATTGTTTATAGAAAATGCTTCCCTAGACAAAAAATAAGTGAATTATTTTCCACTGCGTTCCCTCCTTTTTTTATAGCTATATGTTATCCACTGGGGCCGTAAATGAAGTGGATGCAGAGCGGATATGGTGTCTTCGTGTCCGCAACGTTTAGTTAGCCAGATAATTTGAATCCAGTCCGAGTCGGATACGAATACGGATCAGATATTATAAGTCGAATAATCTGTAGATTCAGAACGGATGCGGATAATATTCGTTTCGGAATGTTAATTAAATTTTATTTGACTAATATATTTAATAATATACAAATACATAGAAATAAAAGTACAAAATATTAAATTTATCGTATATTTATTGAAGTTAACTTAGTATACTAATACACAATTAAAAATATTTAATCATATTTCTAAATATAATGATTTTAAATATATATTATGCATATATTATCATAGATTGATTCGGAGCACATCTTAAATAGAGCGAAACACACATTTTTGTGTCCACTCCGATTAACATTCGGATAATATCCATATCCGGATATATGTTCCCACGAATATTTTAAATTGGATATAATCCACCTAAACGGATACGAATTCGGAACGAATCCAGATTGTATCCATATCAGTTTACAACACTATTATTCGCGTCTTCTTTTCTTGTCGTATCTTATCGAGCAACACATAACTTTATATATTTTCGTCTTTATTTTTATTTTTTTACATTTTTACAACAAACATATTTACAAAAATAGCCCGGGAGAAAAGGTTAACAACCATCACTAATACAAAAGTAGGTAAAATATTGTCAGGAGAAAAACGTCTTGTCGGGTATCACGAAGCACAGAACGGAAGATCAATATTTTTATGGACTTTCATAAACGGAGAACCCTGAAATAACTAGTAGTTGTTATTATTATTTTATCATAATTATTCTTTTTAAGTTGACTGGAATAATTAAGACGTCACTAGATCCCCCCGTTGACTGGTTCTATGCGGCGCGTCTGGTCCGCGCCGCAGTACGCTCCACTCTTCCGAAGGGCGGGTCCCCCGGGAGAAAGGGGTACGTGGACCAATAATATCTCGCTCCGCTCTCGCGTCTCCGCGCTTTCCACGCTTCGCCGGTGAGGATATGCGAGCGGGACCCGCGTCTGACTTTGACGCGCGTCACCGCGAATCCTCCACGCGCTCGGTCGGAGGACCTGTGCGCGAATATGCCGTGTCCCGGGAGGCTAAACGTAAAATTTGACGGTAATTTCCGTGCAAACCCCCGGAAGGGAGCAAAATAGCCAAACACCTCCTCCTCTTCGTTCACTGATGTTCAAGCAAAATCAGTAAATTCTTTTGGCTCAAGAACAAGGATATTCTATTTTATCTGTTTGATTCGATTCGACCTCTTCCCAAATTAAATCTGACCGACAAATTTATATATTATATTAATATTAATTATATATTTTTATAAATATAGGTTAATTAATATAAAAATATAAGTTTTTATTGCAAATGTCGTATAAAACATCAATATATCGGTTTAAGGATCGGCTTAATCGGTTCAACATTCGGTTCACAGCAGCGAGCGCGTGAGGATGCGCGCGCTAATATGTCACTATCTAGGGACCAAAGAAAAATTTTAGCGGTAATTTCCACGTAGATTTCCGGGAAAATGAGAAAAATCCAGACGCCGCCTTCTGGCCTTAGCCCGGGTGCCGAAAACACGGGGAAGGAAAAAATGAAATTAGAAGAATAGTTAAAGCGGGCGGGGACTGAGAGAGGAAACGGATGAAAGAAAAGAAACGGTTCTTCATCTTCTCCCCCGCCTCCAGATCCAAAAAGGAGGCAGCGACGTGCCACCAAAACCCTAAATTCCTGACCATTCCCCTGCGCCTGTGAATTTCCGTTCACCGGAGCACTCCTAGGGTTTCCGCGGGCCATCTTTTACCCCGTTTACCCCCCCGTCAAACCATCCGCGGGCGTCCATTGATGCTTCTTGTGTTTTCCGCGGAGATGGTGGGTTCCGTGTCCTCCTCTTCCTCCTCTTCCTCGTCCATGTCTCGCGGTCACGGCGTTGATCGGTTCTATAACCCCCCCGCTCTGAGGCGGCAGCTTCAGCAGCAGCAGCAGCAGCAACAGCAGCAGCAACATCAGCAGCAGCAACAGCAACAACTGCAGCAGCAGCAGCAGCAATCTCAACAGCAGCGGCAGAAATCTCAGAGGACTGCTAAGCAGAGGCGAAGGGCGCAGCCGCCACCGCCGTCAGCTGAGTCGGAGAGCCGCAAGGTCGAGATCAGACTCGACTCCGATGATTCATCCTCGAAGCCGTCAATGTCGACCTCACCTTCCCCTCCACAGACGCCGCCTCCACCTGGCGGGAATCTGGATCGCTTCCTTCAGTCCACGACGCCCGTGGTGCCAGCTCAGTATTTCCAGAAGGTCTAAATTAACGGCCGGCATTTTCTGGACTTCATTTCATTTTGATGCTTTCCCCCTGAGTTTTACAACATTTTAGATGATCGTGAGCCGGGGAAGGAACGGTGAGATGCAGGAGTTGCAACCGTATTTCTGTCTTGGAGATCTATGGGAGTCCTTCGGAGAGTGGAGCGCGTACGGTGCTGGGGTGCCTTTATGTCTGGATGGAAGTGTCGATGTTATACAATACTATGTTCCATATCTTTCTGGAATTCAGCTGTATGTTGAGTCATCCAGTGTCCGCCTAAGGAAAAGGTTCGTTGTGCCTACATGTATTGCTGCTTTTTTCTTGAATTATTAAGTCTGAATCAAACTCTGATCGAATGTGAGCCTGTTTATTCCCTCTTAGCTTGAAATGTGTAACACAGGTGCTGCTTAGATGGCTAGTTTGCTCAAACAGTGGGTTGGTTGCAGTAACCTTTTTTTTGTAAATCAGTGCCATAACTGAAAGTGGAAGTTGGTTATGTATCTATGTATAGTCATGATCATTGTCTTACACTCGTATTTTTTTGTTCATCAGGATTTTGAATGCAAAAAAATTCTCATCCTGCTTATATTTTTGGTAATGTTGCCATATTTGCTTTTCCATTGTAATGTGAAACCATCACTAGCTATTGAGGAGAGGATGTCATGTTGTTAGAGGCATGAGCTACCTGAGGTGAGGAAGGTGCCACCTTGCATTTCTAATGGATTGGCCTTTGTGGGTTGCTGATGGGCAGGGGAGTGGGTCAGGGGGCAAGCAACAGGTCCTGTCTCCTCTACTAGAAAAGAGCGGTCTCCCACTGCGGTGATGCAGGGTGGCTTTCTGAGCCTGGCAGCCTCTGGCAACACCTTATAGCTTCCACAGGTTCTCTCTTCAGGCCTCTTAGATGCCTTAAATGTGCTTGCCTTGGCAGCTTCAACAGCGGTGGTACGGCAGTGATCACCTAGGTGATTTGGTCCTAGCCAAGGTTTGGAAGGGGCACCTCGTCCCCCGGGCAGTTGCCTCAATTGCCTTTGGTAACATAGTGAGGATGTAATGTCCAAATGTGAGGAGTGGAAAGTAGACTTGTCCCAATTAGAGATGCAAATGTTTCTTTTTTTGCATGTAAGCATAGCATGATGATTGAGAACAGTTGATTATAACTAAAGGTTCTATCAGTTGAAGCTATTAGCCCTAGAACTGTAGCATGCTATGCACTCCATATTGGGTGTGTCAAATGGACTTTCCAGATACCTTTAGTTTATATTCTACCATAAGACTTAAATGTATACATATGGGATAGCTCCAACCCATGAAACAAGTAGCTAATTATTTCATCAAATCTATGGTGTATTATTTTATGCTTGATTTTTTATGATTTTGCATGTTTAAGCTTCTGAATATAATAAGGTTAGCTGATATTTAGAAAATGAAAGTTGCATCATAAGTTCTTGTCTGATATGTTGTGAACAGGATTCATGATCCCTATGAGAGGCTGTGCAAACTGCTAAATCTATTTTTTATAGGTGCCAACTAAACTGTTCAGATACCATCAGATGCTAGTACAGTTGGAGGGCCATTACCATCGCTTTCATGAAACTCTAACAACACTGAACTATTCAAACTGGAATGGCACCAGTAGAAAATTGGTCAAGGATTGATGAGAGGAAGTAGCAAGAATGCTAGTCCTCCCAGTCAACAATCAACCAAACTGGGACATGGGTCCAGGACTAAGATCATACCTTGAAACTAATGTGATTCATCTAGTAATAAGATCCATCTTATAGTTCCTGGAGGCATACTATATTGTAAAAATTTTCAGAGTTATCAGTTATGCACCACACATCTACAATGTAAAATATATAATAGTCCGTTGGTCAAAGGATGCAAACCTATGAGATACAGTGAACTTGCTGCTAGCCCACTAGTGAATTCCAGAACGTTTCTTGGAACCATGATGACTAGAGTTGTTTTGTCTATTTTCTTTTGAGTTACCGATTTCGGTAACACTTCAAAAATAAGTTGTAAATGGACCTGCAAAATGAAGGAAGGCTATAGTAGCATACTAGCATAAAAAAGTAGTAAGGGTTTGTAAAAACAGGGATCTGCATCATGCCTATACATGTATTCGTTGTCAGTTTCTTCTCTCTCTCCAAAGGATTCAAAATTTGTGATTTATGTTAAATGCTTTATCCATCATTTATACAGTTTATGTTTAAGTTTGACATCTCCGCACAGGACATTGTGTTAATAGTGTCTACCTTATGATTGAAGACTTGCTTGATCACCATGACAATACATAAAAGATAATGACAGAGTCAAGCACTTTCTATCCTTTGATTGCTTGGCTCATAAATTTGACACTGTTTTCCTGTTTATTTTTTGTTTATTTGTTATGATGATTTATTTATTGGATTTCATCTTAATTTTTAGATTCAATTTGTTGCTTTTGATCAATTTAATTTTTATTTTTAAATTTAGAATTGCTTTAATTTCTGATTTGAGTGGTTACATTTTTTATTTGTATCTATTTTTACTTGACTTATTATAGTTTTTTGATATTTTTTAAATTAGTTTTTAGTTGGATTTTTTTATTTAAAGATTTAGTTGATTTTATTATGTTCAGAATTGGATTAGTTTTACTTTCTTTGTTAGAGTGATTCATTATTTCTATTTATTATTTTATAATTTTGATTTATCTGAGGTTTCAGGACTAGATTATTATTATTATTATTATTACTTTATCAGTTGTTATTACTTAGTTTCTTTTTTTTTGGACTAGTTTGGTTTCTAACTGCAAGGATTGTTATTCCTGAGTTTCTAGATTAATGGGTTAGTTTGTTTTGTAATACATTTTCAGTTATTTTTTTAATTTTGCTGTTTGAGGTATAACATTTCAATCTAATTTTTTTCATTTTTTAGGATTATCTCAAGGGAATTTTTGAGATAATCAGGTTTCCATTTCCCTATACCAAGCTTTATTGTAATACCCCATGCCTACTTGATCTTTGCCAGATGCCCACAAAGTGCTACTGGCTACTTTGTCTCATACTCTCATAGAAGCGGGTGGGCTTTCAATGTAACGGCAAATGCTTCTAAATGTATCAGTTATTATCACTAAGTTTTTTTTTTGGACGACTTTGGTTTCTAACTGTAAGGATTTTCATCTCTGATTCCTAGATTAATGGATTGGTGTGTTTTAGAATACATTTTCAGTTGATTTCTTTATTTTGTCTGTTAGATATAAAATATTTCAATCTAAAATTCCTATTCATTATATGATTAGCTCATATGAATTTTTGAGATAATTAGGTTTCCTTTACATTATGATTATGCCAAGTTGTAATGTAGCACCCCATGCCGAGCTGATCTTTGCTGTACTGCCCACAGGGGCACAAAGTGCTACTGGCTACTTTCCCTCATAGTAGCAGGTGAATTTTCATTGTAGCAGCAAGCATGTCTAAATGTAATGTTGCATCGCCATGTTTTGAAATTCTTAGCTATTTTCTAGACTTCCTACCATTTTTGTCATTTATTCATATTCTTTTTTGAAGTTGGCCAAGGTCAATGTTATTTATTCATTCTTTTCTTTCATATTTTTGGGGTAATTAATTTGTGATTCATTTTTAAGTATTTTGGATATATTTATATTTTTTGGATGTGTTTTCTTATTTGTACTTGCCTAATACGGCAAATCAATGGATAGGGTGACATTTTTCTTCTTTATCATTTTTGTCGGGGTGGAAAATAACAAGAGACTATTTTTGAAAATAATTAAAGACTTAAAGATCATGAGGCATGCTTTTCCATTTTATAAAGGCCATAATATCGTGGCAAATAAACATGAACATACAACTCAACTCAACTCTAGTCTTGATCCAAGTTATGTGTTGTCGGCCATATGGATTCTCTTTCTTCACTCGCGTCAACATCGCGTTATTTTTGTAGATATATTAAATCTCTCAAAATTAAATTGAATTACCATTCTCTAGGTTATCTTAGGTATGCCATGTTTTTTATTTTTACTATTTTAATGTTTTTTACGTTTCTCATTGGAGCTTTCTTAACTCTATGTTTATTGTTTAATATGTCTAAACTATCTAAATATTCTTTTTACATTTTGTTCACATTTGCTGTAACTTTTACATTTTCTTAAATACACTCATTATGTGTTCTCTCTAAACTAGTATGTCCTTTTATTTATATTAAACATTAATATTTTAGCAACATTTATTTTGGAAGTAGATTTTTTTATTGCCCAACACTCACTACCATACATCTTTTTAGGTCTCATAACTATGCAATTTTTTGTTTCAATTTAGTGGACTCTTAAGATCTCATAAGATAAAACTTATGCGATCAACCTTTACTTCACTCATCTTGCTTTAATCACGTGTTTAGCATGATTCTTGATGGATCTTACACTACCCACAAATATAGATTGCAGAATCGGCCAATCTGGATCGGAATCGACCGATTATTGGATCGGATCAGCCATTGCGATCCGATTCTTGGCTGAAGGGCCGATCTAGAAAAAAGTTCCGACAAAATCGGTCGGGATCGGCTGGATCGGTCGGAATCGGATCAGCTGAATCGGTCGGGATAGGAATCGGAATTGGAATTAGATCATTTTTTTCTTTTTTTGCTATTCCAGTTAGATCGACCAAGATCGACTAGAATCGGTTCGAATCGGCTAGAATCGGTCTGGAATCCGAATCGGATCAGTTTTTTTTTTCGCTTACCGATTTTGGATTGATTTTCTTTTATTGGATTGGTCGGAATTGGTTCGATCCAATCCGGATCGGATCGGTACCCACCGATCCTGATGCCGAATCCGATCCCGCGATCCTTGCCCACAAATCATGTGGAAACTTCAATCGACTGAACCTACCAATGTTCCTTCTCTCCTGCACATTGTTTACGGAATCGGTGGAATCGGACCGATTCCGACCGATTCCGGAATCGGATCGGAATTTCATGCGGAAGGACCGATTCCGGCATGAATTCCGCGGAATCGGTCCAGAATCGGCCGGAATCGGAATCGGATTGTTTTTTTTTTTTGCTATTCCAGTCGGATCGGTCCGAATCGGCCGGAATCGGTCCGGAATCGGATCGGAATCGGAATCGGATCGTTTTTTTTTTTGCTTTTTTTATTACCGATTCTGGATCGATTTTCTTCCATTGAATCGGTCGGAATCGGTCCGATCCGATCCGATCCGGATCGGATCGGTACCCACCGATCCCGATTTCGATTCCGATCCCGCGATCCTTGCTCCTGCATGGGTGGCCAAGTATTAACCCTTGGCCTTTCAACTCCAATTTGTGGGATCTTACACTACCAGATTTGCTATGGGCCATTTGGTGAGCGAAGAACAGGCACATTTTTTAGGATTACTCTGAACACACAAGGCTTATTATTCAATGGATGCCTTGGTTGGTCAAAGATTGGATGTTCACACCGGCAATCTTTTTTTTGAACAAACAACACCACCACCATATTTCATTTACTACGTAAAAGAGTACATACAAGCAGATAGATCTGGAGATTAAAACCACAGAAAAGACACAAGATTAAACCACACATAACGACAGCTCCAAGAGGATACCTCTTTTCTAGGTGACTCAAACATAGCCACAAATCGACTAACACATATAAGTGTTTAAATGGTCGAACAGTAGATGAAGGGACTCCATCGAGGAGTTTGATAATTGTCTTGAGACCGGAAGATCACACCAAGAAGGTGTGGATAACGCCCGAGCCATCGGTCTCGAGCTAAACCAGGTGACTATGTAGACAACTAGAAGAGACACCATCCAGAGACCAGACCACACGACGCCAAACAGAAACAAAGACCTAAAAAACACAAGCCTATATACGTAAGCCGGGCTCCGCATCGTCAACGCCGCAAAAAGATACAAAACGCCTAAACCCATGTTTAGGCAGAGCGTTGAAGAGGGAGCGGGGGAGGGAGGGTCCCTCCCAACCAAAAACAACTACAAAATGATAAAAAGAAACTTCCCACCGATTCAAAAGCGAGGAATGAAAACAATGCAGCACCGGGAGGTTGACAACAGAAAACAATTGGTGCAAATTTCACCATTCGAAAAAGACCGCTTCCACGAAGGTGCCGAGGGAGGGTTTCTGGAGCTGCTGAGGGGCACCGCAAGCAAGAGTAACGCCCCCAACCGAGGAAGCCGCCCCAAGGTCTTGCCGCCGACGAGCGCCGCGAGGATGGGTTGCTACTGCCGCGAGCGAGGTGCCGCCGCGGTTTCCGCCGCCGTCGAAGGGGCCGCCGCGAAGGTTCCGGAGCCGAGCGAGGGAGTCGCCGCGAGTTCCGCCGCCTACTAGGGCCGCGAGGGGGTTGTCAACAGGCGCGAGCGGGTGGCCGCCGCGAGATTCCGCCGCCTGGAGAAGATGCCGCCGCGGAGGAGAGCCGCGCGCGAAGAGTCCGCCGCCGACCGAGAGGCTGCCGCGAGATGCCGCCTCCGGGGGGACGTCCGCCGGGTGAAGATGCCGCTGCGGAGGAGAGCCGCACGAAGATTCCGCCGCCGGCCGGGGGCCGCCGCGAGATTCCGCCGCCGGGGGAGCGTCCGCCGGGAGCGATTGAGCCCTCCGCCGCGGAGAGCTTCCGCCAGAAGCTTCCGGGGAGAGAGAGAGAGAGATGCAATCGTTAGGAGGAGGCTACCTACAAGAATTACTTTTTAATTTTTAATTCATTCTTCTTGTAACCCCATCCCCAACTATCACCTCGGTAGTTGACTGATGCAGTATTGTTTTGGTTTGGTTTTCTTTGTCTCTTTTTTCTTTACACTTTGTATGCTTTTCTTATTGAATTAATAGAAACCCGTGGCTGTGGTCACATTCAAAAAAAAAAAAAACTATGTCCACATTCATCTAAAAAAATCATGTGTTAGCATTTTCATCACGTTATCCATCTTTTTTCATACATCATATCATGCCATCTTATATATCCTTAGTTTACAGTTCACTTGTAGTTGATGCAAAAATATAAGGACTTATTGTAAATGCTTGGTGTAAGTCAATTAAAATAGTAAAATTTATTTTTTCTTCTTCAATTGTGTGGATTCTAATGATTGTTCTGTTGTACATTTTTTTTGTCACATGTAGATACTAATTGTTTTGGTCTGACTGCCACAACGGTTACGGCGGAGAGCCCAATGGGCATCACTCCCGGATCGAACCTGGGACAAGGCATTCTCGCAGGATGCATATGTCCATTGTGGCACAGCCGTGGGACCACTTGTAGTTGTAGATACTTAACATGCATCACTTTCAGTTTGACCAAGGTTTTTTGGGTCAAGATCGAATCAATCAGCACCACCGGTCCAACGGAAGAAAAGCAAACTGTGATTTACCTGGATCAGTTCTTTGAAAATGTGCAAGAAGGAAAAAAAGGTCTCATGGTGACCTAGATTGGTCCCATGGCTGATCCCCATGGGATCATTGATGGGAAGAGGAGGGAAGTGCACCACTTTTCTGTTGCCTCCCCATGTAGGGATCGGTCTGGAATCTGCTGATCCAGACTTATCTGATCAATCATAGCCTGATTCCAGCAGAAATATGCTTTGTTATCGGGCTCCCCCCAAGGATCAGATCTGCACCTGATGTTCTCGATCCAGATCGACCGATCCTGCAAACACCTATCATCATGGATTGCAGAATTGGCCGATCTGGATCGGGATCGGCCGACTCTTGGATCGGATCGGCCATGGCCGATCCGATTCTCGACGGAATCACCGATCCGGAGAAAACATCCATCAGAATCGGTGTTTTTGGATAGAATCGGGGCTAGAATCGTTCGAATCAGTCGATTCCAGAACGATTCCGGCCCCACGGCGGCCCTGCAGCCCGGACATGGCGCCGCGGCGGCCCTACAGCCGCCGTGGCCGTCTTCCCCGCCCGACCAGGTCCATCGGGACCCGGTAGCCCAAGATCGGTGATTTAAGTCACCGGATCGACTGGACCGGACCGGTCTGGTCCGATGACTTAATGGACCCGGTAGCCCTGTCTTCCCCGCCCGATAGGGTGGGGAAGACGGCTGCGGTGGCCGCAGGGCCGCCGCGACACCATTTTGGGGGCGATTTCAGGCCGATTTCGCCTCCAAAATGCTCTAGATAGGATCGGAATCCGATCTAGAGTGTTATTTTGGTATTTTTTTAGGTTTTACCTCTTTTTGAAGGACCGATCCGGAACGATTCCGGATCGTTATTTCTTCCGGTGGATCGCTCAGAATCGGACCGATCCGGTGGCCGATTCCGATCCTACCATCCTTGCCTACCATACATCTCTTGAAACTCTATTATAATTATTTTTCCAAGCCATTACACACCATATGTACTTTTTTTCTTTGTATCTCGATATTTCTTCATTAGATTTCTAATGATAAAATAGCTTCCTTTATACATAAACTAGGGAATTAGAATAAGGAAAATCTGACCAGAGTTTTTTTTATCGTATCTCTCTTTTTCACCCTGTTTCATGAGAGATTGGCAATTCATTCTTTCCCGGAGACATGACTTGGGCACTTCAATTTAACTCATATCCTGACAAGGTATTATAGGTTGGGATCGGGATCGATGGCCAATCACCCAAATAAGATCTGATCCAGGATAGGTCTGGGCTGTCTGGCTTGGTTCATGTGCAGAGTAGATTGGTGACCAATCCCCATGGGATTGCTGCCACTTGGCGGGCCCCCCCTTCACTGTCTTCCATGTAATTAGTTACTTCATTGAAGGGATTACTGTTTGCAGTTGGTGAATACTTGCTGCAAGATTGAATGGGTTAGAACATCTTTTCCTGGAGTAGAAACATCTAAGAGAGAGAGAGAGAGAGATGTTGGGGAAATATTTGCATGGATAAGGATGAAGGAAGGACTCCAGAGGCTCGATGATAAGGTGGGTTATGGGCAAGGATATCAGAAGTAAATACTTCCACACGGGTGATAAATGGGTCTATAGCATGCAAATGTATAGTTATATTTCTAGAACTTTAAAGAATTCTAGAAAATGTTTCTTTTTCAGATGTGCATGTAGAATATGCCTGGTGATTGGAAGAAATATCCACTCTTGGAAGGTTGCATTTTTTTGAAAATGTTGTTCAACATTTCAGTTAAATAAGCAGTGTTCAGTTGAAATCTGGACGCGTTTGGTGTCTTTCTGGGGCATATCTATAGAAATTTCTGTCTTCAGAGGAAGTTCAAGTGATTTAACTCTTACCTTTACCTTTTCCAGGATTTCAGCATGTGCTCCTTGGATAGTTGGCAACTTTTTACTGGTACTCAGCTACTTTGTCAGAGTAAACTGGTTCAAGCGTGTGCAGAATAAAGATCTGCCTCCAAGAATTCATATATTTTATGGAAAATAATTTGGAAAAGGTTTCCCACTAAGGGTAGATCGAAGTGGTTGACTAATAGTCAGCATGTTTTCTCATTTTGTAATTTTTACTTACATCAAAGATCTAAATCACTTGTTAATTGTGGTACTATCTGGGTGGCTAAGTCTCATAGATTGCAAAATAGGCCGATCCAGATCATCGTCCCCATCCAGAGGCGGCAGTGCTGTCTTCCAGTGCCAATCTGAGCCTGATCAGGACTGATCAGACAGGAATGGCTGCCGGTCCACCCTGGGTAACAAGGCATTTCTTTAATGTTTTCTTGTTTTTTGGTTTTTGGAAGAACTGATCCAGGCCAATCCTGTATAGGTTTTTCTTCCCTTGAATTGGCCGAGCTGGCCAATCCAACCCCGACCCTAACTCAGAACCCCTTGCTGAATCTTGTGGAAGAGGGCTGGCGGACACATGTAAATATGCAGCAATCTGTTGATGATGATTTCTCCAATGGGGGCATGCCAAATTTCTGGACACAAGCATATTATCTAGATTGTCTTCAAGCTATCTGGCGGACAATATGGTCTGCTGGAATAAGAGCATAATGAGCATTTTCATTGATGAATGTATGACTGTAGAACACCTTGAATTTTCATTTCATCTAAAAAAGATTTGCCTTTTGCTGTAAATGTGGATGTGATCGGGATTGAATGAGGTGCACAAAGTAACAAAAGACAATGCCGTCTTGGCTAGGCGGAGATGATGCAATTGTATTTAAAATAATTCATAGGGTTTTGGGTTTATTTTATGCAACTTTGTTATTTACATAAAAATAATTCATAGCCTTTAGAATTTATTTTATGCAATTTTATAATTTACATAACTTATTTTGTTTTTTTGGGTGTTAAAGTAAATTTAAAATGCTTGGCGTTTGAAAATATTCATATTTCATATAAGGGCAAGGATAGTTTTTGTAATAGATGTAATGGGGTGGATTAAAATGTAAAAGTGTGGTCTCCTTAAACCCAAGAGAGCAATGACATGAACAAAATTTGGAAGACGAAACCACGGCTTTGCTGGGGCTGCTGCGCCACAGTCACTTCTTCTCTTGTGTCTTCCTTCTCTTCCTCCATGTTCAGCCAAGGAAGCCTTTATCCCGCGCCTTCCCACCTCTTTCTCTCTAGGTGGTCTCACCAATTTTTCCTTCCCTTCCCTTTTGGTACTGACAACCTGCACAGCAAACTACAGTTGCCCTTACGTTGCTGTTGGAACCTCAAATCTTGTGTTTTGGAAATTCATTTTCCTTTTGAATTTGACTTAGGTTTGACCTTAGCATTGACTTCTTAGGAAAATAGATGGTATTCCATAAAAGTGTTAACTAGGGTCAAAATTATATGTTGAGGTTGTTTAGGTTCTTTGAAAATTGATTTTGACCTCTCCCCGTCGGATGGTGCGAAGATCCGACGTTAATTACATCGAGATAACTCGGAAAACCCTTGATTAGCCGTCATAGCAATCCATAAAAAAAGAAGAGACATACATCCATAATAAACATTTACACACATATGTAGGAGAAAACAACTCCATGAAACCAATGGAATGCAAGTGCTTAATTTGAATTTGATTAAATTGATTTGAGTTGAATTAAATTTGTGGGTTTGATTTTTAACCGAGTTGAATTTAGTTTGAGTTGTATTTTATTGGTTGAATTTGAGTTACTTATTGATTTTAATTTTTATTTAATTAGGATTTGGTTTGAGCTTGAAAACAGTTGTTTATTGATTTGAGTTTGGTTCAATTTGAATTTATTGATTGGTTTTAAGTTTGATTTGGGTTAAAGACAGTTTATTTATGGATGGGATTTGGGTATTAACCTACAGACTATGGGTTGCTGGAAGGGGCTTAATTTGAGAAATTTTGGGTTATGTTAGATTTAGTTTAATTTGAGTTTGCTTCATTAAATTTGTTAGAATTCAGTTGGATTTTATTTGATTTGGGGAGTTCAATTTGAGTTAGGTTGATTGATTTTAAACTCTCTCTGAGTTTGATTTAGTTTAAGAGAAATTTGATTGAATGTTTCCAAATTTCGGATTTTTACAATTTCAGATTTGCTTAGAGAAATTAGAGTTGAGTTTGATTTGAGTTCAATTTTGTTTGATTTATATTTCAGTTAAACCTGCAGATTCTGACAGCTTCTGGGTTGTCTTATGCAATTTTTAGATTTTAGCTAGCTATTATCAAGTTTGTACAGATTTCAAAGTTGGCTTGGGTTTCAGATTTTTTTGAAGTTCAAATTCTGCACTTGCAGTCCCTAAATTTCTACATTTTAAATTCTGCTCATCCCTCTGTTCCTTATTTTGGACGCAAAAGCTCAAATTCTGACCTCTTCAATTATCAGACTCCCGACTTTATCAATTCAAATTTCAGATTTTAGATTTTTAGGCCCTGCACAAATTCAGATTTACTGAACTTCAGACTTTCAAATTTCTGCACTTCAAAATTTTGGTTTCAAACTCCCGGATCTAATACGGATTTCTAATTTTTCAGCTTGGACCTGACTTGAGTTTCAGATTTTAAACTGGTTGTCTATTTGATTTCAGTCCAGAAAATATGAATCGGTTTGTTGGTTTGGCTTTGACAGATTATAGTGAGTTAGTTGCCATTTTTATCCAATTTTGTAATGCTCAGATTTTAAACCTTCAATTCTCAGATTCATGGGACCTTAAAGTCTATTTTCTCTTTTTTTTTTGGTCTCCCCATCCATCGGTGAGCACCCTGATTTGCACAGAATCCCAGTTGGATGATTTCTCTCTTTTTTTATATGTTCTACTTTGGTCGCGACCTAGTAGAAAGTCCCATTTTCTTATCTTTCAGACAGACTGGAATCTAAGTGTTGTAAAAAAAAATTACAATGTCATCTTTAGACATTTGCATTCCTTCAATTTCATGGGCTATTCTATAAACTCCAATGACAACAATGATATGCAAAATTCAGAACTTCCATTTATTGGCAAATTTGAATGCATATTACACGTGGGATCATAGGAGACTTTGGCATGACCCCTTCCCCTCCAAATTGTTAAGATATACCCCTCTTAGTAGGTGGAGTTTGATACTCCCTACTTTGGGGGGAAGGATCGGTGGAAGATGGGAGCTTGCCCATTTCTCCGTCCAGGATCAAACATGCCGGGGACATGCCCGAGCGCCCGTCCTTTGAAGTAACCTATGTGAAATAGGCTAGCTCTTAATTAAATTTCTTTTCTCAAATTTTGATTAAGTTTGTTTTTTAAGGCCTTGATGGCCGGCTCACTCCTCATTGGGCCAAGGTGACCACTTTGAGCTTCTTGAGGCCCTGGAGGCCAAATTGTCTTCATTGGGCTTTGAAAGCCTGTTTGGGCTTCATTGAGGCCCTGTCGGCTAGCTCTCTTTGCCCTGGTGGCCTTTCTGGTTCTGACCGGAAACTGGGCCTGGTGACTTGATGAAATAAGGCCCTGGCGGCCTTGTTGATCCTGGCCAGAATTGGGCTCTGGCTGTCTTAAAGAGCTCTGCAGCACTTGGCTCTCATTTGATCCAGAAGATGGGACCGGATTGGGAGATTAAAGGACTGTTTAGAAGCAAGTTTGGGGGACTGGTTTAAAGAGGAAAACAGGCTCTAGCTACTGCCTGTTCAGGGTCTGTTTGGAGGATTTCCAAACAGGGCATTTTTGTATGGTTTTCTTGGGATACTTAAGGACTTGTCTAGGCAGCCTAACTGGATGCTGTTTCAGGATGATTTAGGACTGGATTAGGGGTCTGAACAAGGTGTTATGTGGAATTGTATATGAAGTATGCCAAGTCCGAACAGAATTTCAATGTAGGGGTGATTTTAGGATTTAAAAAGACTGATATGTGGACAGATTTTGGGATCTGAATGAGGTATTAGAAAGGGCCGAATAGCATGATTGAAGAGCTTGTCCAGAGGGGTTTTGAAGAAGTTTTATAGAGAAGACTTGAAGAGGGAGGGGGAGGATGTGATCGGACCTTCTATCTTTACCTTTTTCTCTTCTTCTTCACCTCCTTTTTATCTTTGGCTTCTCAGCAGCAGGTACGCAGTAGTCTTCCTCTATCTCCCCTGATGCTGTCACCTGTCTTCTCTCCTCTTCACGCAGGAACTCTCCAACCCCCTTTCTCTATCCGGCAGGCCTCTTTTAAAGAGGGGAAACTGTCCAGCGTAACCTCCCACTCATCATGGAGGAAGTGGAGATCATGGGAGTAGTGGCCGCAGTGGGAGGAAAGTCAGTTTACTGACCCCCCACGTTCCTTTTTTTTTCTTTTTTTTAAGCCTTCTGAAAATTCTGGAAGTCAATATTTGACTTGGTCAGGAGATGGACAGCACGTGGCTGTCATCTGCAGATGGTGCGTTTTTTCTCCTCCTATTCCCATAGTGCTAAGTTGGGCTTAATCAAATATTTGATACCATTAAGACCCAATAAG
The DNA here is from genome assembly GCA_036172225.1 of Cryptocoryne crispatula var. balansae. NCBI lineage: Eukaryota > Viridiplantae > Streptophyta > Magnoliopsida > Alismatales > Araceae > Cryptocoryne > Cryptocoryne crispatula. The sequence continues at coordinate 51,370,482 of CM069919.1, forward strand.
AGGTGGATCCAAAACTTAAGTCATATTCAATCTGGGCCCTTGATTTAAATCTGATCATGAGATGATATCCTGGCCCTTCTTTACTCTCCATGATCCAATACCAATAAGAAACCATTAAGCTAGGATCCAATAACTTAAGTTATGTCAAATCTGGGCCCTTGATCCAAATCTGATCATGAGATGGCATCCTGGCCCTTCTTTACTCTCCATGATCCAATACCAATAAGAAACCATTAAGATAGGATCCAATAACTTAAGTTATGTCAAATCTGAGCCCTTGATCCAGATCGACCTTCATTTGTCTCAATCCCAGCCCTTCTTTATCTCCCATAATCCAATTATTGTTGAGAAAATAATATGAGAAAACCTAAAACCCTAAAACAGGTCCGATCCTCCCTCAATTGACCCATCTGTTTCAAATGGAGCAGACGGTCTTCATTCCCCTTTCGGCTCCAGGTCCAGCTGGGGAGTCAAACCTCCTCCTTTGAAGGGGAGCCGGCCACCAACAGGTCTGCTGCTGGACTCCTTCTTCTTCTTCTTCTTCTTCCTGCTATTAGGTGCTGTTTCTGCCATCGAACAGCCCTGCCCATGATGCTGTTGCTGCCATCGGACCTGTCTGACTATGGTGTTGCAGGTGCCATCGTGACCAGCTAAGATTGTCATTGCTGCCACTAGTGCAAGGCTCAAGTACATAGCTTGCTGGGGTTAATATTGACAGGCTTGTACCTATCCTTCATTCCCATTTTTTCTTTGCCTTCTTTTTATTTAATCTTAATGATATCTTGCTACAGGTAGGTGCGGTTCTCCCTTTTTTTTCTGTGCCTTCTCTCTTCTTTGAACAAGTATGACTAGTTTGGTGCCAACAGTTGCATACCCCAAGCAGCAACCAGGCTGGCACCCAAACAGCACAACGGACCAACAATCATCCACCGATTCTTGCTTCTTTTCTCCCTTTTTAACTGTGCCATGTGGCTCTCCCTCACTTGGCATTCCCTCAAGACACCAACAGTTCCACTTCACATCGGCCACTGATCATCTTCTGCCTCCCACGCTTTTTATTTCACATGTCTTTGCAACCATGATCGATACCCTCCTTGCACACCTGTCACCTGCTTCCCTAGCATGTGAAGTTGTTCTCCCAGCACTGTACTCTCTTTCTCTCTCTCATATTCTCTGCTCACTGCATCAAGAGCCAAATAGCCAATAGGGTTGCCTGTCCAAGGATTCATGCCCATTTCAGCCCACAGCCCCCACCACCTATGCCACTCCGGTAGCACTTGAGATCTGCTCCTCTGTATTTGCTTTTCCTGTGTCAGGTCCCCATTTCCCATGGATTGCAAAATTGGCCGAATTAGATCGGAATTGACCGATTCCTGAATCAGATTGACTGATTCAGGACCTATTCTAGTGATTTTTCATCGTAATCGGGTCCTCTGCCACCTCTGCAGTGGCCCAGCTGCAGTGCCACTCTTCCCCATCCTATCGGGTGGGGAAGGTGGCCTTACCAGGTCCATTGGGACCTAGTAAGGCCATTGGTCAGTCACCGGATCCGGTTATATTGGGTCTCAATGGGGCACAGTGCTGCAGCGGCAGCCAATATGGCCCCAATGGGTTTAGATCCAATCTAGGCCCATATTCTATGAATTTTTTTTACTGTTTCTTAGGAACCGAACCAGTCTGATTCAGGATTGGTTTCCTTCTCAAAAATCAATCTGATTCAGCCAATTTGATCCAATTTGATAGAATCGGTACGCACCGATTCCGGTTTTGCCATCCATGGCCCTTCCCCCAAGTCAGTACCGGCCTTCTCACTGCAACAACTGCAGCTCCTCTGCACCCAATGGCCTGCCCATGGCCATTGGGACCTCCACCTGCTTCTTTTGCATCTGCTGTGGTTAGGGGTGTCAAGCGGGCAGGCTTGGGCTGGCCCGGCCCAAGCCCAACTTAGCCCACCTGTAAAAAGCCCAAGGCCAACCCAATAAATTTTTTGACTATATAAATGGGCTTAGCCCAACGGGTCATACAAGCCCATCTACGGCCCACTAGGCCACTTGAGGCTGACAATTTGCCCCCTAGATGTTCACGTGACAGGAACCAACCAAATCTCCGCCGGACATTTCTCAAGGAAGAAAAAACAGAAAATATCAATCAACAGACGGCGAAGAAAATGATGGAAAGGTTCGAGCAAGCGTGTGGATGGCAACGGACCTGATCGCCTGGAGCTGCTGCTTGTGGCGCTCAACGCTCCTCCTGTGAGAGATCGGTGGCAGCAATGGTTCCTGGCTGAGGATTTTTGCTCGGCGTCGGCGGGGCCGACTTCTTCTTCAGATGAAGATGGCGGCGGGGAGGGATCTGAGAAGGGCGGAGGATTTCAGCGGCGCCTGGCGGCGCACCATGGACTGCTTCGTCGCACACCTCCCAGCAGAGGCGGAGGCCAGTGGCGATGGCGCCGTCTGGTTGCACAACGCTCACTTCGCCGTCTTCTGCATCCTACTCTCCATGTGCTTCGGATAGGAGCCGTAGGAGGTGGAGATTGTCAATGTCAACGCTGTCCTGAAGTGGGTGTTCCTAGAGCTCAACACCCACAGGTGGTGAAGGTGGTGTGGAAGAGCCCTAGCCGCCGTGCAACGTGCACGGCTAGGACATGAAGACATCCGCAACAACGCAGATGGGGGCACGGCCTTCCTCCCTGGGGATGTTGTCGGCGATGAGGCACTCGAATTGGGGACGGAGGGAGGATGAAGCCCGGATTCCGGAAGACGCGGAACAGAGGTGAGAGCGGCGGGCCAAACGGGCCTGAGGTTACCAGGCCTGCCAACAAGAAATCAAATTAGGACATTGTCCGTTGCAGCCCAATCCACCCTACAAAGGGCCTAAGCCCAGGACATGGCGGGCTTCACAGCAGGCCTATATGCTGCCCCGGCTCATTTGACAGGCCTAGCTGTGGTTGCTGGCTGTCTGGGCTGCCTCCTCTGCCATCACCCCTCTTTTGTGCCCCCACATCTTGCGCAGCTCTTCTGTGCGTGCCTGCTCACATGAATGGCACTCATACTATGGTGGTGTACAAGTGCCTTGCTTCTTTGGGCACTCTCTGGCTCGCCAACCTACTCTGCAGTGACCGAGCAGGTAGCCTTCTCTTCACAGTTTATCCCCACCTTCTGTGTTGTCTCTCTCCTCTCTTCCCCATAAACCCTCAACCCATACCCACCTTGCCTGTCTGCACTCCTCTTTTACCACAGCCCACACTGACATCTTCTCTCTATCACAGCACTGTGCAGTTGATAATTGATATGTCCTCCCACCTGTTGATGGCTCTGCATTGTGGCATCTCCAATGACCCTCTCCCCCCTCTCCCTATTTAGTGTGCCTGAGGAACACCCTCTTGCATTGTTGTGTGAACATGTGCACCCAAGACAGCTGTGGCCTCCTGGATCTGCACGCCTTTCCCACTTCCCTTGTCTGTCAGACTGTCGCGGGGACTGCTGAACTGTCTGTCACTTGTAGAAGTTTGGTGGGTCCAGCCAGCTTGCTGGGCAGTGCAAACCAACACTTTTCAAACCTGACCCAGGCTGGTTCAGGAAGCTCAACTGGGTCTGACCAGTCAATCTTTACTGCATCAACTCAAACAGGGTCTAGTTCAGGTATATCTGTTTCAGGCCTGGTTGTTGGCCCTCATTGGTCCCGCAGTTTCCTGGGCCATGATCATTCAGCATGCAGATGGCTATGCATACATGTACACGAAACCTACCCTTTATGGAGCCATCATATCAGAGACGAGGATTGTCACCAGTGCCTAGTAATAGTTACCACTCACAATAGGTCCATTCAGCTAGAGTTCCACACATACAAAAGAATTAGAGGAGATCCATGGCATGTTCCTAAGCGCCAGCATGAAAATTTGGCAGATTCAGTATGACATCCGGTACATGCTCAGCAAATTGTGGGAGGTGCAAGGTGGGCTGGTCAAGTGAGGTCAGCGGCATGCTACTCGATTGAAGGCTTGCCTGGACCATTCTGCATCATGATGACTTTAAAAGTGATTCTTGCTGAAATGTTTGGGTCCTTTCATTTAGAGTTTTTTGTCATTTATTTGATGTCACAGGTTTTTGCTAATTTCTTGTTTTTCGTTTTGCCTGTTTGGTTTTCTCTGTGTTGCAGTGAGCTTTTTATTTTAATTGTAAGCTGTGGCGCCTCTTTCTTTCAATAGTCTGGGTACGCCAAAATGATCTAGGTCGCTCGATGAGTCTAGCTACTTGAGTAATCTTATCATGGGGACGCGCATCATCATGCTATCACTTCTAAGGCTCCCACTAACCGATTAGCTGCTAAGGCTGCAAAAGAGCCTGCTGAGCAATATGCTGCTTGGGTTTGGCTCGTTTATTGATGTTCGAGCTCAAGCTTGACTTTATACTTGATGAGCTGGCTCAACCTCTATTTGAACCTGGCTCATTGAGCTGCTCCCTTTACTTGATTGAGCCAAGTTTGGGTCGATATGAGCTCGACCTATGTTCATTTATGAAGTTCGATCTGATCTTGTTTATGAACCTTAAACTCAAGTTTAGGCTTGGATTATGCTCAATTCTAGTTCAATTTAATACGTTTAATTAACACTGTATTACTGTTAACTACTTTAATTTATTTTTTAAATAAATATTTTATCAAGTAGTCAATCAAGTACTTAAATGAGTTGCTTGGTAGCTTTGTCGAGTTGAACATGGGTCTACTCAAGCTTGACTTGTTAACGAGCCAAGCTTTTTTTCCTTGTTAAAACATGCTCATTTTACATATCAAATGAGCCAAGTCAAGCCTTCATCAAGCTGAGTCTTGAGCTACTTGCTGACTGTATCAGCTTGCTTGCACCCCTATTAGCCTCTCATTTGGGAGACGGCATCTCTGCATGTACGTCATATGCCATGGTAGAGATTGTCTTCACTTACATATTGCTTTTGAAGGTAAGAAGATTGTGAAGCAACACCTCTTCTCATGATCTTCCTTTTGGGGAGTGAGCAGGGAATTTTAGTCAACTCATATTGTCAATCTGTCATCGGATGATTGCTTGTTCTGGTAATGTGGAATTAAAAGTAAAACACATTAAAATGACGTGACACTTGCTCAATAGATTATATGAGAGAACATCAGCCTATGATAGACTTGTCTCATAGTTTTGTCTTTGCAAGAAGTGGATTAGTACCTTGGATAGTGTGAATGACTCAGTTAATATTTTTGTTTATTTGTGAACATTTTGAGACATACTGTTGTCCTTGTATATATAGTAAGTCCTTTTCCTCTGATTCTGATGGCTTTTTTCTATATTTATATATATTCTAAATGAGTCATTGAATTAAGTAGTGCTGTCTGCCTTCAAAAGGACCAATGACAATTTTCCAGCAGATGTAAAAAATGGCTTTCTGAGTCACGTTCTAAGAAAAATTAAGAAGGGATATACCAAATGTACAATGTCTAAGTTGGAAGTTCGAACCATTAGCAATGTGCTAGCATCATAGGTTAATTAGATAAAAACACTTCTTTTAAATTCTTGTGCTTGTAGTAGGATGATTAAATATATTTTCAAGATTTGCTTAAGTTAAGCTTCCCTCAGAAATAAAATGATTTCTAAGCACTTTACAATGTTTTTTTATAAAATAAATATTTGAGAAATATCTTAGAAGTGATTCCCTCTATCATTGATTCTTTTGGGGGTGATGATCATAACAGTGTTCATGGCTCACATTCATTAATAAAAGAAAGAAACAAAGCCAAAAAGGGAACACAACAATTTTTTTTTGAATTTTGGTAACTCCTGGGATGATGAACTTCAAAAAGATAAGATAGCTGAACAAATAAAAAGAACCTCTCAAAAAAGCAAGAAATGCTGATCGGGAAAGGACAAGCCATGCTTTCTGAAAGTACCCTTTTTGGAACCATATACTGTTAAAGAGAACTGCAAAACACATTTTGATACTAATACCATTTTTTTCTTTTTCAGATAGTTTAAAGAGTAGCTGGAAAACACGTATCCATAATGTCTACGCATTTCACATGTTAAAACACTTCAAACCTCTCATAGGGGAACGGGCACCATATTCTGGGGCCCCAACGAATTTGAATGATCTTGAAAATACTAATCTTCCAGAGATGATACAGAAAATTTCTTTTGCCTGCAGAAAATAGGCACATTACATTTGATAATTTCATCCAAAATAATTGGTTGTACTGCATGTTCGTTGATGGTGATATACTCAACAATATCAATGAAGTACGCAATGAAGAGATACGTATCAAGCTTTTGCGAAATAGACCCGTAATGTAGTAAATGCTAAGGGTGGGAAAGAAAGTAGGGCTAAATGTCAGAGTGAGAACACTTGTATAAGATGGTGGTGGTAAAATTGCCCAGTGGGAGATGATCTAGCATAACTGATAGGCTCCTTGCTGTCTCACTTTTTGCAGCAGCTGCCTCTAGGAAATGAAATATCCCCACCCCCAAGCTCCCACATAGGAACATGCATAGTCAAAAGAAATAGAAGATTTGTTCAGCGTAAACCTGTTGAAAGACGTAGTGATCAAATCAAGGTTTATTCTCAATAAAAATATATAAAAAGAAAGCAGTAATGGGGTTCTGGGGCAGTGGTAGCAGATCCTTTTCTATATCGCAGCTGTGCAGGTGCACCGTTCTGGGCAGGTGCATGCAACACAATTTTTAAAGCTGTGCAACAGTTTGCACACTGGCTGTTCACTATGTAAAGTTGTTTAAATAAATTTTTTTACAAATATGTCTTATTGGGCAATGAGTGATCAGCATTCAATACTGTTTCTGTAATTGAAACTATTGGTTGGCAGATTCTAGCCAATTAATTGGTCCTGTTATATGCCTGGTGGGACAAGATTCCAGCCAAATAAGCCTGGATCTCTCGAATTGGCCAAGTATTGGGAAGGGATTGGACAACCTGCTCAGACTGGAAAGGCCAATCCCATCTTTCAAATGGCTGGGGTCAACTGATTCCAGCTCAATTGTTTGATTTCGTCAGAGCCTTGGCTTCTGCCAGGTTCGCCAATCTGGCAAATCCTTTCTGGATGGTTTCAGGATTTTCCCTGGCTGGTGCAGGATCTGATCCCAATCTCCCCTTTTTTGATGAGACTTGGAAGATGCAACCATTGATTTTTTTATCAGCTTCTACCTGAGGCTAATGCAGGATATGTGCCAGGCTGGAGTTTATTTTGGATTATGATGAAACTTATAGCTAAAAGTTAATTCATGAATATCACAAATTTAACTAGCAACGCGGAAGGCCTAGATCCTATCCTCTGTTGGGTCCTATTTCATCCTGGAGTAGGCAACTTGCGCTCTACAGACAAATTCAGAAGGAAAACTTTCTCAGAAAATTTAATGATTCTTTCATCATTGGACACAATTTAAACGTTCCTGCATTCCAAGATGCTTTCCAATTTCAGTCAGCTTTTAATCTTTCTTTGAAGCGTAAAAGAAATGACATACGTGCCATAGGTAAGTCATGATTCATGAAACACGTTGGCAATAACTTTAGTGGATTCTTTGACCATGGATCAGGAAATTCTGATCTTCTGGGTTAACTTATTCTGTGTTAACCGTCTTTTCAGGTTGTATAGAGTAAGTTGAGTAAATTTAGCAATAAATGTTGCATACGAAATTAAAACAATGGTGTTGGGAACCTTGTTCTCTGTTTCACTTCCTGATTTTGTTTCTCTTGTTGAGAACTGTGGAACTACCCTCATTGCTGCACCCAAGGGTTTACTATTTGGTTCGAACTGATGAATGAAAACAATCTAGGCAGTCTGATTTGGTTTAGTGGTCGTGTTCTTTCATGGTAACCAAACTAATGAAAATTTGTCAAGCATTCGCATTGTGGTAGTGCATGTGTTAATGTAACAGTTATATATGTATTTATGTAAACATATCTGAATATATTTGACAAATTTGGTTTGAACTCGTTCAAGTGAAGTAACCGTACAGATTGGTTCAGCTTCTGCTGCTTGGCAATTCAAGTCAAGCTTGGTTTGTTCAGGAATATCCCAAAACCAGAACCATTATCACCCATAGCTGCATCCAGGGTTCTCACTTTTCATTCTTTTACCTTACTCTTTCGCACACCAAAGATGTGTATTGTGTGATATATCTTTGTACTATTATTGTTCCACATGTCGGTATCCTCACTCAAGTTAATGTCCTTGTGGTACTTGGAACACTGACCGGTAACTAATGGTTATAGTTGAGTTGGCTTGATTATGTTTGTGCTTGTCTGGTGCTTGAGCCATCAGAAGTCAATTTATTTTTGACATGTTTTACCAAACTTTGGTTCTTGTTTATAAATGCTAGGGCACGAGGTAATGCTATGAGTTGTTATGTGTCTTCAGACCATAGTTGTCAAGGTGCCCGCCTAGGCGGCAAGGCGCTTTTCCAACAGCGCCTTGCCTAGGGCCAAAAAGGTGCCCAAGACGCCTACCTAGGCACCCAAGGCGTCCAAGGCGCCCGCCTAGGTGCCCAAGGCGCCTAGGCAAGGCGCCATGAGTATTTTTACATGATTAAAAAAATAATTTTGAGGAGCTTTATCCTCTTGATACTCCTCGCAAGGGACACCTATGTAATGATAGTTTGAACATAATAATATATTTCACTATCACTTATAATATCATACATATTTAAGATTTATGATTATAAACATATATTATATACTTAATTAAGTTCTCTTTCAGTTATTTCTTCTTCCTTTCTCTGTCTCTCTTAAGTCTTAATTTATCAAGATTAACTCCTTATTTAAAAATAAATACCCACATTTTCATAATTACATATGTAAGATCACTTATATTATTATAGACTTTTTTGGGTCGATCCGCGACTACTCTGCGTCAATGTTTTCAAGGCGTCGCCTAGGCGACAAGGCGCCCCCAGAGGGGACAAGGCGATGGGCGCCTAGGCGCCCATTGCCTTAAATAACTATTTTATATATTTTAATAATAAATAATGCTAATTAAGTGTCAATATCACATACTTAAGTTGTTTTTGAGTAAAAACAAGTAGTTTTAATTGTTAATTTGACTATAAATTAACATTTTGATGAAATAATAGTTAGACTTAAATGATTTCTCAAGTGTTTACTAATAGATGATATAATTTAAATAGTAAAATTAACTAATGTGTCAAGTTCTTTCTTCTTCCTCTGTCTCTCTTAAGTCTTAATTTATCAAGATTAACTTCTTATAAATATAAATACCCACACTTTCATAATTACATATATAAGATCACTTATATTATTATAGACTTTTTTGGGTCGATCCGCGACTACTCTGCGTCAATGTTTTCAAGGCGTCGCCTAGGCGACAAGGCGCCCCCAGAGGGGGCAAGGCGATGGACGCCTAGGCGCTCATTGCCTTAAATAACTATTTTATATATTTTAATAATAAATAATGTTAATTAAGTGTCAATATCACATACTTAAGTTGTTTTTGAGTAAAAACAAGTAGTTTTAATTGTTAATTTGACTATAAATTAACATTTTGATGAAATAATAGTTAGACTTAAATGATTTCTTAAGTGTTTACTAATAGATGATATAATTTAAATAGTAAAATTAACTAATGTGTCAAGTTATTTAGTGTATGTAACTATGCACTTCCCACATTATTAATTGATTTGCATAGTGTCAAAGTTATTTTGCATCATTTTTTACATATATCTTTGCTATTTTATCTAATTTACTATATAAAACAAGGCGTCGCCTAACGCCTCGTCTTATCGCCAAGGCGGTACTGTCGCCTTGATCGCCTTGGCCGCCTTGACAACTATGCTCTGTGCCCCCATTTAATAATATTATAACAATATTTTACTATCACTTGTATTTTCGCACATATATAAATTTTATAATCATAAATGTGTTATATACTTAAATTTTATAAAAAACTATTTAACTCTTCTCTTTCACATACACATCATATTTACTTATGTAGATAGATAAAACACTCATATTCAATTATAACGTAAAAATATAATTATATTTATGCATATTTTTATGTATCACAACCTCCGACCCAACTTTCCTTGAATACCGTCTTGACCGCCTAGGTGACGCCTAAGCGGCCGCCTTGTCGCCTAAGCGAAATCGGTACCCTTCAATGTCTTGGGTGCCTTGTCGCCTTGACAACTATGCTTCAGACTGATGTATCTGACATCTTTTTTTTTCTCGCACTTCTCAATGAGCTTAGAGAACAGATGGGGCACGAGGCAATTTCTTTTTCACATGTTTTGCCAAACTCTCCTTTTATATCTGGATCTTTTAAAGGCTGCTTTATAATTTTAGCACTCTCTCTCAACATATAATGTGCATATATAGTATTAACATATAAATTTACTGCTTAGGCGATGTGTAAGTGGAAGTGGTGCCCTTGAACTCCTTGGGTGCCTTGTTGCATTGACAACTATGCCTGTTGAAGTTGAATTCTTATTCTGGTTGAGACCTGGTGCTCACACTTCTGTTCTCATCGTTAGTTCAAAGCTAGTAAACCATTCGTTATTTTCTGATTTTTTGGATTGTTAGTTTGCTATATATTTAAGAACTTCAGGTTATCTTTTTCCTTGGATTGTTAAACTGTTATTGACATTAGTTGTCATGAAATTTGCATAATCATGTGCTTGAATGTGAACATCATGCTATATCCAACCTTAGATTTACCATTCTGGAACTGATGGCATCTAGACTCTAGACCATTTAATGGATGATGTAATCTATAAGTTCTTTTGCCTACTTTGGGGAGTTACATATCCTCCATCTAAACAGGCCTTCTGGAGAGAATATCGATGCAGAGCTGTATAGAGATACCAGCAGTGGCAGAAGCGGCAATGACAGTGCAACTCAATACATATCTGAAAGAATGAGTAGGACATCTCTGGGGGATGAATCCAACTGTATTTGTGATGGTTCTTCAAATGAATTTAATGAAGTTTGCAACCCTCCTGGGACCCTTATCTTTGAATACTTGGAAAGAGATCCGCCATATGGAAGGGAACCATTAGCTAACAAGGCAAGGAATTCTTGGTTTGAATTAAATGCCAGTAATACCATAGCTTTCTGTCACAGTTATTATGTTTCCTTTTCCAGGTTTCTCATCTAGCTCATCGATTTCCTGATCTCAAGACATACAAGAGCTGTGACTTGCTGCCATCAAGTTGGATTTCTGTTGCCTGGTATTCAAGTTGCTGACATAAGGCCAAGTCACTTTTGCTTAAAGTTCTTGTGTATTCATATACTTGAATTTAAATTTTCTACAGGTATCCCATATACCGGATACCAACAGGACCAACACTGCGGGACTTGGATGCTTGTTTTTTAACATTCCACTCGCTTTCATCTTTTAAAGGTGTACCATCTGCTTGTGCATTTTCCCCACATCTTTTCATCAGAACATTTACTTTTAACTTGGAACTTTTGGGAATCTTATTTCTTTCTTAGTTTGTTATGTCGAGTTTTCTTTCACATTCATTGTTTATAATGTGTTACTTGCTGTTGTCTTGATGTGTCCATTTAATCTTTGCAGATGCCAGTGGCCATTCTGATCTTAATTCCTGCGGCATCAGGAATATTCATAATGCCACTGCCAAATCTGTGAAGTTAGCATTACCTATATTTGGACTTGCATCCTACAAGTTCAAAGGCTCTATCTGGATGTCGAATGGGTTGCATGAGCAACAGCAAAACTCCTTGCAGCAAGCTGCAGAAAATTGGCTACAGCAGTTGCAAGTGAATCACCCGGACTTCAGTTTTTTCCTTTCACATAATGGTATATATCAGAGATAATATGATATGCATCTGATCTACTTCATGGCCTTGGTGGAGTTACTGGAGTATTATGTTGTTAGTAGCATGCAAAGCGGGACTATTCTTCTTGGGAGCATGGACCTGCTGAAAAGTATGTCATCCCCACGGTAGGTGTGGTGTTGGCGTAAAATATATGGGCCCTGAAAGAGTCCATTCTTTTGAAGAATTCCATCTTGAAGTTCGAAGTTGTGGGGCCATTTTGGTGGTGTGGGAGCCGGGAAGAGAGAAAGCTAAAACACCAGATCTGACACCAGAAGAAGATTCATTGGGTACAACAAATAATGTGGATCCTGTATTAACCCGTTTTAACATTTTGATCCTATGTTTATCTAGACTAGAGAGATTTTGGATCTCTTAATCTGGATTGTGGACTTCATATTTCAGGGCCTTGTCCTATTCAGGACAGACTTCTGCTGCAGACAGGAGGCAACCAACGTTCTGGATGACGACCCAAAGAAAGAAACTTGTAAATCAGATTTGTTTTTTTACCACCTGAATTAACCGATCATAACCCAGCAATATATTCTTAGCATAGAGGTTATTCGATGTCTCTGATACATCATGAAAGTGCATTATGTGATGGCCTTCATATGTGTTGGTGTGTGGGTGTGTATATTGTCTGAAAGCAATCTCTTGTACTTGAGGTTTCTTTGCATGCTTTAGTTCGTTACACGATAATCAAAATTATGCTCTCTCTCATGTATTCTGCTTCTGGAGGACATCCAATTGTAAAGGATGGTCTTGATGTCAGTGCTTACTAGTTGTCATTCCTGCTAGTTTCTTCAATATCGACCTTGAAATTTTCTTTTCCTTTCCTGATCTTCGGGTCGTCTGCTAGATTTATCTATCAACTGACCATATTAGGGTCAAGCGGCACATCCCCTTCACGGCTACATGGTCTCTCACTCTCTCCTTGAAAGCTTCTTTCTTATTAGGATTTGGATAATCGAACCCCAGAAACCCGGGGGGGGGGTGGTGTCAATTATCGTACGTCGTCACCCATCTTGCCTTCCTGGTCCTCTCCTGTCCTGCGTCGCTCGCCCGGCGGTTCTGCGCTGACGACGGTGTCTTTGATCCATGTCTCTTCCAAATTTCTCTCGTCCGCGGTGGTCGACTTGACGACTCCTGCATGCCCCCCTCGTATCACGTCTTCGCTCTCGAGACAACTTCAGAGGATGTCATGATATTAAGCTTCTCCGTTGTTCGGGTCTATCTTTCGCCCATTTAGATCCCCCCAATCGAAGGAAGCTTTGTTTCTTCTTGCTCTGTTATTAAGTTACCACGCCCCCCACCCCCATGTTTTCTCTACTTTCTCCTCCTATGTATTTCCTCGTTCTCTCCCCATCCTCCCGCTACCGGGCATTTCCGCCGCCGCGTTCCTTCGATTTGATCCCCTCCAACCAGTCTCCATTCTGCTGCTTGGTTCCTCTTCCTCCGCCTTCTCTGCGACCTCTCTCCAACTCTTCGCGTACAGGTCGAGTCTTACCCCAAAGCGTCTCGGATGCCCCCTGAGGCGCCTCTTGCCCTTCTCTTCTTCCCCGCTGCTGCATATCGCCGGTTGAATAAGAGACAGCATATGTTTTGCCGGTGTAACTTGCCTGCCTTTGATGTATTTATATTCCCCCAGCGGGATGCTTGATTCTTTGATATATCTGCCACTGCATCGTTGATAGCTTTTCCTCTGGTTAGCCCCCTCGACCAGGCGATCGGATTCCGGTCGTTATACATGATGTTAATACCGAAGATGGTAAACGAGTATTGTCGGTCCAAGACTTCGATGATGTAACTCCATCTCGATGGGCGGTACTTGCATTTTCCGTGCTCTTTCATCTCATATTGCGTCTTCAGCCCTTCCTTGTAGTTTATTATTAAAATAATTTATCTAAGAAATAAAAAATGAATAATCACTTCCGATCAGGTCAAGTCAAGTTGATTTTCGTTTTTGTTGTGATCTTCACAGTCATTCACTTTGTTTCAAGGTTGATAGTCTAGACGATATTTATATTTTTTTAGCAGATCATTCGATCTCATTGTAGTTGTCAAATTCTTTCTATAAATTTCTTTTATCTACTGTTTGATCTTTTAAACATTCATGTTTGTCTCTTTGTGACTATGTTTATGTTTTTTGAAAATGATGATTTTCAACAAAATTTTAATTATCTTTAATTTAGTTATGTGTCCTTTCTCGTTTAGATATATGGTTGTATTATCTTATTGTACTCTTTGTGTTATGAATGAATGTGTAATTTCTTTTATTTAAAAAAAAGTTGATTTACGAATTGGGTTATATCCATTTTTTGTTGAGATAGCAGCTGTGTATTTCTAATTAGACGGACGAACGTTTCATGTGGAAGGGTTTTTCGTAAAGTTGTCTACATATATAAGACAACTACGGAATTGAACGAGAGCCATTAGTCTAGAGAAAATATAAATGATATAATTCGGTATCTAAATTAAATGATATATTTATCATTATTAATAAACTTTAATAGTACATTTCATCAACTTTTATTTATATTTTTTAAATTTTGATTAATATTTTACTGTGTTTTATGGCTGAATAATTTCATGTACATTTATCAGTGATCAAAAATACACTTTTTCCTATTTTACAACTCAAGAAACTCCTTATAAATGTCTGATCGGAAGTAGTGACTGGCCGCGTTCTGAGGAGGAGCGCCTCGGGGTTACTCGCGACGCCGGCCATGGCGGATAAGCTCTCCAGACTCGCCCGATCCCTGAAGCCCTCTCCGATCCAGCAGCTCTCGCACCTCGCTCAGCAGTGCGGCGCCATCAACCTTGCGGAGGGCTATCCCGACTTCCCCGCCGCCGGGGCCATCAAGGACGCCGCCATCTCCGCCATCAGATCCGACTTCAACCAATATAGGTGTGTGAAATGTGTATATGCGCGTTAGTCACCTAGACTTCACCCGACATGCATCTATGTCTGTTATTCCGATGACGAGTATTAGCATTGGTATCATCTTGGTGTGCGGTGAGCAGCGCGGTAATTGCTCCAGTCAGATATCGTGTTGTTGAGGTTGAAGGAGTGATGCTACCTGTGACACTTTGTTGTGGGTTACCGAGGGCAGTAACGCTGAATTTCGCGTACCTGAATAAAAATGCATCTGAATTCTCGAACGAGCGAATCTGTTTTTGCACATTATCATGTATTTGAAGTGTTATAAACGTACTCATGTATGTCGCTCAGGTTAACTGCTGCCTGCAGTCGAAAGCAGTTTTGTTGCAGCTTTTGGTAATGGCGTCTATCTGGGGGAATATTGAAGGATTTTTTAAGTTGCGTGCTACTTTGTAGATGAGTAGCATTTCTTATGAGGTGAAATTGATGCTTCATGATATCCTCACTGACGTGTTTTAACTATTTATCCATCTCCCTGCAGCGTGAAAGTTGCAGTTGATTAGGCGATGCTTGTAGTCAAATAGTTTGGTGGTTATGTAAAGTGTAAGCAGAAGATAATCGTTAACTGTAGCAGTCTCTCCGATTTGGTTCGAAGGACACATTATTTAGAATTAAGTGTTGCATTGTATGCTTATGCATCCATTATTCTCATAACTTGTCAAATTGCTATCATGCTGCCTGTAAACTATGGTTTCAATACTCAACAAGCACTGGATGCACAAAGTGATTTGGATGATTTTCATGTCTAGTATATCACTCTGTACAAATGAACAAGATGAATTTGCTTTTCTCAGGCTGTGTGTAAAGTTGTAAACTGTGGACTAAAACCTCATACATTTGATTCACAAAAGGATCAGGGTTATCTTCATGTCTGGGATTCTTATTGTAGCCTTTGACTTCAGTCCAGATACATAATACATCATTGTCCAAATGCATAACCTGAATGTGCTTGTCTATGCCTAAACAAGGGCAGACTTCCACATGCTATGGCACTGGAGTATATGCATCTTCATGCTCTAGTCCCTCGTTTGATTCAAATTCAGTGATGTTGAAATATTCAATTAAGGAAGCATGCTCAACTTTATTTTTAGAACAGGCTAAACACATGCAGTTGGGCAGCAACAAGACATTCTGCAAGATCTTGAAAATGTGGGGTTAAAACTTAAGTCACTTAAGAAGATACTGAGCTGAAAGCATGTTCTTCCTTATTTTTAAAACATGTTAAATGCATGCTAGTGGGCTCAGCGCCACCTGAAGTTTCTTTAGTTTTTGTTAGAATTGGATAAAGTGGCAATCTAGTTTTTAAAAGTAATGAAGTTACACTATAAGGCAGTCCAAGTGTGCATTAAAACTAACCTTTCCTAGTTCATCACCAATGGATCCATTTACAAGTTGGGCACATCTAGTTCTGCACTCTTCTTCACTCCCGAAGCTCTAAGACATGCATGACCTTTAAGAATAATTGAAACATATTTATTTGTATTCCTTCGCAATTCCAGAGCGAAATCTGAATTGCAGAGTAAAGCAGAGAAGTGACTTTACTTCTGTTGGAACCTCAATTTTGGTAAAATTTTGGAAATTCATTTTCCGTTTGATTTGCTTTTGACTTAGCCTTGACTATTAAGAAAATATGTGGTATTTCATAACAGTATTAGCTAGGTCAGTGGTATACATAAAAATATAGGTTGAGGTTATTAGGTTCTTTGAAAATTTGTTTTGACCTCTCCCCATCGGATGGTGCGAAGATCCGTTGTTAATTACATCGAGAATATTCGAATACCCTTGATTAGCCGCCATAGCAATTTTGTGAACAGAAGACATACATCCATGCAATCAACACATGGGAGCAATAGCCCCATACACTTGTTGGAATGCAAAACTTAGTATTTTGAACTATGGTTTGATTGGATTTGAATTTATTTTAATTGTTTGAATTAGGTTTGTTGTTAAGATTTGTTTTTGTTTAGGTTGAGGATTTTTAATAGGGTTTGAAATTTGATGGATGTTCATTTTTTATTTAATTTTTGATTTGGTTGGGTTTTACATTTGAATTTTTAGATTCGGGGATTTTCAAAATCTGAATTGATTAAGACTTAGTGTCTTTTAGTTGAGTGATTTAGTTTGGATTGATTTAAATTTGTTTGGAATTGATTCTGTTTGCAATTGATTTGTTTTATGGGTTTCTTATTTGATTTGAATTGGATTTGTTTGATTAAAACTGATTTGAATTTGGTTTGGAAAGTTTGATTTGGGACTTGATTTGGGAGATTAGATTGGGATTGAATTAGGGAAAACAGGCTTCTTATGAAGGGACTCTTATCCTTGAGATTGGTCTGAACCATCAGTTTTTTTTTTATCCTGTTATGATCTTTCATATTCTGTTGTGATTTGGTTTAGAATGATATTTGAATTGGGTTTAATTTCGGTTGGGATTTATTGAAGTTCTTTCTTTTCTTTCTTTATAAATTAGAAATTTGTTTGAATATGTCAAGATTTATCATGTGGGATGAATTATATTTGAGATTATCATTAATGTAAATGGATTAAGTTTTAATTGGAAGATTCAATTGAATCCTTTTTTTTATTTACTTTCAATTTGTTTGAGAACTTCTCACAGCTTCTGTTGGATTTATTTTGACGGTTCTGATTAACAATTTGGCTTGATTGAGGTTTACCATTTTTTTATTGCCCGTTTTGATTAATGCCTTTTCAATTATTTTAGGCTTGATCAATTGATGGTTATGTGTTTGGCTTATGTTTATGTTTATTTGACTGGATTGCAGAAGTCTTTTGGTTTTCTCTTTTGAAACAAACTTTGATTTAAGATGCCTCCGACCTCATTTCAATCTGGGCAACCTGATGTAGCCCAAACTTAATCTTGGGAGATTATTACGATTGTATTATTGCATTTTTTTTATTATTCCTTCGATTTCCATTCCTTCCAACTCATTGAACTGCCAATGCTCCTTTTACGTACATACACCACTGTGTGAACCTCTTTTTTTACGTGCGTCTGTTCTTTTGAAAGAAAGACATCCACGAACTTATCTAAGAAAATAGATGATATCCTAAAAATATTAGGTAGTCCAGTGATAGTTTAAAAGTATTAGAACCGAGGTTCGGGTTCTTTGGAAATTTTGATTTTTGACCCTTCTCCGCCGGATGGTGCGAGCATCCGGCGTTAACTTACATCGAGCAACGGCTCGAACGCCTTTGATTAACCGTCGCGGCAACCTATTTTTGGAGACGTGCACATCCACAAAATAAAGTAAAGAACTCAAAAGGGCAGCGGCCTTTTGGGTCCGATCAGATGCAAACCGATTTGTTTGGGTTTGTTGATTTGCGATTTTTTTTTGTTGACTTGAAAGTCGGTTTTAAGGGTTTGAGTTTTGAATCAATTTGTTTTGATTGATTTGGTTTTGTTGTTTATTTTGGTTTGGTTTTGATTTGTTTGGGTTGCTTTGAACCTGTTTTGATTTTGATTTTTGATGTGCTTAAAGTGTTTTAAGCATGTTTGGTATTTGTTGTTTGATTGGTTTGTTGAATTTTCAGATTCTGGATTTTTCAGATTTCTTGATTTTTTGTTTTAGGTAGGTTTTGATCCACGTTTGGAGATGTTTGAAATGTTGTTTATTTGATTTCTTTTGGGAAGAAGTTTAGTAAGTTTTAAATGAATTTTCAGATTGCCAAAAAAATCAGATTTTTTTGAAGTCGATTAGAATCTGTTTAAGTAGATTGTTCAAAATCTGGATTTTTGGTTGCAGATTTAATTGGAATCTGGTTTTTGGTGGTCGGTTCGGTTCAGAATCTGATTTTTTTTGGTAGTTGACAGATTTGATTAAAAAATCTGAATTTTATCTGTTTTGATTTGATGTGTTTCAAAACCGGTTCAATCTTGATGAAGACTGGTTGTTTGTTGAACCGGAATAAGTTGAATTTCAGATTTCTTCAAATTCAGATTTCTGTTTTGACTTTCAGGTTTAATTTTCTGTTTTAATTTCCTGTTTGAATTTTCAGATTTAGTTTTCTGTTTTGATTTTTTATTATTTTTTTATTTGGCGGTTTGCATCGTCTCCGACCCATCGTGCCACTTTTGAATGCCCGGTTTCAAACATCTCAAGTCGACATCGGAGCAAGGATCGCGGGATCGGAATCGGAATCGGGATCGGTGGGTACCGATCCGATCCGATCGGATCGGATCGGACCGATTCCGACCGATCCAATGGAAGAAAATCGATCCAGAATCGGTAAGAAAAAAAAAAAAAAAACGATCCGATTCCGATCCGATCCGATTCCGGACCGATCCGGACCGATTCTGGCCGATTCGGACCGATTCTGGCCGATCCTGGCCGATCCGACTGGAATAGCAAAAAATGAAAAAAAAAAACGATTCGATTCCGATTCCGATTCCGATCCCGACCGATTCGGCCGATCCGATTCCGATTCCGATCCGATTCCGATCCGATCCCAACCGATCCGGCCGATCCCGACCGATTTTGCCGGAACTTTTTTCCGGATCGGTCCTTCAACCAAGAATCGGATCGGCAATGGCTGATCCGATCCAGGAATTGGCCGATTCCGATCCGGATCGGCCGATTCCGCGATCTATGCATCGGAGTCGCTTCATTTCATTGGAAGATGGAGTACATTGGAGTACATCGATGTATGATATGATTGATCCTTCCCCCAACTTAGGTTCTTCACCAACTTAGAAAAATTTCGGCATTACAACGGCATGCCGACAAGTTTCTAACTTGGTGAAGTTTACCCGTCCAATAAGGCTAGTCGGTGACTTAGCCAAAATTGGGGGAAGGATCGACGGCTACGGGAGCTTGCCCGCGCCCTCGTCCGGATCGACGGCTACGGGAACATGCCCGCGCCCTCGTCCAAGGTGGAGTTCCTTAATTTAAGTATTGCTTTCGCGTTCTGATTTTTATTTATTTATTTTTTTGAAGGCCACTCCGGGCCAGTCCATGTTCCATCGGCGTTCAAAGCCGGGCTTCAATTTGTAGGGCTCAGGTTGCCCATCTTGGTCTTCTTGGGCCGGAAGGGCCTGCTGGGCTTGTGTTTGCGCCTCCAATGCCTTGATGGTAGGGTAGGGAGAGTGCCCCGGGCGGACGATCGGCCCCGCCACACGAGTTCCGAAAGGGCCCGGGACATCCACCACTACCCACCATTGCTGGATGTTGGCAAATTCCGCTCCCTGGTTGAGTGTCACAGTGCTGCCCACCTCGGAGCTCCCTGGGCTGCTGTCCTCTCGGTAGGCCACAGGGAGGCCGCTGAAAGAAGACTTCAAGCATTTTTTTTTTGGGAGACAGGACCTGTTTGAGGCCTGTTCTGTTGAGCCAGAAGGGGCTGGAACCTGGTCACATGGGGGACCGGTTATGGGCCAACACAGGGGCAGAGAAAGGGTCGGTTATGGGCCTGGATAAAGGCATGACCTGAGGTTTGCAGGGGCCTGGTTTGGAGACCTGTGTGGAGAGACGGATATGGGCTGTATATGGACCTGTTTGGGGTCTGTTTAATGGGCCACAAGGGGGGGCTGGACAGCAGGCTGAGAGGAGGCCGATTAGGGACCTCTTTTGGGCCTTGGAGATGGGCCGATCATAGACCTATGTGGGGTCAACTTAAGGAGCCTGCAGGTGGGCTGGAACCGGGTCTCAAGGAGGCCTGTTTTTTGGGCCTGGATCGGGGGCTGCCTCTTGGACTGAAATGGGACCTGCTGGGGGGGGGGGCGAGAATGAGACCTGTCTGGGGTCTGAATTGGGACCTGTTCTGGGTCTGAAGAGGGCCTGATTTGGAGCTGAACATGGGCTTGGTGTGGGGTCTGTTCAGGAGGGCTGGCTTAGGCTCTGATTGGGGTCTGTTCGGGTGCCTCTAAACGGACTGATCCAATGGCAGAACAAGGAGCAATTTGGGGGCTATTCAGGGATAGCCTTTTTTTGGGTCGGTCCAGCCAATGGAGGAGCTTGAGAAGAGAGTGAAAAGAAGGGGGAAGAGGGCGCCCATAAAGGGCTACATATCTATATAATGGTTCTTCACCAACCTGTTTTTTTCTTTGATGTTGGATGAAGAGGGATGCAGATGGCTGCCTGGGGAGACCTCTTCCAGCAAGAGGAAGGGGCACCGGTGGTGGTCCTTCTCCTTTTCCTTCTCCTCTTCTTTCTCTTTTCTTCTTCTGGCCGCAGGCAGCAGGTGGCAGCAAGGGCAGCAGGGTGAGGGCTTGAACCAGCAGCCTGGCGGCGTCTCCAACAGCCTCCTCTTTTGCTGGTGCGCACCCCTCTTTTTATAGGGGCTGGAGGGGAGGTGAAGGGCCAGCGGGGGCTGCGCATGGGCCTGGGTCTGTGCGCAGGCCTCTTGGCCTCCCCCCCATGCAGCCATTGCATTGAATGGGCTGTTGACTGGCTGCCTCTTCTTCCTCCCCCTTTCTTGAGTTGAGTGCAGGGCTGGGGTGGCAGGTGGTGCGCAGGAGATGCTGAGGTGGCAGGTGGGCCAGTGTGGCATGTTCACACTAGGCCGCAGGTGGCCTTAGAGATGGGCTGCGCACATGCTTCTTTACATGGGCCAATTGGGCCAGCTGGAGGTTGCGGCCCAGCTTCTGCTGTGGGCTGCGCAGGGCCTGGATTTAGGATGGAATTTGGCCCAATTTTAGGATGGGATCATGGGCTTCTGATTGGACATACATGGGCCCCTGATTGGGCCCAATCTGGCTGAACTGTGGGCTGTCCGGCCTGCTCCTAGGCCTGCCCCATTGTCCCATTTTTTTTGTTTGTAAAAAAAAATTGGACGCCAACAACCACCAAGGGACTTGTAATTGCCTTCGCTTGCTTATTTGGATAGAAAATACATATACATTGGATATGCTCCCTTAACCCTTGATGGGTTTGAAATTTTACCCTTCCTTGGTATATTTCATTCAATTCAAGGGGATTTATTCCCTCTTGAAATTGATGAAATTTTACCATCCGTTGTAGATAGAGTATGATACTCTCTACATAGGTGGAAGGTCTGGTGGAATATGAGAAACTTGCCCATTTCCCCAGTCGGAACTAAGCACACCGGAGACATGTCCGGGTGCCCGCCCCATGAGGTGCCTATGGAGGTAGGCTAGCCTCTTAAATTAAATTTTTTTATGTGTTGAAACACAATTTCCTGATCTTTCAGGCCCCGGTGGCCTTAATTCTTCATCAATGGACAAATTGAGGCCCTGTCGGCCTTCTTGACTCCCCTGGCAGGAGACAAGTTTTGGCAGTTTCTGCATCTTTGACAAGGAGCGGTTCTTGGTAGCCTTGAATCTTGTGACCGAAGCCCATCATGCTGACTTTGATGATCGTATTATGGATGGACCCTGTTGGTCCTTAACATTTCTGTTCGGAGAAGTGACCCTGATGGTCTCTTAAACTCTTCGATCTGCCATGGCCCGGTTGGCCTTGGGACCCTCAGCTGATGTCGGACATCTATTTCTCTTTCTTCTCCTTCTCTTCTTGATCTTCAAATAGCGGGAGAGCAGCTTCTTCCTCTCCCGCTGATACCGTCGCCTGTTCTTCCTTTGCTTCACACAGAGAAAATCTCCCAACCCTCTGCCCTCCGTCGTACGTCTCCAACCCCACTTTGGCCCGTCCGGCAGGTCTCTTTTAAGGAGAAGATATTGTCAGACGTGGCTTTCGGTCGTGGGGAGCATGGGAAGATGGGATGAGTGGGCAGTTACTCTATCTTTTATCCCCACGTTTTTTGAATCTCCCGGAAGTTCTGGAGAAATACCCCTTGACCGAGTCAAGGAGGGCCAGGTGGCTAGCTGCCAGCGTAAAGGTCTGTACGCCCTTCATTTATTTTTACCACCCTAATGTCCAATTTAATCAAATATCTATTATGTTAGGACCCAATGACACACGATCCAAAATTTAAACGATAGACCCATTACAGCCCTTGGATCAATATCTCTTGATCTCGTATATTATTTGAATCTTATGGATCCAATACCAATAAGAGTTCAATAAGATGTGATCCAATAATTTAAGTTATGGATTAATCTTGACCCTTGAAACAAATCCATCTTAATTGATCAAATCTTGGTCTTCAAAAATTCTAAAAATTGCATAAAAATGCAATTAAATATATATACATCAGAACTTTTCTGTGCATAGATCTTGCTGCCAAAAATTATCTGAATAGTTTTGCCCTTGTCTCGAAGTGCATGTTAGCTTGGCAATTTTTTCGGATTTCATCCATAACTTTTCAAATATGGATTGGATTGATAATCCGAGTTTGGTGTTGTTCATCTGGAAGTCAGGTGGACTTTTTGCTGATGCCAGATATTAATGGGTCTGCCTGAATTTGTCCGGGCCCAATAAGGGCAAAACGGTCATTTTTTCGTCTGGAGTCGGATTTTGACATTCAAGGCACTGTTGCGAAGCTCTCTATCGAGGCAATACTGTTGGCACACTGGTTTGGTCATTTGGGCCCACTAAGCCCAATAAAGACCGCCTGGAAGTCCACTTTCACTGTTTTGCTTATATCTTGCCGAATACAAGTCAGATTTCTGATCTGACTTTAATGTTACTCAATATGGAGTTTGGCGGACTTAATGATGTACCAAGATATTATCGGGTTTATCCCGAATTGCCCAAACCTACCAAGGGCGAAAGAGGTCATTTTGCCGTTCGGGTAGCATCCGAAATCGTATTCTGACATTCGGGGTACCGTTGCGAAGCCCTCAACTGATATAATCCTATGGACCCACTTGTTTTGTCTTTCGAACCTGATATGCCCTTGTTAAGGCCATTCGAAATTTGACTTTCATTGTTTTTCTCATAACTTTTCAAATATGGGTCGGATGGCCGATCTGACTCTGTCATTGTTTATCTGGAAGTCAAGTAGACCTTCTGGTGGTGCCACTTTTCCTTGGACCTTCCCCAGTTTGCTTGGATCTCACAAGGGCAAAACGGTCATTTTACTGTCCCAAGTCAGATTTTGACATTTTGGGCGCTGTTGGAAATGTCTTGACCGGTACAGTACCATGGGCTCACTTGTTTTGTCATTTGGTCCCATTAGGCCTACCAAAGGTCGTTCGAGAGTGTTTTCACCGTTTGACCCATAAAACTTGTTGAATTCAAGTCGGATTTTCGATCCGACTTCGTTGTTGCTTAAGTTTGAGCTAGACGGACAAGATGGTGATGTCTGACCGTTATCGAGCCGTCATCCAGCTGGTCAGGCCCAATAGGGCTTATTGGGCCCGTTCGGCCTGTTGGCCCTAAATGTGATGAAAAGTGGGTCACACATGCATGTTCAATTTTCCTTCATGTATTTTGATCAAGACTTGCTATTTTTGGGTATCATTACATTTTTAGGGTGCCAACAACTTCTTAAGTTACTTTCCAGTGATATTAATTGTCTTCTTACTGTGAAAGTTGAGCATTCAGTAGGACGGGAACTTTTTTCCAACAGAGTATTTGGGATTGGACATGGATAGGGTCTCTAATACCAATGTCAATCTCCATCCATCTCAATGTAAATTCTCAACAAAATGGAGCTTTTAAATGGCTGAAAAGGCATGAGGGCTGGCTATACTGATGTGAAGATTTGGAAATCATATTAAAGTGAATTAAAATAAACAGCACATTGTTCAAGTCACAATATCGGAACAAAGGGGAATCTGTTAAGAACACCAGTTCTTATAAGTGGTATCACATGGAATATGATCAAGATTTACATCCAAAATATGCATCCATTGTGTCCAACATTTGTTTTTTCACATAAGCTTGGATATGCGTTTTTACTGCCTTATGCCTATTCTTGTTTAAGGCCATAGCATTTTGTTGACCATTTCTTCCTACATAGGCATGTACAAGGAATCTGTGGCATGCTATCAGAGATGATGAAAGAAAAACATGGGCTTTGTTATGATCCTCTTACAGATATAGCCATTTGTTGTGGTCAGACAGAGGCTTTTGCAGCAGCAGCCTTTGCAAGTATGTATTTCATTTGAAACTTCTTTTTGTGACTCTACTTAGTTTTCTTATCTCCTTGGAGATCTAAAACCCCGCATTTCATTTAATTTTTACTGGTTAAAGCAATCAGTCCAGGTGATGAAATTTTGTTGTTCGATCCTGCTTATGAAACATATGAGACATGCATTGCGATGACTGGAGGAATTCCTGTAAGTGTTTCTTTGATCTCAATTTTTGTTGTGTCAATTAAAATATCCAACATTCATGCATATATCGATGAGTTGATTGATAGCACATGGTTATATTATTTTATTTGGTTTTCTGGTATCCACTGTACAAGTCATTGTGCTTTTATTCTTAACGATTAATGACTCTTCTTCTAAAATAATCTAGGTGTATGTTCCACTGGATCCACCACATTGGACATTGGATATAGACAAATTTACTAAGTCATTTACACCCAGAACAAAAGCAGTGGTGC
The DNA here is from genome assembly GCA_036172225.1 of Cryptocoryne crispatula var. balansae. Classification (NCBI taxonomy): domain Eukaryota; kingdom Viridiplantae; phylum Streptophyta; class Magnoliopsida; order Alismatales; family Araceae; genus Cryptocoryne; species Cryptocoryne crispatula. The sequence continues at coordinate 51,395,673 of CM069919.1, forward strand.
TGAACAGGTGAGTTCTTTATGCTCACTTAATATTGATGGATGCCAATTGGACTTATTGCTCATGTTCTGCCATGCTACAATACCTCAACTATATACTGCTTGTAGGGTTTAAGTGATGTCTGACAATTTATATGGATAGTTCCATGAACTTTGTTGATTCTGTCTCCTGTATATACGTAAATATATCTTTTGATACATATTCTCAAAATAATTAGGTATGCCTTTATACATATGCACACTTATTGCTTTCCCATTTTTATGGAATAGCAGTTCCTTGCATCAGATACTTCGAATCTGCTACCCGAATGCAATTCGTGTGATGGGTGCCATGGGATTTATTCGGATGGTCATTCCTATGTTAATAATTTTTACCCCATCTGGGCCAGGCACTTCCAGTTATGGTCTGCTGCCACTGACAGCCATAAATACATAACCGATCTCATTTTTCTTCGTGAAAACTCATGAGTACCCATTAAATTAAAAGCTAAAACAGTGTTGTCTTCAAGTTATGCATCCCTATGCTAGTTTTCCATGTTAAATGGAGTATCATTTTTTTCTAATCAACTTGCAATTTAGTTCATATGCCATGTTTTCTCCATTTAATTTAAGAAGTGAACTTCTTATGTCAAACTAGTTTGAACTAATAGCTTCTGACACAGTCCACATAATCCAACTGGAAAGGTTTTCTCCATTGAAGAGCTTGAAGTAATTGCAGATTCATGCTGCAAGATGGATTGCATTGCTATTACAGACGAAGTATGATCCTTTGCGCCAACTTTATTTATCTGTTTTTCCATACAACTTTGTGAGGAAAAGATCCACATAAATTTATTGAGATGGGAGGATAAGCAGAATAACATATTAGTCTTGATGGTGGCAAAGGTAAAACGGAAGGGGTCACTTGTGTCTCTGAAGTTCATATATTCATCCAGGCTGTTTGCTAAAAATCAATCTGACTTCATCCCTTCCTATGTCGCTTGGCCACTTATATAGTAAAAACCTTTAATACACCTAGTCACCTACGCATATTAAACCAAGCATGTGAAACACATGCAACATAAAAAGCCTCTTAGCATGTCTGCATGTTGATTTCTAAACGTACTTCAGGCTTGTTGTTTTTGGAATACCTGAACTTTGATGAATCTAGACCTTTTTATTTTTCCTGCTATGGGAAGGTATTCTGGTTCTACATGGGATTTTTGATAGAATGATTCCGTAAAACCTTCCTAATTAATCTGAAGGCATCTGCATTCATGGAAGATTTCAAAAGGCATGGAAAAAACTTGCAACTGCCTGCTTTTTTTATTTCATCACTGTAAAGTTTGGTATAAAGTACTTTATTGTAAGCTCAGTCAAACATGAATATTCATGGTGGAGCGGGCCATCCACCTTTGAATGGTGTTGATCGTGCATGTATTGAATGAATTCCCCGATGGTAATGTACAGGAGAATGTAATAAAAATTCCTACTACAAGTCTGTTGGCATATAAAAATGATTTTTTGTTATGGAGTTTATGCTCATTCCAATGGCAGAAAATAGTCACGTAGTTACCCTAAAGCCTGGAAAAACATCTATGTAAAGCCAGCAAAGATGAATCTTTGTAACAGACTTGTGCACTCCCATTTCTGTCTATACGTGCCGATATGTGTTGTGTATAAATAGTATATATGTATATAAGATGAAGGGGAGCAGGTCAATTGCCCCTAGCGGCAAGTTAAGGTAGATTCATGTTTGATGCTACTGTATGTATAGAAGTTGGCTACCATATTTGAATGAGCTTTTGTGTTGTCTTCATAATATCTGGAAAATGTGAAAACAATGTTCTATTTCAGTATTTGTTGAATGGTGATTTTATGTGTCACATGGTGTTTATCATGGAAGCATTCTTTTTCCAGCTAGTATTTAACTCTCTGGGTTGTGAACCCAAGACTTGTGAGTTGTGGCCATAGAAAATGAGTTGCTCTTTTCACCCCAGCATGATGCTTTGCAGGCATGCTATTATGATTTTTCTCCATTACTTTTGTTTGGTCCGAAAGTTATGCAGTTAACATGTAAATCAAAGTTTTACACATTTTCAGGTTCTCCTGAGATTTACAGTATTATAGGTCTTGTATGTTTCAGGAAAATGTTTGTGGTGACGATTGACATTGTACAATGTAATATTTGATGATCAGGTTTATGAGTACATAACATACGGGACAAACGAGCATACATCAATTGCCTGTCTTCCAGGAATGCAAGAGAGAACAGTCATAACCTCATCATTGTCGAAAACTTACAGTGTCACAGGTAGTATTTGTTGGGTTTGCTTTTTTTTTTCTCAAGTTAACATGCATCTAGTGTTTTCCTGCTCAGTTTTTGTATAATCATCATCTCAACTTATACTTTTTATTGTTTATAGCATTCCTTCAATGATCTTCCTGTAGTGCCTTACTATAATGTAGGTTTAAGTTTACTACTGAACTTCAAGATTTGACAGTGCAGATTATCAGCACACAGATGCAAAGTATACACATTCCTTGGTTTTCAAAAATATGGATGCAACGTTCTCCTTACACCTCGTGGGAAATTATTATCCCTGCCCAAGGGGCCTATGCAATAGCATTAGCATATAAACTTGTTTGAATCCCAGATGGAAGTAGGATGACACCCGATGCCCCTTGGGTGGTTTTTGGCTGCAATGTCTCTTCATGGATGAGAGCATAGGTAACTGGGCCACTTATCCAGTGTTGCAAGTGATATCAAGGACAGAAGATTTTACTTTATCAGATTTTGTTTATATCGAACATAAAAGGAGATCTGTTGTAACTCGCTAATTGCTCTTATTATGCATTCTTCCATTTTTCTTCTATGTACCGAACAGAGGTGCAGTATCATTAATATGCCTTTCTACATGATGTTTCCTTTTTAGTTTTCAGGTGACAGTCATTCATAGAATAAATATGTTTCAGGTTGGAGGATTGGTTGGGCTATTTCGTCACCAGGGATTGCATCTGCAATAAGGAACATACATATTAAACTCACCGATTCAGCCCCTGCTCCTTTCCAGGAAGCTGCTTTAGCTGCACTGAGTAGCCCAGCTGCATACTACGACCTCCTGAGAAAAGTGAGAATTTGTTACTGATATTTTGTCATAGATTTTGTTTCCGACCGTGTTCTTGTTCATGTAGGGACGTTTCTAGTCTGTACTATCCTTATTTTCTGGCCAAAGTAATTTTGCTCGTTTAATTGTTTCTTATTAACATGCAAGGATTACGAGGCAAGAAAAGATTACATTATTGGGATGCTGGTAACCTTTGGTTTTAGAGTGCGTTTCAAGCCTCAAGGTTCATTTTTCATATTTGCAGAGCTTCCGGAGAGTTGGCAATCTTCTGATGTATGATTTTTCTCTACCTCCGCTCTGGATCGCTGCATGTTCTTTCGTTTTTCTTGGGGGAACATGCTGTACTACGCCTTAAGATCTTGTGAACCATTCACCAGCTTAAAAGACAAACTTAGTCCCAAATTACTTGGAGTCGGTTTATGGATTCTCTTTTGTCAGTCATTTTGATTATGAGTTATTTCTTTAAAAATATTTAACTCATCTATTGAACTACCCCCTTTCAAGTTAAATTAGGTCTGTCAAGTCTTTTTTTGTTTATGTTATTATAATATTTTTATTTTTGTAACTAAAATCTCTGCTCTACGTTTAATATTTTCAAATCATCTCAATCTCTCTTCTTTCAATTTGTCTACAATTGTAGTTACTCCTACATTTCTTCTAATATATTTATTTCTTATTCTATGTAATTTAGGATAATCATTCATCCATAACATTCAAGTATGTTTTAACTATTGTTCAACAGTCCTTACCATTCAACATTGCAGATCTTTTATTTGTATCATAATTTTTTTTCAATTTTAGTGTAATCTTACGATTAATAGAATCCATCTCCACTTCATGATTAACATTTTGGTCAAATTTTTTTATCTTTCTGAATAATTGATAGAACAAATTTCAACTGACATAATATTATCTCATCCAGATTAACGTCATCATCTACTTCCATCTGCTTTTTTATTTTATTGAATTTAAAGTACATATATTCTATTTTAATTCCAATTATTTTGAAATTCTTAACTTTTATAATATTTTTTTTTACGTTTCTAACCATAAAGTGCGTCTAGTACGTTCTTCAGTACATTGATCATACAAGTCCTGTCCGAGAGAGAGAGAGAGAGAATGCTTTCTGGATGTGATTCGGCAAGCTTTTCTTTTGTGCATGTAGCACGTAGTTCATATATTGCCCTAGAAATTACAATTTAAACTTGATGCAGTCGAAATATATATATATATACACACACTTTCCAGGTGGATTTTGTGGAGCAGCTGATCAAGAAGGCTGGAATCGCCGCCGTACCCGGTTTTGGGTTTTTCCATACGTCTACGAGCGGCGGTCAATATCAGAACAGGTACGTCAGATTCGCCTTCTGTAAGCGCATGACTACTTTGACTGCCGCTGCTGGTAGCTTGGCTAGATGCAAGCACATCATGCTCGGTAAATAGGAGGACCCTCTTTCGATTAACCTTGCTAGTGATGCTGATCTTCTTTTCCTGCCTCTCTCTCTCTCTCTCTGTATATATATATATATCTTTATATATACTGTAAAAGCTAGGCTTGGCTCATTAGTTAAATGGGTTGAAGAATTTTTATTTGCTAACATTAAATAGATGCTTAATGTTATTGTGATGATTAAATATATTAAATCATTAAAAATTAAATTTAAAACTTGAGTTTAAGCTGATGTCTAAATTGAGTTTGACTTCGAGCTTCGCAAATGAATTCACATCTGAGTTTCACAGATAAGTTTAGATGGAACCTTGCCTTAAGCTTGGATCAAGCTTTGAGTCGAGTTGAATTAAATTCGACTTGACCAAGTAAATAAGCACTAAGCGGCACCACAACACAAGTCAATACGTCTTAAGTCCTTAACCAGTGGGGTGTGAGCATAGGTTGGGCGGTATTAGGTGAATCTCAAGCCCTAATCAAGATAAACAAGAGGTCAAGCAGTATACTACTTGATTTAGTTTGTTTGCATTTTACTGAATATGTGTGGGAGAGAGAGAGAGAGAGAGGGAGAGAGAGTCAGGTCTACTTGTATCGGTAATTAAATGGTTACCTCATTTGGAATGTGGATACAAGAAATTTCGGTTCAGATCCGAAATTACTCTGATCCGAAAGTTCCACGCTATGGTTATAAACAAAGTGGGTACAGAACCGATACGATATTTTCATATTCACTCCATATGGTTAAACCAAATAATGTGTATTCGATCCGCGTCAGATATGAATATAGATCTGATATTGTAAACACAAGATATCATTTGGATTCTGGGCGGATACTGATAACATTCGGTTTCAATAGTTAATTAAGCTTAACTCGAGTCGTATGTTTAATAATAAATAAACATGTATAATACATTTTAAAATAAAAAATAATTATATATTTGTCGATGTCAACCTAGGATATTGGTGTATATTAGAGAATATCTAAGTATATTTTTAAATTTATAATTATATGTATACATTATGAAAAGATTTATCCGGAGGGAAGTGGATGGTTTCGTGCCCGTTATCGGTATCTAGTTGTCTCATAATCCGACAATATCGGTATCGTATCCGGGGTCACTCCGATTTTATCTGGATCCGTTTACGGGATTTATCACACCCTGCCAGCAAGACAACGCGGGGACATGACCGCGGCACTAATAACCATGTTTGCCGCGTATAACTGGACCGCTTTGTCGTTTTGCTGCACGGGCCGAGAATACTTCCATGTCCGTCTCTATTGTCCACATGCTTAATGGGGTGTTTGGTTGCATGATAATGAAGATTTTTGTTTTAATTTTTAAAAATTGTAAGAAAACTTGTTAAAAGAGGTGTTCGGTAACCATGTCAATTTTATGTTTTAAAAGTGATTTTCTTCTTAAACAAAAAAAGAGGGTCTCACCTCTTTCTTTTTTCTTGTGGTTCTCCACTTTGTTTGGTGTTGTGTGGTAGTTACTCTTTTTTGTAATCACATCCCTCCAAACATGATAATTTTATGTCATTAGTTGGTTCACTTTTTATTTTAATACAATTTTTTATCATGAAAGTGTACAAAAAATTATCATACAACCAAACACCCCATAAGCGTGTCTCGCCCGTCCATTAGTTTGAATGGTGGGGCCGGTGCACCACACCACCATAATGTTTTAATATGCTTGGTCAAAAAATAAAATAAAATAATGATGTTTATACTTTAAATATTTCGGACAAGATTACATTATAGGGATGCTGGTAACCTTGGTTTTAGAGTTAAATTAATTCGGTCGGTGAATGTCACATTCTATCGGGCGTTGAGTGAAAAAATTAGTTGGATGCAAGTGGTGTTATTTTTTTTTCAGGATTGGCTCAAATCTCTTGAGCATTTTCATATACATTCAGTCTGATTAGATCACAGACTCGTAATAATAAAGCATCATTCAGTTGTTAATACATATATATGTATTTATATGGATAGTTATGACAATTAGTCTAGTTGAATACTTTCAAGGATCATCAGTGTGTGAGCATAGAACAGTCAAATTCAACCTCCTTCAAGATTGGTTCCTTTTATATATCGAGCTTCCCTACTTGTTTTCTTGATTGATACATTCGGCATCAAGCATTGAGCTAGTTAGTCTTCAGGGGTCCTGCTTAATGGCCCGTTTGGTTAGAGTTTCGAATTTGATACTATATCAACATTGATATTGATGATTTTAGAGGTTGGAGTATCAATATCAAAATTGATACAAGTTGACACTTGTGTTACATAATGTGCTTTGTTTTCACTACCAATTTCAAAATTGATACTAGTAGCCAAACACTTCTTAGTGATTACTAAGAATATCAATTTTAAAATTGATAGTGATAGAGGTGTCAAATAGTGTTACCAAACAGGGCATAAGGTTTTACCGGAAGGTCTATTCTTCATCCAATATCATCAGACATGTTGTTGGTCAGCCAAAGTATGCTTGTTTTGTTTAAACCTTAAACCCCTCAGAGCAGGAGTAGGGGCTTTCACTATTGGATATTAAGCCTAAAAGGTTAGCACTAGTGATTTGGTTGGATCAGTCAGTTTCATTTGTCATGCCTCCCCCGGTGGGGACCGGTTCGACCGGGGCTATGCGTTAGTCCTCGGTCCTTGCCGAGTTGGATGGACTTAACAATCCTCCGTTGGGAGGTCCTGTGATTCGATCCCAAGTTGCTCGGCCGTGGGGCCTCGGCCGCTCCGGCTTGACGAAAAAAGAGTCAGTTTCATTTGATTTCAACAGTCTCTCGAAACCGAATTAGGCTGGATGCTTATTTTAACTTACTAAGATAAAGTTAAATATGTGGAATTATATATATTATATTTGAATAAAGTATAAATTATATATGTAAGCATACGTAGGTGTGAAAATGCTCATAGAGTTACTCTTTCCAACCCAAATTAAGTTGAAAGGGGGCATTATTAGAAATTGGGGTAATTAGATCAAGCCAAAGTAAACACAGAACAACATCTTTCATCGTCCATGCTCGTAGAGTATGGACCCCAAAACTGATGAAAATGCTCATAGAGTTACTTTTTCCGACCCAAATTAAGTTGAAAGGGGCATTCAACTCAAAATGGGCAGAATCGTTTGATTTGATTTGAGTTTTAATCAACTAAATTATATAGCTATTAAAGTATCAATTTACTAGCAAAAATACGTAAAATATTATTTGTTGGCATATGTATTGATAAAATTGATTCAGTTTGTTAGTTTATTTTAATTTCACCCATTCAAGTAACAACCCGAACCGAATCTCATTTCAATCCGATCTGAACGAAACCAAAGTTGTTGGTTCAGTTCTTTGATTCTAAGCTATGAGTGAACACTCGTATACATACGTGCATACAATACCATAATAAACTATGACTTTAATAAAACTGAATGAATCATTAGACAAGATATTTATTTCAATTTGTTTGGAGTTGATTTAGGAAAAAAACTCTGGGAAACTAAATCAAATCAAATTGAGGTACCTTACCGGTAGGGTTACAAATGGATCGGATTCAGTTGCGAAATTACAAATATCCAATTCCAATCCTAATAAAAGTTAAGGCATTTCAATTTTGATAGTTTCGGAAGCTGACTCTAATTTAGTTATTGAAATCGGAATGGTGTCCGATAATTCTTTAAATACATATTAATGTTAAACTTTATCAAAATAAGTTAATAATTTATATGTAATTATTTAGAAATTTTATTTATTTATTTTATGATTTATTTATCTTTAGTTTGATTAATTTTTCTGCGCCCGTACTCACGGGCGTAGGCCCATCGGCGCTGGGCGGCCACGTGAGAGATTGGCGCCCAACCGAAAAGTTTCGAAACCCTGGTGGACCCGGTCAAACCGCCCTCGTCGGAGCCCCGGTCGGCTCGTCCGCGTGTCTACGTCCTGCGTGGACTCCCACGTCATCTCCCCCTGTCTTCCCTTCATGCGCGCGGCCACTCACTTCGCGCCACGTCAACGCGACCCCCTCGGGTGCCGCTGTAACGTACCGGGCGAGGCTACAGCTCTCCGGACAGTAATATTAATTAATAATAAAAGGGGGCCCCGCTGACCACCCGTTCGGACAGCTGGTAGCCTGGTCCGTTGCTCCCCCCCCGCATTTCACTCTCGCTCCTCCTCCTCCTCCTCCTCCTCCCCCTCTCCGCCGTCCGGCTCCGCCGTCTCCGCCCTTCCACGGGTAAACCCTAGCCTTAAAGCGTCCGGCGGCAGCGCGCGGCCGGACCGCCTCCGGCCGCCGGCGTGGTCTCCCCTCATCATGGGGGACTACCACGACTACGACCGCGCACACCGGGGGGGCGCCGGCGCGATCGGCGAGCGCAGGCAGCTCGAGATCGTGGGCGGCAAGGAGCTGATCGGCGCCAACCAGATCTACGTCACCCCCTACCGGCCGCCGCGGCCGCGATCGCCGGAGCTCCCGCCTGCCCGGGACAAGTACGGCGGCGGCGGCGGCGGCGGCGGCGGCGCCTCCTCCTCCGGGGGGTTCGGTTGCTTCGGGGACCCGGAGATGAAGCGGCGGCGGAGGGTGGCCAGCTACAAGGCCTACGCCGTCGAGGGCAGGTTCAAGGCCTCCATCCGCCGCGGCATCCGCTGGATCAAGGGCAAGTGCTCTGAGCTCGTCCATGGCTGGTAGGGCGGTGGCCGGGGGGGGGGGGTGATCCATGGCTCCTCATTCCCTTTCTTTCTGGCTGTTAATAACCCTGATCGGGAGGCGGGGGACGGCGGCCCTGGCCGCCTGCCGGAGCCGCAGCAGCGAGCTACGCCGACGGGCCTTCTTGTGATCCTCTGGACGGCCTGGCGGCGGCGGCGGCGGCGGCGGGAGGCTCCGGGACTGTCGTCGATCGCCGCCATTGCTGTGTATCCCCCCCCCCTCCCAACCTCGCTTTCGGCTGTTTGGTGTTATTGACTTCTCGTTTGATGGGAAAAAAAAGACTCCATTTTCTACTGTTTTCTCTGATTATTTCATCTGTTCTCTCTCGGATCCGACAATGACGGGGATTCACGCCTCAGCATTGCTCTTGTTCGAATCAGGGATGATCCGGGCGACTGATCACTGCGAGAGGATGCAGAAATGATATCATTCTTGGGAAAATTGGTACTTGGTAGTCCAGATGATTCCACCTTTCTTCTGAGGTCCCGTTTGGTTCAGATTCGAGAGAAGGAACATCTCTCCCAAACTTGAAAAGCCTAAACAAGTGCACTTGATTTTTTTTGTTTGGGTTCCCGGAAGAATCTGTGTCAGAGATCTGTCATGAACATGTGTGTTTGAAGATTTTGATAAAAAAAAAACTTTTTTTGTGAGACACAATTCCAACCAAACTCACCCTAGCTTGACATTTGGCAGTGATTATGGGAGAGAGATTATTGTCAGAAATCTCTCACAAGTCAAAATTCCAACCAAATGCAAAAAAATAAAATTGTATTAACTTTCATACTTAAAAAATAGAGAAGAGATTTGAGGCAAGGAAGGTGGGGTCGGGAGTCGGGATCGGGTTGTTTGGGCCCAAAACCGACCCGGGTCGGTCGGGCTCGCGACCCGGGTCGGGCCGGGGTCGGCCGGAGTAGCCAAAAATAATAATAAAAAAATAATTTTGGAGTCGGAGTCTTGGAGTCGGGACCGAGTCGGTCGGCCCTAAAAGCGACCGGGTCAGGCCCGGGTCGCGACCCAGCGAACCATGATTTGAGGTGGTAGAGAGATTGCCGGAGAATCTATGTCAGCAAAATCTCTCAAATCTCATTATGGACACATGGCATCTTGGGAGGAACCTCGGACACAAAATCTCTACCAAACTAACCCTAAATTCGGAAAATTAGGCACCTTGATTTAGCTTTCCAACTTATTTCATCTGCTAGATTAGTATGATGAACTGGTTCCAACAGATTTAGCAGCCCTTTTGTACAGGCACACTAGTTGGAAAGGAAGAAGCTACAATGGTTACTTTCCTGCAGGGTATTTGTTGCATAATAAAATCGGTCATTTTACAAATATATATTCTTGCAACAAAACTTGCCAAAAAAAAAGTTTGACATTCGTTATAAAAATATAATTTTATAGAGACTATTATTGGATAAAAAAAGAAGTGAGCCCATTTGTTGTTTCCTATAGTATATATATATATGATTATGATTCTCACTCCTTTTGCCATGCTACCTAACCAATAACCAAAGGTAATAATTTTGCTTTAACACATTATTTTATCATGAAGGTATACAAAAGACAAGATAACAACTCATCACAGAGAAGTTGACACGAGCGGCCATGATGGCGTCGCATTCGAGAGAAGAATGGCTCCTAAGATAAAGGTAAAGCATGATCATGTTGATTTGACTTGATTTAGGATACTTTTGGTTGAACTTTTATATAAATAAATAAATAATCCAAGCATGGCAGCATCTAGTCGGTCTAGATTGTATCCAACTGAATTTCTATCATTGGGGGTACCGGAGGGGGGGCTCGATCTGGATCAGCTGGATCAGCTCTGTACCGACTCGATCCATTTTTTTTATTTTTTATTTTTTCTAATCTGAATGCCATTCTCCTGCAAATGGGTCACTAACATAATATTAACTCAGTAGCATTTGATCCAAAAGGTTGACTCTTCCATTTTTTTGTTTTTTTGGGAGCAGAACCGAAATATTATACAATAAACGATTTTGTTTGACAGGAACATCCGTATTGACTAGTGAGTGTTTTCTTGCATGTATCATGTGTACATTAATACATCACACGTAACACAAATATACGTGTGGGATTATCTTCTTTTTCTTCTCTGTCGTCAAAAGTTCATCACATTTGTTTAACTTTCTAACGTCAAATAAGCGGTGCGCTTTTGGGCCCCCGCATGTCTGTGGTTAGGGGTGGGCACGGTTCGGTTTGATCCAGTTTGGACCGTTTTTTTTTCAAACCAAATCAAACCAAATCACCCTCCCAAATTGAACCGAACCAAATCGAATCAAATCGGTTTGGTTCGGTTTAAACCGAAAATAAATAAATATATTTAAATTAATTATTTTTTACGTATATATACTGATTTTTATGTTAAAAATAATGAAAATAAATATTATTTTATTATAAAATTTATAAAAATATCGTTTTTATCAATATTATAATAGTTTTTTATATTTTTTTGAATAAATCGGTTTAAATGGTTTGGTTTGGTTTAAATCGATTTGGAGATTTTCCAAACCGAACCAAACCGAAAGGGGGTCCAAACCGAACCAAACCGAACCGAATGGGCTGATTCGGTTTAGTTTCTCGGTTTGAACCGTTTTATGCCTACCCCTATCTGTGGTTCAAACCATTACACCGACCAAAACAAACTGAAAAAAAATTAACGATATTTTAGCATTTATAAAATTAATATTTATAAAATAGTTATACTAAAATAATATTGGCATTGATAACTGATGCCTGGAAAAAAAAAACTCTCGCCACAACACCTCGTTGTGGAACCCTCGCCATCTTCGCGGCAGAACCCGCTCTTCCATCCCGGTGGCAGAGGAAGTTCGATCATCCTTATCAAGGTTGGTCGACCTCATGGCATGGCGGACCCCGACAGATCTCCCGCGGTGGAAGCTTGCCAGAATCCTCGAATCCCTTGCGGTCCTGGAAACGGATCCTGCCCGGTAAATCCCTAACTGCTCTGCTTTGTGCGGGCGGAAACCTTGTCCTCTCGGCGGAACCAAGCCGTCAACAACCCCCTTCCACCCTATCCAACGGCCCCTCGCCCCCAACCCTGTCACATCACAACCCGTTCCAACTCTTCACCTTGTCGGTGTATTTGCCTCGTAGCCCCCCTACCTCTACCCCTTCCAGCAAGACCCTACCTTCGTTCTCCAACCTCCTCCTACTAGAATCCCTTCACCCCCCTCTAGTTCTCCCCTCTTCTACCTTTCTCCGGTTCCAACTTCTATCAACTTTCTTTGGTGGTGCTTCAGTGCCCTCTCCGAGGAGCCTCTTTAACCTCGCCCCATAGCCACTTCACCCTCTTGTCGAGCATCCCCTCAGTCCACCCTTTCAGCCCTGCGCTGCTCACTTGCCCCTTTACCCCTCGAGTGCCCCCTCCATTACCTCCTCCTCCAGCTTCAGGCTTCAACCCCCCGTGCCTCCTTTGATTCTCTTCCTTCTCGACTTTGGTAGCTACAGCTCTTTTGTTGCTCACCCTCGACTCAAGATCTGTAGAGCGCAGTTCATCTTTTGTTATTTTAAGGTCGTCTCTGGCAGAGGAGAAACTCCCTCTCTCCCAATGCTCTCTTTCCAACATTTTATTTAGATGTGGATTTAGATATTTTATCGTTTGGTCGAGTTATGACGTGTTATTACATCTCGATAGCTCCTTAGTCATTAATTTTATTCTGAGATTGTTAATGCGGACGATATCCATATTTTTTTTGGTGAGATCGTTCGATCTTGTAACAGATATCAAACTTCTATAATAGTCTCTTACTCTTCTGCCTTTTGATCATTTATGTATACATATGTGTTGATCGACTTGTGGCTAATGGGGTGTTTGATTGCATGATAATTTTGTGTACACTTTCATGATAAAAAATTATATTAAAATAAAAAGTGAACCAACTCATGACATAAAATTATCATGTTTGGAGGGACGTGATTACAAAAAAGAGTAACTACCATACATGACCAAACAAAGTGGGAGACCACAAGAAAAAAGAAAGAGGTGAGACCCGCTTTTTTTGTTTAAGAAGAAAATCACTTTTAAAACATAAAATTATCATGGTTACCAAACACTTCTTTTAACAAGTTTTCTTACAATTTTTAAAAATTAAAATAAAAACTCTTATTATCATGCAACCAAACATCCCCGTAAACCTTTGCTGCTTAAAAACGACTATTACCAATGGAACTCTTCCTATGTTTAGTTGGATCAAGTGTTTTCTTCCCTTCAAATTTGTGTCGGTTGTATTATCATATGAGTTGTTGTTACGAATGAAACGAGTATCTTCTATTTCTATTTCAAAAAAAAGCTGATGCTTGAAATTTTGTGTATATTCATTTAAAATATTTAATAAACTTTTATTTAAAATAGTGAAATATTTTTTCTGAAGAAAGAGAGAGCAGTGCACACCCCTCCCCGGACCCAGATGCACACGGTTCGAATAGTCGGCCGGTGCCGCTGCCGTCCCGATTCCCCCGGCGGGCGACCTGTCAATCGACGACGATCGCCGTCGTCCGATCATTGCAGCGTCCCCTCCGATGGGACGTCCAGAGGAAGACGACGACGACGGTCACCTGAGCGCAGATCAGATCCCCATAACAGGCGCACCCAAAGCAGGGAGTTTTTTTTTTTTTTTTGAACTAACACACTTTTTTTTAATTTTTAAAATTAATACGGTAAAATTTTATTCGGTAAATCTAACACACTTCGGTCAAAATCGAATTTTGAAAATTCTACTTTGACCGAAAACAGCAAACGGTCTCGACTAATGACGGCGAAACAGAATTAGTTTAAAGTCGAGTTTTTACAACTCGACTTTAAAGTCGAGTTTTGAAAACTCGACTTTCTCACACGATTTTTTTTACTCCCGTTCTTCGCTTATAGCCGGGTTTGGTTTAAAGTTGAGTTTTCAAAACTCGACTTTAAAGTCGGGTTTTGAAAACTCGACTTTAAAGTCGGGTTCGCTGTCATTAGTCGGGATCATTTGCTGTTTTCGGTCAAAGTGTGTTAGATTTACAAAATAAAATTTTACCGTATTATTTTTAAAAACTAAAAAAAATGTGTTAGATGAAAAAAAAACTCCCCAAAGCAGCTCCCTTTCCTTGTCGACCTCGCCGGAGCTCCGACCGTCTCTTCCGACGGCGGCGAGACGAGAATGAAGAAAGGCGTTCACATTCCACCATCCGCGGCCTGACCGCCACAATAAACATGTTAAACTTCGCAGCCGCCGGAAACAAAGCTCACGGACTACCAAGACACACACACACTCGTCCCCATCAGTGATCAGCCGTCTCCTTCCGGTCTTCCTCGCCGCCGGCGGAGCTCAGGAGGTAGTGGCGGAGGCCCCGGGCGTACTCGAGCAGCCGGCCGGCGGGGGGGATCGTCTCCTTCACGGCCTCCTGGGCCTCGAAGTCGCGGAGCCAGGCGTGGAAGCGGGGGAACGTCTCGGCGTCGACGAGCCGCACCGCCGCCACCTCCTCGAAGACGGCGAGCCAGTAGGACCCGCACCCGACGACGATGTCCAGCATCCCCACCGCCTCCCCGCCGAAGAACCTCCGCCCCTTGAAGTGCCCCTCCCCGAGCTCCCGCTCCAGCAGCCCCACGTTGCGGCGCACCTCCTCCACCGCCGCCCCCTGCTCCTCCCCCGCCGACCGGAACACCGCCGCCGCCGCCGGCGCCAGCTGCACCACCACACGACACGGCACATGACCTGCCACGGTCATACACAAGCAAGAACACCGTGCTGCTGCTGTGTGGATCGAGAGATCGGAGAGGGGGTGGCCGGCGGCGCTCACCTTGTCGTCGCAGAAGTGAGACCAGAAGCGGACGGCGGCCCTCTCGTAGGGGTCCTCCGGCAGGATGGGGGGCTGCTTCCAGGTCTCGTCGATGTAGTGGAGGATGACGACGGACTCGGCGAGGGGGCGGCCGGCGTGGAGGAGGACGGGGACCTTCTTGTGGACGGGGTTGTGAAGCAGGAGAGCCGGGCTCTTCTTGGCCAGGTCCTCCTCCACGTACTCGAACTCCAGGCCCTTCAGCTTGAGGGCCAGCTGCACCCGGTGGGTGTAGGAGCTCGCCCACATCCCCAGCAGCTTCAGCTGCTGCGCCGCCGCCTCGCCGCCGCTCTCCGCCGCCGCCTCCATTCTCGCCGGAAAGAAGCTTTAAGCCGGCTCCCTTCTTCGTCCCGCCGCGCGGCGATGGCCCCTTTTATAGAGGAGAGTAGTGTGGCTGTAACGACTAACACCGCCCTCACTTACAGTAGTCTCAGACAGGAGACTTGCCGTATACTTCATTCCGAAAATTCCTTCAGGTTAAATTAAAAAAAAAAACAAGAATTAACCAAAACAACCCTCCTCAACATACCCTCAAATCAGAGAATAACGTTATAACCAAGGTGGGCAGGTCGGTTGGGCCTAAATCGACCTGGGTTAACTAAAGTCGTAGTTAAAAAATAATTTAAAAGTAATCACCAAAATAGAGGTCATGGGGTTAGGACCGAGCAAGTCGACCCAAAAACTGACCAAGTCAGTTGACCCAATCCGATTCAATGATAACCCGACAAACCATGGTTATAATCTACCCTCTTTACAAAACTTGAGATAATAGACATGTCACATAAGAGGGCGGGTTCCTCAGCGGTCCACCTGAGAGAACTCTCACAATCTCGGCCATAGGGAGGGGCTACGGGTCTACATGGAACCCCACTCGCGATCAATAGGTCTTGCTGTCTCTCCTTGTGTCTCTAGGAACTGCAAAAATTCTCTCGGTTGTCGACTAAAAGAATCCACACTCTTTCGTAGATTCATATCATGTTTAATGACTAAATGACTCAACAGTTATAAATTTTTTTCAACTCAATTTAAAAAAATAGTTAATGGTAGTACATGATTTAATTTTTTTACCATAATCTAAAACCGGGGTCTCACAGTTCAAGCTGGAGGGAGATGTTGCCGGCGAGCCTGGCTTGCCCACCAAGCAACATGCTTGGGTTTGAACGAGCTTTCATTATTCTGACAGTTTGACCGGAGGCCGCGCAGGAGCTACCTGGTCATCTGGCAGTTGTTTACTACGACGGTGCTGTTGAATCCGAGCATCTTCTCTCCTCCTCGGCCCATACCAAGATCAATACGGCGCACCATGATCTTTTGTTTATACTTCATAGCACGTCGGGGCAAGGCCCTTCCTGCCTACCTGCCCCTGCATAAACAAGAGTCAGCAACAAGAAGATTCCAGGGGCTGTAAAAAGGTTGGAGTACTGTGTTATCAGACCTTAAATTTTGATCATGATCGTGTGGTTTCAATCATTTAAATTACTGGTGGGATAAAAATGGAACCAACAGCACCAATTCGTCGGACTTGCCAGTCTAAAATATTTTCAAATCCAACAAAGAGTGATAGAACTGAGTTTGGGGCCTGAGGAATTTAGATCTTTGACTATTGACCACACCTTTACCTTTCCCTCCGGTTACTTCCACATTGTCAATTTAACAATAAAAAGCACCGCACAATGCATGAAAGTTCAAAATGCCGTACATCACAATTTTGGAGCTTCAAATGTAATTCTTCGAGTTGGATAGTGATCTCTCGAATCTTAACCGCACCAAAAAAAAAAAAACATATGCAATTGATTCTATCAAAGTCCATTCACCACTTCAAGTTGAAGAGTAATATTTCCCACAACTTGCAGTTGAGAGAATATTCTCGTTCACTCGGGAGAACATCTGGCTTTTTGATCAGACAAATGTGGCGCTCAGATCGAACTTCTTAGCCTTCGCTTGATCCCAACTAAAAGCTGAAGCCTGGATGTAATTAACCTTTCTGGTGAAACTCAAAATCTCATCTTGAGTTTGACCAACTACAAGAGAGAATTAGCCTCGGTTCTCTTCATAAATTGTGGTGCAAGTACCCATCTTCAAAAAAAAAAACCCACTTCAGTTGAGACAAAAGCTACCCATCGGTGTGTTTATGTGTATAAATATATATATACATATACAAGTTTACAAGAAACAGACGAAGGATGAAGGGCGTTGGCTCTGTCAATCACTACCAAATGGACCAGCCTACCAGTGGGGTCACATCCCCACGTTACACTACAACAGCACGTATGGGTCACATCAGCATTCCGGCCGACCAATATATATACACACACATATATATGTATATATATCTGTCTACACATATGTATATTCTCCTCTTCCCCCCCTGTTCGGCCAAGGGCCGGGGGAGGCGTGGCCCTCAAAGAAATGGCGCCACAGTGACCTGTGCACGTCGGCGAGGGAGGAACAGGGAGGCAGCAGATCACGGACGGGGCCAGAAAGGAAAAAGGGGTCCTGTCCTGGCACGGCAGGGAGACAGCAGCCCAGAGGCATTAGAGGGAAGGGGGCAATAGGAACCCCACTTTTTCTACTGCAGCCTCTTCCTATTCCCTTCTTTTTAATTTCTTTTCTTTTCTTTTTGAGACATGTACAACGACCAGACCCACCCTTGCAGGTATAATATTCTTACAACTAGATGGCTCCATGCAACATGAGGTTTGCACTCTAAGGAGGGGGTTCAACAGGGGTTTGAGATGGCTCTCGGATGAGTATTTTTTTTAACGCTCGAGTTATTTAATGATAAAGATGGTAAAACAGAAGAGTAGTAGTAGTTATTGAACTGGTGTTGGAAAATTTAAACCAAACTAATAATTTGGTTTGGTTTGATTTGAACTAATAATTAGTTTAGTTTATTTTCAAAGATCCTTGGAACCAAACTAAATTGGTGAACTATCACCATATTTATGTTGAAATCGACTTATTAATAATTTTTGTGTATCTTTCATAAGTGAAAAAATAGATATCTTCAAAGTCAGAAGGTAAAAGTAATATATATTACTTGAGCTTGACACTTTTCTCTCTGACTCGAAACTCGATGAACAAATTCAACGTTTGTTCAAAGTTGAGTCGTTAAAAACTTCATATATACCACTTGCAACTACTCATTGAAAAGAGATTGATGCCAGACCCAGTTTGTAACCCTGCGGCAGGAGGACGGTGGGTGGGTCAAAGGTCACGGCAAAGGGCGGACGGGGAAATATAAAGGCAAAGGCTGAGAAAAAAAATGTACCTGCCCCTCGTCCCTTCTGGTAAAACCGCTCGCTGCCCGGTCTCCACTGCTGAACAGTGCGTTCTGCGCACCCATTCCCCCTCTGAATCCCGCCGGACGACGCTTTCGGAACCCATTGCGACATTTCATCGAGCACAACAGACGCAAAGGGGCCCATGCTTCCCCGTGAAGCCAGCACGGCTCGGCCGCGCTATCCGAGTAGTCCTCATCGCTAGACGGCAGAAGGTGGCAAGACTGCAAGAGTAGGAGAGACGCCATCTTTTCTTTCTTTCTTTCTTTCTTCTGGCTTGAGAGAAATCAATCGGAAAAGAGGGAACCCTGTGTTCCGAGGCAAGCCGGGAGACCATTCGTTTGTTCGCTTGCGCGTGTCTGATGCGGCGGCCTCTCGGTCACCGGCCGAATCTGCCGGAGCGGGGTGGGAGAGTATGCGCGAGATTAAAGGCCGATGCGGATGCCTGCTGCCCGACCAAGGGGAAAGGCCTACAACATCGATGCTCCGCGGTGGGAAATGGAAGGAAGGGTCTCCCTCGGTAAACAGTGTAGATCGGCCGGCCTCCTCCGTAGAAACGCGACCACCGCGCAGGGCAATCGCTTTCAGATGCTCGGCGCTTGTCCTCCTCCTCCTCCTCCTCTAGTTTATGCCCCGGAGTAGGTCGAGATCACATGCCTCCGAGCGCAGATCACGTCGACGGCGAATAGCTAGGCCCGGCCGTCCGGCCCCCGGCAAAAGGACGCTATCATCGCCGTAGACGACCCCGTCGGCCGTAGCTCGTGCGGTGGGCGGTGACGCCGATTGACACATCGGGAAGCGCGACGCCGCGGGGGGGGGGGGGGGGGAGGAGGCCATCGTACCAGCACAGGAAGAATAGGGCCGCTGGTCCTGGGCCCCCCCGTCGCAAGGCCAGAGCCGGCCGCCGTGCTGCGCAGCAGACAGAGTGTCGGGGATCTGATCGAGGAAGGCGGTGTGCGGGGTCGGGATCTAGTCGATGCGACTTAAAAATCGACTCGAGTCGGTTGGGATCGCGACTCAAATCGAGTTTGAGTCAGGTCGAGATCAGAAAAAAAATATTAAAATATATCAATTGAGTCGAAGTTGCGAGGCCGAGTTGAGGTCGGCCAGTCCAAAACTGTTGACCCGGACGACCGGATCACCGACCCCACACACTATGGATCTGATATCTCAACCCTGCAGCCATAAAAATCAACTTCGGAACCTGTTTTTATTATCTTATAAGTCACCAAAATCAAAATAGGACATTTTAATAATTTATCGAAATTGAAGCCGAAAACAATCAATTATGCAGCTGCTTATCCGGCTTTGTTGAAAATAATATATAGAAGTTAACATTTTAATAAATATCATATAAAAATTATTAAAATTATAATGTATCGATATCAAAAGGCAAAAATTATCTTTTAATCAAGAATTAATAGTTCAAATAATTTTACTTAATATTTTTGATGAAAAACAATATATATTATCAGATTTAATAGAAATTAAAATTGTTCAATTCTTAATTACGAAAACAAATAATATTGATATCAAATTCAAAACTTTTTGCGGTTTTGAGAGGAATTGAAAGGGAAAGGAGGACGGGAAGTCTTGTTTTCTCTTAAGAGTTGTCGCAACGGTTGTGGCGACATGCACACACCGGTGCGCATCTTGGGGGGGTTCAAACTCGCGCCTCCCCCACACCATGAGGACTCATTGGAGAGGGATTAATTCCTTATGGCCTGTTTGGTAAATGTATTAGTTACTTATATCAATATTGATTTTAAAACTGATATTGATATTATGCATCGATACGTGTTTGGATATCACTATTAATTTTAAGATTGATAGTTAAAAAAAATATCAAAAATAATACAGCTCAAGACCTATATTGAAATCATCCAGCAAACGTCTCCCCGCGGCCGTCCCTCCCCGGGTCTCTCCCCGCCGTCGCCCCCCTTGCGACAGACGCTCCCCCCCGCGGCCGTTCCCCACCCCGCGGCAGACGGCGGCCGTCTTCCCCGAGTCCCCCTCGCCGCCCCCCGCAAACGCTCCCCCCCCCGAGTCCCCCGTCGCCCCCCTCCCCCGCGGCGGACGGCGGTCGCCCCCTCCCCGCAGACGCCTCCCCTCCGCCGCCGTGCCCCCCTCCCCCCGTCGCCCCCTCTCCCCCGCGGCGGACGCCGCCGTCGCCCCCCCCCCCCGCCGGACTCCTCCCCTCCGCCGCCGTGCCCCCCTCCCCCCCCCGTCGCCCCCTCTCCCCCGCGGCGGACGGCGGTCGCCCCCCTCCCCCGCGGCGGACGCCGTCGCCCCCCCCCCGCGGACTACTCCCCTCCGCCGCCGTGCCCCCCTCCCCCCGTCGCCCCCTCTCCCCCGCGGCGGACGGCGGTCGCCCCCCCCCCGACGCCTCCCCTCCGCCGTGCCCCCCTCCTCCCCTCCGCCCCGTCGCCCCTCTCCCCCGCGGCGGACGGCGGTCGCCCCCCCTCCCCGCGGAAGACGCCGCCGTCGCCCCCCTCCGCCGCCGTGCCCCCTCCCCCCGTCACCCCCTCTCCCCCGCGGCGGACGCCGCCGCCCCCTCCCCCCCCCCCCCCCCCCCCCGCGAGACGCCTCCCCTCCGCCGTCGTGCCCCTCCCCCCCCCCCCCCCCGACGCCTCCCCTCCGCCCCGTCGCCCCCTCTCCCCGCGCGGCGGACGACGGTCGCCCCCCTCCCCGCGGAAGACGCCGCCGTCGCCCCCCCCCCCTCCGCTGCCGTGCCCCCTCCCCCGTCGCCCCCTCTCCCCGCGGCGGACCGCCCCCGCAGACGCCTCCCCTCCGCCGCCGTGGTGCCCCCCTCCCCCCGTCGCCCCCTCTCCCCCGCGGCGACGACGCCGCCGCCCCCCCCCCCCCCCCCCCCCCCCGCAGACGCCTCCCCTCCGCTGCCGTGCCCCAGATACATTTGCATTAATATTCTCTTTGAAATTTACAGATTATGGTAAACTTGTTCTCCCAATAGATTAATGGAGATTCAGCTCGTGTGATACCCTTTTGTGCTTAGATTTTATAGGTTGCTTGTTTGCACAGTGTTTATATATATTTGTCATTAAATTGTACTTTAAAATAAATTTTAAGATAGTCAATGAGGTGGTACGTCCTCCGTATCAGCCAAAACATAATGGGGGTGTTTGTTTGCATGATAATGGAGGTTTTTATTTTAATTTTTAAAAATTGCAAGAAAACTTGTTAAAAGAGGTGTTTGGTAACCATGACAATTTTATGTTTTGAAAGTGATTTTCTTCTTAAACAAAAAAAAGAGGGTCTCACCTTTTTCTTTTTTCTTATGGTCCCCCACTTTGTTTGGTCATGTGTGGTAGTTACTCTTTTTTGTAATCACATCCCTCCAATCATGATAATTTTATGTCATGAGTTGGTTCACTTTTTATTTTAATACAATCTTTTATCATGAAAGTGTACAAAAAATTATCATGCAACCAAACACCCCATTAATATTCTTTTTGAAATTTACAGATTATCGTAAACTTGTTCTCCCAATAGATTAATGGAGATTCAGCCCATGTGATACCCTTTTGTGCTTAGATTTTATAGGTTGCTTGTTTGCACAGTGTTTTTCTATATATTTTTGTTATTAAATTGTACTTTAAAATAAATTTTAAGATTGTCAATGAGGTGGTAGGTCCTCCGTATCCCACGGAGCTTGGGCCCAACTGTCCTATTTAGGGTTTGTTTGATTGGCCTTTACCAATCTCTGCATAAAAAATTAGTGGATTGAGAGTATTTGATTTGATAGCTAAATTAATCTCTGAACTTGGTCTTTATGCCCTGATGAATTTCGTAAAAATAAATTGTAAAATTTGGCAGCTTTTAGACACCAACTCTCTCTCTCTCTCTCTCTACACGAGATATGATGTAATTTTGGTGAACACTAAATCGACTATCATGTAAATATTTTAATCAAGTTAAGTACTCAAGCTTATCACAAATCAAAAAATTAGACGTGAATGAAGAACCCACTTACTCTTAATTTTCAGATTTTTTCTTTTTCAAAAACAGACTCAGACATCACCGCGAAGTCACGTCATTTTTTCTGTCGTCCAAAATTTTTTTATCTATATTTGTACTTAAAATATTAATTGCTACTATTCCCTTAACTGAATATTTTTGTTTAAATTAAATTAAGAAGTGGTGCTTATTAGGGATTTTTACGTCATCAATGTTTTCTTGAGTTTCTAGGGTTGAAGGCAGACGCGTTATCCTGAAGCGTCTCCTTCTCCCCGTTTTAGGGGTGATCGAACGGACGCCGACGAAGCTCCTCGCCGGCCTCCGCCGCCATGGACGCCGTGCACCACCTGGTGGCGATGCCGCACCCCGGCCGCGGCCACATCAACCCCATGCTGATTCTGTGCGAGCAGCTCCTCGTGCGGGCCGGCCGCGGCCTCCTCATCACCTTCGTCGTCACCGAGGAGTGGCTGGGCCTGCTGCGCGCCGCCGCCGCGCCGCCGCGCCACCCGGGTATCCGCTTCCGCACCGTGCCCAACGTCATCCCGTCCGAGCTGGACAAGGGAGCCGACATCTCCGGCTTTATGGCGGCCGTCTTCACCAGGCTGGAAGCCCCCTTCGAGGCGCTGCTGGAGAAGCTGCAGGAGGAGGAGGAGGAAGGGGAAGGGGAGCCGCCGGTCTCCGGGATCATCTCCGACACCCTCCTCTGGTGGGCGGCGGCGGCGGGCGGCCGAAAGGGCATCCCGGTTTACTCCCTGTTCACGATGTCGGCCTCCTTCTTCTCGGTGCTCTACCACCGGGACCTCATCCTCTCCCGTGGCCGGCCGCCGCCTGATCCGACGGAGGAGTGCTGCAGATTCCAGGATCCCGTCCCCGGTATCCCTTCCCTGAAGATGGCGGATGTCGATCGGATCATCTCCCTCGAGAAGATCCCGGCGATGATGCTGCAAGGCTTCTCCTGGTTGAGCAGGGCCGAGTGCCTGCTCTTCACCTCATTCTACGAGCTCGAACCCCGAGCGGCGGAGGCACTGAAGGCGGCTCTCCGGATTCCTGTCTACCCTGTCGGTCCCTCCATCCCCTACACCGCGGCCGCCGCCGTCGGCGGCGGCGGCGGCGGTGCCACCAGCTACTTCACTTGGCTGGACTCCCAGCCGGAAAGTTCGGTGCTTTACGTCTCCCTTGGCAGCTATCTGTCGGGGTCCGCCGAGCAGACGGAGGAGATAGCAACGGGCTTGCTCGCCAGCGGCGTTCGCTTCCTCTGGGTGACCCGCCGAGCACCTCCACGCGTGCTGGAGATGATCGCCGGCGGCGGCGGCGGCGGGGGCGGGGGCCTCGTGGTGCCGTGGTGCGACCAGCTGAAGGTGCTCTGCCACCGCTCCGTCGGCGGCTTCCTGACGCACTGCGGCTGGAACTCCACCCTCGAGGCCGTGTACGCCGGAGTGCCGATGCTCGCCTTCCCCATCTTCTGGGACCAGCCGGCGGACAGCCGGCTCGTCGTCGAGGACTGGAAGGTGGGCATTCAGCTGACGGGCAGGGAGAGGGACGGCGGCGTCGTCGGCGGAAAGGAGATAGCGGAGGCGGCGAGGAGGCTGATGGACCTGGAGGGGGAAGAGAGCAAGGAGATGAGGGCGAGGTCGGAGAAGCTCAAGGAAGCCTGTCGAGCGGCGGTGCAAGCCGGTGGATCGTCCGCCATTAACCTCGACGCCTTCTTCGAGCAGGTGGTCAGCAGGAGGAGGGCGCGCTCCTGCGAGTCTTCTTTCTTGAATTGACTAGTCAAAGTCAAACAAACCATGCCTGCTTAAAACATGTATTCGATCCTTCAAAATAATAAAGGTAAGGGGGTGTTTGGTTGCATGATAATTGAGGTTTTTATTTTAATTTTTAAAAATTGTAAGAAAACTTGTTAAAAGAGGTGTTTGACAACCATGACAATTTTATGTTTTGAAAGTGATTTTCTTCTTAAACAAAAAAAGAGGGTCTCATCTCTTTCTTTTTTCTTGTGGTCCCCACTTTATTTGGTCATGTGCGGTGGTTACTCTTTTTTGTAATCACATCCTTCCAAACATGATAATTTTATGTCATGAGTTGGTTTACTTTTTATTTTAATACAATTTTTTATCATGAAAGTGTACAAAAAATTATCATGCAACCAAACACCCCATAAATGATATTTAGATATTCAAATTATTCATATTTTATGTGTATTTCTATTTTATTGTATATTTTTTTCCTTCTGAGCTTGTTTCGAAGTGTGTGTTGCTTGAATACTAAATCACAAAAATGTGATATGCAAATGCATAAATATTCACAAAGATGTGCGCGTGTATATATATATATTTATATATGGGCAACAAAGATGTGTTGGAAACTTGGAAGGAAAGAGATGAAGCAAGCTTTTTTTACTTTATCTCTGATTTTGAGATTTTATGGGTTGCCCACTAAATATCACAAGATGCATGTTAAGGCATTTATTGTGACAATTTTAGGAGAAGGATATATATATATATGATTATAAGCGTCAAAAGCAATACTAAAGATCAAAATGAACCTATCAGAAACAAGACCATATGGGTTTACCCAAATATGGGAATTATATAATTTCTTTTTGATAGGTTATAAATTGAGAAGAGTAAGATTCTCATTGTTTGGGCTTATTTGACATCTAATCTCTATATCGGTCCGAGGTTAAACATTCGATAAAATATTTAACTTCTAATACGGTGAGAGGTTCGATCAAATGTTAGATATTCAGATTCTCTTAAAATGTCACTTAATTTAAGTGATCCACCGTAACTTTTTTTTTATTTTCAGAAGTAGATAAATAAGATTGTTGTGTTCCACAAGATAAGAAATTAGAGATAGAATTAGGAGATTAAGCAAAAACAAATGCCACCTAAGTGTTTTCTAAGCTCGGGGCTTGCAATTAAGCTGATCAAATATTCTATTTAATATTTATATAGCATCACTAAAATACATTAAATAAGTTAAAATAAAGTTTACTTCGAGTTTAAATTTAGATCGAGCTTCCTGAACGAGTTAAAATTTGAATTTCACGAGTAAGTTTAGATCGACGCCCGACTTTATAGCCGGAGTTGGACTCGAGCTCGAATTAAACTTGAGTTGAGATCAAGTGGTGAGCCAAGCCTCGACATGGTTGAGTCCATTCGTAAAATAAATGTACCGAGCTCGAACAACATATTACTCGGCTGATTTGCACCCTCCAAAAACGCCAAACATCAAGCCGCATATAGTAATAGGGCCGTCCAAATAGACTGGCCCGCACAAGTCCACACCCTGAACCCAGTGGGCTGTTATCCATATTCATTTTTGGGCCACCAAGGCTAGTTGACGCCCTCAAACCAATGTCTCTTCACCAAGAATCATGTCACGAGAGATTGAGATCTCACGGTCCCATGTCTTCCCCTTGTTCATTTTCCAAACATAATATATTTATTTATATTTTATTATTATATTTGAATTGTGCTCTTAAGATTGCGTTTTTCTCTCCTGCAGAGACTTGACAGCATTATCATTTACAAATTTTTTTATTTGATTTCAGCGGGGTTTCTAGGTCTTCTGGTGAGTGTTGGCAATGTTTTCTTATGGCGTTTATTACCCTGCCAACTGAGCGAGCTGGGCAGAGGTATGTTAATCAACTTACAAAAATCTAGTTTTTTTATATATAAATTTAATTTTTCGTGGCAAAACTTGTTATATGATTATGAATTTCGACATACTTTATTAAAAAATATATCTTTGTTGTATTTATTTATTTATATTTATTTTTAACCTGAATTATACGTACGAAGACGGAACGAACCGATTTCGATTCGACGAGGTACAAGAATATTCAATTTCAACAACCTATACACATGATACGATGGCAAATTTGGAGCCGGTTGATTATTTATCGGAATCAAATCTAAAATTCAGAGTATAATAATATCTGTATATACATATATGTTTTTTTCATTGAAAATCAGTATATATATATGTGTGTGTGTGCATGCTTCCGTCAATATATACCACCTCTTCTGCCTTTTAAGCCTGACTACGGAGGCACGACCACATGGAGCTCATTTGAACTTACCGAATGACGACAGACGCGTACGTACGTACAAGGGCAAGCTTTGTCATGCGCTGTGTCGGCCGCAAGGAACAACCTGGCGACGCAAGACAGAAGAAGAGCCCGTGATCGACCGACCCGGCCCGACGCCCCCCCCTCCGGGCGGCGCCCATACGCCCCCCCTTCCGGCCTGCCCACATGCACCCATGTTGCCCCGTCGCCACGGACTACCGACGGAGAAAGAGTTGGGATCACCTCGATGTTCCGTAGGAGAGAACTCCGGGTGCGTAGAAGCACTCAATGCAAGAGCATAGCTCGTGCTTGTGCTCGCTGGTGGGGTGCACCGCACGGGGAAGGGGTGGTCGTCGTCGACCAGGGGAGGGCTCGTGGATGGGGGCTCGTCGGGGGGGGAGGTTGCACTCGGCCGACGGCGGGGTGCGTGCAAGGGAAGGGCGCGCAGATGGGGCTCGCCAAGGGGAGGGGCTAAGGGAAGCTTCGCGAGGAGAGGGTCGCAGCTGGGGAGGGGGGTGGTGATCGCCGGTGGGGTGCACGTAGGGGGAAGGGGCGCTCACAGGGGGAGGTCACGCAGGGGAGAGGATACGCGGGAGCAATTTTTTTTAGTTACCCGACCAAGAAAATTTTTCTCGGGTTTTTTTTTAAATAACACAGTTTA
Organism: Cryptocoryne crispatula var. balansae; assembly: GCA_036172225.1. NCBI lineage: Eukaryota > Viridiplantae > Streptophyta > Magnoliopsida > Alismatales > Araceae > Cryptocoryne > Cryptocoryne crispatula. The sequence continues at coordinate 51,422,774 of CM069919.1, forward strand.
TTTATTATATTATAGATCTAGCACACTCTTTTTTTTTGTAAAACTAGCACAAGTCGGGTTAAATAAGATCGACTTTAGGGTCAAAATCAAGTCGAATGCAAAGACTTCGACTTATAACAGAACATACTGCACATCGTTTAAAACTCAAACGACTTGAGTATTTACACAAGTCGCTTCAAACATAATGGACTTTTAGCACTTTAGAACAAAAGTCGAAGAAGTATAGATCGACTTTCTGTGGTGCAGGTTGAAAGTCGATGCAACATGCATCGACTTTACAAATTTATGTATAAAAGTCGAACAATAAAAGTTCGACTTGAAGCCTACTAGAAACCTGCCCGAAATGCAGGCTCCTGGGAGCATCCAAGTCGACTTGCATTATGTATTTTGATAAAGTCGAACTATAAAAGTTTGACTTTCAGCCTCCCAGAAATCTGCAACTCGGGCAGGCTTCTGGAAGGATCTAAGTCGATTTGAAATACATCGACTCGAAATTTTTTTATTTTCAAGTCGAACTATACAAGCTCGACTTGTAGCCTCCCAGAAACCTGCAACTCGGGCAGACTTCTGGGAGGATCCAAGTCGATGTGTACATCGACTTGCATTATGTATTTTGATAAAGTCGAACTATAAAAGTTCAACTTGCAGCCTCCCAGAAACCTGCAACTCGGGCAGGCTTCTGGAAGGATCTAAGTCGATTTGAAATACATCTACTCGAAATTTTTTTATTTTCAAGTCAAACTATACAAGCTCGACTTGCAGCCTCCCAGAAACCTGCAACTCGGGCAGGCTTCTGGGAGGATCCAAGTCGATGTGTATTACATCGACTTGCATTATTTATTTTGATAAAGTCGAACTTTGAAAATTCGACTTTGTTGCAGAACTAAAAAAAAAAGGCCAGCGCATTTCATACAAAATCCATACACATTCCACACTCCACTTTCCATACACAATCCATACACACAATCCACATTCCATATACACACATTCCATCAACAACCCATACATAACACACATTCCACATTCCATGTACAATCCATATACACACATTCCATACACAAACCATTTCCACATAAAAGGCAATCCTTCCATACACACAATCCATACACAACACACATTCCACACACCTGCGTTATACAATTCCACACAACCCCACAATCCATACATTCCATCGACATTCCACACACCCCACAAACCACACATTCCAGGATAAATGACATTCCACATTCCATACATAACACACATTCCACACATTCCACACATTCCACACACCCCACAATCCGTGTCGACATAAAGACAAACCATCCACATATCCACATTCCGTCGAACCATACAAAAGTATTAATACACTACAAAATGGTGGTAGAGTCATTGAAACCATAGAATAAAAAAGTCATGACCACATCGAAATACAAAACAGGAAGACATGTCCACATCCATAGTACATTAACATCCTGGATAGGCAACCAATCATCTCCTTCCTCTCCGGAGGACCCTTTCTTCTCACCGTCCTTGTATAGTCTTCTTCCGGCGGAGATAAGTCAAACCTTGTGGGAGAAACATCCTCTCTTGTCCTATCAAGTCGCCGACTCGGACGAAGAGGTGCCGGTGGAGGTGTCGTCAATGACGACAGATTGTTGTGTTCCTCCACGTCGGAGTGAAGGAGTACTTGTTGACGGTTCATTGGCGCACGCGAAGTGCGGCGTGTTGGAACCGAGGAAGGTCCCGCCCCATCCCTCGCCTCCCGAGCAAAAAGGAGGTTGCGTACCATTGTCCACTTGGAGTGTCGAAGGGATTCTGGCCGGTGGTAAACGTTGGAGGTGTGATACGAAGTTTGGCATACATATCTCGCCGCAACTCAAGTATATCAAATTTCGTTTGTTGCACCGATAGTCATTCCTTGAGATCAACATTTCTTGTATATTATGGTGTCCAGAAAGCTACATTGACAACAGTAATTGTTAAGGTATAATTAAATTTAAATTTTTCATAAAGTAAAGAAATGTATACCAATTCTCGCTCGACCGGGCCTCTTGGATAATACTGAGCTGGACCTTCTGGAGGAGGGTGACTAACGAGATATGGTACAGTGTGCTCCATATACCATCGTTGATAATGCTGCCTTTGTTCTTCTTCATCAATATCCTCCTCGTTAACCGGTGCATATACATGTTGCTCTCTATTCGCCCACCATGTTATATATCGGGCATAAAAGACACTCCAATCAGTCTGCCAATGTCCACGACCATCCTTGCGTTCATATTGTTCCCTGTCCATTGGCTCACTTTGAATATACCCGAACTGCCTAAGTACTCGTTGGGGAGAATGGAGCTACATAATCGAACAACATAGTAGAGGTACATAAGCTCTCCAAATCCGTGTATTCTCCAAAGACACATCTGGTAATGATGCCATCACATCCTGCGTGTATGGTTGCCATGTAACCTACAAACGACAAGTAGGTCTAATTACATTAACGGATCAAGGTGAAGTATAATCTCCATTATTCAGCTTAGTAAAAATGACTTTACCGAGACACCTCTTCCATATCCAGTTCGTTCCTATAAAAAAGTAGCGTAAATTTGTGCTGAGGACGATTGTGCCTCGGGTTCCACCTATACATAAATTTGCATAAAAATTATCTTCAAATTATTTTAGAAGCATTTGACTACATGCCTAAATATAAAGTAAGCATACCGGCACCCCAGTGGTTCGCGCCGTTCAAGACCGGTAACAGGCCGTGGGACATGCGGGCGACCGACGTGTATGTGCTCCCAAGACCATATCTAAGAAAACAGAGAAATTAGTAGCTGATGAACAACGCTATGAAAAAAATAAGAATTACACATACATACTTGTAGTAAATGTAGGCATCCTCCAATCCGTTGTGACCTAATAAGATTGTGACCTAATTGTTTACAAATACTACATTTTTTTCGTTGTGTACTGGGCTCACGATCCATCAACATTGGCAACCGCTTATTTCTCGGTCTTCCAGTCCTTCTCACGAGGGAGGGAGGTAGTAATGGAATTAAATTTCTATTAGATTCAAAAGATGGCCAATAACGTGCATCTAAGACTGTATGAAACTCCTCTTCATATGTTGATCGATAACATGCACTTTTGAACCATTCTGATACGTATGTGTATGGATCCCAATTCACAGATCCGATAGCAGACAATGCATGTTTACATGGGAAGTGTCTCACCGAGGCTCACAGCATGTACAACTCACAGATTGTTCATCAATATCAAGTCGAAATACACGACCGTAGGCATCATTCACATCCCATTCACCAACATTCACTCGAGTAACAATCTCCCGACTTTTCTCTTTGAGTTCTAGCATTTTATCTTCAAATTTTGGAGTCAAAAGTGTGTCTATATTCAGCCCAATAGTACGATGTTGAAAGAACATGAGTCTTAAACGGTGGTATGTCATATGTACCAAAGCATGGATAGGCAATCCTCTTGCAATTTTTAGAACGCTGTTAAAACATTTTGAATAATTGGTTGTCATAATTCCAAATCTCTTACCATCAGTATCAAACGCTAGAGCCCAATATTCCGGATTGACTTGTAACAACCAATTATAAGCATCTGAACAACGTAATTGAATATCACTCATTCGATTGTTAAAGTCCATTGAATTACAACTTACACCTGCGTTATACATTCTTCTATACAAATCTTTTCCCGCAAAGTGTTTTTGAAAATTTTGGCGATAGTGACGAAGACAATAACGATGGCCGCAAGTGGAAACCATTGTTCTACTGCGTTTTTTATGCTCACATGCCTATCTGAGATGAAGCATAGTTCATGCCGTTTCTCTCTAACAGATGGAATATGTGTCTTCATTTGTTGAAAGAACCATGACCATGATCGGTCATTCTCACTATTTACCACTGCAAATGCGATAGGAAACAAACCTTGATTACCATCCACACCACATGCCACCAAAAGTGTACCACGATATTTGCCGTGTAGAAATGTGCCATCCACACTTATGACTGGACGACAAAACCGCCAACCTTCGATACATGGACCAAAACTCCAGAAGAAGAATAATAACTTTGTAGTGTCGCCTTCACATAAGTAACTATATATTGTCGCTGGCATGGTCATCCTAACGGCTTCCATGTATCGTAAAAGATGTGTATAAGAACTCTTCCAATCCCCAAACAAAGATTTAAAAGCTTTCCTTCGAGCATTCCACGCTTTGTAATACGATGGTCGTAAAGAGTATTTGACTTGAACCATGTCCATTATATCTCGTGGTTGAATGTTTAAGCGAGAACGAAGAATAGGCATGATTAGACGAGATATTGTTGTACACGTCAACTGCCTATGAACGTTCTGAACGGGAGTGCAACATGTATGAGTATTTTCATAACTCATAACTTTCCACAAACCACTTACCCGGGTGCTAACAGCGGCATGTAATCTCCATTTACATCCTTGGTCCCTTGCATGACATATTAACGTAAGCTTGGACTTTGTTGACCTATCAGTACGGTGTTGTACATTATGCTTCAACGACCAAGAAGCGATGGCTTGTATAAGATCCTCTTTACGTTTGAAGACATCTCCTCTCGATACCTCATCAACATGTTCTCCTTCATCTCTTATTACCCTCGAGGTGTCTTCCCCCAAGCTCTTCTTCTAAGCACTATTAATCCAATTTGTATCCTCATTATCATGGAATTCATCAACCGCTACGATGCTATTAATCATCTCGTTTGGTATTTCCTCATTGTCGCTCGAGGACTCTTCACTTGCATCTTCCAACACATACTCCTCATTCAAGTTCATTTCATTGTTCTCTGCACTTTCAACATATCTACGAGTACTATTACTTTCAACTTGTGACAACAACTGACTCATAGTAGGTTGATTATATGATTGAGGTTGATACATTGATTGTGATGTACTACATCCAACCCCACATGAAGCATTCACATATTCTTCAACGACGAACAATATAAGCTCATATTCCATACATCTTCTGATCAACATTTGACTGGAATGATCATCCACAACATAGGTTACACCGTCAAAGTAATTGTAAACCAATTTCAAGTTGGTTAATCCTGACCTACGCCCAATCACACCGTATATATAATCCAAGAACTCCTCCATAAGTGCAATATTGGGATACTTTAATTATTCCCTCGCACCCACCATCATAATGTGCATAACTATTTGTTATTGAGATCATTCCATGAACCATGAGACGAATGTTGACATCCCTTGATGCCATTTGTTTACTATATAATTCCATGTACAAAATACACATATCTAAATCAAATTAAAAGAAGTGTTAATTTATGTATATAATTTTTAGTAATAATCGACGATACTTCCTAACCAATTTCTATTGAATGGGCTAACTAATTTGTAAACAAAACCGAAATCTATGACTCACATTTTGGTTAAGTTGATCGTTATGGTTTTGTGGAGAAACAAACAACTATCTATGATTGACATTACTTATTTAAAATGAAAACAAGAGACCCACAATCAAATATATTGGATTGATAAAATGCACCGTAGCGGTGGAAACCCACACATAGAAAAAAACAACGAATTAGATTGATAAAATGCAAAGAATAACAAGCAACAATCGTGGTTGATAAAATTCTCCATCACTCACCTTATATAGATATATATGATCTCCATAATCACATCTTATTAAACTAAATCACCTTGTATACCCAATATCTCAACTTATATGGGTAAACAATGCATTAATTAACTTGGCACACCTTCTATACGTAAAATACTCAATCTCTCACCTTGTATGGCGCCGGAGCAGGAGATGCAGGGGGAGCCGCCGGGGGAGATGGGCGCCGGAGCAGGAGCCGCAGGGGGTGCCGCCGGAGGAGATGGCCGCCGAGCAGGGGCCGCAGGGGGCGCCGGGGTGCCGACGGGAGAGATCGCCGACCGAGCAAGCGTCGGAGTGGAGAAAGGGCGGGGAGATCGCCGCCGGACCAGACCGGGAGATGGCGGGGGAGTAAGCCGCCGGACCAGGAGTTGCGTTCGGAGCCAAGGGGGAGACAAACCGCCGGGAGATGCGCAGGGGAGAAGGCCGCCGCCGGAGCCGCGCGGGGGGAGAAGGGTAAGGTGTTGTGCGCGCGCGAAGAGAGAAGGTCACGGGGTGGGGTAAAAGACGAGCAAGTCGAACTATAAAAAATCGACTTGTATTCTTTTTAAATAACCTAGCTAACATTAATCGACTACTTGGTTAGTACTAATACAAGTCATCGTTAGGCTAATCGACTTTAATACAAGTCGATCTTATTTAACCCGACTTGTGCTAGTTTTACAAAAAAAAAGAGTGTGCTAGATCTATAATATAATAAATAAACTGTGTTATTTAAAAAAAAACCCCAATTTTTCTCTCCGACTTTTGCCTTTGGTTAGGAGGAGAAGTAAAGAGGAGAATGTAACCAAACGGTATCATAAAAAGAAGAAGTACTTCGAGAGAAGGAGAAGTAAAAAAAAAAAGTCTTTGTAAACGGCCTAAATGGACCCTCTATAATTTTCATTGGAGTGACGTCACATGATGTAATAGAAGATGTGACAGAAATATACTTTATTTGATGACATGAAACGACAGATAAAATCGTCAGACATCATTTCGGCAGTGAGTCAGTAGAAGATCAATAACAAATCTTCCAAAACTCAGTAACAGATTTGTATCCTTGGTAGTAGAATAGTAGAAAGTCGATAACGAGTCTTCGGAGTCTCGGTAACGGATCCACAGAGACTCGATAGCAAGTTATCAAATTATCAATAACATTTTTTCAGAGTCTCGGTAACAAATTTTCAAAGTTTCATTAACAAGTCATCGAAGCCTTAGCAAAGAGTTTTCAAAGTCTCGGTAATAGTCATTAGAGACTCGGTAACAAATCATCATAGACTCGATAACAAGTCTATCATCATCATCATCATCATCGTACCAGAAGTCAAAAGGATGTCACATTATTTCATATCGTTGTTAAAGCACATATTTGTCTCATCCTTCGTTACATCATGTGACATCATTTAGTTAAGAACTACGAGAGTTTCATCAATGAGGAAACATAGAACTGAGACAATCCAAACTCATCGAGAAAACTCCGAACGGTGCCAATGAAATGGAAAGTGCGCTCACGTGATCTTGGAGAATGCAGAGAGCCACGAGTCTCTCTCATCAGGACCGGAATTCTTTAAATATTCTTTTGATAAAATTTTATGTTAAAGTAAAATTTATGATGGCCAAAATATCGTGTTGGATGAGATACGATAACATGGAGAATAGATTTGAAATCTTACAAAATGTATAACCTTTTTTTGGCCTAATGGGGTGTTTGGTTGCATGATAATTTTTTGTACACTTTCATGATAAAAAATTGTAATAAAATAAAAAGTAAACCAAGTCATGACATAAAATTATCATGTTTGGAGGGATGTGATTACAAAAAAAGAGTAACCACCGCACATGACCAAATAAAGTGGGGACCACAAGAAAAAAGAAAGAGGTGAGACCCTCTTTTTTGTTTAAGAAGAAAATCACTTTCAAAACATAAAATTGTCATGGTTGTCAAACACCTCTTTTAACAAGTTTTCTTACAATTTTTAAAAATTAAAATAAAAACCTCAATTATCATGCAACCAAACACCCCATAAGAAATAATAGAATTTTTAAATTTGTATAAATTGTTCAACACTATTTTAACAATTTTTTTTTTGTAAATATGTAGTTTTTAAGAAAAAAATAATTTGTCATACAACCAAACGGCCCATAAATTAGTACAGAACATTATGGGATATTTGGCTATTAATGTCAATTTTGAAAATTGCAACATAAATAAAAATATCGATCTTAATGCAAGTGTCCCACTTGTATCAATGTTGTCATTGATACTCGATCGTCTAGAATTATAAGATTAATATGATATTATTTTTAATATTCTAACCAAACATGACATTAGTAGTTATATATATATATATATCCTGATACCAAGTATTTAGTAAGAGATTCAAAAGTATGGGTGGTTTGGTTTGAATTTTAAAGACATTCTCCTGAACCAATATAAACCAAACTATCTCCCGGTCAAACCAAATTCGGTTTGGTTTGTCTTTATTTAGTTCAAAACATATTTTATCATGATATAGTACACATGTAAATGTATAATTTATTTTAATTTGTTTTAAATCATATTCTACTAAAAATCGGTGTATATATTTATACATTTTGTTAACTTCATCCTAACAATTCTCAAAACAAATTTATTTTTATCAGATTATATGCATATTATTCATATATCCAATTTAGAATAAGTTTTTAATCTATGCAGTGTCCAGCGGTGACCTCACTAGAATTTTATTCTGAGAAATGTATTAAAACCTTATTTTTTTCAAAACAAATAAATTAGATTAAACAATATTATAAAGATGTTTTTTTTGGTCACGAATATTATAAAGATGTCGCTCCACTAAAATTTACGTGTGGACCCAGAAGTCAAATACTAGATACTGGAATAGAAAGATATCAGCCTCCCTCTGTGCCATCAATTATATCTTTATAATCTAGGGATCAAACCATCCTATTATTGTAAGATGAGATGCTGCACTGTATTGTAATAATTCAAAGTTCCGGGCACCACGACCAAGGACATATCGGATATTAATAATAAGAGTACATCGGTGCCCTCGTTGGCATAATTTAATTTAAACCCTCCGGTAAATCGACATCAAAAAGTCAGCACCCCATCTTCCATCATTTGACTCGCCTATAATTATAACATTATATCCAGGGGAAAAGCTTCATCCGAGCATCCGAGCATCTCTCTCTCTCTCTCTCGGAGCTCGATCTCGGAATCCATGGCGGACGCCTGCAGCTGCGGCAACTCCCGGAGCTTCTCCTGGCTGGTAAAGTCATGCCTCCCCGACCCATCCCCCGCTCACTCCGCCCCCGGCCGGCCGGCCCCTCACCTCGCCCTCCCCCGACCCCCGCCGCCGGCGCTGCCGCGGCGTGTTGAGCCCTCTCCCTGCTGCTCCTCCTCCTCCTCCTCCTCCACCTTCCTCTCCACCCTCCCGGAAGATCTCCTCCTGGAGTGCCTCTCCCGCGTCCCTCTTCCCTCCCTCCCCTCCCTCTCCCTCGTCTGCCGCCGCTTCTCCCTCCTCCTCGATTCGCCGTCCTTCATCTTCCTCCGCCGCGCGCACGGCCTCCTCCGCCGTTCCCTCCTCGCCCTTTCGCCCTCGGACAACGCCCTCACTCTCCTCTTCTCCTGCCCCTGCTCCTCTCCCCTCGCCGCCGCCGTCGCCCCCCCCTGGGACCCCCGCCCCCCTCCCCCTCCCTCCCGCCGCCCTCGCCCCCGGCCTCCACAACTGCCGCCTCGTCCCCCTCGGTCGCTGCGTCTACGCCCTCGGCCGCGGCGCCGCCTACTGCTACGACACTTGGCGGGGCGCCGCCGTCTCTTGCGCTCCCACCCTCTTCCCCAGGAAGAAGTTCGCGGCCGCCTCCTTCGCCGGGAAGATTTATGTCGCCGGCGGCTCTGCGCGGACGTCCGCCGTCGAGGAGTACGACCCCGTGACGGACACCTGGCGGGTGGTGGCCGAAGCGCCGAGGGGGCGGTATGGCTGCGTCGGCGCCGCCGCCGACGGGGTCTTCTACGTGATCGGGGGGCTTAAGGTCAGCGGCTGCGGGGAGGCGGCGCGGGGAGGCCGCCTGGACCCGCACACCTGCGCCGGAACGATGGATCTCTACGACATACAGGCCAAGGCCTGGCTGCGCCCCAGGTCGGTGCCCGGCGGCGGATGCATCGTCGGGGCATGCGCGACGGCGGGCGGCCTCTACGTGCTGGCGAGCCACGCCGTGGAGCTCTCCTTCTGGAGGTGGAACGGGAAGGCGGCGGGGCGGGGGCGGCGGAAGAGGGCGGGCGGCGGAGGCTGCGAATGGGCCCGGCTGCCATCTCCGCCCCTGCCGCCGCAGGCGCAGATGGGCGGGGCGGGGCGGTTCTCGTGCGTCGGGGTGGGAGAGAGCAGAGTCGTGCTTCTTGTCCACGTCGCCTGCATCTCCCCGTCGGCCCCTTCCGCCGTCTACGCCGGCGGCGACGGCGGCCGGCGCGGGGGGAGGAGCTTCGATAAGGAGGGGCTGGTTCTGGTGTACGACGCGGTCTTGGAGGACTGGAGCCACGGGGGGCAACTCCCGCCGGCGATGGGGAGGGCGGCGTGCGTCTGCGTCGAATGCTAGGAGATGCGCCGGCGCCGGGGAAGACGGCCGGCCGAAGGCATCGTTCTCCGGGGCGGCGGATGCGACGGACGGGACGGGACACCTGGAAGCACGTGCCACGTGCGACGCCCCACGTGACTGAGTTTTGGGACTGCCCGCATTACCAGGTTTTTGGCGGGACCCAAAATTGATTATTTTATTTATCTGTATACCCCTTCCTGGAAAACTAATCTTTTTTTTTATTTGAAATGAAGAAAATTTCTTAAAATCATATTCTAGATTTAGGCTGTTTCTGAAATAATTGGGAAGAAATTTTGTAATATGCATCTCTGTCCAACCGAGTGAGCCGTAATTTTATTTTATGATCTTGGACTTGTTTGTTTTATTGTAAATACAGAAAAATACTGAAATTGTTTCGTCTGGTGATTTTTTTATTTGTTTGAAATATTTCGAATTTCAGTAAATTGGAATCGTGCTTGATGATTGTAAGACTGAATTAAACTGTTGATTTTTTTTAAGTTACTTGATCTGTCTGGTGTAAACCAAGATATGGAGCTGTAATCTCTCTTTCTCTTTTTTGCAATCAAATAACCACCTATTGCAAAATTATGAAATTTCTGGTTCTAAAACTAGTGGTTTTTAGGTTTTAAATTTGTAGATAAACAAACAAGTTCTGTGCCACAGTTCACAACAGTTTTCAAATAGAGACAACTTTGAGGGTTTATTTTTAATTTGAAATGCTTCCAAATGTTAGTTTTTCATATTAATATGGTAATCTTTTATTTTGTGGAAGAAATCTACTTATCTCATCTCATATGTTAAGGGTTTGGGATGCATTGGTGCATTAGTTAAAGTATTTTACAAATAGTCTGAATATGTGAACCTATGAAAAAAAACTAGTCAGTAGATGTTTTGCTAGCTAGAAGATCTGAACTGCCATTGAACCATGGGTTAGAGTCTATTTAGAAGTAACATTAAAGATGTCTATGGCCATTATTTTTGAAACTGACAGTGATATACACTTGTCACACGATGGTTGGCTATTAATATCAATTTTTTAATTTTTTAAGTAATTAAATATGAATTGTAATACAAGTGTCCCCACACATCAAATTTAATATTGATAAAAAATTCCATAATTTGATATTATAGTCAAAGACCATGTGATAATTTATCTCAATTTCAATTTCAAAATTAATGATGGTAGAGCTATTTAACATTGTTACCAGACAAGCTTTGCCAGAGAGAATGGTACTGAAATTTTATCCTTTTGGGGTATCAAAATTAATCAGCAGGGTTAAAAACTTTAATCTCTGGATGAGTTTGCATGTCTTATTTCTGACTTTATGGAGATCATTTTATGCACGGGGATTTTTAGAATAATCCTTGATTAAATTGGGAGTTTTGTTTGCACCCCATTTACCCTATTCTTAAATACATGGGTCACTAAAAACAATGTTATCGCAGCTGTCACCAATAACAAAAAAGAAAATCATCGCTAAAAAGCATTTGCGACGGTCTGAAAGAAAATCAATAATAACAGCGGTCCTCTGGATGAAACGCCCTAAAATATTGTTATTTAAGTGTTTTATAAATTTTATGAATTAAAATGCTCTTAAAGATAGATGATACTAGAGAAAATGTTTTCATTAAAAATATTTAACTATATTATTTAGACATGACGGTCATCTTAGGTGCGGACAGTAATGACAACATATCCACCGTGTCACAGCAACATGAGTCATTTTATGGGTTTTTAAACAGAAATAATATTTTTCAGTAATAAAAGATTTTAAAAAATAAATTAATGTTTTTATTTTTACTTGTATAAATAACCCTGGGACGGCCCGCCATATCCTGTCTGTCATCCCGATAAGGGGGCCTCCGCCGCTCCAGAAAGGGGGTTTTGAGCGGTCGCGAGTCGCAAGAAAGGGCTGGGCATGGCGATCTCCCTTGCCGCCCTCTCGTTGCCCCCGGCGCCGCCGGTCGCCTCGCTCACCCTCCTCACCGGCAGCAGCGGAAGCATCGGCTACGGCTGGTCTTCTTCGCGTGTCGCGAGGTCTCCCTCCTCAACGCGTCCCCCTCCTCTCCTTCATACTACTTTCCTCTCTTCCCCTTCCGGCGCGCTATCCTTCCCTTCTTCCTTCTCAGGTACGTCGTTCCAGTAAGATCTACAGTATCTGTTGTCGTTCTCGCTTTTTGTTCTTTCTGGAATTTATCGAGCTACACAGCCTCTTCTTTCATTGTTTTCGTTCCCTCCTTGGTGGTTTTAGTCGACGATGCAGTCGTGTTTCTGCTAGGTTTTTGCACATTCTTGAAGAATAGTGATGACGAAGAGATATTGGTTTCTTACTATTTAATTTTTCTTCACAATGGTTGACTTACAGTATATTTTTTCCGTAGTTCCTGGTTGGCAAACGGCTGAAAGTACACTTACACTGATCTATTTACACTGGTGGATTTTCTTGACATTTCTCGCTATATTTACGACGTTACGTCTGAATTATCGTGCAGGAAAAATACAATTTCCTTTTCCTGGTTGGACTCCTTACTTGGTGTCTGCTGCATAGTAAACATTAGGCGGAGGCAAGGAAACGCGGGACAAGTTGATTTGTTTTTCAGGAATTCAAATCAGTATATTGCATAAACTATTCGTTTCTTTGTGCTTTTACTTGCTTTTGTGGGATAAACTGATAATTCAAGCTGTGTGCCATGAATTAAGCGAGTTTTCTATAACATGGCATGGGCTCAGTAACGGAATAGCCGATTCTTTTGGATGTTATGGCTGATACGACTTCCAGTCACTTCACATTATAGCAGCTTGTTCCGTCAATCAACCATCAAGGCCCTATCTGTTACCCCGCCCTATATTTCTGACGTCCAAGGGCCTTGAATGGAGTTGCACCAGCCGGTTCGTCCAATTAATTGGAGAACTGGAAATTTGGAGAAAGAGGTGGCATCAAATATGCAAGCAGTCAAATTCTTGGATCTGGTTTAGGAAGATCAGTTATTACTCATTGATAACTACAGAAGCCTCTGGGGCAGGAATGACCCCAACTGAGCGGGAAGAGAAATCCATGATCCAGCCATCTTCCTTAGCAACAAATGAATCCCTATTGGCTTTTTTTTGAACAACAAATGAATCCATACTGGCATTGACTCTTTATCTTCCTCCAGCCATCTTTCTACACTTGGGACACCTCTTCCTGAACATCCTTCCCTCCACCTCCTAGTGTCAACATTCTGCAGTAGGGCTGTAAACGGAGCCGATATGGCATTTCCGAATCCGCTCCGCTAGCTAATTCGGATATTGGATATGCGCTCTGATTAGAATTCGAATACGGAGTGGATCTTCACAATCGTATATCTCTCGGATACGGAGCGAATACGGATAATATCTGGTTCGAGCTACTGTGGGGGAGGGGGATGCTCTGCTCGGGGGGAGGGGGAGCCACCGGGAGGAGGGCCAGAGGGGGATGCTCGCTCGGGGGAGGGGGAGGGGGCCGGGAGGAGGGCCGGAGCCGAAGGGGGAGGCTTGGGGGGAGGGGGAGCTGCCGGCCGGGAGGAGGGGGAGCCACTGGGAGGAGGCCGGAGCTGGAGGGGGAGACTCGGGGGGAGGGGGGGGCGCCAGCCGAGAGGAGGGGGGGCCGTAGGGGGAGGCTCGGGGGGAGGGGGAGCTGCTGGGAGAGGGGGGAGCCACAAGGGGAGGGGGAGGCTCGGGGGGAGGGGGAGCCGCCGGGAGGAGGGCCCGAGCCGGAGGGGGATGCTCGGGGGGAGGGAGAACTGCTGGCCGGGAGGAGGGGGAGCCGCAGGGGGATGCTTGGGGGGAGGGGGAGCCGTCGGGAGCATAGATCGCGGAATCGGCCGATCCGGATCGGAATCGGCCGATCCGGATCGGAATCGGCCGATTCCTGGATCGGATCGGCAATTCTTGGCTGAAGGACCGATCCGGAAAAAAGTTCCGGCAGAATCGGTCGGGATTGGCCAGATCGGTCGAGATCGGATCGGAATCGGATCGGAATCGGAATCGGATCGGCCGAATCGGTCGGGATCGGAATCGGAATCGGAATCAAATCGTTTTTTTTTTCATTTTTTGTTTTCCAGTTGGATCGGCCAAGATCGGCCAGAATCGGTCCGAATCGGTCCGGATCGGTCTGGAATCGGATCGGATCGGAATCGGATCGTTTTTTTTTTCTTACCGATTCTGGATCGATTTTCTTTCATTGGATCGGTCGGAATCGGTCCGATCCGATCCGATCCGGATCGGATCGGTACCCACCGATCCCGATTCCGATCCCGCGATCCTTGGTCGGGAGGAGGTCTGGAACCGGAGGGGGAGGCTCGGGGGGAGGGGGAGTTGCCAGCCGGGAGGAGGGGGAGCCGCAAGGGGATGCTCAGAGGGAGGGGGAGGCTCGGGGGAGGGGGACCTGCCGGGAGAGAGGGGGATGCTCACCTTCACCGAGTCGCCGTCGCCAGGAGGGTCACCATCTCCGGGAGGGATGCGCTGCTTGTGCCTCGTGGTCGCCTTGCCTGCTCAGGACGCCAGCTCCGCCTGTCACCTACAAGATGCACCGATGTGGGATGGGGAATCGGGGGGACTAGGAATTTTGGGGTGAGACAGATAGATGTTTAAGATATGATTTAAAGAGGACCGTTGGATCTTATATGTAATGGCTCAGTTCGAACTGGATCTTAATCGGAGAGGATCTAATGATTCCAAATCCGCTCCGTTTAAAATTCGGATAATATCCGAATTCGAAAATATTATCCAACGGAGCAACTTAAACGGATAATATCCGCTTATTCGAATACGAATTCGAACCGGATCCAGATTTTATCCGGATCCGTTTACAACCCTATCCTGCAGCCTAGAAGGATCATCTCCTAACATCTTCTCTGGTGCAGCTTCAATATGGCCATGGAAGATTTGTCTCACAGAAAATATGGAGAGATGTGTTCGGAACTTGGATGGCCTTGCTCCTCTTGTTTAGATTTCATTACCATTTTATTTCTATGCCATCCACCCATCTATCACTGTTGTACTGAGTGCAGCCTCACCCAGGAGATGCTTGGAGGCTGTTGTTGTGTTGAGACATTTTTGAGGCCACTCAGATTGCGTCACAGCAGAAGTGAATGAAGGCTATGGAGATGGAGTTGGTTGGAACTACGTTCAAATTATTATGGTGGCTGGGCAAAGCTATGTAATCATAGGCATGAGGTGGTTGAGGCGAGAGACCCTTTACCTCTCCCCATCGTCTCCATACCACCCTCGACTGCTGTCGGAGCAAAGAAGAGGTGTTCAGGCAGAGAAGAAAGGGCATGTGGGTTCAATTTCGAATCCCGCAGGCCCGATATCACCCAATCTGCAACTTAAAGTGGGCTGGGCAGTTCAGTGCCCATGGGCAGTCCACGGTGAAGTTCCGGATCCCCCTTATTGGGTCCGCCAGATCCATTACCAGATCCCGATTGCTCGTCATCCCCACCTGAACCTTGCCTGAAATGCACCGGAGGCGCTGTAGACATGCTGGAGGGACCAGCAGACATGTCGGAGGCAGTTGAGGAGCATCACGTAGGCAGTTCTGACTGAGTCGAGGTGGTGAGGGGCCACCTCGCCTTGCTAACAGAGCAGCAGAGCAAGAATGCAAAGGGAAGGGGAGAGAGTGAAGATAGATTGATCTAGACCTGCTTCTCCATTGTCTACATGAGAAGGTGAGAGGTATATGTACACCCTGTGTTCAGGTAGGGAACCCAAAAACGAGGGATTTGTTTTTAAGTATTTTTTTTGCCTAGGTTTTAGAAGACAGGCATCGAGTCTTACACCTCAAGGCAAGGCAGTCCTATTATGTCTTGAGACTTGAGTCCTTTAGTATGGTGTGAGACTTTCACCCTTTTGCTTGTAACTCATTGAGGTGCAACCTGTTAAGGCATTCTAGTTTTGATTCTGATTATTTCAGAATTGTTATGTTCCTATTTTGTTCCTATTTTGATTCCTTTTAAGGAATAGGATCCAAATTGGATAATTTTTGAATTATTTATTATGTATTTTTTATAATTAAGTTAATAAATCACTAATAATTACTAAATTTTAATAATATTTTTAAAAAAAATTATTTTTTATCGCTTTATATATTAATTTTTAATTTTTGATTTTAATTTTTATTTGTTTTAGTGATGTATTTTGAACTTTTATCTAAATCATACAAATACAAATGGAATTAATTGATTTTGATTTTAATTCTGATAAGCTATCGGTTCTGATAGCTTATAGGAGACATTAATAAGTTTCTTATCCATTAATTTTTATCAGAATTGAATTGACATTTTGAATTATCGATTCCGTTTACACCCCTCATAAATCACCTTGAAGTAATGATACTTTTAAAAAATATAAACCACATGCTTTTATTTAAGCAAGTGTTTGAATTGCATCAAATTGACAATTGGGTCTAAGGAAGTAAGTAGTGGTATAAGAAATCAGATGTGTGGTCCCTACATTCATCAGTTCAAGCATCTTCAACTAACTAAATGGAGAGGGTAAATTTGAAGAATGCTTTCTCTTCACAATAGACAACATCATCAAATATATTTTTATTTTATTTTTAAAATATATTATTATGTGTCTATAAAGATTGTTAAATATTGATTGCTTAACTATTATTTAATTTTTTGATCTTTTATACTTTATTCATTCTCAGTTCATAGATACCTACATGTAAAACTATCAATTGCTTTGACCTATAAGACCACTATCCGTGTTTCTTTTAATTAAGGTTTACACAAGTCACTAAAAGAACGCCTCATCATCCCCTCAAGCCCTTATAAACATTGCTTTTGGCCCTTAGTTTTCCCTGTCCGAAATGGGGCTTTGATGTTGGAGGTGGGTCATCTTGGCAACAGGGGCAGTAGGGGTGACCCCCTAGGTGGTTTGACCTGAGTTGAGGTTGCCATGGGCTGCCTCATCTTGTCACCTAGGCGGTCTCCTCAACCTCTTTTGACAACATATTGAGTTCTAGTTTCCTCACACATCTAACTTGAACAAGAAAAAATGATTTACTCCAGTTGGATTGTATTAGAGTATACTATGTGTCCTGTGGAATAGTTTGAAATATGTAGGCATAGACTAAGAGAATTTGTAGTTAGAAATGAAACATGTTAGAACAATGGTAGAATAGAAAACCCTGAATGCTCTCAAATATGATGGAACAATTTGGTAATCGTGTCTACTGGCTCTTCTGTGGATTATCTGGAAAACTAAAAATGACAGGAATTCTTCAGACATTTCACCATTGAAATATATCCTTAATATGTGGGAAACCGTCATTGCTGATTTGCAGCTGTATTCAATTATACTTGTGTGGGATGGAGGTATTGTTTTTATGTTATAACATAAGGTGATTCTCATCTCGGTTCAAAAGGTTATAACTGGGTTAACATGTATGAATTACATGTTCCGGGATATGATTGAATACAGGTAATCATTTATGATTATATTAGGACAAGCCTTTTCCTCATTTCTGTAGGTCACATCATCCCTTCAAACATGTTCTCTGCTGAGTTTACTACCCTTAAGCTGGTATTCGCTTATTGAAGTCTATAAATTTTGCATCTGAACTCAGGAAACCCACTGGATAGTTTATGAGATTTCCCATTACAAGTGTGTTATATGACGTTTGGTTACGGAAGTAAAATATATCCTAGAAATTTTCCTCGGTACAAGATATACATTGCGGTCTTTGTGATTTTATATTCTAAGAGGATGTAAAAGAAACCAAGTTACCTTCAGAAAGATGCGAGGATAGTAGTCCATGGTGTTTTTTACCTGGTTCGTAGCTTCCGGTAGTCCTCTTGAAAGCAAACTGCACTGAAGGGTATGTTTGTTTGCCCGTAAAATGGGCCACTAAACCAAGTTTCCGGGAAAATGTGAATCTTGTGTTTCTTTGGTTGTCTGTAATACTGAGGTCAAGGAAAAACTCCATTCCATTGTTGGACTTCCTTGGTGCGCTGATTTTGGCATCCCGAGAGATTTTCTCGGATGCCATTTTCCATGGCACGAATGGCGCCAGGTAGGTGTAGAAAACACCTCTCCTCTAATTAATTTGGAGCAATATCCATTTCTTTGGAAAAGTTACTCCATAGAAATTGTTTTTACTTAGGTTCTACTTTTTACACGGATCCAAATGGACCTACAGCCAGCCCTTTGAGAAACCTTCAAGTGCCCATGGTGGTTGGGATTTCCTGTTGGTAGTGCAGAATATTTGGAGATGAGGCATGCTGTTCTAGATAGACAGGTCCGGCGAATCAGCATTCAAGATTGGACTTGGCTGGCTGATGTAAAAGCGGTAGCCGACCGGTGTCCATCACTCTAGGGACCACTAATTTCATTTTGCATTCCCGAATTCCGATGGATGTTAAGTAGTGTGAGAGCAATGTTGCGACCACCCCTTGCCGCTGATCAAGTACATATATTGCCCCTCCAGGGATTTCTCTGGGGATCAGCTTCGGACGCGGCCGCGCCGGGGGCGGGAAGCGTCGTGGTCTCCAGGTCCGGGCCGGAAAGGAGACGCTGTGCATGACGAAGAGGAACAGGTCGCGAAAATCACTCGCCAGAACACACGGCTTCCGCCGAAGGATGAGGACCGCCACCGGAAGAGCCGTGTTGAGGCGGAGGCGTGCCAAGGGCCGAAAGGTCCTGTGCACCAAGTCTAACCCGAGCAGCGGGAAGCGCGCCTGATGCGTCCGCCGAGGTAATAATGGGATCTTCGTGTCTGTTTTTTACCAGGCGATGCTCTCTCTCTCCTTCTCTCTCTCTCTCTCTCTCCGTGAAGCAGCGAAAGGTTTCCCTCGTCATTCTGCTTTTGACATGGTTGATGACATTGGGATGCATTCTTCATTGTGCGGATGCCTAATCTCCGGTTCGCGCTCCCCGCAGATAACACCACGTTACAAGGCACCGTTCTGTTACCACGATGTTCTACTTTTTTTATTTCGACGTGGCGGTAGTGTACAGCAGTACTTTCAAATATACCGTTTCAAGTAGGGAACGCGGCAGGGTTGGACCCAAGACCACCAACCCAGGGGGATGGATCGGGGCCAAGGTCTCGCCGGGTAGTCCGACCCCCCGGTAGCTGGGTCGCGACCAAACCCAACCGGGATGGGTCACTCAACTTAGTAGAATTATATAGTTTTTGTTTTTTCAATTTATTAGTCTAAACAAGTTAAGCTTAAGAGTGTTTTCATGGTTTGATTTGGTCATGTTCAACTATTTTTTTTAAGGTAGAGTAGATATGTCAATACAGAATTTTATTTTATTTAGTTTTAATTGTATTCTATTGAATTTTAGTAGATATATTTATCATAAATGTTCTTGAGACGAGTTTATCTTTATCAGTGAAAATACAAAAACATCATACAATGTAGAACTTAAAAAAATGTTTAATCTAATTTAACTTATTCCACTTGCGGGTTTGAAAGTTAAAAGTAAATTAAATCGATCGGTGCTCCAAATCCAATTGAACTAAATTTCTTGTCAAAGGGTAAAGCATTAAACAACACCACGAATTACGGAAATACATCTAAAAGAATCAAGCTTTAAAACATGGCCTGCCAGATAGCAATGCCCTCCAACCCCAATTATGCACGTTAAAATTGCCGGGTAGTTGATACTTGATAGGGGACTCTATCCACACTACCGGTATTGGGAAGCTACGCTGCATGTGTCTACGATTGGCATTACCGGATGACGCGAAAATGCGGACGGATGCCTGGTTGACCTGCTTATGTTGCCAATGTTGATGCATGCCGACGCTAGATCGAAAAAGAAACCTGCTGTGCCTGATCATTGGGATTCACTGATTAATATCTCCAAAGTCACGAGGAGAGGAACCCTCGTCTCTGACCGGCCCTGTTCAGATGCCCAAGAGGTCGGATATAGTGAACGAGGGCAACATTTGCACGTGACATACGCGTCCCCAATGATGCATACCGTTCCAGCTTTTTCACGAGTTCGAGCTGGATGCCTCATGGAGCGAGTTCGAGCTTTACTTCAGTTTAACTTGTTGAAGTTTAATCATTACGTAATAATACACAAGCTAAGGCGAGTTCCGGTTCGTTTGCACCTCTGCACGTGGCACATCCCACGTTTCAGGAGCTCAAGAAGAAAAGGGCGAAAACGACTTACCATCTCCCACCGTCAGCTGGGAGCAAATGCAACCACTGGATAAAAGGTTAAATCGATGCATGCCATGCACGTATCTTTCCTTTCAGGGACGCTTCAGCTCTCATGGAATACTTCGCAGTTCAACTAAAGCATAC
Organism: Cryptocoryne crispatula var. balansae; assembly: GCA_036172225.1. Taxonomy (NCBI): domain Eukaryota; kingdom Viridiplantae; phylum Streptophyta; class Magnoliopsida; order Alismatales; family Araceae; genus Cryptocoryne; species Cryptocoryne crispatula. The sequence continues at coordinate 51,443,304 of CM069919.1, forward strand.
AAGAGTCGCCAGAATATTCTCATGGGGCTGTGACACATCACACAAGTCAACAATAAATAAGTTGAAAATTAGAGATTATAACACATCAAAATAAAAGATTGATAATAGGTTGCAGTATTTAATTCCACTTTCGTAGAAGTACACTTGTGCTTGTCCAAAAGGGGACGTTATGATAAGTGACGCATCGTAAAGCTTCTCAATATTTCATGATACATACTCAAATGATGTAAATGTAGAGATAAAAGTTGAATGGGTCGCGACCCGGTCGGGACTCAATTTTTATTTTTATTAAAAATTCAAAAAAGTAAAAAAATCCCAAAAAATGTCAAAAATACCTCAGAAATCTGAAAAAATAGGTACCATAATCTAAAAAATAATTTATTCATTTATTACAATCTTAATCTACATTTTATACAATTAAATATTAAATCTCTGACACAAAAGTAATTAACTTGATGAAATGAAATAAGATTAAAATTACTTGTACTAAAAAACTAATCGGATAGGAGTGGTAAAGAAGTAAACAATACATGTTATAATTATGGTATAAAAAATAAAAAAGAAAAATAGAATAAGTGACATAAATATAAATATTTTGTGTTATAATTGAATGTCTGTTTGTGTGCTTACATCTAAATGTGATTTTATTAATGAAATTTTATGAATACATATATTTTGGAAAAGAGTTGATCTTGACAAACTGAGAGGGAGGAGGGGGATAACAAAGGTAATAGATACATTTATAAACTTTAAATACAACAATAATTTATAATAACTCTTAAACACATGGAATAGGATAAGTCAGTGAAATATGTTAACTTATTTATACGACAGTGAAAAAAAATTTAGACACCTATAAATATCTGTGCCTAACCCAGGAGCCTTGGGTGTCAAGAACGGCGCCACTTCGAAGGCTCCTTGGCGCCTAAGAATTTTGGAAGGCCAATTCAAGAATCTTTCGAGAATTTTACACCGGATGGGAGAATTCGTCAAAGACCAGGATTTTGCTTACTTGACTCCTATACCACTTGGAATTCCCATGGGGATAGTTTTCACTTGGAAACATGTTTAACATAACTTTGTTTGGGACCATTACCAAATTGGTAATGGTATTATTATTTATCCTTCTTCTATCTTCATTGATTTTTAATTTTTTTAAAGATGGTTAAAAGCTAAAACCACAATTCATTTATTGCAAAAAGGTTAATACAAGCATGCTATAAAGAATGATAAAAAAAGGGAGGATACATAAAGCTGAAGAAAGGTAAAACTGAATAAGAATTCTTCAAATGAGCGAGATCACCGCACACACCACCTCCGGCTGAGTAAAACCCGAAACATGCAAATGACCAATCAGGCACTAAACGGCCCATAGGCAGCAAACCTCGGAGGTACCTGGTAGGCTGGTACCATGAAAAAGCGTTCTACTCCGAGCCACCCAAACAGCCCACAAGCACGTGGGGAGGACAATTTTCCGCACATCTGGATAGTCACTCCACGGATTCTTATTTTCCACATAGCACGGCTCTGAGGTCATAGTCTCGTGCCAACAAATAATGGGGTGTTTAGTTGCATGATAATTGAGGTTTTTATTTTAATTTTTAAAAACGGTAAGAAAACTTGTTAAAAGAGGTGTTTGACAACCATGACAAATTTATGTTTTGAAAGTGATTTTCTTCTTAAACAAAAAAAGGTCTCACCTCTTTCTTTTTTCTTGTGGTCCCCCACTTTATTTGGTCATGTGCGGTGGTTACTCTTTTTTGTAATCACATCCCTCCAAAAATGATAATTTTATGTCATGAGTTGGTTTACTTTTTATTTTAATACAATTTTTTATCATGAAAGTGTACAAAAAATTATCATGCAACCAAACACCCCATAATAGTTGTCAAGGCGATCAACCAACGAAGTGGGCCAAGGGATCAAAGTGCTCAAGTGACAAGGAGTTGGGGGACGAACGTAGAGGGAGAGGTCAGGACACTACTTAATGTGGGGCTTCGACAGACCAGACCAGGCAAGGATAGATCACCTTGGTTCTGACAGAGGTCTCCATAAATTACTTTTCACAATTGTGGTAGAAAACCAATTCAGGAAAAATCGGTTGATTACAGCCAGACTGATGGCAAACCAAGCTACTATTTTATCAAAAGTGGTCAAGGCAACCACTTAAATGACGCTGCGAGGCGGAGGCCCCTCACTGTCTGGGTTCAGCCATGATCACCTAAGTGATCCCTACCATTGCCTCTGGGAACAAGTCTGCTCTGCAGGCATTTTCTTCACCCAAATTTCAGTGTAGAAGATGGGTTACATACATAGATTGCAGAATCGGCCGACTCCTAGATTGGATCGGATATTGTCGATTCGACTCTAGGCTGAAAGATCGATCCAAAAAGATTCCAGTGGATCGGTCTAGATCAGACCGATCCGATCCGATTTTGACTCCGATCCCGCGATCCTTAGTCACATGGACCTGATAAGAAGAAGCAAAATGGTTCAACGTACACTCTGCAGGCATTTTCTCCACCCAATTTCGGGTGTAAAACGTGTCGCATGGACCCAATAAGAAGAAGAATGATGGTTCCACGCTTGGAGAGTATATTTTAAATTTTGGATCCTCACTTAATTGGTCTGTGGGATCAGGTTAAATTCTAACCGACCCAATTTGGCCATGAGGTTCCCTTGCCAGACCAAGGCTTGGAGCAAACCTCAGGCTGGATTGGGTAAGGTCAGCCAGATCTAACCCAACCTGATCGGATTTGGCCCCGATCGATCAGACTCTTAGTCGTATCAACCGATCCAATCACTGGATTGGCCGGGTCGGAGTGGATTAAGCCAGGTTGGCCCACCCAGTTTGACCCAGGTGATTTGAGTTGCCCCTGATCGCCCAGTGTTAGGACCTGCTTTCATATTCAATCTAGGTCGACCCAGGTTGCCAACCCCAGGTGCTCCTTGCTCTTATTTATCGCCAGTATGCCTATGGCAATCCTACTTTTGCCTACACATGATTAATATACTCCCGGAAACCCCCCCTCTCTCTCCATCCGGCTCTACCAGCCTACCACCCAAGGCAGTCACCTAGAACACCGGAGGTAAGACAATTCCTTCCTTGTCTCAAGTGTCTTACATCTTTGACTAGATAGTTAAGCATGATCCAGCCAAAGACTAGTTACACAACATTGCCATGAGGTCATAGGGTCCTCATAGTGACAAATCATAGTTGTCAAGGTGCCAGCCAACAAAGATGACAAAGGATCTCTGACTGCTTAAGTGACAAGGTGTTGGGAGAATGAAGGTAGAGGGAGAGAGCACTTTGGGGGAAGGGGGGTTAGGGAGAGGGAGGAAGGGTTCAAGAGTTGAGAGAGAAGGCTTAAGTGCATAAAAAGAGCTCAGAGGGAGACATACAAAGAGAGGAACCGTGGACGGATTGCCACCAACCATGGTAGGTAATGTCAGAGCCAACATTATTTGGATAGGTGAAGCATACACTGTTGTTTAGTCTTGTATCAGAAAAACCAGGTGGTCATACATTAGTATACTGGTGATTAATTGTTTGATCCTCTTTCAGAAGAATAAGAAATCAAAGAGACCTAACACCCATGAGTGTACTACGTAGGCAGAATTTATGTGACAAATAATCCAATGGGAAGACAGATTTCCTGTGACACTACTCCAGCCATAGTGATATTGAGCTAGTCCAAAAGATTTAAATCCCCAAATCCCAATAAATTAGCCTTCTCCAAGATAAACTTGTGCTCCCCTCAACTCCCACGCTCTTTGCTCCAATTTTCTAACTGAAGCATTCATAGCTTCAACTTTATATTCAAACCACCTCTATCTCCATTTTATTGATTTGTCATCAATTGACACCACCTATCATAAACTCGATGTGAACTTCATTTAGTCAAATATAATTGCAAATCCATAATAACATTTTCTTTTTCTTCCTATTCAACAATACTCACTTGGTTAGAGTCGGAATCAAATCAAACCAAATCCAAGAAAAACCAATTAACTGACAATCGGTTGTTTCCCCTAGTGTGACAAAAAGGACAATTTATCCAACTGAAAAAAGACTTGTAACAAAATCAATACAATACAATGCAAAAAGCGGTCAAAATAAATAAATAAGCTAAGATGTACCAATGATGGGATCATTGACAGGCTGCTCATTCTTGCACCCTTTTCTCGACACTAATATTAATACCTGTAAATTAATAGCAAGATTACATACATGCTAAATTAAACCAATGAATAAAACATTAGATTATATAACATTGCACAATGCCTTAAAGTAAAAGAGATGCCATTAACATCAACGGTAACCTGAAAATAAACACTTTTAGATCAACAAACATAGACAGACAGCATATCAAAAAAACAGTGGGATCAACGGCAAAAACACGAACCAACAGGAAAAGATCAAAACCTTTAATACACCAGTAACAAATGCAAATGTTGTCATAGTTGTCAAGGTACCCGCCGAGGCATCAAGGCACTTTTGCAGGCCTTGGGCGTCTAAGGTGCCAGCCTTGGCATCCAAGGCTGCTGCCAAGGTGGCCTGGGCCTTCCACATGATTACACGAGTGAAATAAAATCAGGGGAGCTTTTTCCCCTGGATGCCCCTGCTTAGGTCGATTCACAAATAATGAGCCCACATTTCATGAAAGTGAAATTATATTAAAATATTTTATTATCACTTATAGCATCATATATATTTAAAAAAAATTATCATAAGCATGCACATAATACTCTACAGTTTCTTCTCTCTCTCTATATATATATATATGTGTGTGTGTGTGTATTGTGTGTACATATGTGTGGATGCCATGTATACATGTATTATTACAATATAAAAAGTATAAATTAACCTATAGTATCAGCGCTGGCAATTGGGAGCTCCGGCGATTCCGGAGTGCCCGGGAGCCGTGCTAGCAGGGGTGGCAGGTGGGTGTTGTTGGGATGCTTGGCTGGAGCAGCTTTACAGTGAGGTTTATGCGGGGGAGTCTCCCTTTCTTCAGCCTTCATTTGCTGAGGTTTTGGCTCCTCCTGAGGGTAGAAGGGCTGCGTTGGTCGCCAGGAATAAGGTCAGGTTGGCTTGGCTGGTAGGTGCAGGCAGTGTTTGAAGAGCAGTCATTGGGGAGTGAGCTGCTGGAATGGCTGTTGTTGCAGGCACTGCTGGGGAGTTGGTCACAGATGCCGGTGCTGTCCCTCAAACACCGAAAGTTAGTTCCTTCTGCTCAGTGGATCCCTGTTGGTTTTGAGAAGGTTGAGAGGCAGGCTGGTCTAGCATGTGCAATGCAATTGGTACCCACAATTTGTCCAGACTAGATTGCAGTGGCTGATAGCTGTTTTGCCAGGCGAGGTGGAGGAGGAATTCTCCTTATCAGATTCTGGCATCCTCCATCTTGGTGCAAGTGCAGGCTATGCCCTGTGCTGAAGAATGTGTGAGTGATTTCTTCACTAAGTCAAGGGCATGGAATGTCAAGTAGCGACCCGAGTCCCAGCCCGGTCGGTTTTTGGGCTGACCTGCCAGGTCCAATCCCGGGCCCCCGACCCACTTTGGACCTGAGGCCAGGTTGCACAACCCAGCAACCCGGTCAGGACCCAGCCCCACCGGGTCGCCAACCTACTTGGCATGACTCCAGAAAAATAGGAAAGGGTGGTGCTACCCACTTCCGCAGTCCTGAACACGCAGAAAGTAGAAATGCCATCACGGGGTTTTTATCGCGATGGCATTTCATTTTATTATTATTTTATAATATATTAGTTATAAAAATATATAAAATATATTTTAATTATTTAAATAATTCTTTTGAAGTATAATAAAAACTATTACTTTTTATTATTTTTTTAGTTTTAAAATAATAATCTATTTATTTAATCAGATCCGATCTCATCCAACCTGGGTCTCGAGCTAGTCAAATTTGGTCGGGGCAACCCGTTCCCAACCGTCATCCCAACTTACCTTGGTTGAGGGAAGATCTGTTTGACCAACATGCCCCGTGTAGGAAAGAATCAACATCAGCCTGCGGTGGGGTCTAGGGAGCTCAAAATCTTGATGAATAACAACATTATTCTAAAGTCCGAGAGAAAGAAGAGGAAGGGGAAAGGAGATGGTAATTTAGTCACGATGAAGATTATCACCTGGAATTGCAAAGGTCTCAAGGGAAGAATAAAAGAAATATAGAATCTGATGATCACTCGTAAACCAGTCATTTGGACTCCACAGAAGACTAAATGCGAATTCAATGACCAAAGAAAGATGAAAACTCCAAAATATGGATTACTGAGCGGTTTTTCTTGCTCTCCCTCAATTGGAGAAAATAGTGGCATAGTGGAATTATGCAAAGAAAGATTTTTCGGATGCAGATTGTATACTCAAATGCAGGCACATACATGCTTTAAAATTCTGTTAAGGTAAATGAAAGGCATTGATTCTTGGCTAGCATCTATGGGCCAAGTGTCAGGCAAAGATGACTTTTTTAAGGAGCCTTCAACCCTAATCTCCAACCATCCAAGGGAATTGTGGTGCATTTGTGGTGACTTCAACGTAGTCAGGATTCAGGTGAAAGACTGAACCAATTTGAGTGAAACTAGGAAATGAATCTATTTGACGATTGTGTGAATGGTAGCAAACTTATGGAAGTCCCATTCAACCCAAGCAAATACCATTCAAGCAATAGACCCATATAAAACTCCAAGTCCAAACAATTTCTCAATAGGATCCTATTAAAATTATTCGGGCATCATCAAGAAGTCCTTCTCAATGCTAGAGGCAGAATTTGAAAAAAGAACCTCAGTGTATCAAACTTTTAAACCCAATCTCTCTGGTTTTGATTCCTAAAAAGAAAAATACTTGAAGTGGGAATAAACAGTGCATCCTTCAAAGTGGAACTTTAAAAAGGCATATGATAGGGCCAAATGGTCGTCTTTTCAGAATTATGCACATGATGGGCTTCAGTGACAGTGAATTAGGTGGATAAAGCATCGTGTCAGCATTGCGATGTTTATGGTTGACATTAATGATAAAGGGTTTGGATTCTTTGCTTCATCTAGAGGCCTAAGGCAAGGAGACCCAATATCCTCTCAGCTATTTGTTCTAATTGGTCAAGTCCTGGGTATAATGTGGAATAAAGCCAAGCAACACAATTTTATTGAAGGTATTGGAGTGGGTACAAGAAAGGAGAGTGTTACACATCTCCAATTTACAAATGACACCTTACTCTTCTCCTCAATGAGTATTGACAAATGTGAGAACTTGAAAATTATTCTTGCTTTTGTTACAATCTATCACAGGGCTGAAGATCAAAAAAGAAAATTGTGAGCATATTGGGATCAACTTGAATAATGAGCAGTGAGAACTGGTGCAGAGTATATTTTCAAAATGCCGTGGACCTCCCACCCCATTAAATACCTCAGAATACCGATTACCTCTAACAACAAGGAAACTAAAAGCAAAGACTATCAATGTGTGATCCAAAAGTTCGAAGAAAAACTACAAGGTTTGAAGAGCAGAATGTTGTCCTCTGGAGGGAGATGGCTACTTTACAATATTATGTTGCAAAGTTTGCCGCTCTATGTTTTCTCCGTATTCGAGTGCCTAAATATATTTCCCACAAATTAGAGAGCATCAGAACTAAATTTTTCTGGAAAGGTAATCAAGAAAAAAAGGGATTGCATCTTGTCAAATGGAACCAACCATGTCTGTAGACCCACTAAGAAAGGGGATGCGGGTCTCACACCTCTTGAATCTAAGGCACTGCTATCAAAATGGTCATAGAAACTTGATAGGAATAGGGATTCTCTATGGGCCAGATTAGTTTACTCTGAGTATATATAGGAGAGAATAGTTTATGGATTATAGACTTCAAGAGTACTATCAAAGTTTCTAGTATTTGGAAAGATATTCTTCACACTTGGGACTTCTTTAATTCAGTGACTTCCATCGATCTGGGGCACAGTTGGAGAACCTCCTCCTGGAAGGATCAGTGGATTGGGCAGGCACCTCTAGCTTTGTTGTTCCTACATTGTTCAATCTGAGCTACAATCCTTGTGCAAGTGTCTGAGACAGTTGGGATGTGGATTCCAGTTGAGTATAACATTCCGAAGAAACCTCAAGAAAGATGAGATTGGTGATTTTTGCTAACTTACCTGCACTTCTTAATGATTGCAGGTGTCTGGAAAACAGAGATGACAAGCTGGCTTGACTTGCTTGCAATAAATCCATATTCATTGTTAACACTGCCTACAGGCTGACTAGAGGCGCGGTAGAGGTCTCATGTCATTCTATTCTAGAGGGTGTCTCTGTTTCTGGTAGAACCAACAAAATTACAAGAAAAAAGTTTAATCTTTAAAAACAATTCCCTGAACTTTGCCACTTCCCGAAAGTTCACAAAATGAGCCAACCATCAGTCTGTAACATATATAGACATAAGGTGGAAAATCAACTTCGGGTTCTCGAATTGCTCCTCATAAATTTGAGTGTTCCTTATGTGCCAACTTGACCATAACATAGCCAGATATACGAGTTTCCACATAATAGCATCAGAAGGCCATAGATTCAGACTAGGCCAGGTCCACAAGAAGGATATAGAGCTGGTGGGTTCCATCCATCCAATGCTCCAACTCTTAAACACAATCTTCCACGAAAAATTAATTATCCCACATTTAATGAAGAGATGATCTATACTTTTCCCTTCACATCCACACAAAACACAGTTAGTAGGCATAGTCGGAAAAGTCTTATGATAGTGATTTCTAGTTGGTAGCCTTTCTTTTCCAATCATCGATAAGAAAATTTTGATTTTACCAGGAATAGGTCAATTCCATACTTTCTAATGCTGCCATGAGACCTGGTATCGAGTTAAATGACTCGTGAACCACTGATTTTAGGAATAACGGCTGAATCTCAAGTATTTTGGAGGGGTTATTCTCACTAACTGGGAGCTTTTTGACTCATCCTCCACTATAGTATTGGGTGATGGCAAGAGAACCTTATTCAGGGAAGATCACTGGACGAGGCACAGACCTCTGGCTACAATGTTTCCTACTCTATATAGTTGGAGAAGCAATGTTGCACAAGGATCGCAGGAAAGGAATCGGAGTCGGGATTGGTGGGTATCCGATCCGATCCAGATCGGATCAGATCGGTCCGATGCCGACCAATCCACAACAAAACCAATCCAGAATCGGTAAGTTAAAAAAAACACCAATCCCGATTCTGATCCGATCCCAACCGATTCTGGCCGATCCAACTGGAATAGCCAAAAAAACCGATCCAATCCTGATCGATCTAGCCGATTCTGTCAGAACTTTTTTCCGGATCGGTCATTCAGTCGAGAATTGGATTGGCAATATCTGATCCAATCCGAGAATTGGCCGATCTCAATACAGATTGGCGGATTCCACAATCTATGATGTTGCACTTAGAATTAGTGAAACTTGGGATGCACACACAAATTGGTGTTTACCCTTTAAAAGAAATCTGAAGGAGGAGAAGATTTGCAATCTTTCCAAACTTCTGACGCTTCTTAAAGATTGCAAGTGTATTGAAAATCGGGAGGATAAATAGTTAGACTTGCTTGTAACAAAGGAATCTTTATTGTGAATCCACATTGCATAAGTTGATTCTTGTGGATGTGGAAGAAGGATGGCATCATGCTTTGTGGAAGCAGCTGCTACCTATTAAAATTAATAGTGTTTGGTTGCCATTTTAAATCTAGATCATCTTATTTTTAAAATAAAAATCAAATTATATCTTAGTATTATTTTTAAAATTAAAATAATATATACTTACATGTTTGGCAAAAGTGATATAGTTTGTAAAAATTATAGAGTGGTGTTTGGTAACAAATTTAAATTTAAAATATATCTCAACATATTTATAAAATGAATAAAAGTTTACGTATGTCAACACAATAATAAATTGCTAGATAAAATGTCAAATTATATAAAAGCATCAATAAATATTTTTTAACAAGTCATTAGTGGATGACATAGTAAGAAATATTAAAAGTAAAATTACATAAAAGTAATATATAGACAACCAAATAAGAAGAATAATTTTAACACTAATTTCATTACACCTAAATAAGTAAATATGTTTTTTAGGTTTTTTGAAATGAATACTAATTTTTATTAAGTTTTGTTTTTACACATCCTTAATTATATACGTATGGTTCAACATAGTCAAGAGCATAGCAAAGATTTGTTAATGCAGCAGCCAAGATGGTGCTGTCATCAATGAGCTCAAGAAAGTAAAAATAAAATCCAACAGATGACCAAAGGTGCTCTAGAGAGGCAAAAAGCATGCGGTGAAGAGAGAGAGAAAACATCGTAATAGATTATAAATTTTGCCGTAGCACATGATAGGAGGTGCTGTTATCTTTGTACATGTTCAGATTCAATGAAGGCACTCCCGCATCTCTCTCAAACATAAAATAAGTATCACTATTTTTTTTCCTGAAGCACTTACCGAAACGATGAGAACACTATTTTAAATTGATCACACATTCCAAACTGTATCTTTCTATACCTTACTTTATTTTTAAATTTAGAAAAAAAGTATAAAAAAGTGAAACCAAACACCCTATATGCTTTTCTTGTGGAAGATTGGCATTCAATGTCTTCCTATCTGAAGCCATCTCCATAAGATCTTTAGTAAGATTGGCATTCAATGTCTTCCTATCTGAAGCCATCTCCATACTTAATTCTACATCCTGCATTTTTTGTCGCATTAAAGAAGAAACAATAGATCACCTTTCTTCTGGTGTGGGGCCATGAATTATCTTTGGAACGCTTTATTCAGGAGCTGGAAGCTTCAATGGTATGAACCGGTTAGCACCATTTCAGTATTTCACTGATACAGGATTGGCCCAAACTGAACCAAAGGTTTTCGGATGTTCTTCTGTGGAATCTCACTCTACCTGCCATGCTCTGGACCATTTTACAAGCAAGGAACATATGTATTTTTGTTGATAACTTCTAGAATCTGGGCTCCATTCTTCACCTAAAGGCCTTTCTTGTGACGGATTGGTCCTTTGTCCACGGCCTGCATGTGGATGCAATCTCTTTCATAAACAATTTTTGAGCTTCTAGATCTTTCCTAGTGTAGTTCTCTTTCCTCTCTACCTCCTCAGTGGATGTCCACCCCCCCTTTTTATGTAATTTGTTAATGCTTTACTTTGCTATTAACAGAAGTTTTGACCATGGACATATTCAAAAAAAAAAAAATTTGTCGGTTCACCCCCCCCCCGCCATCTGGGTGGTAGTGGTCTAGTCTTCCTTTCTTTTCCCTCTTAACCTCTTTGTTTCTACAATGTTGTTGTGATCCTTTACGAGTATCAATAGAAATTTTGGTCATTGCACATTCCTCAAAAAAGAAAAGAAAAATGCTACTAACATCAAAGATCTCAAACCCATAAGTCTAATTAATTGCAGCTATGAGATAGTGGCAAAGATTTTGGCCAGAAGAGTCAACAGGTACTCATAAAAACAAGTTAGTTCATCTCAATCCACATTTATAAATGGCAGGTATATCTTTCATGATTTTATGATAACACATGAATACATCCATGACATAAAGGTTAAAAGAAAGCAGGATGTTATGATAATGTTAGACTTCAAGAAAGCATACAATAGAGTGAAGTGGAAATGTTCACACAAGATAATGGGTTTCATGGGTTGCAACCAGAAATGGATCAATCACTGTTGCCAAGGCGAGCGCCTAAGTGGTGCTTAGGCACTAAGGTGGCTTTGCAAGGCCACCTGGGTTGAGCACTTAGCTCAACTCAAAGAAGGCGTCGCCCGGCCGCTCGGGCGGGCCGGTTTTATTTTATTTTTTTGAACCAGTGGGCCAGGTTTAATGTGAACCGGCTTGTCCTTTTCACTTAACCCCAGTCCCCCACCTCCGATGGCCCAATGCCCAGTCGCAGCAGCTCTCCCTCCCGACACTCGGTCATTCCCAACACCAGACGCCCACACCACACAGTGCACAGTCATGGAAGACACTGCCACCGCCCTCAGCCGTGGAAGCCGCCGCCATCGCCTTGGCCTCATGACCACATTGTCCTCCTTAGCCTCGTGGGAAGCAACCCTCACCGCCTTCATTGTCTTCCATCGTTCTCCTCCATTAAAAAGTTAGGATTTATGTTTTTTAAGTTTTTCACCTACATCTTCTCATTTCTTCCTTCAAGTTTAGTCTTTATAGCATCTATTGGAGTGTTTTTAACCTTCCTGTGTGTATCCTATGCTTTATGCTTAAATGTTAAAAATACTGTAAGTTTGAACATCTCCCGTGCGTCAAAAATTTTCAATTTTATTGTTTTTTGTTTCTTCAACCATTTGTTAGCATCTACCAGTGTTTTCAAGGCATCGCCTAGGCAACAAAACGCTCCCTAGGCGGCAAGGCGCCTTTCCAAGGGCGCCTTGCCAGGGCGCCTTGTCTGGGGCCAAAAAGGCGCCCAAGGCGCCCGCCAAGGCGCCAGCCTAGGCGCCCAAGGCGCCCAAGCAAGGCGCCTTGGGTATTTTTACATCATTAAAAAAAGTTTTTGAGGGATTTTTCTCCCTTGATACCCCTCACAAGGGACACTTATTTAATGATAGTTTCAATATATTAATATATTGTATTATCACTTATACTATCATACATATTTAAGATTTATGATTATAAACAAATATTATATACTTAATTAAGTTCTTTTTCAACTCTTTCCTCTCTCTCTCTGTCTCACTTATACTATTACATACTTTTTTGGGTTCGGGACTACTCTGCGCCCCCCCATTTAATAATATTATAACAATATTTTACCATCACTTATACTATTGCACATATATAAATTTTATAATCATAATTTACTTATGTGCATTGATAAAACACTCATATTCAATTATAACATAACAAATATAATTATATTTATGTTTTTTTATATATAACAACCTCCCGACTCAGCCTTCCTTGAATACCGCCTTGACCGCCTAGGCGACGCCTAAGCGGCCGCCTTGTCGCCTAAGCGGAATCGGTACCCTTCAACGCCTTGGGCGCCTTGTCGCCTTGACAACTATGAGTACAACAAAGTTTTCAATGGTCGTCGACTATTTTGGGAGCTTCAGGTATTTGTGGGAAAAGGATAGTAAGAGTGGTAGGGGTTTCATATAGGGAGTAATAAAGAACATATTACCATTTTCCCTCTATAAAAGACACTCCTTTTTTCTCAAAGTGACTAAAAGTCGAGCTTTCATAAATACTAAAGAAAAGAAGAAAAAAAGGATGGAGCCAGTAGAAGAGAAGACATACAACTTCTACACCAGCAACAAAAACCACAAAAACCTCTACACTATCAAGGTGGTAACGGAAAACAATCTCCTAAGTACAAAGTAACTTCTAAGAGAAATTTGTCCCTAAAAACTAAGTCATATGGAGCATGACCAATGTAGGCAAAAAACCAAGCCTTCACGAAAGAAGCCGTGAGTTGAAGGATGTTTAGCGGAGACTCAAAATGATCCTTAAAGGTTCTTCCATTCCAGATTCTTCATAAGTACCATAAGAAGGCCGGCAACGCCAATTCCAAAGTAAAGATTCAACGCTCCAAGTGTTACCCTTGTTCCCCTGTTCTATGAAAAGCGTAGCATTCATAGGGTCAAACCAGTCCAACCTCCGACTAGAACAAAGTGCACCACAAGTAGGTAATAACACTGCAACCTAAGAAAGATGGTCAATGTCCTCAATGTTGTAGCCACAAAAATACAATGAACAGAGTTCAACCGGAATAATCTAATCACGTAGGACTTAGTGGGGAGTCTTCCCTTGCAGATCTTCCACAAGAACAATCTAATTTTAATTGGAAAAGCTGACACCCAAACTGCTCTCTACCAAGGGACTTCAATGCCCCCAATGCTAAGTCTATTGCTGGCTGATTTCACAGAGAGAGAGAGAGAGAGAGAGAGAGAGGAATCCCTTTTCAAAGCCCACACAAGTTGATCCTCCCTGTCTACACATTTAAATCCCCTCAAGAAGTCCAAGAGCAGTGCAAGTTCAGAGACTTCTTCTTCCTTCAAGTTCCTCCTAAAAGAAAAAAAATCAAGTTATCATGTAAGGTTGTATCATCCCAATGTGAGCACACCTTAGCATCCTTGTTCACAACAACTCTAAAAAAATCAGGGAAACTCTGGTGAAGGGCTAAGGCCAGCCCAACAATCCTTCCAAAACTGCGTTCTCACTCCATCGCCCAAATAAATGGAATAAGCCGAGTAGAAAAAATCCTAATTGTAGAGAATACGCTTCCAAATGTTGGACATTGAAAGAGCTGAAATCTCTAAACCAAAGATGTACATCGTGTAACCTATATTTAGAACGGACAATTTTACTGCATGCATTGATTGCAGAATCGCCGTAATCGGATCGGAATCGGCCGATTCCGGAATCGGATCGGTGATTCCATGCGGAAGGGCCGATTCCGGCAAGAATTCTGTAGAATCGGTCGGAATCGGTCAGAATCGATCCGATTCCGGCGATTTTGTCTGGAATCGGTCGGAGTGAGAATTCCATAGAAGACCGGTCTATCCTATCCGGTTCAATTCCGGCGATCCAGTAGCCTCGCTACACTCCTTTCTGCGATTCTGGGCGATTTCAACCCTCGGAATCGAGGATTCCGGCGATTCTGAGGTCGATCCCAGCTCCCTGCGCCGATTCCGGTGCGATTTCGGCGGCGATTCCAGTGATTCCAGGCTACTTCTTCAAGGGATTCCGCCGATCCAAGCTCCAATCGGCCTCGATTCAACCTCTTCTTCAATCCTTCGAAGATATTGGTAAAATTTCTTCGTCAAAAACTCTGTATGCCCATTCTTACGCGTTTCTGACGACTCCAAGCGTGGTTAAACTCGGTGATTTCCGACCGAACAACTCCGTTTAAGTTCTAAACTATTCGATTGGATGTTCTTTGCACAGGAAAATTCTGGATATCCCGTACGCCTATTTTTACGTGTTTCTGATGACTCATGGTTAAACTCAGTTATTTTTAATCGAACAACACCGTTCAAGTTGTAAAAACATCGATTGGATGTTCTTTGTACGGGAAAAATTCCGAATACCCCGTACGTCGATTTACGACCATTTTCGGCAAATACGTAACCTTTTAAACATACCGAATAGTGTGTTTGATGAGCTGTATGTTTCCTGAACAGTGTTTAAAGCAATTTTTATGTTGCCTAATAATTTTTAATGCATTGTTTACAATTTTTGCAGGTTTAAACAATGGCCAATCAAGGTGATGCAGCACCAGCACGTCCTTCTAACGAGGGTTGGGAACACGGGCATATGGTAAACCTAGTCAGAAAGAGAGTGCAATGCAAATGGTGTGGAAAGGAGATGAACGGGGGTGTGTTCCATGGATCAGATATTCCAAGAGGAGCATGCACTTGCCTCCTGGATAGAGGAGAGGGCAGCCAAAGATCATCCAGCTGAGTCTGATCCCGATGATCGTGCATGGACTAAAGAAGAGTTGGATGGTGTTGAAACCGAGGAGGATGCTCCAGCTCCACCTCTACCTACTTCTCAGGCTCAGGCAAAGTCTTCTTCGGCCCCAGCAGCTATAGAGCAGCCACCTCTAACTTTAGCCCCAGCTCCAGCCCCAGCCGCAGCTACTCAACCCATTCGTAGTCCAGAGAAAACGAAAACAAAAGTGCCTGCACGAAAAATGGGCGGATTTGCAAAGCTAAAAAAATCTTTGGGTTCTGATACTTCAGAGATGGCTGAAGAGGTGAAGAGAAAGAAGCTAGAGGTCAAGCGTCCTGTGAGCCCAGATGACAACATGCATGCTCCTTCTCACTCCTCAGTTAATGATGACGAGGAGTGCATACCAGCAACGCAGCCATCAGCAGCAGCCCAGTCACCTGATTCACAGCGGCTAAAGCCGTATTTCACGCTGGATGAGCAGATATCACATCATCATTTTATAGAGCCACAATATTCAGCATTTGGCGAGGCTCAACAGTAGTGGATTCCTTCATCACTACCACTAGCTCCACCAGAGTCTGCCTACGTCCCGGTCGTCCCGCAGTCCGATGCCTACGACCTTAATAGCATGGCATCGGCATTATTTTCATATGGATATAATCCCAGACAATATACAAGACTGAGCACAACTCAAGAGCGTCGACAACAACAGGAAGAGGAGGAAGGCCAATATCCATATCCTAGATATTGGTATTAGATTGATATCATGTAAATTCCTATTTTTATATTTTTATGATGTATCAATTAATTGGTTTTTGAATCAATGGAATATGTACTTTACTTCATTTCATGTTCATTAGTAATTATTCGACGTGGTCCTATGGATAAATGCTAAATTTTTTTTAATTTTTTTTCTAACTCATTTCCTATTTTTTAGATTTTTTTCCGAATTTTTTGAATTTTTTTAATGAAAAAAATTCAAAAAAAAAACTATCTAGGCTAATTTCTAGATCGATTCTCTTCCCAGGAATCGGCCGATTCCGACTGATTTCGATTCCGATTTCGATTCCGCGATCCTTGATTGCATGTGGACTCACCACCCAAGTTCAATTCCAAAATCCAAAGCCACTTTCTTTGCTTGGAGACATCAATGTTCCTAGTGGGTTGTTTCTAGGTGTGATATCTTAACTACCATCTTGGTAGTCCTTTGGGTGGTGACCCTTGGCATGTTTTGTTATCCTTCCTTGCATCATTTGTATCTTCTTTTTAAATCAATGAATTACAATCTTTTCGCCTTCAAAAAAACGGAAAGAACCAATGAGAGAAGATCTTTCAACTAACTTTTGATCCACACTGATCCAACTAATTGGCATTTATCAAAAAGTAATGTTCAACCAATTAATCTTGTCAGAAGATCAAGATCAGCCTTGTAGCGCATAGGTGTGACGTTTCTCCGGAAGCAGCCAGGATACTGTTGTCAACATATGGAGGATGGATGAAGTTCAAGCCATCATTCCATAGAATAAAACATAATTTTGAACTGAAAGTTTCTGCCACTGCTACAATACAAGGGTCTGAAGATATGGGGAACCATCAAAAGACAAGGGGATAAGGGTTCTTGACAAAGCCTTCAGGCATTCGAAATACCCCAGGTAATCAATATCCTGAAAGTTGCAGAGCTTAGACATTTTCACATCATACGTCTAGGCCATTCATCCCCAAGGCCCATAATATAAGTCAAAAGATAAAGTTCCCAGTTCACGCATTCAAATGCTTTCTCAAAGTCCATCTTAATGACTAAGCCTCTTTTGCACTTGTACCTCATAAACAAAATTTATTTTCAGAGAAAGTTATCTTGTATTAATCTCCCCTTGACAGTAGCCAAAAGTCACCGACTCACCATATCCACCAAGTCCAGCAATATGCTTAAGAGCATGGAGAAAACTTTGCTTACACCATTTCATAAGTCTGAAGGGTGAGAATCCATGATATGCAACCTTTCTTGGTAATAATCACTAAAAAGTGCATTAAAGCTGAAGAAGTTGGATCAGATTCGGGGTCTATATAGGCTAGTGCCGGATCAGATTGGCCGATCCAAGAAAAGAAAATCTTATCCAGATCTATCTATATCGGCTCTTCCAAAAATTAAAAAAAAAAAAATTTCTTGCAGAGGATGAAAGTTCCATTGACTCCAATCCAAAATGACTCTCGATGAGTCGGTTCGGCACCAGAATCAGCGGCTCTGCATCTTCCCCACCCTATCAGATGGCAAAGCAGATCATATTGGACCTGTAGAATACGAATGGATCAAGTGACTGGATCCACGATATACCATTTTTAAGTGACTTAAGTTGAAAATGGGATAGGCAGACCCGATATTCCCGGATCCGGTCACTTAAGGTGACCAGATCTGATCGTATTGGATCTATCTATCACTTAAAGTAACTGGATGGGGAAGACACAGGGCAGTGCAGCCACCACTATTGCTGCCGATTCCACAAAAATAGACCGACTAAGGTTGATCTGGGAGGACCGGGACTGATCTAGGGCCTCATATGGCCGATTCAACGAGAAAAATCCAATATTGGATCAACCACTTCATATGCCAATCCTCCAAAATTGGCCAATTTTGATCTGGATCGGCTGATTCAACCAATTATGACTAAGCATTGAAAAAGTCCCTCCATACAACTCATGAAAAGCACCAACAAATCATCTTTAAGAAGCATTAAAGCCTGAAGAAAAATGTCTACAAAGCATCCAAGATGCATCAGTTTAAAGTCCAAAAAGAGTTGCCTTAGTTTCCTTTTTCCATCCAGAAAAATAGACTAACTCTCATACTCAAGAGCAAACGGGTGCAAGAAGCACTCCTCCGACAGACAGCACTCATCATCTTCAGAGAATAAGGTAAGTAAGAGAGGTGGCAATCTGCTTCCGATCACCCTCCTAACCTAAGGTATAAATAATTGCGACATGTTCATATTCATACCCAAAGCACGTTTGTGCTTTTGCACTATAAATCTTTTGTTTCAATAATTGAGACATGTTCATGTCACCTAAAAACCTAAAGAGTAAAAAAACCTCATCAACCCTTAATTTGATGGCATCATGATGCCTGCTTGTCAAGCCTAGTCTCAAGAATCTCTCTCTCCATGTCTCCGAGAAACGAGATCACCAATATGAGATCCATATAAATATCTATCAATGTTTATTTTCCACCATATGTTGATCACTTGGTATTAATGCAACTAGTCTGTATCATTCATATTCTCTTATTCTTTTTCCTATTATTAATTCAATTAGATGACTTTATAAAGTTTTCACATGTTAACAACTCTACTATATATAGGTGTTGTTGACTCTTTTCTAATATCATTTATAAATTAAGATTACTATGACTTTATATGTAAAAATAAGTCAAATTGGCACACAATCTCTCAATTTTCAAATAGATCTCTTATCTTGATATTGCTTGAAAAACACCTAAATCCATGTTAAAATAGAACCTACTGATGTATCTCCTATTAACAATGATCATTCTTCCTATATGTCTTGATTCCTCATGTTAACTTGTCCAGCCTAGGTCCTCAAATCTCATGTCCCCTTTTGAAGAGATTATTATGCTATTTTACATTAATATACCAAGAGCCAATCTCTCGAAGTTCTCCCAAGATCTATTCTCTCAAATCACCTCGAGATAACACTAGGATGTGAGATGCAATCATTGGGGTGTGGTAATAACTTGTCTCTCTTAATCTCCCTTCTTGACCTACTTCATAGATCTTTTATTCCATGGTATCTCTTCCTCCAATGAAATACACCTACTCATATATAAGACAATTTCCTAAAGAACTTAGTCAAGCACAACATTTCCAAAACATGACGAGCAACATTATATTTTCTCTTTTTTGGAAGGGAATGCTTCTCAAATCTTAAGCACCATTTTCAAAGAGAATTGACTGGATATCTCAATTTACATGTCACACAGACTATATTCCGCTTAATGAAGACAAACACTGTTCCCAGGTACCCACAGTAATAAGCAAAGTCTCAGCGTAAAGTAAAAATAAAACATCAATTAGTTCCATCTTAATATGGCTGCCAACAGCAAACATCGGAGGCATAAAAGAGAGTATGAGCAAAATCATGAATACAAGAGACTCCATTGATTAAACTGCAAAAGGCAGAAAATTGACCATAAAGAACAACAATACAGGCAACACTTAACTCCCGAACCTAGCTGCTTCTAAACTGCATTCTTGTTACCCTAATAATCATGAATGATTAGCCTATGATCAGACACTGAACCCTGCACAGAGAGAGCTTGCTGGAGATAAATCAAACTTCTCCAGAGTAGCACAAGCAAAACACTCACAGGGATAGCAATCACCCACATTCCCAATCATAAAAAAACTAAAAGCCATTAGTCTGTACATACAGGTACTTAGTAATATGTACTCAACAAAGATATACTCCTTGAACTACTGGAACAAAAATCCTACCAAAGAGATAACATATAGCAAGCTACTTGCCTTTGGTATTGTAGATATACAGTGAATGGTCCTCCAGAATGACATTCCTGTCATCTCCTGATAGCAAGTGTCCCTTTGTTCAGAAAAAACTTTTGCAAATGGAAAAAATCAGATGTGCATGTAGAAAATACAACCACAGGCTTCGAGAGACCAGCCATACCAAACACTAAACATAGATTGACGTTGTCCAATTATGATTCTCGTATGAATATAAGTCACCAACTGAATAAAGCAACAACATTTTCTTCTGTATACACTGTATACTCCTAAAGATGAGCATTACCTTTTAACCAACACAACCTGGCAAGTACAGAATTCCAACTGGAGTAAAAGAGGGGGGTGAACAAAAAGGATCACCTGAAAGCAGACTTAGACCACAGACAGCACAATCTTCCAGCAGCTTGATGATTCCAATCAAAAAAAAAAGCCTTACCACAGTATATCTCCAACATAGAAGGCATAATTAGCAGACACCCTATAGAAAACTGCCACCAGGCACCAGCAACAGCCAGATAGTACAAAGTTGGCTTGCAACAAGCTGTAGTCCATTTGGCACCCAAAAGTGATGTATAAACAACTAGCACTATGGATACGCATACACACCTGACCGCCATGAAACCAAGAACAAGTAGCTTAACATCTTCAGGCACATCCACCATATTCAAATGATGCATCATCAAGGACAGTGGATCCATTATTTATGCAACCATTAAGCAGACACTAACATTTGTTACAACTCCTCTCTTGTCCAAAGAACAGACAAAAAGGAAGAAACAGAAAGATTCACCTTCCTCAGTCTTGCTCTGAGTACAGAATAAAGATTATTTTGGCAATGCTCTTCAGAAGGCATGCACATTACGTGCATCTGCAACAGTTCATCAAACCCCCAATGCTTGATAGCGCTCTCCAAACAAAGATCCACAGTATAGAAATACATCGTTTGGTAGATTGAAGGATTGGATTACAAGCATTTTTCATCATATCCAAACCAGAAGCCCAACACCACTTTAACACTGAAATACAATTCTATAACTATAATCACACGAGTTGTCACAGTAATCAGCAACCACCGTAGCTTAAGGAAAATGCTTAAAAAAAGCTGCTAAACACTATTTTTTCAGAAGCAACCTCAAGGTTGCAAACAAAAGGAAAAAAAAAATAAAGCTCCAATCAGAAGACATCGAAGGGAGGATATAGCTCCAATATAGCTTCAACGAAAGATACACAACATTAATCCTCTCCTTTCCGTTGAGCAGGTCAGTCAACAGAAGAAAAAAATTCCTATTATGTCAGCATCCCCGTAACAGCACTAACACCATGGACATAGCAGTCTCCTGTAATCCCCACTTGTGAACAAAAAACCTCACCTTTTTTATTATCATTCCCAAATGTCCAAAATCCTCCAAAGTTACAACTGCTCCTGACATGCCAAATGACTGACTGAAAAGTTGGTAGCAGCATGTCCCATGTTCCTTTTTCAGCTGGACAGTTGCAAATCTGCAGGTATTCCTCTACTAGGTTTCCCTTTTGTCCTTTTTGCTCTCTACCATCTCGGTAGGCTTTTTTCTCCTCGTCCCCCTCTTGTATTTGTACTTGTTATTGATCATCTCCTAAACATCACCTTCCTTCCCAAATTCTCTGTTAAATAATATTAAACATGTGTTTTTTAACTCCTAAGAACCTAAATAATGCCATGTTAACAAATAAGCAATTTTGGTCTTCAACAAAAGTCCCACAGAATGTAAAAGTTTCTCTTTCTATAGGTTACCCAATGCATTCTAATGGCTGGCCCCTCAACTTTTCCAAATAATTTTGTGTCATGTGGATAGCTTCCTATTCAAAGCTTTTATAGCCCAATTGACTGCCATAAGATAATAATCATCGCAGGATAATGCAGTATCAAGGACCAGCCATATAAACCATAGAAACATATGATCAACAAATCCTTCCGGGAATAGGCTCCAAGTTTGGTGCTTTTTTAAAGTGTTTGGTAGCACAGACTCCAAGTTTGGTAGGTGATCAAGTAGATCCAGAATGTCCATCTGCTGCAAAAATGCATATATATATATATATATATATTTGAGACTGAACCCCATCTTGCAAAGCGGCTTCCTCACTCCTCGATAAGATTATCACTTAAATATAGAAACCAAACTAATTGCACCACGTCGATAACCTACCATATAAAACAAGTTCACCTAAAAGAGTACCACATTTATTTTCTTCCTTCACCCATAATATACATGTCCTGATTAAAATTAAAAAGTCTAGAACACAACATGCAATTCCATGTTCAAATATAGCTAATATTCATAGCTCATATGTTTCCACTGTATCTAAAAATACTGAAGTTCATGAGAAACTCATCACCACCAGACAATATTCATAGATAAAATAAATGCTCAGCACAAAGTACACCAGTATATCTGCCATTTCAGTCATTATTCACCATACCTAGCACTTGCAGCAAGTCATACCTCTCAAAACAAGAAGGGAAATCTAATTTCCCCTCTATCTCGAGTAAAGTGTGCACAAACCAATTGCAGTAAATGATTCATATTACCCTTTTAAAAAACTACAATAAAAATACTTTCTGGGAAAGCTGAGCTATATAGAAACAAGAATAACTTTAAAATTGTGTCATGTTTAGCAATAGACATAGCATATAACTAAGTAAAACACGAATTGTAGGCCAACCAAGATGATTCAGATTTGCATCATCAACATGAAACATATTCTCAACAATCAAACTACTGAATCTTAAATTCATAGTAATAAAATTAAACATCTCAAAAAGTTTCATCTACATAATAAACTTCCATCCCATCGATCATTTGTTTTCTAACCATTCAGTAAAAGTAGTGTCAATCTTGCATGCCCACTTTAATTCAAGTAACTATATGACTGTACTTCAACGACGACCAAGATGAGGCTTCTCGTATGATCCCCATGGGCCTGAGCCCGTGCCATATAAAGAAGACTTGTCAGAGACACCCTGAAAAACATTACCACGAAAAGCAAATGAATAAAATCCTATAAGCACAAAAAGATAACAATCCTCATGACCCGAAATCACTTATATTATACTGATAAAGTTTATCATACCGAGCGAAGGCCATATCCCTCCCCATATGTTGATGGCAACGTTCCTTCAGGGCTGCCAAGTTTCATGCCATACACTCCCCCTTCATGAACTTAAAAAAGCAAAAATCAGAACACAAGTAAAAAAGAAACTAGCACTAGTACATAAAAAGACCACATACATATGCATTAGAAATTTTTTTCCAAAGCATTTTCCTGAAATGGACTAAAGTACCAAATATTAAAACAAAGAAATAATACTGACCGCGAATGTCAATTCATCTATATTTCATACATTATAATAAAGAATTCAACTGGACCAATGCATAATAGTTTTTTTGTATCTCTGGAATCAGTTCTTATATTAGAGGGGCCTATAATTTTTTTCTAAAGCATTTTCCTGAAATGGACTGAAGTACCAAATATTAAAACAAAGAAATAATACTGACTGAAATTGTCAACTCATCTATATTTCATACATTATAATAAAGAATTCAACTGGACCAACGCATGATAGTTTTTTTGTATCTCTGGAATCAGTTCTTATATTAGAGGGGCCTATAAGTAGTTTTAACTACCAATCCAATTTATTCTTCCTTTTCTTTGGGACTGGTTCTTGTTTATATATCCTTATTCTATATTCTAGTGAAGACATTGAAGTTCTATAATGTAGCTTTTGCACAGCTCCTTATTTATATGGGGCCATAAATGTCTTAATCATATTTGTTGTGCTTTTCGTAAAGGGTTCAGAATATTACAATGATTATTCCCTGTTAAGCAACCACATAACTACAGAAAGAACTAAATTTGTTTGATTAATGGAGACAAATCCACACCAGCTCCGACTAACTCGACCTCCACCCAGTTGCTACCGTATGTAGTTTGAATTAATGAAGTGCTGAAAAGAGCTCTTGGTCAAACACTCCCGATTGGTGAATCAGGGAAAGACGAGCACTTCACCCAAAACACTGCACACCACACTTCATCTAAACCCAGAGGCAAAGGTGCAGCGTTGGCAAGGATTGAACCTCAACATTTGGGTTGGCCCTCTAGTTATCCTTTACCTAAAGAACTATATACATCGGGGCTGAAACAAGTTACTGCAAAATAAATTTTGCACTATAATTTGGGAAAACGGTGTTTACAGCCATGTAAGAGGAAAAAAGACCAACGAGGTACCTGCACTCCAACTCCTCCCTTGGCCACTTAATAATTCTGCCCGCAGCTTCTCAAGCTCCCGCGCCATGGAGACCAAGTTCTTCTCCATCACCTGCCTCTGCTCGGCCAATTCAAAATTACCCTTCTTCTCGTACTCCAGAGCAGTCCTAAGAAAGGAGAGAATCGCATAAAACCACCTTCCCATTCGATTAACGAGACTACAGCAAAACAAGCCAGGAAGAAATGGCAAGTCATGAGAACCTGGCACGGATGAGTTCCTGCCTCAGCCCGTCAATTTCGCCTTTAAGCATAGGAAGTTGTTGCGCATCAGCCTGCGCCCTCGACAGCTCCTGCGTGAGGCCCTTCATCTGCTCTTGCCGCAGTGCGGTCAGCTTCTGTGCCTCGGCACGGAGCTGCACGACTTCAGTGCGGAGCGGCTCCGTGGCTCGGAGGTCGGCCTCTATTTTCATACCCTTCTCCACGAGATCCCTCACCTGGGCCTCCTTGTCCGCCTTGATGTCGGCGATGACGAGGTTGAGGCGGTGGATCTCGTCCTTGGCCATGGCCAGGTCTCGTTGCATGGCCGCACGGTCGTCGAGCAGGCGGCGATTCTCGGCCGCGATCCGCCTGATCTCGCCCCTCTGGAACTCAATCTCCTCCTCGTATACGGCGGGCGGGGGCGGGCGAGGAAGGGCGGGGCCCCGGTGGAAGGAGGGACCGTCGGGATAGGGGAGACGCCGGCTACCTTCGGGGAACGCGTGCCTTGAGGGGATGCGGCCTCTGCCGGCCATCTTCGGAGGCGAGCGGACGCCGACGGACAGACTGCGATTAGGGCTTTTCTTCAACTTCCCGTCTTCCGTTCAGGGACGAATGAGGGGAGCAGAATTTTGGCGCTCGGACTCGGAGGAAATATATAGTAAGGTGTTTGGCCGCAGTTTTTTTCCTGAGTTCTTTATATTTTAAATTTTAAAAATTGAAAATATAAAATAATAATATTATATTTTGGAATGTTATAAAACAAGCTTGATTATTTACGCATTGTGATGTAGCACTGGAAAATATGTTTCGGAATGTTGATTAGTGATGTATATCTCTGATCATTTCCAAGTGGTTAGCGTGAAGCGGCATCACAGAAATAGCCGAAAGGTGAGTGGAACGGAGGGGCAAATATGATAGTTAAAAAAATTACAGTAGTTTATGACCCGTTTGGTTAGAGTTTCAAATTTGATACTATATCAATATTGATATTGATAATTTTAAAAGTTGGAGTATCAATATCAAAATTGATACAAGTGGACACTTATATTACATAATGTGTTTTGTTTTTATTACCAATTTTAAAATTGATACTATTAACCAAATATTTCTTAGTGATCAGTAAGAATATTAATTTTAAAATTGCCAGTGATAGAGATATCGAATAGTGTTACCAAACGGGCCATTGAGAGATGTTTGATCATAGCATAAATTTTAATGTTGTTTCGTGATAAAATAATATATTAAAATAAAATCTAACAACTTGTTTGGTAACAATACTATACACAATTATCACGATTAATTTTATAATTCATAATAATTTAAGTCATACATTGCTATGAGTATCAAATTCAAAAATTTTAGTAATTGTAATACAATTTTCATGTGTCATTTTTTATCGATAGTCTAACAATTATAATTTCAAAATTGTCATGTTTGGTTAGAAAACAACACATTGTAACATGGACACCATGTACAACAAAAAAAAAAGAGTGAAGAACTGCCTGAAAGAAAAAAGAAAAGAAAAGAAGAAATCACGTCTCCTTTTTATCTAAGAAAGGGTCTCCTTTTTATCTAAGGAAGGAAGTCTCTATAAAATCATTGTTAACCATGATTGCCACACTTTTTTGACAAATGCTACCAAACACCCCGTTAGCAGATGGATACTACTTCACTAGAAAGTGAAGGGCGGTAATTAAAATGATTTAGCGCTTTGCCTTTATCTTTCAAATAGAAGAGCACATCCCCATTAATTCCTTGCCATTATATTATAAGCTACATAAATATTTTTACAGCAATGCTACGTCTCGATCAGAAAAGATGAATGCCTCGGAACAAGATAAAAGGGAAATGACGGAACCGGATGAAAAGAATAAAACCAAGACTTGGAGAAAGAAGGTAGGTCAACATATGGGACCATGTATCTTTTTGCATGAACTGAAGAATCAGATACCTGAGGGAAGGAACCTATTGGCGGCAGCAATTCCCTGCACCAAGCACAGGAGCCCCCACAACAGAGACGCCTCGAATCATCGTCCCTCATGCAGATCTTCCGAGAGCACTCCTGTTCTGGAGACGTTACTGTTGTCAAATAAGCTTGGACCTGAGAGAGGCCCGGAAGAGAACATGGAAGAAGTGAAATCCGACTCGTAGGTGGTGGAAGACTGCTTGTGATGAGGACGTGCAGATGTGGTGGGCATGGTGATATGGTGCTCGGGAACGCGCTGCACCATTTTAAGTGACTGAACGACTTCCCCCATGGTGGGTCTTTGGCTTGCTTCTGGAGCGACACAAGCTGCAGCGACCATACAAACACGGAGGAAATCATCCTTCGAGTATTTCCCCCCGAGCCTTGGGTCTGCAACATCATCTATCCGGTCCCTGTCACGGAGAATTGGTCGAGCCTACAAGTGCCCAGCATCACCAACCACAAAGGATCATTTGTTTATAGAAATTTAATGAAATACAGGATCATAAACACTGTGACCTGACCAACTTGATATAAGTAGGGAACAGTGACATATAATGAAGGAGATAGATCTGACCCAAGTCACCAGATTCTCCTGACCGGATGGCTGTGACATATCCACAGGTTTCCTTCCAGTCAGCAGCTCCAGAAGAACGACGCCATAACTGTATACATCACTTCTTACAAGCAAATGTCCTGTCATTGCATATTCAGGGGCCACATACCTGATATTCAACACGATTGAATGGGATATCAACTTAAAATTTTGGGGGTTTTTTCATCTGTAAGCTTCTATTCCAGAAAGGCAGAATGTGCAAGAGTAGATTTACCCAAATGTGCCCATCACACGTGTTGAAAGATGACTCGCTTGACCCTCAGGTGCCTGTTTTGCCAGACCAAAGTCGGAAACTTTAGCGTGGAAGTCATTTTCTAGCAATATATTAGAAGCTTTGAAGTCTCGGTGAATGACACAAGGTTGTGCATCCTCGTGAAGATAAGCCAGGCCCCTTGCAGAATCAAGGGCAATTTTCATTCTGGTATCCCAATCTAATGGGCAGTTTGCACCCAAAGGGCCTGCCAGAAAAAAAAAAAAGGCAAATGGGTGGAAACATTTGACTGTCAAATCAAAACTATGAATACAATAAACAAATTCTCGAGGCCGGATGAAAAATCCGTTAGTTTGCAAAGAATGGTACCATGAAGCCAGGCTTCTAAGCTTCCATTTGGAACCAGCTCATAACATAGAAGATTCTGTGAGGAGTCATGATTACTGTAGTAACCCACAAGTTTGACAAGATTCCGATGATGTAATCTGCTAAGCATCTCAACCTCAACAAGGAATTCCTTGTCTCCCTGATGTTCACCATTACTAAGCTTCTTGATGGCCACAGGTGTCCCATCACCTAGTATACCCTTAAAGACGTGACCAAATCCACCTTCTCCGAGCATACTTGCTCGTGTGAAGTTTTTTGTTGCCTCCTTGAGCTCTTCATAAGAAAGAGGGCGTATACTTCTGGTATGAGGAAGAGATCCTTCTACAGAAACTGAATCAAGTTCTCTTGGCTTAACTGTAAAATTGTAAATTGTAATGAGGTATAATATGCTCCTTGAAATGACAATACCCATTGGAAAGCATACCCGAATAAATTTTGCATGCAAATGTGAAAGGCCTTGGTGAAAGAAAGAATTGACAGATAGCACCCTACCCTACCCATACGTCAAGTCTCTAGTGACAATAGCCACGGTGGAGAATCAGCCATCAAGTCGTGACCAGAGGAAAGAAGGCAAGAGGAAGACATGCACCAGATACAGCACCTACCATAGTGTAGATAACCAACCTTTTTCTTAGCTAAACCTGGAGCGGAATAGAGAAGAAATCTTCAACACTTTTGAATGGGCAATATTATCTTCCAATTTTGATTATAATAGATACATAGGAAGTCATGATATTTATAAAATCCAACCACAGCTTGTCAGCAAACAATAAATCATCAAAGATACCAGTGTCTTAGTGTGCACCGGTAAACTCAGAATCAACTAATGCTTTCTGAAAAGTGGATGGTACCACCAGTAAATAAATAGGAAAAGAATGGTAATCATAAGAGACTAAAGAGATGAACAAAAATGCCTAAATATGACTTAGGAAATACTCTCCAATAACAGAATGAAAGAATCAAAAATAGTTATTCAATTTAAAAAGAGGCTATTGTTGAAACTGCAAAAAAAAATTTGAGAAAAATTTTTATGAAAAAAAAAATTTCTGTTTTGGTTTTGATTTTAGCATTGACGACTGTTAAAATAGGTGATATTTATAGAAGTATGAGCTAATTTTATGTGTGATATTCACATAAAGAAACACAGACAATTCCGCAGATATCTCAAGTGTTGATATGAGGATTATCCATCATTTAGTTAATGTGAACCATATTTGTATATTGATGTTATTTCAGTTCTTTGAAAATACTCCCAGTCAATCTTACAATATTCCGGTGTTAATTATATCGAGCAAATACTCAAATATCCAATTAACCGTCACAACAACTCATTGATCGGCAGTCATTCATCCACATACGACACATAATTCAAGTGAACCAAAATTTATTTCATTTCAACTTGAATACATAGTACATGAGAGTACATAATTGAGGGGACATAAAAACCATGTTCCTCAATAAATGGAATTGATTTCTATCACAAAGTGTCATAGAGTTTGCATGTATATTTGTTATGTATTACTCTATTTCTATGCATGCTTGAATAATATTTTGTATACTTAATATGTAGACATGTATTTTTTTGAAATTTTGGCAACATTCCAACTAGACCGTGTTAGGTTGATTATATATATGTCAAAATAAATTTGTTTGCAAACGAAATACATCTATTTTGATTCACTTTTTTTTTTAAGAAAGAGGGAAGAAAATCGAAATTTTGACAACATTTCTGTTAGACCGAATAAGATTGACTTTATATATATCCGAAATAGAATAGTTTGCATACAAATACAAGTTATTCGATCCCCCCTTTTGGAAAAAGTAGAGCAAAACTAATGGGGGACAGACTCAGACTTCACTAGCAGTACGCGGTAAATAAGAATCTGACTCCCTAAATCGGGCTCTAGGGTTCCAATTTTAGAGTTATCTAGTCAAGAAATTTTACCTAGAGTTGCTTTCTCTTTTAATGAATCAGAATGGGGGATGAGAAAGAGGGAGAGCGCCGTTTTGAAAATCTGAATTAGATTTTGAAAGCGGTTCTACAACTAACGCATCCGATTTTAGCTTATCTGGAGGGTTGGTTCTCTCAAATACGCCTCGCCATGACCAACAGCAATAAAGAAAAAAAATGAGCTAGGACCTACTACGCACTTGGCATGGCATCACGACGAGATAATAACTGAACATGAAATTAAACTATGCAAGGAGGAGAGTTTCAGAGAGTACCTCCACAACTGAGTGTGGGGAAGACTGTCTTCGACTGAGAGATAGGTATCCCCTTTAATTACAACTATTTACCAGATAGGTACAATACCATAAAAATGACCCACACCTCGCAGGGTGGTAAAGGGTCTACACTAGAGAGGTAGGGGATGCCTATCTTCAGGTTGACCAAGATAAATGCAACAACCGTCCTTATCAAATCCTTCTGGTTACTGTTCCAAAAACTCGGGACAAAGGAAGATCCCTTCCCAAACGGTGGAATCAGGGACTCACTGTATCAACATCCCATTGATCTCTGCTGACTGTGAAGTACCGGCAACCCAGGTGGCTACCAAGGTGATTCTCAAGTGGAGGTCCGCATCATCTTCCGTTATAAACTGTAGACAGTTCGTGAGGGGAGCTGCCAACTTCCTGTAGGCTCTGTATGTGCGGTATAGTGAATCGCGGGACCAGAACACAACACTCTTCAAGGACTCCCAAAACCAACGGACAAATCTGACTGGAGGACGTAGGGACCAGTCCCAGACTCCTTGGTGGACAGTTACGACCCGAGCTCAGATCCAGAAACCCATATCAATCTCTATAGCAACTGAATCGGGACTGGATGAGGACCAGTCTTCAATGACATCGGTTACTACGAATCGAACCAGCATTTGGAAGTGCAGTGAAGACGACGGAATACTGTCAAGTTGACTGGATTAGGGACCAGTCCATAGGGCGTACCCAAGATGAACAACAACGTGCAGTAACTGTATCGAACCGGAATGGAACAGGAACCAAGTAGGAATCAGCCGGTCAACAGAGCCATCAGTATGGTCGAAACCTCGGAACAGGCCAATCACAGCCTAAGAAGAATACCCCACGCGGTATAGAGAACTGAGGTTGAAAACACAGTGAATGGAACCAAGTCTGGTGTTCTCTTCTAGATCAACTCAGTAGGCATGGAGGATCCGCAGAAGAAGACCTCAACCAAAATGAAGGAAGTTCGAAATACCTCGTCATCGGCATTGCCTCGGATGAACATTAGTTACTCAGGTATCAGCAGAGCGCATGACGAAGGTGCTGAAGGGGCTTCGTATCCGGCAACAAAGAAGACGAAGAAGGGGAGGATGATCCATCCTCTCGGCTACCAGGAAGCAACGCCGTCCAGACCATAGCGAACGTGCGCATCAGGACGGAGCAACCGAAACAGAGATTCCGTTCTGTCGCCGGAAGTGGAGACTCAGGAGGGAGAATCACCAATCCACCAGAGGGGAACGCGATGCAACGGAGAGGGAAAACTTGAGCCCGAGCTAGGCTCTGCGGTCGGAAGGAGAAAGAGAGGGGGAAGCACAGCAGGGTCGGGTTCCAGGAAGGGAAGGTGATCCGGGAGAGGGAAACCAGGAAGAACCGGGGCAGATCTCGCCGCCGGGAGGACAGAATGGTGCCGGGGAAGGAGGAAAACCACCGCCGAAACCTCTTCCGAGAGAGGACGACACGCTGGAGGAAACCACAGCGGGCTCGCCTCTAATAAGGCACCCTGCAGAACTCTCCGTCGGGAGGGAGACGCGAGCCCGAGGGAATGAAGCCGAAGGACCACCGCCTGCGGGGGGAAAAAGAGATGCGGCCTGCCGCCTGGAGGAGGACGCGAGCCCGAGGAGAGGACCGAAGGACCGCCGCCTGCAGGGAAAAGGGGATGAAACGTTCGCCGTCTGACGCCAACGGGACGAGAGAGGAGGAGGGTTTACGGAAACTTCCGGAAACCGAGAGTAAACCTGGGGGAAGGGAAAACCCAATAGGAAAAAACCTGTCCTCTTTTCATTTCATCCATCATATCACAAAAAGGAGGACTCGGGTCCTCTTTATAGGACCGAGACCCACATATTTACATGTATACCCAGAAAAAGACCAAAATACGCAGGAAGACCCTAGGACGCCTAAAATTCTAAGGACATCCTAGTAAAATTCAAAAAATTGTAAATGACTCAAATAATAAATCAAAGAAATCAAATAACTATGCTCCCTAGCCAAATGGGGCCCAATGATTTTCTTCGACGTCCGTAAACCTGCCTGAATCAGGGCCATTGCCTAGTGTTCCCACTAAAAACTATAGGCCTACTTCACCACTAGGGCAAGTTCTTATCTTCTTTTGATAGGCTAAACAGCCTATTGAGAAAAATGAACCTTTAGAGCTTCTCTCTCCTTCTAATCTTCTTTATTTCAAATGAGCCAACTCTTCACGTAAGAGGTCTTCAAGACCTATTTATAAAGAACTTAAAGGGTATTTTTGTCCTTGAAAATCACCCCCACTATCCCCATCTTAGTGTAAGTGGTGGGGGTGGAGTGGACAGGAGGAAAGCTCACCTCCTTTTCCCTATTTTTTTTCTTGTTCTGTTTGACAAGTGGTCAAACATGTTGATAACCCCACCACGATGACTAGAGCCAGATTGACCAGGTCACTTGCTGGCAAAGTGAACGCATGAGTGCTTGAGTCCTATGGGCAGTTCTACAATGCAGAGGTGGAGGACCAGCCCCTCTCCCCCCCCCCACAATGTCATGTGACAAGAGCTTTGGTTGAAGCTTCTCCCTCTCCGACGACAACAACAGCTAAATTTTTAACCCTCTCCTTCTCTTTGTTTTTCTCTCCCCGACACACAACAAGAACCCACGCGGGGTTCCTTCTTCCTCTGGCGGCAGCACTCCTCGCGTCAGCTTCCCTTCCTAATGGTAGCGGCAACAATTTATGGAGGAGGTGGTGGCTTATGACAAAGGGGAATCCAAGGTCCTTCAGGGCCTTCTTCTCCTCCCCCTCCATCCTCATGTGAATAGGAGTTTTGTTAGGACTCCTCGATTCGGCGGTGACAGTGGCTTGTGAAGGAGGAGGTAGTTGGAAGTGGGGAAGATAGATTCGGCGGCGGCGGCACCCCTCTCTCCCCCCTCTAACGATGGACACCCAGCCTTCTTGTTGTGTCCCCTCCTCCTAACAAAAAAGGGGTGCGGGCAACGGCTCTCATAAGTGGCAAAGGTGGCTGAAGATGGCAACAATGATGGTCGTGACTCCTCCCGTCTATGGTAGTGCAGCTCTCCATCTTCTCCTCTATAATTAGATCTGGCGATGGAGGCGACTTGTTGTGGATTTCTAGGGGCGGTTCCCCCCTCCTTGGTTCTTCTTGACAATCTCTCACAAGGATGCCCATCAGGGCTTCAAGTTTGATGTCTTCTCCTCCCTTGGCGAAGGCGGCAACGGCAGTGACAACCCGTGACGATGGCAACAAGGGCCGCGGCTAGACTAGGAGCTCCTGACAAATGCATACCCAACACAAGGCTTATCGCATTTGTCTTTTGCTGTCCAACGCTGAAGAAAATAATGACCACAGTTACTAGGCTACTAGCAATGTTGTTGACGATGGCATTGGGGTGATAGCTCTCCCCCTTCATCTCTTCTTCTTCTTGGGTAGTGCGACACCTTGTTCATACCAATGGTGACGATGGAGATGGCTTTCGATGAGGGTGATGGTATTGACCTCGGAGGATAGTGATGACTGCAGCCTTGGTGGCCTTGCGGGGGTTGTGGCTTGACTAAGACTTCTTCTTAGTGCGACAACAACAACAAAGGCTATAGCCTTCAATGGTGAGGCTTCGACATGTTCTAGACTTCCAACGATAGCGGCAATGGCCGTAGTCCTTAGTGACGACAATAAGGCCTTGCTTGGGGCTCGACTTCTTCATTGTCTTAGTCACTCCGGTGGCAGGAGGGTTGTACAACAATGTTAGTCTTAACGGACTTGCATCCTCGACGATAACTAGACTTATTGGAGTCCTCTCTTTCTCTTCTATCTGTGTTAGCAAGAGAGGCTCTCCTAATTATCAGTGTTCGTGGGTCAGTAACAAGAGTTGTGAGTTCTTCTTCCTCTCACTCTCCCAACTCGGTGTTTATTTTAATGACATTTTTTCTTCCAAGTTTGCAAGTTAAGATTTTTCTTTGAAGTAGACTGTCGGGATTTTCTTTGAAGATACAACAGGGACTTCATCCCCTCGGGATCAAGGTTCTAGATGGTCATTGTCATCTCTTGAGGGGCTCAACAGAGGTTTTATCTCTTCGAGATTAGGCCTCTAAAAGGTCATTGTTATCCCTTGTGAGGCTCACCAAAGGTTTATCCCCTCAGGATCAAGTCTCTAGAAGGTCCTTGCCATCATTGAAGGCTCAACTGGGCTTTATCCCCTTAGGTTCGAGTTTTCAACCAATTGTGCAAGAATAGATATGAGTATGTATATGTATACATATATACATATTTATATATATGTATGTGGCATACATATATTTATCTCTACTAGAATGATGATGAACCCATTTAAACAATGAGTCAATTGATGTTAAATGAGATTAAGAATGAATATGTAATCTCAATAGACCTTGGAACATCTTCCATAATATAAAAACATGTATTTGTGTTAAATGAAATAACCAGTTCCACAATTATCTATGGGCTTATACGGGAGTAACGTCAATTGTAAGCAAATTGAAAGGAAGAAAGCTGAGATAGTTTGGCATATTAAACCTAGACTTAGGAAGCACCCATTGAAAAGTGGAAATAATCAAGATAGTAGAATCACAAAAAGGAATGGTAAAGCTAAGTTAACATAAAAGAAAAATCAATATAATTTAAATGTTTTAAATAACTCTGAAAAAATAACTCAAAATCAACATGAGTAGAGAAAGAGAATCTATATGGCCAACTATAAATAATTTAATATTAAGGCTAGAATTGACTTGAATTATTGTCCATAGACACCTCCAACCAAGTTAACATAAATTTACCTTAATCTGAAGATGACAATCAGCATTTCTCACATATATGACAATCAACTTTTCCAAAGCAATAAAGCAAGTTCATTAAACTAGTATAGGTTATATCTGTTTTGAAGAATAAATTTTTACATGTTCTTGTTTCCAAAAAAAGTTACTCAGGGTTGTTGGGATTTTTTTTTTCAAAAAATAGCTGCATGACAGGAGCTTTATTCCAAAATGAAGTTTTAAAAAAAAACTAAAATTACAAGATAAAATGAAAAAATACTAAATAGTGCTAAGAATATCACGTTTAATCAATTCCTATAATTACGTGGAAGGACTACCATGTCTCGCCATCAACATTTTACTTTTTGAGTATTCAATAAGAAACAGTTTTCTAGAAGCAAAAACAAAAATAGCATGAATTTCAGCGGTGAATGTAAAATGTGTTCGGTAATTAAGATGTCTCACAAGCAGTATACCAATTGGTATGGCAGGTTCCACGTTAACAAACACAATATGGAGGTTAAATATAAATATGCAGGTTCCAGTGTCGTACCATTTTCCTGGACTCTCGTCCTCATATTTACCTTAGGCACAATTCTTAGAATGATGATAAGCACAAAGATAACCAAAATGATCAATGAACCAGCAGATACACCAAGAATAAGAATCCAATTCCGATGTTTGTTGCTGTGCTCATCATGGTTCGAATGGTGCACAGTGAACAAAGAAGGCCGTAAGGCTGTTGATGTTGACACCAAACCTGAAGCTAGGAGGAATACACGTTAAGAATCATTAAACAACTTTTATAACCACAATGAAAAGGTCAAAAGTAAATAAACCAAGAAAAACAAGAAAAATAACACGTCATGCAAAGATATTCTGTCAATACTTTCAAAGAGAAACAATAATCAAATAGCAAATCAAGAACAACAGGCTGCAAAACTTCATTTGTCAGCCCCTAGTAACCAAATGTTGTTAACAGATTGTCTTGTCTCATGTGATATTAAACAGTAAAAAGATATTGTTCATGTTCCTTCTTATATCATTTACTTATCTACATATCAAACAAACAAAATTGGCAATCCACCTTACTCCATGATTCCTATGATCATTAACAACACAACCATACAAAAGACTAAATGTACTATGTGCTTCTTAGTCTTCTGTTCACACCAAAAATTCCTTTATACAAAGAATTTTGGGATCTCCGAATCATACTCAAAGTCCGATTTTCAAATCATACTCAAATATGGACGTCCGAGTCCTACTTAAATTCAAATTTCCAAATCCTACTTAAATTCGGATGTTTGATTTCTACTCAAATATGGATATCCGAGTGCTACTCAAAGTCAAATTTCTGAATCCTACTCAAAGTCGGATCCTGAATCCTGCTCAATTTCAGATTCCGAGTCCTGAGTCAAATTCAAGTTCTTGAGTCCTACTCAAATTTGCTTCCGGTACTAAGTCAAATTAAATTCCAAATTCTCAAATTCCCATTCCGAGTGACATATTGGGCCAGAAAAGAAAAAAAAAACGGATGCTTAGATTTGCCAAAAAAGGTGGCAGATGAGGTCAAGAATAAGCAAAAAAATGAAAATTCTGAAAACAAATTGTCATAAGGCCCAAGAAACTCCTAATTGGGGCTGATTTCAGGATATTTTTCATGACTCAATTTGGCCTATTTTTTCCCAATTAAGGGGCCTGATAACAGTTAATTTTGCAGGTCCAATTTCGGTGCCATTTCCAGCCCATTTAGGAGTGCCATTTTGGGCCTCAAGTGAGCCCATTGCAAGCTCACATGGATTGCCACCTCCTACAGCCAAAGAAGAGAAGAGAATGAGAGAGAGAGAGAGAAGGTGCTGGCACACAGAGCATGAAAGAAAACGCATGAGTTTTCTATTTTTGATCCACAAGGTTGCAATCAAATCTGATCTCATTAATGGCCAATCCTTACCCTTTTTTACCACACCCCATGGGAGGAAGCTTCTTGTGCCATCAATCTACCCTTCCTCTTTAACAAAACCTGCTATCAGCCATCAGATCAACATTAGAACATCCATCCAAGAGAGAAAACCCTAGCCATCATCAGCCTTGCTCTCTCTCTATATATATATAAAAAGACCTATCAGTAGTCTGTTGCGCAAGAAGCCAATCCTCAGCCATCAGAAGCCCTAGCCGCCACCCTGTGCTGTCTCGCTTGTTGTTCCTGCACAAGGGAGAAGATGGAGGAGCAGCAACTGCTCCTGCAGCTGCTCTCCCTGCTGTCTCCTGCTGCATCCTCTGCTGCTGTCCCTGCCTGCTGCTCACTGCTGCTGTTTGTTCTTTTGTAGAGAACAAAAAAGAAGCAGGAGCAGCATCTGCCACTGCCACTTCTGCCCCTGATCAACCGCTATTGCAGCCTGCTGCTGCTGGTGTTCCTAAAGCAAGGAAGAAGAGGTAAATAAAAAAGGGCTTCTCCTTGCCGTACCCTGCTATCTTCCCCTCTCTTCCACCTGAAGACTACTCTCTTCATCCCTTAACCTCAGCCTAAGCTAGTGTCCACTCAGCCCCAGCTACACCACCCCATTTTCCCTGGTTTCCATGGGCTGAAACTCCATTATTTAGCCCTTTAAAGGCTTGCGTGCACCTCCCCTATGGCCTGTGTATATGCTCTGTCCAAACCCCCTCAAATCCAAGCCTAAACCAAGACAAAACCATGCGCTTGCATTGTTGTCCCGTACTTCTCACATACCCCATCAGTACCAACCCAAAACAGGCCCTGAATACCCCCGTTCTGGTTTGAAACATTCCTTCTATACCAAAACCATCTCATAAACACCCCTCTGAACAGACCCCAAACTTGTCACCAAATCAGGCCCGGAAAATCCCATATTCAGACCTGATAACAGCCCATAAAATCAGTCCAAAACTCCTGAACCAACCTGAGAATTCTCAGGAAAACAGCTCTGTAACTTTTAATCAGTCCAGAACCAGAAAACCATAAAATATCATAAAACGGGTCTGAGAATAGCCCATGTTCATTATTCATGCTCATATTTCTGCTCAGCAGGTTCAGTAAACCTGATAACAGGTTGTTGACACCTAAATTTGTGGAATAAATAAATAAATAATGAAATGAGACCGATTTCAAAGAAAAAAAAAGAAAAGAAGAGAAAAAAATTTGGCACGACCGATATAGCCAGGTTGAGAGAACGGCAATATCGGAATAAGCTGACGTGAAGGTGAACATGACACGGTAAGAGGCCGGTTTGGAAGATCAGACCAGTCAGAAATGAACACAAAAAAGGGGATAAGAGGGCTTGTCATGGCCTAGGCCGAGCCTGAAAAATGGGCCGGGTGATGATGGGTAACCCATGTCCAATACGGTCTGCAGGCCTACTAAGAAATGGGCTGGCTCCAACAGAAAATAGAAAGAGGTTTTGCAGGTAATTGGAAGTCCGATATCCTTCCGAAATTGCAGATCGGTGGTTTTCGGAAGCTCGCGTCCTACTCGGAGATAACCAGCAGGATAGGCAACGGAGGGCTTTCTTTATTTGAAGAGAATATCGATATCCTTCCAGGATTATGGGGTCGACGGTTTTGAGAAGCTCCGAGTCCCTCTCGGAGCCGGAACAGGCTTCCGAGCAGGAGAGAAAGCCCCGATGCTTATAAAAGCCGCAGGCCGCGGCAGAGTAAAGGGAGGGAGGCGGAAGCCTTGAGAGACGGAGGCGGAGACCCCCCCAGAGCAAACAAGAGGCGGATGCCTTGAGAGAGCAGTACGAGAGGGAGGACAGAGGGAAGAGAGATAGAGAAAGGCGGATCGACAAGAGAAAGAGGAGAGAGGAGGGTCGAGAAGATTTACCGGAGCCTCTAGCACCTGATGATGCCGCCATAGCCGTTTCTTCCTCCCCACGCTGCCGTCCGCGCCGTCAAGCTTCCGTACTTCTCCTGGTTTGGCTGTCGGGGCTTCATCCTCTCTCACGCGGCGCCGTAAAGGTCTCCTCCTCCTCCTCCCTTCGGGGCTGCCTTTCCTTCCAGTTGGGACCGCCGGTGTCATCGCCTTGGGACTGCCGGTGTTGTCGCCTTCTTGCTGCCGAAGCCGCGAGGTTCTCCTCCCCTCCTCTGTGGCGGCCGAGCGCCGGGGGGGAGGGGGAGATTATTTTCCCCCCACTATAGTCCACCGTGGACATGTCATGGGGCCCGCTGGGAAGAGAGAGAAAAAAAAGCGAGACAGGCCATCGCAAGCGGTCGCGACCAAAGGAGCCGCGGAGGAGCTTTTTGACCCTCCGGTCAACTTGTGTGGGGCCCACCAGAAGAAAAGTTGTAAAAAAAAAAGAAGAAGAGAAGGCCCGCCGGACAAGCCAGCGGGCACAAAGGGGAGGAAGATGGGCCGGGGCCCATTAAGCAGAAGCCGCACGTCCAACAGCTAAAAAAATGATTTCTTCTTTTAAAATACACAATCAACAGAAAATTTAAATAAAAATTCACTTAACTAATTAAACAAACCGAGGCGAGCATCTGGCCGGCTAAAAACCCGCCACATGATCTCGGCATAACTTAAAAGAATCAAAACAAATGGGAAAGCAATAGGCCGGCTTCAAGCACGTCTCTTGACCCATAATTCAAAAACCAAATAAAACAAACAATTCACAGAAATTAAATAAAAATTCATTAATTAATTTCACAAACCGAGGCGAGCATCTGGCCGGCTAAAAACCCGCCACATGGTCTCGGCATAACTTAAAAGAATCAAAACAAATGGGAAAGCAATAGGCCGGCTTCAAGCACGCCTCTTGACCCATAATTCAAAAACCAAATAAAACAAATAATTCACAGAAATTAAATAAAAATTCATTAATTAATTTCACAAACTGAGGCGAGCATCTGGCCGGCTAAAAACCCGCCACATGGTCTTGGCTAAACTTAAAAGAATTTGTGGGTCGGTTCTAAACCTTCCCCTTAACTTTTTTAAGGTGGACATACAAAGGTCTATTGAAAAGACCCCAATGTCTTACTTACCCATTATGCCATGGGAAGGTTGTGCATGATCAACATGCCGATATGCCAAACTATGAGTTAATGAGGTTCATAAATTATGAGATGAGTCCCTACAAGCTTATCAAAACCCAGGTGTGCTCAATCTCAAATCAGTAGGTCGATTACCCATAAGCTTGTCAAAAGCCGGGTATATTCAATCTCAAAACAGTGGGGGATGCCCATAAGTCTGTCAAGGCCGGGTACATGCCGCCCATGAATCGACAAGTCCATCAAGGATCCAAAGGACCGAATTTCTGGTCAAATTGTAATCATGTCTCATATTGAGAGAACAAATAAAGATTTCATGTTCGGTGCATTGATTGATGCTACAAGGAGAGGGCAATCACATGAAACTCCTAGAAGGCAAGACAAGAGAAATTTGAAAACTGTGAAAATCTGAAATTTGAAACCGAACCTGTGAAATTGAAATAAAAATCTCTGAACTTAAAAAACAAAATCTGCAGTTTAAAATTTGAAGTCCGGATGCCAGAAATCTGGAAGTCTCTGAAACGCATGAAAATCTGAAATTTGAATCTGCAAACGTGCACAAAATCAAAGAAAACTGTAAAATCTGAAAGTCCATAAAACTGTCATCCATAAAAACCTGTAACAAGAAGTCTGGAAATAAGAAGATTTGAAGTTGTAAGATTCTGCAAGGGGGCTGGTTCTGAAAACTCCAAATCTGAAATCTGTTTTGGAATGTACAGAATTTGAAGGGGAGCTGAGTAAAAATGTGCAACTTGAAACCTGAAGCTACAATATGCAGAACCGTCTTTTAAAAAAAAAACCCAAATCTGAAATTTGAAATAAACATGAAAATCAGAAGTCAGAGTCTGAAAATGTTAGGTCCACAGTTTGAGATTGAAGCCTTCAAGTAAAATTTGCAATCTGGAATTTGGAGATGCAAAATTCTGAATTTCAAAGATAAAAAAATCTGAACTTCATAGGAGCGTCCAGAATTCTTAAAAGGAAATCTGGAGCAGGGATTGATAAAAATCTGAAGGTTTAAGATAGGTTTAAGATCTGAACATTTCAAATCCAAATAAAACTGCGATTAAGTCAAATCAATTTTCACCAAAACAAACTTAAATCAAACCAACAAACCGATTTTTTAAGACAAACTTAAAGAAATCAAATGAACCACCAATAAAAGTTTGAAAATTTGAAATTCTTAAAATCAGAACTTGAATGCCAAAAGTTGAAACTGCAATCACAAATTCACAATCCATATAACTTCTAATCCGTTAAGCATCAAGACCCAATCAATTTCAATTAAAAAGATTCAAATCAAATTAAGTCTAAACAAATCCAATCTCAACAAATAAGATTAGATCAGATTTAAAATCAAACAAACAAAAAATCTAAATTAAAACCAATCATAATCAAGTGAACTTAATAACCTGTTAAGCGTTAAGTTGAACCCAATTTTCAATTCCAAAATTCAATTCCATTCCAAACACGGTAAAATCAATTAAATCAAATCAAACTCAAATCAAAAATCTTTAAATCAGACAACCTTAATTCAATTTAAGTGGAATCAATCAAACAAACTATTAATCTGAATTTCTCCAGAATCAAACAACCAAAATATAATTAATTTCAACCAATTTAAACAAACTCAAATTCAAACTAAATCAAATTCACTTCAAACCAAATCAAACAATAAACAAACTGTATCAAACTCAAACCAAGTTTTAAACAAACAAATTCAAATTGAACCAAACTTAAACCAATAAGCAACTCAAACAAACCCAAACTAAAAGCAATCAACAAATTAAATTCAACCCAAGCTAAATTCAAACCAATTCAAATTAATCAAACTGAAATTCAAATCAATTCAATTCA
This sequence comes from Cryptocoryne crispatula var. balansae, assembly GCA_036172225.1. Taxonomy (NCBI): domain Eukaryota; kingdom Viridiplantae; phylum Streptophyta; class Magnoliopsida; order Alismatales; family Araceae; genus Cryptocoryne; species Cryptocoryne crispatula. The sequence continues at coordinate 51,484,822 of CM069919.1, forward strand.
ACTTAAATTAATACAAATTAAACCAATTCAACTCAAATCAATTTTAATCAACTCAATTCAAATCAATTTAATTCAAACCAAACTTAAGACCAAATTAATTGCTTGCCTTTCATCAAGCTCATGGAGTTGTTTTCTCCTATGTGTAAATGCTTATTTTGTGGATGCATTGTCTTCTACTTTCCATGGATTGCTATGATGTTTAATCAAGGGTATTCGAGTAATCTCGATGTAATTAACGTCGGATCTTCGCACCATCCAACGGGGAGAGGTCAAAATAAATTTTCAAAGAACCTAACAACCTCAACATATAATTTTGACCCTAGTTAGTACTTTTATAGAATACCATCTATTTTCCTAAGAAGTCAATGCTAAGGTCTAATCCAAATTCAAAAGGAAAATGAATTTCCAAAGCCAAAATCTTTTAATTTGAGAGATTTTTGAGGTTACATCACAGGTTTTCTGTTTTCAGATTATGCGGTTTAGCAGACTTTGCAGACCTGTCCTTTGGCAGTAACAGGTCTTGAAATCTTCTTCTCACCCTTTTTTGTCTGGCCCAGTGATGCTCAGCAGAACCAGGGGCTTGCCCTCTCTCTCTCTTTTTATTTTCTGATTTTCCAAACGTGCACACTGCTGTTTTTTTTTTGAACCTGCATGAAGTCTTTTCCCTTTTTCTAATTATCAGCACTACAGCCAGATTTTTTTTCATGGGATCTGCCATGGGCACATCTTGGAACTCCTTATGTGCATGAATCCCAATTTGAGTGGGATTTTGAGTCCTAATTTGAACAACATTCTGAATCCAAATTTGAGTAGGATTTGGAATCCCAATTTGAGGGGGATTTGAAGTACTTTTTTTTTGCAAACTTTTAGTGTCCACAATATGCCACACCAAATCACACACATACATATCACACACCATCTATTTTTCAAATGATGATAAGTGATTTTCCATATGGAAAAAATCAGTCTTCCACGTGTACAAACATAACGATGACAAATTGAAACTAGCATCAATTTGTGCCTGTCGCACTAACTATGGTGCGTCGGGGTCGGGTAGGGCGGGTCACCTGATCCGGACACTTTTACAGGTTGCTGACCCAACTTCGAACACCAGATGTGGCCCCGCTTCCCACACATGGAAAGTTGCCGCAACGGCATTTCAGTTTTCGTTTTTATTATTTGTTTAATGTTTTATTATATATTAATTATAAAAATATTAAAACTATTCTTAGTTATTTATCCAATTCTTTTATACTTTAAAAAATTAACTGTTTTTATAATTTTTACTATTTTATACTTTTAAATAATAAAATATTTTAATTGAATCCGATCCTGACTAACCCAGGTCGCGACTTGGTCTACTCTGGGTCGGATTTGGCTGGGGCGACCTAGTCTCGACCCCTGACCCGGTGCACCTTGGCACTAACTAATAGGGTTATCACAAACATAAATGAAGAAAATAAAATAAAAACAAGACGAGCAAGATGTAATTACCAGGAGAAGGAACCAATGGCTTTGACCAAATCAAATGAATAAGTTTATAGCCACCACCAATTCGGGCATTGTGAAAGGCCAAAGAAGTGTTCAATTTGTTGACCTCAATGGCAGAAAAGCTAATGCCAGCATGCGGTACTATATACATCGTGATGTTGAAGCCAGATACACCAACAACATAAAAGTTATTGATCTCAAACTGTGAAACTCGTAAATGAAGCTGAGCAGCAAGTTCCTTGAGGAATGTGTCAGTCCAGTTTGAGCTGAGAGAAACGTTATAAACGAAAAGGTCGAGTTTAACAGGGTACACACAGTGACAATCATGATGACCTCTTTTCTTCACCATGTTTGGATGGCAACATCCTATCAATAAGGAACCACCAAATGTAAATAGAAGTCATGCAATATGTCAATCACAAGTAAACAATTGCAATACAGTTGTCAGGAAAAATCTTGGTGCATAAGCTACATGGACTAAAGTCTAAACCTAAATCAAATAGGATATAAGAATGATCGAGACAGGTAATAATCTAAATTAATCATGTATCTTTGTTGACAGAGGTCTAGTTTTCCATGTCAAATAGCAAGGACTATAACAGAATATCCTAGAAGTCCAGGTATCACAAACATATATATGAAGCAGGGGCAACGCCCAACATGTTGCTCACCAGGTTCCATAGATTAGACAATGAGCAAAAAAACTAAGAATATTCAATCAGGTTGTAATTTATGGCATAATACGCAAAGGAAAGCTTGACAAGTATATTACCTGATGAGTGATGAGAAGATGGAGGTTGTGCTAATGCTGGAGGAACTGAACTATCATCGTAACTTTCTGGAGCATCCTCCATCACAAATGGTGATTTGGCAACTGCTGGATGATCTTGGTTTTGTATTGAAGGCTTTGACAAAGATGGCAAGTTGAAAGGAGGCTGCCCAATAATTGGAGGTTGAACAGGAATTTGAATGGCCAAAGGAGAGCCCTTGGATGTAGAATGTTTTATATTGTGTTCGTTGGTAGACGGGGGCATTCCAAGTAACAGAGGATTAGAAACAGCGGGTGCAAATCCAGAAACACCTGGTAGGGCTTCTGTTACCTCATGGATCTGTGAGGCTTCACCGATGAACCCTATGTAATACATGATTATTAAATACTTCAGAAATAACGAACTTTGAACCTTTTCTTGTCCTGCAAATATAATAACACGTCAGATGAGATATAAATCTTTAATATAAAATAGGTTTTTTGACCGTTCAAAAACATGATGGGAAATAAATGTCACTACAAGTCTGGGGATGTGGTGGATAAGACTACTATATGAACCAGAAACTGCAGCATACTTCAAACTATAGAACAGTGAAACACAGTGGTATTTCAAAATCACAAGCTTTTTGCTCAAAGATAATGCCACAATTAGCTCATTCAATGTCATAATGCATAGACAGACACATTATTTTTTATAAAATTTAAATATTTCATTCCTAGTTGGAGTTCTGGAGATCTTTAGGTATTATTGGAAATTCCTTGACCACATTCGGATTATTTCATTTTGTACTTATAACCAAATTTAGTTAACAGTAGCTTGAAAATTTGTAGCCAATGAATCATCAGCAACTAAGATATTTTCAGTCCAAGTACATTGATGCAGGAGGGATGTAAAGACTTGGGAAAGAGTTTTTATGAGAGGGAATGATAATGCTAAGTTACTAACATCTAATACGAAAGAAGGTTCCAGCTATGATCTATCCCAATCTTCACCTCTCTGAACCAGTCATCTACCTAGAATAACAAAAGACCAAAAAAAACTTGAAGGTGCTCCTAGGATCGGAGGGATAGTCGGAAATGAGAAGCTGAGAGGTGAAACTAAACCAAGACTAAATATAATATGTATTGTCTCGTTGTAAAAAGCAACTATTAGTTTTTTTTCTTTTGATACAGTGCTTTAAAATAGGCATGTTCTACCTAGGATAAATTCATATATTTCCTTATTATTTTTCACCGGATATAGATTTCACTCAACGGGAATCTAGTTTTACGTGGAGGAATTAGCGTACATCTAGCACATGTATCTGTATACTTTCAATATGGAAACCAGTTAGTACAATCCTGTTCTATGGCATTTAATTAACAACCAGAGAATCAATAAAAATGTGGAAGATTATCCTTAACCACCTTTCCCAACATAGAGTTCCCATTAAGTGTGAGGAGACTAAGGCGCACAAAACAATATCCTATACGCCCACATCCTTATGCTCTTGTGTCGAAGAACTCCAAGCCATTCCACAATAACAAACTTCGGGGATTTTCACCGAATAATTAATAAAACAACAAGTGCAGATACCAACAGCTAACGGTCTGTTTGGTTCTACGTAAAAACTACAACTTTTGAATATGTTTTTCATGGAGTGACTTTTCAACCGAATTCAAAATCATGATTGTTATTTGGTTACACATAATGCACATTTCCTTGATGATTAGATTTTGATTTAATTGGTTTATTAGTTCTTAGAAAAAATACTTTTTCAAGAAATTTTTTCTTTAAAATTTATGATTTGTAATCTTGTATGGCATTGTTCTTGATTGTATCAATAAGTAAATAACATTAGATAATATTATAAAATGAGCACCTTAACTTAGATAAATTATTTTAAATAACAATTTATTTAATAAAATATGCTTGTTTACTACTAAGAATAACATTTTATTATAATTATTCTTTTTCTCAACTTAGACTCATTCTATTTATATTCTACAAATTACTTTTTATTTTAAAAATATGATTTTATACTTATATATATATTTTATTATGACTACGATGAAAAATGCTTAAAAGTATCTGATCGGAAAATGGCATACGCTATCTCTGGGCCGATGCCAAAATCCTTGATTTTGGTCGGAAAAGTTAAGCAGCCACGTCAATACTACGTGCAACCAAATGGTTAAATACATTTTATTTTCGGGAAAATCTCCGCATGAATCTAGTTTTACGAGGAAACAAATGGGCCCTAAGTAAAATAATTTCCAGCGAACCCTCCGAAGAAATGGTTCTCACTCTCCTGGATAACTAGAAGAATTCGTCCACGAAATCGAAAGCTACTCCAACAGACACTGATGCAACACCACCACTCGCAGAAGATACAGAGACTAACAAGCTAGTCTATCTCCCCGGACGCTAACCTCCGGGGGCGAACAACGCAAGACGAAAACTGCGCAAACTCTTCGAATCCACCAGCTACGCACAATGCGAGTGAAAGCCTTCGGATCAAGCTCGAAGGTTACCTTCGGAGAAACAGCGGCCACCCAAACGCGCCAAATCCAGCATCTCCGAGCAGCCGTAAAGCCGAAAATGAGCAGGATCTGCACGGAGTTCTAGGAGAGGAGGGCGTCGGCCTCGGCCGGCCAACCGAGGCGCATTGGCGGGGGGAGCCACCGCCGCCAGCGGAAATGCAGCTCGAGTGGCGAGCAGGCTTCCGAGGGACGAGCTTGGGAAGCCGCCTCCATTTTCCACCAGAGTTTACAGCTTCCGATAACGCGAGCGTACGGCGCGGTAAACGGACCCACGTCGCCGTCGGGGTTGTTGAGCGGAGGCAGATAAATAATAAATTGATAATAACAAGGCGGCGGGTCCGTGCATAATATTTTTTTTTACATTATATCATACAAATTTATATTAAAATATAATGTGAGCTAGTCTCGTTCTTTTGTGTTTTATGAACTAGTTAATAACCTAAAATTATCATATTTAGAGAAATGTTGTGACAACAGAAATAAATAACATATATACCTGAACAAGATGGGAACCATAAGATAAAAAAAATAGTGATACCCTCCGTTTTTGTTCGAATCTCTTCGTAAACATAGCTTGGTAATGGTAAACAAACACATCTTTTTATCATTTTTCATTATAAAAATATAAAATTATAACAAAAACCTAAATTACCATACAACCAACCCAAGCACTGTACCTAATGATTTAGTTTGTTGGTTTCACGGATAAGATCACTTCTAAATTAAATAAAATTAAAATAAATTGATATGAGATTAACCCCACGATGAAAGTACATATTTAAAGTCAACCCTCAGTTTAATGTTTTATTTATACAATAGAACTATGTATCGCGATATATTATTTATATACTTATTATAATATAAAATTTTATTATCAACATAATATCAAGAATAACCTATCTATATCAACCAAGTTGGTTGGTTTATTGGTTATGTCGGCGTGAGAGAACAACGCTAATGTGGTGTTTGGTTGCATGATAATGGAGGTTTTTATTTTAATTTTAAAAAATTGTAAGAAAACTTGTTAAAAGAGGTGTTTGGCAACCATGACAAATTTATATTTTGAAAGTGATTTTCTTCTTAAACAAAAAAAAGGATCTCACCTCTTTCTTTTTTTCTTGTGGTCCCCCACTTTGTTTGATCATGAATGGTTGCAACTTTTTTTTGTTATCACATCCCTCCAAACATGATAATTTTATGTCATGAGATGGTTCACTTTTTATTTTAATATAATTTTTTATCATGAAAGTGTACAAAAAATTATCATGCAACCAAACACCCCATAAAATGAATCAAATTGTTTTTATTTAAAAGTCTGATTCAGTTAAATATGGAATATCCAACGTCTTAAATCAAATCGAACCGACGAGTTCAATAAATATTTGGAAATTCAACGATTATGATTGCTTGAAAAATCGGCAACTAAAAGTCACGTTTTATTTCTGAAATTTGAATAAACCAAACATTAATGTTAGTACTTTTACCATGGGCTCAAACTTTCTCATGTGATCACGATACTTAACCCAGTTCTCTGAGTATATATATATACAGATTGACAAAATCACCCGAGCGTTGCTCGTCTCATATGGGCAAGGAGGGAAGAGTTACGGTCGCCAATAAAATGACTTGGCAATTAAGGTGGAGAGAACACCCTCTATTTTTCTCACAACATATATGAGTCTCACTAAAATCTAATGATGATTTAATTTAATTTAACTTAAATTATCTAATGAGACTCACGTTTGTTATTAGAAAGGTGAAGAATATTATTCCTTCGTCAGCCTCTTCACCTCTTTCGCTCTTCTCGTGGAGGCTCTGGTAAAAAAATTGAACATATATCATATATGTATGAGAGTGGATCCCCTCAGGTGCTCACCTGAGGGGATCCCCTCAGCCCCCTCACAATGAGGGTGAGATGAGGGGGACAAGACAGTGATCTTACCGGTGTCAGATCACTGTCACCTCAGCCCCTTGTGAGAGGGGCTGAGAGAATCCCCTCAGGTGGGCACATGAGGGGATCCGCCCTCTATATGTATACACACATACATGTCATAGATTCATAGTCGCTCCATGCCCGTAACAAGATCTAAGTTCATACTGATTTCTTACCAGCAAAAAACATAAAAATAAAAACCAAAAACAAAAAAACTTTGAAACGAAAGAGAAGCAAATCGAGTTTAATTCATCCGAGACCCATCTCCGATCGAGCTCCTCCCCGGGACCTCCTCCTTCTTGCTCGCGAGCTCCGCCTACCGTCAGTCCTCGTACGTGCGGCACTCCTTCGTTTCCGGATTGTCCTTGCAGTAGTCCTCGAGGGGGTCCGAGCTCTTGAGCTTGTCGCGCGCGTGGCTCGCGGCGGCGCTCAGCTCCTCCACCTCGTCCCACGCCGCCACGCACTCCCCGCTCGCCGGGTCCCCCGCGCACGCCTCCTCCGCGTTCTTGATGCTCTCCTTCACCTTGTCCGCTATGTCGGCCGGCGTCGAGGGCCCCGTGGCGGCCGGGCGGCGGAGGCGCCGGGGCGCCGCCGCGCGGTAGCTCGTCGTCCGCGGGAAGCGCGGGGACGGCGGCGCGGCCACGCGGACGGCGGCCCTCGCGGCGCCGGTGGTGGGGACTACCCTCGCGCTAGTGAAGCTGACTCGGCCGGCTAAGGTGGTCGCCATGGGAGCTCAGCTCCTCCTCCTCCCGCCGCCGCCGCCTGAGCTGGTGGGTTTGCCGGGGGATAGCGCGGAGGAGAGGCGATCGATCGTCGCCATCCAGGCGAGTGGATGATATGAGGAGTCGTCCTGATTCTATTGGGTACGCACGTTTCTTATCGTGTTGTGACCAATAGAAGTCGTCCACGTGGACAACAGTCGGATTTTCTACGCGAGAAAATTTGATTTTTCGTACATTTGAAAAAGAAGCTTGACTCAAGTTCAATTCATAAAAAATATAATATTATTTAGAAATATCATTCAAGTTGGAGAAAAGTTACATCTAGCTAGGACGATAGGCTTGAATTCGGTAACAGAATCATCAATTTTTTATTATGATTTTCTATGAGAGTTAAGAGTTTCGATTATACTTTCGATAATTTTGAAATCACTATGTTTCGATTTTCATCCGATTTTGATTCCGTTATAGAAATCGGATTCGAATATAATAATTTCTGAAATATATATTAAATATTAATTTTTATTCAAAAATAAGTTAATAATTCACATATAATTATTAAAATTTGATATTATATTATTAAAATTGCATTTTATTATTTTGTCAAATTATATATTTATTTTATAATTTATTTATTTATTTATTATCAAAATCAAATTAATGAAAACGGAATTAACTGATTTTAATTTTGACAAACTATCGAAATATCTAATTTTATTTTTGATAATTTATAAGATACAAAAATAAATTCTAAAGCCGTTAACTTTATCAAAATCAAATCAAAATATCTAAATATCGAATTCTCTTTACACCCGTAGTTACACCCGTAGATGTTTGCACTATTACGTACATCAGTAAAAAGCTCAAATCACCACGTTAATTATATAATCCCGTTAGAGGCAGCACCCTCTAATATCACTGCAGATGCACCGCCTTTTATAAGGTGTATGAGTGTATCTAAGTCGAAACTTGCTCACCCTATCCATTATTAAATGCATAAAAGGTAGTGAGATACCAACACAGTTGATGATTAAAATATAAAAAGAGATTAGTAAATTATAGAAGAAATTAAATAGAATATAGGATGGGCTTAGCAAGACATTTAGGACCTATTTAGTATCAAAATATTTTGAAGATAACCTTGATTTATCTCCTAAGTTAAAGATAACCCTGATTTATTCCCTAAATTTAGGGGATAAACAAAGGTTATCCCCAAATTATCCCGAGACTAACAAATTCTTGAGTATCTACGTAGACTTATTAAAAATAATAGATGATATATTTTTTAGTTAAATATACCTTGTAAAAGATGTCATCTCTTTTTCGGTTGGAGCTCCCTTCACCAACAAACGATGGGTAGCGTCAGGTCTCATTACTAAGAAGCAAGGTTCTCTTTCTCCAACTCTGGTCACATTTTCTCTCTCCTCGTCGCTGCAGATAATTCAAAATATATAAAAATAAAATAATAAATATTTAAAAGGAAAATATAAATAAATAATAATAAAAATATATAAAAAGAAGAAATGTACAGAGTAAATAAAAATAAAAATATAGATAAATATAGAAAGAAAGTGTAGATATTAAGATACAATATACAGAAAAATATTTGAAGACAGAGGAATCAAGAAGAGATAGAAAGAGTAGAGAAGAGGGTGAACAGGGAGGTAAAAAAGATGGTTCTTTATATTATAGGAGGGTGTTTATTTTCATAATCTGAACATATAACAATAATATTAATTAACAACTCAAAAAGTATATATTTCAACAAAATTTAACCATAACTAAAATGTCACGTATCTGAAAGATTATCCTCGGGAGATAAGTGCAAATATGCATACTAATACGGACTTTTCTACAAGATTGCGGGGACGATATCATAGTTCAGGCCTCTGGACTCCCACCGCTACTCTGTTCGCTCTCTTGCCGTTCATCCTTGATCTGCATCAATGGAGGAACAGGGGGGGTCATCGTCATCCTCTCGCCCTTCACCTTAAAAGAGGAACCTCTAGTCGACCACCCCTCGGGGGTGAACTCGGCAACCCTGGCGGTGCCGCCGGCCGTCATCTGCGGGACGCCGGCCCTTGTCGGCCAGGAATAGCTCCTCACCGAGTAGTCCAGCGCCGGCAGCATCGGCGTCCCCGAGGAGTCGATAGCACGGTAGACCGGCGGCCTCGGTCTCAGCTCCAGCCCGTCCTCCTCCGACGACGACGCCGGCGACGAGCGGCCTTCCGTTCTGTATAAGGTGCCCTCTTCGATGTCGTAGAAGTTGCCCGTGCGCACCTCCTGGGCGAGCGAGCACGCCCAGCAGAACAGCCACCCTAAGCAGTCTGTGACGTTGGGGTGGCCGCAGGACCTGCTGGCCGGCAACTTGAACTTCTTCCGCATCTGGATGCGCCAGAAGCCGCCGTAGAGGAGCCCGGAGAAGCACAGCACGATGCCGAGGATCCTCATAGACTGCCGCACGGCGTCGTTCGAGATGTTGAGGGCGGCGACGTTGAAGACCCAGAGAGGGGAGATGACGAAGAGGAGGAAGGTGGCGACGTGGACGTACATGTTGCCGAAGCCGAGCCTCTCCATGTTCCAGCCGAAGACGCAGAAGGTGCAGAAGCAGGAGGCGTAGGCGACGGCCATGTCGTCCCAGCAGTCGAAGAGCCCTCCCACCCACTCCGGCCTCGTCACCACCACCCTCCGGTGGCGCACGCGGGCCGCCAGCTTCTCCGCCTGCCTGATGTCGATCGCCGCCTCCGGCGACGTGGACCCGTCGTCGCCCGCCGCGGGATACACCTTCCTTCGCAGTGGGCCGAACATGGTGTACAGCGCGGCGGCGACGGGAGCGAGGATGCCGACGCCCGTGGCGGCATAGACGGGGGCATCGGGGCGATTCCGGCGCGTGTAGCCCCAGTAGAGGCCGCATAGGACGTACTGGGAGAGGCAGGTGATGTGGAGGAGCACGACCACGAAGCCGATGTGCGAGCGTTCGTGCGGCCGGGCGGCGCCATTCTTGGAGTACAGCAGACGGAGCTCGCCGGCGTCCTTCTCCCGCCACCGCAGGAGGAGGACGAGGTGGTGGATGAGCTTCGGGTGCTCGTAGAGGCTGAGGATGGTGAAGAGGGCGTTAACGACCTGGTTGTCGACCTCCAGCCACTTCTTTCGCTGGGACTTCTTCGGGATGGCTTTGTTGAAGACGCCGGACATGAGCAGGGCCATCAGGATGAGGCAGGTGGCGACGGCGGCCAGCCACAGGAGGAGGGCCAAGTGCACGGGGTTCTTCAGCCACCTCTTGCCGGACACGGCCACCGCGGTCCACTTGATTTTCCGGACGAAGGGGACCCGGAAGCGGGAGCGGCCGAGCGTGGCGGGGGTCTGGTCGGGAGGCGACGGGCCTTCGCCGCCGCCGCCGCCGCCGCCGCCGCCGCCGCGGCGGCGGAGGAAGGAGAAGGGGGGAAAGTGGCGGGAGAAGCCGAACTTGACGAACCAGTCGCGAGAAGGGCGAGCCTTGAGGAAGTCCAGAAAGCGGTCCTCGTGGTGGTGGTGAGCGTCGTCCAAGAGTCCCTCCTCGACGGTCGGCACATAGATGGGTATGAAGTCTCCGAGCTGCTTGCGGCCGGGGGTCGTCGTCGTCGCCTCCGCTTCCTCCCAGATCTCCCCTTTGCCCGCTTCTTCCACTGCAGCCATCTCTACGATGATCGGCTGTATTTAATCGTTGTTACTGATCGATCCGGTCTGTTCCACGCGGATTTCAGATCTCTCTCTCTCTCTCTCTGTCTCTGTCTCTGTTCTTGGGCAAACAAATGATGGAATTACCTTCTTCTCCAATCACGAATCTCCTGGGAACATTAACAGCAGCCGGCTGAGATTGCTATCAGAGCAGGAACATGACATTAAAGCCGGAAAGCCATGGATGAATACCTTGGAAATGCAAAGAGATGCTCATTACGAGGAAATTTAGTTCGAACAAACGCCTCTGACGCAAGAGATTTCCCCTAAAATCTGGCGGTAAATGCGAGCGGAATAAATTGTGTTCTCGAGCCGTATTGGGCTCGATTCCTGCCACAAGAAGCCAGATGCACCGTGGGTTCTTCTTCCGACCCCGTGTGGGCGTGCTATATCCTCTGTCTCTATGCCGTGAAAGCGTCGGGCGGAGCAAAGAACGTCGAAGCCGCCGCCGATCACGCGCCGGCGGTTGAGGGGATCAAGACCGGTGTCCAGAACTCACACAGACAGGGAGGAGGGAGGTAGAGCACATACGTATCCCGAAGGGGTAGGCTTGCCGCAGGGAGGAATCATGGGAGATGCCCCGAAGCGCCGAGAGCCAGAACCTCCTGCTGCTCTCCGACGATCAGGGGCGCCGGCGAGGTGGGGGAAGAGGAGGAGGTGCAGGGGGCGGCAGGGGCAGTTGGCTGGCAGAGCTCCGAAGTCTTCACGCGCTCATTGATGACCCCGGGGCCACGGGGGAAAGAGAAACCCCCTCCCCCTGATGATTCTTGGACGAGATGGCATCGCTCGAGAGTCAAAGACGTCCGGAGAAAAAGACTTCTGCCCACTCCATTCGGAGTTTGCCACGTGTTAACTGTTTCATTATAAAATTATTTTACTTCTTCTTATGGAGTAGTGTCAGTCCCAAATTAGAAACCACCACTTACCTCCGCCACTTAAGTGGCGGTTCAAGAATCAGTTCGATGAATCGCTATCGAAAAGAGCTGAACCGTTACCGACGTCTTTGTAACTCACTACTCGTTGATAACGAGTTAGTAAGGCATCGGTAGTAGTTCAGCCCTTTTCGGTAGCGGTTCAACAACGATTCGGTAACATAATTTAAAAGTTTTGAACCCGTTACCGTTGCCTTTGTAAATCACTACCCGTCGGTAACAAGTTAATAAGACGTCGGTAGCGGTTCAACCCTTTCGGTAGCGGTTCACCGAACCGGTTCTTGAACCGCCACTTAAGTGACGGAGATATGTGGCCGTTTTCGATTGAGGATTGAGGCTTCTCCCTCCACTCGGGGACTGAAGTGATCTGCTTTTGTAAAATAAAGATACGACTTCAACATTAGAACCGATGAGAGAATAAGAGACATGAGAACAAATTTTAAAAAAAAACTAGGATACGATAAAAATATAAGATATAAGATCTTACGTTGTAACAGTCACATTAGTGAAAACGATCCGTACAACAATGTGCATCGATGATCAAGAAACAAAATAAGAATTCTCTTAGAATTTAACAGTTGGATATCGAATAAGTACGAATAATGTCTAAAATATTGCCCTGTTTGGTAAGAATATTAGGTACTTCTATCACTATCAATTTTAAAATTGATATTGATAGGAATCATTGAGAGGTGTTTGGTTAATTGTATCAATTTTAAAATTTGTAGTACAAACAAAACATATTATATAATACAAATGTCAACTTGTATTATTTTTGATATTGATACTCCAACATTTGAAAATATTAATATCAATATTGATATAATACTGAAAATAAAAAATCTAATCAAACAGGGCATTATGATTAGTGGTTATTAAAAATATCAATATCAATATTAATATCAATATTGACACTTGTATTACATAATGCCCTGTTTGGTTAGAGTTTCATTTTTGGTACTTTATCAATATTGATATTAATATTTTCAAATGTTGGAGTATCAATATCAAAACTAATACAAATGGACACTTGTATTACACAATATGCTTTGTTTGCACTACAAATTTTAAAATTGATACAATTAACCAAACACCTCTTAATGGTTCCTATCAATATCAATTTTAAAATTGACAGTGATAGAGGTACCTAATAGTGTTACCAAACAGGACGTAATGTCCTGTTTGGTTAGAGTTTTATTTTTAATACTATATCAATATTGATATTAATATTTTCAAATATTGGAGTATAAATATCAAAAGTAATAGAAGTTGACACTTGTATTACATAATATACTTTGTTTGCACTACAAATTTTAAAATTGATACAATTAACCAAACACCTCTTAATGGTTTCTATCAATATCAATTTCAAAATTGATAGTGATAGAGGTACCTAACGCCCTGTTTGGTTACACTATTAGGTACCTCTATCACTATCAATTTTAAAATTGATATTGATAAGAATCATTAAGAGGTGTTTGGTTAATTATATCAATTTTAAAATTTGTAGTGCAACACAAAGCATATTATGTAATACAAGTGTTTACTTGTATTACTTTTGATATTGATACTCCAACATTTGAAAATATTAATATCAATATTGATATAGTACCAAAAATAAAACTCTAACCAAACAGGTTATAATAGTGTTACCAAACACGGTGTAATATGTTTTGTTTGCACTACAAATTTTAAAATTGATACAATTAACCAAACACCTCTTAATAGTTCCTATCAATATCAATTTCAAAATTGATAATGATAGAGGTACCTAATAGTGTTACCAAACGGGGCGTAAAGTATAAAAAAATAATATTATATTAATATTGATATTGATATTTTTAATAATATTATTTTTTGATAAAGTGCTTGACTTATAATTTCGCATAATTAGAATAATGTATAACATTCTCGGTGATAATAATAAACAACTCTATTAATGTTAAGTTGAAAATTGATATTGATGTAAAATATCAAAAGATATTTAACTATTTATATCAGTTTTGAATTTTATAATATAAATAAATTATGTTATGTAATATAATGTACACATTTGATATTGATATTTCATATTTTATTAGTATTAATATCAACATAGTATCATTTTTATGCTCCAGCAGACATAACTTTAAATATTTCTTCAAGAAAGACTCCACTTTACCTGCAATGAGCCACTTAATTTAAATAATTTCATGCAACATTTACATTGCATGTGATAAGAAATCATATTTGTATCTTGTAAATAAAAGAAAGAATTATCACCCAACTTTATCAATGTTAAGTTGAAATTTGATATCGGTGTAAAATATCAAAAGATATTTAACTATTCATATCATTTTTAAAATTTATAATATAAAATAAATTATGTTATGTAATATAATGTACACATTTGATATTGATATTTCATCTTTTATGAGTATTAATATTGATATAGTATCATTTTTATGCTCCAGCAGACATAACTTTAAATATTTCTTAAAGAAATATTCCACTTTACTTGCAATGAGCCACTTAATTTAAATAATTTCATGTAACATTTACATTTTAGGTGATAAGAAATCATATTTGTATCTTGTAAATAAAAGGAAGAATTATCACCCAACTCTATTAATGTTAAGTTGAAAATTGACATTGGTGTAAAATATCAAAAGATATTTAACTATTCATATCAGTTTTGAAAATTATAATATAAATAAAATATGCTATGTAATATAATGTGCACATTTGTTATTGATATTTTATCTTTTACGAGTATATATTAATATCAATACAGTATCGTTTTTATGCTCCAGCATACATAACTTTAAACATTTCTTCAAGAAATACTCCACTTTACTTGCAATGAGCCACTTAATTTAAATAATTTCATGTAACATTTACATTGTATGTAATAAGAAATCATATTTGTATATTGTAAATAAAAGGAAGAATTATCACCCACTCTATTTAACAAAATGGCTTTACCAAAAACTCAATTGACCAAATTTTCTTTCCATTTAGTTCGTTGACTCTCATTTCATTTACCACCCACTCCAATGACCATGATAAATTCCTACTTTGTCTTCAAAAATAACCAAATAACGTATTATCAATGAAATTTTAATCATAATACATTTTCATTTAAACTATAATAATAGGATTGTTAAAATATTTATATAATTGATATAATATATTAAATAAATTATTATTAATGCTTTATAATAAAAAATATAAAAAATATAAAAAATAATTTAATAACTAAACTTTTAGTTATACTATTTGTTTACTCTAAACAAAATAATATCATGTAGTTAAAATAAAATATACTTAACTTGATGTAATAAATAAATTAATACTTTATATCAAATTTAAATCTTGATATAAATAAAATATGATAAATTTTTTATGCTAGACACGTAAATATTATGCAATCATTAATTGGATAAAAATTATAAAATAGTTCTAAAAGTTAAAATAAATTAGAGAATCTAATTAATCATTAAAATTGGATTTTTAAAAAATAATATTAATAAAAATAATAAGTACTTGTTTAACATGAAAGGATAACAAATATATTTTTTATTGAAAATGGAGTGGGTGTGATGATATTTTGAAAAAAATGAACCTAGCGATAAAGTGTTTTTTAAAACGGATCTAATGGTAAAGTGTTTAGTTTAAAATGGACCTAGTGTGCATTTAACCTAAATAAAATGTGTATATGCATATTGTTCGTTAATTAATGAGAATAGATCTATCATGAGCTGTATTGTAATATTTACTTGACAAAGTTGCGATCAAATAATTGACCCTTAACG
This sequence comes from Cryptocoryne crispatula var. balansae, assembly GCA_036172225.1. Taxonomy (NCBI): domain Eukaryota; kingdom Viridiplantae; phylum Streptophyta; class Magnoliopsida; order Alismatales; family Araceae; genus Cryptocoryne; species Cryptocoryne crispatula. The sequence continues at coordinate 51,500,700 of CM069919.1, forward strand.
AATATGTAAAGTCATAAGTATATCAACAGATAAATCCTCCATACTAGAGAAAAAACTCACAATTTTTGTAAAAACACACGACAGGGTGAGAGAAATCGACGAAGGGAGAGAGAGAGAGACTGTCGGAAAGGTTGTGAAGACACGTCTATCATGCGAGAAAGCTCGAGTGAGACAATGTAATACACAGTGAAACACCTTCGCACATGACTGCAGTGTTTGTTCGTATTTTGCGTTATCGTTGAGGTATTGACTATCCGATGGATCATGTAGTTGATATGTTTCTCCAATACAATGGGCTTTGCGGAATGTCAAACTCGATGATAGGATAAGGAGAAAAATGAGTAATCGTTGTGTGCGTGAACTGCACGATATGGATGTTGGAGGGGAAAAAGATGTGGTTGTCGAATGTCACGTTAAGACTTCTCTAATGTTGAGATCCAAAAGAGAAAGACGAACTAAAGAGTAAAAGATGACACTATTTATGCGACGAGACATATGCATATGTTTTATTGTTTGTGAATGTATAGATCATTTATTGATTAACAAATATGAATTATAGTTTTCGAGTCTGGTATATGACATATTCGTGATGATATCGATTAAGATAATGGATACTTGACACCGTATAGAGAAGATTTTAAATTATCATTGACTAGTCAGGGCTCAGGATAATCCATAACCCACCGTCCAAACGGGAAATGGGCAGGCCTCGAGGGTTGGGATAACCGCGCGTTGTCTTACCCATCTCCTCCCATGTCCAAGAATGAAATTGTTCCGCTGGAAAGCCAGAGTCGCTCAACGGTAAACAAGCCACCGCTCTAGGGCCCGTTCACGGCGTGACTAAGATGGTTATCAGTCAGTAGTATGGTCCTTTCCTGGGAACCAGCGCAGTGTTCTCTAGCTACGCACCTCGGCATCATCGTTACCTCCGGCGGAGCTTCCGAGGCTTCCGACCGACCGGCTTCCTAATCCCACCAAGGGAGACCAGCCCCTCGGCCTCCTATTCGTTACTTGCTTCTCGCTGCAGCGATGCAGGCCGCCCTCTCCCTCTCCCTGGGCACCTCCATCTCCCCGTCTGCGGCTGCCCGATCCGCCGGCGCCGCAGATCGCGCCGCCTCGGACGCTCTTCCCAGGTCTCTGCACACTCTCCGCTTCTGCGACCTTCGGAGAGAGGCTATCAGATGCCTTCCGGGCAGCCGCCTGTGCTCTAGCAGAGCAGGGCAGCCCGATGCACGAAGAATACAACCGAAGATCTCGGCGTCGGCGTCCGACAATGGAGTCGCTTCCCGGGACTTCAACTATGATCTCGTCATAATCGGCGCCGGAGTCGGCGGCCACGGGGCCGCTCTCCACGCTGTAGAGAAGGTACATTTGGCGTTTCTCTGCTCGAGGGAATGTTGGTCGAGCGAACTACCATATCCTGATTTATCGTGTATGCGAGGATTCTGGTGTCGTGGGAGTTTTTTAGATTTATTATCATGGATCGGGTAAGTTATGCGTCATATCTTTCTTCTTGCACATTGGTCGTGGAACTTTGCCGCATCATCAGTAATTAAAACTCCCAAAATTGTTCGGTCTCTGGTTGATATGCCCGTTCCGTTTTGTATCTATCTATCAAAATAATTCCGTTGGTTAATGGCAAGCTTAGAATGGAAAAAACGCGCATCTAGGGCTTGCCATTAGCAGAAATCCTGCTAACACATTCATTAGGCTGTTACGAATATCAGGTACACCTGTGGTCTGATCTTATGCGTAACAGTTAAGAAAGGCTGACAGTCTTGATCGATATGTTAATAATTGGCTGACAATTAGACGTGGGTATACCATGTATATTTGTCTGTGTCAATCAACATGCATCAGTTCAGAGTGTTGATAAGGTCTATGAATGCTATAACTATACTATATTATCGGCTTCACTTGCACCATATCATATAGGTCCAGAGCCCGGATTTTTTTATTTAGGCCATTACATCGTAACTAAGGATCAAGAGAATCAAGTGCCAGTAAAAATCTAAAATAAAGTTAGTAAAAATATTTACAAATGCAATCAAGTGCATACCTTGTTGAACATTTTATAAATTTAAAAACAACATTTACTCGAGCAATGATGACTTTCATTTATTCTCATCACTAAAACCATCTATAATTGATTCCACACCAATTTATTTTTAAATGTAGATCATCAAATAATTCATGAGAAATTCATCTTCTATTCTATTTTTAAGCTTGATATTTGACAATATTTATAGCAGAAAAGCTCTTTCCCATTGTTGTTGATATTGAAAGTGTCAATATAGGCCGAACCTACCTGTCAATAATATGATAATGCATGCTTTCCCTATTTTTTTTGAAGGTGGCAAATTGGCACAATTCATTAATTTAAAGAAGGAAATGAATGATTCATAAGGAGAAGGTTCATGGTGATGGTGAGGGTATGAAAATAGGTGGGGGGGGGTGAAGGTTAAGACCAATTACCAAGATGGTAGTGATCAAGGGGACCATTGCAAAGCTATACTTTTCCAACTGTAAAATCTCTTCCTAAATGAATCCTTATCCGGATAGGAGCTGGAATGAGCAAAAATCCAGTCTTTTACAAAGAAGGCTATCATACGGAGAATTAATGATTAAGGTTGAATTTTCCAAGTGATCTTAAAAAAATTATTTTTTTAGTTATCTAAATGGACCAAAGCATTGCAGGAAGAGTAAGATTCCATGGTCTCGAATAATAACACTGCATATTTATCTTGTTCTATTGGCATATTAATGCTGTTACATCCTGATGACTCAATTATGGTATGTGTCAATTCTCGAATTGTGTGCACCACTGATATTGAATGATTCCACAATGTAAGTACCATGTCTCCTATCTTAATCCCACAAAACACACCATTTAGCTTGCACCAGAAAAAGTTTATGTAATTAAGATTTGGTGGGTCATATGTCTCTACAAATATCCACAAAACCATCTGATTTTGATTGGTATTATTGGATACCATACTACTTCCCCCAATGTTCCTCTATACCACCCAAACTCAATTTAAAGCTTGCTGATTTGACAGATAATGTGAAGGCCTTCTAGGGATCCATGACATTTTATTCTCTTGAGAGCAGTGATCACTGGATCAAAATCGGTACCCAAATTGGTGGGTACCAATCCGATCATGGGCAGTCCCGGCTGATTTTCCTGATTTTTTGGGAAGAAAATCGATCCGGATTAGCTAATTTTTTAAAATAAAAATCGTAAAAAATTATGAAAAATCAGTAGACACGTAGAAAAATTGTTATCTAACATTCAACTACAAACTCATGTACAAATAATGTAATAATGTTTAATACAAATTATATCATATGTTATCAATATATATGATATTGGTCACGAGACTTCTCATTATCCGCATTTGTCCCCTCTGAAGGTCATTGTTGTTGAAAAGTCGTGATAGGCCCATTTCCATAGCCAAATAAATATTGGGCTATCTCATTCTCATTAAAATCATATGAGCCATCTAGTACTGGCTTTATTTATTGTTGAGTAGGTTGAATAAACTATTTCTTTTTGTTATTTAAGGAGGGTGCTTGTGTACTATATGTTAGACTGACAAGTCTTCACATAAATTTTAACTTTCTTTTCTTTGATATTGCTTTTGCTTGCGAAGAAGAACCCCCAATCCTAATGCCATGCTAGTAGATCTTTTTCAATGCGTTGAATTCATTCTAATATGCTTATCATTGTCTTTGTCCTCTGAGGGATTGTCTGTGATGATGGGGCAGAAGCTGGGTTGGAGTGGGTGTTAGTGCCAGAATAACATGGATTTCTTCTTGCATGTCTTCGTAGGGTTGTAAACCGATCCTTATAATATTTGGATTTGGTTTGAATTCATATCCGATTGAGTGGATAATATTTAATTAGAGAGATCTGGTGGATTTTTTTGGATACAGATAATATCTAATTTATCAACGAAGCAGATATCACAATCAAAAGATCTGGTTTTGATAATATCCACTCAGAGGAAGACCGTTGGATCAATGATTCCACGATCACTATAAATTTTACCCCCTCATCAAACCCTAGTGCAACACGATACACATGAGCTGTGAGTGAGGCCCCCAACATCCAACAACATATTCGAGGCATGAGTGCGGGGCAACTTGACCTCCCCCAGAAGCTTTTCTTCTTCTTGGCAGCTCGCAAGGAGGACTTCCTCTTCCCTTAAAGCTTTTCTTCTTTCTAGTGGCCTGCAAGGAGGATGTCCTCTTCACTATTGTATGATAAGAGGAAGCATGTCATCAAGGCCTGCAACCCCATATTAGAGGAGTCTTTATCATTGTGCTTCACGGACGAGAATGGGGATGCACCCGGAAGCTTGTTGCGGCCGCACCTACTATAAGAGCACGCAATTGAGTTGTGGAGTCATGCGAGGGTGGCAGCACCTAAGGCTTTTGTCCTTCCCAGCGGCCCGAGAGGACTTCTATATGAGCCCCAGGCTTGATGACTCCCTTTGAAGCTGTGGCTTTCGTGCATCGCCGATGGCTGTTGAAGCTTCGACTCACTCCATCGCCGGTGGCTCTTGAAGGCTCGAAGCCCCCTTCTTTGGATAACTCCTACTTCTACCGCATTCGATCATGAGGTGCCAATGGTCACCATCCACCCTCGAAGGCAAAGCGGATATTATCCGTATCTGCTCCGATATGAGAAATATATAAAGACTTTCATATGCTCCATATCCGGTCTCAATTAGAGCAGATATCCGAATATTTTGGTGGAACGGGTCTCGAGAACAGTATATTTGCTTGTATCTACTCCGTTTATAGCTATGTGTTTTCGTGTTCATGTTGAATGTCATCTAATTCTCGTTCAACTCACATACGATTCTCAAAATCAAACTCTAGAAGTGCTCTACCTGCTCCACCAACACAACAAATGGGTGCTCATTTTGAAAAGGATAGTCCACGCCAACATCTTTACCCACTCTTTGACGTGCATTAGATGCTGTTTCAACTTCTTATTGGTATGGTCTATCTGTAAATTTTGAGAATCTTTCTTATGCAATTCTCTAACGGTGTTAAATGGTCTTGATTCTTTGTCACATGCTATAATGGCATGACAAAAGCTTCTCCAACATATTAGATGTTAACATATTTTTCTCTTGGCATTGATTAGGCTAATATTAAGACTATACCTCCATATTTGTCTCTACTCCATTGAGCATTGGAGGCCGTTCTCGTGAAAAAACATGTGAACAGAAGGGCACAAGGTGATGTTGCTGGGTTCTCTATGTGAAAACGACAAAAGATATTGTTGCCATGCTTTGAGTTAAATTAATGGATGGTGGGTGACAATGCTTAAATAGTAGATAACAAGAACACAAGTCACTCACGAAGGATGGTTGATAATTGTGAAGGAAGCAACAATTTAGGCCACAAAGAGGTGTGCCAGAGGGTGGATCATAGAAGGGGACCCATGCAGATCAAAGATCCTTTCCTTCATAAGCATTGTGGTACTGCAGCAGCTGAAAAAGGACGTACAAGAATGATTATTACTTGTTAGGTGTTTGGTAAAATTGAAAAACCTTATAAAATGTATCCTACAGAAAAGGCATCCAGTGCACTGACACAATAGTGCCTTGCCACCTAGGCGGCATGTAGGCGGGCGTCTTGACAACTATGATTGGTAGCTTATTGCATAGTTGTCAAGGTGCCCGTCTAGGCACTGCCTAGGCGACAAAGCGCTTTTCAAGGGGTACCTTGCTAAGGCGCCTTAGGGGGGGGAGGCACCCAAGGCACCTGGCTAGGCTCTCTGTTGACACCTGGAATTTCGAAAAAAAAAGGAAGAGAAGAACAGGAAGCAGAAGACGATGAAGAAGGGAGAAGACCGGCAGGCAAAAAGGAAGAAGGGGGAGGCGAACGCAAATGGCAAGTCGGCAGATCGCTTTACCGCAGCCGACTTGCGGTCGGGTGTGCAGGAGAGGGTGATCCCCTTGCGGGATCTCCGGAACAGAGGACCCAGCCCTTTTACCAGTCCCTGCGGCGACACCCTGCATTGACCGGGAGCTCATCCAGACTCCCACGGACTTCCGGAGGAGCCCCGCGCCCGGGGACGGCTATAAGAGGGAGCCGGAGGGTCCGCGTGCGGAGGTGGGGGGTGGCAAAAAAAAGAGGAGAGGCGACAGAGGCGAGCATCCGGAGAGGGGGATCGAGCAACCGTAAGCGAGAGCGGAAGAGAGAGAGAGAGAGAGAAGGCAGGCCGGAGGGTTACCTCCTCCGGACGCGTCGTTCCCCCCTTTCTTTGCCTTCTTCCCACGAAGCCGGCGAGGGTTCCTCCTCCTCCGCCTGACAAAGCTGCCGGGTTCCTCTTCCTCCATTCACACTGCCGCTCGCGCCGTCAAGCTTCCGGTGCAGCCATCGGGGGCCTTACCCTTCCTCGCGCGTCGTCGTCGTCAAGATCTCCTCCTCCTCCTTCCGTCGGGACCGTCTTCTCCTCCGGTTAGGGCCGCCGGCGCTGTCACTCTCCCGCCGTCCGGGTTCCGCCGCCGTCGAAGCCGCGAGGGCCTCCTTCCTCCGTCGCGGCCGAGCGTCGGGCGGGGGAGGGGTGGAATTTATTTTTTTTGCCAAACATATGTCCACGGTGGACATATGAGGAGCTGGCCGCGTCACGCGTGAGAGGCCGCGGGAGGGGAGGTTGACCCGCTAGTCAACCTTCGTGTGGGGCCCACCCGATGGAGAGAACGCAAAAAAAAGGGGCGCGCGCGTACACGCGCGCGGCAGGGGGCCGAGGCGGGATGGGCCGCCGAAGAGGCCCAGTAATCTCCAAGGAACAGTGCCCGAACAGGGCATATAAAAAAATTAAAAACAAACAATCAAATGAAATTAAATAGAAATCTACCTCTTTAATCAACAAATCGAGACTAGTTGGGGGGTCGACTAACTATCCGCCCCTACGTCTCGACTTAACCTAAAAGAAATCAAAATTCGGATTAGTTGGGGGGTCGACTAAACATCCGCCCCTACGTCCTTAAGGAAGACATGCAAAGGTCATAAAAAGATCCCAATGTCTTACCATCCAGCTATATATGAGGCCATGCATGATCAACATGCCATTAAGCCGATTATATGCTAAAAAAGAGAGAATTGGGGGAAATACTCATAAGTCTACCTAAGGACCGGGTATATTCCCCCATAAATTGACAAGTTCATCATGTCCAAGGAGGATTGAGTGAGGATGGTCTCAAAACCATCAAGTTGTAATGACATAGAACCGAGCAATAAGATGGCATGTTCGGTTTACAAGTGATCTTGAGTGGAGGATCAATAACCCCATGAAATTGAGAGGATTGCAAATAAAAAAAATGATGAAATAAAACAAAATAAAGCAACCTGGACATAAATACAAAGAATGTCATTCCGGGTCTGAAAATACTGAGAGTTGGAGAGCTGAATTTAATAAAAAGGGGGGAGGGTAGGTAGAATTTCCTAAGGTTAAATCAAAATTTGAAACCTAAATCTGAAGTATTAAAAACAAATCAAATCCGGCCCAATTCAATAATACATAACCTTTAATAATTGAACAATTCTAAAGTCCACGTCCCAACCAGAATCTGGAGGGCACATGGGCAATTTATGAGGTTTATAGAAATGTGGGAATTTAAAACTTGAAGCTTAATCTGAAGAATCCGAAACATACAAAAAATCTGGAAACATCTGAATGTGAAATTGAAGCATGCAGGATTTGAAAAAAATCTGAAATGTGTAAGTCTGACATCCGAAGATTTAAAATCTTGAAACATGAACTCCAAAATCTGAAATCTGCAAAATCTGAACTTCACATTCAAAACAAAATCTGAGAATGTGCAAAATTCTGGAGCGGGGGTTGGTTAAAAAAATTTGAGGATTGAGGGTTTAAGATCTGAACATTCCTAATTCAAATAAAACTGCAATTAACTCATTATAATTTGCCTGAGTCAAATCAATTCCTACTAAATAAACTTAAATCAAATTAAAAAACAAACCGATTCATTTTCCAAGATAAACTCAAAGCCATATTTCTTGGACAGAAGTCAAATAGACAACAAATTAAAAAAATCTGAAGCATAGCTTGAAATTGAAATCTGCAGTTTCTAATTCAAAAATCTGAACTCCAAGGACTTGAAATCTGAATGTCATATTCGAAGATAAAAGTCTGAAATCCAAGCAAATATGTAAATCTGAGAAATTGTAAATCCCAAAACCCGTAAAGCCCAGAATCTGAAACCTGAGTCTTCATATAACTAAATTCCCCAAATCAAAACACTTCCAAACAAATCACAAACTCAATTAAATCCATAAACAGAATTTGAATTAAGCAAAGTGATAATGTCAAGCACCAATCCGTTTTAATCAAACAGATTTAACTCAAATCAAACTAAATCTAAATAATTCAATCTCAACAAAATCCATTTCAGACAAGATTAGGTCAGTTTTAAAATCAAACAAACCTAACCCAGATTCAATCAAACTGAAATAAAACAAAATCTTTAAATTAAACCCAAATCAATCTTAATCAGACAACCTTAATTCAGATCTGAACCCCGTGAAATATGCATATTAATCAAATTTTAAAAATGAGTTAACTTTAACTAAACAAGTTTAACCTAAAACAAACTGAATTTAAATTAATAAATAATCCATCAATCAATTCAATTCAAGTCCCAAGTCAATTCACATAAATCTGAAACTGGCAGGTTGCATGAGAAAGAATCTAGAAACTGTCAAATTCATGAAATTTAAAGCCCACAGATTCAACTGAAATTTAATCAAATGGGTTAAATAAGATAATTTCATCCCAAACAAACCATATTCCTTAAGCTAAGCCCAAATCTCATTCAAAATCAAACAATAAACAAATTGTCAAAATTCAATTAAACAAACTCAAACTCAAACAGAATATAAATCAACAAATAACTCACATCAATCAAATTCAACTTAAATCAAATCAAATTCAAACCAAATCAAACAAAATTCAAATCAACTTAAACAAAAAAAGGAACATTAAGTGCTTGCATTCCATCAAGTTCATGGGGCTGTTTTCTCCTATGTGTTTGTATGAATGTTTATTTTTGTGGATGCATCATTCTTCTACTTCGATGAATTGCTATGACGGATAATCAAGGGTATTCGAGTATTCTCGATGTAATTAACGTCGGATCTTCGCACCATCCGACGGGGAGAGGTCAAAATAAAATTTAAAGAACCTAACAACCTCAATCCATAATTTTATACATACCACTGACCCTAGTTAGTACTTCTATGGTATACCATCTATTTTCCTAAGAAGTCAACGCCAAGGTCTAATTCAAATTCAAATGGAAAAATGAATTTCCAAAATCAAAATCTTTTAAAAAGTTTTAGATTCTGAGTTTACATCACTCTCCAAGTCTCATTTATGTTTATGTAAAAAGCTTTTTTCAGGGGCTTTGCCTCATTGATACCCCCATAAAGGATGTTGCCCCCTGCGACCTGACCACGCAAATAGATATGCAATTCGTGGACACCCATTTAATGATAATGTAAACATATTTCACTATTACTTAATATTATATATGGTTAAGCTTTGTGATTACAAGTATATGTTGTATACTTAAATCTTATAAAGTTCTTTCTTTACTCTCTTTTCTCTCTCTCACTTAGATTACCTCTTTCCCATAAAATGTATATCAATACATACATCTATCACAAAAGCAAAATCATATATACATATGCACACAAAAACACATATTCAATTATAACATACAAATATAATTGTATCTATGTATATATGTGGTATATATACATAAATATATATAATATTAACATCTAATTATATATATGTATACATATATAAACATCTAATGTCACCATTTTGACCGCCTAAGCAATACCTAAGCAGTTGCCTTGTTACATAAGCTGATTTAGCACCTTTTACCACTTTGGGCACGTTGTTGTCTTAACAACTATGGCGGATGGTAATCTATCTAATCCTTGTTATCCTAATTTTACTTTTCTTCTTTCGTAATAAATAATAGCCACATCTACAAAATTTTTTGCAGTTCATGCTTTCAGGATGCCTAATTGTTCTGTTAAGATGTTCACCTAGAGCGATGCACACGTTTATTGTTCTTTATTTACTAAAAAACTTTCTGTCAGATATTCCTTGTACCTAATATCTTTTTCATGCTTTCTGTGATTACATAAATGCCTTTTTTCAAGTCATGATACCTAAGAGTTATACAAATGTGAAGCAATTCATTCTCTGAGTGCCTTTCTTAGTGGTTACACAACTACACAGCCTTGGTTATCAGTTATCACAGTATTGTTATTACAGACTGGGGCTCGCATTTATGTTGCAAAATCTGGATCACCAGTGTAATTCTTGGCATTCTTTTCCCCGGATCAGTTTCAAATTTCAAATATAGATGATCACCTTCTTGACATTCAAAACCTGGCTTAATATATGGCAGGGTCTGAAAACAGCAATTGTTGAAGGTGATATTGTTGGTGGAACATGTGTTAATAGAGGTTGTGTTCCATCAAAAGCACTTCTGGCTGTAAGTGGTCGGATGCGTGAGCTTCAGAGTGAGCACCATATGAAGGCTTTAGGTTTACAGGTAATGAGTCTCTTATTTGTGTGGCTATTGTGTTATAACTCATGCTTTTACATTTATTATTGATTTTATTCTTACCTATCTCTTGGAACTCTATAGCAGGTGATCTTTATTGGAACTACCAATATTTTGCATTTTGTAGAGGAAACTTGGTTAAAAAATTCGAATTTTTGTAGTTTGATATCTACAAATTAGACCAGATGACTTGAACTTTCTTTATCTTAAAGGTATTTTGATCTTTTTATCATAGCCAATTTTTGCTTGTTACGTTAAAAAAAATCTACAAGATATTTGTTACTGTCTTACTGAAGTGGTCTACAAGATGTCTGATTAGTTAATACTCAGTCTTTATACTATCCTGAAAGAATCAGCTTGCCGAATTCTGCAACTCTGCAGAGAGGTCATTTTGATAGGATATACCTATCAATGCATCAATCAACTACAACTGAAGTGCTCAAGTGAACTAAGACCCTGTTTGATTAGACTTAATTATGTCTGAAGTCTGATTCAGTCAGACAATCTGACATTCAGATTGTTTCATAACTCTTCCAATTTAAGATCTGAAGTTTGAGGTTTTGAGCAGTTACGGTCTTAAACGTTAAGTGGAAGTACCTCCACTTAACACTGAAGCTATTGCCCGGCTCCTAGAAGTATCTATCAACTTCTCTGTACATATAGACTGAGCAGTTAGCATATTTTCTTCTCTGACAAAAAAATAGCATATTTTTTAGACGAGAGAGAAAATGACAATAGTTAGATGAAATTTTTTTCTTTCAAAAAAATAATTTCTTTTTTGTTTTGCCAAAATTTTATGTATTAATCTGGTTAGTTTCAAAGTTGATATCAAAAGGTTAAATATATTTTAAAATTACAAATTCTCAATGAATTGATTTATGCATATAAATATTACTTCACATAATTATATTCTGATGATTATTTGTATAATTTTACATGATATGCAAATACTTTATTTTCTATTCAAATGACATGTTCATACAGATATGTATATATTTAGATGTTGGTTTATGATTAATAAATATTTTTATTATATTTAAATTTAAGATTCAGATATTAGTTGTTAATTTATCAAACACTCTTGATCATTAAGTTGTCAGACCTCTATGCAAGGTGTTCAGATTTAAGAAGTGAATCTCAGATTTCAGATCTCAGCATTATCAAATTCCACTTAAGATGAAAATCAGGACGAGGTCACTGGTTTTGGACAAAATCAGCCAGAGTAATCTATTTTTTGTCCTTGATTTGGCATCTCATGTTGGTTTTCCAGGAGTTCAGGAGATCAGTCCAATATCAAGCCAAATAGCCAATCCATAGATTACTCGGATGCAGTATTTGAATGGAAGCTGCTCAGATGAACAACTACCACGGTGGAAGAGGATAATAAGAATACCAGATCACTGTCACAGACTCACAACATTTAGGTCAATGTCCATCTGCCATTCTTGATGTCACCACCTCTTATCCGTACTCTTCAGCAAAGAGAAGTTGTTAGGCTAGAAGCAGTGACGAAGGCCAGTATGTGTGAGAAAAATATAGCTGAAACAAATTTCCAATTTTCTTGAACGTGATAGATGTTTTCCATTCCATATTTTATTTGACAACCTTGAATTCCAATATTTGATTCTTGCGAGAAAACAAGGTGAAACAAAATTTATCTAGGGTGCAATATTTATTTTTTCTTCTGTAAGTAGTGGAGGTTGCATATCGAATCCACCTGAAAAATCTTGTATCTTTGCTGCAGTCTAAAACATGAGAATCCTTCCCTTCAGAGTTTCTTGAGTCTTGAGAATCTTTATTTTTTATGATAAATTGATCTTGAGGAACTAGGCTTCTACAACTATCTCAACTTCCCTCCAGTTCTTTTTAGTTTCATTTGTGTGTGGCTATGTACAATATAGATGAAACAATTAGGTGATTACTCTCTTTGCCTACACCTGCAGTCTACACCCACTGTCTTGCAACCTCACCCAATCTCCAAAGACGCTATCTTCAAGCTATCCATTACAAATGTTTTTTTTACCTTCTGACTATTCAATTTTTTCGGCAGTTCACAGTTGGCTTGCTAATCTTGTCAACCCTGATGAGCAGTTCCACTTTTGCATATATCTTGGACCTATTCTTGTTGTTGCCTTGTCTTGTATATATTAAAGGGTAATTGATCTTATTACAAAGACAGCAGGGTGCATCCAAAATGTTGCACTAGTCTCTTGAAAATTTAAGGAGATGCCTGCGAGGCTTCTTTTTTTATTCACTCAAGATGGATCCTAACACCTAGTTGGCATTCTTGGTCTCAAGTGACATACTTTAGGTTTTTACCCTTTCTTGCATTATCTGTCTTTGGATGATAGAGGGGCATGCCCGAAGTTTGTTTTACTAATTATGCTCATTTCTGTTGTATCCCCAGGTAGCCCCAAGTCCCTCTTGGTAAGGAGTATGGGCACTTTGCCGCTTCATTAGTAATCTATTTGTTGCTTGTTTTCCAAAAGAAACATTACGCAATGATCCTCTGCCGTTGACTTCCAAAAGCTACATTACATTCAATCAGTGCAAAAGAAGAAATGCATAACAATATAGTGGGATGTTGCTTCATGTGATTCACATGTTTCACATTTCAAATTCCATATTCTTAAAAGAAAGCCCAAATAAACCGTTCTAATAGGTATACTGTGTGATGTCTCAGTCTTATACCCTTTGCTATCTTTTCTTGATAAGATATGGGAGAAATTATGTCACACGATCTCTTTTGAGAAAAAAATTCCAGATCTAAGATTCCAATTTCCAAGTGTAGACATCGGTGCTCTTTATATCTTGACAACACGCGGGATATATTTGACTCCTGATTCCCGTAAAAAATGATTTCTAGTAAAAAATTGTAAGTTTGTAGAAAATTGCTGTATGATTTTAGGTAAGTCTGTATCTATTAGTTGAATCTTTCATGCCAATTGGCATATTATGCAGATGAATATTTGTGCTGCTAATGTATGCACTTATAGTCCATTGTTTTTCCTATTTTTTGTTTTCACTAATATTATGACAATTTTCCCGAGTAACAGGTTGCAGTTTCTGGTTATGACAGACAAAGTGTAGCTGATCATGCAAATAATCTTGCTTCAAAAATACGTGGTAATTTGACTAATTCACTAAAAGCTTTGGGAGTGGACATATTAACCGGTGTTGGCACAATTGTGGTGAGTCACATGGGCATTTCTTTTGTTGAGCATGCATCAAAATGTTGTGTAGATTTTGGTGATTATTTTACAGTGTGCATGTGAGAACCTCGTTTTTTCATTTTTATTTTAGTTTTCAAAATCAAATTTTTTTTGCATCTCCTTTGGACTACTTAGGAAAATAGGTATTAACCTATAAATGTATTAAATAGTCCGACGATACATTTAAAATTATTAGAACCGAGGTTCGGGTTCTTTGAAAAATTTGATTTTTGACCCCTCTCCGCCGGATGGTGCGAATACCCGGCGTTAACTTACATCGAGCAAGTACTCGAACGCCCTTGATTAACCGCCATAGCAATCGGTTTGGTAGAGAGTGCACATCCATACGAAACAATAAACTAGAGGGCCGTAAGCCTTGCGGGCCCGATGAGATGCGAACACGTTGCGTTACGTTTGGTTGACGTTGATTTTATTTGATTAAGACGTGATTTTTACTAATTGATTTATATTTGATTTTTCAAGTTGTTTATTTTTAATTTGATCATTCCATTAATGTTTTGATTTAATGGGTTGAGTTTGATTTATTTGTTTTATTGAATTTCAATTTGATTATGATTTTGTTTTGAGTTTAAAGTTTGATTAAAAGAATTAGGTGTGCTATGATTTGAGATTCAATGGTTAACGGATTGATTAAGATTATTTAATTGTATATGTTGCTTTTTGTTGTGACGTTGATTTAAGTATGTTCAATGTATTTTAAGACTTTGATTAAGTTGTTTAAGAGTATTTTATGTTATTTTAATTTTATCTTAAGAACTGTTTTTTTGGTGTTTACTTACTGTTTTGATGGATTTTTAATGTATTGGAGTTTGTTTATTTAGTTTTATTTGATGTTATTTAATTATCACTTGATTAAGGAATTTAGTTGCATGCGTTGTGTATACTTTAGTTTGATTTTTGAGTTGTTTAAAAGTCTGATTTTTATACTTCAGATTTAATGAGTGTTTTTTATTTTTTATTTTTTTATCTTATTTATTTAATTTGAGTTCACATCCCATCCGATCTGTCGAGCTAACGATCGGTGCTCAATTGAATATCACAGCTTCATTTCATTGGAAGATGGGGTGAAGTACATCGGTGTACAATGTGATTGATCCTTCCCCCAATATAGGTTTATCTTCACTACTTTGGAAAAATTTTGGCATTACGACGGCATGCCGGCTATTTTTCCAACTTAGTGAAAATTTACCCATCCAAAATAGCCAGCCTTAGCTTAGCCATATTGGGGAAGGATCGACGGCTACGGGATTCATGCCCGCGCCTCCGTCCGGGTCGCCAGCTACGGGATGCATGCCCGCGCCTCCGCCCAAGGTGGAGTTCCCCGCTAGGGGTGAATCTCCTTAATTTAATGTTGCTTTCGCATTCTGAATTTTTATTTAAATTTTTTGTTTGTCAAAGCCTTTTAGGCTTGCTGCGAGTTGAGTTGGCCTCCAGCGGTCCGGCAGCTCGGTTTTTTAACCACGTGGGCCCGGGTGGCCCAACAAGGCCGGCTTCACGTCTTCTTGGCCTAATTGGGCCGATTCAGCCCGTCTTTAGCTCCTTGGGCCTTGGCGGCCCAACTTTCACCACGTGGGACCTGGAGGGCCCGTCTTCGGCTCCTGGACGCTGACGACCTGATTTGCAACACGCCGGGTCTGTTTGCCTCGACCGAACCAGTGGCTGTTTGCTGAGCCAACACCTGTTTTGGCACCGAACCGGCTGTTGCTTTAGTACCGGATTGGCACCTGTCTTGACATTGGTCCAGCGCTTGTTTCGGCACCGGTTCGGCGCCTGTCTTCAAACGAGCCAGCACTTGTTTTGGGTCTGGAACTGGGCTGTTTTGGTAGCCAGCTTGATGGGCTGCGCAAAGGGCAGTTCAGGTGCTGCGCAATGATCGGAAAGGGGCTCGAACAAGGCCTGTATAAGGGACTCAACAGTAGGCTGCAGCAGGAGACCAGTTTAAGGTCTGAATTGGACCATCCAGAGGCTGTTGTGGGGGTCGTTTTGGACTCTGATTAGGGAACTGTTTAGGCAGACAGAAAGGGGGGGGGACATGGCAGTTTCAAGGGGTCTTTTGGGTGCTGCACAGGGGCCTAACAGACTGTTTTTTTGGTCTGTTTGGGCTGAACAGAAGAGGGTGCGCAGAGGAGTCTGCGGTAGTTGGAAGAAGAGGTTGACCCTTGGTGTGCAGCAGCGTGGGCCGCAGCAGCAATCTTCAGCGGCTCCTCTTCTCCAATGTATGCAGAAGCATCAACAGTACTCTTCCCATGGCTTTCTTCTTCTCTCTTCTTCTTCTTCTCCTGGTGATAGGCGAGGTTGAGTGGTTCCCTTCCCTCCTTGCTGTTGGCGTTGAAGCAGGATCAGGTTGCTCCTTTCTTCTTGGCTGAGGGCTGGCCGTAGAGACGTCGCCCGCTGCAGTACATGCTCTCCTTCTGGCAGCAGTTACGTGGAGATGGAGGGGGCTGGATCTCTCTCCTCCGGTCTTTTTGGTGCCGGCCCGCGGCTGCTGCGGGCGGACCTTGTTGGAGAGAACGCAGCCACTCTAGATGCTGCCGTTGCTTGACACTTTTGGAGGAGGTCGTGAGAGGAGGGAGGCCGAGAGAGGGAGAGCACGCGAGAGGCCCCGAGAGAGATAGCCTCACCCTCCCCCCCTCCTTGATGCGCAGCAAGCCTTGTTGGAGAAGATGCTGTTGCCGATAGATGAAGGGGCTGCTGCTTCTGCTGTTAGAAGATCAGAAGGCCGCTGCTGTTGTTGGAGAAGAAAGCTCTTGTTGTGGGAGGAGGTGGAGATGCAGCCACGGCTGCAGTTGAAGCTTCTGGTTGTAGAACGTGACTGGGAGGAGGGCTTAGACAATAGAGGCTATGGTTGGATGAAGAACGTCGAATGTTCTCCTTCCTCTGGTTCACTCCGGCAGAACCTCCTCTTCTTCTTCTTTTGTCGAGGCTCCGCCGGATGCAGCAAGGGGAAGATCGCTGGGGTGCCGGGCGTGAGCCCCCCCCGCCTGTCGAATGTTGCTCCCCTTCTCTCTTGCTGGTGACGATGGCAGTAGGGAGGTGAAAGACTTGGAAGAGGAGGGAGATGGAATGGAGAAGGAGAAGAGAACGTGGATCCCTCCTCTCTCTCTCTTCTCTCTAGCTGCTGGCCGTGGAGCTCCCCCTCCCCTTGGTTCTCTGTCCCTCCTCTCTCTCCCTCCTCCGGTGGCTGTATCTTGCAGAACCAGGGCCTCTCTTGCCAGTCGATCCCCCCCGAATGCCTTGCCTCTGCTGGCCTTTTATTTTCCTTCCCTTTTTTTTGATATGCTGCCTCCTTTTGTTGCATACGTGGGCAACCCACCCATTTTCAACGCCTATGCCATCCGTTGGCCGCGTACGTGAGAGGGAAAGAGGGAGAGATAAAAGAGAAAGGACTTTTAATTCTTTTTCAATCACTTCCTTGATTTTAGGAACTCATCCGGGAAGGGTGGCTGGCGCCGACAAGAGAGAGAGCTGTACATTGGCAGGAGAGAGAGGGCTGGCGGCTGGCTCTTCTAAGTTGGCTTTGACCTAGTTTTGATCGAGACGACTTCGATCCAACAGCCGATATTAATTCCGAGTGGAATTAATTTAATTAAGCTCTAAAAATAGTCGAAAAAACCAGAAGATGTCCCGATAGCCGTTGATCTTGTGTACCATCGGATGCGGTTGCTAATGACCTCCAATTGTCGGAAGATCACCGATTTGATAGAATTTCCGATCGGTACGATCTCAAAATTTTCAAAATTCCGAAAATTGCACTTAAAAATGCAATTAAATAAATATGCACCAGTGACTCTAGCCTTCACCACAAATAATGTTATCTACAGCGGGTTGGACAAAATTGCCCTTATCTCGAAGTATGTGCCGACTCTACAAATTTTTTTGAATTTCGTCCATAACCTCCTGAATATAGATCGGATTGATGATCCGACTTCAACATTGCTCTTCTGGGTGTCGGGCGGACATTCTGGCGGCGTCGGTTGTTAATGGGCCTGCTTGGATTTGTCCAGGCCCAATAGGGGCAAAATGGTTATTTTCTCATCCGAAGTCGGATTGTGACATTTTTAGGTGCCAACAGTGCATTATGTCAAGGACTTGGTATTGTTTGTTTTTTGCATGGCATTGCCAAGGATTTGAACATGTATCAACTTTGTGAATGTTCTGAAGATCTTGCTAAGCACTTGGTGTTGTTCACTTGCTTTTTCTTTCTTCTAAAATTTTTGAAGTTTCATACTGTTGGCACCTAAAATTTCCATATGGAATCGGACAAAAAAAAAGGGGGGGAGTTTTATAACTCGAAGTGATATGGTTGTTTGACATACAAAAGTCGTTCAACATAAATATGAATCAAAGTTCCTCCCTAAATCTACAAGGATTGAGATTGATGTTATTTAAAGAGCATGGTGGTCAGCGGCTAGATTAGGCATTGACTTTTTTTTTATTCACCCTAAGTCCAATCTCAAGCCCATTTGTGACTCGTATGTGTTGCAAAAAAGGGGGCGGTGGGGCCAAGTATGCATCATCATCGGAAGCCCGCCAAGAGATCCAATGGGTTGACAAGACCTCATTATGGACGCGTGCTCAAAGCCAAGCCGATTGAGTATATTTCAAGATCCTTTATACGTACGTAAGACGGGCAAGGTCTCAAAAGAGGGCGAGAACCCGACTTGCCATATCTACCGCCGGGACAAGGGAAGGAGGCCAGCGGTGCCATAACAGTGCAACCGAGAATCGCGCAATGGAGCCGTGACGCGTCTTCGTGATTGAAATCCTCGAGCTCGTCTCGGAGTAAGATTTCCTCTTTCGGAAGGGCTCTCGACATCACAAGTGGGAAGTCGGGAGCCTATGTAGGGGTGGCCCGAGCCATCGACGAGAGGAGAGCGAGGGAGAAGATAGGGGAGACGGAGAGAAATCCAAAGAAGAAGGCCGAGAGAAAGAGGGGCGGACCGGGAAGTCCCGCCCGCCGTCGGACCTCCTCCTTCCCGTAGTCGCTATCATCGCCGAAATCCCCCTAAAGCTGCCACCGCCGCCGGAAGCACCTGTTGCAGACGTGGGGATCGCCGGAAGCCTCCTTTGCGGCAGCAGCAGCCATCGCCAAGTCCTCCGGAAGACGCCGTCGCCAAGACCTCCGCCGGCAGCAGCAGCCGTCGCCAAGACCTCCGCCGGCAGCAGCAGCCGTCGCCGTCCAGAGCACCCGGCCACAAAGGAAGCCCCGTTGGGAGCCGCAGACATTGCTGGAACCCTCTGAAGCTGCCGGAAGCCGTCGAAGCCCCCCCTACCGTCTCCCGTCTCCGCCGTGATCATGGGAGGAAGGAGGCACTGTAGCCGGGAGAAATATGTCTCCCGGACTATAGTCCATGCTGGAAAAGGTCTGGGGCCCACCCGGTGAAGAGAAGACAAAAAAAAAAAGAAAAAGAAGGGGGAGGCGCGACCGGGCGAAGCCAGCCGGCCCCCGCGTGCGCACCCGCCGGTCTAGAACAGGAGTGGTCCGGTCCAAACAGTGGACTGGGTTTTTCATCTGGTTGAAATAGCACCCTGCGCATACACTGCAGGACCCTTCAACAAAAATAAAAATAAAAATAAAAATTCAAATTAAAAGGATCTTCACCCAGGAGTCTTGGGATAGCCACGCGCTAAACCATAGACCGACGAGGTGGGGTCCTTGGGAGATCCTCCACAAGTCCTTCTGGACCGGGGCTACTCTCCCTCAATTTGGTTAATAATAAATGTGGGGTTAATTTCTAGTTTCCCCAAAATCTATTCAATTTTGAGTCTCTTAATGCCTATAAAAGGCTGTATGAGATTTAATCTTCATTGTGGGGTTAATTTCCAATTTCCCCAAAATCTATTCAATTTTGAGTCTCTTAATGCCTATAAAAGGCTATATGAGATTTAATCTTCATTGTGGGGTTAATTTCCAATTTCCCCAAAATCCATTCAATTTAAGTCTCTTAATGCCTATAAAAGGTCGTATGAGATTTAATTTTCAATGTGGGGTCAATTTCTGATTCCCCAAAATCCATTCAATTTTAAGTCTTTTAATGCCTATAAAAGGCCACATGAGATTTAATTTTCTTTGTGGGGTCGATTTTCGATGACCAAAATTCATTTGAGATAAATTTCTTGATGCTCACAAAGAGCTATGAGAAATTTAATCTTACAAAAAAAGAGTTGTTATTTTTATGCCCATGTAGGGCCATGAAAAAAGTTAGCTCGGAGTTAAGTTTTGTGAAATATCTCCATACATGCAGAGTATTTATTAATATTATTATTTTTTTTCTCTCTTTCTTTTCACATCTCAAAATCCAATTTAATTTCAACTAAATAAATTCAAAGGAATTCCAAATTAAATAAATCCAATTTAAACCAAATCAAGATAAATCACAACACATGTAAATCAATAACAACCCATAAATAAAACTCAACTTCTCAAAAATAAATCAAAATCAAATTTCTAAACAAATTTTAATAAACAAACCAAATCCAAAGACAAGTCAAGAAAATTTAAATCAAATTAAAATTTAAACACCAATCAAATTCAATTCAAATCCAACTCTTAAATTAAACTCAAGATAATCAAATAAAATTAAACCAAACAAACTTCAAATTAAATCTGACTTGAACAAATTTAAATTAATCCAAATCATTTTTTTTTAACTAAACAAATTTAAAGCAAACTGAAATTAAATCTATAAACAATTTTTAACTCAAATCAATTCTAACCAAATAAACCCAAATTCAAAACCTGCAACCAAAATCTGAAATAAAAAATACAGCAATTTGTAATTCTGAATTTGTAAGATCCGAAAATTGAACTTAATCCTTTTAAAAGCCTAAAACCTGAAGATGGGAGATAAGGTTCGGAATCTGAAATCTGAACACCCAGATCTGAAATTGAAAGTCTAAAAATCTGCAGATTTAATTCAAATCTAAACCAATCAAAATTGAATTTAAATCAAGCCCAACTCTAATTCAATCAAATCAAATTTCTCTAAGTAATCCAAACTCAAGCGAATCTGAAACTGTAAAATCCGAAGTTAGAAAACATTCAATCAAATCAAATTTCTCTCAAACTTAAGCTAATCAAACAGAATTCAACCGGAAGACCACATAAATAAATCACCTGAACTAAATTTGTGAACCCATAAAAAATCAACACATTTCAAGGAATCTAATCCAACCCACAATAATCACCTGTAAGATTTAAATAATCACCTAAAATCTGCAACCCAAATTCTAAGTTAATAAAAACATACTCAAGCAAAACACAAACTCAAGTAAAATAAAAACAGAATTTGAACCGAGTCATAAAACAAATCACAAATTAAATAAGTCTCAAAACAGAATGTGAATCAATCTTAACCAAACCAAAGCCAAACAATCCAATCTCAATAAATAAGATCAGGTTAGATTTAAAAATCAAACAAGCTAAAATCCGTGTCAAAACCAATCTTGTGAGATCCAACCTTAAAATAAAACAAACCCAATAATTTTAAATCAACAGAACAAGTCATCAAATAGAATCCACTAAACAAACTCAAATTCAAATAAAATTCAGACTAAACCCAAATTTCCCAAACAAACAAACGTGATTTAAAACAAACCGAACTCAAAGTTCAGCCCAAAATATCATCAAGCAATAAATAAATTGTTTTTCTAACTCTAACCAAATTTAAATCAACAAACAAATTCAACTCATTCCAACCAAACTTAAATCAATTAATCAAAATGCAAACTCAAACCCAAATTAGATGCATAAAACTCCCAAAATGTCAAATTCACCCCAAACTCAATCAAATCAACTCAAATACAAATCAAATCAAAGCCAGACTCAATATAATTCAAATTCAACTGCAATCAAACTAAAAATCAAACAATAAACAAATTAAATCAAACTCAGATCAAGTTTAAAATCAATTAACAAATTCAAATTGAACCAAACTTAAATCAAGGAACAAATCAAACTCCAATCCAAACTAAAAGAAACTCAACCAATTAAATTCAATTCAACTCAATCAAAATTCAAACCAACAAAACTCAATTCAACCAACTCAATTCAAATCAATTCAAACTGAAATTCAAATCAATTCAATTCAACTTAAACTTAATCAAACCAATTCAACTCAAATCAATTTTAACCAATTCAATTCAAACAAAATTCAAACAAATCAAATACTTGCCTTCCGTCAAATTCATGTGACTGTTTTCTCCTATGTGTGTATGTGAATGCTTATTTTGCGGATGTATGTTTTCTGTTCCAACGGATTGTTATGACGTTTAATCAAGGGTATTCGAGAAATCTCGATGTAATTAACGTCGGATCTTCGCACCATCCGACGGGGAGAGGTCAAAATAAATTTTCAAAGAACCTAACAACCTCAGCATATAATTCTGACCCTAGTTAATACTTTTATGGAATACCATCTATTTTCCTAAGAAGTCAATACTAAGGTTTAATCAAATCAAATTCAAATTCAAAAAAGAAAATGAATTTCCAAAACAACAAAAAAGAGAATAAAATCTTTTTGTTAGATTTTGAGGTTACATCACATACATATGTTTAAAGGGAAAGAAGGTACTAACCTTAGTCTCCCTTGTTAAACATTATTTAGTATTCAATCTTGTGAAGGGTTCCTTATGTTAACACTCTTTCTTGGTTATTTGAAATCTCTATTCAAAGACTACTAAAAGCCAGTTATCCCTTGGGCTGTAAAAAAAACCGGTAAACCGAACCGATGGTTTGGTTCAGCTCTTCCCTAAACTAGGCCGAACTAGTAACCTGGTTGATTCGATAAACCGGTCACCTTCTCTCACACTAGGAGCCTGGGTGATGGGGTTGAGGATCGCTGCCCAATGGTCACCTCTGGCAAGCTTCTGCCAACACAAGGCGATTCCCTCCTGTGGTTGGTGCTGCTGTTGCATCCTTTGGTCCCGGTCCTCCTCCTCCTATGAAGCTCTTCTTTACTCTTCTTCTCAATGTTCTCATGGCCCCAGTTCTTCTTCGGTGGTTGCTATGCCAGCTTCTACCTGAGATTGACCTCTTTATCGGTATTCTTTCCTTCCCTCGCCAGCAGTTGCTCCTCCGCTTGCCCTGCTGCCAACATCTCTGCATTGGCTTCCGAGGATCTTGCGCTGGCTTCCCTGCCTGCGTCCGATGGTCCAGTCCAACTTCCTTGGTATGCCTTTCCTGGTCCAACCCTCTCCTTCTTTGGAAAGTGGTGCCACAAGGGAACTGTTGCCACTGCCACTGCCAGCTTGCAGAGGGCCCTCAAAGCTAGAAGGTTGTTGACAGGTACGGCAGGAAGGCACTGCTTACCCCATGGCCCGCAACCTTTGTCCCACATCAATGGTTTTAAAATTGGACTGGTTGAGGGCGTTGAGGCTTCTTTTGAAACCAACCCCTGCAGTGTGCCACGTTTTCTCACATGGGCTTGACTGTTTAGGTCACAGTCTGTTTTTGAAAGTCAGTAATTAATAAAAAAAATTTGGTTGATTTAAACTCTTTTAAATATAATTGAGTTTAAAAAATCGACATGATAGAAAGTCGACGGTTTGAATCAAATGGTTCATTTCATTTTCGATTTGGAGCCTTATTGAATTGGTTTGGTTCAGTTTAAAATTCAGTTTGGTTTCAGTTTTGAAAAAAAAATGGTCTAAAACTGGACCGAACTGAACCGGTTACACCCTATTTTTCCTTTTATGGAATGAATGCTTGAAATTAGCATAATATTTTGAAGGTGTGAAATTCATCATGATGATAGTATGTGTTAGTGATCACCAATCTCTTTGACATTCTGTGTTTCTGTCAAATTTTATTAAAAGGAATATATTAATTACTTTAAATCTCTTATTGTAAGTAGTACTAGAGAACAACAAGATAAATATTCTTATGTTACATAATAATATCTGTATAATATATAATAACATGATATAATATTAAATATTTATATACAATATATAATAGTTTATATATTATATACATACTGTTATTTAAAAAATAATTTAGTATATTTATGATATACTTTATTATATGTTATATGATATGTAAGTGACTTTTACTTATTTATGAAATAAGTAGCTCTATTTTTAATTAAAAATTAATACCAAACAATTTCACTTCTTTAATAGAGTAGTAATTCTATTCGAAGATAGTTCATAAAGTAGTACTTCCCTTGTGTCACCTTCAAAATAAAAAAATAAAAAATAAAGAAGTACTTTCTTTCCGTTCCCAAACTGCCCTAAGATTATCTTACTTGACACAGCTTTTCCACATTGATTAAATAAAAAGGGCAAAAGGAAACTAGAAATTTCTTTTTTTATTGTTTATTGACTAATTGTAAAAAACATAACAAGCAGATCCTCTGGCAGGCGTGTGGTAAGGCACATTAATGGATATACCGTTGAATGCTGCTGTGTTTATTTTGTGAATATGGCACTGATTTATGTTAGAAATTTGAAATATTGACTATGGTGCTTCTTTTTGTGGTTGAGTTCAGGGATCACAGAGGGTGAGGTATGGAAAGGTCGGTTTTCCAGATTCTGAAGTCACTGCCAAAGATATAATAATTGCCACCGGCTCTGTACCTTTTGTTCCAAGGGGAATTGAGGTGGATGGTAAATTCTAATATATCTATCTTCTTTTATGTAATTCTATTTTTTTTGGCTCTGCAGTGTTTGGTTTCTTCTGCTACAGGACTGGCAACCAAATTGTTGCACCAAACTGAACACTTGTGAAAAAACACCAATCAGATACTTCTCTTTTTCTTTTGGGGTAGATCGGTTTGGCTCATGGATTGCAGAATCGGCGGAATCGGTCCGATTCCGGAATCGGATCGGAGGATTCCGATCCGATTCCGGGCGGAAGGACCGATTCCGGGAAGAATTCCGCGGAATCGGTCCGATTCGTCCGGAATCGGTCGGAATCGATCCGATTCCGACCGATTCTTCGGAAGGCCGGGTCAGCCCCGGCCCGGTTCGATTCCCGGTTCGACTCTGGACCGGGAATCGAACCGATTCCGGCCCTTTTAGGGCCGGAATCGACCCGCAGAGCAGCTCTCGGTCGATCCCGCGGCGGAAGGAGACTGCGCAGGCGATTCCGGCGCGATTCCGGCGATTCCGGCCTCGATTCCGTCGATCCAAGGTCGATTCCGGCCGATTCCGTCGATCCAGGGCCGATTTCGCGGCGATTTCACCGATTCCGGCGGCGATTCCGGCGATTCCGGCAATTCCAAGCTTGGCCTTCAAGGGATTCTGCCGATTCAAGCTTGGATCGGCATCGAATCAACCTCTTCTTCGATCTTTGTAAGGTTTTTGGTAAGATTTCTTCGCCGAAAACTTCGTATGTCCATTCTTACGCGTTTCCGACGAGTTTGAGTGTCGTTAAACTTTACGATTTCCGTCCAAAACAAGACCGTTTAAGTTTTGAACTATCCGTTTATGTCCATTTTGCACGGGAAAAATTCCCGATATCCCGTACGCCTATTTTTACACGTTTCGACGACGACTCGAGTAGAGTTAAACTCGGGTGATTTTTGATCGAATAACTTCGCTCGAGTTGTTTGAACATCGATTGGATGTTCTTTGTACGGGAAAAATTTCCGATACCCCGTACGTTAAGTTACGACCATTTCGGTAGAATACGTAACCCTTTAAACATACCGAATGGTGTGTTACTTGGGTTGTCCGCTTCACAGAACAGCGTCTAAATCAATTTTTATGTTTTCTAATCATTTTTAGTGCATTGTTTACAATTTTTGCAGATTTAAGCAATAGCCGATCAAGGTGACGCAGCACCAGCACGTGCTTTCGACGTGGGTTGGGAACACGGGCAGATGGTAGACCCAGTCAGGAAGAGGGTACAGTGCAGTAAGTGGTGCGGGAAGGAGATGAACGGGGGTGTTCCGCCGAAAACAACATATGCTCGGAGCGGTGGGAATGTCAAGAAATGTGACAAGGTGCGAGGAGAAGAGTGAGGAGATGAGAGGCTACACGACGTAGATCCTCTCGACGGGCGATTGGGATCGAGCGAGAGGAGGAGTTGCACGACGAGCTACTCCGGATGAGGGACCGCGATTTGCCTACCTCGAAAGGAAAGGCGGCACCGAGGCCGGCGGGAGAGCGAGGACGAGTCCACGGACCCGAGCTTGGACGTGCTAGCACGGCCCAGCAGCGCGCGTTGGCCGAGGAGGAGGGGAGCGAGGAGGGTGCGGGTCCGAGTTGACCCGACTTTGGGCCGATCGGCATCGGCTCGCCTGCACTCGGGACCGAGAGCCTGACCCCAGGAGACAGGAGCCATACCACCGTTCCACTTCTACCAGCACTCGATTTACACCGAGTGACGAGTATTTATTTAGGAAACAGAGTGCTGGGCAGATGTGGATAAAGCAGGCAATGAAAGGGGTGAAGGCAACAGGAACGGCTGCAAAGAGAGCCGTTCGCCACATTGTCAAATGGTTTTTACATGCAGGTATCACTCTTTAAATTAAAATTGACATTATGTCCCGCAGTCCGATCCATACGACCTTGATAGCATGGCATCAGCATTATTTTCATATGGATATGGTCCCGGACAGTATACAAGACTGAGCACGAGGGAGGAGCATCACGAGCAGCAGGGAGAGGAGGAAGACCCATATCTATATCCTGGATATTGGTAGTAGATTGATATGATGTAATTTTTTTTTATGATGTATCAACTCATTTATTTTTGAATCAATGGAATTAGAATATGTACTTAACTTCAAGTCTTCAATTGGAGTTCATTAGTATTTATTCGATGTGGTCCTGTGGATGAATGCATTGGTTATTTTTAAAAAAATTTCTAACTCATTTCCTATTTTTTTAGAATTTTTCTGAATTTTTTGGATTTTTTTGACGAAAAAAAAAATTCGAAAAAAAAATCGATTCCGGACCGATCCGGAATCGATTCCCTTCCCAGGCCGGCCGATTCCTGGAATCGGACCGGATTCCGATTCCGATTCCGGAATCCTTGGTTTGGCTGCTTAAATCAAGCATTCTGACATCCCTCATCTGATGGAAGTACAATGCTGTACAAGACATGACTTAAAATTTCTACAGTGAGATAAATCCTCTTACGGAGCTGTATATTGTTTCGTGCTTCACTCCTTTCTTATTTTGGGGGAGGTGGTTCATATTTGGTCTGTAAGATTATATGATGAAAAAACAAAGAAGATAATCAGCCAAAAAAGTACTGACATCGAATGAGCTAAAAGAAATAAGGATCTACATCTACCTGAAATAGGGAAATTGATCAAAAGGAACTGGATCTATAAGGGAATGGGTAAACTATTCACCTCCGAAGAAATTAATGGTTTGGCAATATGGAACTATGTTTATATAAAACTGAGGGAAGCTGCGGGATATTTGGCAGGAAGTTTCTTGAAATTTATGAATAGGCAACAATCATCAAATGCCAGACAAAAGATTAATAATATTTTTTCATGAAATTCTGATGGTCTAAAGAAATATTCCCATTGAGAAAACACATTTTAGTAGTGGCTCACTGCAAGTAACATATTGATTGGGGACAGACTCGATCTAAAGATAGAGGCTAACAAAATGCAATCCAAAGTTTGACTCCCAAATCAGGTTCTAGGTCTCTCAAATTTTTTTGGTGTTCTAGTTAATATATTTTAAGTTTGGTTTGCTTTCTATTTTAAAACAAATTAAAATTAGTACAAAATGCCGATATTGAAAACCTAATTAGATTTTGAAAGTCGGTTCTAACCACTAACGAATCTGATTTTAGTTATTTGGAGGTGGTTCACTCTAATGTCCTCGTCAAAGACCAACAGCAATGTGATAAGTTGGCTAGGACCTATATTGTACCAGGCATGGCATTTTGAAACTGAATACTAGAAAAACAATGTTTAACCATTCAAAGTGAGTAGTTTAGAGAATACCTCCACACCTAAGTGTGGGGAAGACAATCTTCAGCTAAGAGATAGGTACCCCTTTTGTACAAAAGATTAGCAAATAGGTACAAGACCAAATTGACCCACACTTCGTAGGGTGATAACAGGTCTACAAACAATTTAAGGGGTGCCTATCTTCAGGTTGATAGATCTTCCAATATTCCTCCAAGTGGTGGTAGTATCCGCTTAAAAAAAACACCACGATCTGTTTACCAGCTGTGAGCGGTTGCTTCAAGAAAAATTGACCTCAGATCTCAGCTAAGTGTTATCATAACCGTTTGGCTCAAAGGTGTTCATCATAGCCAAGGAATCAGGAAATCAGAATGCTTCTTCAACTTTTAAATTTTTTTTAAGAGAACAATGACCGGTAACTAACGAAAACTACCACGGTATTGGAATGTTTGGTTTCTTCATCATCTTCCAATTTCAAAATATCGGCAACACTGGAAGCTGCCCTTACTATAGGCTCCAGATACTCCAAATCAGTCTCAATCAAATCGAGGTTAAAAAAAATAGAAACTATATCTTCATATCAAACACCACAATAACAAGATTGAGATTTCAGATCAAGATTGGAAGAGAACCAGTCAACATAACCCAAAGTAACTTCAATATGAGCAACAGACAGTATCGAGGAACTTAAGAAATCTTAGCTGGAATCAGAATGACTCATGAACAGTCCAAGATCGGGCATCAGCATAACCAGATATGAAGGAAATATCAGAAACCGTAACATAGATTGAAAGTGGACCAATCCTTCAGATTAATTTCAAGGGCCAACTAGACAAAACAGCTCGGAGGACATGAACTATCATCAATATTCTCTTGAGATAAGCAGTCGGAGATCTGGACACCAGAGACTCAAAGAATGAACCCGAATTGGAAGATAGATGTTGGCACCTAAAAAATGTCACAGCACCAAAAATGACAAGTTTCAAATGAAATACATCGAAGAAAACCGAACAGACAAGTTGGATCTATTTTTCATTACATTTAGGGCTAATGGGCCGAACAAGCCCAATAAGCCTTATTGGATCCGACGGACCAAATGTCGGCCCAATAACTATCGGACACCACCAGAAAGTCCACTTGACTTCCAGATGAACAATGCCAGAGTCGGATCGGAAATCCGACCTATATTTGAGAAGTTATGGGAAAAATAATGAAAATCAATTTTCAGGTGACCATATTGGGGGCTTATTGGGCCCAAAAGACAAAACAAGTGAGTCCATGAGACTTTACCAGTCGAGACCTTCGCAACAGTACCCCAATTGTCAGAATCCGATTTCGATAGGACCCTGAACGGTAAAATGGTGTCTTTCACTCTTGTTAGGTTTGGATAATTCGGGGCAGGTCCGATAGCATGTTGGCGCTTCACTAGGTCCGCCCAACCCCAACTTGAGCAACATTGAAGTCGGATTGGAAATCCAACTCATATCCATAAAGATATGGGCAAAATAGTGAAAGCAAACTTTTGGGCAATTTTTTGTGGGGCTTAATGGCCCAAATGACCAAGCCAGTGGGCCCGCGGTGTTGTCTCAGTCACAAGCTTCGCAACGGTACTTTGAATGTCGGAATCCGACTCTGGGCGAGAAAATAACCGTTTTGCCCCTATTGGGCCTAGACAAATCCAAGCAGGCCCATTAACAACCGATGCCACCAGAATGTCCGCCCGACATCCAGAAGAGCAATGTTGAAGTCGGATCATCAATCCGATCTATATCTGGGCAGTTATGGACAAAATTTAAAAATTTGCGGAGCTCGCACGCATCATAGGACAAGGGCAAATCTGTCCAAGCAGTCTCTGCACAAGTTATTTTGAATGAAGACTACAGTTCCGATGCATATTTATTTAATTGTATTTTAGATACAATTTTCGGAATTTTTGAAGGCCAAGATCGTACCGATCGGAAATTCTATCAAATCAGTAATTTTCAGACAATTAGAGGGTCATTAACCGTAGATCTAATGGTACACAAGATCAACGGCTATCAGGGCATCTTCTGGATTTTTTTTGGATATTTTGAAGCTTAATTAAATTAATTCTGGCCAGAATTAATAGTGACCGTTGGATCGGAGTCATCTGGATCAAAGTTAGGTCGAACTTGACCTAAATAAGGTCAGCCGCCAGCATCCTCTCACTTGCCAACGTACGCCACTCTCATCCCTCACTTAGCTCCTATAATCCAGGAGATGGTAATGAGCATTTATCTCCTGCATTGTTTATGGAATCGGTGGAATCGGACCGATTCCAACCGATTCCGGAATCGGATCGGTGGATTCCATGCGGAAGGACCGATTCCGGCATGAATTCCGCGGAATCGGTCGGAATCGGTAGGAATCGGTCCGGAATCGGCCGGAATCGGTCCGGAATCGGAATCGGAATCGGAATCGGATCGTTTTTTTTTCATTTTTTGCTATTCCAGTCGGATCGGCCAGAATCGGTCCGAATCAGTCCGAATCGGCCGGAATCAGCCGGAATCGGTCCAGAATCGGTCCAGAATCGGAATCGGATCGTTTTTTTTTTTTTTGCTTTTTTTCTTACCGATTCTGGATCGATTTTCTTCCATTGAATCGGTCGGAATCGGTCCGATCCGATCCGATCCGGATCGAATCGGTACCCACCGATTCCGATTCCGATTCCGATCCCGCGATCCTTGATCTCCTGTGATCTCCATTCAAAAGGAAACGAAGGAAATAAAAAAAAAGATGAGAAAATCAAGGAACGAACCTGCCACCTCATCCTCCTTCCCTCTCTTTTCCTTCCAACGTAAACATCTTTCTTTTTTTGCTCTCCGCGTGATTTCCTCCCACGTAATAATCCTCTCCTTCCTCATTATCCTGGAGGAGGGAAGGGGGATATTCAGCAGCCTTCAGGCGGACAGAGGGCAAGGGGGATCCTCCTGTTTTCAGCGTCTGCATCTTGCAGCCAACGGAGAGAAAGAAGAAGAGAACCCCGCGGTTCTCTTCATCCTGCAGCCTGCTCTTCATCCTGCAGCCAACAGAGAGAAAGAAGAAGAGGACCCCACGGTTCTCTTCATCCTGCAGCCTGCTCCAACGCAAGAGGAAGGGCAGCCATCCACGTCCTTCTCCATCCAACAAGTAGAAGAAAGAAGGAGAAGAGGCGCCACCTCCCCCATCTCCACGTCCTCCTCATTTACTGTTAGTTGCAAAGAAAAAAAAGGGAGTTCCTACGTTCTTCAGCAACAACCATCAAAGGAGGAAGAAGAAGAACAAGAGAAGAAAGGTAAAAAAAAAAATCTTCGGTATGTAGCCCACATCTCATCTCCTTTCCTCTCTCATTCTTCACCCTTCTCATCACCGATTTGTCCACTGTTCGGTCCAAACAGCTTCTTAAAATTCTTGTCTAGCCCCCTGCACAAATCAAAAAAAGGGGCTCCAAATACCTCCTTGCTTGATTTTTCACGCATGCTGGCCATTGGCCTGGTCGCACCCTTGCTGATTGTCCTCAATCAGAGCATACAAAGCCCCTTCGGCATCCCCCAAATAAACCGGTTAGCCTCTTTGATGTGTGGGAGTAAGGGTGACAGCCCGGGCCTCTTGGAATCCGCCGGACGGGCCAAGAGTTAAGCCGGGTGGCCCGAATCTCTATCTATCAAAGACCTCTTCAACAGCCCCCTGTTCAGGCCCCTCCAAACACCTCTTACAGCAACTCAAAGCAAACAAGTTAGCCTCTTTGATGAGAGGGAATAAGGGTGACAGCCCGGGCCTCTTGGAATCCGCCGGACGGGCCAAGAGTTAAGCCGGGTGGCCCGAATCTCCATCTATCAAAGACCCCTTCAACAGCCCCTTGTTCAAGCCTCTAGCAAGGCCCAGTCAGACCCCTTGCACAGACCCCATTTGGGCCCAAAACAGGCTCTGTCCTGTCTGAAAACAGTCCCCTGAAACAGTCCTTAAACCGGCCTAATTTCAGCCCCGAACTGATGCCAAGAAGTCCACAATCTTCAACCCCCAATTCCGGTACAAAACAGAGGATGGAGAAGTCGGTCAAAGCACTAAACAGGCCGCCAGGGCCCAAGAAGCACAAGGCAGGCCCACCGGGCCCATGAAAGCTCGAAGCCGGCCAACCGGGCCAAGGACAATGACCGGCCCATTGGGCTCATCGGACACAAAATAAATTTTAAATCAAATCTGAACATAAAAAAAAACTCTAAGGAGTTAGCACCACACCGTGGGCGCTTCACAATTGGGCAGCTAGTCCGGACTAGCTTTCGGTATGTCGACCCGGGCGTAGGCATGAGACACGTTCCCAGTGCAGACGGACCCTTCCCCCAATGTGGCTAGTCAAAAGACTTGACATGTCGGAGTGTAAAAATCCATTTGAATGAGAATGGGTCGGCATACCGTCGTAATGCCGAATTCATCTCTCGATTTTATGGAAAATTATTCCGGGGGAAGAGAGATGACTATTTTCAGATTTCACTTGTACTCCGATGTGGACCGACATGATGTATACCGACATGAAATGAAATCAATGCAAAGTTCAAGTGCCGATGGGACTGTTTTTTGCAAACCGGGCACCGATGCTAGCCCAACGGACAAAATGAGATGTGGACCGAACATGAATAAAAAGATAAAACAAATCTGAAAATACCTTAAAACAGGTCATTAAATCTGAAAAATGAAAGAAAAATCAGATTTCTAATAATCTGGAAATTTTAGTTAAAATCATTTAATTTAATAGAAGCCCACTCCTTAATCAATTGAAAATTAAATAATTCAAAACAATCAAACAAACCACATCAAAAATACTTTAAAACACCAAAAAGCAGTCATAAAACAAAAAAATTCAGATAATTAACAATTTGGAATTTAAAATTGATCAAATCAAAACTTCAAAACACCTAAAAAACACCGAACATATTCAAATCAACACCAAAATATCAACCCACGTAAGAAAACAACAAAAATATCCTAATTCATATGTTGATCAAACTAATAAGTCAAATTGTTTAAAATATCAAAATCCATCAAAATCCAAACTCAAACAAAAAATAATTTCAACCAATTAAAATAAAAGTAATCGAAACCAAATCAAACTGAAGTCAAAATCAAACAATTCAAAATCAACATAAAAATCAAATTTGAAAACTCACAATTTACACCACATAAAACCAACCTCAAATCAAATCAAAAATCAATTCCAAAACAAATAAAAATCAACATCCAACAAAGTTAAGACAACTTGTTCGCATCTTATCAGGTCCGAAAGGCTAGGCCCTTATGAGTTATCTTTTGTTATGTGGATGTGCACGTTCTCTCAAACTAGTTTGCTATGGCGGTTAATCAAGGGCATTCGAGTAGTTGCTCGATGTAAGTTAACGTCGGATATTCGCACCATCCGACGGAGAGATGTCAAATTTAAATTTTCTTAGAACCCGAACCTCGGTTCTAGTACTTTTAAATGTATCGTCGGACTATTTAATACATTTATAAGTTATCATCTATTTTCCTAAGTAGTCCAAGGGAGATACGAAAATCATTTTTGAAAAGAAAAATAAATACGAGGTTCTCACAATAGACCAATTCACAAATCAATGGAGCCGTTGGTATCAAAACATCGAAGATGGTCAATCCCAGCCTAAGAGTGAACAGGTGATAGAAACAAATAAGAACACCTCGACTTGGTTACCACCATATCCGAAAACCCGAGGCAACAACAAACCAATTCGTTCGGCTCTTTACCGGTAGAGAAAATCGGAGATATTCTCAAGATTGTGCATATCTGAGAACCAGGCATCAATGAACCATCGCTAACCTTCCATGAAGAGGGATCAAAGGAACGGAGCAGTCACACTAGATGGGAAACATAAATCCCATCATCGTCGGCCTTCCTGCCTCTGAATAGTGCGATTTCTTCAACATCAACAGATCCGCACCGGGAGATGTTGTCCAAGGTTCAAGATCAGCAATAGCAAGAGAAGACCGTGGGAGAGGAGCTTCACCACAACTACTAGAGGTTGACGCCGTCGGACAGCACAAGGTGAACACTGCACTGATGAAGGGAGGGAAGACCCGGACGAGTGAAGGAAGACCTTCACAGGAGCTCATCGGAAGTCATCTCCGGATGAATGAGATTTAGTTGATCTCAAGAGAAGGAAGAATCCCGCCGTCGAGTGGAGAAGAGACTCCACATGAGCTCGCCGGAAATGGCCACATAAATGGTCCAACGTAGGTTGGCCTGAAGAAGAACTAGTGGAAGAGGTCAAGGGGAAAAGATCTCTCCAAAGGCGCTCGACAAGATCACCACGGGAGGAGGATCGAGAGGGACGATCTTCTGCTAGGGTTCGCCATCAGCAGGGATGGAGAGCGCCCACAGAAGGAAACATGCTGCCGCGGAGAGAGAGGGGGGGGGGAGAAAAGCCGAGGGTTGGGAGGGGGTGGGTAGAAACGAAACAAGGGTTCTCAACAGGCCATCCGATCAGTTGTTTTCGTATAAACTATATCATGCCCTATATAAGAGGCCTCGGATTCTTATTTATAGGACCGGGCTGAAAATTCTGCTAAATGACAGAAAATAAAAAAAATGAAAAGTCGGTTTCTAAAATGCCTATAAAATGAAAAAAATACCCTAGACATCTTAGAAAATACTAGGAAAATGGAAAATAACAACTAAGTCACTCAAAAAAATTAAGGACCAATATCTCCGAGCCATATGGAGCCTAACTGTCTCCGTTGTCGTCCATAAACATGTCTGAATCGGTGCCAATTCCTAGTGTTCCCACTACATATTATGCTCCATGAGTGCAGTAGTTAGAGGTAGGTAAGCTAGGTAATGTGTCCTACTTAAAGGAAACATCAATGAAGCTAATAAGGTGGAATTGATCGTCAATGACCTTTCAATTTCTTTTATTATCAGTTAGTCTAGTTCATCACATATGGTGTGACTGGTGTCCCTTGTGAACTTTGGGTTATTTACTTTCAAGTGTATGCTTTATTAGTTCAATTCATGGTCCATGCACGCTACCAAATGCATATGACAAGAGAATTTGTGTTACGATGGTCGGGATTCTTAATGTCTCTTATACAGTGTGCAAAATGATGTCTGCAAAATTGTTGGTCCAAATCTTAGCATTCAGTTCATAGCCGATTATTTATGCAATTTAATGCTTTCATTTTTCTTCGCGATAATCTTTGGTGACCTAGTTAGTGTAACATATTATTCTTTAGTCTCTTGTAAGTTGTTACAAACACTTCTTAGTTGACGTGTTTATGTCTGTCTGTGACTAATTTTTCATCGCTTTCCAGGTAAAACTGTCTTTACTAGTGACCATGCCTTAAAGCTAGAGTGGGTTCCAGACTGGATAGCAATTGTCGGAAGTGGCTATATTGGGCTGGAATTTAGTGATGTGTACACGGCCCTTGGAAGTGAGGTATTTGAAGTGATCATACTTTCTTCAGATAGTTGGGTTTAACAAAATCAACCTTTGTTTTTTGGTCTTGATGCTATAACTTGTGTTACATCGATCAAGTTTACTGTTTAAAAGGATGGCAGTGCTTGGTAGTTGGTATCCCTCCGTATGGTTCTGGAGTGTAGTTTATTTTAACTGTTATGTCCGATACCCATGGTTTGCAGGATCCAAGGAAGGTTGATTAGGAACAGACTGGTCGATCCAAGGGAGGAAAAACCAATCTGGGATTAGCTCTTTTCTAAGAAAACAAAAAAAAGATGTAAACAAAATTATGAAGGATGGAAGATGGGCTGATTCTGGTCTTGATTCAACACCGATAATGGTCAAATCAGTGTCAGAAGTGACTTTTTGGTGTGCCAGTGCAGTGTCCCTGCTGCCATGTTTCTTACCCATCCTAATGGGTGGGAAAGGCACATGGGTGGCGGTTCTTGACAGGATTGCTGGAATTGGCCTATTCAGGCCAATCTGGGCCGACACAGGTGAAATTGGGGTCGGATTGGAATTGGAGTTTTCCCTTGTATCGGATTGGCTGATCCTGGGTTTGGGATTGACAGGTGCTGACTTGATTCTCGGAGGGGGGAGCTCATTCCTGGTGCTGATTTTAGCCGGGATTGGGTTAATCTTGTTTGGATCAGCTTGTATTGACCGATTCCAGACTGATACAAGGCCAATCCGGGATGATCCACCTCCGAGAGGCAGTGGCAGGGGTCACCCCATGCATTTCCCCACCCTAAACAGGCAGGAAGAAGATGCATATCAGGTTGAATAAACCTGATAAGCATGGGATCCGGTTTTTCAAGTTACTGATCCCCGTGTATCTGGGTCACTTCACCCGTTTTGGACAAGGAAAACATGATGGGGAACAGAGGATGAAAGACACTTTCTGAGGCTATTAACCCACAAAGATTTCTGACTCCCACAATTGGTTCTAGGTTTCTCAATTTTTAAAGTGATCTAATTAGAAATTGTACACTTAAAGTTGCTTTCACTTTTAGTTAATCAGAAGAGGAAGAGAGAGGAGAAAAACGCCCGTTTCGAAAATCTTGTTAGATTTTGAAAATCGGTTCTACCGCTAACGAAACCGATTTAATTATCTGGATTTAGGTCCTCTCTAAGGTGCTCGCCAAATGACCAACAACAATTATTTTACTGGCTAGGACCTAATCGCACCAAGCATGGCATTTCGATGTAGATAATAGAAAAACAAAGATATAACCAAGCAAGGAGGAGTAATCAGAATTGTACCTCCACACCGGAGTGTGGGGAAGACAATCTTCTGCTGAGAGATTGATAATCCCCCTCTAATTACAATGATTTTCACAAATAAGTACAGAACCAATTAATGACCCACACCTCACAGGGTGGTAATAGGTCTACAAATATTTCTTGGAGGATTATCAATCTTCAGGTTGACAGAAATCCTCAGGATCTGCACCTTGCTCGAATTTTCAACAATCCTGTAATTTTCCAGCAACAGGGACAGCAACCAAAAAAAAAATTAAGGCTCAGATGATGTCTCCTCACAGCCTTGGAATCAGGAGACCAGATTTAATACGATTCTCTACCAGTAGAGAACAAGCTCACAGCCGACAACTACAAGAAGCTACCAAGGCAACTGGAGAATCATTGGTCCTCATCACATCCCCATTTAAATGTAGGCGGATTCTGCATTCTTTCCGTCATTTCTATGGCTATATTCTGTTGCTAGAAGTTGAGTAATCTTTATGAAAACCAAGACTACTGTAAACAAGTGGAACTGGATATCACAGCAACAGGAATCGAACTTCCGAATCAAACCAGAAAATCAACCAATGTGACTGGAAATGGACCAGTCTCCGTCAGCTCTATGTTTCCAAACAGTAACCAGGATGACTGGAAGAGGACCAGTCGTTTTGTAGCGCAAGTTTGACAGAAAACCAATGAAACGATGGTCTGTGATTGAACTGGAGAGGGACCAGTGTTTCAAATCAGATTGTTCCTGAATACTTGACTGTAATGAAACCGCTCGGATAAAGACTGTCAAAATCCATTTAGAAGGTATCTGTTCTTTGGAATTTCATTTCCACATCAGTTTGATATCCGGAATCAGGATGACTTCGATCCTTAAACTCAATGTAACTAAACAGCAAATCCCGTTGGATTATAGGAACATCCGAAAGACAATATGAACATCGGAAGGAAATCAGATTAATGACAGGACTCAGCCTCTGAACAACAGCTTAGCAAATGTCGTAGATCGGTAGTAGCTATACAGAGCTATACCAAATCTGTCGGAACACCATTGACGTCCATTCTTAACCAAGACCAGAGTAGTATTTATCCAAAAATAACTTTCAGAACGCACAGATCCGAAGATCCGGAAGTACGAAGGAGAACGTTCTCACAAAATAACTAGAGGTTATTTCAGAACCTTCGTCACTGGCAGATAAGCCTCGGAATATTAACATTCAGCAATCTCCCCAAGCGGACTTAGCATATATACAGTCGACAAAACGGCAACAACGAAGTTACATCTCCCACACAGAGATGAATGAAACATCGGCTACCATGAGTGTCGACTTTGAATCCAGCTCACGACCATACCAGGAATGAAAGGAATACGGCCGCGCGAAGAAGGAATCTCAGGAGCTTGAAGATCAATAGTTTTCAGAATGCAGAATAATAGTGGTCGGTCTCCAGTATAGGAAGAAGAAAACTAGAGGACGAGCTATCCTCAGGAAAGTAGAAGAGACAGAGAGAACGAGTGATCCTCAAGGTGTAGAGAGGAGGGAAACCGCCGTAGAGAACAGATGGTTGATCCAATGGAGGTGGGATTCAAGACAAACCGGTAGATCTGAAAGCGTAGAGTCGAATGCTCCAAAAACGCCTTGCCATTTCTCCATCGGAGGAAGGAGATTCGTAGGATGAAGGTTGTGCTAGAGCTCCACCACCGGAGGAAGAAGAGACGCACAGCCAGCCGCTGCCGAGAGGAGAGAGAGAGTGAGAATCTCGCGTAGACCCGCCGTCCTCCGCCAGAAGGAAGTTGAAAGCCGCCGCCGAGAGGTATTCGCAACCAGCCGTCGCGAGTGAAGACGGGGAAGAGAGTCGCGGCCAGCCGCTCGCGAGTGAGAGAAAAACCCTCACGGGTTTTAAAACCCTGCGCACAGGAGAGAGGGAAGGGCAAAACCGGGAAATAAAGGATTCAACGGGAGCTATTTTCATTCAATGCATCATACGCTCAGGGGAGGGGTCCGGTCCTTTAAATAGGAGCCGGTCCTCCTATTTACAAGTAAGTCCAGGAAAAAATTGCTAAATGAAAAAAATGCGTAAAACATCAACTAAAGTGCCTAAAATTATGTAAGCACCTCAGAAAAATCTAAAAAAAATACACTGACTAAACAAAATATAGACAATGATCTCCAAGCCAAATCGAACCCAAATTCTTCCTTCGTCGCCCATAAACTTGATCAAATCGCGGCCAATGTCTAGTGTCCCCACTAAAACATGCCCTACTGCCATTCCCTCTGCCCCCTCCTGGCAGTGATTCATCCCGATCCTTGCAGGATTTGTCTGGAATCACTGGCAGAATATTCTTTTGTCTTTCAGTTTTCTGATATTTTCATTGTTTTTCAAGTTTTGGAAGAACTGATCCAGCTTATCCTGCTTCGGTTTTTCTTCCGTCGGATCAACTGTGTCAGTTGATCCAGGAGCTGATCTCGATCTAGAAATCTTTGCTAATGCCATGTCAATAGAGAAACTGTATAGGAGATTGGAAACTTTTCAGTAATTTAATTTAAAATTTATGATATTTGTCTTAGAATGATATTTGTCTTAGACTTGGGTTTTTAGTCCGCAAAAACACTGATTTATGGAATACTTATTTTTTGCTCCATGTCTTCTTGGTTCTGTGTCATGTAGCCTTGTTCTTGCTTGATTTTAGTTAAAAAATGTTCTATTATTCTTTTGTTAGTTGAAAGTGAAACAGTGACATTGGCAAAACCTTCTTGTCTTCTTGGTTCTTTATTAATTTAATCTCTTTCAATAATTGGGATTTTGACATACATTCGAGAGACACTTGTTCTGCAGGTAACCTTCATTGAAGCTCTAGATCAACTTATGCCTGGTTTTGACCCTGAGATAGGGAAACTGGCACAAAGAATTCTCATCAATCCTAGGAAGATTGATTACCATACAGGCGTTTTTGCAAATAAGGTAGCTTTTGCTCTGTTATGTTCCCAACCTTTCTGCTTTCTAGTTATCTACTTAAGTTCTTGGATGCAACTAATTTTTTTTTCATTAATTGTTGATGATAACCGTATATTACTTGTGCTTTAAATAGATAACCCCAGCGAAGGATGGAAACCCTGTCATTATTGAACTTATTGATGCAAAGACAAAAGAACCTAAGGACACACTGGAGGTGAGCCTTTCAGTCTTTTTTAAATGTTTGAAGATACATTGCACAGTTGGTGTTCTGGATTGTTCCTTCTTTGTTAATAATTTTTAATTATATCTATCACTTTTTTACCTTGTTGATTGGAAAATGCAGA
This sequence comes from Cryptocoryne crispatula var. balansae, assembly GCA_036172225.1. Lineage (NCBI taxonomy): Eukaryota > Viridiplantae > Streptophyta > Magnoliopsida > Alismatales > Araceae > Cryptocoryne > Cryptocoryne crispatula. The sequence goes on from CM069919.1 coordinate 51,540,451, forward strand.
AAATTTGTAGCAATGGTTGCACATGGTTCTTGAGTTTGCAGATAATAATTTAGTTGTTCATTATTCAGTTCTAAATGTTGACTGGTATTGTACTGTGCGGTTACTAATTGGAAAGTTTATGCGATGGTTTGCTGAATCTGAATCAGCCAATTCAGATAGGGATCAACATCCATCAGTACACCAGGATCAGTTGAACTTACGTCCGTTCCAGGCCTTTCTGGATTGGGATTGGCACTATCCAATCCAATGTCCAAACCCCTTCATGAAAAACAAAGAATGCACTTGGTTCCTGGATTTGCCTCATGGAAGTAGAGAAAATGGTCTCTGCAAGATTTCTGAAAAATCTATGGGGATTGTTATGAGTCTTGACACATCAACTTCATTCCTAGAAGCATAAAGGAAAAATGTAGCAAGGGTACAAGCTTAACATGGCCATCTACCTATATAGACTTGTAGAGAAAAATGATCAGTCAGGGAGGAAAAAGTAGACTCATTTTGTAAGAAGACTACAATAGTGAAAACTAGGAAAGGTTGCAGTATGGGCTAGATGGAGATGGAAAGGCTCAATCTCTTTCCCTGAACTTTTTGTTGCACGGCCAGTCCCAAGCCCAGATGAGAAAGAAAAATGGTTGTAGTAGGTGACAGCCAACGTAAAATAAAGTCACATCCAACGACATGGATTCAAATGTTATAAATATTTTGGCGTACTCACCGAACAATGCATTACATCATAGCCTGGGTGTGGCGAAAAATATAGCAAAGGTGAGGACATTTCCTGCATGTGATGCGTCACATAAGCACCTAATGTAGTGTTAAATAAGCAAGGGTTCTCATATCAAGGATAGATGTCGGTAAGAAAGTTAGTCCTTAATGGAGAGCAAAATGAAGAACAATATATAAGCTTTTTAACAAACTCAAAAGAAAATAGACATTATTATAGGAAGAAATTTAAGAAAGAAAAGATTGAAAGAATGATGAGAATCAGTATTTGGAATATTGGATCTCTTACAAGAAAGTCTATGGAACTTGTTGATAGTATGGAGAGGAGAAAGATTAATATTGTGTATCCAAGAAACCAAGTACATAGGAGAGATGTAAAGATTTAAGAAATACATGCCATAAACTATGGGGTATAGGAAAAGAAAGAAATAAAAATAGGGTATGTATCATTATTGATAAAACATTAAAAGATGAGATATAAGATTATTATGATAAAATTGATTATAGAAAAAAGATAATTAATATAATTAGTGCTTATGCTTCACAAATTGGATTAAGTAGCGAAATTTTAGAAAACTTTTGGGAAGATATGGATGATTGTATGCAAAGATTACCAAATGAATAAAATATATTTATTAGAAGAGATCTCAATGGACATGTTAGAAAACAAATGCCATGAATATGAAAAAGTTCATGGAGGTTTTGAATATGAAATTTTAAATGAAGAAGGAAAATTTATTCTAGATTTTGCTATAGTTTATGATCTTAATCTAACTAATATTTATTTTATTAAAAGAGAATCTCATTTAATAACATTTAAAAGTGGACAAAATAAAAGTCAGATTGTCGTCATTTTCACAAGAAAGTTTAATTGGGCTATTTATAAAGATCGTAAGGTTAGTTTGAGTGAAACTTTAAGAAGTCAACATATATTAGTGGTTTTAGATGTTAAGATTAAAGCATAAAACAAATACATTTAAAAGAAATATTTCTTCTAAAATAAAATAATGGGAGTTAAAAGGGTTGGAATAACAAACAAGATAAATGATTGGAAGTTAGACATAGATGTTGATGCTGTGGATGCACACGATTATAAATAGTAAAGAGATTGCTAAAAAGGTATTTGGTGACTTTAAAGGACACGGTCCACTTTAAAAGGAAACTTGGTGATGGAATGAAGAAATGTAAGAAACGATAAAAAACAAGAGAGATTGGTGTAAAAATTGCTCAAGTGTGATAACAATGAAATTTATGAACAATACAAGATAGCGAAAAAGAAAGCAAAAATGACTATTAGAAAACGTATGTATGAGAAATTTGGAACTAAAGATGGCGAAAAAGATATTTATAAATTAGTAAGGAGAGAGAAAATGTGTCATGATCTTAACCAAGTCAGATGCATCAAAAATAAAGAAGAAATTTTTTTGATTAAAGACGATGATATCAAAAAAAGATAAAACAATTATTTTAATACTCTTTTTAATGACAACTGTACTAAAAATATAGATGGCTTTGAGAAAATGATAACATTTAATTTGAATTATATTAGAAGAATTCAATGTTTAGAAGTTAAAGAAACATTAAAGATGATGGAAATAAGTAAGGCATGTGGTCAAGATAACATTCCTATTAAAATGTGAAAATATTTGGAAGATTTAAAAGTAGAATGGCGACTTTTTAACACAATTCTAATATAAAATAGAATATTGAATGAATGGAGAAAAATCATCTTTATACCTATTTTTAATAAAAAAGGAGATATATAAGATTGTGCAAATTATATAGAGATTAAAGTCATGAGTCATACTATGAAATTATGAGAGAGTTATTGAGCGACGATTATGGAATTGTATAAATATTTCAGTTAACTAGTTTGCTTGGTCGATTTACAATTGAAACTATTTTTTATTAGAAGTTTGATAGAGAAATATTGAGATACAAAAAAAGATTTATATATGATTTTTATTGACTTAAAAATGGACTATGATAGAGTCACAAGAGAGATTTTGTGGTGGGTATTGGAACGAAAGATGGTGCTTGTTAAGTATATACAAATGATAAAAGATATGTATGATGAAGTGATCACTAATATATGCACAATTAGAAGAAAAACAAAAGATTTTTCCATTTCAATTGGCTTACATCAATGGTATGCAATAAGTCATTATCTTTTTACATTAGTTATGAATGAATTAACGAAGATTATACAAGATGATATAACTTGATGTATGATATTTGCAGACGATATCGTATGGATAGATGAGACACAAAAAGGAGTTAATAGAAAGTTAAAAGTGTGAAAAAAAAACTTTAAAGGCGACGAGTTTTAAGATAAATAGAACTCAAACAGAATATATACATTGTAAATTTAATGAAAATCAAAGATAAATATGTGTTGATATTAATTTGGATGGGATAATATTATTTAAAATAACCAAAGTCAAGTAAATTGGATTAATTATTCAACAACATAGAGAATGTGATGAAGATGTTGATCATTGAGTTAAAGTAGGTTGGATGAAGTGGAGATTGACTACATGAGTTTTATGTGATTGTAAGATTTTACTAAAGTTAAAAAGAAAATTTTATCATACAAGTATAAGATCTATAATGTTGTATACTAGTAAATGTTGGACGATAAAAGGAAAACGTACTTTTAAACTGTTGTTGAAATGAGAATGTTAAAATGGATGAGTGGTCATAATAGATTAGATAGAATTAGAAATGAATATATTAGAGAAAATATACGAGTAGCGACAATTGTAGATAAATTGAAAGAATGGAGATTGGGATGGTTTGGACATATTAAACGTAGACATAAGGAGATTCCAACATGAGAAGTAGAAAATATTAAAATAAAAGAAACAAAAAAAGATGTGATAGACTGATGTAACCTCAAAATTCGAAACATTTTTAAAGGATTTTAATTTTTGGAAATTCATTTTCCATTTGAATTTGAATTTTTGATTTAGACCTTAGCGTTGAATTCTTAGGAAAATAGATGGTATTCCATAGAAGTACTAGCTAGGGTCAATGGTATGTATAAATTATGGATTGAGGTTGTTAGGTTCTTTGAAATTTATTTTGACCTCTCCCCGTCGAATGGTGCGAAGATCCGACGTTAATTATATCGAGAATACTCAAATACCCTTGATTATCTGTCATAGCAACCCATTGAAGTAGAAGACATGCATCCACAAAAATAAACATTCATACAAACACATAGGAGAAAACAACCCCATGAACTTGATGGAATGCAAGCACTTAATGTTTCTTTTTTTTGTTTAAGTTGATTTGAATTTTGTTTGATTTGGTTTGAATTTGATTGATTTGAATTGGTTTGAATTGAATTGGTTTGATTAATTTGAACCAGAATTCAGTTTGAGTTGGATTGATTAATTTGAGTTTGAAGATTGTTTATGGTTTGATTTAATTTCAGTTTGTTTTAGATTTGTTTGGTTAAAGCTACTCTGTTTTAAGGTTTTAAGAAATTGATTTGGATTAAGTTTGTTTTGAATTTTGGCTTGTTTGCTTAATCCGAATTAAGTTTGGCTTGAATTTTATTTGGGAATTGATTCAGGTTGATTGGATTTGGGCGGAATTTAGTTCGAGTTTGATTAAGAATCTGGTGTGAACTAAATTCGAGAGTTCTGTTGTAACTTTTATTTTGTAAGTTTGCCTGAGAATTAGTTTACAGATTCTGCTTACAGATTTGATTAAGTTTTTTTTTATCTTGATGGTTGGCTGAGCTTAAGTTGTTTAAAAATTGGTTAGCATTTCAGTTTGGATTGATTAAAGCTCTTCAATTGATTTAGCTTAAACCCGGCTAGCATCTGTTATGATTAAGAATTTGATTTGTGGTTTTAAATTAAGATTATTTTCACAAGTTATGTTTTGGACTTTAATGAGGTTTATGTCTTACTTGAGTGTGTTTTAAGTTAAACAAGGATTTGGGTTGCAGATTTTAGGTTTAGTTTCAGTTTAACAGATGATCGGTGTGAGTTGGATTAGATTGCTGGTTTCTTGAAATGTGTTGATTTCTGTGAGCTCAAAAAACTCACAGATTAAATTTAGTTCAAGTGATTTGATCCATTTTGATTGAGGGGCCTCTGTTTGTTTTAAATTAATTATGCATTAATTATCTGGACTTTTAATTGAAATTGGGTTGAATAAAATTAAAACCTGATGTTATGTTTCAGACTTGTTAAAATTTCAGATTGGGAATTTGTTATGGAATCCAATCCATGGGATTGAGTTCAGTTATGGTTTGATTCAAACTGATTTGGACAGGTTTTTTTTGAACAGGTTGGGATTCCTTTTTATGTTCAGTGAATTGATTTGTTATTTTTTGGTTCAAGTGATTTGATCCATTTTGATTGAGGGGCCTCTGTTTGTTTTAAATTAATTATGCATTAATTATCTGGACTTTTAATTGAAATTGGGTTGAATAAAATTAAAACCTGATGTTATGTTTCAGACTTGTTAAAATTTCAGATTGGGAATTTGTTATGGAATCCAATCCATGGGATTGAGTTCAGTTATGGTTTGATTCAAACTGATTTGGACAGGTTTTTTTTGAACAGGTTGGGATTCCTTTTTATGTTCAGTGAATTGATTTGTTATTTTTTGGCTTTTTATTTTGAGTTCAAGCTTTATACGCCCAGACCTGTATAAATCCTACAGATTTTCCTTTTGTTCGGAACATGGGTTTATGATCAAAATTGTTCAGTTTCTTAAGAGGTTTGATTTGTCCATGAGTTTGGGTTGATTGTCTGCAGATCCCAGGTCCCAAAATCTACATGCTTCAGATTTTTTTTTAAACTTCAGATTTTCAGATTTTTTTTACAGGCTTCCGCTCCTTATGAAGTTCAGATTTTGGATCTCCTGCAGATTCCAGGTTTAGGAACTCTTCGGATTTTCATGTTACGGACTGCAGATTTCAATTTTAGATTTTTGGATTTCAGATTTTTAAATGGGTTCTGCATATAATTTCAGATTTCAGATTTTTTTGTTTAGCTCTCCTGCAAATTATGTACGTCCAAAAATTTTCAGATTTTTGGAATTCCAGGATCGGCCCTCTTGCAGAATTTTTTTACAACTTCAGATTTTCTGATTTACACATTTTCAGTCTCCGACTTCTGATTTTCAGATTTTTTATCCAGACTTCAGATTTTCAGACCCCCTGATTCATGGGTTTTGAAATCTTTCAGTTTTCAGATTTTACAGTTTTCCTTATTATTTCAGATTTGCAGATGCCGCTCGGGTTTCAGATTTTCAGATTTCTTGTGTTTTTCTTCAGATTTTCTGCGTACTCAGAACTTCCAATTTTCAGATTTCTAATATTTTGAATTTATTCAAATGTGTGTGATTTATGAAGTTAAATTTTTGTTTGCAAACCAGAATTAAACTGGACGGAATTCAAACTTGGTTCAAAATTTTAATTACAGATTCGCGTTCTGTTTTTTTTTTTTTAAAGCTTACCTTCCATCGAATCATTGAGGTCATTGATTCTTTTCAATAGTATAATCAAAAGTACAACTCTCTGAATGACGTTCATGGTCCAGAAGATATAATTTTGCAACTCGGAGAACACCCCTGTTTGATCCTTGATGGATACAGTGCTTGTCCGCCCCTGAATGGAATACATCCGGTCTTACATAGACTTATGGGTATCTCCCCCTCATCTATTTTTTGAACTTCATTAATATATAATCGGCTTATTGGCATGTTGATCATGCACGGCCTCATATAACTTAATGAATACAATGTCATTGGGGTCATTTGACGACCTTTGTATGTCTACCTTAAAAGATTAGGGGGAAGGTTTGGAACCGCCCACAAATTCTTTTAAGTTTAGCCAAGACCATGTGGCGGGTTTTTAGCCGGCCAGATGCTCGCCCTGGTTTGTGAAATTAACTTAGTGAATTTTTATTTAATTTCTGTTCATGGTTTGTTTTATTTTTTATTTTTTGAATTATGGGTCAAGAATCGTGCTTAAAAGTCGGCTTATTGCTTTCCTATTTATTTTGATTCTTTTAAATTATGTCGAGACCATGTGGCGGACTTTTTAGCCGGCCAGATGCTCGCCTCGATTTGTTTAATTAGTTAGTGCATTTTTATTTACATTTTCACTTGATTGTTTCTTTTAAAATTCCTCTTCTTTTTTTTTAGCTCCCGCAGTCCTGCGGCTTCAACTTAACGGGCCTGGGCCCATTCCCTTCCCCTCACGACCGTTGGCCTGCCCGGCGGGCCTCCTTTTATTTTTATTTTTTTTCAACCCCTTTTCCTGGTGGGCCCCACATCATTGTTGACCCGCGGGTCAACGTCCCCTTCGCGCAGCGGCAGCGCCTCACGCGCTCGGCCCCACGGTGGTTTTTCCAGCGTGGCCCAAAATCGGGGGGATATTATTTCCCCCCGACGGCTTCTTCCTCGCGGCGAACGGCTGCGGCGACGGAGTAGGAGGCGAACAACAGCGACGGAGGAGGGAGGGGGGTCCGGCAGCGGTGGAGGAGGAAGAGGACTTCACGGCGGCGGTGGAGGAGGAAGAGGGAGACCTCCTCCAGTGACGACGGCTCGACGGAATCCGGCGGAAGGAGGCGGGAAGGAAGAGGGCTTCACGGCGGTCGAACGGCTCCGGCGGGGGGAAGAGAGCTTTCACGGTGGTCGAATGGCTCCGGCGAAGGGAAGAGGCAGCTCCGATGACCCTTTCTCCTGGCTACCGACCTCGATCTCTCTCTTAGCTTCTCTCCTGTCGCCCACTCTCTCTGTCGCGCTCTTCTCTCTCTTTTTTTGCGGACCCTCTGGCCTCTCCTTCTTATAGCCATCGTCCGGGCGCGTGGCCCCTTCGGTTGTCCGTGGGAGCTTGGACGAGCTCCCGGTCGGTGCAAGGCACCGTCGTAGGGTTTGGTAAAGGGGTTGGCCCCTGTTCCGGAGATCCCGCAAGGGGGATCACCCCTCCTGCACACCCAACCGCAAGTCGGCTACGGTAAAGCAGCTTGCCGAGCTTCCGTTTGTGTTCGCCTCCCCCTCCCCTTCTTTGTCCGTTGGTCTTCATCGTTTTCTCCTCCTTTTTCTTTCCTTTTTTTGAAATTCCAGGTGTCGACATTGACCTAGGTTAACTTGGAGGAGGGTAATTCAATATGATTTAGATGATTTAAATATCTATGAATCGACATGAGTGGAGAAAGAGAATTCATATGGCTGACGCTAAATAACTTGGCACTAAGGCTCAAGTTGAGTTGAGTTGAGCAAGGAAGGTGGGGTCGGGAGTCGGGACCGGGTCGGTTTGGCCCCAAACCGACCCGGGTCGGCCGGGGTCACGACCCGGGTCGCAAAAAATAATAATAATAAATTCAAAATGGGGTCGGGGTCTTGGGGTCGCGACCGGGTCGGTCAGCCCCAAAACCGACCCGGTCGGGTCCGGGTCGCGACCCGGTGAACCATGGAGTTGAGTATGTTTATGTCTACACATCTGTAATTCAAAATACAAGATAGACCAGTGGGATTGAAATGGGTGTAACAGCATAGATAGCCTTGTCTCTCCAAGGCGCAGAGATGTGGATATTCTCAGGAGAGATGAAACTATGAAAGACTATCAAGATATTGAATGCTATGGAAATTAACTTTCTTGAGCTTAACAGCTTTTAAATTAGTGTCACCTAGGCGGCAATTCCATGTATATGACAGGTGAGAACCTTGATAATTTATGTCTCTCATTGTCAGATTGTCTTCAATGAATAGTAATGTAGCTGAAGGTCAAATTATGCTTTATGGTTGGTTATAAGGGATGGTCAGCGAAGGAAAAGGGTGAAAGCGTGGAAGTGAGACTTAAAAGTTGGTTATATGACTTGGATTGTGTATCAAGAACATTTATCATTAACCTCATCAAAGTCAAGCATTGTTCACTTAGAAGATGAATAACATTTTCTCTGAACTAAACAATGAAATTGTATCTAATCAAGCTGCTTATGTTACCCAAAAAAAGGGATAAATGAAGCCACATTTCTCTTGCACTAGTATCAGAATTTTATTGCATGATTTATTCTCTCATCATTTCTTTTTAAGTAGTTCATCAGGAAGTTACGAAGTTAGTGTTTTACGTAATGACTTGTAGCATCTTTTGGGATCATGAAGTAAAATGTTTCTATATTCTTGTTCTGCAGGTGGATGCAGCACTTATTGCCACAGGACGGGCCCCCTTCACACAAGGACTTGGCTTGGAAAACGTGATCTTATATATGTTTTAATCCTATAATTAGATCATGCCTTGCCTTGTAAGTTTGCTGAAATTGAATTCCTTTTCGTGCAGATTAATGTGGTGACCCAACGCGGCTTTGTTCCTGTTGATGAACGAATGCAAGTATTAGATGCAAATGGCAAACTGGTAAGTCATCAACAGTGTTGTCTGTTACCCTCATTCGTTACGTTCTGTGAACAATGACCTTATATAGTATCCATATTATGTTATGGATGTCTGACTTGAAGCTTGATATTTCTAGATACGCCAAGAAAAGTTACATTATGATTGCCTTTCGTTATGAAATATCTAGGTTCCTCATTTATACTGCATTGGCGATGCAAATGGGAAGATGATGCTTGCTCATGCTGCAAGTGCACAAGGCATTTCAGGTGTAGTATGTTTTGTTTGGAGACGGTCATCGAGGACTTCATGTGGCAACTAATTTGATACTTTTTTTTGAAATAGTTGTCGAGCAAGTTTGTGGAAATGATAATGTGCTTAACCATTTGAGCATCCCAGCAGCCTGCTTCACCCATCCTGAAATCAGCATGGTTGGTCTCACGGAGGTATTACATCACTGTCTACATTTTAGTTCATAGCTTCATGTTTAAGTTTCTTTGACAATTACATCACTATCTACATTTGAGTTTATAGCTACATGTATTATATTTCTTTGACAATTTAAATACTCATATTAAGTCCGTCATTTTAATTCTCATTATTGTTAATGAATTTCTTCATGTAAAGTGAAATAAATTAATAGCATTGACATATTTTACTTTTTCTGACGTCCTTTTATCCACTGTAAGAACTTTGTATACGTTTCTGTGTATGATTACTACCTAATTCCTATAAATACCAGTTTTCTGTTTGCTTTTTATTGACATGTTTAGGACTTGGTGGTGTTTGTTTTGGCTTAATATGAAAAAACTTATGGGGTGTTTGGTTACATGATAATGAAGGTTTTTGTTTTAATTTTTAAAAATGGTAAGAAAACTTGTTAAAAGAGGTGTTTGACAACCATGATAATTTTATGTTTTAAAAGTGATTTTCTTCTTAAACAAAAAAAGAGGGTCTCACCTCTTTCTTTTTTTCTTGTGGTCACCCACTTTGTTTGGTCATGTGTGGTAGTTACTCTTTTTTGTAATCACATCCTTCCAAACATGATAATTTTATGTCATGAGTTGGTTCACTTTTTATTTTAATACAATTTTTTATCATGAAAGTGTACAAAAAATTATCATGCAACCAAACACCCCATTAACTTTTAATTTTATAACTAACCTCTTAATTTGTGGTAAAAATAAGTACGTAACTAGATTAAGATGTTTACATGTTAATCTATTTAGTGTTTATTTAAACTATATCATATATGTTATTATTATTGCTTATAAAGACATCTGATTGTCTGAAAACTAAAAAGCTAAACTATGACGCTTATTTTTAAGAGGTTTGTTAAGATATAAGAGGTTTATTTAGAAGTTAATTAAGAGATTTTATCAAACAGTCTGATTTTATTAACCTCTGACCCATGGTTCGCCCGGTCAGCTACCCGGTTGGCCGGTGCTTGGTTGACTAGGTCGATCCGCGACTACTCTGCGCCGCATTTAATAATAGTATAACAATACCTTACTATCGCTTATACCATCACATATATATAAGATTTATAATCATAAATATGTGTTATATACTTAAATTTTATAAAGATCTATTTTAACTCTTTTCTCTTTCACACACATATCAAGTTTGTCAAGAATAATTATTTTTTGAGCATTCCATTTATTGATAGTACAACAATATTTTACTATCATTTATATTATTACGTATGGTTAAAATTTATAATTTTAAATATATGATACATCTTAAAATTTATAAAATTGTTTGTTAAGTATCTTTACCTTCTCACTTAAGATTAACTCTTTCCCAACATATACTAATGCAACATAATCACAAAAAATCATATTTACTTGTATACATAGATAAACACTCATATTCAATTATAATATAAAAATATAATTATATATATAGATTTTATGTATACATAAATATATAATATAAAAATATTGTTTCTTTTTTTATTTTTATATAATTTTTTTATATTTTTTATAATAAAATAATTAAAATCCGACTCCATCCGATCCCGTCCGACCCGGGGTCACGACCCCATCCGACTAGGTCGGTTTTGGGGCCGACTGAGCCCGGGCCGACCCCCCGACCCTGCCTTCCTTGCTTTGACCAAATCAGAGATCATAGGTTTGCTAAGCTGCAACAAACAGAACTGTAGTAAGTTAATGCAAATGCATATTGCCCTAATACCAATCTTTTATTTATCTTGAAGCCTCAAGCACAGGAAAAGGCTGCTAAGGAAGGATTCACAGTGAGTGTAGCAAAGACCAGTTTCAAGGCAAACACCAAGGCTCTTGCAGAAAATGAAGGAGAGGGCTTAGCTAAGGTAATATCTCAAGTTACATACTCTTTGCTGTATCATGTGATGGATTGAACGTGTTCTGGACTGTTGTCTGTCACACTTGAAAGGTTTGATCTTTGCGCATATGGTGGTTTTAGTTTGTGCTCCTCCTGTATGGATTTTGAGTAGTATGGAAAGATTAAGGATCACATGTATGCAAAGTTAGCTTACATATTGCTTTTTGTACGCTTGAAGAGTCGATGATCCTGTTTAAGTGTTCTGCTGCATTCTAGTGAATTTAGTCTACTGCTTTGCTTGATATTTAGTTTCATACTTTAATGCATCCGGTTTTGGTGTCTGGTATTTCTTTTTTTTATTATTAATATGATTATGTTTCAGATGATATACAGACCAGACACAGGTGAGATACTCGGAGTGCACATATTGGGGTTACATGCTGCTGATCTGATCCATGAGGCGTCCACCGCAATAGCCTTGGGAACTCGTATTCAGGTGCTTCTTTTGCCATGCATCTTTTATGTTGGAAAATACGTGCAGAAACAAAACTGCGTATCCATATTTCTCAGTTGCTTTTTGCTTGTCATGGATAAATCTATTCTTGGCACAGGACTTAAAGTTTGCGGTGCATGCACATCCCACATTATCTGAAGTGCTGGACGAACTTTTCAAATATGCAAAGGTATGTTTCAGGATTGAAATTTACTTCCCTGTTCGAGTTTTGGACTGTGTTTGGTGCTCTACAATGGAACCTGTAAATTTTCTTCTTTCTCGGTTTGGTCGAAACTTGCAGGAGCAGGGATGTGTTTCTGTTTTTCAAGCAGCCACAACTTTTGTTCTTAGCCCGATTTCTAGTCTCAACTGTCATAGTTGTGGGGAAACTCTCCTACCCCTTTCATTTCTTTGTTTCTCACTCTGGGATTTCAAGGTTCCTCTCATATTTCGCTTTCGTTTCTTGTGTTGCACTTTCCGTTTTTATTTCTCATGCCAGTAATTATAATTTGTGCATCTTCCACGCAATTTTGTTCAGGTGCCTGAATCTCCATTGCAAATTTTAACATGACATGCTCCGTTTTGCTATAGGAACTTCAACTTTCTCCGAGTTTGGTAAACGGTTGTCGCTTCAGATGTCTGTCCGTATGGCATTTGGTGTAGGCTGTTTAGCTATGCGTCCTTGCCATTTTCCCCACATTTGGAACGCAGTCACTTCTTTCACCATGCTATTCTTCATCCATGACTTGCTAAAACGTTCTCCTTCTGTCTTTACGCTACCTTCCCGTACAATTTTCTTACTGCTCCGAGTTTAAGATTTCTCCTTTACCTCGGCCATATTTTATTCATCAATTAAATAGTTCAGATTTCTCTGTTTCAACAGGTTGATGCCGGCATTCCTCATTCTGCGGCTGAACCTGTTCCTGCGTAAGACCCCACTGTTGGAGACCGTGGCATCCGGACAGAATCTTTAGAATCTTTAGAAGAGATACAGAACAATTTATGTTTTCGCTGACGCTTCCTTCGGAAGAGAAAACGTTAATATCAACGGAGGTCTGTTGTGAATCTTTAGAAGAGATACATAAATTGTTCTATATATGTTTAATCTTGGGGAAAGAATACTCCCACAATTTTCGCTCCAAATGTTTGATGTTAGGAAAGAATACATAAATTCTTTCTCTTAACATGTCGAAACGAAAGTGCCTGTCACGGCACTGAAATCACGAGAGAACGGAAGAACATGGTGAGCAGTGTCGGCCCGTGTATGTTCGTTGGCGTTTTAATGTTTGTATGGTTTTGTTGGATTTTGTTCTTATTTTGAAAATGATTGTATCCTTCCGTCTTATCAGGCGTCTGGTTACAAACTAGGTTTTTGTTACAAAAAACAAATATTTTTTAACAAATGTGTTAATAGGACAGTCGTTACAAAAATATGTATTTTTATAGAAAATTGGTTCCTTGACAAAAAATGACGGATCTTTTCCTTTTTCTCTTATGGTCCCCCACCTATTTTAATTATACACAGCTCTTACTCTTTTTGTCATTATATCTAACCAGACATGACAATTTCTATATGTTTAGCTACAGCAGATTTTAATTTAAGATAAATTTTGTCGGAAAAGTATAAAAAATATCGGGCAAATGAACACCCTATTAATCTGTCGTCGTGGTAGCCGTGTGCTCGGACTATATAAGCTAACGATGACGAATCTCTATAGGTTAACACTTTGATATAAGATAATTCGAAATGTTAATAGGTATACTGATAATCGGTAGTACTGAAGTTCAACCTAGTTATCCATTCATTGTTTATATCTGTTAAAAGATACATACCGAATAATAAAATTATAAATTTGCAGGATTTTTTTTTGCGAAAATAAGAGAGACGACACTCTTCTTCTTCTTCTTTTGCCTGACGTGGTGCCTTACTTTTCGTAGTTATAAAAGATCTCCACTTTTTGTTAGCATATCTTTTTTTTTATTTAGTTTGACATAAATTTTTGCCATCAAAATATATATAAATTAGTATACAACCAAATACCCCATCAGTATCTCTGTCACCGTGGGCATTTTTTAAGATCCGTTTTATTTTTATATTCCGTAATCATTAATTTCTCCGAAGAACCGCGATCTTCTGCCACATTAGGGGTGCAAACGAGTCGAGTCGAGTCGAGCCAAGCCGAGTAATATAATGTTCAAGTTTGACTCGTTTATTTTACATGAGTTCGAGTTTAAGCTCGAATTTTAACAACTATGTTGAATCTTTATTCAAATTTGGTTCATTTCTTAATCGAGTCAAGTTGAGTTAGAACGGCTAAACTAAAATTCAATTCACATTTCATCTTAAGTTATATGCAAACTAGTTTATAAAACTCAAAATCAATAAAAAAGTATTTTTGAAACTTTAGATTTAGCTCATTTATAAAATTTGATCTAAATTTAAATTATTTAATATTTTTAAATGACAATATATAATTATTAATATATAATTTAATTTTTAAATATAAATATAGATTAGTATATTTAATCGAGTCACTCTCAAATTTATTGAGTCAAGTAAAAATTTATTCAAATTCGACTCATTTAATAAATTAAATTTTATTTTTTATTCAAAATTTTTTATTTAATATAATAAATAAATTAAATCGAATTTTTATCGAGTCCAACTGGTTAGATAATTGCCAGGTTCGTTTGCACCCCCATGCCGTATAGATCAACTACCGCCTACCGTCTACGGCCTGCCTCTGCTGGTGATTCTAGAAACATCTATACTCAGCCGACAGCACAGCAGCTCACCCCGCAGGCGCCCCTAAAAATTTAGCGTAGTCGTCGAGTAGCCCGTTAGAAGACTACCGACCGGAGGCGGAGAAGACGACGCCGTGGACCGAACGGAGGCGGAAGGCGGGCAGAGATCACTGCAGGGAACCCCGCTCGATGGCGTGGATCACCCGCTTCCTGACCGCTCTTTCCTTCCTGGTCCTCGGCCTCATTTTCGTCCCCGAGATCTTCGGCTCCCGCGCCGACGGCGGCTCCTCCTCCCCCTCCGCCGCCGTCTTCTCCCTCTCGCTCGTCAAGCTCGCCCACCTCCTTTGTTTCGCCACCGCCTGGGGCGCCGCCCTCTGGGTCACGTTCATCGGCGGCATCATCATGTTCAAGTAACCCGTCTGTCACGCGCGTGATTTCTGCTGTTCCCCATCGGGGCGCCTGGTTTCCTTACTCGGCTGAGTGCAGGAATCTGCCGCGGCATCAGTTCGGAAACCTGCAGAGCAAGATGTTCCCGGCGTACTTCTCCACGGTGTCGGTTTGTCTGGCGGTAGCCGTGGCGGCGTTCGCTTACCTCCATCCGTGGAGGACGGCATCACGCACGGAGAGATATCAGCTAGGGTTCCTCCTTTCCTCCTTCGGGTTCAACCTCTCCAATTTGCTCGTGTTTACTCCCATGACCATCGAGGTGAATCCTTGGCCTCTTCGCACTACCTTTGCCCTTTGTATTTTAGTAGAAGGAACTGGAAGTGAAAAAAAAATCACTTGTCATTTTTGTCATCTGTATTTTGCGTGTTGGATTTCCCTCTCCTTGTTTGTGTGTGTGTGTTTTCTCTTACTATTACATACCTTTAAGCGCACTTGTAGCTTAAATATGCAAAGTTGCAAGCGATGAGGTTAACGTTTGGAAAGGTTGACCACTCAGTTTTAGTTAGATATCCAACCTGTACCTTCTTTGTCGACCAAGGCACACTTGTAAAGCTTATGCGTCCAAGCGCTAAGCGCTAAGTGCATCCGCTCAAGGAGTCTTATGCCCTGTTTGGTAACACTATTAGACACCTCTATCACTATTAATTTTAAAATTGATATTGATAGTAATCACCTTGAGGTGTTTGACTAATAATATCAATTTTAAAATTTATAGTGCAAACAATACATGTTATGTGATACAAGTGTCCACTTGTATCAATTTTGATATTGATACTCCATCTTCTAGAAGTATCGATATCAATACTAATATAGTATCATTTTTTATACTCTAACCAAACAGGCCATTAGGTGGTAGTTTCAAAACTAAAAGTAGAGAATCAGCATATGTTATTACTACAAAAATTATCAGTATAACATGTGATAAAATCTTTACCCTCAAAGAAGGTATATGATGATATATATTCATGAATTAATTAGACTGAACAACTAATTTAACAACTGAAATAAGATGTAGATGTAATTAACTCCAGCAGTCCAAGGCACTTTGAACCAGTAAATCGTCTGCACCAGAGTCATGCTACAATGTGAATTGGCACCTTCAGTGCCAAAGTACATGAGACATTAAAGATATGAAAAACTAAAACAATAAAAACTAGGGGTCCAAATGAGCCAAGTAGTACGTTGTTCAAGCTTAGCTCATTTATTTTACATGAGTTCGAGTTTGAATTTGAGCTTTTACGAGTATGATGACCCTTGTTCAAGATTGGTTCATTACTTATTCGAGTCGAGCTCAAGCTCAAATAACAGCTCGACTCTTCATGTTCAAACTCAATATGAATTCGTTTATAAAACAAAAAATCAATCAAAAGTCATTTGTGAAACTCTAACGTTTGCTCATTTATGAAACTTGATCTAAGTTTAAACTCAAATCAAATGTTATTTTGACTTATTTCATATTTTTAAGTGATAATATATAACTATTAATACTCATAATTTAATCTTTTAAATAGATATATTCAATCGAGTTACTCATGAGCCTATCGAGTCGAGCAAGAGTGCATGACTAATACTGTAGGAGTCTGTTCAAGGTCGGCTCATTTGAATTGAGTTTTATTTCTTATTCAAGCTTGTTCATTTAACATAATAAACGAGCCAAATCAAGTTTTTATCGAGCCCAGTTTCAAGCTACTTGACAAGTGTATTGGTTCGTTTGCACCCCTATTAAACTATCTGATCAAAGGACTGGACAGCTGCTGTGTGCACAGGATTGTCTGCTGCTCATACATTTCTTGCCTTGTTATTTATCTTTTATTTTTTATCATTCTTTGTGCACGCAGGACTCACAGCCCCGGTTGCACTGTACACAGAGAGAGGGAGTTTGTTTTTTAGACCACACCATACAAAAATTTCTTGTGTATGGTCCATCTCTCTTGGCTATTCAATCATATCTTCATTGATTTCCACATCAATTTCTGCAGTTGCGAAGTGGAATAAGCTGTACGTAATTCTAGGTAGTGAATTAATTTCAGTGAACCAGATCTGAGGAATGCCACTCAAGCTATGTGTTTTATGTTGGGTAAAATGAGTAAGAATATCTCCTTAGGGCCTTAGAGAATGGTATGATGTCTTGGATGCACTTTGAATTGTACTGAGATAAAAAATGATGATATTGGATGTAAATGGAACAATAGATTACAAAAAAAAAAGAATGAGACTCGTGTTGGGTGCAACAATCATTGCTTGCAGAGTTGGCTGACCCAGATTAAAATTATGGTCAATCTGATTCTGTTCCATTAACTAATAAACAAGATGTGAAATTGGTCAGGATGGGTAATGGCAGAGGCAAATAGAGTTTTTGCATGTTTTTGTTAATCCATGAACCGGAGTCTGGGTCTATATAGACAGATCCGTGGATTTATATATCTTGATTGAAAAAGAAAGAAGAAATTGATCGATGTCTTTCTCAAAACAAAAAAAGCATAAAAAGGATGAATTACAAATAATATATCAACTAAACTTTCTCAGGGCTTATTTAAGAATAAGAAAGAGGAAGATCTATACCTCTGTTGTATGTATACATATATTATGTATATGCATGGAAAACGAAAACGACTCTCTTTCATTTGTATTAGCAAGGAACCACATATTGTACATTCCACTGAAAATTTAGATACTTAAATAGTGATCCAGTGTTGATTGAAATAACATGATGAGGTTTAGTCCCATATTTTTGCAGTTAGACAATCTTATATTTTTAGTCATAAAGAAATAAAGAAGACATTGCAATTGCTGGAAGTACTAGGCCCACAACCCACTAAAGGCACAAAAATAGAGGTTAAGTTTAATCTGTCATAGGATGGGTGCACTCAGTTGGGGAAGCTGCCTGACTTGGCTTGGAATCTGCTCATTCTGCCTGAAGAAAAGACCCTTGGTCTGGACCAAGCAAGTCCAGCCTGGTTGGTTTGCTGGACCACTAGAATTTGGGGTTGGGATGGGTGTGATTGAAGGCATAATCGGTCGATCCGAATCAGGATTGACATATGCCGATGCCGACCAGACTCAGGGGAACTCGTTCCAAGAGAGGATTCCCCCCTGAATTGGTCTATCTGGTGCTGACTCTGCCGGAATCAACCGTTTCTGTCAGAATTGGTGGGAGGGGTGGCGGCTCTGTTTTCCCCACCTGGACCCGACACGAGTGGTTCAGTGACCTGATCCGATGATGGACCGATATCCCATTTCCGATATCTCTAAGCTATCAGAAATGGATATCAGGTCCATATCCCTGGATCTTGTCACTATCAGGTGGGGATGATACACCTATCACTGATCTGACCCCTGTAAGGGTGTATTGGATTGGAATCAACGGAGCTTTTGTCCTCCACAAAAAAAATAATTTTTTTTCTAGGTTTGGTATAGCCGACCCAGGCCAATTCCAGATCGGATTTCTTCCCTTGGATCAGCTCAAATCAACTGATCCTGATTCCGGAGCCTGATTCTAATCTGGTCTTCCTTGGGGTGATTGGTTGGAAACTGTGTGACTTGGCTTTGGAATCTGTTGATTCTGCCTGTTGTAAAGAACCTTGTGATGGGCAACTTGTTTGATAGTTTTAATCGCTTTTAGTATTTTGGACATGTTTGTAAATAATTTTCTTACTGGGTCTGTTTGTAAACCTGTTCTCTATATAAGTCTCCCTGGACAACAGCATTGGCATCAACTTCATCCTTCACAGTTCCAGAATTGAATGCGGCTCCCTACGCATGAGGAGGCAGCCATATCCAGCAACAACACGCCTGGCCTACAGATTGGCATCTTTGGCATACTCGACTCCAGTGATCTTCGGAATCCTGTAGCCAATAGCCCTCTGCACCAGATCCGGATCCATTTGAGCACCTCAGAGCCACCATCTCCTCTATTGCCTTCCCTTTCCCGCCCTTCTTCTTCTTCGTTTTCTGTCTCCATGTTCCTATCTCTTCACAGAGAAGGTGATGAACAGTAACACTTGTAGAAGGTTTTCAAATGCTAGCGATGGAAAACGAAGATCAGCCGTCTTCTCGGTTTTGTCAGCTCGCGCTACTTCCCCTTTCGCAAAGATCAGCCTTGAACCC
Source organism: Cryptocoryne crispatula var. balansae (assembly GCA_036172225.1). NCBI lineage: Eukaryota > Viridiplantae > Streptophyta > Magnoliopsida > Alismatales > Araceae > Cryptocoryne > Cryptocoryne crispatula. The sequence continues at coordinate 51,559,626 of CM069919.1, forward strand.
CTTGCCAGCTTCTCTCGTGCGGGAGCCACCTTCACGGGTGCACCCAAATGACCCCCGTTAAGCCCCTTCACAAAATTGGACCAGTAGCTGCCTGCATGCCCAGCCCGCACACCTGTTCATTTGGTTGATCGCTTGGTGCATAATAATCGGTTTAACCCAATTTACACCAGTTAATCATTTTAGTCATTTTTGCAGCATCTAAATTCTATTTTAACACTTTAATTCCAGTTTTAGCCATCTCGGTCCCGCATCACCTTTACCTTTGATATGGCTCCTGGACCACCTGGTTGGTCTACTGGACAACCAAAACATGGGATTTAAAACACCACCCATTGTGGAACTCTAAGCGGTATCCAGTATCCCACTTCTCAGCATCTTGGCTCAAAAATGGGCTGTGTACCTATTTGTTAGTTGAAAAATTAGTGGAATCTGTATTTTTTTAAACATTCTATACTGATGATGGGAAATAAAGGGACATTGTCTGGTTGACTCTATATTTTTGTCTGTTGGCATTCAGAAGCCTCTGATGGATCATCCCCAAATTTTTTTAGTCTGAAGATCTCATTATAGAAGGAAAAATCTGAGGCTCTTTTGGGTCAAAAGGAAAATTCTCGGACATCCCTTAGAAGACATTGTTAAACTGACTCTATCAAGGTGCTATTCTTTGAACACATCAATACTATTTCTGAGAGACATACCTTTCATATTGCCTCATATATGAACATGGTGGAATGCATCCATCAATGCATATATGCTTGATGTTAACCATCTTTCAATCAGAAATACAACACATGGTGCCTGCTGTTGGAGGTGGGCATTCCCACATCGGTTATTCAACGAAGAATATAGTGCTTAAATGTCCTAGACTTCTCAACATCAAAACTATGGTTTTAGAAGTTGGTATTAGAGTAAGGCACTAATCTAACTCAAATATTAAATTATCTTGCTTTCCATTCAATTTTTACTGCTCATCTTGACAATGAGGGGGGAGTGTTGGAGGTGAGTATAGTCCCACATCAGTTATTCAACTAAGAATATTGTGCTTAATATGTCTTGGAGCTCTCAACCTCAACACCATGGTATTGTTTGTAAGACCTGCTATTACAAGTGATACTGCAACTTAGATATACATTTCATGCTGAACCATGTCAATCAACATTAACTTGCCTGTTTCGCCGCAAATCTGTTGCATCCTTTCCATTTTAAATAATTATGTCCTGCTTGCTTGGGGAATAAGAGGTGGAAGCAGAGTATGTTGTCTCAACTATTGGCGCCGAGGTGAGGTAGGCACTCCCTTGTCCATTTTCACAAGGTGTTGTCTCAACTATTGGCGCCGAGGTGAGGTAGGCACTCCCTTGTCCATTTTCACAAGGTGTTGTCTCATCCTCCCCGTGGTATTTTCTCATTTAAAATAAGTTAAATGCATTGATAATATTTTTTATATTCTTAATTTTATGCTGAAGTTAATATGTTGTTGAGATTAGTAATTTTAAATCGTGAGACTCCAGTTTACAGCATTTATAAGTATAATTTTAAAATCTACTATTTTTTTTCTTTTGTTAAGGACTGTTTTTATCGGAGGTGAGGTAACTTGACCCGTTTCTGTTGAACGACACCAGGTTGTGAGATGCATCAGATCCGCCCTCCCTGTGATATATGTCGGGTTTGTTTTCTGTTCAATGACTGATCACATTATTCTCTTCTCAACAGACGATGAAGAAGAGGCACAAGATCGAGAGGGAGTTGAACATCGGTGACGAAGTCGGCTTGTCGAAGAATCTCTCCACTGCAAAGGTCAACCCAAAGCTGGCAGCAATTAATAAGAAATTTGGGATGATTCATGGGCTCTCTTCGCTTGCGAACATCATGTCATTTGGCAGCCTGGCTATTCATTCATGGTACCTGACCAGTAAACTTCAGCTGTAGCAGAAATCCAAATCTGGTAACTCTGGGATTGTGAGAGGAGATGTTTTCGTTAATCCCCGGCCATCTATCTGGGGTGAAACTAAGCTTTAATCTCGTATTGCCTTACCAGATCACTCTCTGCTTGAATTTTTTTACTACATGCTAGATGTTTTGGCATACAAAACACCTGCCAAAATGTGAACATTTGAGCCTAAGCTTTTAGCTTCTAAATGGGTAAAGCCTAGGCCAAAATCCACTTACAATAATTCAGTTGGGAATGGATGGTATGCTAAGTTTTAATTCTATGATTCTCAAGGGGCGGTTTGTTGGTTCCAACTTCCATAGTAAACGCCGAAGAGATTTTATTTTTTGGGCAAATGAGATGATGTATAACATCAGAGAGGATATTGGCATAAACTGATAACAGTGTTTGATATACTTTCTTTTGATTGTATTCTCTCTGGCCCGTAATGGCAAGAGCTACTCAAACAGGTTCTCGTAATTCATTTTCTCAAGAACTTCCTCAACGCCTTGGACGATTATTGTCATTTTGTGGCAACGGCTTCCCACATTTTTTTTCTCGAAAAGAAATGATGAAGGCTGGTCGCGCCTGCTACCTTAGACCCTTCTCTCTCGTAGCGGAAATGCATGTAGTAAAATGTAAAATAAATTTTAAACGTTGATCCTTATAAGTATTTGGAAAATTAAATTATAAATATTAATGATTATATATTGTTATTTAAATATATGAAATAAGTTGAGATGAATTTAAGCTTGCATAGTGCTTACATAAATAAGGTTAGATCGAGTTGGGTAAATAAGTTCATATCCAATTTGAACCGAGTCTGGTTATTATTTAAATTCGAATTTACTTCGATCCAAGTAACAAGTTAAATTTAAACAAGACTAAAAGCTGTTCATAATAACTCATCAAACTCAAAATCAATCGACTTTGAAGAGACTCCGCTGGTTTGCTAAGTCTTTCCCTTTTCCATCTCTCTCCTTCCCCAAGTAGTTCTCTTTTCCTTACCAATCTCAAAATTATGATGTTGAAGTTGAAAACCTATGATAAATAAAACAAGTGATGAACCACGTTATATCTATCAGTGTGGAATAAAACTTACTTTTAACACTTTCTCTCACCGTCATTAAATGAGTCGGGATAATCAAAAATTACAAAGAGATTATCACTATCGAGTTCAAACCCGGCGCGATTGCCCCTCATCGTCGGGTGATCGCTGGTTGAGACCAACCGTTGAATCATCTCTTCAAAAAAGAAAAGAAAAGAGAGATTAAAAGACTCAGGAAGCAAATGAATCTCTTTACATCCACCAATGCGGGAAGAAACCCACTTTCCAAACACTTGTTCAACTTCCTTGCGGTGTCAGTTTTTTCCCTCTGCAAACCCTTCTCGATCTCCCTGTTCTGTCATGGCTTGCAATGCGGGTCAATCGATCATGTATTGCTCTCTTTTTGTGCTTTTCTCATTTTCGCTTGATCACCCCGGTCTTCTCTCTTCTTTTGTTCCCTTGCCCCGTGGTTGATCGAATTAAGCAGATCGATAGCCCCGCACATTCATCTTTCTTTTGTTTTTCTGGATGTGCTTGTGCGGCCCTAGTCTTCTTTCAACATTAGAATTATTAAACAAGACTGCTGGATTAGAATAGAATCATAGGTTGACTCGGAGAGAGATTCATCCGAACAGCGGATTCTTCCGAAACAATGCTGCCGCCAACTGAAATTCGCCCGGAAACCACGACTCCTCCGAATGTCAGCTGGTCCGCCTCCAAGCAGCAGGACGGGCGCTGAACGACCGGAACCTGGTGAAAATTATAGACGTACCCTGAGGATTCGGTGGTTATATTCGATCTCTCCCACCCCAAGCAAGAGGAGACTTCTTAATTTTCTACGTGCCTACAAGAATCTTTTCTTCATTTTTTTGGTCACCCGGCCGACGGCCGAGCTTCACACCATGCTGCGTGACGACGAGAGATCGAGCCCCCACTGCTCGATCCCTATCAGAATCTTCCCCCTAGAGAAAGTCGAGCTCCAGTGACCCTCGAACCCAACGCACACCCGGACGAGGAGAGATGCCAATCGGGGTACAGCCGGCCGGCACCTACAAGAATCTTTTCAAACCGCGGGCATAGATGTTCGTAGCTAGGAGAGCACATATGCCTATATATTTCTTCAAGGATTCTACAAGCTGGGATCGATATTGTCGTTTTGAAGAAGACACCAGTAATAAGACAAAGGCCAGATTGTCTCCAACTGAGTAATACTATTTCTAGTTTTTATGGACTCATAAGGGTAGTGAGAGGTCTCCATATATATGTTTTGTAAATAAAGTATATGTATATATATTCAATGTACGAACATGTATATATTTGTACATTGTAGATGGAAAGTGCTCCCTCCGGTTGAGCAACTGAATAAATCTAGCTAGCTAGCTTGACTCTTCATTAGTCATCAGAGATCCATTCCGACGAGTGTTGGAAGGAAATCTCTTCACCTTATGGGATGTATTGTGTTTTTGCAAGGAATCTTGTAACAAAACTGGTTAAAAAGAATGTTTGGCATTCATTATAACTTTATATTTTAAGAGAGATTTTCTTGTTGGAGAAACAAGTAGGTGAGACCCACTTTTTTGTTTCTCATGGTCTCTCATATTTTCTAGTTATATATGGTCTCCACTTTTTTGTTATCACAGCTTTCCCAACATTATAATTTTATGTATTTGACTAGTTTAGATTTTATTTCGATATAATTTTTTAACATGAAAATGTGTAAAAGCTTATCGCGCAATCCAACACCACATTAATTAAACACAAAAAAGTGAGATCTAACCTTTCACTTTTGATATATTTTATTTGATACATCTATGAATCTCATCTTTTTGTCTCTAAGATGGAGGAACTTCTGTTCTTTTGTTGAAACTTGAATCTCTTCTCCGGCACAGTTGTTCCATCCATCCATTGGTATGTGGTTTTTTTTTTCGAAGTCTTTAAGGCTTACTTATCCTAATTAAAATGGCTCACAAGTTCTCTCCTCTTATGATCAATGGAGAGACCGGAGACTATTCTTATGTCTCTGATTTTGGAAAAGCATTAGTCTGAGGGAGTTGTTGGATGTGAGAGTCCTAATTAAACTGTGTCTCGAGGTGGTTTGGAACAAAGGGCAAGGCCAGTGGCAGTGTACATATGTTGTTGAACTGGTAAACATGGGAACAAGTTTAGGTTTGAATATTAGTGATGCTCTACAACTGCAAGTTCTCAACAAACTTGCTCTCCTTTTTCCACTACTAGCTAGCTTCTCTAATGAAATATAAATTTAACTCTTGGCATCTGCCTACCACTACAAGATGCCCATCCATCTACTTGTTTATATTTTCATCATCTTCCGGTGAAGGAGAGAAAGCAAAGGCCGGTGTTTTATATCTGCTTATAAACATTTGTCTTCTCTTCCACTCCACTGAATTGCCCTTTCCGATCGATGGCTCCCTCCGCCAGCCTCAAGCTCTGGTACCTTGTTCTTGCTGTTTTCT